>JAREYC010000004.1:97686428-98995000 GCA_030015325.1 Cryptoblepharus egeriae
GATCATTCTCTAACCATGCCCCTCAATTTCTTTCCTCTCCACCAGTGGCATATGAGGAGTTACTGAATGGCCAGAAACTAGAAGGTAAGAGTGGCAGATGGAAGCAGGATGGGATCTTGGGAAGGAATGGATGGGGAAACACCTGTGCTATGGGGCATGGACATGATATCACTCACACACTCCTGCTCTTATTGTTTTCCCTTTACAGTGACCCAAACAACGGATCCTTCCCATCAGATGGAAGGTGGAAACATCGCTCTGGCAATCTTTCTCCCCATCATCCTTGTCATCCTCCTGATTGGAGGCATCTATGTCTACTACACTAAGTGAGCAGCACCGCTCAATCTCTGGCAAGGAAAGGGTTTGGGTTTTTTTGGCAACCACCTTGGCAAATGGGGAAAGAGATTCGCATTGGGTGTAGATTGATATACTACAGGTTAAGCTGCTTCATGAAGAAAGAGTCCTTGGTATGTTTTAAAACAAATATGCCCATTTGGAACCTTCAGGTCTAACTTGAAGGCTTTCCGATATTTGCAATGCAAAGTACGAAGACAAAAATGTTATTCTGTGGTAAATGAAATGCACTCTGTGTATACTCATAGAGACCTTTTTCATGTTTGCTTTGAGTTTTTTCCAGAAGTATGCCACAACATGGAGAACAGGATCCCACAGTGAGCTTCAAGTGGCACATTTTATATGGAAAGACCCTCAGTACTTTTAATTTTTGAAATGTTAAGTGCCACTTTCCTAATACCTGTTTAAATTGGCTTGAGGGAAACACAATAATAATAACAAAATCAGCAAAACCATACATAGACAAGTAATCCCAAAAGCCGGACAAAAAAGCAAGTTGTTTACAATCTACCACCCTCATCAGCCATCATGGTCCTACTTCTAGTAGCAGATATTTATCTGACACAGATGGGTGGTAGACAGTCTAGACAGATTTGACTAAGGGCGCAATCCAGAGTAACTATGGGGAGTCCTTGCTCCGGTGTAAGAACAATTTGCTCTGGATTGCAATATGAATTTCCCATAGGTTTTCTCTAGGTGGTCCTGTAGCTACGGGTACACATAATGCCTCTTACGTTCTCCCGTAGTTACTCTGGATGGTAGAGTAAGACAGTCACAGAGCCTGGTTTGGAAAACTGAAAAGGCTGGAGTACTGGTAGAAGAAGAGACATAGGGCAAAATCCAGAGTTACTATGGGGAGTCCTTGCTCCGATGTAAGAACAACTTACTCTGGATTCCAATATGATTTCCCCATAGGTTTTCATTAGGTGGTGCCATAACTATGTCAAGTCTATTACGTGCACCTGTAGTTACTCTGGATTTGGGGGATCGAGTCTATGAATGAATGGTTAGCATATTTAATGGAATTAAAGAAGCAAAAAGAAAAAGGAGAGTCAAATTAGATTTCCAATGTGCCGTATTTACTCGGATCTAACAAGGACACTATACTTATAATCTAATGCAGTATTTAATCAAATCTAATGTGCATCCTTATTTTGGAGACTGAATTTGGCTGGAAAAGGTGAGCGTTAGATTTGAGTAAATACAGTATATTGCTCACATGATATATTTAAATCCAACTCTGGGTGCAATCCAGACTAACTGCGGGGAGTCCTTGCTCCGGTGTAAGAACAATTTCCTCTGGATTGCAAAATGAATTTCCCATAGGTTTTCACTAGGTGGTGCAGTAATTACGGGTACACGTAATGTCTCTTACGTGCTCCCATAGTTCCTCTGGATTGTAGGGCACGTTTGTGTATGACCTTCCTTTTCTTCTACCTGCAGGTTCCAAGGGAAGTCCCTCTTTGGTTTCTCTTTCTCCAGTTCCCACAGCTATAGCCCCATCACCGTGGAGTCTGACTTTAACAACCCTCTCTATGAGGCTGGGGTGAGTGGCAGGCAATTGATTGGAGTGGCAGTTGATTCTCTCTTGGCCCAGTTCAATACAACTATTATTTCTGGAGGTTCATTTTCAGAAAGTACAACTGACATTTGAATCAAAATACTTTTTTGCATGTTCCCTACTTTACCAAGCAGTAAGAAATTTCAAAAGCAGCATTATCAAGGTTTGGAGGATGAGAGCGTGCTGGAGACTTAAGGCACTTTTGCAATATTTGTTTTATTTACAACTAGAGCATACGTGGCGGTAAATACCTATACTTCAGTATATGGAAGATTACCAATACATAGGGGGACAGAATGCTTATACTTCAAATCATTGTATAGAAGAGGTGATTTTGGCAGATGCAGCTCAACACAGAAGGGTTGCACCTGCCAAAATTCTCTCTTCTTTACCATGGTTTAAGGTATAGGCACTTTATGCTCCTTGTATTTGGTATATGTAGGGTGTCTTCATTTGGTATATGTAGGGTGTCTTCATTTTGAAACCAGTACCTCATTTTGGGTAGCCCCATTTTGATTCTGGTTGGACAAATACACGATCATATGAGTCTGCTGTTAGGATGGATTGATACAATAACCCTCTAGTAGTGAGTTGTTTGGGGTAAGAGACAATAAAGTGACAAAGAAATGTTGGTAATTTTAATTTTCTCTTCACCCACAGGACACTAGAGAATATGAAGTATCCATCTAGATGATGTCTGAAGATCTGTATTCTTCCCCCTACCCGAGTGGGTTTGAGGAGCAGTAAATGAGAACGATTCCTGTCTTGGAGGGAATGGTGGAAGGTGGTTTGGGAGGGGGGCTTAGGGGAAAGGGAGGGGAGGAGTTCTCTTCTCTACCCCACAGATTTGGCTTTATCCCTTCCTCCCCTGTTGCTGCCTCACTATCCACTCCCAGCTTTGGACGCTGTCCACACCCCCATCCCTTGTAAATACTGTACCTTCTTCAATGTGCCAAACGCGTTTCACACACAAAAACACACATGCGCACACAACACTTTTTCTGCTTTATCTGTTTTTATTTATTTATTTATTTTATTTATTTAACCCACTCCTCTTCCTATAGTTTCTTCTTTCTTTAGCATCTGAGGAAGGAGGGGTTGTGCCTCACCCCCTTTCTCTTGCTTCCTCCCCTTTCCCTTTTTCTAAGGAGTCAGATGTCAATTGTAGGTGCTGCCAGTAAAACCAACCTTTGTAAAAAAAATGTTGTATAATATCACTTAAAACCAGCATATATGTGGCTTGCAGAATAACATGCCATAAACAAGTTGTATTTGACCATCGAGTGAATAGCAAAACTGGCCCTTATTAAGAAAATAAACTGGTCTGAGATATCAAAACTGGTAGATGCTATACCAAAACAAAGACCAGATTTGTAGATTAATCCCAGATCCTTTACATGGGAGCAAATCTATAGTGGAAACAACTTTCCCAGAGTTTCTATGGGAAATAACAAATTGGATTGACCAATACAGCCAACATTTTGTGTTTTGAGATATCGACAGAACATTTGATTTTCATCTGGCCATCCCGTAGATAACATGGTTTTTACAGAGGTGCTACATGCTGAACTTATGTTGACCTACAAGAAAGACAATATATCACTTTTAAAAAGGTCCAGGGATTTTATGGTAACACAGTGGCCTATAGATAACAGGGGCCCATTCCTCCTATACAAAACCTTCAGGTATAATATGGTGGAGGGGGTTCTTTGAAGATCTTGCGAAAACAAGACACTATAATAATAGCTTTACAGCACAGTCTTGCGCGTGTTTACTTAGAAAACCCACTCTGTTGAATGTGGCTTACTCTCATGTGAGCATGCATAGGACTGCAAGCCTTACCTGCAATCCTACCGCCTCCTAAGGGTTTCCTGATTGCTTTTCTCTCTTTCTCCTCCCACCAACTCCAAAAACAAGAAGATGTAAAAGATACTTTATAACATCGGGCTACAAAGAGATATTTTGCCTTTGATGAGAATCTAAGGAGGCCTGGTCCCTCGTCATAAGCAGTGCAAGACAGTCTGCCTCCATCAACAGTCTAGCAGGTTATTTAGCTTATTGTGCCATTTTCGCCTTTGCATCAAAAGGTTTGGGGTCGGTTGTGCCTGTAAGTAAAAGTAAAATGCACACCTGAAAATTCTAGAATATGCATTATTTTAATTAATGAGAGCTGAGAAACTCCAGATACCTGATTAGTTGATGGGCCCCTTGGAATTTAGGGCACAATCCTCTGGAAGTTCTGCTTGAGTCCCATTGATCTAATTTGGTGTCATTCCATCTCATTTTATGGGCCCTATTGTCAGGGATCCTCCAAGTAGACTGGATCCTTAAACATTTTCTCAACTGTCTGGCTCCTTAATTTTGATTTTTAAAAATTCTTTAAAAAAATCTTAATTTCCTTTTTAAAATTCAAATGCAAAATGAAATTTAATCTCAATTTTGCCCTGTTAAAGAAATGTGAGAAGCCATTTTGTTATTAAGCATGACCTTTCTAACAATAAAAGTGATGCGGCTGTCTACTTAAAATGAAAGCAGATCACAACTTTTTATGTCTTTTTAAAGAATTCTAAATCACTGAGAGTTACGGATAATTTCACACATTTTAAAAAGAAGACTGGTGTCATTCAGTGCAATCCTAACCATGTCTACTCAAAAGTAAGCTCCATTGTGTTCAGTGGGACTTATTCCCAGGAAAGTGTCTTTAGGATTGCTGCCATTATTTATTATGATTCTTCTTTTAGTTTGCCTTCCCTTAAAAGGAAAGAAAATGTAAATTTTCACACTTATTTAGTATGCATACAGGAAAAAATAATTTAGGCTGCAAACCTAACCACACTTTCCTGGGAGAAAGTACTACTAAATACAATGGGACTTACTACTGAGTAGACAGGCGTAGGATTGCACTGTCAGGTATTTGTAATTCTATTCTTTTTAATATTCCTTGAATGAAAAAAGAAAAACACAAGAGCCAAATTTAGAAAATTGAAGCAATTCATTCAAAAGGGTGATATTCTGTTGAATGGGATATCTTGAACCAGGAGAGTTAAATGTGCACTTAGTATTAGGAAAGTGATCATGGATTAAATACAGAAAGACTTCTGCTCTTTTAAACACAAATACAAAATCAGTATTTTATTGTATGAGAGGAGGAGGTCATTCATTCTTAGCTGCCTCCTCTTTAGGATGTTTTGGGAATGTAGCTTTTTATGCAGTTCTTCCCTTTCAAGTCTTAATCGGAATTTTTTTTTTGAAAAGACAGGATCCATAGTGCCAAAATATGTGAAAATTGCCTTTTAGAAATAAAGCACTTAAAGAGATTGTATCCCTTGAAGAGATTCCACAGGCATATGGAACATCCTGATGGAATTGGCCAGCCACCCACTTTGGGGAGACAAGAAATCTTCAAGTTATATGTGTGTTTGGGGTGGGGGGAGATGCTCTTTAGAACCACATCCACTCTCCTACCTCCACTATGAGGCTGAATATTAGAACAGTCACTCCCTGTATGTCATTTTCTCATTTTATCACATACTGGTTTCTCAGATTTCCCAATACCAATGGCTGATCTCTTCCATTTAGAAAAGGGCAAAAAAAAAAAAATTCCTCCCATTCCCCCCCTCCACAGACAACCCTGCCCTCTTGCTAGTTCTGTTCCTGTTAGGGAAAGAGTCTGTGAGAGGCACCCTCAAGGAAGATGGGATCTTCTGGGGAACACTTTCCTTTGCATCCTTACCCTTCATGCCCCTGTTTTTCAAACCTTTTGTCTTTCCCCCCTTCATTTGCTTTTATTTTGGAGCAATAAATAAAACGCACCATTTGTAAAAGCCGTGGTGTCCGTGTCTTTGCTTCAAAGGAATGTCTTTAAGTGTGAGGATGTGGTATGGAAACAAATGTGCAGATGTACAAAGATGGGTCTGGTGTACATGCTTGTGTGTGTGGCCTTATGGTTAGAAAAAGCAAGGGTGGCAACTGGGTGCCCATTCATTTCAATATTCATTTTTAATTAAAAATAATTTAATATATGGAGTGCTAGCAACCATGGTTGAGGTTCAAGAAGCTTCCTGGCCAAGAAGGGATTTGAACTTGGATCTTCCATGTCTCGGTCCAACTCCTAATTACTATACCATCCGCAGGTATACCTGGAGTTTTTGTCCCAGCTTTCCCAGCTGTTCAGAAATATAATACTGTAATTTCTATAGCGCTTTTCAGTGTGCAAATTCAATGTTGTCCTTATAAGTTAAAAGTTACAATCACCTTGAAAGATTCATATTGTATATATGGAATTATTATCCCTATAATGTTAAGGCTAAGTGAGAGGGAAGGTCTTGATCAATAACACCAAGTGAATTTCTTGGGGGGTGGTGAGAAAGGGAATTAGAATTGGGGGAGGTCTAGTTCACAGGTCAGTCTTTGCAATTAGGCCATATTGGAGCAAGACGTTTTCTGCACAGTCAGAAGGATGGTTTTCTTACTAAGAACATTCATATACATGAATATATGAATATCTCCTATATGTATAGGAGTATCTTTCAACTCGAGTAGTTCACAAGCAGTTTACGTAGTAAAATAAATTAAGAAATTTAAAAAAAATCTTTTAAATTGCTTCAAAAGCTCTACACTGAATCCTGTCACTGAAAAATATCTTGGGTTGCATTTGGTATTTAGAAGTTGAGATCCGGAGATGATGCAAAGAGGAGAAGAAGGCTCCCCACTTCCTATTGGATTAGTCACTCACAGCCTACCCAAGGTCATTCTGAGGATAAAAGCAGGAAAGAGAACCACATTTTAAATTTTAGATAAACTAGTTCTTGGGAAAAGAACTAGATAAACATGTCATTCACGAATTTATCAGTCTTTGCATCCTTATCACTGGTGAGCCTTGGAAACTGAAATGGACAAGAGATCTTTAGTTCCCGAGTTTCTTAAGGCATTGTTGGCCATATATTAGGGATTCCAAGATTTCAGTATGGGGCCATATATGTCAGAGGCAGGGAAGTCAGAACACAGAAGAGATTGGGATATAACCAGACTTATCAGCCAATACTAGAGTGTACAAGAGTGAGTGTGAATGAGGAATTGATCTCAGTTAAAGACTGAGCGAAGTGCTCTGAGAGCCTGATCCTGAAAAAGAGGGCCGCCTTGAGTACCTTTTTAGGAAGAACGGCAGGATATCTATATATATAAAAGGCATCTTCATCATCATCACTGACTCATCAACACCCAGCCAAAACCATCGGGCCTAGAAGCGTGAAATTTGATGAGGGTGTTCCTTCCATGATGGAGGGATCCACTAAGAACCAGTTTTCAGAAATTCCAACTAGAAGGGGGTGAAAAGGGGCGCAATGCGTTTTATAAAACTAATCAACATCATTACTGACTCATCATTGCCCTGCCAGAACTGCCGGCCCTAGAAGCATGAAATTTGGGGTGGGTGTTCCTTCTGTGAGGGAGGGGTGCACTAAGAACCGGTTTTCGGAAATTCCAACCGGAAGGGGATGAAAAGGGGCGCAACGCGTTTTCCTCCCTATACTTTGCATTGAGAATTGCTGACTCATCAACATTCCGCCCCAACTGCTGGGCCTGAAGCATGGAATTCTGGGAGTTCCTTCTGTCACCTGAACACCCACCAAGAACCATGTGGAGAAATTTAACCCTTCAGGGGCTGAAAAGGGGGCAACGTCTTTCTGTCCAATACTTAACACGGGAGACTGAACAACATCCAGCCAATTTGGTGCTTGGTGCTTAGTGCACTGGGGGGATGTTTGGAGGGAGGGTTTGCACTGGGGAGGATGCTGCACATGGGTGATGCTGCGCATAGGGAGTTGATGCACATGGAGGACGTTGCGCATGGGGGGTTGATGCACATGGGGGGATGTTGAGCATGGGGGGATGTTGAGCATGGGGGGATGTTGCGGATTGGGGGATGTTGAGCTTCGGGGATGATGCACATGAGGGGTTGATGCGCATGAGGGGATGTTGCGCATGTGGGGATGTTGCGCATGTGGGGATGTTGCGCATGTGGGGATGTTGCACATGGGAGGATGTTGCACATGGGAGGATGTTACACATAAGGGGATGTTGCATATAGGGGGATGAACATGGGGATGGTGAGCATGCGGGTTGTTGTGCATGGGGGTCTGATGTACATAGGGGGGATGATGCACATGGGGTGCATGAACATGGGGGATGTTTTATGGGGGTTGATGCGCGTGGGGGATTGATGTGCAGTGGGGGATGGCGCGCAGGTGAATTTTACTCCCGCAACGCGGGTACGCTTTTTGCTAGTAATTTAATAAATTAATAAATAAACAGAAGCAGCCTTCATTTTAAGCTAGAGGAATGTCTTTTTAATGTTGCTGGTGTATTGCCTATAAATGGCAACAAAAACCATTCTGTCCTGTGTTCAGCATTCAGTGAATGTGTACCTTTTGTAGGTAAACTAATACCATTAGCTCAGAATTGCATTGCCCCTTATATAGTTTATTTATAGTTTATAATGATAATACATTTACAGTACAGTATATACTGCACTTTCTATGGTAACTTTCTCTTTTTATAGAATTGCTCCCAAATATAATTATACTAGCGAAAAGCATATGCCATCCCCCATATGCATCAACCCCCCATGCACATCAACCCCCATGTACAACTTCCCTCCATGCGCAACTTCCCCCGTGCGTAGCTTCCCCATGCGCATCAGCCCCCATGCGCAACTTCCCCCCATGTGCAACTTCCCCCCAATGAGCAACTTCCCCCCATGCTCAACATACCCCATGTGCAACTTCCCCCATGCTCATCAGTCCCCCATGTGCAACTTCCCCCATGCCCATCAGTCCCCATGCACAACATCCCCCATGCGCATCATATCCACATGCGCATCAGTCCCCCATGCACATCATCCTCCCATGCGCAACATCCTCCCATGTGCAACATCTCCTCATGTGCATAAACCCCCATGCACAACATCCCCCATGTGCAACATCCCCCCATCAACCCACCATGCACAACATCCCGATGCGCATCTTCCCATGCGCAGCATCCTCCCCAGCGCAACCTCTTCCTCCAAACAATGTCCCCCCTCCCCCGTGCACCAGGCACCAAATTGGCTGGATGTTATTCAGTCTCCCATGTGAAGTATAGGACAAAAACACGTTGCCCCCTTTTCAGCCCCTGAAGGGTTAAATTTCTCCACATGGGTTCTTGGAGGGTGTTCATGTCACAGAAGGAACTCCCTCCCCGAATTCCATGCTTCTAGGCCCAGCAGTTGGGGCGGAATGTTGATGAGTCAGCAATTCTCAATGCAAAGTATAGGGAGGAAAACGCGTTGTGCCCCTTTCTACCCCCTTCCGGTTGGAATTTCCAAAAACCGGTTCTTAGTGCACCCCTCCGTCACAGAAGGAACACCCACCCCAAATTTCACACTTCTGGGCCCAGCAGTTTTGGCAGGGCGGTGATGAGTCAGTCAGTCAGCCAGTCAGTGAGTCAGTCAGTGAGTGAGTTTTCTCTTTTATATATATATATATAGATATAGATAATTAACCAATACATAATTGACACAAAAAACAAAGGTGGCAGGGGAGTGCCTTTAAAAAACATTAACAGTATGGCAGTTAATAGTATAACTGGCATTAGGTTGTCTGCAAGATATTTATTACTGATTGATTATAGTATAAATAATTTGACATTCTGCCTTTTCATTTACTGAAATGCCTTGCCTGACGATGTCGACGATATATAAATAAATATAACAATATAAAAATGAAATCATTATTAAATATTGTATGCTATAAACACAAAAATAACTAAGGATACATAAAATAGCTGCAGATAACACTATCAAAACAGCTCCCAATAATTATGTTTCAGAAGAGAATTTCAGCAGGTGCCCGGGAAGGGTGCCAAAGCCAGGTTTACTCATCTACCAACGATTAACAGGCAGGAAGCTTGTTGCCCCTGGCACTTGGCAATCCGACTTATTACATGTGTTATTTTCCTCTTTGCCCAAAATGCAGAGGAGATAATATATACTGTATACGATTTGCTCTTCTGCCTGTGTTTAATCCTCACAACAAGCAGGATGATCCAAGTCCTCCTGGTGCAAGGTGGATGTACGAAATGCTTTACAAATCTGGTAATCAATCAATCAATTAATCAATCAATCATTTTCTATAATGATTTATATAATGCTTTTCATTTATACAGTGTTTTTCATACATTTATATAATGCTTTTCAACAGAAAGTTTAGAAAGGCCTCTTCTAAATCTGACGGGAGGGGATTGCTGCAGAGAAGTGTGGGCAGGCTCTGCTGGGCATACCCCACCAAACAAACACCCTGGGTTTTTTGCTAGGCTGGCACTGCCAACAACCTGGTAAAACAGACCAAGCTAAAAGATGGTCAAATGTCTCACTAGCGTGGGTGGGTTGAATCTAGTCCTCCCCACTTAGTATGATCTTGTAGCCACTACACTCTCTTTGATGAGTTTGCACTTTTTGAATATTTTTTTCCCTAAAGCCGCCGCTTATTTCAGCCTTTTCTGGCTTTTCCCTGATGACCTCTTGCTTCTACAAAGGATAACTATGCTGATGTATCACTTGCACAGGATTACTGTAATCCGTACAGTAATTATAGTAGTGTTTTCATATATCCAGGGCATATCTCCAGGGCATCTATTTACCTTGTTGCATCTGGCAATGTTTTGAATCCTTTGCCATGGTAGCATCTTTTATATTAGTTGCAAAGAGGCACACCAACCTGGCAATAACAGTAGTACTCTATGTGCAGTATTATGTTAAAAGTGAAAGACGCAGTAATCTGAAAATACGGTAAACTTTCTTTAGGGAAGGCGACAAGCTGAGTCATGCTTACCATAATTAGCATGATATACGAACTCCATCATTTGCAGAGGAGCATATTTTCTTGAGTCTACTAACTTGGAAAATTGAAGGTCCACGTAAAGCAGAACAGCAGGTCTCCGTCAGTCTTGAAAGACTATGGTATCGTGCTCTGCGCTGCATACGCTGCATGCGAAGCACGAAAGCCTGGGTTGGATTGTTATGGAGGATAGGCTGTTACCCAAGCAGCAAATCCCCCCTCTCCACGCCACGCGTTGAATTAGTCCAATGGAAAGGCAGAGCCAATATGATTGGATCCAGCTGCGTCGCAGAGCTAGGCTGGGGACAGGAGCTCACCCTGTCTTGTGGGGCCGACCCGGGTCTCGAACCCTGGCCTGCTGGTTAACAGACACAGTGTCTTAACCGCATGCGCCAGCAACAGCAGATGGGACATATATCATCCTTACAGTGAATTCCTAGTCAGAGATGGAGATTTGAATAGGAAGACCAATATGCTTCTGGGGTGGAAGCAGCCACACCACAATGTCAAAATTGCAAAGGTGGACAAAATGTAGGACTCCCAAGAAAAATGTAGGACATGTGAAAATAAAAGCAAAAACACTTGCATTATTGCTTTCATGTGGATAATTTAAGCATTCTGTTTCTTACTGAATTTAAAACTATTACTTATATTTTATTAATTCTATGCAATGCTTAAAGGTAGAGGCACTTTGTCCTCTATTCTACACTATATGGTCACCCTGAGTTAGAGTAGCCGCCTATTTACTCTTGATTCTGCAAGGATAAAATGATTTGCTTTGACTACAGAGTGTGGCTGGATCAGGAGAAGTTTAGAAAGTGAAACCTAGTTGAACACAAGAGTCCCAGGGTCCATCCTGTCTCCAGCAGTGGTCAGGAACATCCTTCTTGGAAGTCTACAAGCAAGGTATGAAAGCAGCAGTCTGTCCCTATTACCTGTCATTCAAAGGTAGACTACCACTAAACACAGAGGTTCTATTTAGCTAACATTGCTTCAAAAAGCCATCTCATCCCTCCAGAGGGAAAAAAAGTTAATTGATTAGGGAAGATTAATTGTTGGCTTAATTATAGCACTTGAGCTCCCCAGTGCCTGAACATCCAGAGAGTTTAATTACATCTTTTAAGATACTGACGATGGTCATGTGCTAAAAAGGTGATGCTTGTTGCAACACCAGATACATTGTCTTTCCCCATTCTCTATCAGAAGCATCCAGTTCCTTTTGGGGGGAGGCTTCATCCCAGTGAATATGGGGGGAGTTGGGGGGCTGATTCTGGCACGTTTGTTGTGACTCAAGCATTCCTTGCTCAGCAGCCAGAGTGGGAGGCAGGAGGAAGGAGGGTGGGTGGTGAGACTGTGACTCATCCAAGTGGGGAGGGGGCAGAAAGAGGCACACAAAGATGCCACCATTAGGTGAGCTTCTCCCAGAACAGTGACCCCCAAAAGGAGTCCCCACATTTTGTGATGCTGATGCTCAGTTTTCTCATTGCACTTGGGAGGAAAATCATGCATCTTCCCTTTCTCTTTTGAATCCTCCCTGTCCAGAAAATAACTGGGGAAGGGATCACACTCCCTTTTTTGGACAGAGTGACCAGATATTATAACCACAAAAGAGGACAAGGTTCCCCCCCCCCACAAATGTAGGACATCCAAGAAAAATGTAGGAAATAAAAGCTGAAAACACTTATGCATTTTGCTTTCATCTTATGGTTAATTCAGGATGATCATATGCCATAATCAAAAAAGAAAAAAAGGAGACAAGTCCCTCCCCCATGTCACCCAAGGAAATAAAATCATGTCAAAATAAAAGCTCAAAACATATAAGTATTGCTTTAATTTAAACACTATGGCTGCAATGGGAACACCTTCCTGGGAACAAGTTTGGATACAATGGAACTTAAGTAGTTATGCTTGAGTGTACTATATATGATTGAATATTACATTTAAAACTATTATATATCTTGCTTATAATTTGCTAATTGTAAAAAGGAAAAATGCTGCCCACTTATAGGGAAAAGGACATTGAAGTTTTGTTTTTTAACAAGGACACAAGTGAAAAAGCTGGATAAACAGTATCAAGCCATCTATCCGTCTATTTATCCATCCATCTATCCATCCATCTGTCTGTCTATTAGATTTCTTCTGGAAAGGCACCCAAGGCGGATATATGGTCACCCTGGGTTAATTTAAACCAAGATGACTTATTAAATTTTAAAACAATAGTATATAATTTATTATCCACGATTTATCACTTACAAGAAGGCGGCTATGTGCTTCCTGCTAACAAGGAAAAGGATGACATTGACATATTTTAAAACAATAGTATAGAATTTATTACCCACGATTTATCACTTACAAGAAGGCGGCTATGTGCTTCCTGCTAACAAGGAAAAGGATGACATTGACATATTTTTCCAGGACACAAGACCAAAAAAAGAGGACATGTCTTGGAAGACAGAGATGTTCACCCTGTTGATGGACCACTTGAGCTAGGGATGGAGGTGGAGTGACTTAGTTCTGCAGCATCCCCTACAACCTCTGTGTGGGTCTGAAGAGGGGGAGAAGAAGCAGCCTGGGAAGGGGAGGTGGGGAGGGGGGAATCCTGGTTTTTCAGTCCCACCCCCGCCATCACCACCACCTCCTCCTCCTCCTCCTCCTCCTCTGTGGAGAGCTTGGCTGTGTCACTGGCTCCGATGACAGCATCCTCCCCCGCATCCCGTCGCCATGGCAACCCTTTGTTACCTCCAACGCTGGAGTGGTCCAGCAGGGGAGGGGGCTGGCTGGGGTGGCTATATAGGCATCACTGGGGGTGCCAGAGGAGGAAGCTCCAGATCCCCACCCAAGAGGAAGAGGGAAGGAAGAAGCAGGGCAGAGCCAGGAGAAGACATTTCTATATGCACTGAGAAGCATAGAACACAGAGAGAAGATTTATTGGGGAATCACAGCATCATCACATCAGAAATCCCAAACCTCCCCACCTATTCCTTCCCCACCTTCCCCTGCCTCTTCCTCAAAAGTGGGCAAGAGAGGGAGAAAGAGAAAGCATCTTCATTTAAAAAAAAATACAGCAAGAAATTGACTGGTAATTTTATTTATTTTTTTAAAGTTTGTTGTAGTAGGTGGAATATAGTAGTTTATTTTGGGGGGGGGCATTGCAGTTCAGATGTTGCAAGGGTTGTGGTTTCCCTTTGAGAGGGAATGGGGTGCAGGGGACACACTGGGTTTGAGTCACTGGGAAATGTGTTTTAGCTTCAGAGGCATCCAATGGGTTAATTGTAAGTGGAAATGGTGTTTTTATGGACTGGTGGAAGTGGGGATTAAAAACCAGGGGTGCTGAGAAAGAGGAACATATAGAGCACAATCCTAACCATGTCTACTCAAAAGTAAGCTCCATTGTGTTCAGTGGGTCTTATTCCCAGGAAAGTGTCTTTAGGATTGCAGCAGAAATCAGGTTTAATGATGGGGCAAGTCAGATTAAGGCTATACATAATAGCTATGTAAGATCACACCTTTTGATTTCACAGCAGATGGCCCAGAGTAACTACCACACCCTTATTCTCTATCTTTAGATACTAACATGACTCAGAGTTGTCCACTCCTCATACACACATACAAATGAGTGGGAGACAAATCTGCCAGTTAGTTAATTGCCATTATTTTATTATAACTGTACTAGCGAATGTTGACATCTGGAGATTTTTAAAATTTGGGGTTTTGACCCTTTACAGGTGTTTTGGAGACACGAGATATGAAGATGTAGTTTATGTGACTCAGAGAAAACATGGTTTTGTTTTTGGATAAATGTGGGATTGTACAGAAAATAAATTGTTGCAGAAAGTTTCCCTTTGGCTGTTTTTTTGCAAGGGCTGAAACATGGGGTTGCATTGAGGACTGTTATTTGACAGTATGCATGAAACTGAGCTTTTAAATTTTGGGGTGCTCAAGTTTACCAAAAGAATTGAGGACAAGACTAGTGGCTTTAAATAAATGCATGAAAATAACGAGTATGCCTTTTTTTTGGGAGGGGGGGGAGGCTGTAGTTGTTGGGTCCAATGATAGATGTCTATAGGTGACAGACATTGTGAAACTATGCATTTAGATGCTTGCAAAATTTGGAGTTTATAAAGGAAGCAATGCAACCTATAAGAGACCTATATGCTGCCAAAACCGTTTGAAACTGGGAGTGTTTGTGGGAAGCAGGAAGAAATTTGAGTTGTTGGTGGAAGCTGTAGTGAGGGTTGAGGGTTCAGGTTTCCTAGAGTCAGACTGGACTTCATTAATTATTTTTTGCAAGAAGATATTAAGATCAAAACAGGGCAGTCAGGTGTGGGGTTGCAGGGGAACACTTAGTAGTGGTTGGGCCTTTTGAAACAAATAACGGTATATACTCAAGTTTGCCTCCAATTATTTTGATTTAACTAATCCAGAATATTTATTTCCTGTTCTTGCTTGTTCTAAGTAAGACACATTATAATTATTATCCCAGATGTTAACATAAAGGAATAATTTTTTCAGAATTGAGAACTTTTTGGACTGAAATGCATGTTAAGGAAAAAAAAACCGAACTGTATTGAAACTGTATTCTGTATTCTAACTGTATCCTACTTTTCCTCCCTTAAGAAATTGAGGGGTTTCATGTAGTCTTACATCTAGGGATGGCCAGATCCAGACCTACTTCCAAAGTTGCTGTGTCATGTACCTTCAAACCAGGCCCCTAGTATTAGTACTTCTGAATCTGTGATCCCTTTTTTCTACTCGTCCCCACCCAATTTTCAAGAATGGTTGTTTTTTTTTTGGCAGCAGTTCATCAGCTTTATTAAAGAAGGGTTGTCTAAGCTGCCACTTTGGTAAAGAAATTAAAATGAAACAAGTAAATTTTGGGTAAAGAAATTGGGGTAAAGAAAGGATTATAAAATGTGTAGTCGGGGTGTGTGCTTACTCAGGTGTGACCAATTTAATTGCAAAAGTGGCATCTCTGAGATCTACAGTCGGTCCCATCCTTAAGTAACTACCCTTGAGTGACTCTGCATGGCTTTCCAGAATGTGTGTACGCTCTCACTATAATCCCTGCAGGGTGAGTGAATAAATCTAGGCTATTCATATCCCAAAATATTCTGATTATATGTGAATAATGTCAGTTTTGTGTTTGCAGCACCTTCTGATGCCAGTAAAAACCTATACATCCCAGTTAGAAACAATACACAGGTGTTTAGTATGGGAACCATATTTGGATCTTGGTGCTGTTGGGTGTGTTTGGTAGGAATGTGATTGTTGAATGAGAGGATGTGATGTTTGGGAGGAAAGACCTAAAGGAAACATAAATACAAATATGGATTCTTCCCCATCCCCACTCAGCTCATATAGATAGAGGAATGGGAGGGAACCTCTGATGATGCCAAACCACCTTTCTCCCTATGCACCAATGATCACGAAATATGAGTCAGAGTTTCAGGTGCTCCCAATCCATTTTGAGCTGATGACAAGGGGTGGGGTAGAGTGAGGACTGCAAATTTCGGAAAAGGCATTGGCATGGACAAGGTGGAAAGAGCCCAAGGGCTAGTTAAGTGTCCATTGCCCCTTTAAGAGGCTGTCCATTCCCTCCCCCTCTTCCTCCATTTTCCCATCTTCTCCATCATCATCCCCCTTCTGCGCATCATTCCTGCAGCATCACAGTTTCTAGTTCCTTCCCTTCCTCCCTCCCTCCTCATCCAGCCCTTGGAAACAGGGGGTCTTTGCGGGATGGTGGGGGCAGCCGAGGGCAGCTGAGAGGGGCTCCAATGGAAAGACCAAGGTAGGATTTGGGGAGATGTTGGGCTTTGTACAGAACTCAAACTTGTCACCTTGACTGACTTGTTCACTTGTCTGTCACCTTCCTCTGTGCATCCATCCATCTCCATTTCCTAATGTTGCACTTCGCGGCTTATCCATCCTTCCTGTCCACTTTCAAACCCATTTCACCCCTAATTCATACCATCCCCTTTGAGATGATTTGACTTTTCAGATTGCACCTGTCATGATGGGGTGGACGTCAGAAATGGGATATGATTTTTTAATTGTGCCTGCTCCGATTGGGCAGTTGCTCAAGTAAGAAAATTTGGGAATTGGTTTCCTTAACTATTTACCTCTACTTTCTCCACAGCTGTTATGTATGCTGAACCATCCACCATGAATTTCCGGAACCACGGCTTCTTCCGCCGTTCTCCACCACCTTCAGTAGCCAAACCATCCCCAACTGCTGGGAATGCTTTGTCGGTCCTGGGAGGCATTGCTCAGATCTCCCCCTGCCTCTACCTCTCCTCTGGCAACGCAGCATCTAATAGACATATGGTCTACTCCAGGGCAGTGACTTGTGTTGTGAATGCCACCATGGAAATCCCAAATGCCAACTGGCCAGATATCGACTATATTAAGGTGCCTGTGCCTGATCTCCCCCATGCTCCGCTGTCCTTGTACTTTGACTCAGTTGCTGACAGGATACACCAGACAGGGAAGAAGAATGGAAGAACCCTTGTCCATTGTGTGGCAGGTGTAAGCCGGTCGGCTTCGCTGTGTATCGCTTACTTAATGAAATACCACCGATTGAGCCTCTTGGATGCCCATGAATGGGTGAAGAGCAGACGGCCTGTTGTAAGGCCCAATGTGGGCTTCTGGAGGCAACTCATTGAATATGAACGCAAGCTGTTTGGCAAGAACACTGTCAAGATGGTGCCCTCACCAATTGGGTTGGTCCCGGATGTTTATGAAAAGGAGACCCGTGGCCTGGTCCCCTTATGGAACTTAAGATAGACGCTGTGGACTTTGGGGAGAAATGTGGTTGGGTGGTGGGCTGATTGGATTTATGATCAAAATGTTCCACCGACAGGAGTAAGATCTTCCAACATGGTGGACCTTGTAAGAAATTGTTACAGTAGTCTTTTGTAAGACCTTGCAATATGATTATATCATGAAATAACTTGGGTTGCTTGAATGTTCCAGTGTGGTAAACTTGGATGTTTTGTTCCACTGTGACAAATTTCACTGAGAACTTCTCTCTCGTTTGTTGTGAGAAGATCATATAAGAACAAAGTCTAGGAAGCAGGAATTCTGTCTATAGCAGGAGTCCAGTCTTGATAATTTCCCCCTCCCTTAGCGAGGAAGGAAAACTTTAATATTCTGGAAATAATGCATCATAGCTGCTCCTTAGCAAGAGAGTTGGAATTTCAAAATACACTTTCCTTCCTCAGGAACATAAATTAATGTTAATATTGCTTCAAAGGCACAATGTTCAAGGTCTGCGTCACTATTGACAAAATGAAGTAGAAAAACCCAAAGAGGACAGATAGACCTTCCAGCAGCAGGCAAAAGCCTTCAACTCCAGAAAAAGGGGAAACTTCAGGGTAGGGGGTATCACTGAGCAGGCCATGATCCTATTTGTGGGTGTTCTTAATATGAAGAGTGAGAGAAAAATCTAAATTCACCCAGGGAGGAAGTTTTTAAAAAATTAAAAAATAATCTCAGTTTAGGTCCACTCAAAGCTATGGAGCTAAAATCTACCTTACATGGTAGGATTTGAACTGAAAAGGATGGGACTGTGGCAATATAATTCAGTATCAAAAGCCCTTTCATCTCATCCCTCTCCCTCCTCAGGAACCAAGAAATTCTGAAGGGGTTATGATGGGTGCGTGAGGAGGAAAAAGGGCACCTTTTTACCACTTTACTCACAAGGAAGCAAATCTTTCAAAAATTTTGTCATTGGGGAAGAAGGGACTAAAGTGTTTTAGAAAAGCAAATTTTCACTTAAAAGGCACTGTGAGTTTAGTAATGACATGAGCAGTGACTTAAGTTTGTAATTAGCTATAGTTTGCTATATAGCTTAGTATACAGTTGTACTAGGAAATCAGACTGGGGTGGGATTAGAGATGTTATGTCACTACATAAATTAGCATTTAAGGTACAGATTTCAGAGTTCTTGAAAGAGGTTATTAAAAGACAGATTTTAAATTGTTCCCAATTAAGGGAGCTCATATGTTCCTTTAAGTCCTTGGATAGATTCTCATCCCTTATTTTTTAATGGCCATCCTGTTTAAATTTAGCAGTTTCTTGAATTCTGATCATTTAATGCATATTTCTATAAGCACAAGAGCAGGCCGTTGTGGTTTCATAACAACTTCTCCAGAACAAAGTGTGTCATGTTTGGGGCAAGATTTCAGTCTTCAATGACTTTTCACAGCAATCGCTGCCAGAATTATGAAACCAGGCCTGACTAGAAGGTTCTAGAGGCTGAGCGAGCATAGTTAAAGCAGTCGATAAGTCAGTGTTGTAGCTGCAAGAATATACTTGGTAATCCTTTGAAATTAGTTTGAATTTTGTATGGGATTTTGAATGCCCTTTTTCATATAAACCTTCCACTCTGTAACATGCAAAGCCTTGAGGAGTCTCCTGGAAGGATAGACTGGCCAAGCTTTGCCCTTATAAAGCTTAGGAATTTTAGAACATCTCCCGTACTGGAAGGCATGTAACTACTGACCCCATTGCTCACAAGAACAGAAGTGCCTAATCTGATTGAAACAAAATTGGCATTTGTCATTGATGGTATTGATCTTAGGAAAAGTGGGCCTTGCTACAGCCTGTACCCCCCTCCACAGTACTTACAGGTTCATGCTGTTTCAGGGAGTTAAATTTGGTGACAGGGTTAGAAAAGTCTTATTTTTCCAGAAAACAATTTTTAAAAAATTTTGTAGATTGGCTCTAGTCCAGAATTTCAGCTGCTAGTAATTTGACATAGGAAATGTTTGCTTAAGGAAGGTAATAACAGCAGCTGAAAAGGAAGCTGTTGGATAAAACCTTCCACAAATTGTCTGTTATAAATATAAGGAACCAGACGTATAATTTAGGGATGAGTATGTACCAGTAACTTATGGATACTTTTGGAGTGCGAGATGATTGCATAGACATTTTCTATAATATACACACATGTCTGTGTTATAGTTTCAAGATTTTCCCTAGACAAGTCTCTCTTACAGGTATTCAAGCAGTGCAGTCGGAGGAAGGATGTGGAGTTTAAAATGTTGGGAACGGAAGAATTATCTCCTAGCATCGCTGCACAGTCATTACTGAAGCTTAAAGGCATAGAACTCCACATTAGAGTTTTTAAGTCTCACAAAATACCTGGCCCCTTAATGGATGACTTATGCAAAATAGACACAACTCAGTCTAGCATTAATAGGTCATGCAGAATGCCTCCTCATAATATACAGCTGGGTTGGGCCCAAATGTAGAATTTCCCCTATTAAGTGGAGGGCAGGTGGGTCACACACTTCTTATAGCGGTCAGAATATATGCTGGTCTTCCTTTTGAATGATGTATAAATAAAATTCTAAAGCCTCTGCAGTTCTGTATACTTTGTAGATACTAGAGGATTAAAACTATATTAAAGGTTTCTTATGGCTTAAGTTCAATGACAAAAAATCTTAATAAAAACAAAGTTGAACAAGTTTCCTGCTGTATTAATGACTACTGATTTTAATCTTCCATCACTTTTTAAAATGGAAAAGATGTGGTTAGATAGTATCACCGAGGCTATAAACATGAACTGGACAAACTTCAGAAGCTAGTGAAGGATAGACTGGCCTGTCCTGCTACATTCATGGGATCATAAAGAGTTGGACATACCCCCAAATCCAGAGTAACTATGGGAGCATGTAAGAGACTTTATGTGCACCCATAGTTACAGCACCACCTAGTGGAAACCTATGGGAAATTTATACTGGAATCCAGAGTAAGCTGGATTTTACACTGGAGCAAGCACTCCCCATAGTTACTCTGGATTTTGCCCATGACACAACAAGAATTACAAAGGATTGGTAGTATTAGGTTATATTCTTTGGCTCTTGCCAAAAGTGTCCTCAGATAGTAGGACTGAGAGGGACCTTGCAGCAATTCTTCACAGGAACTTCCTAGCGACCTAGGAATCAGTAATGGATTGACACTAGAAGCTCAATCCAAAGGGTTGTAAACACTAGCACTGGGGGTTGTAAGCTCCCTTTCTGATCCTACCAGTACTACTCAGTTCTGCGCCAGCACTGTAAAGCAGCTTATTAAGCATTAAAAGAAAGCTAGCTGCTATGCCTAAATATCTCATTGTTAATTCAAATTATGCACCCATGGCTCCCCTCCTTCCATATGCTCATTCTGCCTGAGACCTCTGGCTTTGAGTTTTTGAAGCAATTATAAATGAATTTTCATTTGGCATTTGGTTTTGCCTGACGTGGACAATTAAACACTATTAAGAAAAGGAATACTGTATAACACTTTTATTTATTATTTATTTATTTTCCTGATTTATACCCCGCCTTTCCTCCCCTACACTTTTCCACCTGACCATGTGGTTGATGCTAAAATGGCTAGGAGACCCATGCTGTTATGTTCATATACCTTCTCCCTATGGATGGGAACATTGTGGCTATAGCCACACAGAGTACAACAGCTCTGCTCCCTACACATTGGAACTGGTGCTCTTAAGAACTGGAAATTATTTTAATATTAAACGAGATTACCAGGATACTCTCATTTGTTTACAATGTGAAAGATGTAAAAGACTCTGAAGATTAAGGACTGAACAGGAGAAGAGATTCTACTAGGAAGCTCATGCTAAAATTCAAAGGTATTTTATTAAACAAATATAAAACATTTGCTTTTTTAAGGCAGCAAATTGCCGAACACGTAACATTTACAAAGGAATATCAAATAATCACATCTGGCTAGGAGGGGGGGTCAGAACTTTGTCTCATGCAATTTATTTACGGCCACCCCTGGCCAAGACAGTGAAACAATAAATATAAAACGGTTATTGATAGCTTCTTAGGACTATGTGCAGCAGCAGCTCCCTGTGAGATTTCTCATCTCAAAGTCCAAACTAAGTTTCCTCTGAAAATGAAGGAAATGTTTACGCTTGCTTCCATTCCAAAACTCAGTTGCTTTCTCCATCCGAACTGATGACCCCTCGGAGATGAGACCAGTCTGTGGCAGGGCGGCGAATGGGTGACTCCTCTGGGGAGCTGGGCGACTCCTGGGCCTTGCTGTAGAGACTCCATACATTGCGACGCCTTGGTCGGCCTGCAGGAAGGGAAGAGGCAGAAAGAAGAGAACAGTTGAATAAAGGTTCTACAAAGATGGTGCTCTCACATGGAAACCAGCAGGCCTGCCTGGACCAAGCCTACTTGATTTAGCCCTCCCCAGCAGTTCTCACATGCCTTTTGACCAAACCCATCTTGGTTTCATTTACTAGGCCATACCCACTCCCTTCCTGAATCTTCCAATTCCACTTACCGGCACATCATTCTCTTCCTGCCCACCAGGACCACAGACAGCACAATCCTAACAAGATCTACTCAAAAGTAAGCCCCATTGTGTTCAATGGGTCTTACTCCCAGGAAAGTGTCTTTAGGATTGCAGCCATACTATCTTTCTTATGGCTAGTCTCTGTGGTGTTGCCCATGTTTCTGTACTAGATCAGGGGTCTCTAAACTTTTGGGCAGGATGGCCGCACCAAATTTCTGATATTGTGTTGGGATGGGAGGCTGAAGGAAAAAAGGAATTGATTTACATTTCAAATTTGAATAAATGTACATGAATATAGTAGTGAATGAATGATTTCAAATCAGATCATAAACACTTTCCGAGAGAGAGAGAGAGAGAGAGAGAGAGGGTGATTTTCAAACCAATTCATAAGCACTTTCATACAGAGGCCAGAGATGTGTGCAGCTTCCCCAGTCCTCAAAATACCCTCCCAAGATGTGGAGAGCAGAGTTCCCCTCGCTTATGAAGGATTACAGGGTTTGGGTAAGGGCCAGATGTAGGGGGTTTGCTGAGGGCTGGATGGAGACTTGTAAGGGCTGCATCTGGCCCAGGGCTGGGTTTTGGAGACCCCAGTACTAGATGATAGGGAAGGACAACAAACACAGCTAGAAGTTAGCTTCTCAATGTTTGCAGGTTTCCCCACTTTGTGATGCCTTGCATCATTAGCCAACTCCAGCTCTTCCCACCCTGACCCCTTTACCTTCTGTGGTGATAATATTGCTGAGGTCAAGCGAGGCCACCTCAGCTGCTTCTTCACGCTTTCGCTTCAGAGCTTTGCACTTGGCTAGAGATGGCGTCCCTGGAGAAAGGGGGGAGGGAAATGCTGGTCAAAAGCAAGGTTGGGACAAGTGCTGAACAAGTGATGGGACAAATACTGAAACCAAGAAAGATTAGAGTCTGCAATGAAGACTTAAGAGAAGATCAGTGCCTTTAACAACTGCATGACAGGCAGCAATGCAACAGGGGCAGCTTTTCCTGGCATGTAGATGCAATGAGCAGAAAAGCTGCCTCTAGTGGATTTCTGGATTACATCTTTTTTAAAAGGAAGCACATATAGCCCTTCTGCATGCAAAAGGCTCAATCGATAAATCTCTGAACCAGATGGCGAGACTGAGCAGCGTTTCCAAAAGATAACAGGTCTCAGTGGGCGATAAGAGGCCTTGGGCCCTCCCTGTGATTAGCACCATCAGACAAATTATGCAAAATGCAAAATAAGTGGCATCCCCCACTTATCTGACACGTTAAGGCAGGGGTCCTCAAACTTTTTAAACAGGGGGCAGGTTCACTGTCCCTCAGACACTGTCGGGGGCCGGAGAGTGAGAGGACTTATGTAGGACAAAATGTAGGACGTCCTACATTTTAAAAATGTAGGACATGTTAAAATGAAGCAAAAATGCTTGTATTGCTTTCCTGTACTTAATTTCAACACTTTTGAAATAGAAAAACTTTTAACATGCCTGATTCTCACCCAGACATGCAAGACACCCTCAAAGCAGTTTCCAAAGACATGTTACTTCAACAGATTTAACTTAACATATTTTTCATGTCAGACTTAAGACATATAATTGTAAGACACCCTCAAAGAAATTTGCAGCAACACAAGGAATGTCAGTGACATGCACTGACACACACCATGCTCTCTCTCTCTCTCTCTCTCACACACACACACACACACACACACCCATGTATTCTTACACACACACACAAGCTCACCTCAATTTTGAGCTTGCTGTTCAGGAATTTTGCCCAAGCCTATGCATGTCTACTCAGGAGTAAGGCCCATTAGAGTCAGTGGGGCTTACTCCCAGGAAAGTAAGCCCAGCCCCCTACATGTCTACTCAGAAGTAAGGCCCATTAGAGTCCATGAGGCTTACTCCCAGGAAAGTGTGGATGGGAAGGTGGCCTTAATAGCCCAGCTCTCTGCTTGTCTACTCAGAAGTAAGCCCCTGGCAGCTGGGGGGCCGTGAGAGAGTGGTGGGAGGCACGCATGCCAGCCTCAAGCCCCTGGTAACTCGGGCAGCCACGCAAGGGCGGTGAGAGGCATGCGTGCGCCAGCCTGAAGCCCTGGGTTGGTCACGAGAGAGCAGCAGGAGGTGTGCGTGCCAGCCTCATCCCGGGCCCCTGGCAGCTGGGGCGGCCGTGCGCTCCATTCTGAAGCCCCTGCTCCAGCTGCGCAACATTTAAAAAAAATTTAAGGGCCAGCTTGAAGCTGCCCAAATTCCGGAACCTGGAGGGGCTCTCTCCCTTTGCACAGGGCTGCCACGACTGGCGGATCTTCGCCGCGGCAGCCTTGAACTGCCCCCAAGTTCCCACAAAGCGCCTCCCAAACCCCTCAAAAGACCGGCAGGCCTGATCCGGCCCGTGGGCCGTAGTTCGAGGATCCCTGCGTTAAGGAATGGAGATGTGGTGAAAAGTGGAAATGGTTGAAAAGTGGCACCTGTTCTTTTCTATCCACAAATTTTGATTCCCATGCTTATTTAGCTAGCAAATTTCCCATTTTATCATGCAAATTCCTATTGACACAAATATTTCTGCACGTGGATTCTCATTAACTACTTTGGCAATGGGAATTGGCCAATAGCTCACGTGGCCAAGCATGCTCTCTCTCTCCCATGCGTGCCAAATCAGTCTGAATCACCACATTATCGGCAAATCATCATGGAAAAGGGACACTCCAGTCTTTAGAAGAGCAGAGAGTGGTCGAAAGAGTGAAATATGCATTGAATGAATGACTTCAGGGTACAATTAAAAGAATGGCTTGTCAGAAAACGGGAGATACTTGTACTTGGAAAATTTTGGCTGAGTGCATAGTTTTTACAGGTTGGCTGCAGAATTCCTATAATTTGGAATCAGAATACTGACACAGAACACTGGATTTTTGAGGGAGAACCAGAATTAAGTCGTACTGCTTAGCTTTCTCAACCTGTCCCCATTTTTCAACTTCTCTGAAAGAAACCACCATTCACCTTTCTCCACAATTCTGACACCATAAACATACCTTTCAGGCCAATGTTTTCCAGCTCCTTTTTGAGTGCCTCTATTTGAGCTTTGCGGGAGCGGCAACCTGCAAGCAGCTTCTTGTAATTCCTGTGTACCCCACATTCCCGGATATAACGCTTAAGCCGTTGGATTGAAGGGTGATCCTCTCTCTTCCCAGAATGTTCTCTGTCCTGTAGCAGTGGTGCAAAGAGATGAAGGCTGTTTTATGATAACTTGATTTTAATCATATCCTGTTTTGCTTTCATCATGGAACTCACGGTGACACACATCAGATGCCTACATGATCTATCAGTGTTTCTCAACCAGTGATATGAGTACTACCAGTGGTACTTGAGCTGGTATATGGTGTTAAGTGCAGAACCCCTTGTTCTCTACTCCCCAAAAGCAAGAACAGGAACATGATGCAATGAATCACGGAAGGACACTTAGCTTAGAGGGCAGAGCCCAAAACCATGCTTTCTACATTCAAAAAAGCCCTCCCTTCTGCCCTGAGCTTCCAGTTTGCTCTCCCACATCTGGAAAGACTCCAAAGGAGAGGCCCCTTAGGAGAGGACACCATGAGGGAGCTGCATTTAAGATTGTCTGCTCTACATCACTAGCTATGCTACTGATTTGGCAGGAAAAGGAAACAGCAGCTCTGAAGGATAGAGAACCAGAAACTTAAGAGTCCAGAGTTTAAGCCAGAATTCATCAAGCTCACTCTACCTTTTCTTGACGTCGCTGTTTGGAATGATGGGGATTAGTTTCAGAGCCGGAGCTCCCTTCGTCCTCATCCGATCCATTCTGTGATGGTTCTTTGCTCTTCCTTCTGGGCTTTGGTGTTGCTTTCTTCTGCCAACCTTCACGTTTCTTCTTTCCCTCCTGTTCACTCCCAGAATCCTCAGAATATTCTTCTGATTCTATTTCATCAATACTGTCTTTCCTTGATTTTACTTTTCTTATTCCTTTTGACATCTCATCGTCACTATCAGACACATCTTTGCTCCTCTTTTTTATCATTCTTTTCCTTTGTTGATCTCCAACTGCACTTTTTTCGGACTCAGATCCTGATTCGTTGCTACTCACAGACACCTCATGGGACTTCCTTTTATCTTTTCTCTCCTTGTCCGCCTCACTCTGCGATTCTTCTTCCTCGCTACTGTGTGTCCTAAACCCCTCCTTTTTGTGGCCTAAGTCCTTGCTCTGGTCCGAGTCTCTTTCCGATTCATCACTGCTGCTCACATTTCTCTTGGGACGATTCCTTACTTGCTGCATTTCAGGATTACAGCTTTTCTTACCGTCACCCCACTCTCCCTCCAGTTTTTTCCTGCTCACACTCTTCCTCTGTGTCTTTGTCATTCCTCTTTTTCCAGTCTGCCTCTTGGGCTTCTCTTCATCTTCTGAATTACTCTCCAACAGAGACACCCCCTTCCCTTCACCTGCTCTCTTTGTTTTGGTTTTGGGTGTTTCCTTCCTCCTTTGGCTGTCTTCAGTGTTGTCTGAATCACTCTCTGATTCCTCTGATTTTACACTTTTCCTTCCCTGTTTATTGCTGGTTACCTTTTTCCTCATCCTCTTCTTCTCCAAGTCATCCTCTGATTCTTCCGAGCTCTCACTCTCCTCTTGAACCTTCTGAGTTCTTTCTCTAATACTGATTTCAGCCTTCTGTCTGCCCTCTTTTTCCTTTTCCCTCCAATGAACTATTTTTTTTGAACACATTTTCTTCACCTGAAGTTGATCATTTTCTTCTTCTGACTCGCTATCCTTCCGTCTCCACCCCTCGTTCCTCTTGTTGTTTTTTCCTGTCTGCTTCTGTTGTTTGTTGAATGCTCTCTTTTTCTGAAGCTTACCATCTTTTAACTCTTGTTCTACGTCAGACTCTGTTCTTCGGCACTGTTCTTCAGAATCACTCTCTTGCTTTTCTTTGGCATCATCTGACTCACTCCCTGATCTACCCCTCTTTCTCCCACTTTGACTCTTGGAATGCTTTTTTTCCTGGGATGCTTTTTTCCCTCCTGTCTCTCTGCTTTTCTTCTTTGCACTCTGTCTGTTGCTCCAAGAGCCATCACTGTGATCTTCAGTTTCAGAGTCTCCTTCGTCAGGGGTGCTTGAAGACTTCCCTGCAGGTCTTCGACAACGATCAACTGATATTTTCTTGGAATCAATTCCAGAATCCTCTTCATCTGAGCTGACACCTGGAAGATAAAACAAAAAGGAGAAAAGATGACACCTTATATGTTATGGGGCACAACATGTGGTGATGTGTGGTACTAGCCACAACATGTGGTGATGGGATCTACCCTGGATGCCTTGAAGAAGGAATTGGACAAGCCATGACAGGTATGTGTGATCTTCTTTTTTAACATGCCAAATGTAGGGGAGGGTACCATCTTGCAGCAGGCCTCCATCAGTCTTGAAAGACTATGGTATTGTGCTTGGCGCTGCATACGCTGCATGCGAAGCACGAAAGCCTGGGTTAGATTGTTATGGAGAATAGGCTATTACCCAAGCAGCAAATCCCCCCTCTCCACGCCACTGAATTAGTCCAATGCAAAGACAGAGCCAATACGATTGGATCCAGCTGGCGTCGCAGAGCTGGGCTAAGGACAGGAGCTCACCCTGTCTTGTGGGGCTGACCTGGGTCTTGAACTCTGGCCTGCTGGTTAACAGGCACAGTGTCTTAACCACTTGCGCCACCCACAGCCCACACCATCTTGCAAGTGTCTTGTCTTATGTGGTCCCTGAGAGTTCTGGTGGGCCACAGGAAGCTGACCCAATCCAGTGCGGCTCTTCTTATGTTCCTAAGGCTCTACCAGCCTTGTAATTCAGCATTCATCTGGATATCTGTGGCAAACAACATTTGTTCTCAGGAAATGGCTGAGAGCATTATAATGGGTGCTGGACTCAAGAAATGCAGGTAGCCTCCTCAGTAACCTAGAACAGCACTGAGAAGTCTGGAGTTCATTACAGTTTCAGTCAAATGCACAACAAGATACAAGACATGCCTTGCCAGGCACAAGGTTCACTAACACCAGCTTTTTAATAGTTCAGAAATATAAAGTGATTTTTAATTATGCATCCTTATGTATTTTTAGTGGTTATTTAACACTGTTTTACTGCCAGGTTTCTATCATTTTCCATAATGTTTTAAAACAAGATTTCAGGCTGCTTGCATAATATTTCTTTTTTTATAATTTGTTTTATGGTTGGTTTTGGTATTGCTTTGTACTGAAAAATGGAAACATTTTTTGTGAATAAAATAAATATACATTTATTCATTCAAACAAACCTACATTTATTTACCGTATATACTTGAGTTTAAGCTGACCTGAGTAAAGCCAAGGCACCTAATGTTACAACAAAAAAACTGGGAAAACTTATTGACGCAAGGGTGGGAAATGCAACAGGCTCTGAGGCTGCTGTCCTGTCTACACTTTCCCAAGAGTAAGCCCACTGACTATAATAGTACTAACTTCTAAGTGGATGTGCCTAGGATTGAGCTCTAAGGATACAATCCATTTACACACTTTATACACTTTCATGTAAGACCCATTGGCTCTAAGGGGATTTATTTCTGAGTAGACATACCTAGGATTGAGTTCTAAGAATACAATCCTTTTACACACTTTCCTGGGAGTAAGCCCCATAGGCTGCAATGGGACTTACTTCTGAGTAGATATGCCTAGGATTGAGCTCTAAGGATACAGTCCTTTTACACACTTTCCTGGGAGTAAGCCCCATTGGCTCTAAGGGGACTTACTTCTGAGAAGAAATGCCTAGGATTGAGCTCTAAGAATACAGTCCTTATACACACTTTCCTGGGAGGAAGCCCCATTGGCTCTAAGGGGACTTACTTCTGAGAAGACATGCATGGCAGCAGCAGCAGAGGAAGAAGAAGAAGGAGGAGAGGCTCCAGAAGGGGGGCTGATGGTCCCACCCGCCTCCTCCTCCAGGGCACGAGCAGGCACAGGGCATCAGCAGCACCACCTGCACCAGGGGAGGCTGCGGGATCGTGCCCACCAGCTCTCCCCTCCCCTTCGCCAATGTAGAACAAAATATAGGATGTCCTACATTTTGCCCTACTTTTTTAACAAAAAATTTTCTTGTCTGGGGCCTGGGGCAGGGATATTGGGGGGAGGGGAAATTAGTAAGTAGAGGGTTTCTGGGGGGTGCATTTAGGGGTGGCTGGGGGGTGGCTGGGGCTGGTGGGTGCAGGCAGGGCTGGGTGGTTGGGAGGGGGAGAGGTTTTCCTAGTGGGTACAAGTATACCTTTTAAAGGGCCCACCTCAGTTTCAAAGGTAAAGATTTAAAGGGCCAGCAACCACTGCAGGAGCTGGCAGAAACAGCGGGGAGGCTACCGGGTGGTGGTGGGCACTGGTGGGCTCTCCTTCACCTCCTCTTCCCTGCAGCAACAGCCGGCAGAAGTGGCAGGGAGGCTACTGGGCAGGCGTTGGTAGCCATTTTCCCACTGAATTTTGCCTGACCCGAGTATAGGCCGAAGAGGATTTTTGGGCCCAAAAAACTCGGCTTATACTCAAGCATATACGGTAACTTAATACTTTATATTTATACCCTGTCTTTCCCCTCTTGCTAGCATTCAAGGCAGCCAATAACTTATGAAACAGAATACAAACTCCATTTTTCAGTGAAAGAAAAATGCATTCCCATCATAAAATCAACATTAAAAATAAATAAAACAGTAACAGAAAATAAATAACTGATAAAACACTAACCAGAAAAAGACTAGAGAGCATCGCTCACAAAGAGTTCAGGCAAACAATGTATGTTTAAGTCTATTAAGACTATGTTTAATGTATGTTTAAGTCTAACTCTATTCTACGAAGCCGGCCCCTCGTCCAGTGGCAAGGAGTCCCAAGGCCCAGCACCCACTTTCTTGGGAGAGAGTTCCACTGTCTCTGGTTGCCAGAGTTGTGAATCAGACATGAGATGGTGCCAGCAGCAACATGCGCATGGCACAGTCAAATGCAGGTGAGACAACAACAACAACAACAACAACAACAACAACAACAACAACTTTATTCTTACCCCACCTTTCTCCCAGGGGACTCAAGGCGGCTCTCAACATGCATAAAACACCAATAAAACTCCAATAAAACAACACCAATAAAACTAGTACATTTAAAAACAGTTAAAATAACATCTTAAAACATAAATAAAAACATCTCAATTAAATGGCATGTATGAATGCTTTCCTTGCATAAAACAAGGCCTGCATGGAGAAAATTAGCACCTCAGGAAGTAAACAAGGCAGGTTTACTCTCCCTGTCATACTAACTTTCCATGAACAGAAAGGGACATTTATTATTTTTAATCATTAACAATTACTGTTACTACTTTTCTGGGAACCTACTTCTTCTTGTGCCATATCCATCATCAGACATTGATGAACCTACTTGAAGTACCGTAATTTCCAAAACTAACGATGAATAACGGAGTGATACGACATGTAGAAAGGGTTATACTTCTTGTGAAAGTCTAGATCAATTTTTACTGAATAGTTTACTAGGATTTCCATGGTTTAAAGAGGTTAAACTTATTGTTTTTTTAACATGTAAAATATATAAATTTTACATGTAAAATATATAAATTACATATACTGATCATGGACTTTCATTGAGGTTTATGTGGATCCCAAACCAAACGGGCAATTTTTATTAAAAGGAACTAATTTTCCATTGAAGAAGAGATATTGATTATTGTTATCATTTTTTCCAAACTTTATTACTTTTTAATTGACAAAGTAAGAACACAATTATAAATCTTAAAGTAAACAGATCCAATCTGGTCCCTCACATGGATCATTAAATTTTTCTAACACTCACACTACACTCACTCACACACATACACCTCACTCACACACATACACACATCATGTAGTCACTCACACACATACACAATGTCAAACATTTTGAAAAAAGGGCCACAACATCTGTCTGACATTGTGTCACAGGGCAGAAAAATGATTTACATTTCAAATTTGAATAAATTTAAATACAAGCGTGCTTCAGATCAATGGTCTTTGGCCATTTTGGGCCCGGGACCCCCTTTCAAACTTTGGAATCTGTCCGGGACCCCATTGTCAAACTTGATACCCCCAATCTGGGACATAATGCTTAAAAAAAGAGAACACATCCTGGAAAAGCAGGACATGTGGTCACTCTGCCCCATATAATCTCTCCCACCATACACACACCATGTACACAAACCATACTTCTACACACATACACTACACTCACACAGACCATGTAGTCACTCACACACATACACCATGCATTCATACAGATACACACACCATGAGATCTCACAAACATACCATGCATTCACACACCAAGATGGCTGTCCCTCCCCATTCATGAACCCCCACATTGAATGAGATACATTAGAAGGCTTGTCCATTAGAAGGCTTGTTCATGGGCCAGATGGAGGGGTCTTGCTGTGGGCCTCACTGAGGCTTGCTGTGGGCCACATCTGACCCTTGGAATGGAGTTTGGTCACCCCTGCTCTAATCAATGCTCCAGCAATAACCTTTTTTTAAGCAGGCCTCCGTTCAGTCTTGAAAGACTATGGTATCGTGCTTGGTGCTGCATACGCTGCATGCGAAGCACGAAAGCCTGGGTTGGATTGTTATGGAGGATAGGCTGTTACCCAAGCAGCAAATCCCCCCTCTCCGCGCCACTGAATTAGTCCAATGGAAAGGAAGAGCCAATACAATTGGATCCAGACTGGCGTCGCAGAGCTGGGCTAAGGACAGTAGCTCGCCCTGTCTTGTGGGGCCGACCTGGGTCTTGAACCTTGGCCTGCTGGTTAACAGGCATAGTGTCATAACCATTTGCGCCACCCAGAGTGTAGGTGTTATTTTAAATATGTTATTTCACCAAATGTGGGAACTAGAATCACATCAGAGGAAAACTGACTTTAAGAAGACACTGATTTCAGCTGACTGCTCTTCATCTCAGTTGCCTGAGCTATTCTCAGAAGCAACGGAACATGAGTTTTGTTTTGAAAGACAATCCGTCTACAATCCTTGGGTACAAATTATCCTCTCTTGTGATAAATCAGAAAGCAAGGTTATCCAATGAGACTGAGTTGCCCTCCGCTGAGGACAGACAAACCAAGACATTTCTTTACATACAGCAGAACGACCTCATAGAACAATTAAACTCAACAAAGCAATACAGCAAACAAAAGTGATATCCAAGATCGTATTTTATTTACTAGTGGAATTTACCCATCATTGCAGCAGTAAAATTTCAAGAATATTTGTGGGCTCTGGGCATGGGTGGGGACTGGTGGTCACCAGAAGCTACTGGTCATCAACAGGCACAGGCACTGGAGAGTAGGACCACTGGAGTAGTAGGACTACTGGGCGCCCGTTCAGCAGCAGATACCGCTACGCACCAGCGGACAGTGGGCAGCAGGCACCAAAGGACAGTGTGCACCGGGCATCCCTACCAGGCATCATTGGGCAGCAGGCATTCCTACCAAGCATGCTTACCAGGCACTGGGATATCCTACCGGACAGCCCTACTGGCACCACCCAGCAGCTGGCACTGCAGGCAGTGCTTTTTTCTAGAAATAAAGGTGGGAGTACTCACCATAAAGATTTTATAAATGTAGGGGTACTCACCATGAAGATGTTATTTGTAATCATAGGCATGTCTACTTAGGGGCCACAGGGGTGCTGGTACTCAGTACTGGTAAGTACGCCGTCAAAAGGATCCCTGACCACAGGGCAGAAGTGGCCAGCCAGCACCAGCTGCTGGCAGTGGGCAACATCAGGTAGCAGGCACCAACAGGCACCAAATCAGTTCTTAGTGGGTGCTTACATCCAGAAAGAATACTCTCCCCAAATTTCATGCTTCTAGGTCCAGGGTTTTGGTTTTGATCAGTCAGTCTTCAACATCAACTATTGGGACAAAAACATGTTGCCCCCCTTTTTACCCTCTTAGGGATTAAAGTTCTAAAAATCAACTCATAGATCATAGAATTGGAAGGGACCCAGTGGCTCATCTAGTCCAACTCCTTGCCTGTAGCAGGAGATCCTTGTCTTGTGGGGACCTGGAACCCTGGCCTGCTGGTCTTAGTGAGTGCTGACATCATAGAAGGAAAACCCTCCCTAAATTTCACACTTAGGTCTGGCAGTTTTGACTTGGCACTGATGAGCGACTCTTTGATCTTATATATAAATTATTATCTCCTTTCTCTAGTCTTCGGGGAGCGGCACTTATTTCTCCTCTGACCCATTTTAATCTTCATAATAAACCTGTCAAACAGTCACCTTTCAGCCTTTCAACTTCTGAGCTTCATAGCTAAGAGTGAACCTTCGTGTCTTCATCCTGAGTCCCACACCCTGATCAAAATACAAAACGGCCTTTCTAATTTATTTAGAGAACAGTATTATTATATTATACAGTCTTATGTCACATAGAGGAGTTATAAAGGAATTCCACCTTTTCTTACAACAGAGTCCTTAATCTACTGATCCATCTGAGCTCACTGTGATCAACTCCCAACAGTCTGTGTCAAAAGCAAGCAGACTCAGCCCCTCCAATCCTGCTAGCTGAAGATGCAACTAACCCTACAATCCAGAGTAACTACGGGAGGACGTAAGAGACATTTACGTCAATGTACTTATGGCACCACCTAGTGAAAATCTATGGGAAATTCATATTGCAATCCAGAGTAAATTGTTTTTACGTCGGAGCAAGGACTCCCCATAGTTACTCTGGATTGCACCCTTAACTGTCTTTCTGTGTGCAAAGTGCTCAAACAAAGAGGAAAGACTTATCTCTATGTACTAAACCAGAAGTATTTGAGCATTTCAGACCGGGACCCCCTTCTGAGAATAACAATCTGTCCGGGACCCCCCAGAAACGATGTCATGGCTGAAAGTGTTATTAAAGGTGCCCAGTGCCTGATTCCAATCTATACCGCTTACCAATTTCCTTCTCTATCCGTTGCTTCTTCTTCTGCTGGATGCTTTTAACCTCATCGCCCGAAGTATCAGAAGTGCAAAGGCTTCTCTTTTGGCTGCTGGATATGATGGAAAGTTTTTGCTCTTTGCTGCTGGAGGAATCATCAATCTGTGACATAGTAAATAAAATAATTCATTAAGGTTTTTCAACTGTGTGTGGTCTAGAGCGACTTCCCACTCAGATGGAACAACATGCCCATCCGTCCCCCCCAACAGACTTAACACTGCTTGCACCTGCATCTGGATCAGCTCTTCCTCCACCAGCCGTTTCAGCTTTTCCTTTTCCTCTTTGGTTAGTGTCTCCTGCCCAACGTGGGCAAGGTATTTCTCCCGGACAATGGAATGGGTAAGAATACTGAGAGAGCGAGAGAGAGCGAGAGCGAGAGAGAGAGAGCAAAAGTCAGGTTCTTCCTTTCTGTCCTACCAAATTAGCGTGTTATGCCACTTACAACCCAATTCTATCCAACTTTCAAGCACTGATGCAGGCACACCAACATCTTGTGTTGCATCTTGTGTTGGGGGTAGTCATGGGAGCCAACTCATGTTAAGGATGTGTTTGTTCCCTTACTCTGGGGTTGCACTGGGGTGGACAGTTAGATAAGTTTGGATACTTTTGGGGCAGGGAGTCGCACAGCCCAGGAACCTACTCTATGAAGCCGTCTCACCGTTCAGTGGAAGGGAGTCCCATGACTGAGAACCCTATTCTACGAAGCCGCACCCTCGTGGCAAGGAGTCCCATGGCTGAGAACCCGTCCCCTAGTCCGGTGGCAAGAAGTTCCACAGCCCCAAACCCTATTCTAAGAACCCATCCCCTAGTCCAGTGGCAAGGAGTTCCATGGCCCCAAATCCTATTCTAAGAAGCTGTCCCCTCGTCCAGCAGCAGGGAGTCTCACAGCACAGAACCCTATTCTATGAAGCCGCCCCCTTGTCCAGCGGCAGGGAGTTTCACGGCCCAGAACCCTATTGTACAAAGCCACCCCCTCGTCCAGCAGCAGGGAGTGTCACGGCACAGAACTCTATTCTACGAAGCCACCCCCCTCATCCAGCGGCAGGGAGGTCCACGGCCCAGAACCCTATTCTAAGAAGCTGCCCCTTCGTCCAGTGGCAAGGAGTCCCATGGCCCAGCACCCTATTCTATGAAGCAGTCCCCTAGTCCGGTGGCAAGTCCCATGGCCCAGCACCCTATTCTAAGAAGCTGCCCCCTCGTCCAGTGGCAGGGAGTCTCACAGCCCAGAACCCTATTCTATGAAGCTGCCCCCTCGTCCAGTGACAGGGAGTTCCATGGTCCCAAGCCCTATTCTAAGAAGCCACCCCCTGGCCCAGTGGCAAGGAGTTCCATGGCCCAGAACCCTATTCTATGAAGCCACCCCTTCGTCCAGTGGCAGGGAGTTCCACACCTCAACTACACTGTGGGGCCAACCAGGAGGCCTGGGGGTCAGGGATCCAGCTGGGGGACCAAGGGGGCAGGACCCTCCCCCTCCTGCCACACCTGAGGTCAGGACTGTCCTGAAAGAGCCTCCTGACGAAGCCCTCCATGTCCTGCTCTGTTATGACAACCTCAGCCGTCCCTTCCCGCCAAATGGCTCCTTCGAGCCAACGTAGTCCCCTCGGCGAAAGGCCTTATGGGAAATGTAGTGCAAAGAGACTTCGCGCAGCATTACGGGAAATGTAGTCCTATCGCCGATGGACGCTCGAGCCGTTCCCAGCATTTAGTTTCACAGGGTCCTAAAGCGAGACGGTTTCCTCATGCACACTTATCTGGGAGTAGATCTCGTTGAACACAATAGGATTTACTTTGGAGTAGACCGCATAGCCTTGCTTGTGGCTTCACCTCTCGACTGCTTCTAGCTGGGCGCTTCTCAGTCTCTCTTTCCGCGTGGCCTGCTGGGAGTGGTAGTCTTCACGCCTTCCCAGGAGTCCCTCCGCCAGGCATGCTGGGGGTTGTAGTTCCCTCCCTGGTGGCTGCCTGGGACCCGGGCATGAACGGGGCGGGAGAGCCTGACCCCAGCGGCGGGGGCTACAAGAGGCGCTACCGGGCTCTGAAGAGGAGGCTCAAGTTCCTCATCTATGTGAGGACCCAAAGGGGGGCCTGAGGGGGGCCCTGGAGCCCAAAGAGGGGGCCCTGGAGCCCAAAGGGGGGGCTTGAGGGGGGCTCTGGAGCCCAAAGGGGGGCCTGAGGGGGGCCCTGGAGCCCAAAGGGGGGCCCTGGAGCCCAAAGGGGGGGCCTGGAGCCCAAAGGGGGGCCTGAGGGGGGCCCTGGAGCCCAAAGGGGGGCCCTGGAGCCCAAAGGGGGGCTCTGGAGCCCAAAGGGGGGGCCTGAGGGGGGCCCTGGAGCCCAAAAGGGGGGCTCTGGAGCCCAAAAGGGGGGCTCTGAGAGGGGCCCTGGAGCCCAAAGGGGGGCCCTGGAGCCCAAAGGGGGGCCCTGGAGCCCAAAGGGGGGCCCTGGAGCCCAAAGGGGGGCCTGAGGGGGGCCCTGGAAACCAAAGGGGGGGCTCTGAGGGGGGCTCTGGAAACCAAAGGGGGGGCTCTGAGGGGGGCTCTGGAGCCCAAAGGGGGGGCCTGAGGGGGGCTCTGGAGCCCAAAGGGGGGCCTGAGGGGGGCCCTGGAGCCCAAAGGGGGGGCCTGAGGGGGGCCCTGGAAACCAAAGGGGGGGCTCTGAGGGGGGCTCTGAGGGGGGCTCTGGAGCCCAAAAGGGGGGCTCTGAGGGGGGCTCTGGAGCCCAAAAGGGGGGCTCTGAGGGGGGCCCTGGAGCCCAAAAGGGGGGCTCTGGAGCCCAAAAGGGGGGCTCTGAGAGGGGCCCTGGAGCCCAAAGGGGGGCCCTGGAGCCCAAAGGGGGGGTCTGAGGGGGGCTCTTGAGCCCAAAGAGGGGAATGGGGGGCCTGAGGGGCTCAAAGGGGGTGACCTGGGGGGGCCTCTGGAGCCCAAAGGGGGGGCTCTGGAGTCCAGGGGGGGATTCATTCAAATATGTTTGTTTCCGTATTGGTCTCAAATATATTTGTTTAGTGCTTTGTAGGACGGCTGCTTGACTCTTACAAAGTCTTTTTTGTCGCTTCTTAGGAACAAGAATGTTTCCAAGAGGAGCTGAGAAAAGCACAACGGAAACTCTTGAAAGTTTCACGGGATAAAAGGTGAGCTGATGGGATGGGCAAAGGGGGTGTGAAGGGAAGGTCCGGATGGGTCCCGCTGGGGGTATTTATAGGTCTCAGGCTGGGAGCACTGAGATGCCAGGATAGGATTGCCATCTCTGGACAGGATTGCAGGGTTGCCGTCTTCTCAACAGCTGGATGATAAAAGAAAATCAGTAAACTTTTAGTTACTGTTGCATCTTATAGTTGAGAGTATTGCACCTGTTGTTTTTTTACCTGAAACGCTGCTGCTGTGATGCAAGAGAAAAGGTGGCAACTCTTATCACAAGGGAGCAAAGTAGCTTAGCTTGTGCTGGGCTTTGCATTGCTCAGATCAGAATTATGTAGATTTTGTAGCTAGGATTAAATCGAAGCTATTTCAGTAAACAAGACAGTTCAGAGTTCGTGCAGAGTTCCCTGGCCATGGAATAATTGCAGCCTTGCAGGCACATTTAGGATCGGTAAGCTGGGCTTCCAGAATAGATTGCACGGCTCTCATGCACACTTGAGGCTGTAAGGTTTTCTCTTTAGGCCTGGATTTGCGTGGTTCTCATCTACCTTTGCCCATTTCTCTCCCCAGTTTTCTGCTTGATCGCCTGCTGCAGTATGAGAATGTGGATGATGAATCGTCAGGTAATGAGGGTGAAAGGGACGCAACATGTTTTCCTCCCTATACTTTATGTTGAAGAATCCCTGACTGAGGGATGCACTGAGAAGGGGAGGGTGAAATTTGGGGAGGGTCTTCCTTCTGTGACATCCACACCCACCAAGAACTGATGTTGAGGAATTTAACCCTTAAGCGGCTGAAAAGGGGTGCAGTGTGTTTCTGCCCTATACTTAATATTGAAGACTGACTGATTAACATCCAGCCAATTTGGTGCCAGTACCTGATGCACTGGGAGGGAGGGTTTGCATGGGGGAATGTTGCACATCAATGGGGTTTGATGCACATGGGGCACGATGCGCATGGGAAATGTTGCACATCAATTGGGGTTGATGCTCATGGAGGGATGTTGATGCTCATGGAGGGATGTTGATGCGCATGGGGGATGTTGATGTGCATGAGGATGTTCAGCATTCATGTTTGATGCAAATGGAGAGATGCTGCGCATCAGTGGGGGGTTGGTGTGCATCAGTGGGGTGTTGATGAGTATGGGGGGATGATGTGCAGGGGACATGTTGCACATGGGGGATTGATGTGCATGGGGGGACGTTGCACATCTATGGGGGGATGTTCCGCATGGGGGCTTGATGCGCATCAATGGGGGGGTTGAGCATGGGGGATGTTGCATATTAGTGGAGGGATATTGCGCATGGGGGATGTTCTGCAATCAGGGTTGAAACGCATGGGGGATGTTGATGCGCAAGGGGGGATTGTGCACATGGGGGTTTGATGCACAGGAGGAGTTGATGCCATGGGAGGGATAATGTGCAATGTGGGGATGATGCGCAATGGGGGGATGGCACATGGAGGGTGTTTTACTCCCGCAATGCAGGCATGTTTCTCTAGTACGTTGAATAAAAGTATTACAGTTTTACCTGTTGACATGAACAACACCACACATTCAGGCAGGAACAGAATAAAATAAAATATTGGAGTGACCATCCAAGACTTTTATTTATTATATCTCGATAAGGGAACTTGCCTCTGAGAATATATGTGTAGGATGGTGCTATTAGTGTGAAGACCTGTAATGTGTTGTAACACAGTATTGTAAGTTGGCTGTATCTGATGGCTTGTAATGAGTAAAAATTAGCTGGATCTACATATACCTTAGGTCAGATCAGATCTCAGGTGATCATCTCTTAGATGAGATCAGAATGGAGTGGTAGAGTCCTGAGATGGTAGAATGTATGGCTTAAGACCGCAGAGAAAAATCATATTTTTGAATGCCTCTCAATGTTTAAAATCTCTGTGCATCTTTAGACTTTAGTTTCAGTCTAGTCTAGTTCTTATCCAACTGCTGGTTTTCTATTTGCAGAGCATTGTTAGCATTCATGAATATGACATGGAGTGCTGTCCGTTCTGTCACCTTATTCTATTGTATGTGTAAACCAGGCCAGTAAAGTATGTCTTGACTTTTTGATAAACTGTGGTTAGAAGAAGGTGCTATTTGCTAGCTTCATCATTATAGGATTTTTTTCCCCACCAGGCAAGGAAGCTGTAAATATCCTTCTCTTGCAATGAAGGGGAGACCATATGATGCCGAGTTCAGTTTGTAATACCGAACCAATTGTGGTTCAATTTGTTTAATTGTGGTTTAGCATTGCATTTGATACACATATGCACAATATTGTTAGGACGATTTATACTTTGGAAAGGTGGTAGAACTCCAGGTAGTTAAAACTATTTTGAAGACCAATGTGCCATCTTTGTTGAGTTTAAGTACAAGAAAAAGCAGTGAAGGATCAGATTGAGGAGCTTCTGAGTTGGGGTGCAATCCTAACCAATTTAGGCCAGAACTATTCCTCTGCTCCCCATTCCTACAGTGATGTGGAAAGACCAGCACATTTCTGTGGACCAGCCTAATCCCCCCCGCCCCCTTGGAGTGGCAAAGAAATGCTTAGGGCACTTTTGCGAACACCCCCCCAGGCCAACAAGAGACTTTTGCTGGCCTAACCAGGGTTTAGGATTGTGCTGTCAGTGCAATAGAGATAATTTTGGATTATGTATGAGAAGATGCAAGTTTAAATTTCTGATTAGTCTTGAAGATTTGAGATAGTGTTAGTCAGGTCATTATTTGTCAGCCTATTTCACAGGGATATAGTGAGGAGAAAAAACCCATTTTTATAGAGCACTTAGGGCAGGAGCGGGATATAACTCTGATTAATTATGATTTTCTATTCCAGACTCAGAGGCAACAGCTTCATCTGATAATAGTGATGGAGAAATGCCCAAGGGGGCAGAGCCACAGTCCCTAAAAAGGTAAGTGTATGAGACTTGGGCTCCAAGAAGATAGGTAGATGAGAGTCTCCAAGTTGGCTGTCACTAACTATAGGGCAAGGGCTTTATTCTGTTTAGTTGGCTTGGCTTAATAGGTCAAGTCTTGGTTTCAAGACAAATGGAACTTTTTTCCTATACCTATATGACTTTTCAGATATGGGCCACTCACCCCCACATGATTTCTAGCAGCTGATGCTGGCATCTCTTCGTCTCTTTTTAGTCTGTGAGCCCTTTGGGAAAACTGAACCATTTATTGATTTGATTTGCTATATATACCACTTTCCAAACAACTTTTTAATTAATAATATCAATATTATCTCCAAATCAATGTCTGCTTCATTTATCATAATAGTACAGACCCTATCCAACACAATTCTTTTGCCGCTGCAGGAAAAACTTTGAAAGCATTTGTGCTCAATGGTTGTGATGGCTTCTCGGTGCGCATTCATGCCAAATGTTTCACCGCAAATCTCTTTGCCCACAGAAAAAGAAGTCCCCAGCTTGGTGGTGCCTCATCACCTTCATCTTCAGGCCTTTCCCTCCAGCCAACTTCTGGTTTTGGGCTCCCGGCTTCGGGGACACCATCCCCCTATTTAACTTCGGTGAGTAACTCCAACCTTGTAATAATGCCCAGATCATACCTTGCAGCCAGTGCCTTTGCATGCTAAATACTAGGAAGAACTTTGGAGAGAGTTACTTGCAGTATTAGAAAAGGCTTTGCTAGACATTCACTTATCTAACCACAACATTAACATGACTGCCAACATTGTGAGGCAGTGGTGTCCAGATCAGAATGACAGCTCTCCATAGCCAACTGTGGTTGAGGATCTTTGACAGCCTTCAGAGCAGTTGTCCTTATATTTACCTAGAGCTGCCAGTTTTGATAAGAGGAGAAAAATCAAACCAAAAATGCCACAGGTAGGCCAGTTGATATATTTGGGTCCTGCTGCTATGTCTGCACTGTGTGTGAATATATATTACCCAAGGTATGTCTTTATCCAAAATGGCTGTCTTGATTTCAAGGGCAGAGCTGCCACTGGATATTTCTGTCAGGAATGATGCCCTGGGCTGTCCTCCATTCTATCTCCTTGAGCATCCTCACCGGATCACCTCCATTTCGCCTCATTATTTTCTATCGCAGCACTTTCTTGTGTAGACATAAAATAGGGCTTCTGTTATCTCAGCCAGAGTCGATGTGATGTGTTGTGAAAATGCAGAGGATGATTTGGCTGTGTTCACATTAATGGAGCTTCTTTTTAAATGCCTGAATGAACGGTTGTGTGTCACCTGGGTTTGTGTAACAGCATTCACACTTGGAGTGCTGGGGTTTGAGCTGTATGTTTGTGTAGTTAAGGGCGCAATTCAGAGTAACTATGGGGAGTCCTTGCTCCGGTGTAAGAAAAATTTGCTCTGGATTGCAACATTAATTTCCCATAGGTTTTCACTAGTAGTGCAGTAACTATGGGTACACGTAATGTCTCTTATGTGCTCCCGTAGTTACTCCGGATTGTAGGGTAAGTCTCATGTTCTATGAATATATGTGCATGTGCAATCTGGCCTCTTCAAAGAAGAGAAGGCCTTGGGGAGTTAATGCAAACCTTTGGGCATGAGATTATAAACCCACTCCCAGGCCGCCTTCTATGCATGCAGAAGGTTACAACCCTTGGCATCTCCAGGTACCACAGGAATTATCCTTGCCATAAACCCTTGAGAATAGCTATGAGTCAATGTAGTCAGTACTGAAGTAGATGGACCATGGATGTGGTCAGTGTCCACTCAGAAGAAGGCAGTGTCCCATGTTCAAGATGATCCAGGTTTTGGAATTCTTTCCTCCAAGAATATGTTGCCATTTGATTTGTAACGGAGGAGAGGTCTGTCCACGGCTATTAGTTATGGCTTTATGACCCTCCATGTTCAGATGCAGTGTATTTGAATATTAATTGCTGGAGAATAAGCAACAGGAGAGGATGGTTGTCTTTTTGTCCTCTGTGGATTTCCTGATGTGCAAGGTCTCCCAGGATACAAGATCTCCCAGGATAAATGCCAATTCCTTACTTGGTGATTGAATTGGAGAATTGAAAGCAATTGGGGACTGGGCAGAAGAAGTGTGAAGATGAGAAGAGTGGTGGGCTAGAGAGTATCTGACTCTCTTGCCACCTGTTCCTTTCCTAAGCCAGGTAGTGGAGGAATCAGTATCAATGGAAGTGAATGAGTGGGTGATACTTTGTCAATCTGATACCTGATGCAAACATCTAAGTTGGCCTCATCGATGGGCCAACCCTGCCAAGATAGAGAAGCAGGGCTAGGTGCATGTTTGTTCAAATCCAGCAGGGGTCTTCTTTATGTTCCTAAGTTTGTGGATGGTATTTGCATCTTTACTGGGGATGTATAAGTGCAGATACATGTGTGTGCTTTTTAAATTTTAATTCAAAACTCATATGCTCATCATTCATAATTTGATTTCTTATTTCATCTTTTCCCTCCTACCACCCCTTTTTCACCCAGCTGGCCTCACCCCCTTATACTCCCTTCCCCTCTGAATACCTAGCACTGGGGCCTGAGCCTGGGGCACCCCAACCTGACACCAGCGCTACCCGCTCTGCACGGCGGCCTCCAAGGCCCCGCAAGCTCAAGGTACTATCAGGATGGGGATGGGAAGGGAAATGTCTCAGTTGATTGCTGGAGCTCTGCATTCTGGAAAAAAGGATAGTGGGCCACGGCCTGTAGGCGCACTGAAATATGAATATATAGAACTGAATGTAATCGGAGAGCACAGTTGAATTAGTCAAATATAGTACAGTAATATACCTTGCTTTTGATGGGGAGACAAATATATAATTTGGAATGCATTCTGTTCTATAAAAATATATATACTAAATTAGTGTGCCTGGTGATGTTATATGCCATGTAAATATCTAATTTACTTGAACACAGCAGGGAGCATCTATGCTACAAATATTAATTTATTAAATATTAAACATTAATTTATTTCTACCCACTTTAACGTGTTTATAGAGATTATATACTATGTAGGCCCATACCCCAAGTCAAATTAAGTCTTTTGCGATGGAGCAGTTAAGGTGACTTTCCATAAGATAACACTAGAGGGTGATGTAATTGTGTGGACCCATAACTGCTCTGAATTTTGCTCATAGTCGAAAGTCTCTTGTAATGTCACAACCAGCTTCTAGGACTTTTAAATTTTAAAGTACTGGTATGTCTCTTTTTAAATTTTTAAGTACATCTCTCTCTTAGTAATGAATTGTCTGTCTCTCCTCAACTGGCAGACTTCAATACTACATTCATTACTACAGATATAGAAATAGAGCCACAGGACCCAACTATTTTTATCCTTTGTGCTCCAAACTCCCATGGCACACTACGGACCTTTTGCAGCTTACCAATGTGCTATTGTCATTCTTCCCCAAGAAACCCCATATGTTGTAGTTTTAGGAACATAATTAGAGGACTGTAACTTTTTTCATCTAAGGAAACAATTCTGTTATTTCCGTGAATTATTTGAAACCCTCCCCCTGTAAACTGAGTGCCATTAAATCAACAAGAAATTTAAAAAGGTGGGACACGCACACAAAGCTTTGAAGAGAAAAAGATGCCTATGGTAAGACAAAAGGAGGGACATCTCTCAAATGGGGCTGTGTGCTCTGTACACTGTTGCAGATCCATCCCATAAACGACTGGAAGCCTCTGCCCCTTTTGTTCTGGTAATTCTGGGTACATTTTTTTTTCTGTACTCTGGGAAGTTACAGAAGCTGAATAGTTACATCTGCTATAATATATCTACAGTATTTATATACTGCTTTTCAATTAAAAAGTTCACAAAGCAGTTTACAAAGAAAATGAAACTATTAATTGCTAATGGGTCTCTGTCCCAAAAGGACTCGCAGTCTAAAAAGATGCAGAACATCAGAAGAAGCCACCAGAAGAGACACTGCTGCGGTTATAAGGTCCAGTTACTCTTCCCCTGCTCAAAAAAAAAAAAAAAGATGAACAACTTCTTGAAAGAGTGCCTCTTGCCCTGTTAGTAGGAGAGTCAGTTTTTGTGCGACAAAATAGATTCAGGACCATGCAAGTGGGGAGGGAAAGAATCTCACAAATATATGTTCAAAATTGGTGATATTTCTAAAAGGGGCAGGGAGTCTGATAATGGAAGTAGGTAGTTTCTTCACAAGGGAGGAGAAAGGAGAGCAGCAGAAACCATTTATTTCTTCTTTTTATTCCTCTTTGCAGCTCCCACTGCCCCCTACCTCTGACTGTTCACCTGTAGTAGTGGGATTGCCCTTTCCTTCACCCCGGGGCACCCCGAAGCTGCCACCGCCCACGATACTCAGCACAGTTCCCCATCAGATGTTCAGCGACACTGGGGAGGGAAGTGGAGAAGATCCTTTGGATGGAGACGATGAATTGGTCATTGACATTCCTGAGTGATGGTGGTACACCCTGTTCAAAGGATACAGGCCTCTCAGCAGAGTGCATGGGGGGGGGAAGGCTATGCCCCCAATTTTATTTTTGTTTACAGACTCCAAAAAACATGCAAATCAGTCAATAAATGATTTTTTGTATAAAAAATTCCACATTGCCTTTTCTATATCCCCTTTTCGATACCCCATTCCTTCTTTTCCTAAACCCCATGAGCCCTTAGATAGAATTGCCTCCTCGAGAGGCCAGAGGTTTCTTGACTCTTTCCTGTCAGATCCCTCTTTTACCAATCATTGTTTTGAAAGAAAAATCCATGTGGGGAAAAAAGAAAAAAGCTCCTTTTAAAGGCAGCTTGAATCTTTTTTACTTCACGGGAAAAAATTCTTAAAAGACAGGAAAATCGGAAAAAGTCCTTGAAATCTCCTGGGGATAGAACAGTTAGATCTTCATAATAGGGATGAAAAAGGGTTTTTCACTGCACTTGTAACCATTTGAAGTGATTCTGCTTACAAGAAATTCTGTGGAGAAGTTTATCCTTCAAAAACCACATGGGGATTCTTTTATATAAAATGGAACTGTCCCCTGAATTTTAATATTTATTTGTTTAGATGGTTCCTAATAGGTGTCCAAATGTTGCTACTCATTGCATTGTATTTTTATTTTTTATTTTTGCTACAGAAATTTTAAGTGGCGGTGGGATGTCTATGAGAAACCATCCGGAAAAATAAAAAAATTATGAAAGGAGAATTACCTTTAGAAATAGGATCGGGGAAAGAGAATAATGGTGTGTCAATATATGGTGGATTTGCAATTCATTTGCCAATTTCTATAAAGAAAAATTGCTTACATCAAACAATTGCTTAAAACCATAGATGGAAGACTGCCTCTTTTGAAGAGCTAATTTGCATTTTACACAACTGATTAGTTTGTCACTTGTAAACTAAGTGTGTCATGGTGAATTTGTTGGGAAATGTGTATGTCAGATGCCAAGTCCTTATGAAAATGGAAGACAGAAATAATTAAACAAGATATTGAACTTATTATGACAGAACTCTCATGCATCCTGAGGCACTTCCTCTAGCTGTCTTTGCTAAGATTTATGGTCTACATGTTTGCACATGTGCAGACTTGTAATCATAGGAAAAATGGCTCACAATGTTTTGCTACTTGAGCAAGCTATTTCAATGATTCCAAATTGTTGAAATAATAACAAACAGAGCAATCATGGAAAGTATGTCTAGGATTGCAGCCAACATACAATTTGCTATTCTAATGATGCTCCCAGATCTGCCGGCATTGGGCCTCTCACCCTGCCTAACTATAGGGCTGGCCCCGATATATAAATGTGTGATGGCTGTACTCTGGTGGGTAGCCCTGGCAGATCAAAGCACCATGACTCATACCTACTGCCTGTTCAGTGGTTATACATGTTTTCCCTTTGCATTGTTTACAAGAAAAATTGCAGATTTCAAACTTGTCAGCTGTGAGAAATGTGAATTGGCTCCATATCTGCAGAAGCATCTGTTTCTAAATGATAAAAGCTGGATGCTGTTTCCTGTAGGAAACTGAAGCAAAAATAGGGATAGGTCATTCATAGCACTACATTTTCCTGTGGCTTCATTTTTAAAAACATACCCTACAATCCAGAGTAACTACGGGAAGACATAAGAGGAACTTGCTCTGGATTGCTCTATGCATTCACCATAGGAACTTGCTCTGGATTGCTCTATGCATTCAACCATAGGTTTCCCATAGCTTGCACCGTAACTACATCGGTGTAAAAGATCCTGTAGTTATTATGGATTGTAGCCATGGTGGGGTTGGGGTGTAACCTAGGATCCACTCCAAATGGCCCAATGCTGGTACTGAGTGTGCAGTTCTAACCTAAGCCAGCACAACTCATTGGTCTTCCAGTTCCCTTGGTAGTGAGGGAAGCTATCACATGTCTCCACTAGCATAACTCTGCCCCAGGATTGGTGCAGAAGTATCTTACGGCACTTTTGGGACACCCCCAGGTTAGCACAGGACTTATGCCCGGACTTAGGCTAGCCTAACAAGCTTAGGATTGTAACCTAATTGTCGTAAATATGTTGTACACTTTGAACATTGTAGGATGAAGTGGTGCTGGCACTTATGAATCAGGTAGCAGTGCAGCTTTTCAGAAGAAGACATACTGGGGTGGCGTTGGGGCAGAATGGAGAAGTATGAGACTGCTGGATCCTATCCTCTGTATCGGGCTGAAAAGTCCAACATGGATGTTCTCAAATCTCTGCCAACACTTGAGAAGCCTCACTTGAGAAGCTTCTCACAGACTTGAGAACCCCACTGTGGAACTTGGGAATTTCTTTGGGGGAAGGGGATGAAAGTCCTCTTCCCCCTGAGAAGGCCTCCACTGACTTATGCACACATTGTGGTAGCCATGTTGGTGCCACTTATTCCTCATTCCTCGAGTACCAGGAAGCTTAGAACTGGGCTATCAAAAATTGGCAGGAAGGGAAAGAGTGGAGAGCTTCTTTTCACATTTAAATAGGGAATGTGATAACAGGTAGTTGGTATGAAGAAATATGTGTCCCTTTAGGAAGGAGGAAGGAGAGGAGAGAGACCACACAACTTCAAAAAAACCCAATTTGAGTAGAAACTATATTTAGGCTGCAAGTCTACACACACTTATCTGGGAGTTAAGCCCCCATGATCTTAACTGGAGTTACTTCTGAGGAAACTGCCTAAGACTGTGCTATATATGTGAGCAAGAAAAAATGGAAAAGAACCATTTTGTACTGTATAAAATAATTATATAAGGGAATATAAGGTGGATTTTTAAAATCTTTAAAAATGTGTTCTTTATTTTCTAAAAATGCATACTGTACTCTAAATTTCTGACCTAAATATAATTTTAGATATAGTTCTGAATGTATTGCCCACAAATAGCTTGTCTTTTAAAAAGCCAAGCCAAAAGGCTCAAGAAGTGACATCTGAGGACCATCATGCGCTTGGAAAGGCATGTTATGGAAGTTTAGGGAGAAGATAAATATTTGAAGAGCAAGTATATGTTTTTTGATTTCTTTTTCTTGTGCAAATAGCAATCACTGTTCTGTTTCTTGGGCTCCTTGCGTCCTTCCTTAGCTCTCCTCTGCCACCCACTCCCCAAATTGCCTCAATGCACCACCAGAAGAGGGGACGGCCTCCATTTAAGCCCTTCCCTAGAGCATAATATAAATGGACACCAACAACAAGTTACTCTGGAAACGTGCAAACGTCCTCGTGCAAAGGAGGGGCCTCTGGTGCTGCGCCCCTCCCTTTTTTGGCAGGCAGGCAGGGAGGAAGGATGCGTTTCTGTAAACGATCTGGATGGCGCTTCAGGGGCCAAAAGTGGAAGATTCTGGGAGCTCGTTGGTGAGCGTGTGCCAGTGCTCCAGGCGACGGTTGGGGGTCTGAAGGCATGACATCCAGTGCTGTCGGCATTCGCCAGGGGCCCCCAGACCTAGGGTCACCCCACCTGCAAGGAAAAATGAATAAGTTTTTCTAGTGTTCAAACAATGCCCTCGACTGAGTTTCCCTCTGCTTCCCTGCAGCCCCACATGAGTTGTGAAATAGTGGGCCCATCAACATTTATAACTGTTTTAGACCAAAGGGTATGCTAGCTTCTTCCAAAGTACTTTGAACCACAGTTTTGGGAGGCTAAATAACTAGTAAACCAGTGTTCAGTTTTAGTGCGGATACTTGTCTTGGCCCGTCAGCTGCACCATTGTAACCCCACAGTGCCCTCCCTTGCTGCTTCTCACCAATGAAGTCGTTAGATTTCCCAATGTCGTAATCCCAAACTGTTATCTCCAGGGATTTTTGGCCCAGATCTGATTGTTCAATCTCGTAGAAAAAGTCCTGTAGTGGGGGCATGGAAGAGCTAAGGTTAGAACCCAGGAATTTTGGCTCCTTATACTGCCCTGCCACTTAAATCCTGGCTTGGCCTCCCAGAAAACCCTGTTATTTAACTTGTCCTTCATTCACCTCATTATATTCTGGGTTCAGAGTCTTCTTCTTCACCGTGGTTTTATGCTTTGATTTTTTCTCTACATCTGGCTTCAGGTACCTGCCAAGAAAGAGAAAGAGTTGGTTCTCCAAACCCCAGCCTTGGGGCCAGATGTGGCCCTTGCTGAGCATCCATCTGGCCCTTGGGCAAGCCCCAAGGTCTGTTCTCTTGGGAGGGTATTTTGAGGGCTGGGAAGGCACCTCGTCTATGAAAGGGCTTATGAACTGGTTTGAAGATCAACCTCTCTCTGTGAATTGGAAAGTGTTTATGAACTGATTTGAATTCATTCACATATTCTGTCACTTACATATTCAATTACGGTATGTAAATGTATTCAAATTTGAAATGTAAATTTCTTTTTTCCTTCTTGCTCCCGACACAGTATCAGAAAGACCATGTAGCCTTTCTGCCAAAAAGTTTAGAGACCGCTGGAGAAGACAGACCATCTTATCTTCATTCCCGACTCTTCAAAATGATGCTCAAGGCAGTTAACAATCCTTAATGTTCCACAAGAAGTACTATATAAAAATATACCATAAAACTCAACACATCATAAACTCAGTGCTAAAAAATTTAGCAAATGACTGCTTAATTTGTAGAGCTGCGACAAATGAGTTTATGTACAATCATAAATTTTAGTTTGTTAAATTATCAATTTAAATCTACATAAATTTGCACATTTAACAACAGCAAACTTATTAGTTCTCGAGGAAAACAAATATTTTATTTTCTTAGATGTCATATTTCGGGGATACACCACTTTCAACTGGTATTCCTGCTTGCTCAAAAAGGAGGAAACGCCTCTTTTAAGGTGGTAAATTCATTTTTAGCTTTGTACTTCATCCAAACCTTTTTCTAATATGCCTCTTTAATCAGGAGCACTTTGTAGCCAACTTGTTTCTTGTCAAAGTTTTGTATTTACGGTATGTAAATGTATTCAAATTTGAAATGTAAAAGTTCTAACTTAATTGGCCACTTTCATAGCACCGTCCTTTGTGCTGTGCACTCAGTACCTATGTTGTACACTGTATACTGTGTACAGTCCTATGTGTATTCAAAAGATAGTCTCACTGAGTTGAATTACTCCTAGGTATATGGCAGGGGACTCTAAACTTTCAACGTTAGGGCTTCAGGACCTTTAACAATTGTGCACAGGAGGAAATTTCAGCAGGTGCAGCTTTTCATCTCATAGATCACAAGCTACACCTGCTGAAATTTCCTCCTCTACACAATTGTTGAAGGTCCAGGAGCCCTTAAGTTGAATGTTTGGAGACCCCTGGACAGGACTATATTTCATAAAATTACATCCCAAGTTATTTTTTTAAAATATAAAAATCTCAAGTCTTAAGTAGAAATGCTTTGCATTGACTTTTGAGTGTCAGCATTCTAGTATCAAGGTAAACCGATCTAGGCTCGGGTGTTGATAAAATCCTAGTAACTCATACTAGTTATGGAATGGGCCATATACTTCCCCTCTAAGTGAACGCCTTTTGTTCTACCTCCACTGGCCTTAAATATAGTTAATATTAACTAACATTAACATAGTTGATATTAACCAGGGCTCTCCTGGCACCACCCCCTGGTAATTAAATTATACTCACGCTTTTACATAAGGGTCTGAGTAGCCGCACACATCCATAGCAGCTAAGTGAGCACAGCGAAGAATAGATACCAGCAGTCCATGACGTTCAGAGATGTACATGAGGGCAACCAAGATACGTCCCCTTTCCTCCAGGGCCCAGCCGGTCGGGGGTTCTAGCTGTGTAGCAGAGGAAAGGTGTAGCAGATTGATAAGTGTTTTTGTGGGAAATGCCCTCACAACAGCCTTCCAAAAACAAACCTTGGCAACGTGACTGTCCGCTGATTGACTTAGGGCATCTATCATTTCCTGACTTTCCACAACCCTTTCAGTGTTGCTGTTTTCTCTGAATGTTCCTTGATCTTGGGTACCGCTGGGCCTTATGTCAACTTCACACCCCATCAATTTTACCCCTAGAACCTTTTTTCTGATGCTGAAACATAAACTTGTAAAATGTGAAGCTAAAAATTAATTTCCTTTCTAGCTTATCCTTCCTCTATCTCAGTGATTTTCAACCTTTTTCATCTCATGGCACACTACCAAGTCACTAAAATTGACAAGACACATCATCAGTTGTTTCTACCATTGACAAGACACACCATGTCACACAATCCCCCAGTTTTCCTATTAATAAATGACATTCCTCAAACTCCCACAACACACTTGGAGGACTGTCTGTGGCACACTGATTGAAAATCACTGTTCTATATAAAATTCTTTCCCCAACTTTGGGGCCCAAATCTCATGATGTTTTATATGGCTGTAGCGATCAGACCCAGCTCTCCCAATTCCTAGTATAGTACTCTCTAACCACTACCCAACATGGTCTTTAGAGTTAAAGAGCACAGTCCTAACCATCTTGCTGATTTCTTCCAGTTACCCTCATGCAAAGCCAAGTACAGTATTTGTGTATTTTATTGTCCATAGGGCTGTGGGTGGCGCAAGTGGTTAAGACACTGTGCCTGTTAACCAGCAAGCGAGGATTCGAGACCCAGGTTGGTCCCACAAGACAAGGTGAGCTCCTGTCCTTAGCCCAGCTCTGCGACGCCAGCTGGATCCAGTCGTATTGGCTCTGCCTTTCCATTGGACTAATTCAGTGGTGTGGAGAGGGAGGATTTGCTGCTTGGGTAACAGCCTATCCTCCATAACAATCTAACCCAGGCTTTTGTGCTTCGCATGCAGCGTATGCAGCGCCGAGCACGTTACCATAGTCTTTCAAGACTGACGGAGGCCTGCTTGTCCATAATAAATCCCTTTTAAGAATTATACCTTCAGCCTCATTCTTTTCTATAAAGGTAACACTATTATGTTATCTAGCTGAAAGGTCCCTTGTTCCATTAAGAACAGTAATAAAATTCCCCTCACAAATAAACCTTTTGGGTAACATTTTGGTTCATATTAGTCTGCCTTATACTTCACTGGATATACTTTATCCTGTTTTCCTTTAAGGTGTACTCTCAAATTGAAGGGATATGAGAAAAATAAAAAAACAACCTGTTGAATTAATGCTTTCATGAGGAGTAAAATGTTAAAATTAAAAGTTCTTGCCTCTCTCAGGTAGCATGAAATTCCTCGCAGAGCTGCTGTCATGGAGGAGGGAGATGCCAGCTGTTGAGGAAAGCAAGAATTTAGTGGAAAAACCTGATCTGTATGAGGATAAACTATTAGCAACTTTGGAGGAGTCAAGGAACCAGATATAGATATGAGAGAGGCAAAAGACCAATAGCAGAAAGAAGATTTTCCAGTATTTAGAAGGACAAAATGGCACAAGGTATGGGGAAGTTCTGTGTGGAAGCTGCAGTGGCTCAGTGGTTAAAGATGCTGTGCTTTTCAACCTGAAGGTCAGTGGTTTGAGAGCCAAGAACTACACGATGGAGTGAGCTCCTGTACTTCCCCAGCTCCTGCCGATCCAGCAGTTTGAAAGCATGTAAATGCAAGTAGATAAATACAGGTAGGTACCACCTTGGTGGGAAGGTCACAGCACCTTCTGTGCACCTTTGGTGTTCAGTCATGCTGGCCATATGATGATGGAGATGTTTTCAGACAACACTGGATCTTCGGCCTTGTAATGGTGATGAGCGCCACCCTTAGAGTCAGTCACGACTAGCAGGGCAACCTCCAGTGGACACCTTTATAGAGAAGTGCAGACTACACAATGGGATTTTAATATAGTCAGGACTTGATATATACTGAACACATGGAAAAACCTTGTCAAGGTAATACATAGCCACATATTTAGATTACCTGTATATATTTATCTAACTTGTTTCTTTTGCATAATGTACGTATTATGCAAGTTGTGGAGAGAGAGGCAAATAGCTTTGTGGATCCTAGAAGGTTAGTTCCCTTAGGGTGCAATCCAGAGTAACTACGGGGAGTGCTTGCTATGGTGTAAGAACAATTTAATCTGGATTGCAATATGAATTTCCCATAGGTTTTCACTAGGTGGTGCACTAGGTGGGTGCACGTAATGTCTCTAATGTGCTCCCATAGTTACTCTGGATTGTAGGGTTAATGATAATGAAGATCCTAATTTGGAAAGGAAAAGGTCTGCTGAGCCAGGAGGGGAAATCTCTGTTTTCCCACATCTTGCAGATGAAACTGGGGACACATTTGTAATACCACTGTTTTCCTGACAAGGTTCACTGCCTGACTGACCCCATCCCCAGAAAAACAGATAACAGAAGACACTGTTCCATCTGCTAGGTAGTGTATTAATTTACTCTGGGGCAATAGGTCTACTCTCCACTGATTTAAACACCCCGAGGATGTTTATTCTTTTGATCAAAGATACAATATGGTTATTCAACCATATTGTTCCAGATGGCTGCCATTCTCCAGACAGGTAGATTGCTTTTACACTGCCCAGAACAGTTAGGTGATATTTCCATAGTGGGAGTTAATGTTTGGGAGATAGTTGGCAATTTGCTTTGGATGGCAAAGCAATCACAGCTTGGAGAAAGTTATAGGTCTCATCCAAGTGGAAGGAGCAGTGGAGGAGTGGGTGGGTGTAACTGAAGAAACAACAGGAGGTAGAATTTGGAACTCTAAAAAGAGATTGCTAAAGGATGCATGGGTGAAGGAGTGACTCTGGAGGTCTGATGTGGTATAGTAGATTTGCCACCTAAGCACGTGTTTCTTGCCTTCACTTATACTCATACAGTATGTCTGCAAGTTAAAAAAAATAGTACAAAACTGCCAGATATCCAGTGTGTTTCCCTCCCAAGGAAACCAAAGGTTCAGCCGCCCTACATCTGCCCTTTTGTATTGCTTGGGGGAAATGCAACCACAATAACAGCTCCAACGATGCATGGATTTGTTCCTCAAAAGTGGAAACTAGCACTTATAAAAGAATGCTCTGGTTGACTTGGATTGTTGTCAATCAACCCAAGATAAACAGAACTGGAGTGAAACAGCACTAAAGGAAGCATCATTATCGGAGATATTATGTATAAGTGTGAAAAAGAACTTGCTTTTCACAGCCCAAATTTCCTAGCTGGAACCAGAGAGGGCTTTGAAGGCCATCTAGTCCAACCTACTTGCATGATGTGCAATACACACTATAACAAATTCTTTTTGAGTAGCCATGTCTACTCAAAAGTAAGCCCCATTGTGTTCAATGGGTTTTATTCCCAGGAAAGTGTCTTTAGGATTGCAGCCCTTGGCAGCCTTCACTTATGTAAATGAAGGCAGTGCAATCTGAATCAGGACCGCTGCAGTAGACAGGATTAGAGACCTCTATTTCCTGCTGTCAGGGGTCTTTTTCAGGGGGTATGCACCCATATGGAGTACCCACATCTCTGTGTGAATACCCGCATACACACACGTAGACACACATATGCACACAGGTGAGTACATGTGAGTATTGGCACCTATTTTCCAGAAAAATAGCAATGGGTATTAATGTACTGTATGTATTAGTGTATTGATTTTTCACTAAGGAGATTTAAGTTCTAGGGGCCCTGGGGAGAGTACTAAACCTTAAACAATAATTATTCATGTGAACAAACTTTGACTTACAGTGCAATCCTAAGCCTGCTACTAAGTCCGTAGTACTGTTCAGTAGTTCAATAGTACTTACTCCCAGGAAAGTGTGATTAAGATGCCAGCCACAGGCAATCACAAGAAAAAATACAATGATTTAGCAGAGACCAAAAATATGGACTGCCCCAGCTTGGTTAACAGGAATTGTCAAACTATATTGGAAACCTTATTGTAGGGGTCTTACCACAAGCCCTAGAGAGAGGGGGGTTATTTACTGGCAGGAAATAGGCAGGGTGACCAGACACCCAAACCTCAAAAGGAGGACAAGTTCTTGGATTCCTGTCAGCCTGGCCTTTCTGGCGGACAATGGCACGTTTGCCTACTCATAAGTAAAGCCACAATATTGGGTACTTTCACTTTCCCATAGAGCTCAATGCATATTTTTGATTTTTAGGTTTTTGCCATAATGTTTGATGGGAAGGAAATATTTCAAAACTGATTTTTGCATTGGATTCTGCTCTTCTGTACAAATCCAACGACATATGACATGATGGGGTACTGCACACCATTGCAAAGTTCCAAAATGAAGCCAAAAAGGAGGACAATGAAGCTCTTTTGGAGGACGCCTGACAAATCCAGAAATTTCCGGTCATATGATCACCTAGAACAAGAAATCCTAGGTGACTTCAGAGCAAGAAGCTAGACCAATGAGCTGGGATCTGTGTCTTTGGTAGCAGATCCACAATGAGTAAGGGAAATGCATAGACAGACCCTGCTCAACACTGGGTTTACGGACATACAGCCCCTTGACTCTCACTGGTTGTTGCTTTTCCAAGCACAAGTTGAAGTGCCTTTTCTGCCCAGGTCGGAGACGTCTCAGGGGCACTCGGGTCTCTCCAATGAACTCGTTGTGGGTCAGTTTGTCCTCATCACAGACAGAGATTCTGGGAGAAAAAAAGATGGAGCAATGCTGTGGTAAAGGGAACATGGAAGTGAAACAGGTGGGTTGTGGGTTGGTGTTCCAGGTGAGGGGGAATTTGGGTCTTACCTCAGAGTTTTCCGTGCCATATCCTCAGCCGTTATTCCATTGTATGTCAAAGCCTCGTTCCATACAGGATTAAGGGTGTTGTGTTGGGTTCGTGTTTTCAGTTTATTGGCCTGGGGGAGAAAAGGCATGGGGGAGAAGAGAAATGAAAAGGAGCACAACCATATCCCAATGAGGACATTCGATTTGAGTTATAGGCCAGCTATGACGTGGAACAAGGGTGTATAGAGAGCCAGGGTGGTATATCAGTTAAGGAGTTGGACTGACAACTCCTTAGTTCAAATCCTTCAGGCACAGCATCACCATCATAATCTTCTTCATCATCATCATCATCATCATCAATAATAATAGTATTTATTTATTTATTAGATTTGTACTCCGCCTTTCTCCCCAAAGGGCACCCAACTACCAGTAGCATCTATTTCATAGGAAGTGATTTCCATGAATTAAGGACAATTCCATAGGCATTGTTCGGAACCAACTGTCAATCTTTGGACACTCTATTTAATCCTGTTTTTGTCACATTAAAACAAACACATATAAATATGACAGCACAGTTCACAAAATACAGCCCTAAAAATAGTAGCAAACTGTCAAAACAACAACTCAACATCAGAAATAAACTGAAGAAGCAGAAGAAACGCAGCATCAAAACCCAACCAGCAACAAAGTCCTTCTGGAAGAGCAAGGTTTTTGCCTTGTACCTGAAGTCATACAGCATAAGCATAAGTCATACAGCAATCCTAAAGACACTTTCCTGGGAGTAAAACCCATTGAACACAATGAGGTTTACTTTTGAGTAGACATGGCTAAGATTGTGCTCTTAGTTTCTATGCTGGGAAGGGCTCCTATAAACCCTATGCATCATATGCTATTTTATTTCCAGCCTGAGGACCAACACAAACATGAAGAGGAAATCTTCAGTCAGATCTGATATTTTTTAAAACGTTAAAGCAGCCAAAATATGGTCCGTTGTTATCAAAATATGGTCCAAGTTGTTATTATTGTGAATTGGCATGGAGATAAAGAGAACATAATCCTCTCCTGCATTGATCCCAGTATAAAATGTCTCTCAAAATTCTGAAGCTCTTATTAGAATTAGAGCACAATCCTAACCATGTCTACTTAAAAGTAAGCCCCATTGTGTTCAATGAGTCTTACTCCCAGGAAAGTGTCTTTAAGATTGCAGCCTTATTTAAATAAAATCCCAGGTACCTGTATTGTATCTGTATTTTTACTCTGCAAGTTTAATCATGGCTTTGGGATTCTGTGTATGTTGTGGGGAAAGAGTTAAACCACCATCAGGCCAGCCAAGATCACACTTTCTGTCTGCTATAATACAATACCAAGGCTGCAATCCTTAAGATACTTTCCTGGGAGTAAGACAATGAACACAATGGAACTTACATTTGAGTAGACATGGTTAGGATTGTGGGCTAAAACTGTTTCCAGTAACAGAGAATCAGTAGTGAGAGCATTGGACTGGGCTTACAGATCCAGGTTCCAATCATCTCTCAGTCATGAGGATGACTAGGGGCAAAAACCAGAGTAACTATGGGGAGTCCTTGCTCTGGTGTAAGAACAACTTATTTTGGATTCCAATATGAATTTCCCATAGGTTTTCACTAGGTGGTGCAGTAACTATGGGTGCACGTAAAGTCTCTTACGTGATCCTGTAGTTATTCTGGATATGGGGATAGGTGGCCTTGGGCAAGTCACTTTCAGTCAAATATTAAGGTTGTTGTGAGGATAAAGGGAAAAGGAGAACCATCCATACCACCCTCTGTTCCTTGGAGATAGGGTGGAATTTGGGAGATGTGATCACAGTGTCACATCTGATTTGGCCCCACAACCAGGAGCTGATGGTCCAATTCCACCCATCCAGCAGTCCTATTAGGGAAACTTGTTTCCAACCAGACACATGAAATCACTTGAGCTTCAGACCATTGCTAGTGTCCCATTCTCCCATAGGATCCCAATTTGAGAAACACTGCCCTACGCTAGAAGGGACTACCTGGACTACCTGCTCATGTGCCTAGCCTTCCTGAGGCTGCCACATTTGGATATGTGTATCTGTACATTGGGCTGTAGTGGCTCAGTGGTTATGACACTGTGCCTGTCATCTGGCAGGCGGGGATTTGGGATCTAGGTGCTGCAAGACAGAGTGAGCTCCTATCCTTAGCCCAGCTCCTGCCAACCTACCAGTTTGAAAGCATGGAAATGCAAGTAGATGCATGGTACCTATTTAAGGTACCATCCTGGTGGGAGATGCATGGTACATATTTAAGGTACCATCTCGGTGGGAAAGTAACAGTGTTTTGTGTGCCTTGGTGTAGCGTCACATGACCACGGAAGCATCTTTGGAAAATGCTGGCTCTTCAGAAATGGGGATGAGCATTTGGGGATGCTCGTTGTAGGGGATGTACGTTGTACCCTACAGAGTTGTACCCTACAGTCTAGCAATACAACATGCAGGGGACACTTTTACCTTTACATACGTACTTTTACCTTTAACCATACATTGGATTGTGCTACATACAGGAACTGAGACTCAATAATAAGTGGGAGACAAAGATATTTACCTTGCAGGCACCTGGCAAGAGGTGCAATTTGACATAGGGGTCAGCCAAGCCATTAAAATCCATCGGCTTCAGTCCCTGAGAATAGAGAAAGAGAGATCAGTTTCTCTTCCCTCCCAATGAAACAGTTTTCCTTCTGCTCATTACAATTTCAATCATAGTCTACACACTCCCTGGCATCTGCTTAGCACTTCAGTGTTTCTGTCTCAAGGCCGCTTCATGCGCTACAAAATTCCCCCAGAGAATGAGGCATTGGCTCAAAAACCCATGTATAAACGACGATGATGTTGCGTGCGGGTTTTTCATTGCATGTGAGCCACGTTCCAATCGACAGTCAAGTCTCAAATTAATTTCAGTATGGAATTGTCTTCCAGACTGGCATTATGTAACATGCAAAACACCCTGAGCATTTCCCCATAAATTTTGCAGAACCGAGGGTCGGCAGTCTGGACATTAATGTTGCGACCAAAGGTATGTGGCGTTGTAAGAAACCAATGACAATTTGGTATTATTACTAAGTTTCTCTGTATAACAATATTTCACACACTTCCATGGAGGAAACAGGTACTTGAGTATTCTTCCTTTAGGAGGAATGGCGGGATACAATGCGGAAAGGCTACACAGTGCGCTGCAGGAAAGTACTTTACAGCTGCTTTTCAGCAGTGGCCTCCAGCAGAACACATGTTCTGCTGGCAGCTTCAACCTATAGGAATGGGTTGTGAGAGTCAAGTCACTAGCCAGTCACAAAGCTGACTGGGTCATCTTGGCCAGTCACTACCTCTCTATCTTGCCTACCTTACAGAGCTGATGTGAGGATAAAGTTTGCAAACATGTACATTGCCTTGAGCACTTTGGAACAATAGCATCAGTGATGTATGGTGTCAGGGGAGCTTAGCCCCTTGAACATCCTTGCCAGAAGCACCTGTCTGCTTTTGTTAATGGGGATGTGTTGTTACCACCAGGGGCGATACCAGTGCGCGTATCACCCAAAGCGAGGATGTGCGCGTCACCCCCGGGATGTGCCCCTCCTTTCAGGACTGCGCAGGCACCAAAGTTGGTGCCTGCACAGTTGCTTCTGAAGCTGACACCTGCACAGTCTCCTCTGAAGCCGGCTGGCCTCAGAGGAGACTTCCTCTGCTCTAAGGAGGCTGAATAGTTCTAAGGAGGCCAAATAGCTGCACAGAGGCACGCACTGCGCATATCCAAGCGTTTGGACATGTGCACTGCATCTGCACAGCCATTGGGCCTTGCTTCGAAGGCGGAGCAGTTGGCTCCGCCTTCGGAGCAAGGCCCAATGGATATGTAGAAATGCACTGTTCATGTCCAAAGGCTTGGATATGCATAGTGCGTCTTTGCGCACAGCGCCTCAGCTAGCCATTCCGTCTGGCTCTGAGGTGGAGCAACAGCTTCTGGCTGGTGCTCTGCCTCGGATCTGGCCCGAACGGGCATGCTGACGCTCAGGGCCGGCCGGAGGAATGTCAGACTCTTCCAGTGCGGCACCCCCAAGTGGCGTGTCACCCCCCAGTGGCACGTCACCCGGTGCAGCCTGCACCAGCTGCACCAGTCTGGTGACGCCACTGGTTACCACTGACGGCCAAAGGAAATTTATTCTGACTCTTGGAACTGTCTGTGCCAGCCTTTGAATCTGGTCCTCTTTGGATGCTCCAAACCCTCATTGAGAAATTGTTAGAGAAGTAGCAGCGCCATCACTAAAAGGACCCCCCTCCGATCTGGGAAAGCAAAGAGAAAACAGGAAAAGGTGGCCAATGTAGAGTTGGGTGAAGGCATAGAAGGCGATGGGATGCAGTGGCCACTGTGGCTGATGATGACGGAGGATGGCATGACTTTGACTGTGGTTCGGAACTGCCGCATTGTTTCCTTTGCTCTCCGCTGCCGCCTCTGTTGCCATGGCAACCCCAGATGCCTGCGGATACCCAGTTTCCTGGCGTGTAGCCGAGGTGCTTGAAGATGCTGCAAGGCCACCAGCTGGGAAGGAAGACGGGGGTTTGCGTCTGTTGGTCTGTCTGCCAGGGTAGGGGTTGGGGAAACATCACCCACTGAAGGCTTTGGGTTCTTTGTGAACGGGGTGGGGGACACTTTGCGGAGCGAGGCTATTGGACTTCCAGGGATTTGGCGATGAACGGGAGGAGACAATGAGTTGAATGCAGAAGGCAGAGAAAGACACAGTCCAAAATGAGCAGCGCTCGTTCCGTAATGAGATTTTCTATCCCTGTGTGGCCTCTTCAATTAAATCCGGTCCTTTTATTATGAAAGTCACACATTACTTGCAGAGCGGCAGCGGGTCTGGATCAAAAGGCCTCGACTGTGTTGGGACAACAAGAGAGCGCTGTTGTGTATGCACAAGGGACATAATTACCTTGGCCCGTAGGATGGTGCAGTCAAGGGTGCAGCTCTCCGGATCATAAAGAATGTCAAACTCAAGGGTCCCAAGAGCCGCTGGAAAAAAGGGCAGGTGTCAGGAAGCATGAAGCAAACGAATCAATCATTCAATTACAACCATATGTTCTCTTCCTCTGATACTCAGCATTGAGTCCCATCTACTGCCTACATGCCACTCTGTGATCCCCATCATTCTTGCCCTCCTTGTATCCGTTATCTGTACATAATTTGGTGTAAAGCTATGTCCTCTGAGCTTAACAAAAAAAACCAAAAACCGACCCAAATTCTGAGCTCTCCAATTCTAGGATTAGTGCCAATTTGGCACCGATAAAATGTGATTCTGTGGCAGACACAAACCTTTGCAAATGAGACAAATCTGCTTGTAGATGCTTATGTTGCATAATGTATTGTGCTTCTGCTTTGTCATGGAGCAGGGCTGAACAACGCATTGGAGACCTGAATACTGACCCCTGGGAATTTTATTGAATAAATCTTATTGAACTGATTTTCCAGTTTCTTCCTGGAGCAAATATCATTGCAGCACTGTGGAGGGAGGGGCTGTGGATCAGGACCACTGTAGAGTGAAACTCTCCCTCTTCCCATGTGATGGTCCCAATCTGGATCATTCATTCCTCCCATATCTGCTATTTAGCCCTACAACAGCCATTACCTGCAGACTTCTGCTTCCGTCTTTATGACCGTAAGGACTAGAAACATGATGGGGTTTAATCATTCCATGAAAGCTGAAATGCTCAGATGAATGCTGAAATCTGTAAACTCTGTGGGGTCTCCCCCATGCAGAACTGCAGAACACATGCAGCTCTATATCTTAAGCCGCCTTGAGTCTTTTATAGAAAGGAGGCATAAAAATAAAGTAAATAAATTAAAGCAAGTAAATCTATATTTCTATACAGCTGGTTTCCAGAACGGTGACCACCAGAGATCAACCCATCCTCTTGCTATCTACACTAACTTGCATCTACACTAACTCAGGGCATGATTTTGTCTTCTTTAGTCCTTAGCTGGGAATTTGGGAGAGGGTCATCCTCTCAACCTATACACTGCTATAGGTGCTGGTGAATTCAGTGCATCATTCATGATATGCTTCATTTCTATGCAACTGATGGTAATGTTTTTAGCCTCGTCAATGGTCAGTCGCTAGTTCCTTAGGTCTTCCTTAACCAGTTTGAGCCACGTCTTTTTCGGTGCTGCTTGTTGAACAGGTCACTCTTGCCAAAGAAGCTTATGTGGCAGCCAATTGGCATCCACTTGCTCCAGAGGCCCTATAGTTGAAGCCTGTCTGCAGCCTGCAAACCTGACCCCTACGTATGTAGGGTCCTATCACAGTTACTCAGTAGCAAAAGGACGCTGACCGGCCCTACAATCCAGAGTAACTACGGGAGCACATAAGAGACATTACGTGTACCCATAGTTACTGCATCACCTAGTGAAAACCTATGGGAAACTTATATTGCAACCCACAGCAAATTGTTCTTACACCAGTGCAAGGACTCCCCGTAGTTACTCTGGATTGCGCCCAGAGCGTCGGTGCTGGTAAATCTGTTTACATGCACTGCTATCTACAAGGTATATCAAGCATGTGTTTTTCTTAAACTGATAGCAATCAGGTGGGGCTATGGTACAGCAGGTAACAAGTATCAATACTTTGCCCCCACCTTGGAGTGGGGAGCCTGCACTGTTCCTAAGGCTATTTACCTTAGAAAGGAAGCTCCCATTGCTGCCACCATATATGTTTAAAAGCGAACATAGGGATAAGGAGGAAAAGCACACCCTTGTACATGCTCTGGTCCTTCATATGTTCAGCAGAACTCTGGGCACATTGGCACACCTGGGCTTCTTCCATGCAATTTGGAGAAACAGGGTCATACATGGCGAGAGCCTGTATGCGTGCCAAAATTACATGTGCTCCGTGTGTACAGGTGTTGTCAACACATGGAGACTGGAGAGTGAGAACAGTGATGTAGTCCTTCTCCCTTCTCTATATTTTCAGTTTATAGGTTGAAAGACCATGTAAAAAGATATTATCTCACAGTCCACCTAATCATGCTTGATCTGTCTATGCTTCTGTCCAGCTGGATAGACAGATTGATTTCTAAATTGGTATCTTTCTTTCCCCATTCACCTGTCCACCACCTGCACCATCTAGTTGTTCATCTATCTATAGATCCACTGCTTCACTCAATCTGTCTCCCTCCCTCTGCCTCGTTCTTTCTGTCATCCCATCCATTCATCCATTCCTCTGTGGGTCTCGGTGCATCTATGAGTTTGTGTGTGAGCAAGTGTGTGTAGGAGAGCATACGGATTTGTGTCTTTTGAGACAGGCTGTTATGTCAGTGAGGGTGTGAGTTTGTGTGGGTTTGTTTTGTTAGGGAAGGTGGCTGAGTGAGCATTTGAATGTGTTAGTTTGTCCCCAGAAATATGTGTTCCTATCTGCCTTTCTGTGTGTGAGGCTGCAATCCTAAACCATAGTTAGGCCGGATTAAGTACAGGCACAAGTCCTGTGGTGGCCTTGGGGTGTCAAAAAAGTGCTATAAGGGACTTTTGCGTGCTTGGAAACCCAGCGCAACTTGTTCCATTGGCTTGCCTTGAATCTGTTGTCACTGATTCTGTCTTGAGGTCTGCTGAAGGGTTTGCCAGGTATATGTCAAGACTTCATCCAATATGATGGATAAAGTCTGGTGCAAGGGTTGTGAAACCCCAGTTGTGTTTTGTCTGTGCCAAAGTGGGTGGTTAGTTATCTGAATGTACATGAGCATCTTTATAGTGACAAGGCTATGGGGGGTTGCCGGTGGTAGAAAAAAATCTGTTGTGCTGAGAGTTGTGGCAGAAGGACCTGTGCAGCAAGGCACAAAACAAGATTCTGTGTTTGTAATCTTTTGTATATAAGAACTATATGGATTATGAATGCATGTGTTATGTTATGTGCATAGAAGAGACAGATTGTCTGTGTGTGAGAAAAGTGGCAGGAGGTTTCCCTGTGAATATAGGTAAATGAGGTTGCAATCCTAACCCTCAAATAGGCCGGCATAAGTCTCAGCACAAGTTCTATGCTGGCCAGGGGTGTTGCAAAAGTTCCATAAAGCACTTCTGCTCCACTAGTGCACAGACGTGCACAGACGTGCGCCTACCTCCCCACACCACCACAAGAACAGGATATTGGGGAGTTTTGCTAACCTAAATTGGTTAGGATTATGCCTAAAGGGTCTTAAACCATAACCTAAAGGAAGCCTCATTAATTTCAGTCTACGTTATGGTACTTCTAAGTAAGTATACTCAAGAATGCTACTTTGGAGCACAACTTTTGAGATGAGAGGTGTACAGGGTGAAGGAGGAAGGGAAAGAGAATCTCTTTGTCAATCTTTATGTATGTGCATAGTGTGTGTGTGTGTGTGTGTGTGTGTGTGTGTGAGAGAGAGAGAGAGAGAGGGAACGAGCTTGCTTTCAAGAAAGACTATGTAATTGTGTCCTCTTTGAGAGTCATGACAGTCTGTGAAAGTCTCCACACTACAGAATGCCTCTTGAGAGTGCATATGTAAAGCCTGTATGTTTGTGTGAGAGGATGAAAAACCTGTCTGTACAAATGAAGGCTCAATCCTGTTCAACATTCCAGTACCAAATAGGGGTCTTTTTCAGGGGGAACCGCACCAGAACAGAGTACCAGCACCTCTGTGTGAGTACTGGTACCTCTGTTGGTGAGTTTGGTGGCCCCCAAATATACATACCTATGATTACAAATAACTTCATGATGAGTACCTGTGAGTACTGGCAGGTGAGTTCTGGCACCTAGAAAAATGGGCCAACATAGCTCCAAGGGAACAAATGTCAGTGACAAGGCCACCGTGACTGCCTTCCCTACAAAGCAGGATGTAGTGCATGCCCCATTGGCATGGCTGCATCAGCCCTAGAAAGTGGGATAGGATCGGGTTCTGTGTGACAGTATATCCGAGAACAGCTGAATAAAGAATTATATGCATAAGCATGTCACAGAAGGTTCCCTGGGGAATGTGAATATATCTGTAAGTGAATGTGTAAGCCTTTGGAAGGGGCCAGATTTTCTGATCTGAGCCAGTGTGTGATAAAAATATGAAATGTGCTTTCTGTGAGACCTGAAGAAATGTGTTTGTGTGTGTGTGAGAGAGAGAGAGAGAACACAATAAAAAAAAAAAAATCAGGCCTCCGTCAGTCTTGGAAGACTGTGGTATCGTGCTCGGTGCTGCATACGCTGCATGCAAAGCACGAAAGCCTGGGTTGGATTGTTATGGAGGATAGGCTGTTACCCAAGCAGCAAATCCCCCCTCTCCACGCCGCTGAATTAGTCCAATGGAAAGGCAGAGCCAATACAATTGGATCCAGCTGGCGTCGCAGAGCTGGGCTAAGGACAGGAGCTCACTCTGTCTTGTGGGGCCAACCTGGGTCTCGAACCCTGGCCTGCTGGTTAACAGGCACAGCATCTTAGCCACTTGCGCCACCCACAGCCCTGAGAACACAATAGTGTGAAGATAAAACTGTATGTTTTGTACATATGTTTATATGTTTCATGTGTATGTGTGAAAACATCTCACAAATGCGTAAAAATGGGTACATGAAAATCTGCATATGGAAGGATGATCAGTGATGGAGATTCGACATGTGTAGTATCACGTATGCATCAAGTGTGGGATATGGGCTGGTGAGCTCTCTGTTGACTAGATGGCTGATCCAGAATGCTTGGGCTCCCTTCACTTTGCGGGTGGTGGTGCCTTGTCGAGATCATACTCACTGTTCTCATCAGAATCATAACCATCCGTTGATTCTCCTTCTCCACTCCCAGGGGGCACATTGGTAGCCCCTTGACTCCTCATTTTATCCTGAGAGGTCAGCGCGCCCTCCAGCCCAGGATGTGGAAAATAAGCAGAGATCTGGGCAATGGGTCGGATTGGCCCTGGAGACACATCAATGGCCATGTGTTCCCGGATAGGGACTGGAGCACGCTCTCCACGGCGGACTGTCATTGGATGTGTAGAAAATGCAAATTTCCACTGTGGAAGTAGAAAAGAGACTTTTATTGTGGTTCATTATTTTTCCCCCCAGTTGGAGGCTGATATGGCTTTGGCTGCAAAATCTGAACTAGTGACAATTTCTGTCTTTTAATTTTAACAAATAGAGCTCTCAGCTTGCATTTTGTCTGAATTTTTCCTAATTTCTAGAATTTCAGAATATGCAACATGTTTACATGGAAGTGACCCTGAACTGAAACAAAAAGCATTAAAACCTGCATAAATGCGCACACACGCATGCACACACACACACACACACACACACACACACACACACACACACAGAGAGCGAGCATTTCTGGTGGGAGGAAAAATAAAAAACATATCTAGTTGAAAATTTAATTATTTTCTTGGCACAAAATTGTGTCCAGATTTTGTGAAGAATATTTCCACTGCATTGGCAGAAAAGTTCATCTTTACTTGGCAGAAAATATTCTCCATTTGAGCACAACTATACCGAAATAGAAAAGGCTTGGTACTATAAGGCAAGAGGTTGCGTTCAATTTTGATAACCCAGCTTACAAAAGTTATAAGAGCATTGGCCACTCTGAGATTATCTGGTCGGTTTACGAGACATGCACAGAGAAGATGGCTCCAAGATATGTCATCACAGCCTTCAAAGGCCAAGAAGCATGGCTGATAGATCATGCTTGTGGAGGCCCATAGCTCTGCGTAGAGTATCCCAAAGGTTCCAGGTTCATTTCCTGGTCCCTCTGTTTAAAGGGTCTCAGGTGACAAGGCCAGGAAGGATGTTTACCTGGGATACTGGCAAGCCACAGCCAATCAGAGTAGATGATACTGGCATCCATGGTCTGGCTCAGTATAATGTAGTGCCACATGTTCATGTTTGTAGCATATGGATCATTGTTTATCTGTGTGGAAGGGGAGAAGTCTCTCTTTCATACACAGAAATACTGCCAATGCAGAGGCACACTGTTGGTAGCTCTATGTTTTGAGAATGGCAACATCAGTGGGGGCTCATAAATGCATGCAAAAACAAATCCACACATGGTCCCCCATGCATGATGGCAATGCAGTACTGTTGAGGATGCATCCTCTCTGGCTGATCTGGGGCCTTTGGACTCTTTACCATTCTTTGAGGCTGCCCACAATTGAGATATTAGAACCTGAATCAGAGCAAACACCCATTTAGAGCACAATCCTAACCATGTCAACGTATTTAGAGCACAATCCTAACCATTGTGTAGAATGTGTCTTATTCCCAGGAAAGTGTCTTTAGGATTGCAGCTTAAGTCTGACATGTGATTCCCATAACAGGCAACAGATGCTTAAGGTAAGCCCATAAAGACATCGGGTATCCTCTTGTTGCTTTAGTGATATACTGCCACTGAGTCTGGAGGTTTCATTTAGACATTGCGGTAACAGCAATTGACAGAAAGATCCTCCATGAATTTGTCCCATCTAGTTTAGAGGAATGATGTCAAGAAAACTCAAGATGTGCACAGCAAATGATTTATGAACCCAAAGCCTTTTAAGTCTTCTGATGCTTCCTCAGAGGGAACTGATTTAATTCTTTCAAAGGCAAACCACAGCTGTCTTTCACATCATCTCAGAACTAAATCAGTCGCCCCTGAGGAATGGTCCTGATCGTGAAACACGTTGGGCGAATAAATCATTCTTTGTGCATCTCTAGGGTCCCTTCTTTGTATTGAAGTTCTTCTAGCTCCCTGTGACGGTTGCCATCACCACACCTTGTGGCAGCCAATTCCATACATTAATTACATGTTGTGCAAATGACTTTATTTTGTCTGTCCAGAATCTCCTGCTCATCAGTTTCACTAGATGATCCTGACTTCTAAATTTAACATCTCTATAGTCTTCTGCTTTCTCCACGCAACCTCTTATAAACCCCTAAATCATACTCCTCCCTTTTGTTATATATTTTATAATACCCCAGGGCAATATAAAGGGTTTAGGCTGTGAAGAAAGGCTTTGGTCCCTCCTCACAGGGAAGATTCTCCAACACTTCATAACTGTGTTGTAGAGCCACAGTTGGCTGCAGCTCTGAGTCCAGTGCATGTACATAGTCACATCTCTCCGTACATTACAGGTGTGGCAAAGACCCACACAGGTTTGCACAGGTAGCCATTTTCTGCTTGCTTCCCTATACATTTTTCCCTATGCCATAAACTTTCTTCATAGAAACAAAATGAAATTGTTTGATTTTTATGGTGGATTTTCTCTGAATTTCTTTTTGTGGAAAAACTCAAGGCAGATCCTACAAGTTACCCAAGGAATTGGGTAGTTACGCCAGAAAAATACAAGTTACCCCAGAAAAAAAAATTCTGTTCCTCTTTAAAATTGTGTTTTCCATCAATTTGTTCCTAGTCAAAAGTTGTGAACATCCAGCACAATGGGCAAAATTGACACTTTGTTTGAAATTATCCAAATTGAGCTCATTTGCAGTTGCTTAATGCACCGAGTAACTTAAATTAAAAAATGTGTTAGTTATTAGTCACGAAACAACATTAAACAAAGCGTTAACAAATTGATTTGCTGTTCTAACGGAACGTCGATGGGCCATGGAGCAAGATTTCCAACTCCACACGCAGGCAGTACATGTAGCAAAATTATTGACTGCACAGGCTTTTTGGAAGGAGACAATTATAACTGAATAAGGAATTTCATTGCCGGGAGCGTAATGGCATTTTGATTGGTATCTTTGTTGCACAACCTTCCTGAGAGGACCATTTTTAATGAATCACTGTTTGGTTATTAACAGATATTAATAGAATGAGTTTGCTAAAATGAGCTGACTTTTAAAATTTTTTGTTAAGTCTATGCTTTTTCCAAATGTTACTTCAGTCAGTCAATCCTCAACTGATTTCATCTCCCCAGAATAACCCCATAGATGTTCCCCTCTGCCCCCCAGCTTATACTTCTCCATACAAATACATGAAACCTCCTGACACTTGCTAGCTTCTGCCCCCACTTGATTTCTCCCCCTGAACATTTCACCTTTCAGTGATCCCATCACCCTCTATCATTTAGCCCCCTTATTCCAAGTGGTGGGGCTGAAATGCCCTAGTCCACTTTTATTAGCTTGCATTTGCTTCTATTAGCCCCACATTCAAAGAATTGCCTCTTTCACCCTCATCAGCAATCAGCCCCCCAAAATTGCTCCAGCCTTCCCCGGAATGATACCTGCCAAGCAACTCCTCCAACTCTCTTCTTTTTCAGAAACTCTGCTAAAAAAACTGGCCCCACATTTTTTCCTCTCTCACCCCCAAACTTGATTCCCAGAACTGCCTTCATATATTCTCAAGCTCCCAAAAGTGTAGTCTCCACCAGGTTCTCCACCTGCTTACACCCCTGGGACCCCAACCCCATGCCCCATCCTACCTGGGCGCTGTTCCTGTCAACAGGTAACGATGGGGAGGGGATGAGAGACAGTCGATTGGGGGATCCCACAGACTTCCACAGAGAGAGAGAGAGAGAGAGAGAGAGAGAGAGCAGAGAAGGAGGGGGGCTTGCAGGCAGGGAGGTGGAGACAATACAGAAAGGCAAAAAGGAGGTGGAGGGTGCAGAGATCTGACATGTATCACATAGATTAGATTAGATAGACACTAAAGAGGAGAATTTAACGTGTGTGAGCGTATGTGGATATGCATATGCACACATGAAGGGAGGAGGGGAAGACTTGATCTGATGCCGCACTTGATAACGAAGATTGAGGATAGATAGAATGTATAGTGAGAGGCATGAGAAACCTGATCTGCAATCCTTAATTTGATTCTCAAGGTTTGGATGGACTGTACATCTTCATCTCAAGCTCTTTGTCTACCTGGTGCAAGAAATAAGGAAAGCCGGTGACAAATGACAGGTTGGAAAGTTTGAAGCACCTGCCCATCTCTTAGGCTCAGGATGGGCGATGATGGCTTTTGGACTGCAAAACTGTGAGAACAAAAAAGACAGACAAAAATAGGCATCTACAAATACAATGAGTTGCACAGGGGGAGGAGGTATGGGCTATAGATAGGAAAAGTGGCAGATGAGAGAGGGGGGAGTGAACAGAACGAGTGAGTGTACGTGAACGGGAATTGCAATGGTGTGCAAATTGGATGAAGCCGCAAATTAAACCCCAATAAAGGCCGGACAGGGAACAGAACAGAAAAACAAGTACGTTGGGTGGATGTGAGGAGATTTCGAACATGTACAGAGGAGGATCGGATGAAAAGGGACAAAAGAGGTTCAGGGGAAGCACACGGATAAAAACTCATTGCTTGATTCTTTTTTAAAAAAAAAAAGAGGGTCCGAGGCTACTTCTGGCTCGGTATTGAGGTTCAGAGTTTGGCCCCCAAGGACTGTTGGATGCCGCAAGACGAGATTCTATTCCTTGAGTTTGGGGGATTGAAGTTTTCCTTCTTCCCCCCTTTCCCAGTTACTATGGCAACTCTGTCCTGGCCCCACTCCAGACCAGGAAATATTTGTGATGCTGCATATGCTGTTGAATGACATTTGAAGTGTTAGTCAAATAGATAAACTGGGTTTGGACCAGGCTGAGCAACTGGGAGCCAGGGGATCTCAAGTTCGTTGGCTTAACCCAAATGATGACTCCCAAGTGTTTTGGCCCTCAAACAAGTTGTTGAGCATCAAGGCTCAACTCCGGAATATTTTACATATAGCGATCGTTGACGGTTCGAAACATCTCACCTCAATTTATCTTAACGACAACCCCGTAAGATATTAGGATCACCATCTCCAAATTGCAGCAGAGGCTGAGAAGGAACCGTTTGCTCCAAGCACAATTCTATTTAACTTTCCAATGCTGTGCCAATAGGGCATGTGCTGAAACCTGGGATTAGGGAGAAGTCAGGAAGGCCTCCTCAAGGTAAAGAAACATTTGTTCACTTATCTTGGGGCGGCACTGCAGCTACTTTGGCTCCGGAAAGTTGGATACAATTGGGCCCCAAGTCGACAAAGTCTATAGAGGTGAGATCTGTCCCAGAAATGTCCTGATCTGCAGCATGTAGTCCGATCCAATGCTGGCAAAGAGGGCTTTCAGGCCCACACTACATCCTATTGATCAGGCTCCTGATCGCTCAGCCTCCACACCGCACCATTGTGCATGTATGTGCCTTTTTTACACATACGAGATGAGGAGGAATCAAACTTTTGGAATCTAAGAGGTATCGAGGAATACAGGACAATAATGAAACTTTCCTTCCTGGGTTTCCTGAGAGGGACAGAGGTGCCTTTTCGACCTGTTAAAATAATACAATTCTGAATCTTATTGTTCTGGATACGGCTTAATCAACTGAGTAAGAAAATTAATCAACAGAAGTTTTAATCACAGATATAAAAAGCACACCCATTTACCAACTGAACTAATTTTCGGGAATAATCCAAATCCTGTACTTATGCTTCAACAAATTCTTTGGCTTGGATTGTGAGGAAAAAGCTCCGTGGATCACAACCACATCAGTACCTATGAAGTGTGTCCAACATTGTTGACACTGAGAACAACAGCATCAAATACCAGCTGATTCTGTCTGTTTTAAAAAATAACAGGTGAACCCCCGGCTGATTGGAAGAATATAGACATGTCAGTTTTTATCTTTTAACGCACCAGTTTGATTCATATTTCAAAGAAGGTTAGAATAGGAAGCGCTTGCAAATTTGTCAGAAAGAGATGTCGCTCAAGAGTGAGCAATTGTGCTTTTCCTTTTCTTTTTTTACAATATGAAATCATATTGAAAAACTGCTGCCCTCCTTTGGGATGTTCTTTCAGCGAGATGCTGTGATTCGTAAACGTACGTAGGTTGAACTGATTCCGCACTTCAATCAATCAATTTGGCGCTGCAATCCTATCCACTCTTTCCGGGAAGTTGACCGTAATGGGACTTACTTCGGAGGAGACAGGCATAGGATTGGGCTCTCAGTCATCTACTCCATGGATTTAATCAGTACAAAGTAAGCCATGAGTTGTCCAGAGGCCAGCACTCCCCATGAACCACTTTAACACAAGCATACAAACGGGAATGGGGAGTAGGTAGGTGACCCTATATCATAACCGAAAACGAAGACATAGATATGGATATGGGGGTCTTCCCCCTCTAGGGGGCACTGAAACCTATTTGTGGACTTGGTCTGTCTGGTGGCGGAGGCGTGGAATGAACATCACAAGCACCAAGGCCTGGCCTCTATGGGTTTATTTTTCTCTGAACCGCAGAGAGAAGAAGGATCAATTTAATTCCCTTTCCAGCCATTAATTTTCTCCGCTATCTGTCAAGTTCTGAAGCAAGGGGGGTGAGGGCTGGGGAAAAAGAGAGTTTAATTAAGCAGATAAACAGCAGGGGGATGGGATGAGCTGGTTTTGCCTCTTGTCCTAGACCCCAACTTCCTCGTCATCACATCCCCAGATGCCCCGATGTGAGTCGGGAGGGTGGGTGGGAATGGAAAGGATTTATAATAGTTTTGTCACATATCTCTTTCTTCTTACTAATTGGCTTTCTGATTGGAATTCAGTTGCAGCCCAAGTGGCAGCTGACATTTTGTTCCTGTCCCAGCCATTGTACTTGACATACCTGGCATTTGGAAGGAAGGAGTGAGTGGGGTGTGTGTGTGTGTGTGTGTGTGTGTGTGTGTGTGCCTCTCAAAATTGTTGATTCTTCCACCCTGCCCCCCTCCTTCCCTCCAAGGCCCCCGATAATCCAAGCACAGCCTGTCCAGATTTTGCTTGGCACGTTTCAGTCTTCAGCTGCTATTCCTGGAAGCCTTTTTGCGCCCGCCTCCAGGGCTGTTTGTTTTGGGGGGGAAGAGACCGGGTTGTGGTGGTGGTGATGGTGGGGAGCATCTTGTTCAGAAGCCTGTGTGTGTGTGTGTGTTTGTGTGCGATATTTGGTTTGAGGATCTGGGCGCTGACACCTGTCTCTGGAGGCGTTGCAGGAATTGAACAAAAGCAGGAGCTTGAAATTTAGTGGTTGCCAACACTTCTTCCTAAATCCCCAAGTCTGATCACAGTTGATCATCCTACAATTCAAGCCAGATGAATGTTTCCCATGTCCTTAAGGTCATCACTAAGGATTCTTATTCCTAACACTTTGATCCCAGGTTTGAGATTCAGTGTGTGAGGCTGGCCTATTCCATAAAGCCATGGATTTTTTGGGGGCAGGAGGGCGACATCATCTTTTTAAGACTGTGTCAGGGACCAGAAAACTAATTTATATTTCAAATTGAATAAATTTACATGTAAGAAGTGGTGGGCTTCAGGGGGTTCTCACAGGTTCTATAAAACCCTTTGCTAATGAGTGCCTGGTTCTGTGAACCGGTTACTAATGGGACATAGAACCCAATGGAACATAGAACTAATGGGACATAGAACCCAATTTAGGTTCTATTAGGACATAGAACCTGTTGTTAATTTATTTGAATCTCACCACTGCATATAAGAACGTAGTGGAGGCTCATGTACTGGAATGTACTAGAGAATGTACTGGAGGCTTGCAAGGCTTGCCTAACGGCCGGAGAGTCTTGCTGCGGGCTGCATTGTGGTTCACCATGGGCCACATCCGGCCCCCTGGGCTAGGATTTGGACATCCCTGCCATAAGCCAATTGAAGCTTTTGCCATAGACAGCGGGCTAGCATTTGTCCACCCACCTGAGAAGGTTGTTATAGAAAGAAAAGGGAGAATCCTGAGCTTATTGGAGGAAGGGGAGGATAAATAAGGAATCAATAATTAGTTTTGCAGGGACTGATTTGGGGCATGGGATCAAGCAGAGCCTGATGTGGTCTGGAAGTCCCTGTTCTGTAGCAAGAGATTGGCTTTAATAAAAAATTATTATTTTTGTTCCGTCTGTCTCCAGGATTTTTGAGCTGGAATACTAAGCTGTGTGCTAGAATCACAACCCTCTGTACAAGCACTGTGGAGCTTTAGTCAACAACCTGTGCAGTATCTACTCGCTTAGATACTGCAGAGAAACCCAGGAAAATTATTTGACATGAGAAACTACACACAGTATTCCCATTAATTCCTTCATGTGTATGTTTCAGGTAGGGAGAACAAGTGCTGTGGCCTTCAGCACAGTGATGTGTTGCCCCAGTGAGCTTCCCAGTGAAGCAGGAGGAAACGTGGCTCCCCCCATCTCTCATGTCCAAGCTCCACACGCTTCTCTGCAGCACACTGCGTCTTGCCACTGGATGCTCGGTGGCTGCGTTCCCAGCTGAAGGAACATGTACAATTGAAGGAGCTGCCTTCTTTGGAGCCAGCTCAGTGATCTGCCGTGACTCGCAGTTGCTGCACACCATATCAGTCTCAGGCTGCCCTGCTCGTTGCACCGGACCCTTTTCATTCTGACAGGTCCTCTTGCACCCTGGCTGTCCTTAAGAGTAGAAATCCTCTCAGTATTCCAGGCAGTGGAGGACCTGTGTGCCTCCTTGCACTACACTGCACCAGGAATTAACCTCATTATGAGGAACAAGGAGGTGATCACCTCCCTGGCAGTGAATTATCAGGCTGGGCAGGGTCCATGTGAAGATGTTATGTTGGGTGGTGCATGCATACTGGGGTATTTCTCCACCTTGGCCTCATCCAGCAGTGGTAATGACCACCATTAATATGGAAGGAAGAAGAGGAGAACAAACCTTCTAGCCCAGCACTGTTCTCTACATCCTGTTCGGTTCTTTCCCACTCCTCCTTTTCAAATTCACCCTGGGAGGAGGAAAAGAAATCAAAACATTTATTTATTTATTTATTTATTTATTTATTTATTTATTTATTTATTTATTTATTTATTAAATTTATATCCCACCTTTCTTCCCTAACGAAAGGGAGCTCAATCAGTGATGGGCCCAGCCTAGCCCAAGAACCGGTTCCCCAGAAGTGGGCGGGGCCAGGCCGGGGCCAGGGGCATGGCCAGGGCCAGGGGGCATGGCTTGGGTAAGGGGGTGGGGCCGGAGAGAATTTACAGGATAATTTTTTTAAAATCTAAAAAATTTTAAAAAATTAATTTTTTAAAAAAAAATCTAAGTTTTTGTTAGTGCCCCCCAGCAACCTTAACCACACTTTCCTGGGAGTAAGCCCCATTGACTGTCATGGGACTTACTTCAGAGTAGTCATGCATAGGATTGAGCTCTCAAGCTGCAGTGCCAGCCACAGTTTCCTGGGAGTAAGTCCCATTGACTGTCATGGGACTTACTTCAGAATAGTTAGCAAAGGACTGCTCTCTCAGACTGCAGTGCCAGTCAGTTTCCTGGGAGTAAGTTCCATTGACTGTCATGGGACTTACTTCTGAGTAGACCTCCATAGGATGGGGCTCTGAGGCTGCAGTCCTCTTCACACTGGCCTGGGAGTAAGTCCCATTGACTGTCATGGGACTTACTTCTGAGTAGACCTCCATAGGATGGGGCTCTGAGGCTGCAGTCCTCTCCACACTGGCCTGGGAGTAAGTCCCATTGACTGTCATGGGACTTCCTTCTGAGTAGACACACATAGGATGGGGCTCAGGCTGAAATCATACCCACAATGACCTGGGAGTAAGCCCCATTGACAATCATGGTGTTTACTTCTCAGTAGACACGCTTAGGATGGGGCTCTCAGGCTGAAATCATACCCACACTAACCTGGGAGTAAGCCCCATTGACAATCATGGTGTTAACTTCTCAGTAGACACGCTTAGGATGGGGCTCTCAGGCTGAAATCATACCCACACTGACCTGGGAGTATGCCCCATTGGCAATCATGGTGTTTACTTCTCAGTAGACATGCATAGGATGGGGCTCTCAGGCTGAAATCATACCCATAGTGACCTGGGAGTATGCCCCATTGACAATCATGGTTCTTACTTCTTAGACACCCATAGGATGGGGCTCTCAGGCTGAAATCATACCCACACTGACCTGGGAGTAAGCCCCATTGACGATCATGGTGTTTACTTCTCAGTAGACATGCAGAGGATGTGCTGTGAGGCTGTAAAGCCTCACACCCATTGAGCACAATAGGGCTTACTTTTGAGTAGTCATGCTTAGGATTGTAGTCACCAGAAATAGGATCTATCCTGGAAAGGAGGAGGGAAACGTAACGACAGTTTCCTTGGAGTAAGACCCATTGAGCACAATAGGGCTTATTTTTGAGTAGTCATGCTTAGGATTGTAGTCACCAGAAATAGGATCTATCCTGGAAAGGAGGAGGGAAACGTAACGACAGTTTCCTTGGAGTAAGACCCATTGAGCACAATAGGGCTTATTTTTGAGTAGTCATGCTTAGGATTGTAGTCACCAGAAATAGGATCTATCCTGGAAAGGAGGAGGGAAACGTAACGACAGTTTCCTTGGAGTAAGACCCATTGAGCACAATAGGGCTTATTTTTGAGTAGTCATGCTTAGGATTGTAGTCACCAGAAATAGGATCTATCCTGGAAAGGAGGAGGGAAACGTAATGACAGTTCCCTTGGAGTAAGACCCATTGAGCACAATAGGGCTTACTTTTGAGTAGTCATGCTTAGGATAGGGTTCTCTCTCAGGCTGCAGTCCCAGCCACTCTTACCTGGGAGTAAGCTCCATTGCTGCTAGAGAGGCAGGGGCACCTTTAAATTTCCCTCCATAGCCCGGGAAAAGGACACTCCAGCGCAGGGGCTTGGGGGCGCCTCTCAGGGCTGCCTTGGGAAATTTAAAGGTGCCCTGCCGGCTGCACCTGCCGCTGCAGCGGCCGAACCGGTACGGCTGGTTATTGCTGCTCCCGCCGCTGCCGGATCGCTAGCGGCAGGGGAATTTCAACAACCGGTCCCTGGGGACCGCCATGATCCGGCTTCTGCCCACCTGTGCTCAAGGTGTCTTAATAAAGGATTAAAGACTATAATTAAGTAGGATCAGGTAATAGTAGGAATATATCAGGGGTGTCTAACTCTGGCCCGGGGGCCAGATGCTGCCTGTGTCAAGCCTCAATGCAGCCTGCGGCAAAACCTCTTCATCCAGTCCATCGGTAAGCCTTATGATCTTCCATACCAATCTTTAATATACTCTTATATATAAATACAGTGGTACCTCCCTTAACAAGTGCCTCGCTTAACAAGTGATCCACATAACAAACAAAAATTTCTCTAGGATTCTGCCTCACATAACAAGTGTTGCTTCACTTAACAAGCACACTCGTTGGCAGTTGGGGCAGACACGCTGGTCGGCCGCCCTTTTAAAAAGCGTCAGGGCTGCCTAGCATGCCTGTCCATAGCGAAAGCAACACTTGCGCGCTGTTCCTCCTGTGGCTGGGCATACGCTGGGCAGAGGAAGAGAACAGCAGAGAAGAAGAGAGAAGCAGCTCAGGGCTAGCCAGAAGGGAGCAGGGGAGAGAGAAGCTCAGGATGAAGAGAAGGAGAAAGTGGGGAGACACTTTGAAAGTGTCTTTGCAGCCTCCTAACCATGTCTACCCAGAAGTAAGTCCCACTGTGTTAAATGGGTCTTACTCCCTGGAATGTGTCTTTAGGATTGCAGCCTAAGTAGACTTCATAGGATCATGTACATTGAATGCATATTTTGAATTCAATTCTAGTGTTTTGTCATCATATTTACATCCAGTTAATATTTTCATATGAATATTTTTTGGGTTGTGGAACCAATCGTCTGAGTTTCCATGATTTCCAATTGGAAAATCCGCTTCACGTAAAGAGCATTTCACATAACAAGCATGCTTCCAGAAAAAATTAAACTTATTATGTGGGGCACCACTGTATATCTAAACTTATTCTAATTTGAAATATAAATCATTTTTACAGCCCCTGATACAGTCAGAAAGATGATGATCTGGAATATATGAACACCCCCTCCCTCCCTCCTGTGGGTGTGAATGCCTACAACTAATTGGAACAACCAGAGTGTGAATGTTGGTGGAAGATTTAGGAGTCATATTTAAAGGTCTCCTAGACTGGGGGTTTACTACATAAGTCTCTCTCACCCTTAATCTGGTCTTGCTGCTCATCCACCATCTTATTTGGACAGCTCTGGTGTCAAGGCTTGATTTATAAGGCGAATGAGCTGTTTTATGACAGGACAACGTAAGGGGAAGGGAAGATTTCCATTACTGAGCCTGGACCTTTTATCCTCTTGCAGTTGAGAAAATAAATCCTTGGGACTGTTTTGCATCTTTTATCGGTGGGGGCGGGGGGACCACATCAGCTGCAGGAGACAAGAACATAGCGAGGTTTTGAGAAAGGTCTGGAATTGCATGTGATGGGAGGAACACTTATGAAATGAGGTTTGATAAGGAATGAGAATCATAGAATCATAGAGTTGGAAGGGTCCCAGTGGATCATCTAGTCCAGCCCCTTGCCTGTAGCAGGAAATCCTCACTTTGTGGGGACCCGGGTCTTGAACCCTGGCCTGCTGGTTAACAGGCACAGTGTCTTAACCACTTGCACCACCAAAGGACTTGAGAAGAGGGTTTGGAGTGAAATTGAGGATTGTGTCCAGAGAGAATCTAGAACAGGGTTTTAAAAACATTTTTATGATTACAGATCCCCAATGAATTGACAGACATGTCCTCATACCCTTTTTTGCCAGCCTGTCAAAACCATCATCACCAGTCTTATTAAGGTAGAGAGACAGGATGGTGTAGTGGCTAGGGAGCTGGATTGAGACTTGGAAGATCCAGGTTCAAAGCCCACTTTGGTCATGAAGCTTCCTGGGTGACCTTGGGCCTGTCACTCTTAGCCTCACCTACCCCACAGGGTCGTTGTGAGGACAGCAGGAGGGGAGGCTGTAAGCTTTGTTAGCCACCTTGGACGGTTTGCCTTGGCATGGGAAAGATGGGGTATAAATTCCTTAAATAAATAAATAAATAAATAAATAAATAAATAAGATGAATAGCTAGGAATGCCACATCTCACTCTATATTGATGATGATTGTTAATCTACTGTGACAACAATGTTTTTAAAAATGTTTTACAGATCAAGCCCCATATGCCACCATCCAGACCCCTGAGGTGTACGGATACTCCCAGTTTTGTATCCCTGATCTAGAAATTGTGCCAAAACATTTGGGAGAAACTGCCTGAAGGTGGATCAGGGAACAGGAAAGAAGAAAATACTGGCAAAGGTTGTCTAGGAAACTCACCGTATGAGACAAGTTTGTGTCTGGACAGTTCCAGACATTGGTTTAGCGGCTGCATGGAAATAGAGGTGGAAGGTGTCTGCACGGAAGGGGACACAGAAGGAGCAGTGACTGCACACTGGACATGGTATGGTAGATCCTCCTGCCCAGGTGTTCAGGAGTTGCAGTGGCACAGGACTCCAGGAACCTGGGCAGGCAGTTCTGCCATTCCCTGTTTGGTGTGGGGCAAACCGGGCAGGAGGCGTCACCACCCAAACGGAGTTCCACATAGGCTTGGATGACTTTGGAGAGTCAGCTAAATTCTGACTATGGGCTGTAGGTTAGTGACCGCTATTCTTAAGGTATCAATTAATTGTTTGTTGATTGATTTCCAATTAAGCCCAGAGAAAAGTCTGCAAAACTCTTTCTTAGAGTATGATCAAGCTGATCCATTTCCAGACGGGAACAACTGAGGCTGATTGACTGATCTTGTGACTATGATGGCTGATCAGGTCCTTGAGGTGACCACCCACTCTGTCCATCAGGGCCCTCAACCCTTGCCAAACATACACCGGGTTCCAGATGTCCTCCGTTTTGAATCACTAGCCTCTTATTTCCCCCAGGGAGCTATGGAATTGTGCTCCTGTCCCTTTCTTGCTGTGGCCCATTAGATCCCATGTTCCTCCCCCCACCCCAACCCAGGAGTCCTGTCATAAGGCAAAGGCCGGGGCACAACGACTGACGCATCTGCTTGACTGTGTCCCAGCGGAGACCTAATTAAGTGGCAGGTTCCTTGGTGAGACAGCAAATCACACTGTGCTAATGAGGTGCTTGTTAACTCTCTCTCCTCCTCCAGGGCTGATGCATTTCCCTTTGTCCCCAATGGACACTCCCTGCCCTATGCTCACCCTTTCTGGATATGCACCAGGATTCTGCCAGAAGTAGACCCTATTCAATATTCTCAGATGCTTCTATTTCTTTGCTCCCACCTCATTCTCTCCATCCTTTTCCACGAGAGGCTTTATCCTTTGGAGTGACAACCATCATTTTTGTCTCACCTCGCCAGCTGGGCCCAGCTTCTTAATTACTTCCCAATGGGGATGGCCATTTGATAGGCACTGGGGGAATTTTATGGGAAGCTCAGGAAATTCTTTAACCTTTAAATCCGTAGTCTTGTTTTATGGCTTCACACTGGCCCAATTAGTCTTTCTTTCCCTCTCTTACCTTCCAGTTCTTTCCCTGTCACAATCTGTTTTTTTAAATCAGTGACTACTTGGCGTAAACCCCAGCTTCCCAGACCCCTTTGTTGGAACAATTACCAGTCTGCCAATAAAATCCTCCAATTCCTTACAGGAGGAAAAGTGTGTGTGTGTTTGTGTGTGTGTGTGTGTGTGTGTGTGTGTGTGTAAAATACAAAAATTGGACAAGTAGGAACTTATTCTACCATCTGCATTCAAAAAACCCATGTTGACTTACAAGCTGTGCTGTGTAGGGTCGCTATATATCCCAGAAAATAGGACAATCCCGGTTTTCGGGGATTGTGTTCACAAATTGACAAATTGGACAGGGGGTCCTGTCCAGGTTTTGTGGAAGAGAATTATGGCAACCCTACTGTTGCGAGACCCTTGCACCATTGTTAAACTGCCTGTTGGTCTGGCTTTCCAAATTTGATGCCTGAAACAGATCCCAAGTGTCTACCACCACCATAATGAGACAATATGGAAAAGGAGCAACCATCAACCCCTAGTGCAAGAACTAATCCAAAAACGCAGTCAGAGATGGTTTGGCCATGTCTGTAGCATGGAAAAAGCCTTGGTTCAAACTGGTTGAAGAAGATCTTCAGAACCAGCAACTGACCACTGACGAGGCTAAAAAACATCAATCGCCAAGTATGGAAACACATTGTGAATGATGCATGAAATCCAGCAGCACTTACACTAGTGTATTGGTTGAGAGGACAATCCTCTCCCCAATCACCAGCTAAGGGCTAAAGAATAATAATAATAATAATAATAATAATAATAATAAGAAGAAGAAGAAGAAGAAGAAGAAGAAGAAGAAGAAGAGCATCATGGAATACTATACATCTCTACAACAAATCAGTAATACATCTGTGAGTCTTGAAGGGACCTCATGACACCTTTGAGATGACCATGGCTTCCAGCAGGAACCATCATGGCCATCTTCTGGACAGAGTTGGATCCCTTGCCTGGTGCTGGGATGTGTTTGTGTGAGGAATCTAATTACTCCAGAATGTGATATTTCTGGGTTTGCTGTAGGCTATATATAGAGACAATATATGCAGCCACATCTACATATATTAATCTTCATCTGGGGCTGAGGGACAGCCAGCCGCAGCATTAATGGTCCGTATGAGCACGGAGATCCCCATCTGGTGCTGCAAGATAGCCTCAGCTGGGGGTGGAGGTGATGCTTTGTGTAGGAATCCCTCAGTCAGCACCAAGCTGCAGACACCTCCATCTCTAACCTTTACCAACCCTTTGTCTGCTTGTGGCAGTCATTACCTGACAAGCCTTTAATTCTCTGGCTTTAATTATCAGTCAGCGCTGTCTGTGTCTCTCCCGCGGCCTTCACACCCCCACACCAGTCAATCACACCAGTCAATCAGTCAGTCTATCTATCTATCTATCTATCTATCTATCTATCTATCTATCTATCTATCTATCTATCTATCTATCTATCTATCTATCTATCTATCTATCTATCTATCTATCTGAGCCCCTTTCTCTTTATATATTTTTGTGAGGATACCTGAGTGTGTACGAAGTTTGTGTCTCAAATTTCAGAGAACTTATGCGCTTTTTTGATCTATTATTTCTCATTGCAGATATTGCTTCCCCTTTTTGCGATTTCTTTTCGTGTGATGACAATTTTTTTAATATATCTGCATCTGGGAGCATTTATGTATATGTATGATGATTTATTATGTGTGGTGAGCGCTGCCCATGCTCCACAATACCTTCCTTTCCCCCCCTCTCTGTGCGCATTCCACCTTTGGACTCCTTTTTGTTTAGAGATGTGAATATATCTGAATGCAATTAAGTCTGCTTGCACTTTTGACGACCATTTCTAAATGTGTTTGTGTGAGTCATTACCATTTCAGGTACAGTATAATTTCTTGTGGATTGTGGGGCTGGTGTGTGGGGGTCTTTGGTGACAGTTTCTGTTGAGGGCGGGTGAACATTCGAAGCAGGATCTTTGTTGCATCAGTGTGGATGTGCTGATGAGAATTATTTGATGCACTCCTTTGTGTAATGATGATTTCATAACATGCCTCTGAATATTGTAATTATTTCCCGATGGGTAAATTTGAGTTTTCCCCCCAGTGAACCAAGGAATCAGTATGCATGTGGTAAGATGGTATGCTTGGATTTAAGTAAGAATGGAATTTCACTGCAAGGTTTTTATCGTTTCATAGCACTTCTTAAATGGACAGTGTGATATTGATCAGTCGTTAAAACAGTCCCTTTACAAAAATTGCCATTTTACAGACATAAAAATTTATGTCAGAAAAGTGGCTTGTTCTAGGCCATTCAATTTATTTCAGCCTGAATTACTGTCTCCAAACACTTCAATCCAGGGCTTATTCCTAAAATCTGTTTTCAATGGCAAGGCTGTGCCCAAGAATATATGAACCAATAATAACGATAAGTTAGCTTCTGAGCAACTACAGAGTTTTTAATACTGATTTCCCACACATTAAGAAGACTTACGAAGCATCTTGGACCATCTTATTGTGGCTGTGTTGTGCGTGGGAGGGTGTGCAGTCAATATCCTCCCTTTAAGAGTGTTGTGTGCAGCTGAACATGCCCTTATTGTCTATATATATAAAATCAAAGCGTTACTGACTGACTAATTGACTCACTGACTAACTCATTGACTTGTTCATCAATGCACAACCAAAACCACCAGACCTAGAAGCATGAAATTTGGCGAGGGTATCCGTAATATAGGCACTCACTAAGAACCGATTTTTAAAAATTCAAATTGGAAGGGGGTGTAAAGGGATGCAATGTGTTTTTGTACCTATACTTAACATTGAAGACTGACTGATTAACACTCAACCCCAACCCCTGGACCTAGAAACTTGAAACTTGGGGTGTATTCCTTCTGTGATGTAAGGATCCACTAAGAAACAATTTGGTGCCAGATGCCCAGTAGTACCTGCCTGCTGCCCAGTGTTGCCCACTGGTGCCTGGTAGTGCTTGGTGCCTGGTGCCTAGCAGGGATGGTTGGTGCTTGGTTGGGATACCTGATGCCCACTGCCCAGTGGTGCCTGCTGCCCATTGGTGCCCAATGCTACCTGGCACCTGATGTCTGGTGTCCCATGCCTGGTGCCCAACACGGATGCCAAGTGCCCAATACTGCCCAGTGGTGCCTGATGTCTGGTGTTGTCTGGTAAGGATTCCCTGTGTTTGGGTAGGGATGCCTTGTGCCCACTTCCCACTGGTGCCTGGTGGTGCCCGGTGCCCTGTGGTTCCCTGTAGGGATGCCTGGTGCTTGCTGGTTCATGGTGGTGCCTGCTGGTGCCTAATGATGCCCACTGGTGCCAGGTGATGCCCACTGGTGCCCACTGCCTTCAGGTGCCCACTGCACAGTGCTGCATGCTGGTAACTGCTGCCTGTGGTGCATAGTGCCTAGTAGGGGTGCCTGCTGTCCACTTGTGGAACTGCCCCCTCCGGTGCCTGTTGGTACCTACTTGGTGCCTGCCACTTGGTGCCTGCTGCCACTGCCTGGTGCTAGGGGCCCAGTGGTGCCCACTTGTACCTACCAGTGCCCAGCAGTGCCCACTGGTTCCTACTTGGTTGTCTGCCTAGTGCCTAGTGCCACTGCCTGGTGCCAAGGGCCCAGTGATACCCACCGGTATCTACCAGTGCCTAGCCATGCCTGGCACACAAATTCTCTTGAATTTTATTCCTGCAACAATGGGTAAATTCTGTCCCACTAGTGAATATATTTGTCAGTATAGAATCCCTGGTTATGGAATGAAACTTAAGCTTTGTTTAGACCCCAAAAGGAGGGGTGATGAAAAAGTGAGGACAATATCAGTAATCGCTAAACAGTAACTGGAGGATGCTTGGAACTGGCCCATCTATTAGATGAATTGAGGCAGTGTCATAATTGGTGTTGGGTACCCAGGATGGGCCATAAGAGCTGTGGGACCCAATGCAAAATATTTCTTGCAGAAAACATGCAGTAGCCTAAAAATGCAAAACATTTGCATTGAGCCAAGAATGAGCAAGATCAGTGAGCCTGGGCCAATGCCCAGGTAGTAGGTAGTGATGATGAGGATGTCTAGCCAATTTCTGATTTCTAGCCAATCCGACCTAGAGGTGGGAAGCAGGGCCATCCAGCAGTAATTCTCCATTTGTGCTCTCCTCACAATGCCTTGGCATGGAAGATTCCAAGCTAGTGTGGAAACCACAGAGAGCACCCCTCCAAGAACGGGACCCAATTTGGACAAATTGGTCAAATTGCCTGAAGGCCAGCCCTGGATCTGGATGGGATTTGTGTGCTTTGCAAGTGTGCACTGAGTCATGGCAGTGTTTTTTCCGCCACTTTCGAGCGGTGCTGCCTGCAAATGATCTCTCAAACTCATGCGAATGCCATTATCTGTTGGCCTAGTGTAGTGCCCCCTTGCGATCAGGAAACAAATTGTTTAAATTGGGCTAAATATGGCCCTGGGGGAACCCATCTCTATCCTCCTACTTGCGTTGGACTGGAGTTATCAGTGGTTATCAGTTATCACCACTTTTCAGTGGTGAAGGTGCTGTAGTGAAACAGTACAGCACTGCATGCAGAAAGCTCCAGTCAGTTTCTAATATGACCAGAGGTATTTGGTGAAAATATCAACCCCAAATAAGCAGTTAGTATTGCAGAATAGTTAGTACATGCTATCACACTACTCAGGTCTGATCCAACCCCAGAACAGTGATTGATCTGCTGTTCCCCCCACACATCCACCTACACACCTCATAACAGCCAGTACTCAGATCCGCCTCCTCCTCCTCCAACTTCTTCTCTTCCAATGATTTTTGTTCAGTGCTGGTCTGAGTGGACCCTATTTATCCCTTGTCTGCTACTGTACATGAAACAGTGTACAAGGAAGTGGCATAGCTAGTGGGGGGGGGGGCAGAACAGTCAGTCTTGGAGGGAACATGCAAGGGTCATACATGCAGGAAAGTGTCTTTAGGACTACAGCCTTCCTTTCCTTCCACCAGTGGCATAGCTGGGGGGGGGGGCAATCAGTTTCAGAAGGAGTGCACAAGGGCTTCCCCTTCCCCAGTCCAGGTGGGGGGAGAAAAACGGAGCCATACAGATCCAGTTTGCTCCCCCCTCCTGCCTGGATTGGTTCCGAAGGGGGAGCACTTGCACACTCCTTCTGAGACTGATTGCCTCCCTAGATACACCAATGGTGGAAGGAAAGGAAGGCTGCGGTCTTAAAGACACTTTCCTGCATGTAAGACCCATTGAACATAATGGGGCTTACTTTTGAGTAGACGTGATTAGGATTGTGCTCAAAGTGTCCCTTTCCCCCCCAAGGACTTGGAAAAAGTGATCCTGGTGGTAGAGCTGGCTAAGAAAGGAAGATAAGCTCTTTGCTGCACGTTCTCTTGAGCATGTGAAAAGTAGATGTAGCATTTGGACAGGTGGTAAGCTGTGGAAAGTGACAGGTGAGTGCAGGTTATGGGGCACCTTTTGTCAGTGCTGCTCAGAGTGGATGTCGCAGTCAAGACCACCCCAAATCTCTGATCAAAATACTGAAAGGGAGCATGGCCTGGAAAAAGCAATTGGAGGCATCCAAAAGAGAAAGCGTTACAGCAATGGGTGACTTCAATTACCCTTACTCAGACTGTGTAAATTCATATTCGGGTCTCTGCCGGCCGGCTTAGGAGAAGCTTTGCCTTTCATTCTTGTTTGGAAAATTCAATTTCTGCCACAGCTTGCTATGGTCAGCACATCTGAACCTATAAACAAACCACATACTTAAAGCTCCCTGACTCTGGAGTAAAACAGTCATCAGCCAAGCAAAAGAAGCCCCTCTGGCTTCAGCTTGCCTCACCAACTTCAGCCTGTTAAATGGGGGCTGGTCCTCCAGAGCTATAAAGAAGATCATTGATGCATCTATGGCATCTGTCCAAAGTTGGTGATAGGCCATCATACAACAAATGCTGCTGGTCATGAATTGCTCTGTGACTCACTGTTGGAGCCCCGAGGACAGGTATCAGACCACTCTCTCCTCTTTCCTACCTCCTTTCTGTTTTGTGGCCTTCTCCAGAGCCCGTGATGTTCAATATCTTTCTTGTGGCACATTGACCCCTATGGTCCTCTCTATCTTTGTGGTCCTTTCTATGTTTTCTATGTAGCTTCCAGAATTGTCTTCTGCTGGCAGGGCCAGATAGGGGTGAGGGACAGACTGGGAGGCATAGACAGCAGAAGAAGAATCAATTCATTACTGCAGACAGTTGCCCTAGAAACAAAATTGTGTAACCCCGAAGAGTTTTTCTGTGATTTTCATCTACTGCACTCCAAGCTCCTGTAGCTCACCTGCAGATCTTGCTGCAGCACATTGGTTGATGCTACCACAATGCTGCTCCAGTGCCGGCTCAGCCACCTTTCAAAGCACGTGTCCTGTGGGGAAGCCACCTTGGCTCCCATGCCAGGGAACCAGTTAAGACTACTGCTGAACCCTCCTTGTGTTGTAGGATCCTGATGGTGTTGTTGCTATAAAAGTCCTTTTCTGGCTTTCTCCACAACGGTGAAGTGTGAGACAGCCGTGCTTTGGCACCCTAGTCCTAGGATCGCTACCACTTTACCTTAACAGTTATGGATGGATGCCGTGACCTCTGGCAAACCTGATCTTTGGTCCACAAACCATCTTCTCTGTTTCCTTTGCTGTCAAACCATCAACACACTCAAGAGTCTGTCTTCTTTGTCATGTTTGTACCGAGTTTGTACTGTGTTGTGACTTAATCCTATCCAACATTCCATCTCCAATGCAGCTGTGCCGGTGAAGTATGTGCTGCACCCTGTGCTGGGGACCTTCTCAAGGTTTTGTCACATGTTGGGGCTGTATTGAGGCTCATTGACACTGGAAAATTGAACGGAATTGGGCCCTTAAATTCCTTACAGTGGATGAACTTCTGATTAAGGTGGAGTCCAAATTAAGTATATTATTATTATTATTATTATTATTATTATTATTATTATTATTATTATTATTATTATTATTAATAATAATAATAATAATAATAATAATAATAATAATAATAATAATAATAATAATAATACATTGCTATATGTGCTATGGCAACATTGCAAGAGGTGCACCAACTCTGTGAGCTTTGGGGCCAATGGTGCAAATGGTTGTAGGACCCACATTTATGGCAATTGACTTGCATGCCATGCTGAAACAGGTAAGGTGCCAGAAGGTAAGGTAACAGGTAAGATAACAAGCAAGGATAGTTTAAGAGTGAGAGGGGGTAGAAGGTGATTGTCTTGGGGATAGGAGGAGCTGGGGACATTTCAAGGAAGGGATCCCAGTGTCTATCCCTTGTTTTTTTGGTTTGACAATTCACGTGCCCCTCTTTAGATTTACACAGCAAAAGAGATGTTGTAGGTCCAAGGAGACTCATCAACTGCCATGTGGCCTGCAGTGAAGTAGATAGAAATTTTTTTTATTATGGAGAAGTAAAAAAATTACTTTTTACTTGTGGAGTAAAATAAAATTACTTGTGGAGTAAATTTTACTTGTGGAATAAAATAAAATTACTTGTGGAGTAATTACTTGTGAAGGCCACAAGCCACTGCACTTGGTCTCTGAATTCATAACAGAATTTCTCTGTGTTTATGTTATGTGTGTTTTAAAACCATGTCCTAGAACCAAGGTCATCCAATTAAACTGATTGACAGGAAATGAAGGGCGCAATCCAGAGTAACTACGGGGAGTCCTTGCTCTGGTGTAAGAACAATTTGCTCTGGATTGCAATATGAGTTTCCCATAGGTTTTCACTAGGTGGTGCAGTAACTATGGGTACACATAATGTCTCTTACGTGCTCCCGTAGTTACTCTGGATTGTAGGGTTAGGCTGCAATCCTAACTACCAGTTAGGTCTGCCTAAACCCCAGGATAGGTTCTGTGCTGACCTGGAGGGTGTCACAAAAGTTCTCTAAGACTCTTCTGTGCCACTCTAGGGGGGTTAGACCAGTGCACAGATATGCACTTACCTCCCTGCATCACCATTGGAATAGGAAGACCGATGAGTTAGGCTAGCCCATGTTAGGACTGCATCCAAAGGTACTTTTCACAGATACGTCACACAGTGGTTAGGCTGTGGTACTCATATCCACAAGACTGGGTGACAACTATTAACTTGGATGGCTTGGAGGACTGGATAAATTTGTGGAGAGCCAGCAGCAGCCTATCCAATGGTTACTAATCGGGATGTACTATAAAGTTCTATAAAGTATGGGAATGTACTATATTACTTTCAGGTTCATATAGGTTGCATACCAGTTGCACTGGAGGAACGGTGGGAGAGCATACTGATTTCAATCCCGCTTATGAGATTCCCATAGGTGATGGGCCCCCTGAATCAGGATGTCGGTATAGATGGCTCTTTGCCTGATCCTGCAGGGCTTTTAATATTATCTGTGCCTCCAATCCTGGAGAATCTATTGCCTGTCAGTACAGACAATACTCAGCTAGTTGGATCAATAATATAAAGGAGCTTCCTGGGTTTTGCCTTCAGGGGAACAATAGTATTGCTGAACCTGCCAGAAGTGGGCAAATGAGTGAACTCCACAACAATACCAGCTTGTCTAGAACCAGTTCCTGCCATCAATCAGCTCTAAGCAGGCACCTGAAACAATTGTGCAGATCTAAGAACCCACAAAGGTACCTGCTGAGTCCGACCAAAGGACTGTTTCCTGCTGCCAAGAAGTCCACAGTCAGGCAAGGCAACGATCCTTCCTTGGAGTTGCTTTCCAGAAATGCTATTCAGCAGCTTATGGTCTTGAACATGGAGGTTCCATTTCCTCGTTATGGCTGCAATGCTAACTATATTTTCCTGAGAGTACGTACTATGGAACACAGTGGGGCTTACTTCTCAGTAGACATGCTTAGGATTGCACTGAACGACTAATAGAAGGTTGACCTCTTTTGACCTCTTTTTAAGCCTTGTGTCCTGCAAAAATCTTCATTCTCCTTTTCCTTGTTAGCAGGCAGCATGGAACCTTCTTGTAATTAATAAATTAGGGTTGCAATCCTAACCACACTTTCCTAGGAGTAAGTACCATTGAACACAATGGTAGATATGCTTAGGATGGCATTGAAAATGTAACAGATTTTAATTTAGTGTTTAAATTAACCACAAGAAAGCAATAATTATGAGTGCGATTAGCTTTTATATTGCCATGCCCTACATTTTTCTTGGGTGTCCTGCATTTTGGCAGGGTCTTGTCCTCTTTTGCAGTATTGATGTATAGTCACCTTGATATTAGCCATCAATAGAGCTATCCAATCCCTTTTTATCTTAAAGCTTTGATCTCTCTCTCTCTGTATGTGTATGTGTGTGTGCCCGTGTCCGCGAGTGTGTCCACACTTACCAACACCATATTGATCTGGGACGAGGGGTGCTTGTATAAACTGTTGAGATATCCAGGGACAAGGGCAGAGTTTTGGCAGATCGTATATTGGCAAAATAAAGGATTCTGCACACACATACAGAAAGATGAAAGCTTCTAAGCAACCAAAGGCTGCAGAGCAATGTGTTTTATGCTGTTGAGAAGCAGAAGGCCAGCAACTGTACTCCCTGGGGGATTTTGGGAGAGAGATGGCGAGGAGGAGGAGGAGGAGTGTGATTTTTGCCATTGGGGAGAGCATCAGGATTATGAAATACACAGGTGGAGGAAAAAAAACTTGTGCTGAACCCTACTTCTAACCCTACATCAGGGTGGCCAGATGTCCTTTTTTCCAGGCCATGTCCTCGCTTTTAGTCTTGTGTCTTGGAAAATATCTTCATTGTCCTCCTTTTTCTTGTGAACAAGCATCACGTAGCTGTCTTGTAATTTATAAATGATTGTAGTTTATATTGTCATAATAGGTGGTACAGAGTATAAATTAACCACATGACAGCGATACTGTATGTTCGTCTTGCAAGACACCACTGTATATGAATGTTCTTAGTTCTTATTTTGTCATGTCCTACATTTTTCTTGGGTCTCCTACATTTTGGGGGGCCTAGTCCTAATTTTGATATGGTCACCCTGCCCCAAATGTATGTAGCCAAGTGGGTTTTGCTTATTCAAGGATGAGGAAATGTGTTCTGCATAAGATCTGTGAGACTCCCTTCTTTCCTGTTCACTGTGCATTTTACACCTGAAGTTAAGGAACAACCTGTTATAATAAACATTTCACAGTGACCCTTTATTTTGGGAGTCTTCCAAAGTTGATTTTAACAGGTCACAGTCAAGAGTCAAATCAAACAAACATCCTCCTGCCTTATACATCCATCTACCAGAACAGATACACCTCGTCCATGAAGTTCTTACATGAGCAAGAGATGTACAGACACACAAGTTTGGACCAACTCCATTGGACCACAAGAGATGGTCCAATGGAACCATTGTGGGATGCATGGAAAGGCCGAGAGGTATATATAGTGCAAGATAGGCCACAGTTTGGGGAGGGAAGATGTACAAAGTTCCAGGAAGGCATCATCTCCTGAGGTTTTCCTTACTTGAGGTCACCAAGAACTAGGTAGGTTGAATGCCACTAGGCAAAGGACCTGCTGGTCACCCACAATCCACAATGAATAAATGGGAGGATCTGCAGGTTCCCATCATCCAACGTCCCAGCTTTGAGAAGCTCATAAACATTCTTAATTTATTATTCCAATGAGCATCCCTCAGGTGGGTTTATGATGATACTACAGTTATCTTGTTCTATTCTTCTACTAACAATTCCAGTCTTGGATTGGGAATCGCACTCCAGAGATCCAGAGGTCCATGCTGGTGCTGCAATCCTGTGCATGCCTACCCAAGTGTATAAGACCATTGGATGGTGTAGCTTACTTCCAACTCAGCATGCACAGAAGGTTGTGAGTCCCACCTCTTAGGGCTGGGGTTGAAGCTGGAGAGCGGCTGCTGCTCTAGGACCTTCCCTTGTCCCTGGCTGGCTTCTTTAGAGGGTGGCAAAGGACGTGTGTTTGGCAGGGACAACACACAGCTGATAACTCTCAGCTAGTTGCATGCCCCGTGGTGATGTGGGAGGGAGCACAGAGGAGATCAGTTTCTACGTTATGTCACGAAAAGCAAAATATAACACAGCCAGGGATGTGTAGACATCAGTGTGTTCATGGATGGCAGATGGCGAAGGGCAACATATGTTGGCAAAGAGTAGGTGGAAGAAGAAACAGATACCTGAGTTGGTCCTTTTGAGGTTATCTCTGCTGAGGCAGGGATGTGGTGTCATAATCTGTTACTGTTGCTGTTGTGACTCGACAGCAAACGTCCAACATTCAGAAATCCTTAAAACTCTGCCTTCATTAAAAAAATTTTTAAAAGCAAGTTTCTCAGGAAAGTAGACGTCAAAATATGTAGCAAAGTCTGAGTTAAGTCTGCAATCCAATGCATGTTTACTCATGAGTAATTGCTCAGTGGTGGCCAGGGTGACCATATGTCACAACCAAAAAAAGGACAAGGACCCCCAAAATGTAGGACATTCAAGAAAAATGTTGGATATCAAAGAAAAATGTAGGACATAAAATAAAAGCTAAAAACATACCTATAGTGTATCACTTTCATATGCTTAATTTAAACACTACATTATTATTAAACTACATTAAATTATATTATTAAATTACATATAATTTATTATTGAAATTTATTAATTATAAGAAGGCTACATGCTTCCTGCATGCAAGGAAAAGGAAGACCACAATCCCCCCCCCATACAAAGCCTAAAAAGAGGGCATGTCCTGGAAAATCAGGACATATAGTCATTCTGAGCGGGGCTTACTCCCTAGTTAGTATGTTTAGGATTCATTTAAAAATATTTTAAATACATTTTCCCTTTCCTGAAAGCAGTGACCAAGGCAGCTTACAATTTTATATCTTTAAAAATAATCGGTTTAAATGAGATCTTTGCAAAGAGATCTTTGCATTCCCACTATCAGAAAAATAAATTATGCAAAAAGAGCAAATAAATATGTATACTCATCTTTACATGCTGAGGAATTGAGTGTTTCTTAGTGTACAAACTGTATTCCTCACATGCAGAATTGTGGTCTAACAAGAGAGTCTGATACACACAGAGGTCCCTCCGGTCTTGTTTTCTCAAGGTTTCAGTCCTATCACTTACATGGAAATAAGCTCCATTGACTATAATGGGGGCTTGCTTCTGAATAGAACCTTCATAGATTGGACTCACAGTGGTCAAGTGGATTCTCCTGGGAAGTCCCTATAGACCTCGCCTATAACTTGTCCTCCAGCAGCTGTCTCTGCACATCGAGGTTCTGTACAGCCATGACTACTCACTATAGACCTGTCCTCCATGGACGTGTTTTATCCCCCTTTAAAGCCATATAAGCCTATGGAGGTCCCCATTTACTATATGATGGCAGTGAATTCCGTAAGTTAATTTTGCACAGTGTACAGTACATTATATTAGGTGCTAGGGTTAAAATATAGGAGAAGATCACTGCTTCTTTGATGCTCCTCTGACCATATACCCTGCTGGACATTTTGGGTCTGACAGAGCCTAGAATTCTGACATTCTTAGGAAGAATCCTATTCAATTCAGGTCAGCATGACACACTTGTCTCCCCATTCATGTGGTGATGTGGGGAGGCTGGTACATGTTTGTTCACTAGCCTAACTTTCCCAGGAGTATGCAGAAGTGCCTTACAGCACTTTTGGAACAACTCCGGACCAGTATGGGATTTATGCTGGCCTAACCAGGATTGCAGCCTGAATGTCACTGTATCTCTTCTTGTTCCGATTTTAAAAAAGTTTGAACTCACAAGATAATCTTACCTGTGATTGCTGTGTTTCTCTCTCTGATCTTAAAAGATGGGTATTTTCTGATTTCTGTTTGTCCTGCTCCCCCTTTCATCTATATAAAATCTTACTCAGTCACCGACTCGAGACATAAAATTACGGCTTTCTTTTTCACTCCAGGAATCCAAACAGGAATTGAATGCTTTTTAAAATGGGTGCAACCAACAGCTGCCCATTTGTTTATTTTGTGATGTACAATGGGTCAGAAAAATAACTGTGGGAAATTCAAGACCTGCGCCAGGGTTGGAGTCGGATTTGGATCTCTTTCTCTTTCCTGGATTCGCTCAGGTTCTTTGTCAATCTGGAGATAGAAAACTGGCCCAGGTGAGGGCAATTGTTTTGGAATATGTCCTGGTCACGTTGTACACACCAAGGGTTCAAAGGAAACAGTTTTTGTGTTGCAGGAAAAGTCGTCTTGAGGTTTGGAGGTGGCCCAAATCCCAGAATTTATATCCTTTGAAATTACAGACCAATTTGAAATTATAATCCAAATCTAATAAGATTTGGATTGCTGGAGGTCATCAGTGCTGCCCAGTCATTTGGCACCTTTGCTACTCGTCTATGGATTGCAAGGAAGAATCTAACTCTTACCCCACACAGTCTGGTCTCCCCTTTCCCTTTAAACCTATTTTTATTAATATCTTATTAAGGACTTGACAGCAAATGCTCAGTTATGGTTTGGGAGGATGACATAGCAACAGATGAGCTTTCTTGCTCGTTTGTGTGCTTTCAGATTTTTTTGCCACTTGACCTTGAGGATCTTTTATATTTTTTTACTCTTTGTAACCATAATTACATTTTTAATTTCATTGCTTTCTCAGTTCATAGTTCTGTAGTTCTCAGCAGGACATTTGCAGTGAGGAGGGGGACTGTGTTCCTATTTTATCTTATTCCATGATTGTGTGGGGGATGGATAGAGGAGAGAGAGAGGAAGCCAATAAAATGTTCTATTCCAGAGTCAGAGCCACATTTGTTCTCTTACCCTTGGTAGAAAGCCCTATTGGCACCAACGGGGTCTGCTGTTACTGTTCAGTGGGCACAGGACCAAGGAGACCCATGCTGGATGTCTCACCTTGGGAGGGGGCATAATATTTGGTGGCAGCTGCTCTACCCCTCTGAGCGGGATCCACCAGCTTCCACCCAGTTCTACCCTACCCCTGTCAACCACCCTATCCCTGCCTTGAAAAGCTGCCCCATTGACTGGCGGAGAACCAACAAATGCTCTGGTCACATGTCATCCTGGTGTTGACGCTCAGCACCAAATACTGAAGCCTCTCCATTGGTGCTGACTATCTCTAACCAGAGAGAAAATGCTTTATGGCACTTTTATGATACCCAGCACTGGTTATGTGAACACACTGCTGGTGCTGGAGGGTAGGATTGGGCCTTTAAATTACTAATTTAGAACAAAGGCTGCAATCCTATACACTCTTTCCTGGGAGTAAGTCCCCTCAAATGCAATGAGACTTATTTCTGAGTAGATGTGCTTAGGATTGTACCCAAAAATTAATTATGGTTTTTTGTTGCTTGATTGGTTTTATTGCTGGAGTATAGATTGCTATTGGGTGTATACACTGGTGGGCCCAGGCCGGCTCGCACCGGTTCTATAGAACCGGTAGTTAATTTTGGCCCACCGCTAGCGATCTGGTTGCTAGCGGTGGGCCAAAACACGGGCGAACCAGTTCATTCCCCGAGGGGCCCACCACTGTGCCAATATTGACGCAAGCGCATTTGCATCCTGTTGAGGACACGACTCCGCCAAGGTCTTCAGGACGCAACTGCGGTTGTGTCAAACTTGACGCAAGCGCAGTTGCGTCCTCTTTAGGACGCGACTGCGCATGTGCCAACCCTGACCCCGCTCCCGCCACCTGACCCGGTCTGGCCCCTCCCACTTCCGGCAAACCGGTTGTTGGGAGAGGGTCAGCCCACCACTGGGTGTATATACTGTACTGGCCACTGCAACTGATCTATGTTCATCATAACCTTCCAACTCAAGCCCAGCCTAGTGAAAGGCAATCCCTGTGATTTTAGTGAGCACCATGATGTTCCCCTTATGCAGGGGCAAGCATTGAAGTTATGGCTCTGGGGTTGACCAAAGAAGATGCATTCCATGGAGGACATAATGATTGACTATTTGATGTAGTTATGTGCTTTGGGAATTCGGGTGTTGGGATCAGGGTGATGTCCTGCCAGCTCTTAGGTGGAAACTATTGGGGGGGGAAATGGGGCATGGCGCATAAATATGCCCTGCCACAAAATGTGGCTTGAGCTTACCATGAGTGATGGGATAACCAGAATTTCTTGGATAGCCCAGAAGATGGCACTCTAAGGATGCAATCCTAAGGACACTTTCCTGAGAGCAAGACCCATTGAACACAATAGGGTTTACTTTTGAGTAGACATGGTTAGGATTGTGCTCTTACTTCTTGTCATGAACAATAAAGATGAGGACATTATAGCAAGTGATAGAATCATAGAGTTGGAAGGGACCCAATAGGTCATCTAGTCTAACCCCCTGCCTGTAGCAGGAAATCCTCCTAGAGCATCCCCAACAGGTGCTCATGGAGCATGATGCTTTTCATGCTCTTCAAACACTGTTGCCTGACAAGCTGCACCTGCAAAGAAGTTGTTTTCATGTATCCCAATTCAGTGACTCAAAACTCAATGACTCAAGTGAACACTCAATTGACTCAAAACTCAATTATCAGATTCAATGACTCCAAACTCAATGATCGGTGATTTGCTATTGTTAGAGTGTGACAAAATAGATTTCATTCCACAGGAAGTGTGGGGGGAAAATCCTTCCTGTTCTCTATAACTTTTTAGTTTGCACTCTGTGCTCTGAGTTCCTATCAATTTTTTCCTATAGTCGTCAGGTTTAGAAAAATGGCAGAATAATCAGATGCTTTGGCTGGAAGAACGTTCCGATGTTAATGCAATAGTCTGGCTTTATCCCATCCTACCAGTCAGTTTAACAGATAGCTTATGACAAATTCTTGTCACAGGTTTAGAACAGGCCAGAAGCTTCCAGAATGAAAAAGAGGTGAGATCAATAAAAAGATTGATAGCAGAGGAATGTCATTGATTGAAGGCTCTTAAGTTCTGCTGGTGTAGGAGTCTCACCAGTGGTGGGCTTCAAGGGGTTCTATAGAACCCTTTGCTAATGAGCACCTGGTTCTGAGAAGGTTACCAACGGGCCATAGAACCTTTTGTTAATTTAGGTTATTAGTACATAGAACCTGTTGTTAATTTAGGTTAGTACATAGAACCTTTTGTTAATTTAGGTTACTAGTACATAGAACCTGTTGTTAATTTATTTGAATCCCACCACTGAGTCTCACCTCTTTTTTGACCCCAAAGGAGGACTACTATGCAGATTATCAAGGAAGGGTATGAATGCCCAAGCTACAGTGAGAAGAACAAATGTTTTCTGTTCATCAAGTTCTATTTTTCTCTATTTTCCTTTCACAGAGGAAAATGAGTGCATACATTCACAATCTGCATGTAGATCAGTGATTTTCAACCTTTTTAATCTGATGGCACACCATCAGTTGTTTTTATCATTGATAAGGCCCACCATGATGTTCAAATCCATACGTTTTCCTAAAAAATGTCCCTCCCCAAATTCCCATGGCACACTTGAGGACTAGCCACAGCACATCTGCGTGCCACAGCACACTGGTTGAAAATCACTGATGTAGATTATATTAACATGGACTATTAAATTGTCTCAACACTTACAAAGCACTGTTAAAAACCTGCCTCTTTCAGGTTTTGGCCCAACCTTTCTAGGTTTGGTCACATATCTTTTTTTCAATTTTCAGAAAACTAAAAATTCCCTGCAACTCTCCACATTGTATTGATCTGCAACTAGATTCTGGAGAAAGGGAAGACAAAAACCTCACCAGATTTTTGTGAGATTTAACTGTGTTGGAAAATTGCTGTTTAATTGCAATTTACTTGCAAAGAGGTATCGGTCTGTGCAAAATTAATTGCAAAGGGGTATTGGTCTGTAGAACTCCCTGCCACAGGATGTGGTGATGGCATGCCTTTAAAAAGGGATTGGACAGATTGCACCCCAACTCTCTGAAGATTAAAAAATAAACGACACGCACATACAAAAAACCAACAAAACAAATAAAAAACCAAAACTGGTACTTGTCAAGTCCAAATTTGAGCTCTTTAGTGAAAGTGGAAACTACAAATAAATGAAAGTAAATCTACATGTGAGCTGTCTCGCACAAAGATGACTAGTCCTGTTTAAAATGCAAATATAATAATACTTCTGCTTCATTATTTATAAAAAGCTTCATATTATGTGCCATCTCTTATCACTTTCTGGTAAGCTTCTGGAAAGCTGACCTTCAGGAGATGGAATATGCGACTAATAAACCTGATTGATCTGATTGATCCTGAGTTTTGGCTCAAAAACTTGGCACAAATTAGGACTGCATCTTTAACCTTTGCAGATCTTTTTTCACTTACAGACAGCAAATTTCCAAAATGCTGTGGTTGACTCAAAATTAATGCTCAAATATGATTCACCTTGCATTTTTGAGATGGCAGCACTTCAGATCGTGGGCTGACATAAGGATATGCTTAAGTTTACCCAATATGTGCAACGTTTTAGAGTAGACCACGCTCCTATTCCCTATAGAAGAGGCCTGTGACCTAACATGGAAGTGTTAGCATTGGTAGTTACCAACTGCATGCTCCTCAGTTTACCCAGTACATTATGATTTTACAGTTACTTCCTTGTATTCACATATGGAGTAATATCTGAGAACCAGCATATCTGTGCCTGATTAATGGCATGAGCAAATAAAAGTTTATTGATTTAATAATTATCCAGCTGCAAAGCAAACTAAGTACCTCAAGGTATTTGACTATCCCTTGTTACGAAGTTGTGTTTATAACTCGTGATTCAAAGTTGTGTTTCCAGGATGGACAGTCCCTTCTCCGGGTTCTCCAGGGAATAGTCCTTATTGTTTGGAATGGAAGACTCTCAAAGGTACTCATATTGTATGGTGAATAGGAAGCTTCACCATTCATTGAAGTCATAACCTGTGATAAAAACAGGTGTAGGTGTTCTGGTAAACCACTGGCTGGATCCTCCCATCAGATTATGACTTAATAGAAGTCCTAGAGCAGTATTTCTCAAACTGTGCTTTGGGACACATTAGATGAGTTGCATGCCAATTTTAGGTGGGTCCCCATTCATTTCAATATGGGAAATGATACAGTTCTGTTCTTTTAACAGCCTAAAATATATATATGCTTTCAAAAATGATAATAAACCAAACTTTCTCTGGGTAAGTGTAAATAGATCACAGTTTAGGATTGTCAAAAAGTTTTCCTGCTTAATGATGGCTGCAATCCTAAACCTGCTTTCTTGGGTGTAAGCCCCACGCAACACAATGGGAGTTATTTCTGGGTAGACATGCTTAGGATTGTGCTGGATGTCACTTCCAGTGAGTCCTGACAAATTCTCATTCTAAAAAGTGCCTCCCAGTGCTATAAGATTGAGGATCACTAGGTTTATTGATTTGTTTTCCATCCCGAACAGGGCAAGCTCATCCTGGACTTGAATGAGGTGTCTCTGAATGTGTCTTATTTTCCCCTCTTCTGCGCTTGTTAATCAAACTGTGAACCTGAAGGCAGGCTCTGTATCTTTTAGCTTTGTATATAGCAGGAACTGATGAATGAATGTCTAGGGGCTCTGGTGCTGTACAACAGGTCAGGAGGTCTTTGCTACCCATACCATGGTTTCTGGCTGTTCCTGATCTTTCCTCCAAATCTTTGTTGGAGTCCAAGTGCTAACAGTGGCATGTTTGGTTTTTAAAAAGCCAATTCTCCTGTGTCCAATGAGTTAGAATAATTCTGTCCCTTCCAGCATTCTTCCACAACGCAATATAATTCCTGATGCCTTCCCTCTCCCCATAACGCTCACTTCCTTTGGCTCTCTGCCTGACCTCTAGCTGATACTTTTGCTGTAAACAATGACCCCCTGGGATGTTGAATGTGCCCTCATCTTGCCCCAAATATTGACTGAATAGCCACCAAAATTATTATTTTTTTTAAAAATCAGTGAAAACTTGTACATACAAAGGATACTCCAGATATTTCTGTGGCAGTACAACATAATAGAGGCACAAAGCAATCATAATCCCTGGTTCGGCCGGTAAAAATCCAATGCTGGCCTGGGGGTGTCCCAAAAGTGCCATAAAGCACTTCTGTGTCACTTCTGGGGTAAGGGTTAAGCCACACTACAGACATGCGCTGGCCTCCCCATGACACTGTGGAACAGGGTGAATGTGTTGGCCTAAGTTGATTAGGATTGCATCCTCTGCCACATTTCACTGTTATGAGTGTCTTCTCTTGTGACACCTTTCCACTGACCTATGACAGTGGTCATGTCAGCTCTTGGTCACAAGTCCTGTGTGGCCATCAATGGCGTCTATCCTTTGAAATAATTGCTTTTGGGGTTCATCCAGAAATGGTTAATGGCATTGGGAGAAGGTCTGCTTCTGCTCCACTGTAACCCAATAAACATCCTGATGGATGCTGGCTTTCTGGATAGGGAAGAACAGCAGCAGTAGTGGACCATCATCACTGCCTCAAGGGACAGGAGATGGCCAGGCATGAACACGGACACTTTTATGAATGTCGGCTTCTGGCACATGCCCAGGAAGGCCCTGCCTGTGCGCTGTCCTGACCTGTGACACAGCTCAGGTCCACAGAACTGCCCAGCTTCACACACTGCACGCACACACTTTGGCCCTCTGGTGGGATTCTATCTGCTCCAAAGTGACCTTGGGATGTTGGACATGAGTTGGCAGAGACTGTGTGCGCTATGACATAATTGGGGCACAGAGAGAGAGAGAGAGAGAGAAGGCATCACTTTTGTCATCCCAAGTGTGCTTGTCTGTCAGCAAACAACTGCATTTTGGGATACTCTTCCAAGTGGAAGAGCTTCCAAAATGGGCACCCCAAAGGCTGGACCTCACATTAGGTTTCACTGGACTGAGTAATATACACAACAGTCCTAGGGAATGCCAGTAGTCAGCAGCTCAAACTCTTCCACATGAACCCACGCACTATGCTCATTGTCATGGCCAACCTCAGGCCTGACAGGGATAATGTGGGCACTTGCCAGGGCTCCCCACTTACCAGGCTGCAAAGGCAATTGCAGGAAGCCACGTTTGTGGTGCAGTGCGCAAAGCATGGCCCTGGAAATACTGTATTTACTCTGATGTAATGCTCACCTTTTTCAGCTGAATTCAGTCTCCAAAATCAGGGTGCACATTAGATTTAATGGTTAATTAGATTTGAGTAAATATCCCCCAAATCCAGAGTAAATATGGGAGCATGTAAGAGACTTTACGTGCACCTGTAGTTAGTGCACCACCTACTGAAAACCTATGGGAAATTCATATTGGAATCCAGAGTAAGTTGTTCTTACACAGGAGCAAGGATTCCCTATAGTTACTCTGGATTTTGCCCTAAGTTATTTTGATTATAAGTATAGGGTGTGCTTTAGATTCAATGGCACATTAGATTCGAGTAAATACAGTAGTTGGTGGTGACATGATAACATCACTGCCAACTATGTCCAGGAGGCCCAAAGTCCCAAGCCCACCTTCTACTTCCCACCCTCCCAACTTGCCACCCTCCCATTCCATGCTGCCATATGATGGCTACAGCATTGGGAGATCTACTTGCCATCCCAGAGCCCAATGTCACCACATAGACCACAATGGCTTAAAGTCAGTCCTGCTCATCACTGAAGGTACTGCTCGGTATCCTGTGTTTTTTTGAAGGTTCAGTTGTTTGTGGTTGGGGTTGCCCCCAAAAAGGGACAATCCCGATTCTGGAGGTTTGTTTTCACATACTGGCAAGTGTGACAGAGGGTCTTGTCCTGATTTTGTAGAAGAGAATTATGGCAACCCTATTTGGGGTGCAAGATGGCGCTCACTCTATGAAGACAGGGCTCACTCTTCACGAGGCCTGGGTGGTCCCATCACTAAGTAGTAATTTAAGCAGGTAGTAAAATATTATTATTTTTTCACCTAATGATCAACCGGCTGCTGTATTTTCTGTTTTTATGGTTCTGTTGTGCTGAGTTTTTAATTGCAATAGTTTTCCCTGTTGTTAATTTCTGTTCCCCTTTTTATTGACAGATTACTGAGGAATTGTTTTATGAAATTCCGCTAGCTGCCTTCATAGTTGCTTGAACCGAAAAGACATTTAAAATAAATAAATCGAGTGTTAAATTGAAGGGGTTTGTTTTCATGCTCAATACCTGATTGTGGTATTATGCGCTCTTTTGCACTCTTCCCTGAGCTCCCGTCCCTGCGCCAAATTAGTCAGCTGGAAAAGTCACAAATACACAGCCCTGCTGGCTAACGTGCTCTACCCCAGTGTGTCTTTTTTCCACTTTGTGTGTCAATTACTTATTACAGAGCGATTACAGAGATTGATGATAGGGGTTGGAGATCTGACCAGCACACTAAACAAAACAGTTGTAATATTCTGTGGTCTCGTGAGGGGCACCTTCCTGTAATTAAAAATGGATTTGTGTCATAAAACTCTGCCTCCTTCGGTTTTAGTATTATTGTTTCAGGCAGTACAGCCTTCACTAAAATGTCAGGAGTGTTGCTTCCCAATCCTTTCTCTCTACCCGCTGGACTTCACTCTCATCCTAGAAACTCAAAAGACCTGCCTCTCATTTTGCTCCAAGTTATAGAAATTGGAAATTCCACATTCCTCCCAGAAAACCCAGTTGTTTTGTATCTTTTCCTTTTGTTTTATATCCAGAAGACTACCATTCCTCTTCCACTTCCTCCTCCTCCCTCCTCCTCCTCCTCCTTCTTCAGTGTTGGTCCACTATGGTGGTGTCCACTATTCTGGAGTTTCAATTTTTTGGTCCAAGTGTTTGCAGGTAACTTTATTCGTCCAATCCTTGTTTGATGGAACGTTGAGGAAACTGGCCAGTCTGTTGCAGAGGTCTATCACCCCATAATTGTTCTATGGCAATGGTTCCCAAGAATTTCAGTCCAGCACCCCCTTCTGAGAATGACAGTCTGTGATGTCATCAACCTCAAAGTGATGTCATGGCAGCAGAAAGTGACATCACAGAGATGTCAGAGTTCCTTCATGTTTACTCAGAAGCAAGTCCCATTGTGTTCAGTGAGATTTACTCCCAGGAAAATATGGGTTGTAGCCTAAATGGTGCACCCAGTGCCACATTCCAAGACGGCAGTACCCACCTTTTCATGACCTCCCCAAATGAAGTTGTAACCCACTACTTTGAGAACATTTATTTTATTGGAACATAAATTTTATCTTCTATATATATATAAAAGAGAAAGGTCACTGACTGACTGACACATTCTCTGACTGACTCACTCACTCATCAACGCCCTGCCAAAACTGCTGGGCCTAGAAGCATGAAATTTGGGGAGGGTGTTCCTTCCATGACTGAGGGAGTCACTAAGAACCAGTTTTCGGAAATTCCAACCAGAAGGGGGTGAAATGGGGAGCAATGCGTTTTCCTCCCTGTACTTTGCATTGAAGAACTGGTGGCTGAGGGATGCACTGCCCCAACCTCCAAACCTAGATGCGTGAAATTTAGGATGGTCTTCCTTCTGTGACACCAACACCCACCAAGAGCCAATGTTGAGAAATTTAATCCTTAAGGGGCTGAAAAGTGGTACAACATGTTTTTGTCCTATACTTAACATGGAAGGCTGACCAACATCCAGCCAATTTGGTGCTTGATGCAGTGGGAGGGATGTTGTTTGGAGGGAGGGGTTGCACTGGGGAGGATGCTGCGCATGGGGAGGGTTTGCACATGGGGGAGTTTGCATGTGGGGGGTTGATGCACATGGGGAGATGAAGCACATGGGGAGATGATGCGCATGGGGGACTAATGTGCATGGGGGACTGATGCGCATGGGGGTTGATGCACATTGGGGGTTGATGCACATTGGGGGGTTGATGCACATTGGGAGATGATGCACATGGGGGACTGATGAGCATGGGGAACTGATGTGCATGGGGATGTTGCGCATGGGGGGATGTTGTGAATGGGGCGTTGAGGCACATGGGAGATGTTGCACAATGGGGGTTGATGCGCATGGGGGAATGATGCTCATGGGGGACTGATGCGCATGGGGGACAGATATGCATGGGGGTGGCGTACGGGGGAATTTTACTCCTGCAACGCAGGTACGCTTTTTGCTAGTTTATTCATAAAACCTTCTTTTTCAGATGAAATCCTTCATGGCATTGTTGTTTCATCAAGCATCTGGGCATGCCTTATGAGCTTCCAACAGGAGCAATTTCAGGTCGGCCAAGCTGTATTGTTGTTTTATGACAACTTCATCAGCTTTCAGTCTCCTATCCAAAATTAATCCAGGTTTGTTCCTGCTTAGCATTCTTCCAGCAGCCTTCTACTCAACCATCAGACTACACCTACTGCCCAGTAGACTAGAACATAAGATCATAAGAAAAGCCTTCACTGCATCAGGCCAAAGGCTCATCTAGTCCAGTTTCCTGTCACAAAGCAGTCCACCAGATGCCTCGGGGAGCATATATAACACCTGCATCCGCTCTACCTGCATCTGGCATTTTGAGGTTGTCCACCTCTACATACACCCCTCATGACTTGTAGCCTGTGATGGTCCTTTCCTCTAGGAACTTGTCCAATCCCTTCTTAAAAGCATTGAGGTTATATGTCATCACCACATCCTGTGGCAGGGAGTTCCACAGACCAACTACATGCTGGGTAAAGAAATATTTTCTTTTTGTTCTTTTATTTTCTACCATTCCCTCTGAGAGAATTAATATGGGCTCTAGACCTCCTTGTACTGGTTCCATTCTACCCCTTTTTAGATCAGCTCCCACCCAATCTTATTCAGCTTTCCAGCAGTGATGCAGTCACACCACAGCCATAAGGTAAGGGATCAAATGTTTGCTAAGTACAAATGGATTGCACCTAATTTCATTGTGTAATGTACAAGTGCACAAAACAATGAAAATAAAGGTTTATTCTATTCTAAATGTTCCCTTAGCTCTGTGACTGCCCACTGCAGGCTGCATTACATACCCCATTGGCAGTGCTGCATGAATGCTGGAAAGTTAGATAGGATCGGGCCCTTTGTCTCTTAGAAAAATGGGTTGATGTTGATTCCCTGCAATGCAGTTGGTTTCTTATGGCCAAATGTCTCCACCCACAGCCTGAATCTGTTCATTGCAACTGAATGTTAACTTTCAGACAGCACAACCCTACAAGGGTCTTATAAAAAAACCATAAACCAGCTCTCCAGGCAAGGCTGTTCAGCTCCAAGCATGCCTCAAGAAGATAGGTTTAACAGCAGGCTGTGATTGTTATCATCATGACACCCAAGTCCCAAGTTGGGAACACTGGTATGGATGTCTTTCTTCCATGTTGTCAGTGAATAAACAGACATTTTCTTTCAAGTTTGCTTTTTATTACTCAACAGAAAAAACACTCAAGGCAAGCAGGAGCAGAAGCTGCCAAATTTGCTAGGAGGGGACAATATGAAGAAATGGGAGAGGGTTAAGGCACATGTTGGTTGGTTGACTGAACTTGATAAAGAACAAAGTTTAGCTCAAACAAAGCTGCCTTCCTTCCCACCCAGTCAAACAGTTGGCCTGTTTTGCCGCATCACTTCCCACAGCTGGGGCAATTGCTGGGGTAATTGTCCCAGTGGAAACTGATAGCATCAATGACAGAACCAGACCTACCACTGAAGTATCGCAGGACAGTGTTTGGGTAAAGCGGAGCTGCATTGAAGCTGGTACCAGTATCCTTTCCAAAAGGGAAGTAGCGTCCCTTGTCAGTGACGAAGACGAGTTTTCTGAGGTAGCTCTTGTACTTCCCAGAGGCTTGGATGATGGACTCGCCTGGGTATAGGAAAATTTCCTCCAGGTCCCCAGATGAGCCTCCCACATAGTTGCTCCATTCTTTCCCATAACGGACCTGGAGCCTGGAATACAAAAACATCAGTTGTCAGTTGGGTAAAAGTCCTCTTTTACCATCCTTTATTTGCCCCCATGGGCCATGATACAGCACACACCCATTGAAATTGATGAGTTCAAAGTTTGTGCTGGACTGGGGTCTGTACAGCCTTCGATCCTAGCGGCATATCTACACACAATACCATTTCATTGAGCATTGTGACTTTCCTTTGGGATCTTTTTTTTAGCGCCACTGACTCTTGTTTGCCATGTCCACACTTTGCACAGCTATGCAATGTAGCATGAGCCACTTTAGTGAAAATGTTCCATAACATCTAGATTAGAGCTTTGACAGTTTCATCTCATCTGGGGTTAATGTGGGAGTAGGCAACCTCCAAATCAATTCAGCAGGGAGGAAGAAAAAGGAAGAAACCACACAAGAAAAGATAGTAGGGCAGGGCAAGAACTGTGTCCCTCACAATGTAACCATGTCACGTCTTCTGTGACAGACACACAACCACAATCTTACACAACAATCATATTTCTACTAGCCCAACTGCATATTGCAGTCTTTTCCCTGAAGTTGTGTTGCTGTATGTCCCCAAAAACAGGGACAATCCCGATTTTGGGGGATTGTGTTCACATAAAAGCAAATGGGACAGAGGGTCCTTTTCCAATTTTGTGGAAGAGAATTATGGCAACCCTACCATGGAGGCTTTATGAACTTACCCCACAATATACCACCGATTGACCCGAACTCTGATAGCAGTTATAGGTCCATCCAATTGATTTCCAGAGTGAGAGAAACGTTTTCCTCCGCCTCCACCGTACTCACCGGAATAGGATGAAGAGCGTGGCTGAATGACCACTGTGATAAGATTAGAGGGAGAAATGTTTTATGAGCCGTAGCCAGTGATTTCATTCAAAGAAATTAACAACCAGTTCTATGCCCAGCCAGCAGCCATTTTTAAATGGCTAATTTTAAACTCTATATGTCCTATCTCTCTTTAGCAACTGGTTCTATAGAGTAGGTGAGAACCTGCTGAAGCCCACCACTGGTAGCAGGGCAGCTTCAGTGGTGGGCACTTACTGGTACGAGCCTACGCGCCCGTACCGGTTCTTCTCGCTTCCCTGCCGCTAGCGTACCGCCAGCGACAGGGAAATGCAAAACATGTTTTCCGCCCACCGCCGCCTGCCTAGAAGCGGGCAGGCCGCTTCTAGGCCGCTTCTAGAAGCGGTGTCGGCGCTTGCGCAGAGCCTGCTTGGAAGCCCATCTGCCCGGCCAGCTTCCAGGCAGGCTCTGCGTGAGCGCTTCTAAGCAGGTACTGCTCAGGCGCCAATGTCGCCCCGCCCCTCGCCCCTCCCCAGTCCCGCCCCTCACCCCGCCCACACCCCCTGACCTCGGCTGGCCCCTCCCACTTCCGGCATACCGGATCTTGGGATGGGGCCAGCCCATCTCTGGGCAGCTTCCTCCTGCTCTTGCATCCCCATCATATGTTTCCTGTGGGAGAGTATCCCTACAATCCAGAGTAACTCCGGGAGCACGTAAGACATTTATGTTGACATAGGGCACAATCCAGAGCAAGTTCAGCCTGCTCTGCCCTAACTGCTCTCTCCTAACTATTCTGAATCCAGAGCAGAAAGTTATGCTGCATCCAGATATTCAGGAAGCCTGGGTGCCCTAACTGCTCCATAGCATGCTAAGTAATTGACACATGGGGAGGATTTGCTCCTGAGAAGACTCCCCCTCAGATCACACTGAACAAGGAACAGCTGTGGTGCCTACAGTGGTGACACAACTCTGCACATCACCTGGTGCGGAAGTCTGTGCATCAGTCCTGGGATGCATCACTCCTGGACTGCGCAGTCGCCAAAGTTGGCACCTGCGCAGTTGTTTCTGAAGCCAACTGGCTTCAGAAAGAGTACTGCGCAGGCAACCTCTCTGACGCCTGTGCAGTACTTTTCTGAAGACTTTCAGCTTCAGAGGAGACTGTGCAGGCGTCAGAGTTGGTGCCTGTGCAGTGCTCTTCTGAAGCCATTCAGCTGCCGCTCCGCCTCCTGAGTGAGGCCAAATGGCCGTGCAGACTTCCTCTGCTCTAAGGAAGTCTCTTCTGAAACTGTTCGGCATGTTCAGTCCGTTTCTGCGCAGTGCACCTCAGCTGGCCATTCGGGCCAGCTCCTCAGACAAGTGGCAGCTTCTGGCAGCTGCTCCACCTTGGAGCAGCTCTGAATGGGCGCGCTGACGCCTGGGGCCTGCCAAAGGACAAACTCCTCTGGCGCATCACCCCCTACGGAGTGCATCATCCAATGCAGCCCACACCAGCCGCACCAGTCTTGTGATGCCACTGGATGCCTGCCTTATAAGAAGTCCCTGATGAGATGCCAGTACATTCTCCAGTGAATACAAGGGGCTTCTTGGAGTGGCCTGCTGTCTCCTGAGGTTTGTGGGCAGCCATAGTTTGTTCCATATCCTGAGGTTGAGAAGCAGGGGTTGCAGCTAGGCTGGCCAAGAACTCAGATTTTCGGTCAACACTGCCATTCTTACTCGGGCCTTATCATGGACCCCTATGGGTCTACTCATTACTATACCTGCTCCTGAGGTGGTATATCTCTGAGGAACTGGAAGAGGGCATTTCTGCCTTGGAAACAAGCTTTGGATACAGAGTAACTGCTCTGCCCTAGGCAGCATGCCCTCAACCTGCCTTTCCTGAGCTGCTTAGGCTGCCTCAGTTAGGGCAGAGCAGGTCCACCTCTCTTAGGCACCCTATGTCATCTTGCTCCGCTCTAAGCCTTTTCCAGAGTAACTGGGGTGGAGCATCTTGCAGTTGCGGCACTCTTTCAAGTGGGTGTTCCTCTTTTATGTAGCGGGGGAAAGTAACTGGCCATACACACACACCCCCAGCAATGTCTGTTCTAGTGGCTTCTGCTGGTGTTCTTTTGCATTTTAGATTGTGAGCCCTTTTGGGACAGGCACCCATTAGCTATTAATTAACTATTAATTTTTTCATTTTCTTGTAAACTGCTTTGTGAACTTTTAAGTTGAAAAGCGGTATATAAATACTGTAGATAGATAGTGATAGATAGGGCAACCCAAGGACTCTTATATGGACAGATTAGTTGCTCTGGATTGTGCTGATAGTTACGGCACCACCTAGTGAAAACCTATGAAAAATTCATATTGTAATCCAGAGTAAATTGTTCTTACATTGGAACAAGGACTCCCTGTAGTTACTCTGGATTGTGCCCTAAGTCATATTTACCTTCATTGGCAGCAATGGAGCAGCAAAGTAGAGCGAGGAGAGTGAGACCAAACATCCTAGAAAGGGAGGTTGACAGAAAAAGTTTAGTTATTAGTTTAACTCATTAGTTTAACTTTTTAAAAAAATTCTAAATGTTTCCTTCCTTCCAAGGAGCACAAGGTAACACATACAGTTCTACCTGCTATTAAGCACAATCCTAACTGTGTCTACTCAAAAGGAAGCCTCATTGTGTTCAATGGGTCTTACTCCTTGGCCGCAAACCTAAAGACACTTTCCTGGGAGTAAGACCCACTGAACACAATGGTGCTTAGTTTTAAGCAGATATGGTTAGGATTGCCCATTCTATCATGTCCCACATCTGAAAACAAGTTCTATAGCTCTAAAAACATTTCTGGACTGGGGCTGGGATATTGGTTTCCTGGCTTAAATCCAATTATTTTATTCTTCAGAGCTATTTTGGAAACAGGACTTGCTCCATATCCAGAACACAGAGGTATAAAATAACTTCTGGAAGAGGGAGAGGCCAAGGTTTGTATTGGGAAAGCAGGCAAATATCTTACAACCCTACAAAACAAATGGATCCAATTCTTCAGAGGGAACTCTGAAGAAGACATTACGCCCTTTTTAGGTCTAACATCCAGCTCCACATAGACTTTAAGAAACACCCCAGATTCCTATGGAAACAGAAACTCATAGTGCACTCCTAGAATATTGGGTTCTTTTAAGGCATCCCAAAACTATCAGGAGGCCCAGTCCTATCCCCATTTGGGAGGAAGAAATATTTGATCTTCCTTTAATATCCTTATCAAAGGATCCATCATCCCACCTTAGACCTACCTGCAGCCTGGCAGTCCTGTGCCTGTTTTGCAAAATTCCTTGAAAGAAACTCTCCTATTTTATACTGTCCATAAGAGAAGAAATGGTGCTGTCTTATCTTGGGAACCTGCCTGCTGGGCAAATACCATTAATATGTTATAAAACTCTTATATGGCATCTTCCTGGAAGTTGTCCAAAGTATGATCAGGCCATGGCAGCCATCTGCTGCAGGGACCTGGTTTAAATTCAGCACAGGACAATAGCTCCTCATCCACCAAGGTAAACCAAGGCTATTTCTGCCTAAAACTCAATCTCAAACCAGATTAATTCACTTTATCCAAGAGTCTGGAGTTGAAACACAATTACCTGCTCAATCATCTTGCTCAGAATCAGGAGTTTAGGCTGGTTGATCCATCACAGTAGAGTACAGGGAAGGTTTTTGAATCACTGCCTGCTTCAAAGCAAGCAGCAACTCCTTTTCCATCAAAGAGGAATTAACTACCCCATCCACTTGACCAATCTGACAAGCCAGTGTTTCTCAAAGTGGGGGTTGGGACCCCTTTGGGGGTCGCCTAGAGCTTTCCTGGGGGTCGCCTAAAGACCCCTGGTGCAGGGGGTCAAGTCAGGCTTGCCAGACCTCCGGCTGTAGCTGCACGCGCACTGGGGCTGACTGACAGCCTCAGGGCCCAATCCTATGCATGCCTACTCTGAAATAAATCCCATTGTGTTCAATGTGTGCATAGAACACACAGTTCATTTGTAACAATGAAAATACATCGTGCATATTGGATATTTACATTATGATTCATAACAGCAGCAAAAATAAAGTAGCAAAAATAAAGTAGCAATGAAAATAATTTTATTGTTGGGGGTCCCCACAACATGAGGAACTTATAAAGGGGTCACAGCGTTAGGAAGATTGAGAACCACTGTGACAAGCCAATATGGACAAGGATCAAGCAGGCTAGCTGTTGACCCCACATTCCAAAGCTGTCCATATCCTCAGGTTTTAAAAGCTGAAATAATTTCACAAAACTAGACTAACAAGTTCTAAGGGGAACAAGATCAAACATTGTCATTGTGGCATCCAAATCATGACAAATGCAAGCAATTTTATCTTCAAAATCTCTTGCATCTATCATAAGCCAGCACTGGAAATTGTAGAAGAGGACAATCCTAACATGTTTACTTCGAAGTAAACCCCTCTGTGGCATTCCCAGGGAGAGGGGCAAAATGGTAAGGGGCAAACAGCTCTGAATGGGATGCTGTTACCTTCCCACTGAATTAGTACCTATTTATTTACTGGCATTTACATGCTTTTGAATTGCTAGGTTGGCACGAGCTAGATTAGTGATAGGAGTTCACTCTGTTGTGTGGCACTCAGTTTTCAAACTGGCACAGCATCTTGTCATCATCAGGTTGACAAGCACAGCATCATTTAACCAGTTTTAAAGGTTTGGAGGAAACCATTCCCAGATTCCCAGTGGAGCCAGTGATTAACTTGTGCTGATATAAATTTATTCTCCAGTAGACATCCAAACTCAGCCAGGGATGACTGAATGGGATGACTTTGAAGGTACTATTTACTTTGAAGGTACACAGAGTTCAAGAAGGAGGAGATCCGTAGGGTTTGCGTGCCAGGAACCAGGGTTGATGGCAGGATGACCCAAGAGGCTTGCGATGGTTATTCTAGTAATCATCTCATTCTTTTAATCATCTTCGTAAGCATGGAGGCATTTAGCCACAATTAAGATGCACCGCACCCAAAAGGTTAGCATCACTCTCAATTGTGCCTAGCCCGGCCATATGGTGTGCCAAGATTATGTGGGTGGTATTTGCAGGGGAAAGTTTGTTGGGTGTTTGGGAGATATCACTTATCAGTGAAACGCCTTCTCATCCCACCCCACCCTGTCCTTCTTGTACAAGGGTTAATGTGTAATTGCCCATCAAAGGTGTGGTCTCTCAAGTAGCTGGGGAGACCTATCATATCCTGCTTGCGGACTTCCTAGAGGCACCTGTCTGGCCACTATGGGATGCAGAATGAATTGTTGATCCCATCCAAAAGGACTTTCCTATGTTCCTGTTTTAAAAGAAACCCATATTGTGTGGGAGGGGGAAACGTTAGGTTCTCCTGAAATAGCACAGTGGGAAATTTTCAAGTGTGGAAGTTCTTCAAGAGTAGGGTTGCCATAATTCTCTTCCACAAAATCAGGACAGGACCCTGTGTCCCAGTTGCTAGTACGTGAACACAATCCCTCAAAATTGGGTTTGTCCGTTTTTCAGGACATATGCCAACCCTATTCATGGGATGACCCTGATGGCCCTACTCCTTTAACACGAATGCAATCAACTTTCTTTATTCTGATGTGTTTTCCTCTCCTGTCAAGTTTTCCAACTATAATATTTATTTTACTTAAAAATCAACCTCATTTCATCCCAAGCTATGGAGTAATAGCTTAAAACAAATGTATAAGCACTGAAAAATTAAAGTGTACCCCACATATAGGAAGTGTAGAGTGTTAATAGTGGGTGTTAACTCAGAAGAAAGAATCTCTGTTTTCAAATTACCTTAAATTTACTTTAAGGTAAATTTGCATAGGATTGCAGGCATAATGGAACATGAACTGCATCCTGTCTCTCAGGAAGCCATTGAGAAAGCCTGTACAATATCCTTATATATGCCCGTAGGCAATTTTTTAAGTTTACTTCCTGTTGAGCTGCATGCATCTTCTGGGCCATGATCTGTTAGAAAAAAGTTTCAAGGCAGCATTTTTTTGATGATGTTGTTGTTTCTGATGTGGGAGAAGGCCTGGAGCCTCCTTCCCACCTTGCGGTTCCCCCCCCCCCCCCAGGTAAAAGGTAAAGGTTGTCACTGACTCTAAGGCAGTGGTTCTCAACCTTCCCAATGCCGTGACCCTTTAATACAGTTCCTCATATTGTTGGGACCCCCAGCCATAAAATTATTTTTGTTGCTACTTCATAACTGTAATTTTGCTACTGTTATGAATTGTAATGTAAATATCTGATATGCAGTATGCATTTTCATTGTTACAAATTGAACATAATTAAAGCATAGTGATTAATCAAAAAAAAATATTTAATTATATATTGTGAAATATTTATTTCTAACTACAAATTAAAAAGATGCAAAATACCTTGCAGGGCCCCCTACACCAGAGGTCTTTAGGTGACCCCCATGAAAGGGTCAGGCGACCCCCCCAAAGGGGTCCTGACCCCCAGTTTGAGAAACAGTACTCTAAGGGAAGGCTGAACAGCCAGTGTTGTCCAAAGACATCTCTGTGGCTATGTGGCCAGTGTAACTAAACTCCTAAGGCGCATGGAACACTGTTATTTTCCACTTATGTGGTACCTCTTATCTACTGTACTTGCACGTACAGGCATCCCCAACTTTTCATTTTCTAACTGTTCAGCCTCTTCAACACCTTTTGCCCAGGATTAATTCATTCAATACATGCTTCACTCTTTCAACCTCTCTCTCTTTCTGCTGGACGAAAGGCTAAAATTGTCTTCCTTGATGTTGATTTGCATGTGACATGGTGATTAAACTTTGGTTTTTCCTTATGACTTTCTTTAGTAAATAACCTTCATTCAAATATTAAGATATTCATTGAAAAAGAAGATATTTATGTTCTTTTTTTGGTGGCCATTTTGCATTTGCAAGCTGAAAGACTGGGTTCTACTTTTCAATGGTTTTTACTTTTGGATGGTGCCTCTGATCCCTAACCTGTTCAAGAAGTAGGGGGTACCTGTATATGCTTTCAAACTGCTAGGTTGGGAGGAGCTGGAAAATAACAGAGCTAACTCTGTTGTGTGGTACTCTGGTCTTGAGCCACCAACCTGCTGACCTTCAGATTAATAACCACAGTGACTTTTACCATTGAGCCACCACAGATACAGCCCTGCAAAGGGACAGAAGAAAGGGGGGAAAGCTTAAGGCTGCAATCCTTTACCGTTTATGTGGGAGTAAGCCCCACTGTATATGGAACTTTCCTTCCAAGTAAAGATGAAACTGCATGAGGAAGGGAAAGGGCTGAATTGGGTGGGAAGGAAAGCAGGCAAGGAGGAACTGGAGGAGGAAAAGGGAGGTGAGCGAAGAGACGCAGCTTCTACGGACTGGTTTGTGCTCTTTTTGGACAGACGGACAGACAGCTTCTGGTTGGTCTGGTGGAGCAGATTGGGCCACCTGCCGCTCTCACTGCCACTTTTCACATTTGTGTGCAAACCCGCCTCCTTACACACACACACACACACACACACACACACACACACACACACACACACACAGAGTCTCTGCCACTTTCACGTGTATGCACACCTGTCTCCTCTCACATACACAAACAAACAGAATCTATCTGCCACTTTTACATGTGTGCACACCTGCCTCCTCTCACACACACACATACAGAATGTATCTGCCACTTTTGCATGTGTGTGCACACCTGCCTCCTCACACACACACACATACAGAATGTATCTGCCACTTTTACATGTGTGCACACCTGCCTCCTCACACACATACAGAATGTATCTGCCACTTTTACATGTGTGTGCACACCTGCCTCCTCACACTCACACACACATACAGAATGTATCTGCCACTTTTACATGTGTGCACACCTGCCTCCTCACACACACACACATAATGTATCTGCCACTTTTACATGTGTGCACACCTGCCTCCTCACACACACATACAGAATGTATCTGCCACTTTTACATGTGTGCACACCTGCCTCCTCACACACACACACATACAGAATGTATCTGCCACTTTTACATGTGTGCACACCTGCCTCCTCACACACACATACAGAATGTATCTGCCACTTTTACATGTGTGCACACTTGCCTTCTTACACACACACATACAGAATGTATCTGCCACTTTTACATGTGTGCACACCTGCCTCCTCACACACACACATACAGAATGTATCTGCCACTTTTACATGTGTGCACACCTGCCTCCTCACACACACACATACAGAATGTATCTGCCACTTTTACATGTGTGCACACTTGCCTTCTTACACACACACACATACAGAATGTATCTGCCACTTTTACATGTGTGCACACTTGCCTTCTTACACACACACATACAGAATGTATCTGCCACTTTTACATGTGTGCACACCTGCCTCCTCACACACACACATACAGAATGTATCTGCCACTTTTACATGTGTGCACACCTGCCTCCTCACACACACACATAATGTATCTGCCACTTTTACATGTGTGCACACTTGCCTTCTTACACACACACACATACAGAATGTATCTGCCACTTTTACATGTGTGCACACCTGCCTCCTCACACACACACATAATGTATCTGCCACTTTTACATGTGTGCACACTTGCCTTCTTACACACACACACATACAGAATGTATCTGCCACTTTTACATGTGTGCACACCTGCCTCCTCACACACACACACATACAGAATGTATCTGCCACTTTTACATGTGTGCACACTTGCCTTCTTACACACACACAGTCTCTCTCTGCTACTTTCATGTGTGCACACCTGCCTCCTTATGCACACAAACACACACAGTCTCTCTCTCTCTACCACTTTTCACGTGTGTGTGCACACTTGCCTCCTTACACACCCACAAAGTATTCTCTCTCTCTCTCTCTCAGGCTGTCCTCTGGAGCATGCTGCTCCAACCTCCTGTTTGTGTCGGTCTCCTCAACCCCAACATCTTCCTGAAGTTCCCATCTTGTGACTCCTAACCAGGTTAGGATGGCGCAAGCCTCTTCTCCCCTCGCCAGGCCCACCAATGAAGACGAGCGCTGGCTGCTGAGGGAAGCCCTCCTGCCCTTCTTCAAACATGCCCTGGCTGGGGGCTGCACTGACACTAGACTCAAGAAGGGGGAGGCCAGGCCAAGGAAGAGGGAACTGTTTCCCAGTCGGTGCAGCCCCAGAACATTCTTCTCTTCATGGTCACCAGTCCCAGCTTCTGCCTCCAGGGTTGCTTTTCTGCCACCCATGGGACAGTGTGAAGGTGCAGAGCCTTGTCAAGCAGCTTTGAGGGTCATCAACTCTTCCCAAGAGTATCTCCTTTTCGGTGCTTCTCAAAGTGGGTCTTGGGACCCCTTCAGGGGCTTCCAACTTCATTTCAACGGGGGCAGAAAAAGCTGGGTGCTGCCGCCATCTTGGAATCTGGCACTAGGTGCCGCCATTTTGTAATGGAGCATTCAGACTGCTTTCCAAGAAACAAGGGCGTAATCCTAACCTATTTAATTCAACTGACACCATTTCCTGTGGTAGTGGGGAGGCTGGAGCATGACTGAGCACTGGTCTCACCCCCTCAGGAGTGGCACAGAGGTGTCTTATGGAACTTTTGTGACACCCCCAGGCCAGCACAGGACTTATGCCGGGGCTTATGCTGGCCTAAGGACAGGCTTGCAGCCTAAGGGTTGTTACTTCTCAACCCTCTCTGTCCACCATCAGTCATTTGTTCTTCCTCCAATGTCCCCCCTTCTCCATTCTTTCCTCCCTCCCTCCTTCCTTTTCCTTATCCTTTCCATCACTTTTCTGTCTTTCTCTGGCCTCTCTCTCCTTTGCTCATCCTTCCTTTTATCCCTCTTTATTTTCTTCTAAACCTCTCCTTCTGCTCTTTGTTTTCTGTCCATCTGTCCATCCATCTTTCCATTGCTCCATTAGCATCCATCCATCCCTGTATTCTTCCTCAATCCATCCCTGCAACCCTTTATCCATCACTCCCTCCATCCCTTCTTCCTTCCTTCCACCCATCCATTCATCCTTTCACCCCTCTCTTCATCATCGTCCTTCCATCCACTCCTCCTTCTCTTCTTTCATCCTTCCATCCCTCTCTTCATCCATCCATCCATTCCTCTTTCCATCCCTCTCTTCATCTATTCCTCCTTCCATCCATCCATTCCTCTTCTTCATTCATCTTTCTATCCCTCTCTTCATCCATTCCTCCTTCCTTCCTTCCATTCCAACTTCTTTTCATCAATCCATTCATCTTTCCATCTCTCTCTTCATCCATTTATCCTTCCATCCATTCATCCTTCCATCCCTCTCTTCATCCATTCCTCCTTCCTTCCTTCCATTCCTCCTTCTTTTCATCCATCCATTCATCTTTCCATCCCTCTCTTCATCCATTCCTCCTTCCTTCCATTCCTCCTTCTTTTCATCCATCCATTCATCTTTCCATCCCTCTCTTCATCCATTCCTCCTTCCTTCCATTCCTCCTTCTTTTCATCCATCCCTCTCTTCATCCATTCCTCCTTCCTTCCATTCCTCCTTCTTTTCATCCATCCATTCATCTTTCCATCCCTCTCTTCATCTATTCCTCCTTCCATCCATCCATTCCTCTTCTTCATCCATTCATCTTTCCATCCCTCTCTTCATCCATTCCTCCTTCCTTCCATTCCTCCTTCTTTTCATCCATCCATTCATCTTTCCATCCCTCTCTTCATCTATTCCTCCTTCCATCCATCCATTCCTCTTCTTCATCCATTCATCTTTCCATCCCTCTCTTCATCCATTCCTCCTTCCTTCCATCCATCCATTCCTCTTCTTCATCCATTCATCTTTCCATCCCTCTCTTCATCTATTCCTCCTTCCATCCATCCATTCCTCTTCTTCATCCATTCATCTTTCCATCCCTCTCTTCATCCATTCCTCCTTCCTTCCTTCCATTCCTCCTTCTTTTCATCCATCCATTCACCTTTCCATCCCTCTCTTTATCCATTTATCCTTCCATCCATCCATTTCTCCCTGTCTTCATCCCTCCATCCATTCCTCCCTCCACCCATCTTTCCCTCCATTCCTCCTTCTCTTCATCCATCTCTCCCTCCCTCCCTTCATTCATTCATTCATCCATTCCTCCCTCCACCCATCTTTCCCTCCATTCCTCCTTCTCTTCATCCATCTCTCCCTCCCTCCATTCATTCCTCCCTCCACCCATCTTTCCATCCATCCGTCCCTTCCTCCCCTCCTGCTCTCCCTGTCCCTGCCTCTCTCCCCGCGGCCAGCAGATGGGGTGGTCCGGCTGAGCCTGCGCCTCTCCCCGCCTCGCCTCGCCCGGTTGGGGCTGCCTTCGCTTCCTGCCTGGGCTCCTTCCTTCCTCCTCCTCCTCCCTCCAAAGATGGACCCGCAGCGCCTCTAACAAAGGGCTCCGCGCCGCCTCCGCCGCCTGGCCTGCTCCGTCGCCTGGAAGCCCCGGCCCCCGCCTCCGCCCGCGGCCCCCCATGCCCCGCTGAGCCTCCGCAGGCCCTCCCGGGTGGGGGGCGGGGGGCAGCAGCAGCACACGCACCATGGGCGCCCCCGCCGGGCCCCCCGCCCTGGGCTCCGAGGGCAGGTAGGGCGGCAGGAGGCCTTCCCCCCTGGGCTGGGGAGAGGAGACCCCAAAAGGACTCCACACAAGACCCCCAAAGGACCCCCAAAGAAAGGACCCCCAAAAGACCCCCCAAAGAAAGGACCCCACAAAAGACCCCCAAAGAAAATACCCCCATAAAGACCACCCCATAGGAAAGACCATCCAAAAGACCTCTCCAAATCCACCCCATAGAAAAGGACCCCCAAAGAAAATACCCCTCATAAAGACCACTCCATAACAAAGACCACCCAAAAGGATCTCTCAAAAGAACTCACAAAAACACCCCCAAAGAAAATAAAGTCCCCCCAAAGACCTCCCCATAGAAAGGACCCCCCCAAAGAAAAGGACCTTCAAAAGACCCCACAAAAAGATCCCTCTCTAAAAGACCCCCCAAAAGACCCACCACTGAGAAAAGACCCCTTTTGAGGACCCCCAAGTTCTATTTTCTAATACTTTAAACAGCCTTCCTTCTTCCCCCCTCTTCCACTGGATCATCCCTCCCCCAAATCCTCACCAAGGTACTACTGTGCAGCATCCCCCTTCCCATTAATTGTGCCCCCCCATTTTGTGATTGCTGAGATACCTCCAGGTTTTATACCATCTCACCAAATCCCCCCCAAAACCCTCCCTCCCCCCCAAAAAAAACTTTTCCCCAAGTTCTCCTGCCACAAAAAAGGGTTCCTGGGCTCCCTCCCTATGTCCTTCCAAAACTTTCCCTGCAAAGAGATTTTGCCCTCCAGTGTGGAAACCCCCATCTTTCAACTTCAGACTCTGCTCCATCTTTCAAATTGCAACTCATAGTGACCCCTCCCTTGAGCATCATCACTGAGTTTTGTGCAATATACTTATTTAAAGTTTTCCAGCATCTCTCCTGAATTAAACTCATTTGCTGGACACCTTAATAATTCCTACAACCACCTCAAATTTCCCCACCTTACTAGTAAGGCAATAGATCCCTTCCCCCCATACTCTGAAGTGCACTTCCAGGATTTATTCCACCTTCCCTAATTCTATGGGGACACCTCCATTAAACTAGTTTTCCCCATAGTTGTAGCTCGTATCACCTATTTATGTCCACAGCGTTCCCCAAAACCTTGCTCCCTCTAATAGGTGAGAGGCTGATTCCCCCATAGAATCCAGAATTTGAAAAAGGTTTCCTAAATCTCAATTAAATGCTGAGATAAAATTTAACATCTCTATTAAATTCCCCCTCTAACAACTCCAGCCTTCCAAACTCCTTTCCAACATTTGGTACGGATCCTTCTCCCCCACCCCAAATTGGAGAGGGTGATTTGGGGTGTCACTGCCAAAATCTTGACTGAAAAGAGTTATAGGTATCTGAGACTCTCCCAATCCAAAAACATCTTCCTCTTTGTTTCTAAACCCCATATAGAGCCTTCCACACTTTTATGGTACCCCAAAATATCTCTTTTCCTTCTGTAATGCTTGAGCCTTAGATTAAGTCCTGCTGCAAGTTTTTGTACTATTCAGTAATTCTCAACCTTATTAAAAAAAGAACAGAAAACTGTTAGACCCTGATAGACCCTCAATCTTTGAGCACCTCTGTTTTCCCAGATTTTCCCCCCTAGGCACCCCAAAACTCAGATCTCCCCCCATAGCCTACAGGGAACCTTGAAATTTCCATTTTATCCCACAAGTGCATCTCATGTTCAGTTCCAGAAGCCGCTGTCCCTGATCTGAGCAGTTTCTGCACCCAGGAGTTGAATTCCTTTCACCCTAGTTTGTCCAATGGCTTTTCAGGACCCCAATCACCCCCTACAAGCCCAGCTTTGTAGCAATGTTTTTGGGGCACTGACTGGATTAATACAACCTCCTTTAGCGGCTGGGCTGGGTGGAGGACAGAAGTATTATTGCAATAATGGGGTGCAGATAGCCTCCCCGCAGCAACTGCAGACGGCACCCAGCAATGCAGTAATGGTGGAGCCGGAACCGGATCGGCCTATTGGTTATGGAGCTTTCGGTGTGGTCTGGTGAGTGGGAAATGATTTTCTTCCGGTGTAATGGGTTGGAAGCTGAGTTGGGGGACCTGAGGGCCAGAGTGAATTGTAATCCGAAATGCATGTTGTCCTTCTGTTCCAGGTCGGTGACGGACCCCCGGGATGGGTCACGTGTTGCACTCAAAAAGATGCCCAATGTTTTCCAGAACCTGGTCTCTTGCAAACGGGTCTTCAGAGAGCTGAAAATGCTCTGCTACTTCAAGCACGACAATGTGAGTATGTGTGAGGCAAGTTGAGATGGGTTGGCTGCAGGGACCCAGGGATATGGATCTCATGACATTTGGGGCAGCGGTGAGGTTAATACAAAAGGGGTGCAATCCCAATGTAGCTTGGCACAAGCTCACGCCATGGAACATCCATACCAAACAGTGTGGAGAACGTGGCAAGGAGTGGCAGATCAGGCCTAGCTATGTGTGCCAGATCTTCCCCCTTCCCTAGGCCTGATCTGCCAACATGGGACAACTCGCATCACCTTTTGCGCTCCTGCTGGTCCTAGTTGCCCCATTGCATATCCTGGGGTTTACCCCAGGGCAAGGGGACAAACCCTGCAGAAACCTACAGTATACAAAATTTCCTTCAAGATACAGAGCTAGTGCTGCTGTACTTCTGTGTGAGAATTTGCGCTGGATTGGCTATTTTTATGCCATAGGGGGATTTTTCTGTCTCATGTACCAACATACCTGGTGGTAAGGGGGGACGACCCATAACTTGAACTGGTTTAGTTGGTGTAGATGTATAATCCTGTCAGACTCCCTATGACTGGAACTTATTTTCTTGTGTGTCTTCCTTTCCCTCAGGTCCTCTCAGCACTGGACATTCTCCAGCCTCCACAGATTGACTGTTTTGAGGAGATGTATCCTTCATCCCAGACAGAGGCTGGTGGGGCCTGTAGCTCCATTCTTTCTTTCTGTTTCTCTTTCCCCCTTCCTTCTGTTGTCTATTTATGTGTTCGTTCCTCTTCCCCTGTTTTCCTAATGTTTGCTTAATTTTCTGGATTTTTCCTCCACTCCTGCTAGATTTGTTTTGTCTTTCTTATTCTTTTGCCTTTTCATTCCCATCTGTTGTTTGCGCTTCATTTGCAGTTTCCATCAAGCTTTCTTCCATTTTTTTCTCATCTCACACACTTCCTTCTCAACTTCCCAGATGTTCTTCTTGGCTCAGTATTGGTTTTCTCCATGTTGTGTCTGTTAGCATTTTTGCTTTCCTTTCCTTCCTTCTTTCCTTTTTCCCCCCTTCCATAAATAATAAATATTTTTCAATCCTCTCCAATTAAAACATTCTTTAACTGTATTTTCTTTATTTCTCTATCTCAATGTCCATTTTTGGTTTGTTTCTTTTTTCTGACTTGTCTCAGTTGTTTTTCCTTTCCTGTCCTTTCCCTCTATTTGATCTACATCATCTTGTGCCTGTGTGTTCCCGGTCTTTTAATCCCAGTCTCTTTTCTTGTCCTTGTCGCTTGTGTTATGGCTTCTAAATGTTGCTGGAATCCCTTGGTTCACCTTGACAGTGGAGAACCAGTTTCTTCTTCTTGCTTACAGTGGGAAGGGTTGGGAGTCCACCTCACTCCGCACTCCTTGACAGTGTCCATCAGCTATGTCATCACAGAGTTGATGCAAAGTGACCTTCACAAAGTTATTGTGTCTCCGCAACCACTCAGTGCTGATCACATCAAGGTCTTTCTGTATCAGATCCTCAGGGGTAAGTATGATCTGGAAATGCCAGGATCTTTCATTATAAGGGAGTAGATCTCCAGTCTAGAGTGAAGAATTGCTTTGAACAGTCAATCCCCGAAATATATTCTCTGTCTATTCTCCTAAGTTTTCCTCATCAGTTGTCTGCTCACTTGTTTTCTTTATTTCTGTTTCTCCAGTATATACTCTCATTTCTCCTTAGCCTTAGCCAACTATCTTCCTTCTCTTTTCCCCTTCCTTCTGTTACATAGCCTTACTTAGCCTGACTTACTTAGCCATACCGCCAAATCACTTAGCCTTACCACCAAATCCAGAGTAACTACGGGAGCACGTAAGAGACTTTACGTGCACCCGTAGTTACTGCACCACCTAGTGAAAACCTATGGGAAATTCTTATTGCAATCCAGAGTAAGTTGTTCTTACGCCGGAGCAAGGACTCCCCGTAGTTACTCTGGATTTTGCCCGTAGCCTTCTATCATCCTCCTTAGCCTTCTATCACTCCTCAATTCCTTTCCGCATTCTTCCCAGTCCTTTCTATCCTCTCTGATGCTCGTACCACTCTGCATTGTTCTCAGTCAGTCTGTACTGCTTGTTTTAGTCAAGCCCTTAATTTTTCTCCCCATCAGGGCTGAAATATTTGCACTCCGCTGGTGTTCTCCATCGGGACATCAAGCCTGGGAACTTGCTAGTCAATAGCAACTGTGTCCTCAAGGTAATTCATCATCATGCAGTTGCTGGGTCTTTTATATAGAAGACACTTAGGACTGGACTGTAAAGAGTTGATTGGACTAGAATGGAATGGTGATATCTTTTTTACTACATTTGTGGTCTTAGAGGAAGAGGCACCCTAACAGATTGAATGTCTTGGTTGTTGTGCTACTTGGCTAGCATTACTAAATGGCTTGCTCTGCCTTACTCTTGTTTTCTTGCTTGTGACAGCCATGAATGGAAAACCATTTATTCCCTCAGGGGGCAGCATGCAGTAGAGAGAAGCAGGGCATGGCTTCATATCTTGGTGTCAATTGTTCTTCTAGGTTGTTCCAGCATTTGTTACATTTTCTTTTCTTTCCTTCAGATCTGTGACTTTGGTTTGGCTCGGGTAGAGGAGCCAGACGAGTCTCAGCACATGACTCAAGAGGTGGTAACTCAATACTACCGGGCCCCTGAGATCCTAATGGGAACCAGGCACTATGGACGTCCGATTGACATTTGGTCTGTAGGATGCATCTTTGCTGAACTTTTGGGGAGACGTATCCTCTTCCAAGCCCAGAGCCCCATTCAGCAGGTATCTATAATGGGAAGATCAGTTTTGAATGAAAGGTGCATGTTGCACCCTGTGTGTGTCTGTTAGATTGCTCCAAAGAGTATTTAAGCATTACCTTTGCTTGTAATTCTACAAAATGTTCACCAGTTGGTGCTGAATGTTTTCCCCTAATGGGTACGTAGTGCTGGCTCCAAGTGCCAAAGATTTCCTTTGGTTCCTATATGTCACCCCCACCCAACCCTGAGGGTTCATTTGATGCTACCACTGCCACCAGAACTGAAGTTCATGGATTTGATGGTTCTCCAATGGGCATGGGCCCTTGGCTGTGCTTAACCAGGCTGACCTCTTGTTGGTCTCTTTCAAATTATGATTACATCCAGGTCTGCACAGATTAACACAAAGCGCTTTACATCCAAGATGCAGAGGTTTTTACTTGCGGAAGTGATGGCATCCAATCCTTCGGTGTGCTGGTATCCCTAAGTGAAAGGACCACATATATTGCAATTCTCCTTTATGGTCAGCAGATGGTGTCAAAAAGCCAACATTTCCATCTGGTGACATTTATGGATTTTAGCATCATCTGTTTGTAATGGAGGGAGATAGCGCTTCTCAGCCTTTTGAGAGCTAGATCAGGGGTCGGGGAACTTTTTTACCTTTTACCCCAAAATATATTTAGATACGCCAATGTTACCCCCGTTGATTTGAAAGGAAGGAGCTCATTTATTATTAATTATTTCAATTCAAAATTTTATTGAATCTATTCAAAATTTCTTTGAATAGCGGGCGGACTTGGAGGTGGGGCCTAGGGCATCACGCAAGGAAGCATGTTATATATAAGGGCCTGACACACTCAGGGTGACTAGATCCTAAACTCAAAATGTAGGACGCGACTGCTTTTGCGTCAAGCTTGACACAAGCACAGTCGTGTCCTGGACTGTAGCGTCCAGGTCGCGTCCTGTTCAACTGTAACTGCACCTGCGTCAACCTTGGCGCACGCGCAGATGTGTGCAGGATGCGTCCTCTTTAGGACATGACTGCGCGTGCGCCAAGGTTGACGCAGGTGCAGTACGCCAGGGTTGGGGCCGCCCCTCTCCTCGCCCACCTGCACCACAGTCTCCCGCCCTGCCCCCAATCCCACCCCCTGACCCGGCCCGGCCCCCTGACCCCCGCCTGGCCCGCCTACTTCCGGCAAACTGGTTGTTAGGTTGGGCCAGGCCCATCCCTGGTCTGCTTTCTTCTGATAAGTTCATGTTAGGATTATAACCTCAATAGCCAGATAAAGGCTGCAATCCTAAGCACACCTTCTTGGGGGTAGGCCCCATTGAATACAATAGGACTTACTTCTGAGTAGACAGGTTTAGGATTACAAAGTTAGTCCTTAACAACACAAAATAGCTGTTTTTTGAGGGTGGGTAGGGGGAGTAGTCACTGACTATTTACACTCTGACACCAACTAAGAAACACCGCTGTATTTGGCAGAGTAAATAAGAAAAGCATCTACCAAAGGTTGGTAGCGATTCGTAAAAAGAGTCCTTAAGCTTTGAGAAGAGGTTGGAGTAGACCAGTTATTCTTGACTGATGTGCCATGGCATACTGGTGTGCCATGAAAGATCTGCAAATTTGCCATGGGAGTTTGAGGCACAGTGGCTGAAACTCACATAAAGACTATTCCTCTGTCCTGGCTTTTTCTTTCTCTCCGATCTGGGCTTCGACTTCTCACTATCCTCTGGACAGCTGGATCTCATTACGGACCTCCTGGGGACACCACCTGTTGCTGCTCTTCATTCGGCCTGCGAGGGGGCACGTGCCCACATACTTCGTGGCAATCACAAGCCCGTGAGTGCACTTTGGACTGGGGCAGGGTGTGTGGGGCACATATCATTATGGAAGTGAGTGACTGTCCTTGCCAACTGTTTCTGTCCCTCTCTTTCCAGCCTTCGCTGTCTGTCCTTTACATGCTCTCAGGAGAAGCGACCCATGAAGCGGTCCATCTGCTGTGCCGGATGCTGGTCTTTGACCCGGTGAGTTAGTGGTGGAGAGGGTCAAAGAAGCCGTTTCACTCCTTTTTGAAGGGGGGGGTGGTCTTTATAGGCAGTCTTGCGGGTGTTGGAGACCACCAACTCTGGAGCTGTATGCCTTCACAGTGCACAGCAAAGAACACAGCCAATGGATTAACACCAGGCTTGATTCTTGGAATCTTTCATTAATGAGAAACCCCATTAAATTTACCTTGAGTAAAACTGATTATGATGATTACGCCATGTTTATATCCCAGCCTTCCTATGAGGAGCTAAGTACAGCTCCTTAATAGCATCTTTCCTTACAAAACAAAGTGATATTGGGCTAAGAGACAGCAACTGGCTCACAGCCACCATGAACTTCATGTTGAGTAGGGATTTGCACCCTGGTCTTATGCTTCTGGCTTCCTGGCAGCGCAATGCTTGGGATTTTCCTGAAAGGTTTCTTTGATTGGTGACAACCTTATTTACTGTGAATCTGCTGATCCAGTTTTCGTCACCTGGAATGAGTCTCAATCTTCTCCACCCTTCAGGCCAAAAGGATCTCTGCAAAGGATGCTCTTTCACACCCATACCTGGACGAGGGGCGGCTACGCTATCATACGTGTATGTGCACTTGCTGCTTTTCTGTCTCCTCTGGCCGCGTCTATACGAGTGACTTTGAGCCCAGAGCGGACCCCAAGTTTGATGGCTCTTACGAGAAGAACCTCACCTCAGTGTGGCAGGTCAAAGGTAATTATAACCTTAACCTAATTGGGGATCCTCACAGGACTTGTGAGGACTTGTTCACAGTTCATTCTCAAAGACAGCTGTAGCTGTTCCTGCCAATCCCACACAACCTTTCACTCCACTACAGATACATGATGTCAGATACATCAGCCCTGCCAGTTGCCCTGAAGGTGTGCTGAACCTGTTATAGCCACAGGATTTCTTAAGGGTCAGAAGTGTTTATCTTCCTGAAGTGGCTTTTTTCTTGCAGTATAATAATATTTTTGCATAAAAAGTTTATTTAGACTTTCATTCTGCCCTTGGAGCAACAGCAGAGAAGCTCCCATTCTTCCTACCGCTTCCATTTAAAACATAACCCTTTTGTGTTCTTGTGACTTGATTGATGGGCTATGAAATTGACAAACTGATAATTGACAAGCAAAATGTATTGAGATATATGGAAAGTGAAACTGAGCAGCATGTGTGCATTTACTCACGTGTGGACAGGCAGGCCAAAAGGAATGCAGTCCCTTCAGAATGATCCCGATCCAATGAATGCAGTCCCCTAAAACCACTCAAGAGGGAAGTCCCCTTCCTCCAACTAATTGAGCCACTCATGTACATTTCTTTATCAAAGTCTAGGTGAAGGTGAAGTAGGCGATTCTTTATCAAAGTCTAGGTGAAGGGGAACCCAAGGCTACTAGAATGGTTGCAATCCAATGAATGTAGGTTTCAATAAATGCCCCAGCAGGCAGCCCCCCATCATAGTAAAAAGCATAAAAACAGAGGCTTAAATAGCTGGTTATGAGAAACTTTTTTAAAGTCTTATTAAAACAACGTGGGTCGTTTTCAAAAGTGGATCCTGGAGCTAAAAGATTTGGGAACTTCTGCTGTATTGCTTCCATGCACAAACTCCAGTGTTCACAAGAGTGAAGCCACAAAATAGATATTCCACAACAATCTAGGAAACCTCTGCATGATCTGGGCCTTTCCTTATTGGGGTTCCCATGCAAATTTGATGCCTGTGTGTAGGTGTCCATTAGACTCAGGGCAAAGAGGATACAGGCAGTTGGCAGGATGGACAGATGTGATTTGTATATTGATCTTAAAATCTTCTGTGATACTTTTCATTAAAATTCCACAGTGATGGATTAGGATTAAAACAGGAAAAAAACCCCATCTCTCTCAAATCAACATCTCCATTTGCAGTTTACTGAATTTGAAGGTATGGAAAGCAGCAAAGAAAAGCAGTCACATGCAGAGGAAGAAATATAATTTTTGTTGGCCCAACATCTTTTGATTTATGGCCGACTTCCATGGTTTTTCTGCAAAAATAAATCCTCAGAGTTGAAAGCAAGAGTTGCACCTCACAGAGCCCTCTATCTGGAGGATCTCTTTGTGTAGAAAGTGTCCCAGAAGAAGGCAATAAGTCAAAACCTGTTGGGCTAGCAATAACCACCCCCAATAATGTCTTTTCTCTGGACCTGTTGGAGTCTTCCTCTTTTGTGGCCCTTTTTGGAGGGGAAACATATTCAGAAAACGTTGGGGGCTTATCAGTGTGCAGCTGCGGTAGTGCAGGGTTGTAAAAAATGATTTTGCTGCTCTCGCCGCAGCAGTTGTCTCCTGGCAGCCCCGTTCTTCATGCTGCTGCAGAGTCCCCAGCGTTGTTCTGAGTCATTCTGGAGCAAAAAAAATAGTGGTTGCCTCACAATAAGGAGGGACATCATTATTTTTCCTCCAGAGTTATCTTGGGCACTGCCAAGGCGGGGGAAAAACGGCTGTTCTTAAGAGGTGCCACTAAGAGGAGTTTCACAACTGCAGCTGCAACAGTCATTTTCAAAAGAGGGAGTGCTGTTTGAATGGCAAGCTTCCCTCAAGTAAAAAAATCTTTTCTAGGGGATATCCCTTTCTTTCTGCCCATTTCATGCCTCAGGGTACAATCCTAAACACACTTTCAAGGGATTAGTTTCATGGAATAAAATGGGCCTTGCTTCTGAGCGCACACAAAGAGGGTCCTGTGATTGCGCTGTCAGTTTCATTCCCGCCACAGTACTTGAGGTTAAAGTACACAATTTTAGTTTCTCCTGATTAAAGGGCTTTAAAATATGAATATGTAGCCTCTCCAGCACAGTGTGGCTTATAAAACAGCAGCGAGGAAGCCATGTTTATCACCGACAGGAGGAGAGAATTTCAGAGCCCCAGTGCCACACTGAAGAAGATGGGGCCCAATCCTACAGTGCTGATGCTGTTGTGCCAATGGGGCATGCACTGTATGGTGCTGCAGCAGTCATAGAGGCCTTCTTGAGGTTAAGAAGTGTTTGTTCCCTTGCCTTGGTGCTGCAGCAGCACTGGAAGGTTGGATAGGATTGGGCCCTCTGCTGCTTCTCTGCCTGTCTGGCCCCCAGTTGAGATGGAATTCAAAGGAGGGCCCTGACTAGATCTGAACTGCCAGGAAAGCTCAGGTGGGCAGTAGAAGACGATCGTTGGCACCCAGGCCATGTGGGGAGGATGCAGTCTCGCTCCTATTATTTATAAAGAAAAAGATTGTCCAAGCATATCCATGAAAAATCAGGTCATAGAAGTGAACATTGAAGGAAACTGAACGGAAATGAATGTTTGAAAGCCAGGGATGAGAATGAACAACAAGGTACAAAAGATATTTAAAAGGGGGAGAGAAAAGTATGCAGTAGAAAAGAGGAAGGAATGAAAAGGGTCCTTTCCTTCCTTTTTCAGAACTGGTGCACAGGTTTATCTTGGACCAGCAGCGGGGAAAGCGTGTCCCACTCTGCATCAACCCCCAGTCAGCTGCCTTCAAAACCTTCATCCGGTGAGTGTGAGAGGCTGCCCCGGAATGGTAGGGTTGGAATCACCCACATCTCAAACCTGTCTGCCATTTTACCCTCTTGCGTTCTTGCTCCATAAGAAGCGTTCTAAAACATAAGAACATGAAACACAGGTGAAACCTTACTGTATGCTGTTTGGTTCCAGAGATTGCTGCTGATTAAAAAATTTGTGTTGTTCCTAACACACAAATATGCAGACTCTCTCTCTCTCTCTCTCTCTCTTTAAACTTTGCTTTTGAGCCAAGACCAACTGATGAGGAGAGGGTGGATTCCTTCTTGCCACACAAAGTAAGAGAAGCTTCCTCGCACTCACACACTCCTGTCTGAAGAACATATAACGGGATGTTTTTTAGCAGCTCAGCCATTCTTGTTGAGTCAAATACGTGTATAAAAAATAAAGTATATCGAAGTCAGACTTGTAAAAATAATGTTATATTTTTCCCCCTCTACTTGGCAGCTCCACAGCTTGGCACTCCTCCAAAGTGTCCAAAAAGGAGGAGAGGTGAAGGTGACTGGTGGACGGGGTGGATATAAAGGGAAGGAGGAACAGAACCCGGAGAAGTAGCGCAGAATGAAATTACCTTCCCATTGCAGACGGACAGACTGGGAGAGATGAGAAGGAAAAAAAAGAAAACCACTTTTCTTAATCCTGCACTCTTGAATTTTTTGACTCATGGACAAACATTTGGGTGGGGGGGGGAAATGTCTGTCTTTTATAATTATTAATATTATTTGGGGGTGGGAAAGGGTTATTTTTTGCATTGAATGATGTATTTTTCCCCCTCTACCTTTTACTGTTCTGCACTGGAAATCCCTTTAGGTTGTAGAATATCCCTTGTGCAAACTCTCCTATCTTCCCAAATCTGCACTGGTTCCTGATATGCCTGTATTTTCCCCACTCTGTCTGGAGTGACCCTTCCCTCTATGACACTATACGGAGGGTGCTCATGAACTGAATCTTTCCACCCCCAAAGGAATAGCAACATTGAGGTGAAGGGTGCCTGCTTTCCTGGATATACTTTGGTCTTTGGACATTTATTCTTCAGACCTCACAAATCCCCCCAATTTTTTCTAAGCCTTAGGATCTGTGAATAGCCCCTCACCTGGTTGTGTCTCCCCACCATCTTCCAGCCTGCCCCATTCCCCCCCAAAATGTTAGAGCTTTATTAGTTCTCTTGGAAACCCCAAAAGAATGCTTGGTGAGGAGGGAAACCCAGTTTTCTGACCCTGTGGCAACATGGCCTCAGTAACCACCTAATTCTATGCCACACTCTGCAGTGGTAAAATGGTTCTGCAGGCAGACACAGCTTGACCTGATATGTCACTAAATATTTCACTTTTTCATCAGAACTCCAGGGCCTGATCCTATCAGGCACCTACGCCAGCACAACTCATTAATCTTCCTGTTCCTGTGATGAAGTGGGAGGAAAGTGCATGTCTGTGCACAGGCCTATCCTTCCCCCAAGAGTGGTGCAGAAGTGTCTTACGGTACTGTTGTGACATCCCCAGGTTAGCCCAGGACCTATGCCGGGGCTTAGGCCAGCCTAACTGGAGATTAGGGTTGCAGCCTTAGGGCAAAATCCAGAGTAACTGCGGGGAGTCCTTGCTCCGATGTAAGAACAATTTACTCTGGATTCCAATATGAATTTCCCATAGGTTTTCACTAGGTGGTGCAATAACTACGGGTGCACGTAAAGTCTTTTAGGTGCTCCCGTGGTTACTCTGGATTTGGGGGTTAGTTTTGTAATCAGATCTTGTGGTCCTTACCATCCTGGAAAAGACTGGACTATTTTAGGGATCATGTGATGTTGTCACAAAACACAAATGGGCCTGAATGAAAAAATTAAAGGGCCATTTGAATTGGAGACATGATGGTTGAATAAATTCTTTATTTGCCTACTTTATTATTTCAAAGGGCCCCCAACCATTTCCCTCTTGGCACAAAAAGTCTGGTAGAGGGAAAAGCCACTAAAGGGGTGGAATTTGGAGCAGAGAATCAGAAGGTGATTTACAGAAACTTGCATGTACACTCAAATGGGGCTGTAATATTCCAACCCCAATTTGCCCTCCCAAACAGGACATTTCAAAGACAACGGGGGTTCTGTGTAAGTTCTAGTTAGTCCCTCCTGCTAGTGACATACCTGGAATTCCTCACAGCTAGATGAATCTCCCCACTCTACATAGCAACCCATCTTTAAAAGTTTTCCTTTATTATTTTCATGCCCTTCAAAAATCTACCTCTTTTCTCCACATGTTTTTGTGTCCATTTTTGTTGTTATTTGTTTGTGTTTGGTTTCCTTAGTGAAGTTGGGGGTTGGGGATTGTTACTATTTTTTTGGCTGGTGGGTGATTCATTTTGTCCGTTCCCTTTGTTAATTTATGATCCCAGCAGTTTTATATACTCATTTGAATTCTAAGTGTGTGTATATATTTTTTCCGCTGTCCTTGAAAAAGAAAAAAAAACCCACAAAAACAAAACACCAACAACCTGGAAACTTGAACTGTCTTGGCTGTAATAATTTTTTTGTTCTAATTTAATCGTTCTCCATGGTAGCTGAATTAAATTTATGCTGTGTATTTTTCTCCTGTGATGGTTTATTTGAAAGTACTTAAACTTGCAAGCAGGGCTCTCCCCCCTGGTAGTGGGGTGGCTGCTTGAGATCCCAGGATGTTTGAACTTGAGGGGGCAGCTTCCTTTTGCGGATGGGCTGCACCTGCGAAGCCCAGGCGGAGAGCAGGAAGTGTTCTTCTGTGGGTTCTCAGCCTCCTAGGGCGTGCTCAGGAAGTGATTCGATCGGGGTAGTTTACACCACATCCTTTTTATCTGTTGACAAAGATGAGCACATCTTTGCTTGGTCATGGAGCCCGTTCGGAGGCAGCACCGGACACGGGTGCATTTGGCACCCCAGAGCCACCAAATCCAGGCCTGATGAGATGAGGTGAGGCTTTCAACCTTTTCTCTACCCAATTGACTTAAACTGTACCAGTCTGCTTGGGTGGGGGGCACTGCCTTCCTCCTAATCGATCACCGATCAGACAAAGCACTTCCTTGGGGTGGGACAATGGAAATCAAGCAAAGAACACATCTAAGATGAGAACTGCTTACATCCCATTGTGATCCCCTTTTTGTGTGGCTAAAGAAGTGATTTTCAACCATTGTGCTGTGACACACTGGTGTGCAGCAGATTGTCTGCAGGTGTGTCGCAGGACTTTAGAGATAACATTAGTAAGGCCCTTGGGGGATTTGAGCCCCCAACCAGCAGCATAGTGTGCCTTGTCAACAGTAAAAAAAAGATGATGTGCCTTGACCATTTTAGCACCTTGTCAGTGTGCCCTGGGATGGAAAAGGTTGAAAATCCCTGGGCTAGAGAGTCTTAAGGCTAATCCATAGCAGTTACGGGTGCACACAGTGACGTCACCCTCTAGTGTTATGGAAAGTCATCTTAACTGCTCTGGAGCACAGGGCTTAATTTCGCTTTAGGATATAGGCCTTAGGCTGCAATCCTGAGAGCACTTTCCTGGGAGCAAGCCCCATTGAACTCAGTGGAACTTCTGAGTAGACGCAGAGAGGATTGCGGTTAGAATTTTTTCCAGTTACATAGTTCGTCATGAAGGATGAGAGTTTGGATCTCTGACGCAAAGAGTTTACAATCTGAAGGTGACATAATTGTTAAGGCACACTATCTTTTCAAACTTTTTTGTTGAAAAGTGATATATAAATATGACTGATTGATGGACAATGATGATAATCAAGATTATTCATGCGAGGAACGTCATACACACAGAACCCACCATTAAAATTTTATCCTTATTTTACTCCCACTAACATGTTATGCAAATCTGACAAGTTTTAATAATTGGCATCCTTTATTGAGGTGGCAGAATTAGGCTGTTTCCATTTTTAGGGCTCAGTTTACACCAGTTCGCCCACATTCTTTGCTAATGTTGGAAATGGCAAACACCTTCATCACACATCAGGGTTTGACTTCTCCCACTTTCTTCACAGCTCAGCCTGTTTGCGATGAACCTGTGTCTTCAACCTGGATGCTGCTTTGATCTGGCCTGAGTGCTGTGGTCCATCTCCCACCATTATACTGGGGTTTCTACCTATGATGCCAGGATGCCGCCACCATCTGATGCCTCCCTGCTCAGCGAATGTAGCAACTGCGTACTGATCATGTTATGCCTGGCACTTATAGCAGGCTTGTTCATTGTGATTTCGGCTATCCTCTGCGAACGTGTCTTTCGTGGATCCTTGCCCCCTGAAGCCCGAAGAGTACCCTCTGTCTGGAGGCAAGGTGGGACACTATGGATTGAGCCTAACCGGAGCCACAAGGAAACGGATGTCCTCTCGAGACAGCCGGAAACAGCCCCGCTCTGGATCCAGCGCACTCAGAACTGGTTCATGGATGTACTTGCAGTGGAACAGGATTCCAGTGATTCCACTGAATATGTCCCAGTGGCAGCCCAGAGTCCAAGCACATCAAGTCCTCTTTGGGACCACAATGAACCAACCTGGCGACTCCAGCCACATGTAACCCTGCAGGATCTACAGGGATTCTTCAAGCATAGTAGCCGGCATACCTAATGTGCACGATGGCTGGTTTAGTTTAAGATGTCCACGATCTGCCCACACCTCTCCTTCCTTCTGAATCCAAGACTGCAAAAACATTGCAGGCTGAGAATTGGAACTTCTTGCCTTCTGGGGACACTTACACCTGAGCAGGGGTGGTAGGAGATGAAGGTGCTTGAATGTACAGTACATTATTTCTACACTGATGAAAAACTGAGATGAAAATGTACTAGAAATAGGAATTGCTATATTGGGGTGTGGCTGAACAAAGATCAAGAAAAGTCAAATAAATTAGTAGTCTTTTGAATGTTGCTTCTTTGTATCAAATATATTTTCCATGCTGGTGTCCTCTGTTCACTTGTCTTTCTCAACAGATGCTTGTAGTGGTGTAATTTATTTTTGCGGTGGACTTATCTTGTCTGTGGTGCAAGTGGTTAAGACACTGTGCCTGTTAACCAGCAGGCCAGGGTTTGAGACCCGGGACCCCACAAGACGAGGATCTTCTGCTACAAGCAGGGGGTTGGACTTGATGATCCACTGGGTCCCTTCCAGTGCTATGATTCTATGACTCACAGTGCAAGCCTAAGCATGTCTACTCAGAAGTAAGCCCTACTGTGTTCAATAGCACTTTCTCCCAGGAAAGAGAGGTTAAGATTGCAGCCTCATTCCTGCAACTTTGCACATTTTCTGTGTGCCTCTAGGGTCTCCAGAAAACATAGTTTTATGTTCTGTTTGATAGCTGTCAAACATCACTGTCTTCAGGAGGCAGCAAGGTGGGAAAATCAGTGGGATTGTGAGACTAACATACGGCCTTCTGTGGAGGTCTGCAGAAGCTGGACAAAATTGGTCAAAAAGGTCCTACAAGATTGTTGCTTCTCCGTTAGTTTCACAAGACTTGAGACCTAATTTATATATAAACCTTTAGAACAATTTTGTGTTTGGTGCGCAGTATGCATGTCTCACTCCAGGCCTTCCACAAATCAGGTTCTAAAAGTGTGGTGTGTTCCTGTGGTGAACTTGGTAGATGGAGCTGTAAGAGTCAAGGGTTCCCATTTAGGCTGCAACCTCACGAGTTGGCTGATTGCCAAGGGCCAATCCCAGCGCATGAGGAATAGGAACTTGAGTTTGAGATTTGGATTCGAGTCACAAAAAAGAAGCTTTTTCACGACTTGTGGGAAACCTGAGTCATGCGAACCAATGAATTGGGCCTGACTTGCGACTCGTGATAATGACTTGGAAAAGAGTTGTGACTCGGGTAGACTGAGGTCAAGACATGAATTCACATGTATCACCTCCTTGAACACACTCAATGGACCGAGATGAACTTGTACAGCCTCTGCAGCTCCTTTACCCAAACTTCTGCACTGTTTAGGATAGACTGATACATGAAGAACTTTAAACAGTGGGCTATGTGTGGGCTGTATCTGGCCATCCCAGATTGCCTCCCCTCCCACTGCTAGTTTAGTTCTAATTTCGTTTCTCGTGGTCTGCGTGCCTTGACTGTAAATACAGGCAGCCCTCATGTGCCAAAATTGAGCAGGTGGGGGCGTTGAGCAGGTGAGTAAAGGAGCTTTGGGGCAAAACAAGCTATATATACAGGAGAAATTGAGAATGCAAGTGAACCCAAAATAAAATGAGCATAAACTAGAATAACCCAGCTTGGAGCACAATCCTAACCATGTTTACTCAGAAGTAAGGTCCTTTATGTTCAATGTATTTTACTCCCAGAAAAATCTATTTAGGATTCAAACGGAGGAGATGAAAAGCTGCATCAGTACATTAAACATGTACTATTGATGTTCTTTTTTCAAGTAGTGGCAGGAGACCAGTTTTGATTTGGTCATGCATGCAGACCAAGATCATGCATGCAGGGAGGGAACTTTGCCCCAGAAGGGAGATTACCATTGATCCCGGATCAAGATTGGGACTGTGGCTGGGACAATAAAGGTTACAATCCAATAAAAAATGGTAAAGATGTCCCCTTTACTCATCTGTGGTCATGGGGCTGGCATCCAGTACAGTGGGACATCAAGGTAACGATGTCCCCCACAAGTTTTACAGCTAGTTGTGACCGACTGTAGGGTGTGGTGCTCATCCTAGTTTCTAAGCTGAAGAGCCAGTGTTGTCCAAATACGGTTCCATAGTCATATGGCCGGCATGACTATACGCTGAGACACATGGAATGCTGTTGCCTTCCCACAAAATTGGAACCTATTTATCTACTTGTTTTTCCATGCTTTCAAACTGCTAGTTTGGCAGGCACTGGGCAAGGTCCAGACGCCTACTCCATCTTGTTGCACCCGGGTCTCGAACCCCGGTCTGCTGGTTGATAGACACCGCATCTTAACCGCTGAGCCACTACAGCCCAATATAGTGGAACAAACTTCTGAATAAATACTTTAAAGGAACACTCGATACCTTCCCTGTTTTATCTTAGGAATTCACTCCTCCCCCCTTCCCCAATATTTGCTTTAAACTACTGCAAGCCACTCAAGAGCATAGGATAAAATGAGTTGCATCTATGAATGAAGTTTAATAAATTTCAAGGTAGGAATAAGTCATAAGATAAAAAAATACTCTAATGAAGATGTTTAAAGTGGTCTTCTGCTCTTGGCCATGATCTGGATCAGGCCGCTTAGGAAAGACCAATACAGTGGCTTCCAACAGGTGCTTGATGCTATGATGTTGCTTGGCTGCTTACATCTTTCCATATAATAATACTTCATTCAAAGATAATAATTCAATGTAGCTGTAGTTATGGGGTACAGTGTGAGCTGCTTTGCCTGTTCCCTATGTCTCCTCATAAGCCACTCCACTGCACCATTCCTGGTTTGTGGTGAAAATGTGAGCACATGTTATGGGGTAGTTTGGGGGGTCAGTGCAGATGTGCTTAAGGTTTTTCCAAGACACACATGTGAGCCCACACCTCACAAGGAGCCAGCCCTGTCTGGCAGGGCCATATTTGTTGACATGAGGCAATCACAAGTTTTTCTTACACCACGTAAGTGTGTGTTGTGTTTGTGTGTCACATCATAAACACGGCTGTCAGTCTGGTGGTGCTGTCAATCATGAAGTTTAGCGGGTTGGTGGGAAAGATGCGAGGGACATGTGTCTGGTGGGAGGAGAGCTGCTCCCACCTGACAAGCGAATGACTACAGACATACTGTCCCAGCTTGGCACCCAGAGAGTGATCTTTTCTGTTGATCCGTCAACATCTCTATCACTCTTGGTACAGCGAGATGTCACATGTGAACTGGAACATGGAAAACAAATCCCAGAGATGAGCCTACTGTGATATGAACATGTCCTGCAAACAGCTCCCTTCGAATCCCTATGAATTTTGATGTGCACAATTCCTCAAGCGCTAAAAGGTTTCAAGGAAAGAGTTATGGCTTTAGTTCTTTTGGATGATTAAAAGTCCTGGAGACTTAAGATGTCTGTATTTATTTGCTCAAATACGCGAAGAACATGTGTAGGAAAAGGGTCCCTTTCACTACCAGTAACAGAACCTCCTCTTGCTAGGTTAACCTGGGCAGCTCCTCTCAGCCTCTATTTCAGCCATTGAAGGAACATCATCCCAACATCCTGAGCGATGCTCCAAATCTACCTAATGGCTGTGATGTCCAATAGCACTTCTTTTAAAAAATGCAACTGAGCATTGATTTTTCTGATTAGGTTCGGACGTGTTGCATTAATGCAATTGTGTTTCATGATTATGGGGTTTTGACTGACTGGTCTATTTCTACCTGTATGGCAGTCACCAACACAAGTGCAATATCATTTGGTTTCTAGAACTTTCTCCCAGGCTGCACGATTACACTGTTTTGCAATTTGAAAGGAATACGATAAGTATGAACATTATGGGACATAAGGAACAACACAGACCATAAACTGCCCTCTGTGACTCCAGCAATTCCACAGCATGAGTTGCAGGTATAAGCACATTGAATGTGATGATCGCCGCAGAGGAAGCGGATCAAGGGTGAATGCCAGCAATGTGCACGGCACATTGACTGAAAGTTATACCTTACTAGTCCTGTAATTATTTTATTTATTCTACATTATAACCATTATAACCTACATTATTCTACATTATAATTTTTTCATACAAATTCCTCAAGGCAGGGTCTTTAAACATGTAAAGCAGAATAAAATTGAATAGGACAATAAAGTCATCAAAAGGAATGACAAGCAGAGAGGGACATGTCCTCTTTTATTGTATTGTGTCCTGGAAAAAATCTTTATTGTCCTCCTTTTCCTTGTGAGCAGGCAGCACATAGCCTTTTTGTAATTAATACATTATATGCAACAGCTTAAAATTTAGTAATAGGTAATAGAGTGTATAAATTAAGCACATGAAAGCACATATATGAACTTTTTTTAGCTTTTAGGTTATAATGTCCTACATTTTTCTTGAATGCCATTCATGGAGGGGAGGGCTTGTCCTCTTTTTTTTCTTATAACCCAAAAAGAGGTTATAACCTCTTTTTCTGGCTCAGTTCTAACCATAGTCTACTCAGAAATAAGCCCTATTTGGTTCACTGGGCCTTACTTGCAGGAAAGGGTCTTTAGGATTGCAGCCATAGTCTACTTAGAAATAAGCCCTATTTTGTTCAATGGGCCTTACTTTCAGGAAAGGGTCTTTAGGATTGTAGCAATGGTCACCCTGCAGCGTAGACAAGTCCTCAAAGCCCATGTGAAAGGCCATGAAATCCAAGAGGCTCACACCCAAGATCTTTTCTGCTATCAGATGATCACCTTTGGTCATCAGATGGTGGGATCTTCGTTGGAGACTTAAAGAGTTGGGAAGTTGTATCAAGCGATTAAAACACTCCCTCAAAGAGTGATCAGCCATGCAAAACATGATAAATACTGTACAGTGTCGCCCGTTTGCCAGTGCCTTCCAGATGAGTGGAGGAAGTCGTTGGTGTACTGAATACATCCAGGAAACAAGGTTTTTGCATTTCTTGTATCCTCCTTCTGTGCATGCCACCCTCAGCATCCATGACAGCCATTCAAGAAAAATATGGGGGTGGGTGAGTGGGAAGGAATCCCTTTCCTTCACCCTAATGGCAACTTTCCCATCACTTTGTTCTATTTTTTTTCTTTCGTCTTGTCAGTGGAGAAAGGTTGATCTGTTGACTTTCCAACTGCCTGTTTTAGCGGTGAGGAAAATGCATTCTGCACATGCTCAGAGGCGTATGCTCTTGTTTCTTCACTGGCAAAATAGGCTTTGGGGCTGAATCTGGGTTTGCACTGAGCCCTGTGCCCGACCTGCCAGCCTCTCTCCCTTGGATGTGGCACACATGCCCCTTCAATGGGGTGGAATTGATACTGCCGCCCACAAAGCCACTTCCTCTATAATTGTTAACGGTTGATGCTTCTTCTTCTTCTTTTCAGTATTTCTCCACTGCAACCACCTTTTCAGTTTCACTCACTCCTTCCTGCCTGGTCAAGCAGGGAGGAGAAGGCAAAGCTGAGGAGGACAAAAGACGCATCTTCCCTCAAAAATTGGGAGCAAACCCAGAAAAAAAGGTAGAGGGAAATGGGTGTGGAGTGGGTTGGGATCACTTACCGGGCTAGAAACTAAACTCAGGAGCATCTTGTGGGAAGGCGAGTGAGGCTCAGGAGCAAGGGCTATCTGCCAAATGGGAATATATAGCAATGGGCTTCTTTATTGAGATGTAGAGAGAGAGTTTTATGCTGTCGTTGTGTAATGCAGGTAGGGGTTTGCACACTGTCCTGTTGCAAATTTTGTCCAAACAACCCTGTGAGGTAGGTTAGACTGGCAGGTCCAAGATCTCCCAATTTCTCATTCCTGTGTGAAGATTTGAACTGAGATTTTATTCATTGAAATCCAATACTGGGATTAAACAGTAACGGCAGAAAACGGTGTTGGAGGGAGTTCTATGAAATTAATGTGTTTGTCAGAGAATTGCAAGTAGTGTTGCCACATTTTTTCCAGTTGAGGACATGTCATCCTTAGCAGGTGCGTGACTGGCAGAAAGTCAGCCAGGCCAGCACATCATGTCTCATCGCCATGCCTCTGAGCTGGAGGAAAACGTGCACCTGCTGAACATCTGCAAGCCATGCACACGGCACAGAAGTCCAGCCACGAATGCAAGTGATCTTCTTGAGTCCACCATCCTTTTTTGCTGCTGGATCACACCCACACAAGTTTCTTCTTCCTCTAGGGTAATTTAAGCCTGTGGTCCAGACTTCTGTTCAATTCCCAGCAGCGGATGACAGCAATAGTACTTAATGTCTTCCCCTACACAGCTCATAAAGAACATGTGCCTCGCTTGTGGGGCTTTCTTAATAGGCACACACCCAAAAAATGAAAGTGCACAGCCCCTAAGCTTCCTTGCCCCCCCAATTCTGATAAGGTCCTTCAGGTTGGCTTTGAAAATGACAAAGGAACCAGACAGAGGCATCCAGACCAGTGATGGGATTCAAAGAAATTAACAACCGGTTCTATGCTCATCTGGCAGCCACTTTTAAATGGCTATTTTTAAACGTTATATGTCCTATCTCTTCTTAACTACCAGTTCAATAGAGTAGGTACAAACCTGCTGGAGCCCACCACTGATCCAGACACCTGTGAAGAGCATTGTGTATTTCCTATATAACCCTCAAAGAGAGAACTCAGATATGTCTCTGCTTTGGAGATACCACTGCACGTAGCAGAGGCTATGCCAATCTTATGGGCATCTTCTGATCTCAGGATTTGTAAGGGTTCTTGGAAAGAAGGTTCTACTCTATATCCCTGAGTGTTCAGTTTTCATTTAATGTTTTGTGCCCTTAGGAATTATGGAGACATAAGAAAGAAGACAAAAGTGCAGGGGAATAAAAGACAAAGTGTGTTGAAGGGTCCTTCCATCTACTTGCTTATGCCAGGGGTCTCCAAATGCCAGCCTGGGGACCAGATGTAGTCCATGGTGAGACTCAATGTGGCTCCTGGCAAGACCCCCTATCTACCCCTTGGGCAAGCCTTGTATCAAGAATGTATCTTCTTGATACATTCTAGCCTTGATACATTCTTGCCCTATCTAGCCTTGGGCAAGAATGTATCTTCAATACATTCTTATAAGTAAATTTATATAAGTTTATTCAAATTTGAAATGTAAATTAGTTTTCTGCACCCCTCCCCCCACCACAGGTGGGCCCAGGCCGGGCCGCACTGGTTCTGTAGAACCGGTTGTTAAATTGGGTCTGATGCTAGTGAACCGGTTGTTAGCGTCGAGCCCAATTCCCGGCGCCCACTGATTCTGGCTAGCTCCGAGGCGGAGCAGTAGCCAGAAGCTGCTGTTCCGTCTCGGAGCTAGCTAGATTGGTGCTGTGCGCAAAGACCCACTGCGCATGTCCAAGACTTTGGATATGCGCGGTGTCTCTGTGCACACATTGGGCCTTGCTCCAGAGGCGGGGCCAGCTGCTCCACCTCCAGAGCAAGGCTCAATGGCTGCACAGACACACTGCGCATGTCCAAAGTTTCAGACATGCACAATGCGTCCCTCTGCAGGGCCATTTGGCTGCGCTAGGGAGGCGAAGCGGCAACTGCCACTCCATCTCTCTAGCGAGGCCAAATAGCCCCGCAGAGGCGCAAACCTCCTCCTTGGAGAGGAGGAAGTCTGAGACTGTGCAGGCGCCAAGTTGGTGCCTGCGCAGTGCGTCTTCTGGCGCCGGCTGGTGCTAGAAGGCACACTGCGCAGGTGCCAACCTTGGCGCTTGCGCAGTGCATCTTCTGATGCCAACTGGCGCCAGAAGACGCACTGCGCATGTGTCAACCTTGGGCGTGTGTGCAGTGTGTCTTCTGGCGCCAGTTGGCGTCAGAAGACGCACTGCGCATGCGCCAAGGTTGGCGCATGCGCAGTATCAGTGGTGGGCTGCAAACCGGTTGTTAACTGGTTTGCCACCCATCACTGCCCCCGACCCTGTGTCAGAGAGATGATGCTGTCATCCTGCCAGAATGTTTGGAGACCCCTGGCTTATGCAGTAGTTGATCATTGCTGGGCCCAGTGATGTAGATAGAAGGGGTGCAAAACACTACGTTTTTCAGGAGACACACCATGGTGTGCAAGCTGACCCTCTCCTTTGGAGTCATTCTGGGTTGGGGGAGCAAAATGGAGGTGTTTAAGCAAAACTCAACTGGCTGGCCTAAGGTCTAGAGCCCTCACTTTTGGTGGGCACTGATAGTTCCCGTCAAGGGCCAATGAAGGGGTGTCAATGGGATAGCCCCCAATGCAGGGCTTTAACCCAGGACTCCCAGTGAACGTGGTATTGACACCATTCATTCTGCAGTCTCAGTTTCCATTACACAGTATACAGTGACAAATTCCAGATGAGCAGCAAATGCAAAGGTATAGCAAATGCAAAGGTATCTTGTGGAACCTTAAAAAAACCTATTAAAAAACAGATTTAAGCGGCAACACACAATTGCCTTGGAGAAAATCCTATTGAACTCAGTGGGGCTTAATTATGAGTAGACACATAGGGATTATAGTGCTGTTATTATGGTACAAGCTTATGATAATTTACAATAGCTTTAACAGATGCATTAAGTGCTATCGTTAGTTGGCAGGCATACCCAGTATATATGTGAGAAGAAACACGTAAGGAAGGAACCAACAGTCATGAAATATAATAGTTTCTGTGATATTTTTCTGCAACACCCAAATGCGGATAAGATAAGAACACTTACCATTTTCAACCACAACCCCATAATTTCCCCAGCTTTTTAATCTTTATTTAATTGTTGTAAAAAGAGAGAAAACCTGCTCTTGATTTAGTCCTAAATGAATAGACCCAAATTTAGGTTGTAATCCTAACCAAACTTTCTTGAGAGTAAATACTACTGAGCATAATGGGACTAACTTTTGAGTAGAAATGCTTAGGATTGCACTCATTATATTACCAGACTGGCTGCTTTTGAAAGCATTAGGTTGGAATTGCTTTTTTAGCTAGCAAATTGCAAGTGGGATAAAGTGCAAATTGCAAATGGGATAAAATCCCTTTTAACTTGCAAATTCCTACTGCCATAAAAGATTTCTGCAGATGGATTCTCATTAATTTATTCTCATTAACTCATAACTCACTAACTCAGCATTCTCATTAACCCTTAGAATCTCAGGTGGGTGGATTCCACCCACATTTGTAATTTATACTACAATCCAGAGTAATTATGGGAGCACCTAAGAGACATTTATGGCGATGTAGTTACGGCACCACCTAGTGAAAACCTATGGGAAATTCACATTGCAATCCAGAGTAAATTGTTCTTACGTCGGAGCAAGGACTCCCAGAGTTACTCTAGATTGCGCCCATATGCAAATTCGGCTATTTTTAGGTGGTATTCTAGTTAATGGGATTGGGATTAGACCAGGATATAAAACATGGGGTAGGGCAATTTTAGTCTTCAGAATAGCAGAGAGAGATTGAAAGAGTGGAACATGTGCTGAATGAATGAGTTCTGGGTATAATTGAAAGGTGTTGAAAGAGTGGATTGTCAGAAAATGAACCATCAGAAAGTGGGGGATGTGAATTAGAATGTATGTGTGAACTAGATATGCATTGAGTCTTGCAAATCTTGCCAGCCATCCTGGCTCTCACTACAAGTGGAACCAATGGCATGGTTGGGGGCCAAAGACAAGTGCACCATATTGTGCTCTTCATTAGCCTTCTCTACATTTTCTGGCCATGCTCAGTCTTGTGGTACTGGAATTACTCAGGCAAATGGAGATTGGAAGGGAATGGCTTCACATCCCGATGGCCCCCTCTCCATGTACGTTGGATAATATTGTTACCAGTTCAAAGGTCAATCTCGTCAGGTAGACCCAGTGATGGGGTCAGGCCCTTAGCCAGTAACTGAACTGGCCATCCTACTACTGAAGACCCCTTCTTAAAAAACAAAAAAACCTACAAAATGGAAGGTTAGATCCTAGGATGGGCTTGACTCAGCTTGATATCTGGCCCTTCCCTCATACAGCCAGTGAGTGCAGAAATTTAGAAAATGCACTTCGCTAAGATGAGGAAATCTGGGCCATGAAATCATCTTCCCCTTTATGTCCTCCTGAGCTATCGGCCTGCCCCACACCTTCCTCTTGCAAAATCTTCTGTTTCCATTTGCCCCAAAGCTCCCTAGACTCATTTGCCTTCCCTATTTTTGGTGATTTTTTTTTCAGTTCCTTCTTGTTATGTCTTATATTAAATTAGGGCATGATGTAACAAACTGTAGATAAATGTGGACAATTAGGAAGCACAAATGTGTCTATCTGGTAGCTGGCGCCAAATTTATTGGTAACCCTTTCAGAGATGGTTGGTTCTCAGCTTTGTCCAGGTTCCACACCTCTCTGTTATTGTTGGGAGGGGGAAAAAAATCTTGACATTAGGTAATGTGCGTTAGGACTCCTGCTTGGTTCTTTTTTATATTATATTATATTATATTATATTATTTATTTTTCAAAAAGGGGAACAAAGAAAAAAGAGAAAAAAGAATTTAAAAAGAAAACAAAAATGTTCTTAGAATATATGGCAAGCACAGATTACCTAATTTACCTTTCTTTAGTCTAAAATAACTTCAGTTAATTTCTATTAAATTATACTTCTTAAAAGTTTTTCTTAAACTCTAAGGTTATTTAGCAATTCCAACAGACATCAACGAGGGAGATAAAAAAGTTATATAACAATTATCTTTTCATCAAGTCCATAATTAAATCTATCCACTCCTATGCGTGGTTCTGAGAAGTTGCCATTACTCCAATGCAGTGATTTCCTACCTTTTTCACTCATGACGCACTGACAAGGCCACAAAATTTTCAAGACACACCATCAAAATCTTTTGACAATTGTCAAGGCACTCCATGCTGCTGCTGGTGGTTCACTTCCCTCAATGGCTCTATTAATAAATAATATTTATTAAATAAATAAATTTTCCAAACTCCCATGGCACACTTATGAACCCCTTGTGGCACACTGATTGAAAATTGCTTCCCCAGAGAGAATTCAGTTCCACAATCCTGATAGCATTCAAAGCTCTAGAAATTAGCGGAGAGTAGAAGGCGAGTCCAGGGCTGAGGGTGGACTTGATACCGTAAGCCTGCCCTTCTCATATCCATGGTCTCTGGGTAGCTACCCAACTGGGTCCAGTGCTTCTGTTGACCATGAGTAAGTACTAAATACTAGAACTAGATGCATGGTTGAACTGAAAGTGACAATCAACAACTCTACTTTTATAAGCTCAGGCTAGTCAGGATAGCGAATGGGTCATCAGTGATACAGGGTACAATCCTAACCAGTTTTGACCAGCGCAACTCACCCATCCCTCCATTCCCACAGTGGTGTGGGAAGCTATTGCATGTTTATATCCTGGCAATTTTATTCACAACCACCTACATTTTGTTTTCAGGTTGCGATTGCTCTATATACTGCCAGCCAAGAAGGCCCGGGACTCTAAGGTTTTCCCACCATGGAATCCACAAGATCTTCTTTCCAGCAGATGATTGACTGCAGAATATTCCTTGCCTTCCTTTTTCTTTTCACCCAGAGTGTCACTGTACTATCGGCTGACCTTACTACTAGTATTGCACCTACCACATCAGCAACCACACGGGCTGCTAGTTTTGTACCTATCACATCAGCTACCACACTGGCTGCTAGTTTTGAACCTACCATATCCGCTACCACACTGGCTACAAAGAAGGGCAAGGAAATAATAGAGAAACATACAACTGCAGATGATTTAGTGATGAGCACTGTTTCTGCCTCTGAATCTACTTTCGCACCCAGCACTAAGCATTCCTTAGGTTTATCAATCAGTTTGCCTTCAAAACAGTCCCCTGTTGTGACACAAGTGGCCACAACACATGGAAAAAAATTATCAGCTCTTGACGTCGCCACCACCACAGTGAGTCATGCCACCAAAGAATCTGGACCCAAACTTACCACTGACACTTTAGGCCTCAACATCACTACTAAACAGAAGATAGTTGAAACCCAAACAGGTGCAACTACCTTCTCTGAGACAAGTGCTACCACCACTATTTCCAATGCCACCACTGTGGTGCAGAAAGTTCATTTGACCTCTGGTGTGTTGACAACCTCCAGTGAAATCATATCTACTCCAAAGAGTTTGAGACCAAGATCGAAAGGACACCCAGGACCGAGTACTGGAAAAGGACTGATAACAACCACAAGGATAGATGTGTCGACACCTGATATGAGCCATGATCATGGGACCCTGAGCACAGACCCTGAGAAAAATCCAGTGGTGCCTGATACCACAACACCATCAAGCCCGCAAAGGAAACATAGTGTTGTTCTAATTGTCGCAATAGTTCTCTTCTTCCTCCTCGTTCTGGTTCTCGTAGTGGCTTGTCTGTATTGCAGGCGCCGACGTCGTTCCGGTTCTACCAGCTTCAGCGCAGCTGGGTGGGCAGGGCAGGCGGCACTGCCGGATGACACCGGCTTGGATAAGGATGTTGAACAAGGACTGTCGGGCTCAGGCGAAAGAGAGACAAGACGGGCCACTCTTACAACATTCTTTGGGAAACGGCAGTCCAGGGTCGCTTCCATTGCCATGGAAGAAATAGATGGGAAAGAGAAGGAGGAGACCCAGCAGCTGATTGATGGAGATGCTGGAAGGGAGTCCAGTGTTCAGGGATCAGGGGAAGCAAATGGTAAAGTACCTGAGTCTACTCAGGAGAAGATTCCACCAACACAAGTTGAATAGGACACCCCCTTCATCTTAGGCTCCTCCCATCCTCGCACTATATTAGAACATTTCAGTTGCTTACATCCATCGCTTACCAGGGTCCATTGCATGCAAGTGGAGGAACAGAGGAAGAACAGTGGAAACTCTTGCTCCACCAGATTTCAGAAACTTCTGACCACATCCTGTTGATATTTTTTTGCAAACCATGAAGACGTAGAAAGAAACCCAAAGTCCTGGCTTCTACCCATCTTGTGTGAAAAGGATTTGATTTCAGATAGAGCTTTCGGAGAGGAGGGGGACATAAGAGAGGGGAAAGGGAGGGTGGGAGGAATCCAGTGCTGCAAATAGGAAAGAGGGAGTGTGGTGGTTTTGTATGTGTGGCAAGAAGCCTGCTTAGTTTTGATCGCAGCTTTTAAAAAGGGACTTCAGCAAAACTTGGGTCCCTGGCCGCCTTGGGTCTTCACAAGAAAATTGGAGTATAAATAATGTGAATAAATATAAAATAAAATAAACTTGAGTTTGATACATTAAGTTTCCAGGAAATAAAAATGGTTGTGCGGTTTCCCATAAGATTTTATTCTCAGTGGCATAGCTAAGGATCACGTAGCCCTGTGCAAAACTCAAGATGTAGACCCGGAAGTGATGTCATCTGCAGGAATTAAAAAGAAAAGAAAATTGGGGAAAAATCTGCCTCCTCTTCCTTAGCAGTTCACCAAATTTTTGTTCTGCTAGTGGCAGAGGTAAAGCACCTATTTGCTATCTGGAGTCAAAGAAGATTTTGTTGACCCTCCCCCCACAACAACAAAATCAAATTTAATTAAGTTTTTAAAAATGAAAATTTTGTCCCTTATTGGTTAGGGAAACTATGCCGTGGCAAAGAGGAAAGAGGAAAAGAAGGGAGAGGGGGAGGAAGGAGCATGATCCAGTTCCTCTCTTGGATTTATGTCTTGGAATGCCCATGAAATAGGGCTGGATAAATGGAACCAGAGCTTAAGGGAAACTTACTACAGTGAGAGTTAAGCCTGTTTCGTATTTGTTATTATGTCAATTTGCTATGCTTGTTAGATTTATGTTAATGTTTGGGTGCATGTTTTATGTATGTTTTTAATAGAAAGATAATATTTTTTTACTGAATATTGTGTATTCGTTGGAATCTCCTTGGTCTCAAGAACCCACCGGGATGAATTATTAATTTTTCCAGAGAAGATTCCTAGACAGTGACTGGCTCTGGGGAGTACTCAAGTCCAATATTGATAAAAGGATTTGTTTATACTCAGAGTAAACCCCCTTCTTTGTTGCAATCATAGTATACTATGATATATGTACAGTGGCACCTCACGTAAAGAATGCCTCACGTAAAATAAGTTTCACGTAACAAACAAAAATTTCTCTAGGATTCTGCTTCACTTAAAGAACATGCTTCACATAAAGAAAATATTCGTTGGCAGTTGGGGCAGACGCACTGGCCGGTAGCCTGTTTAAAAAGCATCAGGGCTGCCTAGCACACCTGCCCATAGTGAAAGCAACACTTCCATGCTGTTCCTCCTGTGGCCGGGTGTCCGCTGGGCAGAGGGAGAGAAGAGCAGTGGAGAAGAGGGAAGCAGCTCGGGGCTAGCCAGAAAGGAGCAGGGGAGAGAGAGAGAGGCTCAGGATGGAGAGAAGGAGAAAGTGGGGAGACACATTGAAGGTGTCTTGGATTGCAGCCTCCTAACCATGTCTACCCAGAAGTAAGCCCCAGTGTGTTAAATGGGTCTTATTCCCAGGAAAGTGTCTTTAGGACTGCAGCCTAAGTAGACTTCATAAGATCATGTACATTGAATGCATGTTTTGAATTCAATCCCAGTGTTCTGTCATGATTTTTACATCCAGTTAATATTTTTATACGAATATTTTTGGGGTTGTGGAACCAATCGTCTGAGTTTCCATTATTTCCTATGGGAAAAACCGCTTCACGTAAAGAATGTTTCACGTAAAGAACATGCCTCCAGAACGAATTAAATTTGTTACGTGAGGCGCCACTGTATATGGAAATGATAACTTATTCATATTAGCACCTTATTAGTTCCATACAGTACCAGAATTACATCTTATTGGCTCTCAGAGCCAGCAGTAACATGGGAAAGTTTGAGTTAAGAAAATCCACTTTTGTTCCATCGCCTTTTGTGTTTTTATTTTCTGGTTAATTGGCCATAGCTTTTGATAGAATATAGATATTCCTATGGAGTTTGTTTCACTGTATTCTGCATAAAATTATCTTTCCAACAATATATAACATGATGATATTACCAGTCATACAGTCCCAGTTTTTCACAATTTTAGTCACTAGTGTCAAGCTCAGCTTATAGCCCCCCTAAAGCTTGTAGCCTTGTGCAACTGCACCACCTGCGCTCTCCTAGCCATGCCACTGCCTTGAATACAAGTATAATGTTGTTTTATTTTATTCAAGCCTCTTTCCAACCATGCTGCTTATTCTGATAATCTGAAATAGGGGAAGAAAAACTAAGCATAAAAGAGTATTGTAACCTACATTTCTCTAGTTAAGAACTAAAGAACATAAGAAGATCCTCCAGTGGGTCTGTCCAAAGGTCCATCTAGTTCATCTTTCTGTATCACACAGTGGCCCATCATATGCCTCCAGGAGCACATATGACACCTGCATCCAGGTGGCATTTGAGGTTTGTCCACATCTACACAAATGCTTCTTAGCTTGAAGCTGTGATGGTCCTTTCCTCAAGGAATCCCTTCTTGTTAAGTCCTGTTAAATCCTTGCCTCTTACGTTAAATCCTTCCTCTGCTCTTATATTTCATGTATCACAAAATGGGTCAGGTGTAGCCATATTGAACCTATTTCTCCAAGGTGGTGAAATTAGTTGATCCTAAACCTTGTCACCATCTTGTATGAAACATAAGCCACCACAGATCCTCTAGTTAATAACCATAGGTTGGATCTTGGCATTCAAGAAGGATCTGTTCCAGGAATATAGGAAATGCCAATTTTCATGTTAAATGAAAGCAATTAAAAGATTGGGCAGGCAAAACAATGCAAAGTGATAATTGCTTTCTAATTGCTTTGCATTTCTAATTTCTAATTGCTTTGCATTCTGTTGTGAGCTCCAGGCAGGGGAAGGGAGAGATCTGCTTTCAGCTGAAACAAGCTGTTCGAAGCCCTGGAGAGGTGATTTATTATTTCCTGCTTGTGTGTAATCAGGCTTCCCCTCCTCCAAATGGGACATTAAGTTAAAAGACAGATGTCCTGTGTGTGTGTGGCAGGGAGAAAATCTGCTTACCTGGTTACTGGACAAGTAGGAAACAATCTTTTAAATCTTTTAAATAATCAATCATTTAAATTAAAACAGCCAACCTCAACTGTGTTGAGATAAAACTGTAGGTGAAAAAAATCAGCGGATAATTAGGTGATACCTGTATAATTAATTTGCAGATGAATCACAAGGAGAATGACAGAAATGAGCCAAGTTGAACTCTTATTAGCCGACACTCCAGAAGTTATTAGAAGGAGACTTGAGCAGACTAGACAAGTCAAATGATAGGTATATATATATTTCTGGAACAAAAGAACAATAAGCATAAAACCTATGAATATGTACTAAGGGAACAGCAACCCACCAGAGGGGAGATTTGTGGTGTCTACTCCTTTCTTCCTCCAACCTGCTTCTTGATCCTGCTGTGTAGAGTTAGTTTGATAGTTTTTGGATGTTTGGCAATTGAATGCTAGATTTGTTCTTCTTCAGAGATTTATTTTTATATATGTGTACATGCATGCAAATTAAAAATTGTATAAATAAAAGTTCAGCTTTGTTTTGAGTAGATGATTATCATGTTGAACTCTTCTATGCTGAGCAGTTCTGACAGTGTTAATTCACCCTTAGCCACTGGCAACGGGGGCTGATCCCTCAAGGATACCCCTGGTGTCTCCTAAAGTTTTCAATTTGCATTTTAAAAAATGCACAGCATACATCTCTAGCCCTTTTATTTTCAGAGATGTGAATGGATTCAGATAGCTTGTCACTCAGTCGCATAGTAAGGCATGCACACATGTCCGTCTCCCAGTTTTCTGGCTAGTGAGTGCAAAGCCATCAAGATAAGGGATGATGTTCTCTTGGCAGACATTCCTATCCCTTGTCACATCATAACATTTAGCCACACCACAGGAGCTCATGCTGCATGCTATGATGGGAGGAGAGGCAACCTCAAAGCCAACAAGATGCAAGTAAAAAAATCTGGTCACCTAAGGGTCTTTCAGGACCCATACCAGTTATTGTGCTGTTTTCCAGTCTGAAGAGAAGTGGGGGGAGTTGAAAAAGGGGATAGGATCTGGTATGGGTTTTGCTGTCTAGATCCACTCTCCATCCTGTTGTCCTTTTCCCTACCCAAACCACAGTCAAATTGCCCCTCTCTACCACCTTGCCAGGGCCAACAGAATGACCACGTAATTCTGGTGCGTAGATAGAAGTGCTGGCCATTTCTGCCATCATGCCCAATGGTGCTGTGACGTTTGTAATGTTATATATGAATAGTCCTGCTGGATCAGTCCAAGGGGCAAACTTGTCCAGATTCCTTTATTCAGGGATAAGTTGGTCACAACTTGCAGGGTAATCTGTGGGGCTTACAAGATTTACCTTTACCTAAGGTGCGTGTTCTGTATGAATTGAAATTAATCAGCAATCTCATCATAAACAACAAACTTTTCAAAAATTAATTAAAGGGACTTTTCTTCCACCAAACCTTTGGACAGTTTCTTTTTGTTTTACTTGTTTCCTTAATTCACTAGGTGGAGCTGCTCTATCGAGTAATACTCATCAAGGACTATATATACCCATTTTCATTTTCCCCTGTGTTGGAGATTGAGAGATACAGTATTCGTTTGCATGATTGCTTGATGAAAAGGTACCCCCCTTCTTGAATTTTATTTTCTGGGTGGGTAACACACTCTCTACTCGCTTTTTGTATTGTTGGCCTTTGTGGTTCTCTTTGGATAAGGCCCCCCCGCTCGCTCTCTCTCTCTCTCTATATATATAGATAGATAGATAGATAGATAGATAGATAGATAGATAGATAGATATAGATATAGATATATAGATATAGATATAGATATAGATATAGATATATATTGAAATATTTAGGAGTCTGTGCAATCTACAATTCTACAATCCTAGGCATAAGATCTATTGAACACAGTGGGGCTTTCTTCTGAGTAGACATGGGTAGGATTGCGCCCTAAGTCTTCCAGATGACATAGGCCTTAAGAGGGCTGGCCAACTGTGATGCTTAATGTCCATACAGCATAATGTCCCGGCTGTATGTATGTATATTGAAATATTGGGGCAACTGGTTGTAAACTGGCCACCCACCACCATTCTAAGATAGGGAATCCAGATAGCAAGAGACCATCATGGAGACATGTTTCAAATTGGACATAGCATTCCAAGTGAGATCTGACCAGGGCATAACAGAATTAAAGTTCTTGGGATCTGGACTCTATGTTATATAGACATATATAATGTCACACATAGACATTCATTAATGCAGTGCTCTTAGATACTTTTGAGTTGCATCCTATTGTTGGCTTATAATCAAAGATCTTGTTCACCTGAGCTACTGCTAAGCCAGATCTTACAATGTGTGTATGTTAGTGTGTGTATGTGTTCAGCATTGGAGCTGCAGTGATAAGTAGGGAATTGTAGTTGTGACATGTCTGAGAACATGTATGACAATATCAATTGTCTTTTGGTCACATCTTGTGGCTGGTAATTGCTCTGCCTTCATCTTTCTTTGTCTCCTTTGCCACCCTGCCAATTTTTCTGAGGCACATTCGTAGTATATGTATATGACGTCCTTCATGCCAGCAGACACCAGCACCAACGAGGATACCAGATATTTTAATTAACAGATCTTCAACTCAAAAATGAATAAAGGTTGTATCCAAGACTCTGGAATAACTGCATCTAATCTCCTCCTGTTAAACATAAGTTTACAGAGGTCTCATGCCGGGGCAAAGGGAAAAATTAATGTCAACATATTGATGCAGCATGAATAGGAATTCCAATCTGAGATAGGGATGAACTGTTGGGATGAACCAGAAGACTATTTCCCCAAGTGCAATCACATGTCATAGTGATTACTACTCCCCCAATAGTTTCTGCATCCATATAGATTCTCAACGAATAGATCTGACAGGAACGAGTGGTCAGAAGACTGACTATCGGTGTCAAACAAAAATATCCCCACCCTGTGCTCCCACAAGTGCCATCAGTCCCCTTGTAGGACACTGACACAACTATTATAAAAAACATACTGAAAGAACCACAGTTCCAGATGCTCCATTTCAGGCTACTGTCTCAGTCGGAGCTTTTATGCACTTCGTTTTTGGTGCATCTCATTTTCGGTATTGAGGGAACTGTTAGTGCAGGTTGGTTGCACAGGGTGGTTGCCTCAGTGTAGGGTTGCCATAATTCTCCTCCTCAAAATTGGGACTGGACACTCTGTCCCACTTACCAGTGTGTGAACACAATTCCCAAAAGTTGGGATTGTCCCTGTTTTTCAGGACTTTAGCCAACCCAACTTCACTACGCCTCACCTTTGGCACAGGTTAATGACTTGCACTTCCACCTGCAGACTACACCGACGCAGGTTGGTTGCCTCAGTGAAGACTAGGCCTCACCTTTTCTCCCCCCTCACTCTCCTCCCCCCACCTCTCCACTGCCACCTTCTACATCCCCCCGACTGACCCTCCCTTCTGGCTCTGTGTCAGTTGCACAGGCTTCTTCTCGTTCTTCTTTCTTTGAGCACGTTCGGCGGCACCTGTTGCTCAAGCACATCCGTAGGTTAAAGTATGCGCTGCAGCCTATTAGGAACAAAATGGAGGTGAATGCCAGGCCCCAAAGTGCAACCCTTTTTTCTGCTCTGCCCCTCACTGCACATTGTACAGAAGGAGGGCAGCTGGTAACTCCTGAGGTACAGTTAAATGTCCGACCAACTAGACTGGGCATCTGGAGGAGGAGGATGTCAAGGAAGAAGCCAATCTCAGTGGCTAGGATGAGTCCCACCCAGACGTCAAAGAGGGGGATGCCGCAGATATTGCGGATGGTCATCTTGGCTTCGTCCTGTGGCCCAGGAATGGACTCTCCTGGGCTTGTGTTATCTGATGTGGGAGAAGCCACTCCACCACTACAGGATTCACACTGGGGGCCATAGCGTGTGTCCATACAATTTGGGTCAGTCTCAGTACAAGCATCATTACCAGGCATGGGGGAGCTCTCAGCCAGGTATGGCTGGGAATACATGTTGCTTCCAAAGCCCATCTCACTGCTGCCAGCGGAATCAAAAGCCACACGATGCTTAGCGGGCATCCCATTAACCAGCCTGCGTTTGATGGCCATGTTTGTTTTGTCATCCTCCCAGGGGGGCACAGCAGTACTTTCCATGTTACGCTTGATGTCTGGCTGGCATCTGGTTGCCATTCTGTATCTGTTGCCTTTGCAATATTTGGGGGACATCTCACTCCAGCCAGTATATCTGGTAGAGGTGCACATATTATTCATGCAGGCTGTGCCATTTGAATCAGAGGACTTTTGGATGCCACATTCTTCAGGGTCTGTGTATCTCTGTTGGATGGTCTCACTTCGTTCAGCACTTGGCCAACACTGGGGAGGTGCACAGCCTTTGTAAGATGAGCTGTTATCAGGAACAGGAACACACTTGGTGGGCATGTTCTGTGCTGTTTCATCATAAGGAGGTGCAACATTGGGTTGCCTCATCTGAGGATGCAGGATCGACATTTTGTATTGATCGGTTCCAGGACAACTCATGGTGGACTTGGTTTGTTTACTGTCCATAGGACAAGTCCTTGTTTTGCTATGAGCCATGTTGTAGCCGTGGTTAGGCATCCTAGTTTCCCCAACGGGACTAGAGTTAACAGGCATGCCATATCCTCCATACCCTACAACTTCACTCGGGCCATATTCCCCAACCGGACTGGAGTAAACAGGCCTGCCATATCTTCCATACCCTCCAACTTCTCCTGGGCCATATGCATTAACAGCGTCAGGTTCCCCAGGCCCATATGCCATACGGGGTCCATACCAATCAAACCGGGGAGCAGGATAGGGAGAGTCAGAGTGGCGGAAACGGCTGTAACGAGTTGAACGGCTAGGATTTCTAGTAAGACCATGAGACCCCACATAGTAGATGGTGGATATATCAGCACTGCTACGATGGGGCGCCAAAGCAACAACAGCCATCTTATCCTTTTCTTTGTGTTTATCATTTTGAACATCTTTTTGCTTTGGGGGGCTGGAGAGCCTCATAAGCCCAACAAGTAGGAGCAATACGGTGAACACCATACCCCATGTGGCTTGAACAGATATTGGGAAATGTTGATTGTGGCACATAGCTGTGCAGAAGTCCTGAGACCTCTCCTGTATCGGGTGGATCCAGTTGCAGGTCACGTCCTCCTCGACTGTGTCCCATGGCCCATTGCAGAAGAAGATGGCCACAATACGGAGACCCAGCAGGAAGTACCATGGGCCCAGACCCTCGCAGTCGAGAGCTTCCGTGAGGTTGGATAGCAATGGTTGAAAGACAGTGATAAGACCCGAAAGGATGATGGACATCTGGGGGAAGAGAAAGAACAAGAAAAAGGGAGTTTTAGGCTAATACTGTGGCACGTGCAGCCAATACGTGACATGGGAAGCTGTGATACACCAGTCTATACTGCATAATGGAATGGAGAACATCTTCCACCTCCACCATTATCTGGAATTGTCCTTAGACAAACCACTAATTATCCTGGACCTACCCTTGGTATCAATGCTTTGGGTAAGGCCTGGGTAAAAGCCCAGTTGAGTCCTTGCCCATGTAGTTAATTAACTTCTCTCATCTTCTGCTATTGCTGGCTCCAGACTCCTCAGGTGCTCTAAGGTAGGTCATGCACTTGATCTCTGTGACAAATGCCCGTGTCACCTCCCTTTTTGTAATTTTACTTTGGGACACTTTTATCCCACAAGAGGCTTCTGTGAAGACTGGATGGTGAGGCTAGATGGTTTCTTCTTGTCTAATTTAGGGTTGCCATATATCCAGGAAAACTGGGACTGTCCTGGTTTGGGGGGATTGCATTCACATACTGACAGGGGTCCTGTTTCAGTTTTTTTTTTGGAAAGAATTATGGCCACGCTAATCTAATTGCTTACATTATCAAAGCTATATGTTTTAAGGTCAAACACAAGGATGCTTGCATGTGTTTTAAAGATCTGCTGTTGGAATCAGTAATTGATTCATGGAAGGTGCACGCATTTACACTCAAAGAAGTGAAGAAGGCCAGGATTCTTGGGAAACAGTAAACTATTTGTAGGGACAGAATTTGTGGGTGATGCATTTTGGAACTGATTTTGTTTTGCTTGATCTTCTTACTCCAAACTCTAGTCTGCAAACTACACTTGGGCACAAACTTCTATGCTGACCCATTTTTCTTTTCTGTAGCAATCTGTCACCTCCTAATGGACTCTGCTGGTCTCTGCCCCCATCATAGCCAAGCTCTCTGTTGTACTTCCCTCTACCTCTTTTTCATGTTGCTAAATTATTAACAAGTTTAATAAACTTGTTATATTTTAATTGCCTGCCCTTTCCATGTTCACTGGTAATCCAGTGGGATATAACACCTGATTGCTTGTGGGTGCTATAGGGATTCGGTTTAAAACCAAAAACCAAAAACCCAGAACCACTAGGTCCTTTACTCTCAAGGAAGGGAGGTTTTTCCTAGACAGCCTACTTCTCTCTAATTTACTTTGCTTGGGACAATACTAGCTAGCTGATATATTTACCAATATTGCTCCCATCCAATTTATGATCCAGTAAATTAGCAAAGCAAAGAACAGGAAGGGATGTACTGAACACAATCTACTAGGATAGCATCTAAGGAGGCATATCTGTTCAGTCCATTGAAGCTACACTTGGATTGGGTTGCACACATGCCAGGTGCTTATTTTTCCCCATGGGTATGAAGATTATTGTTATTGATATGCTGCTTTTCAAGAAAACGCTCACAGAGCAATTTACAGCACAAAGTACTCAGAAAAAGAGTTCCCACTGCTAAAGGGCTCACAATGTAAAACAAGACACAAGAAGCAGCAGCAAACAACCCCTAGAAATGTAGTTGTCCTGGGGTGATAAGGGACCATTGCTCTCCCCCTGCTGGGTTGGAGGCACCCCCACTTCAAAGGCATCTTTTAGACCAGCGACATGGGGTGGGTTATTTTTGCTATAACTATGTCAACTTCTTCCTTTGATCACTACGAGATCATAAATCATCACAATGATTATTGTGAGATCATATTCATCAATGTGAGATAGACTTAAATCACATTTTTTGTATGGTTTCCTGCCTTGTGGATCAAAGGTGGAATTAAACATCTTTTAAAAAATGTACCGTTTCCACAGCTGTGACATGAAGACTTTAGGGTTCATCCACTGACAGGGTCGCCACCCTTTCTGCCCCCCTAGACCTGTCAGCCATGCCAAACTTCATTGTCATTCATACTTTACTCTGATTCTTTTCTCTCATGATTCTATGTCATTCAAAAGTTACTCTCTTTGTTGCATTTCTTAGAAAAGAAGTACGCATAAAAAGATATTGCTCATGAGCCTCACAGAAGGCAGCAGATGTGCCTGAATGGTCTCTCCGCCATACCTTTGGTACTGGGTATCCTGGCTACGTGGGTTTCCCCGTGGCTTTGCATTCGTCCCGCTGGGGTGACTTGTCCTTGTCTGCCTGAGCTCCAAATCCTGGTGTGTGAATCCCAGTTCAACGGATGCCAAATAATCGGCCAGCCAGAAAGAGCAGAGATAAAGATATCAACTTAACACTAGTTGACAGTGTACTGAGTCACTCCCTACATGCACAGCTCCCTGCCCCAGTCACATCATGGCTGTTACTGCCAATGCATTCCATAACCTCCCACAAAGCACTTCAGGGTGTTCCAAGAAAACAGAGACCAGTCCTGATAATCTGGGTGATTAATTCCTCTGCATGGAAATTGCATTATAGGATTGCATTTGGGTAGGTGCATTTTTCATACAAATAAAACACACAGAGTCTACTTCAAACCGCTTACACTTTACAAACTAAGCTGCAATCCTAAAGACATTTTCCTGGAGGAAGACCCATTGAATACAAAGGGGCTTACTTTAGAGTAGACATAGTTAGGATTGTGCTCATAATATGACACTCATCTCATGGCATTTTCTGCCTTTCCTAACTTAGATGTCACCTATTAACCTTGCTTTTAAAATCTTTGCTACTTATATGTCAGGCCCTCCTGTTATTTTTATATAGCTCCCCTCCCCTCGTAACCCTTAGTTGACCAACTGGATCCATTGGACCCGAATTTATAATGTATGCAGATTAGGCTATTTTTAGATGGTAATCTAAAAGTAAATTCCATGTGGATCTTATTTAGGAGTCCAGATTGTATCTTCAAAACCAACTTCTTTCAGATATGGGTAAGTCCAGTAGTCCAGTTGAGCTTGACTTGAGTCACAAGTCTTCACCCTACTCAACTCAGAAACAAATTGTAACAGGTGGACTTTCTGAATTGCGCAGAGAGTTTTGGTGACTCAAAATGACTCAAACCACAAGTTGTTCCCTTTAAAAAGCCACCAGTAGCTGATGCCAGGGTGTTCATGTGTCAACGTTCTCTCTTTTTTTTAAGATGACCATCTAAAAATAGCCTAATTTGCATAAATTATAATTGCCAGTCGATGGATCCAGTTGTCATCTAAGGGGTTTACACACTCCCCTGATGTCTGCATCTCATCAGAAAACAAGGGACAGATTCAATGCTGCGTCTTCTTTCTCAGGTTTTTTGGCCATTTAGAAAGTTGTTGTTTGAGGCATAACATTTTGCCTTATATGTTTGATGGGATTTATTTATTTTATTTATTTAAATAAAATAATTGTCTTTAGGTAATTGTCTTTAGACACATATTAAAGTCTCTGAGCTAAGATGGGAGAACTGGAAATTTTGGTGGTTAGGGAAAACATAATGACCATAACAGAAACCTGGTGGAATGCAATGGGATACCACAATCCCAGGCCATAAACTTAGGAGGAGACAGGGAGGGATATATTGGAGATGGGGTGCTCATCTATGTCAAAGAAAGGGAAACGGATTAAAGGCAGATTTGATTTCACCATAGAATCACTGTGGGTACAATTATGTAGTCAAGTGAAGTGAAGTCGGGCTGTGGGTGGCGCAAGCGGTTAAGACACTGTCTGTTAACCAGCAGGCCAAGTTTCGAGACCTGGGTCGGCCCCACAAGACAGGGTGAGCTCCCGTCCTTAGCCCAGCTCTGCGACGCCACCTGGATCCAATCGTATCGGCTCTGCCTTTCCATTGGACTAATTCAGTGGCCTGGAGAGGGGGGATTTGCTGCTTGGGTAACAGCCTATCCTCCATAACAATCTAACCCAGGCTTTCATGCTTCGCACGCAGCATATGCAGCGCTGAGCACGATACCATAGTCTTTCAAGACTGATGGAGGCCTGCTTAAGAAGAGTGAGGAATGTAGTGAAGAAGGCAAACTCCATGCCTGGGAATATTAAAAGTGGGATTGAGAATGAATGGCCAATACCTGGAGTTCTGCTAGTCTAGTTTTGGTAGTCCACACATCCATTTTTCAAATGCCAAAAAGGATATAGTGGAACTAGAGGAGGTGCAGAAGAGAACGACCAAAATAATTACTGAGCTGGGGTACCTTCCTTCTGAGGGAAGGCTATAGCATTTGGGACTCATCTGTTTTGAAAATAGGCATCTGATGGGGGGCATGATTGACACATACATAATCATGTAGGGGATGGAAAGAGTGGATAGAGAGATTATGCTTTCATTCTCACACAACACCAGTTCCAAGGAACATCTTATAAAATTAAGAGTTGGAAAAGTTAGGACAGACAACAGAAAACTTTACCCACCATGTAATTAGTCTGTGGAACTCCTTGCCCCAGGATGTGGTGACAATTTCTGGCCTAGTTCCCTCTATAAGGGGATTGGACAAATTTCTGGAGGATCATGAGAGTGGTGATCATCAGCTGTGGTGGGATTCAAATAAATTAACAACAGGTTCTATGTCCCATTAGTAACCGGTTCTCAGAACTAGGTGCTCATTCACAAAGGGTTTTATAGAACCTGTGAGAACACACTGAGGCCCACTACTGGACAAGCCATGATAAAGGTAAAGGCATCCCCTGCAGGTTGTACTTGATTTTAGAATTAGTCAACCTCAGAATGTCAGGTAACCCTGCTTACTGGTCAAGAGACACTCTTTCAAGTGGCTGTTCCTCTTTTCTTTAGCAGGGGCAGAGTAACTGGCCCTCCACACCCCAGCAATGTCTGTTCTAGTGGCTTCTGCTGGTGTTCTTTTTGCACTTTAGATTGTGAGCCCTTTTGGGACAGGCACCCATTAGCTATTAATTAGCTATTAATTTTTTCATTTTCTTGTAAACCGCTTTGTGAACTTTTCAGTTGAAAAGCGGTATATAAATACTGTAGATGTAGATGTAGCTACAAGGAAAGGCACCAGGAAACAGGATTCTTGCTGTCTTTTGGACCAATGTTGTGGATCAGTTTGAGATAGAGGAAGCAAGACTAAATGAGCCCTTGGCCAGTGGGGCTCTTCTTATGTTTTCCTTGTTTTGTCTTTTTAGACCTGGCAGATCCAGGTTCAAATCCCCGCTCAGCTGTGAAGCTTCCTGGGTGATCTAGGGCTAGGCACTACTTCACAATCTAATCCACTTCACAGAGTGGTTATGAGGATAAAAAGAATAAGGAATGAGGTACACCACCCTGAACTCCTCAGAGGAAGGGAGGCATAAACATGTGAAAAAATACATAAATAAATAATAAGGTGGCCGCTTTCGGGGCCTTTTCTTTCCTCTGAAAGATGGAAAACAGACTCACTTTTGCTTTTCTGGGTAACAAGGAAGTATAATCCATATTAATTGCATGCAAAGCAAGAGCTCTGCGTGGCAAGCTCAACTGGTTTTCAGCCGTGTGGGCAATTGACTATTGACGACACAATTAACTATTGTGTTTCTAAATGCCGCCTGGGTTATAGCCACATATTTCTGTAACACATTCTCACAAACAAGCAGACAACCAGAGGTATCAGATACAGGCTCTTTTATTCAACAAGGGCAAACTCCTCGGACTCATGTCCTAAATTAAGGAGCCGGCCAAGATGGCTCCTGGCCCTAAACTTTTATAGTAGCAAAGCCGGTTACAGAAAGCAAAAAGGCATTAATTCCATTCAACTGGCTACTTCAAACATGATCATAACAAATAATTATAATTGGTTTACAGGTCAGCATACTAAGTTGTCACAGCGTTGGACATGTGTTCTTTTGTGTGATCTTACCTCTTTAGGTCACACCATATCAGATCGGGTAGTATCTTATTTATAATCTTTATACTTAATAACAATGAGCCATGTTTAGGCCTGGAAGCAAAACCCTTTGTGGCAAATCACTGAAACAGCTCTTGTTCACTTATCAGGTTTTGGCACTGGATCACGGCCATGAAGAAGACCTGACTATTTCTGTTTAGCACAATCCTAACCATGTCTACTCAATAGTAAGCCTCATTGTGTTCAATGGGTCATACTCCCAGGAAAGTGTCTTTAGGATTACAGTCATAGTCCAGACTATAGCAACATTTTGCTAACTGAGACAGAATTAAGCTGCTTTGAGTTCTCAGCCATGGGATTAAGCCTGAGATATGTTGATCAACTATATCAAGCTTTGCTTGTATATTGATTTTTCTATAGCTTCCTACATTTCTACCACTAGCAATTTTCTCCTTGTCTTTTGCAGAGTTAAAACCTATCTGGTCCATCATTCATTAATTTAGTTTATCTTCACCTCTTCCAAATGCAAAATGTTTGTCTCGTGACGGGCTTTCCAGAGCTGCTAGGAATTATTGCACACTTAGTGATGAATGCTTCCTGAATCCTGACAACACTCACCAATAGCTTTGGCATCCAGGAAGAAATCTTTGATTACTGTTGATTCAGTACTAATAATGACAGGGCATTCCATGTTCACAGTCGGATCCTTTGACTAGGAACCTTTTGATTCCTTCTTTTATTTTCTGCAACATCCTTTGCATCTTCCTGACTTCATGAGGTTGAGAGTCTCTTGATACACTGATACTTCGCTTAACAAGCGCCTTGCTTAACAAGCGTTTCACATAACAAGCAAAAATTTCCAAGAAAACTTGCTTCACATAACAAGGTCTGCTTCACTTAACAAGCAAGTGCACTATGGGCACACGTGCTATGCAGCCCTGACGCTCCAGGCGGAGGCTCTTTAAAAGGGCTGCTGGCCAGGGCAGTTGCCTGGGGGTGCCAGAGGCAGCTGCCCCTAACCGCCCCCAAGTACCCCCACCGACCACCTTGAACCTCCAGCGGCAGCCCAGGTAAGCCTCCCAGGAAAGTGTCTTTATTGCAGCCTCCCAACCATGTCTACCCAGAAGTAAGCCCCATTGTGTTAAATGGGGCTTATTACCAGGAAAGTGTCTTTAGGATTGCAGCCTAAATAGACTTCATAGGATCATGCACACTGAATGCATGTTTTGAATTCAGTTCCAGTGTTTTGTCATCCTTTTTACTTCCAGTTAATATTTTTATATGAATATTTTTTGGGTTGTGGAACCAATCATCTGAGTTTCCATTATTTCCTATGGAAAAATCTGCTTCACTTAAAGAGTGTTTCACTTAAAGAGCAGTCCTCTGGAACAAAATAAGCTCTTTATGCGAGGCACCATTGTATATCTTTGTTAACTGGATAACCCAAGCTGGTCAAAGAGGAATGCAAGAAAGAGAGCTGAGCTTCAGGCTCAGCTTAGAAGTCAGTCCTATCCAACTTTCCATTGCCAATGCAGCCACAAATGTTTTCTTACTCTGAGGAGGCCTCTGTGGGAGTGCTGGACAGATGGGTAGGATTGGGCCCTGTGTCTGGTTGCAGGCTTTGAACAGCATCAGCATTCACTATTTGTTCTAAGACTCCATAGCAGAGGCATATTTATCATAAAGCAAGATGTATCTCCAGCCCTAAGCGCTGTTTTAACAGGGGTGCAGACAGTGGTGGGATTAAAATTAACAACAGGTTCTATGTCCTAATAACCTAAATGAAGAACAGGTTCTATGTCCCGTTAGTAACCGGTTCTTAGAACCAGGTGCTCATTAGCAAAGGGTTCTATAGAACCTGTGAGAACTCCCTGAAGCCCACCACTGGACCGTGCAGTGAGGAGCAAAAAACTGAAGAGGTGAGTATGTTTATGCAGCCTTGTGGCTGGCCATGGCTGCATCCTTTGCCTCATATCCCTTGTCTTCCTAGCCACTGTGCTGCTCACTCTCCTCCTGGGCCAACCATTTGAGATGGGACATTTATTGTGCAGGGGAGAAGGGAAAGGCCTGGCAGAGGAGTTGGGAGGGAACACAGAGGGAGAGAACTGGAGGACTGGCAACTGGAGGACTTTTCTGGCCCCCGCATCTCCCCCCCCCCCACATTCTTTCTCCCTCTCGCTTTCTTTTTCTTTGCATCACTTTCTCTTTCAAACCGGCAGGTTCTCTGGGGCAGGGATCTGCCCTCTCATCCCTCTTTGCCTCTCATCAAGGCAAAGAGACACCTCTGGACAGGGAGCTCCTCTTGAGTTTAGTAGGAGGCAAGCACCCCTTCCTCTTTGCCCCTACATGGTGTCTTCTGTTCTTTTGATTGTGTACATTGGAGTGAGCCTCATGGAAGTAATGAGACATTCCCTACAATCCAGAGTAACTATGGGAGCACATAAGAGACATTTACGTCGACGTAGTTACGGCACCACCTACTGAAAACCTATGAGAAATTCATATTGCAATCCAGAGTACAGTAAATTGTTCTTACGTTGGAGCAATGACTCCTCATAGTTACTCTTGTGCCCTTATTGCTAAGCAGACATGCATAGGATTGGGCTGTTGGTGGAACTCCCTGCCACAGAATGTGGTGATGGCATCTAGCCTCAGTGCCTTTAAGAAGGGATTGGACAAATTCCTAAAGGACCATCACAGGTTACAAGCATTGAGGGGTGTGTGTGTGCATAGATAGATGTAGATGTGTGAAACCTCAAAATGCCAGATGTGCTGGGTGGGCACTTGGATGCAGGTGTCTTATGTGCTCCCTGAGTCATCTGGTGGTCCACTGTGAGATACAGGAAGCTGGACTAGATGGGCCTTTAACCTGATCCAGCGGAGGCTCTTCTTGCGTTTTTATGTTCTAATCATACTATGGCTGCTTTTCTAAGCCTCACAGAAAAAAAGAAACTATTGGCACAATCCTAACCAATTTAGGCTGGCCTAGCTCACCTGGCATAAATTCCCATGGTGGTGTCAGTCGGTTGGCATATGCCTGTGCACTGGCCTAACCCCTATGGCAGGCACAAGGGGGTTCGCTCTGGTTCTGGGGGACCTGTTCTACCAATCCCGCTGCATCTGGCAAGCCGGCAGCGGCAGGGGACCCCCAGAACCATGCGGACCGGTTCTGCACTCTCCCAGCCTCCCAGCCGGGGAGGCTGAGAAGCATCCGCGTGGCGCCACTGCGCTCTCCCAGCTTCTCCCAGCTGGCCAGGGAGGCTGAGAGGGAGGAGGGCAGGCCAGGGAGGCTGAGTGTGGAGAGGACTGCAGCCTCAGAGCCCCATTCTAGGCAGGTCTACTCAGAAGTAAGTCCCAGTATAGTCAATGGGACTTACTCCCAGGCCAGTGTGGAGAGGACTGTGAAGTGCAAGGTTTCTGCACTTAGGCAATAAAAACTAAAAACATAGGTATAAAACGTGGGATACTTGGCTTGGCAGCACAACATGTGAGCGGGATCTTGGAGTCGCCGTGGATCACAAGCTGAACATGAGTCAGCAGTGTGATGTGTCTGCAAAGAAGGCAAATGCCATTTTAGGTTGCATTAAGAGGACTGGAGCTTCCAAGTCATGAGAAGTTCTAGTTCCTCTTTATTCTGCATTGGTCAGACCTCACCTTGAGTACTGTGTTCAGTTCTGGGCACCTCACTTTAAGAAAGATGCAGCCAAACTGGAGCAAGTCCAGAGGAGAGCGACAAGAATGATCAGTGGGATGGAAGGGAAACCCTACGAGGAAAGGTTGGGGGAACTTGGGATGTTCAGCTTGGAAAAGAGGAGGCTGAGGGGAGACATGATTGCCCTCTTCATATACCTGAATGGCTGTCATATGGAGGAAGGGGCCAATTTGTTCATTGCTGCTACTCAAAGCAGAACTAGAACCAATGGGTACAAACTGCAAGAGAGGAGATTCCGGTTGGATATCCGGAAAAAATTCCTGATGGTGAGGGCGGTTTGGCAGTGGAACAGATTGCCAAGGGAGGTGGTGGACTCTCCCTCACTGGGGATCTTCAAGCAGAAGCTCAACAAGCACCTGTCGGGGATGCTCTAGGGGGAATTCCTGCTGCAGGCAGGGGGTTGGACTAGATGACCTACTAGGTCCCTTCCAATTCTATGATTCTATGACTGCAGCCTCAGAGCCCCATCCTATGCAGTTCTACTCTGAAGTAAGTCCCAGTATAATCAATGGGACTTACTCCCAGGAAAGTGTGGCGAGGACTGCAGGTCAGGAGAGGCTCCAGGTCAGGAGAGGACTCGGGCTGGGGCTTACGCCAGCCTAACTAGAGATTAGGATTTCAGCCTATGTCTCTCCTTTTTTCTCCTTCCTTTCTCATTCCCCCATAAAAGTTGATGCTGATCTCAGGATGTTGTACTCTAGAGAACTGACTTTTCTGTGTTGTCTTTTGTGGAAATTTTTTGGGTCCAATTTTGCAGTTCTAGACAGTAGGAGAGTGCAGGTTTTCTTTTAGGGATGCCAATGAAGGGATTTCTGTCATCCTGTGTAGTGTCTGTCTGTCCTTTTTGGGTTTTTGTAGAATAGTGGGACTTGGACATTTCAGCCCGGTACCCATTTTCAAATTTAAAAATCTATCTGCGACCCCCTGCCGAACTTCCCGGGGTGTGACATCACTGTGATGAAAGAGTTTCTCCATGTCTATTTGGAAATACATCCCATTGAGTTCAATGAGACTTACTCCCAGGACAGTTCAGTGCCAGATTCCAAGATGGTGGATTCCACCCTCTCATGATAGCAACAATACATATTATTATCAGTTTAATAATATGCAGGATCTGTGTTATTCTCATTGTATAACATATTGTGCACACTGAAATTAATCGGCAATCTCATCAAAAACAACAACAAACTTTCTCAAATTCAATAATGGGCCATCTCAATCACCAAACCCTTTGGACTGTTTCTTTTTATTTTATTTTTTCTTTATCCCAATAGGTGGAGCTGCTCTTCCAAGTAATACCCATCAAATACTTAAGAGTATATCCTTTTTCATTTTTCCCCAATGTTGTCAATTGGGAGATGGCAATTTATATTGTTGCCATCTCAGACTAGGCCCTTGGAGCAGTGTTTCTCAACCAGTAGTATAGGTACCACAAGTAGGACATGAAGTGGTATCTGGTAGTATTCACAAGACCCCTGGACACCTGTCACCTGGGAGTGAGACCAGGACAGTGGTTTGCTGATCTTGTAGCCTGTGGTGCCAATCTCAAAATGTTGCCCCAAAAGTGATGTCACAACCAGAAGTGATGTCAACCCTGGGTTTTTCTAAAGAGAAAATTGGGAAAAAAAACTTGGCTTCTCCTCCTCAGTGGTTTACCACCCATTTGCTCTGCTGTAGCCATAGCTAAAGCACCTATTTGCTATCTGGAGTCAAAGATGATTTTGTTACCCTCCTACCGTGCCTCCACAACAACAAAATCAAATTTTAATTAATTAAAAAATGAAAATTGTGTTCCTTATTGGTAAGGGAAACTGTCCTGGGGCAAAAAAGAATGGTTATTCTTTCCCTATTAAATATAAGAGGATCACCACTTAGAAGTGACTGTAAACCCAGTAAGCATGGATAATTGTATTATGATATATGTATATGGAAATGAGAGCTGACTCAATATTTATTAGTCTATTAGCTCCATACAATATCGGAATTACATCTCATTGGCTCTGAGAGAAATCAGTATCATGGGAAAGTTTTGAGTTAAATCCACTTTTTATTCCATTGATTAGTTTTCATTTTCTGGTTAATTGGGTATAACGTTTGATAGATTATAGATATCCCAATGCAGTTTGTTTCATTCTGCACTAGCGAAAACCGTACCTGTGTTGCAGGAGTAAAATTCCCCCATACACCATCTCCCCACAGCGCATCAGTCCCCCAAACACATCAGTCCCCCATGCGCATCAGTCCCCCATGCACATCAGTCCCCCATGTGCAACAACCCCTATGCGCATCATTCACTCATGCGCATCATTCACTCATGCGCGCCATACTCCTAGGAGTGCAAACACAGTCTTTTGAAACTTAAGTCATCTGATTATACCAGTTTTACAGTAACACACAGAATTGGAGAGTGGCCTTTCCCCAAAGCCTGTTGAACCCCTCAAAGTGTTGTCACTGGGCTCTTTGGCTATCTACTGCACCACAGTACAGTGCGGGTATGTTTGCATGTATTTCAGCAGATGGAGCTGCCGTGATAAGAAGGGAACTGGAGTTGTGACATGTCTGAGAAGAATCTGTGACGTGTCTTTTGGCCCCATCGTAAACCACAAGCCTGCCTGGGCGTAATTGCTCGGCCTTCGTCTTTCTTTATCTCCTTTGCCACCCTGCCAATTTTTAAAAGGCAAATTTGTAGCATATGCATATGACATTCTCCATGCCAAGAGGCATTGGCACCAACAAAGATACAAGCTATTTTAATTAACAGACCTTCAACTCAAAAAGATTGGATCCAAGACACTAGAATGACTGTATCTAATTTCCTCCAAAGCTACTCTGGTTTATTAATTAATCTCCTCCTGTTTATTAATCTCCTCCTGAGAGTCCTCCTCCTGTTTATTTTCCTCCTAAACAGGAGGAATTCGAATCTTCTCCTCTTTACAAAGGTCTCATGCAAAGGGGTAAATTGATGTCAAGGGGCAAAGAGGTAAGTTGATGTCAAGGGGCAAAGGGGTAAATTGATGTCACCATATTTGTGCAGAATGAGGAGGAATTCCAACCCGGCTCCGGTTTAAACAATGGTGTCAAAAGAAATGAAAAGAACAAGCACTGTTAGTATGTCTGTGTACAAAGTAAACTAAATCTAAATTATACTTAGATTTCCCTTATGACCTGTTCCAAATCTCAAGGATGGGATATTGGAAGTTCTGGTGGGCAAATTACTGATACTGTTCAACAACGATGTTACCTTATAAGCTGCAGCAATTTCACAATTTAACAGTGATGGGATCCATATAACTCAAGAGAAACTAATAAACCAGTCTTATGGAGCAAGCCCCATTGATTCTAATGGGATCGACTTCTGAGTATACATGTTTAGGGATTGGACACCATGGCAGCAGTCTTAACTACCACAGAGATTTTTTTCTGTGTAATTTAGGGGTGTTCAAACTTTCATCTTTAGGGCTTCTGAATCTTTAACAATTGTGTCGAAAAGAGGATTTCAGCAGGTGCAGCTTCTCTTCTCACAGATCACAAGATGTACCTGCTGAAATTCCCTCTTCTACACAATTGTTAAAGGTCCAGGAGCCCTGATGTTGAAGGTTGGGACATCCTGGTGTTTCATCCTCTCCAGTAGATGAACAAGTATGATTCAAAGTAGAAAGCTTTTAATATATTTTTTAGAAAAATATGAGGTGATTCAAAGCAGAAAGCTTTTAGTATATTTTTTATATACGACATTATACTATATACTAAAAATAAATACATATACTAAAATACATATACTAAAAATAAATACATTTCCAGCATTGTTTGCCAAGAAAGACTCCAAAATACAACCATGGGATGTTTGGATCCATAAAGATGCTCAGCAAATAGATGTGACAAGAAAAAGTGGTTAAAGGATTGACCATCTGTGTCAACACAGCTCTGCCTCTGGTGCTGGTAAAGAACTGGTGCTCCCAGTTCTGAGTTATATGGGCCTTTAAAATACATGGAAGATAAGGTCTAGTGCTGAGTTGCAACCTGAAGTTCTTACATGTTTTAATTTTAAAACATCAAGACACTAGTTCTTATGGTTCAAACTTGAAGCATTTGATGGTTTTGCAGGGGGTCAGAAAGCAAAGCTGAAATGAGCAGAACATACAGTTGTCAGTGAAGGAGCCTCTGTGGCCTCCACACAACCCACATGCATTCTCTTTATGTCGTTCCTTTCCAGTATTGCACCTCCTGCCCTCCAGTTCCAGTTCAGTGTCTGTATTCTCTCCTTCCCTCTCTGCCTCATTTTTTTTCTCGTCATTGCAATCTCCCTGCTTTCTCTGATGGTCCAAATTTAAGGTCGCTGAGAAAACCATGCCAAATGAGGAATGGAATCATGCATGCATAATCTATTCTACTTGCAAAGTCTGGCCTGGGGACTCAGAGTGTCCCTAAAGGCCAAACTCAGTTTGTTTGGCCTTTGGGACTCAGAGTGTGCACATCCCACATGTAAATACTTTTCACAATTACTTGCTGGAATCGGCTCTTTTCATGCTGTCCGAAGGTGTTAGAGCTCTTCCCACATTTCAATTGCTCCCTGTTTTTGGAATCTCCTCATCGTAGCTGATCCTTTGGGTCGTCCTCTCATGTCTAGTTCTCACTGAAGAAGCCCATCTAGGCCTGGAGAAGGGATGTACCTCAGCAGCAGGGAACTCAAATTTTGGGTGCCAGTGTTTGAGGATCAGTCCTTGCCCGTGTTCCTGGGTAGGGCTGGGAAAGGCAGCAGCCTGAGTCCTGAAGGACCTACTGCTGCCAGTCAGTGTGACAGTGTGGCGATGGTATGAGACTGTATGCATTCTGAGCAGCGGTCAATATTCATTTCTTGAAAACATGTCCACACTGCTGCCCTCCCACACATGCCACATAACACAATTATTGTAACATACTAAAAAAGAAAAACCACAGCAACAAATTCCAGGACAGTTCCACTTCAGACTAGTGGCTGGGCCAGAGCCTTTATGCACCTTTGCATCTTATTTTCGGTGTTGTATGGCAGCAATCAATGTTTTGTGCTTCCACCTGTAGACTGCACTTGCACAGGTTGTTTGTCTCAGTGAAGACTAGGCCTGAACATCTCTTCCCCCTCACTCTCCACCCTCCACATCTCCATTGCCACCATCTACATCCCCCCGGCTGACCCTTCCTTCTGGCTCCATATTGGTTGCACAGGCTTCTTCTCGTTCTTCTTTCTTTGCACGCATTCGGCGGCACCTGTTGCTCCAGCACATCCGTAAGTTAAAGTATGCGCTGCAGCCTATTAGGAACAAAATGGAGGTAAATACCAGGCCCCAAAGTGCAACCCGTTTCTCTGCCCTTCCCCTCACTGCACATTCTACAGACTGAGGACAGCTGGCAATCCCTGGGGTACAGATAAAAGTCCGACCAATCAGACGGGGCATCTGGAGGAGGAGGATGGCGAGGAGGAAGCCAATCTCAGTGGCCATGATGAATCCCACCCAGAGGTCAAAGAGGGGGATGCCGCAGATTCTAGCAATGGTCATCTTGGCTTTGTCCTGCGGCCCAGGAGTGACCACTCTGGGGCTTGTGTTGTCTGATGAAGGAGTGGCTTCTCTACCACCACAGGGTTCACACTGGGGGCCACAGCGTGTGTCCATACAAGATGGGTCAGTCTCAGCACAAGCATCATTACCAGGCATGGGGGAGTTCTCAGCCTGGTATGGCTGGGAATACATGTTGCTTCCAAAGCTCATTTCACTGCTGCCAGCAGCATCAAAGGTGACACGGCGCTTAGTGGGCATCTTATTCCCATTAAGTGGCCTGCGTTTGATGGCCATGTTTGTTTTGTCATCCTCCCATGGGGGCACAGCAGTACTATCCATATTACGCTTGGTGACTGGCCTGCATTTGGTTGCCATTCTGTATCTGCTGCCTTTGCAATAGTTGGGGGCCATTTCACTCTGGCCAGTGTACCTGGGAGGGGTGCACATACTATACATGCAGTCTGTGCCACTTGAATCAGGGGAGATTGGGATGCCACATTCTTCAGGGTCCATATATCTTTGCTGGATGGTCTCATTGTGTTCAGCACTTGGCCAACACTGGGAAGAAGTACAGCCTTTGTAAGGTGAGTTGTTATAAGGAAGAGGAGCACAGCTGGTGGGGATGTACTGTGCTGTTTCATCATAAGGAGGTGCAACATTGGGTTGCCTTATCTGATGATGCAAGATAGACATTTCGTTTTGATCAGATCCAGGGCAACTCATGGTGGACTTTGTTTGCTTACTATCCATAGGACAAACCCTCGTTTTGCTATGAGCCTGGTCAGGCATCCTGGTTTCCCCAACGGGTCTGGAGTTAATAGGCATGCCATATCCTCCATACCCTCTGACTTCACTTGGGCCATATTCAACATCAGGATTAGATTCCCCAGGCCCATATGCCACATTGGGTCCATACCAATCAGACCAGTTAGAGTCAGGAGGTCGGAAACTACTGCGACCATAACTTCTAGTGAGACCACGAGACCCCACATGGTAGATGGTGGATATATCGGCACTGCTACGATGGGGCGCAGTAGCAACTATTGCTAACCTTTTATTGTCTTTGTCTCTGTCATTGTCATCTTTGTGATCGACTTTCTTTTTCTGGGGGATGGAGAGCCTCATAAGCCCAACAAGTAGGAGCAATACAATGAACACCAGTGCCCAAGCTGATGAAACAGATATTGGGAAATGTTGGTTGTGGCACATGGCTGTGCAGAAGTCTCGAGACCTGTCGTGGATCGGGTGGACCCAGTTGCAGGCCACATCCTCCAGGGAAGTGTCCCAGGGCCCATTGGAGAAGAAGATGGCCACGATGCGGAGGCCCAGCAGGAAGTACCATGGGCCCAGACCCTCGCAGCTGAGAGATCCAGAGAGGGAGGACAGCAGTGGTTGAAAGACATGGATAAGACCCGAAAGGATGATGGACATCTGGGGGAAGAGAAAGAAGAAGAAAATGGGAGGTTAGGCTATAACTATGTCATAAGCAGCCAATATTTGACCTGGGAAACTGTTGATCTACCTTGTGATACACCAGTCTAGACTGAAGAATGGAGGGGAGGGGAACTTTTTCCACCTCTACCCTTACAAGAATTGACCTCATATACCATTAGCTATCCCAGACCTATCCTGGGTATCAATGCTTCCAGGTAAGGCGTGGGTAAGAATCCAGTTGAGTCCTTGCTCATCGAGTTAACTAAATCTTAACTATTGTAGTTAACATTTGAATACTGTAACTTCTTTTCCTATGCAATTGCTCACACCAGATTGCTCAGTCTCTCTGGAGCAAGATACTGCACTAGATCCATTTGACCACCAATGTGTGGCCCTTATTTGCTATTTTTCTTTATTTTTGATTACTTCTAGCCCGCTATAGACTTCTGTGAAGGCTCTGCATCCTAAAAGAACATTCTTTGGTAGCAGGCAGTTCTCCATTTGAAATGCCACTTCATTTGAAATGGATTGTACTGCTGTTTCTATGTGTCTTGATTTGCCCAGAGGTAATAGATTCTAGCCCACCCACTTTCTGAAATTGACATATATACATTGATTGGGCAGCCAAGGTCACCTGTCTAGGCAACAGATGGAATGGTGAGACCAAATGATTTCATCTCATCTAACAGGATGACTCTGTGACATCATCAAGCTTATATATGTCTTAAGATGAAACACCAGGATGCTTATCTGTGTTTTGACAGGTCTGCTGTAGGAATCAGGATACAATCCTAACCAATTTTGCTTGGTACAACTCACCTGATTCCAGATACCAGAGTGGCATGGGGATGCTAGCACATGTATGTGCACTGGCATAAACCCCCATGAGTGGTACAGAAGTGCCTTCCAGCATTTTGTCACAACTCCAGGCCAGCATGGGTCTTATGGTGAGACTTATGTCAGCCAAACTGAAGGTTAGGATTGCAGCCTGAGTAGCCACTAAATTGGTTCTCCAACGTTTACCACCACGACCACTTCTAGATTCACACTGTGCCCCAAATGCCTTGTGGCTTTTGGGTAGCACCAGTGTGCATCCTACATGGGTTGTCTGAATGCCTTCAGACTTCCAGGTAGATGGCCTGTGACCTACAAAAAAATCAGGTCCAGACCCATGTTTGAGAATTGCTGTTTATTATTATAAATAATAAAATATTAATAAAAATATGGCTTTAAATATACCATTTTGTTCTGCATGTTTGTATATTTTAAAAGAGAAGTCACAGAGAGCCCCAAATCCAGATTGAGACTATGGCATAGGATTGGGGATTTAACCCTTTGCTTCTGAAACCGTCCCGATCCAGATCACTCCCCCACTGCACCTTTTACCTCTTTATATTTAGAAAAATCAAAGAGCTATATTGTTGCTGAGATAATGTCCTAATTACATTTTGAAATACAGGGTCTCAAATGGTGCCCTAGCAATAGTGATAAAATTCATCAAGTAAAGGCTTCAGTTCTTGTCCCATGTTTGACCTTAGGAAAATTAGACAATGTGGCCAGTGGTGGACGCCAGCAGGTTCGCACCTACTCTATAGAACCGGTTGTTATCAAGAGATAGGACATATAAAGTTGAAAAATAGCCATCTAAAAGTGGCTGCCAGATGCGCACAGAACTGGTTGTTCATTTCTTTGAATCCCATCACTGAATGTGGCCCTGGGACCTTCGGAAGTTGGATGAAAATATATATTAAAGGCATAATAGACCAGACGTGTAGGAGATGTTTGCAGATACAAGCAAAACCCACACATGTGTGCCCGAGAACCTTGGGTAAGCCTCAAAGGCATTTGAGTTTACTAGCTGAACAAAACAGGATTTTGTGGTTAGACTTCTATCCTACACAACTGCGTCATACACTTTTGTTTGGAAACTCAATTGTTAAAGATGTGCCTATAAATCCTTGCATTTTGGTGTGACAATCTGAATCTCCCCTCTGATCATTGAACCAACGAGATTTCCCCATCAGTTCTGGTGTTTTCCTTTTCTGCGCAATAAACTCTTGCTTTTGAACCACACAGCCGAATATGCGTTTCAGTCTTGTGGCTTCTTCATCCACACTACCATGTACACTTCTGGTAATGTGTAATTTGTCCCCTAAATTTATCTTAAATTGAATATTTTTTATTGATTTTGTATTTTTCCCTTTCCTTTTGAAGCACAGTATAGGGTACTATGGATCAAATACAATGCGTCCATGGACGATTAGCTTATGGTTGCAATCCTAAACACACTTTCCTATGAGTAAGGTCTATTGAACACAAAGGGGCTTACTTTTGAGTAGATATGGATTGTGCTCTTTGTCTCTCCCCACCCCCAAAGGAGTGCAGAGTAGGGTGACCTTGCCAAATTGAACTACAATATCCTATTCTAAATTCACACACACTATTCCTGCAATCCTAAATATACTAGGCTGTAAATGCCATTGAGATCCAAAGGACTTCTCTTCAGTAAACACGCTTGGGATGTGATGTAAGAACAATTTACTCTGGATTGCAATATGAATTTCCCATAGGTTTTCACTTTGTGGTACCATAACTACGTCAACATAAATGTCTCTTATGTTCTCCTGTAGTTTGGATTGTAGGGAATAACGTCCTTGTAATCCTCAGTATCTAGGCAATCTTTTCTTTCATCTCAGAAAGCATTTGAGTTGTACACTCCATGAAATTAAATTCTCAGATCAATGAAAATGATGCTCACAACACCATTTTCCGGCTCTCTTCATGCCTCCAGTTGATCAGAACATCTAGAGAACATCTGATTGAGCATCAGTTGTATAACCTATCGTGCTTTCAAGTTGAAATTGAACTAACAGATGTTTTGGAATCAAATAGGCAACTTTGGCACCTTTCACCAAGCAGCCAAAACTAGTCGCAGGGATGAGGCTAATCAACCATGATACCCCCACCCCCACAACTACTATTGTTGTCTTTGCCCTGGTGGAATTGTGCCTGGATGTCTTTAAAAGTGTCTTTAGGATTGCAGCCTAAGTCTCATGAGATGGAGGAAATGCCAAAGAGTGAGCCAGCTGCTAGTGAGACATGCCAGAAGACGGAAGGGAATGTGTAGAAGTAATTTGCCAGTCCTTCCCAGCATGCAGAGGTCAACCACAAGCACTGAAATGATTTGTGCTGCAAGCTGGTGCCTAAACTTTAATTTGTGTTGAAAACAGCGACTTCAAACCTTAGAACTTCAAGACTCTATAGTGGATTGTTCTGACCACAAAATAAGGCAAGCGTTTGTTAACTCATGACATTTTTTTGCTGTAATCTTCATGGATTAAAATATAAAGAAGAAAAGGGCTTGGGCAGGTGAAATCTCAGACACAAATTTTACAGGCTCTTCTTTCCTCTTCATGGGAGAAAAATGTTTGGTTATAACTTAGTTGTTTTAACTCTGATTTTTCTGAAATGAAGCCAGAATAAATGCAATATCAGGTAGATTTTTTTTGTGGCAAATTTCATGCTGGCAGGATTTTGTGTGGATTTTGAAATGCATTGAGTGTTCAGGCTGTATAAGACAGAATGCCAAAAATGAAACAAAAAACCTTCTGTGATGGTTCATTGGCATCCTTTAGTCTTGAAAGACTCTGGTATCGTGCTCTGATTGGAGGTCCTGAAACAACATCTAGTGTGGCTAAAAAAGCCAATTGGAGAGTGTCCATCCCTTCCACACTGAAGACAAATAAATTCGGTCCCCTGCCCAGGCCCAGGTTTTGCTGCTTTCGGGTCTGTCTTTTTGCTTCAGCCTGCCGAACAAGTGTCTCTTCCAGTTGGAGAAGGCCATGCTGGGTCTTTTGCCTCCATGCTGAACGAATGGAGGTCAAGGTTTCCCAGCTGTTGAGGTCCATTCCCAAGGCCCTTAGATCCCTCCTGCAGATGTCCTTATATCACAGCTGTGGTCTCCCTCTAGGGCGCTTTCCCTGCACTAATTCTCCATATAGGAGATCTTTTGGAATCCGACCATCAGCCATTCGCACGACATGCCCAAGCCAGGGTAGACGCCGCTGTAGCAACTGATATGTGAGGGTTACATTACAGAATCAGTGCACAATTGCATATGCTCAAAATTACATTGGAACTACTTGATAACAGAACAATAGATACTATTGCTTTGAAAATTACCAAAAGCAGGAGTGAAGTTGGTGAACTGCAGCTACATTGACCAATCTTCAGGTATGTATTTAGTAAATTAAATTGTTCTCATCATTTATATATTTTTTCTATGTTGTGTGTGTGTTTTGCCAAGTGTGCATAGTCAAATTCATGCAAGTCAACTGTGTCTTGCTAACACAATACAGTTTTTGGAGCTTTTTCACCCAAAGGATACATAGCCTGATATTTTTTTCTCTGGAATATCTCACCATGTTGGAAAATAGGTAGCATCTATAACAATTGTTTTTCCCCCTTTTTTCTTACACTTGCTCTGTGACTTATTAGTACCCCCGAAATAGAACACATGTCCTTTTTGCTTTGTTTCCTTTTAATATTGCCTCCTTTCAGTTCTTCCCTTGTACAATCCAACTAATAAAATATTTCAAACTCTGGCATTATGAACAAATTTAGATGTCCAGCATATGGTAATCTGAAGCAGAAGGTTGGCAGGCAAACAACTAAAAGACAAACTGATATTTAATGTGCATACATATTCATATTTGTTGTTTGCCTAGTGCTCTTCAGGGGCTGTGGGTGGCGCAAGTGGCTAAGACACTGTGCCTGTTAACCAGCAGGCCAGGGTTTGAGACCCGGGTCGGCCGCACAAGACAGGGTGAGCTCCTGTCCTTAGCCCAGCTAAGATCCAATTGTCCTTAACGCCAGCTGGATCCAATCGTATTGGCTCTGCCTTTCCATTGGACTATTTCAGTAGCGTGGAGAGGCAGGATTTGCTACTTGGGTAGCAGCATATCCTCCATAACAATCTACCCAGGCTTTCGTGCTTCACATGCAGCGTATGCAGCGCCGAGCACGATACCATAGTCTTTCAAGACTGAAAGAGGCCTGCTTTTTAGTGCTCTTCACTTTCAAAGTACTGTGATCTGTACCCAGGGTAACCATATGTCAGGGTGACAATGACCATATGTTCTCTTTTTCCAGGACATGTCCTCAATTTTAGCCTTGTGTCTTGGAAAAATTTCAGTGTCCTCCTTTTTCTTGTGAGTGGATGGCATGCAGCCTTCTTGGTATTTATAAATTCTATTAATAAATTATATGTAATAGTTTTAAATTTAATAATAAGTAATACAGTGTTAAAATTAAGCATATATATCTATGAGTGCTTTTAAATTTTCTAGGTTGTCTTACATTTTGGGGCAATGCTTGTTCTCTTTTGCGATTGTGACATATGGTCATACTGCCATATGTCATAGCCAGAAAAGAGGACAATGCCCTGCTGAAACGTAGGACACCCATGAAAAATGTAGGACATGATAAAATAATGTGGTTAATTTAAACACTATATTACTACTGAATTTAGAACTATTACATACATTGCATATAATTTATAAATTACAAGGCGGCTACATACTGCCTGCTCTCAACAAAACAGAGGTCAACAAAGATTTTTTTCCAGGACACAAGGCTAAAAAAGAAGGCATACCCTGTCTGTACCTTAAATAAGGCATTGTGATTTAATTTAAATCCTTAAGTCCTAACTATCCTCACTGCAAAAAGTAGACCAAGGGTGGCCTGATCATGAGATGGGCACAAGATCCTGTATGATCTGGGATATTTGGGCAGGGCTGCTGCTCAGGAATCCAGTGCCTCTCTGCAAATTAGAAAAGGCTCCCCCTTCCTCACTGTGCTTGCCAATTGAATGTGTGCTGCATTCTGGGATGGACCTCCTCAACAGAGTGACCAGATGCCCAAACCTCAAAAGGAGGACAAGTTCTTGGATTCCTCTCAGCCTGGTCTTTCCAGCAGACAATGACATGTTTGCCTACTCAAGAGTAAAGCCGCAATACTGGGCACTTTCACTTTCCCATAGAGCTCAATGCATATTTTTATTTTTAGTTGTTTGGCCTTAACTTTTGATAGGAAGGAAATATTTCTAAATGGATTTTTGCATTGGATTCTGCTCTTCAATATGAATCCAACGACATATGACATGATTGCACACCACTGCAAAGTTCCAAAATGAAGCCCATTTGGAGGACACCTAGACAGAAGGCTAAAAAAGAGGACAAATCTGGACATTTCAGATCATATGGTCATCCTGATTGTCAAGGATGAGGAATCTTGGGGCTGCATTGCAGCTACATCAGTGCTGGAAACTTGGATAGGATTGGGCCCTGAATTATGTGGGTTGCTAAGAACTTCAAAAAGTTCTCCAAACCATGTGAATATGCAACATAATTGCACAGCGTGGAATAGCAAAAGATGGGGACTCTGGGGACACAATCCTAACAATTTAGGCCAGCACCACTCACTCACCCATACCTCCATTCCCATAGTGCGATGGGGAGGGCAGAGCATATCTGTGCAGTGGCCTAACCCCCAAGAGTGGTGCAGAATTACAACACCCCGAGGCCAGCACAAGACTTGTGCTGGCTTAACTGGGGGTTGGGGTTGGGATTGTGTGACAAACAATCCTTGTCATATCTGGATTGATGGAAGCACGGGGATGAACTGATAGTTAATAACCAGAAACATCTTGGAGTCATGGAAATAACTACACTAAAATGTCAACTTGATTATTTAGCAGTAACAAAAAGATCACATTTCATGACAGGAATAATGAGGAAAGGGTTAAAGTGCCCTTGATTGTCATTCTTTTTCATAAAGCTTCATGCAGTGAAAATATGTTTGTTAACATTATGTGCATAATTCTGGTTGCTTCATCTGAAAAAGGATCTCGGAGCAAGAAAAAGTGCAAAGAGCAAACAAAGTGATTAATAGATTGGAGTACCTTTCAAGCAATCCAAACTTCATAATGTAGGGGAAGCAGGCCTCCGTCAGAGGCCTGGAAGACTATGGTATTGTGCTCCGCGCTGCATACACTGCATGCAAAGCACGAAAGCCTAGGTTGGATTGTTATGGAGGACAGGCTGTTACCCAAGCAGCAAATCCCCCCTTTCCATCCACTGAATTACTCCAGTGGAAAGGCAGAACCAATACAATTGGATCCAGCTGGCGTCGCAGAGCTGGGCTAAGGACAGGAGCTCACCCTGTCTTGTGGGGCAGATCCGGGTCTCGAACCCTGGCCTGCTGGTTAACAAGCACAGTGTCTTAGCCACTTGCGCCACCCACAGCCCCTAATGTAGGGGAAAGATGGCTAAGAATTGGGGACTGGATAAAGGCTTATAAAGTTATGCATGGTTTGGAAACATTTATCAGGCTGCCATCCTAGTCCTAAACACTTTTCTGGGAGTAAGTTCAATTGAGTTCAGTGGCATTCACTTCTGAGCATAAGATTACACTGATTATGTTGTTTCTCTCCCATAATGCTCAGTCACTCAATGGAATTGTCTGACAATAGATTCCGGGTGGAAAACAAAAATGCTTCTTACCACATCATGCAATTAATTTATGGAATTTCCTCAAGTTGATGGCCAGTAGTTTAAAACAGGATTAGATGCAGTGGTGGGCTTCAGGGGGTTCTCACAGGTTCTATAGAACCCTTTGCTAATGAGCACCTGGTTCTGAGAACCAGTTGCTAATGGGACTTAGAACCTGTTGTTAATTTAGGTTATTAGGTCATAGAACCTGTTGTTAATTTATTTGACTCCCACCACTGATTAGACACATCCACAGATGGTGGGTATAGCAATGGTTATTATTAGTCATGGTGGCTAAATGGAATGTTCAGGTTTTGAGCAGTGGTGTAGCTAATGATCACGTAGCCCACTTTTGTTCCATAGGCTTTTGTGTTTTCATTTTCTGGTTAATTGGCCATAATGTTTGATAGAACATAGATATTCCAATGCAGTTTATTTTATTGCATTCTGCATAAAATTACCTTTCCTACAATATATAACATGATGTTATCATTCATACATCCCCGTTTTTCACAATTTTAATCACTAGTTCAGCTTGTAGCTTCCTAAAACTTGTAGCCTGGTACAACCATCTACTGTACCCACTAGCTACGCTATCGGTTTTGAGTCAATGCGTCACTGAGTACCAAGTATTGGGGTGGGGGGGACCATGAATGGCCCACTGACTTCATATCCTGTTTGTGGACTTCTAGGAAGCATCATCTGGCCACTCTGTAAAAAAGATCAGGTAGGTTTTTGGTCTGATCCTAGATGGAGTCAGAGGTCACTCGCTAAGAGTCCCTAACTGTCTACCAGGTCAGGGTGACTCCTGAACCTTGGTAGTTGTGGCCCAGTATTCCATATGGGGTGCCACGGTGGCAGAAGGGCTACCAACAATCTGAACTTCATCTAGCAGGCTCTGATATCTTTACGGCAGCAAATATTGTCCCCAATATTCTGGGCAAACACTATGCCCTTTGCAACGACATGTCTGCACTGGACAGGAACACTATATGTATCTTTTTTCAACAGTTGCTTAAGGGCAGTGTGATTTGAGTCCCAAAAAACAAAATCTTAGAGAAACTATTCTTCAAACTATTCTGCTATGTTCCATTTTTCTGTGCTGCCAGAAAGGAAGAAGAAAGGCAGATCAGTGAGAGAAATAGAGAAGGCTATTCAGAAGTGGAGGACTTTAGTGTCTGTTTCCTGCAAACAAGGCCATGCTTGAAGTGAAAGCTCCATTGAGCTGAAGGGGACTGTGAGAAAAAGGTGTGAAGAACAAAACAGGGGGAAAGCATAGTGATCACAAGTTCTCCTTTGCTTTTTGCCTCCCTGTGCTATTTGAAGTTGGGTCTCTGGTTTACCTCTGGCAAGATTTGCATAAACTGCTTAATTTTAAGGACATTTAAAGAGGGAATACCTCAATTTGGCTCTTAATCCTTGTCTCCATCACTTCTGCTTGATGCTACCGAATCATTTCCTGGAAAGTAGGACGCTGGCCTACTCCTCAAAGAGGGCATAATAATTCCTGACCCCTGATCTAACACAGCAACAACATCTGCCACTGCGCCATGAACCAGAGGTTGAGATGCTTCATATTGTCCCCCACAGAGATGCCACAGTCCAAAAGGAGCCACTCAAAAGTCCCATGAATGTGTCTGCATCATTTTCCACATGGAATATTGGGAGCTTTTGGAAAATGAGCAATTTGGGGTAGAAGAAGGCTTCTCTGCCAGATCTCTGCCAACCTCTTGCCAGATACAGACCACATGCGCCATGTGGGTGTCCAGCGCAAGGCACATCTTGCCTTCCCCAAAGGCAAAAGATCAATGTTTGGCAAGAAGCCTAAAATGCAAGCAGCAAGCAAAACACATTCCTTAATGTGATTAGCTGGACGCCTTCTCAATTTTTGTTATTTACATTGAAGCAGCAGCAGGAGTGCATACACGGATCCTTTTGTGCATGTTTAAAAATCCTATGAATGGTGATGACACGGGTCTATCCTATTGGCTGGTTTCTGAATACTTGGGCATTTATATCTGCCCCTTAACCTGGTCAGGTGGGAATGGATATCCAATCTATTTTTGCATACTAATTCAGTGGAGGGGCTACCTAGTGTTTATTATTATTTGAGAAACCAGGTACAGAGACAAGCAACACACAAAATGACCTATTGGGTCTGCCATGTAACCTTTCTGCCACGGCACTGATTTCAAAAGCATGCAGAAGCATTCCAGGTCAATGTCTACTGTGACAGGATGTCTCAGGAGCTTTATAAAATGCTGAGGCTTCATGGAAGCCTCTGGGATGAACAGAAAACAGAGGGAAATAAGTTTTTTTAAAGTTACAACAGGAACTTACTGGTACTTACATTAAGGCTGCAATCCTAAAGACACTTTCCTGGTAGTAAGACCCACTGAACATAATGGGATTTACTTTTGAGCAGACATGGTTAGGATGGTGCTCTTAGAATCAAATGGTAATGAGATAAAATCATCATGCCCAAACCCAGCTCCACAACCAGTTTATACTGGTCTGTCAAGAGACTGTGGCAGGGGTGTGTGTGTGATCAGCAGTGGTATAAGGGGAAGCTTACCTCTCTTGGGAACTGTAAACCGTTGTCAACAATTGTCAACAATTGTCTTCTGGGTGGACTATTTTTCACTCAAACTGTTGGGGACAGCAGGGAAGTCAACCCCTTGGGTTACATCTTCAGGGAGCAGCCAGGATAAATGCAAAACTAGTGAGTCCCTTTGAGAATGTATGTATTTGTTCTGCCTCCTGAAGTTGCGCATGGATTTGCTTGCATAGGTGCCAGGTGCTTCCCCATGGGCATGATTGTTGTTATTGATATGCTGCTTTTCAAGAAAATGCTTAGAGTGCTTTACAGCACAAAACAAAGTAAAAGAGTTCCCACTGCTAGAGGGCTCACAATGTAAAACAAGAGGCAGGAAGCAGCAGCAAACAACCTCTAGAAATGTGGCTGCCCTGGGGTGATAATGGACTGCTGAGTTGGAGGAACCCCCATCTCAAAGGAACCTCTTAGCCCACTGACATGAAAGGAAAAATTTTGCTATCCCAATTCCTATTTATAATTTTTGTGGATTTATGGGAGATGTTCTTAAATTATCAGTTTTTAATGGTTTCATTTACGAACTGCCTTGGATACCATGTGGTTGAAAGGTGAGATTAAACATCTTAAAATAAGCATGTAAAGTTTCCACAGCTGTGACCTGCAGCCTTCGGCTTTTTTCCATTCACACCTTCTCAGCCACTCTTCACACTTTCAGCCACACTTCATAGTCCTCCTGTGCTGCTTCTTACCTCCCATGACATGACTCTCGCCTGCCATGTCATTCACAGTTTACTCTCTTTGCTATATTACTTGGAAAATAAGTAGAAACAAAAAGATATTGCCCACATGAGCCCCACAGTCCAAGGCAGCAAGTGTGCCTGAATGGTCTCTCCTCCATACCTTTAGCACTGGGTATCCTGACTATGTGGGTTTCCCCGTCTCTTTTCATTCGTCCCACTTGAGAGTCTTGTCCTTCCAGCCTGAGCACTGTGGATTGTGAATCCTGGTGTGAATCCTGGTTCAGCGGATGCCAAATAACCTGCCAGCTAGAAAGAGCAGATATAAAGATATCAGCTTGTGACACTAGTTGACAATGTACTGAGTCACTCCCTACATGCACAGCTCCCTGCCCTGGCCGCACAGCATGGCTGTTACTTGCCAATGCATTCCATAGTCACCCACAAATTAGCTCAGGGTGTTGCAAGAAAACAGAGACCAGTCCTGATCATCTGGGTGATTAATTCTCCTGCATGGAGATTGCACTGGAAGATTGCATTTTGGTAGGTGCATTTTGTAGACAAACAAAACTCGTAGACTCTGCTTCAAACCACTTATACTTTCTAATGAGGGTTAGTTGGCTGTTTCCAACATTCTGGCTCAACATGAGACCTCTGGACTCACACTGAGCCAGACTCGGCTCTTCGTGAGCCCACTGAAGAGGACCACAGCTATTATCTGTTCCACTTAGGAATGCTTTCTGAAGTCGATGGATACCGAGGCCCTACCTGTGCACACAGGTGTTGGCAACATTATAAAGGGCTAAACCCATAGCAGTTATGGGTCCACACAGTTACGTCACCCTCTAGTGTTATTACATCACCCTCTAGTGCACCCTCCAGAGCAAAGGGCTTAATTTCACTTTATGATATAGGCCTAAGGCTGCAATCCAAAAGACACTTTCCTGAACACAACTGGGTTTATTTTTGAGCAGACATGGTTAGGATTGCATCCTAAGCTGCTTTACATGCTTCTTCACAATCCCCTGGCAGGGCTTGTAGTCCAAGTCAGCAGCAGAGCCTCTGAAGGGAATTTTTATCTGGGGGTACAAATTGGATACTCTTCCTTTTCACTGGATCATAATTTTTACAAATTCTTTTACAAGTTCTTTCACAAATTTATGATTTATACAACTACTAGCGAAAAGCGTACCTGTGTTGCGGGAGTAAAATTCCTCTGTACAGTGCATCAAATTCCCTCCACGGTGCATCAATCCCCCATATACATCAACTTCCCATGTGCAACATCCCCCCATGGCATGAGCAAAATCCCCCCATGCGCATCAGTCCCCACAAGAGCAACATCCCCAAGTGCAACAACCCCCCATGCGCAACATCCCCCATGCGCATCAACCCCCCTGCGCATCAACCCCCCATGCACAATATTCCCCCTGTGCATCAGTCCCCCATGTGCATTAGCCCTCCCCATGTGCAACAACCCTCCATGCGCATCAACCCCCCATGCACATCAACCCCCATGTGCATCATCTCCCCGTGCACATCAACCCCCAATGTGCATCAACTCCCATGCGCATCTTCTTCCCATACACAACACCCCCATGCGCAACCCCTATGCGCAACCCCCCATGCAACCTCCCCCAGTGCAACCCCTAACTCCGAACAACATCCCCCCAACTGCACTGGGCACCAAACACCAAGTTGGCTGGAGGTTGGTCAGTCTTCCATGTCAAGTATAGGACAAAAACACGTTGCACCCCTATTCAGCCCCTTAAGGGTTAAATTTCTCCACATTAGTTCATGGTGGGTGTTAATGTGACAGAAGGAAAACCCTCCCCAAATTTCATGCTTCTAGGTCCAGGGGTTGGGGCAGAGGATCCCTCAATCACCAATTCTTCAATGCAAAGTATGGGGAGAAAAACGCAGTGTCCCATTTCACCCCCTTGTGGTTGGAATTTCCGAAAACCAGTTCTTAGTGCACCCCTCAGTCACAGAAGGAACACCCACCCCAAATTTCACGCTTCTAGAACCAGCATTTTTGGCAGGGCATTGATGAGTGAGTCACTGAGTGAGTCAGTGACTTTTCTCTTTTATATATGGTATATAGAAGAAGAAGATTACTGCAATCCTAAACACACTTTACTAGGAATGAGTCCCATTGAATATAATGGGACATACTTCTGAGTAGACAGGCATAGAATTGCACCATAGGATTACACCAAATATGAATGCTAATCTTCACAGAAAATATGAAGATATGTTTTGATTTCCAAGGAAATTTCTGAGTTCCCTCCTTTGGCTCCCTGGCACACTTTTTAACTCAGGGCGCAAGCAAGACTGTGTCCTGGTGAGTTCAGAAAATGCAAGAGCCTAAGAAATTTCTGGGGTTCCTCTTCTGAATCCCTGTTTAATTATGTGCCTGGGTACAATTTACCCAATGCTGGAGAGCTGGTTAGGTTTGGGCCATTATACAGCCCAAGGTAAGGGGAGCAACATTCCCTATCTTTAGGTGAACCTCTGTACCACCACCACAGAATACAGCAAGCACCCTGTCGGCACAGCACCAGTGTGACGTCCTATCATGCTCTGAAATGCAGCTAATCTTCACTAATTTTAATGTGCTAATGACACATGAAGTGACAGTGACAATGGCAATGAAATCTGTTGATAGCCTCTACTTTAGAAGAAAATAATTGGGATGTACATAATTGGGATAAATATGTGAACATTTATCAGTAACTTTGAGGAGAAAGCAACATATGATATCTGGATAAATAACTGAAAAGCATACTGGGGAGAGCAGGATTCATCAATTATTGGGATTTGGGGGTTGGACACAAGACTAAGTAGCCTTTTAGCAATAATTGATTTGGGCTGTTAGGATACAAGACAGGCAGTGTAACAGTGATTTCAGTCGGATCTCAACTAGGAATAAAGCAGTATTCCACATTTGTGCCTTTACAATGTGAAGAACATGCAAACATTCTGTGAAATCTTAAGACAAATAGTGAGTGCTGATGATGCTTGAAGCCTGTAGTCAGACCTAGAACCCAATCCTAGTCAACTTTCCAGCACTGTCATAGCCATGCCAATGGGGCATGTGCTGTGTCCTGCAGTGGGAAGGGTGCAGTCACAGAAGCCTCCACAAAGTAAGGGAACCTTTGTGGCGGCATTGGCACTGGAAAGTTGGATTAGGATTTGGTCTTAAGCTGAGCTTGATGCCATTATGTCAACTTTCTTACTTGCATGTCATTTCAACTGCCTTGGATTAATCGGCCAAAAAGATGTATCCAGAGACCCTCAACCACATGAAGTCAGGAAGATGTCAAGAATACTGAAGACAAAAACAGAAGGCATCAAAAGATTCCTTGTCAAAAGATCCCAGTGTGAATAAAAAATGCCCTGTCATTATTAATATTGAATCAGCACCAGAGATTTCTTCCTGTGTAATAGGAAGATTGGGAGATTAATCCAGAGAGGACCCAGGAGACGCTTATGCAAGCAGGAGATTTTATTTGGAGCTCCAGATCCCAGTCGGACAAAGATTCATCCTACAAAAAGACTGAGACCTCTTGTACATTTCGCACACACTTCTTATACCCCTTCAGTCACGTATACATTCTTTACAAAAAGGGATGATTTCTTTGTGACAGAGATATTCTCACAGGTGTACAAGAGATCCTACTTTAGAGTTTCCTGTTATACACAAAGAGGTGAGATTAGGGAGATACAATTACAATGGAAAACATCACAACTGTCATACGAAGTTAAGCACACATGGGTTTAACATTTACTTGATCCATTTGGGCTTCTGTTAATACAAAAAGAAGAAATCTTTGGGCTTCAAATAAGCCTTTTTCGTCCTGCCTGACAATTAACATAGCTTTTTCTTTCCCGCTAGGCTGCAGGGTTAGGCAAGGCAAAGGAAAGGAATTTTCTTTCAGTTCCTGCTGAGATCAGCATTCTTTTACAAGTCTTAAGTGGGCCATTTATTGCAGATCATATCATGCCTGGGAACTAAGGCAATGCATTGTGATGTTACAATCCCTTTTCCTGGGAACCTGTGAAAGTTGATGGGAAACTTCTGCCTGGGAATGTGTGTCTGCAGCTGCCTGGGTTTACAGTATGATTTCAGAGGTATCAAATAATTTCTAATAAATTCCAATAAATTCTAATGAAATTCTGAAAGCTGGTTTTGTCCACTATACCTGGATGCCAAAGAAACTGATGAGTTGTTGGCAGGAAGCATTTATCATTAACTCTCTAGCAGCTCTGGAAAGTCTGTCAAGGGACAAGCAGTTTCTATTTTGCATTTGTAAGAGATGAAAATAAACTATACACACATGGACAGAAAAATCCTTCAACTGATGCTGGCAAGAACCATATAACTACCATATATTAACAGAAAAATTAACGTGACAGTCACGTCACATGCTCCACTGACACTTGCTTCCTGTTAGTTTAATGGAACATAGAACACATGTAACAAATCCCTTTTCTTAAGACACCTACAAAGTCATGTTACAAATGATTGGAATTGCGCAAATATAATTGGAATGTTTTTTGCTCTCCTTCTCCTTGCAAAACCCCTTTACATAAACGACTCTTTGTATAGATTCTCAGAGTCCAATCCAAACCAATTTTTGAGCATAGGCTGCATCCTGTGCATCCTGCAAGTGGGGGTCAGTCACGTAGGCCTCCTAGAGGTAATGTTTGTTACCACGGACTTGCATTGCCCTTACCTTGTGCTGTAAAGTTGGTTAGGATTCCACTCTCAGTTGGGTATCTGGATAAATTTTGGCATAAAAATTTCCTACTGGGAAATTTGCAGAGGGAATTTCACCCTGTTTAGTCTCCTGGATTTCCCAGTTTTCAGTACCAACAACAATTGTAATATTCTTAATAGGTTTCCTTCCTGGATTGGAGTGTGGGGAATTTCTCCTTCATTGGCTTTGTTCCTGCCTGCGGACCTCATTCCAGGAGGCAGTGCTGGGATGCTACTGCTCATTTATGACATTAATTGCTTATTAAGCTATTTGACATTTATGCTGCATTGTTCCTAAGAGTTTCTGCTGGTCTCCCATGTTTTTAACATCTACAATAAGCTGCTGAATGAAGTACCTTCGGGACTTGAGGTGAGGTGTCATCAATATGTTTAGGATCCCTAGTTCTATTTACATCTGAGCCATGTGAAGCTGTGGATGGGCTAAATTAATGTCTGGACTCAGTATGGGACGGAATGAGGGCCAATAAATGGTTACTTCATCCAGACAGACACCAGTACTATCAATGGGCACTTTGCCCAGGGGGGCTGTGTTCAGTCTGTTCTGGATGGAGTGAAACTGTATCAGGCTTACCATTTGATAAGGACGGTCATAGATACAGCTTAATCGCAGGAGGCCCAAGTGGCATCTCTGACATAGATCACCATGTCACACGCAAAATAATCCACATCAGAGATGACAATTTTAGCCTTTAGACTAGCAGAGAGCAGTTGAAAGAGTGACGCATATGATGAATGAATGGGTTGTAGGTATAATAGAAAGGTGCTGAAAGAGCAGAACCATCAGAAAATAAACTGTCAGAAGCTGTCAGCCTGTATAATCATATAGGTTATTATTTTACTGTTGTTTTTAGCTTTTATTGGGAGCTGCTTTGGAAATGTTTTCCACTGAAGGTGAGATAAAGAGTGAATTGGTGGTCCAGTGGTTACCATGAGGGAGGCTTGGATATGATTCCTGTCCAATGCAGTTGTATTTTTTCCCATCTCAGTCATGAAGCTTTGTGGGTGACCTTGGGCCAGTCACGATCTCCCAGCCTGTCCTATCAACTATCCCAGCCAACCTATCTCACAAGGTTGTTATGAGGAAAAAGGAAGGGAGGAACTATGTACTGAACACCTTGGAGGAAGGGTAGTACAAAAATGTGAAAAATAAAAATAAATAAATCACATTATAGCTGCAAACATAAAAACTCTTTCCTGGCAATAAGACCCATCAAACTCAGTGCAACGTATTTCTGAGTAGACACAAATAGGATTGCACTGGAAATCTCTTTCTCCATTGTTTGGAAATAGTGCCTTATATAAGAAGTGGGCAAATTTTGACAGAACTGTGGCATTGTCATCTATCAAAAATCTGGACCAACAGCAAAGGAGCCATATGGAGGATAGATGTTTCCAGCTCATGATTTCTAATGCAGCTCAGTAACTTTCTGAAGGAACTTTGGAATGACATCTTCAGCATATTTTTTGATTCATTATTGGTCGATAGCTGGAAAGATGGCAGTATTGTGGTATCAAGACAGTTTGTGGTAGGTTTGCTTTTAATTAATTCCAGAATATAAATGTCACCCAAATAAGAAGAGGAATTACAATGTCTCCGTCAAAAACAGGAAACTAGTCAAAAGTAAGATATTTCACTTTGGGGTCCAATCCTATCCAGCGCCAATGAAGCCATGCTATATAATGCCAAATTGTGCAGAGGTCATGATCAAGAGACACTCTTTCAAGTTAAAGAGTCTAGCATCCCGTATCTCACATTAGTCCACCAGATACCACAGGGATCACATAAGACAGTAAGAAACCAGCTTCCTGAGCCACATCCTTGCACCTGGCATTTACCCCCAAATCCAGAGTTACTATGGGCTGTGGGTGGCGCAAGCGGTTAAGGCGCTGTGCCTGTTAACCAAGACCCGGTTAAGGCGCTTAACCTGTTAAGGTTAAGCGGTTAAGGCGCTGTGTCTGTTCAAGACCTGGGTCGGCCCCACAAGACAGGGTGAGCTCCTGTCCTTAACCCAGCTCTGCGACGCCACCTGGATCCAATCGTACTGGCTCTGCCTTTCCATTGGACTAATTCAGTGGCGTGGAGAGGGGGGATTTGCTGCTTGGATAACAGCCTATCCTCCATAACAATCCAACCCAGGCTTTCATGCTTCGCATGCAGCGTATGCAGCGCCAAGCATGATACCATAGTCTTTCAAGACTGATGGAGGCCTGCTTTTTAATGGGAGCATGTAGGAGACTTTATGTGCACCCGTAGTTACTGCACCACCTAGTGAAAACCTATGGGAAATTCATATTGGAATCCAGAGGGGCAGCCCAATCCATAGCAACTAATGGCGCAATTACGCTGGTGCATCTCTCCGGCGACGCAACGACATTTCCGTTGGCGCAATTACTTCAACGTCGGCGGAGCAATGAAAACCCTCCGTCGACAGAGGGATTTTTTATATTTTTTCAGGGGGCGTTTCGGGGGCGTGTTGGGGGCGTGTCTTAGGTTCCTCCGCCTTCCACATAACTATGTTGTATCCTGAACATTTTCAGAGGCTTATGGGCACACGTAAACACCTCCTGAGTTATACTACCTCAAGAGGTAGTTTAGTAACGAGGAGACCCATAGGTCTCCATGTTAAGGAGAAGTAGGGGCTGGGGAAAGTGGGGACTTTGAAAAATTTTCGCACCAAACCTTACGGGCAGTACTTTCCTACTTGAGGATACGGAGTACCTGGGTCACCCCAGTAGCCGACCAATCCCCTCACAGCTACCCTCCCATAAAAAGGCCCATCCCTGGACCCACAATTCCCTTTCAGAGAAGCAGAGTGCTTGGCCACGGACCATGTCACTCTGCTCTCTCTCAATGGGCACTTTGCTCTTGGGGAGCGTTCTTCCCACAAACACATGAACACATAAGGTCCATATATTATGATATATTATGATATAGATGTGATATGAAACAATATGATATCTGTGATATATGATTAGAGTGTAGACTTTGCAATTTTTTTGTATGTTTGTTGCTCTCTCTCTCTCCCTCTCCACAGGTACCCCAATCAGATAAGTGGGGGTGTTGAGCAATGTTTGCATTCAAAAACAACTATACAGGCAATCTTGCAATGATGATTACCAATACCATATTTATGTCTCTGCAAGTTGTTGTTTCTCTCTTCCCCAGAGTTACTCCAACCAGGTAAGGAGGGCTGCATGGGGGGTGTTGGAAGTACCTCTTTTGTTTAAATTTCCTTCATCTTCCTCCAGCCTTGCATGTCTACTCTAAAGTAAGCCCCAGTATACTCAGTGGGGCTTACACCTGTGTAAGGGGGGGGCCTTGCTTCATCAGGAAATGGGCTTGCCCACTTGTTGGGAAATGCTGTGAGGTCCTCTGTAGGTTTGCCTTCCAACCCAGCTGGTTCCCCAAGGTAAGGGGGTGGGGCTGTAGAGTGAAAGGGGGAAGGGGTGCACACACAGACCCACCAGGAAACAAGGGCACTCACCCCTCAAATGTGTGTGTGGTCTCTATCCTTGCAGCCCCTCTGACTGACTGCCAGATCACACAGACAGCAGGTGCTGATTCCACTCATCCCTGCCAGCAAACGGCAAGCCAAGGGGCATAGCAGCTGATCTGATTCCATGCTCAGCCAATACCAATGAAAGCTTTACCTGTGATGTGATGCTTCTGTCTTTGCAGGATGGTGTCTCACCAGCAAGGAGGCTAGCAGGCAGCAGGCTGCCATTCCACTGGGAAGGAGACACAGTGCAATCCTAAATATGCCTACTCAGATGTAAGCCCCATTGTGTTCAATGGGGCTTACTCCCAGGAAAGTGTATTCAGGAGTGCAAGCCACTGGATCCCTGCAAGGAGCCCTGGGAAGAATCTCCCTTCAGACATGTTTGCACAAGCACTTACCTAGAACACAAACCCCACAGTCCCAATCACATGAGTTAAACAAGCACCATTCATACCTAATAAAGTTTGAGCCATAGAATCACTTCCCCCCTCCACAGCTGATGTTATTAATGATGATGAATTAACAACTACATAGTCGATGGTATGATACATCACAGGTGAAGTCCTTGCCTGATGACGAATTTACAATTCAATTGTCAATGTTGCTGATGAATTTACAATTCCAGTCGTCAATGTTGCAGTCGTCAGATATGTTGTTAAAATTAATGATGTGAACATGTGTAGTAGTTATTTTAAGGACTTCACAATGAACATCTGCATATGATTGTTCCAGGGATTACCTGAGGATGGGTGAATGGAGCAGTGCCTATCTGGTTGGGGGGGGGGGGAGACAGGGGTGCCCATCCTCAGTGTAGACCCCCAATGGCATCCAGACCTGGTCCTCTGTTTCTGGAGAGGGGGCTGCCTGTAGCTTCCTTAGCATTGGATAGTCCACAACAAGAGGCCACATGGAAGTAGTGAGACCACCTGTGAGCACTGCAGAGATGAGGGAATTCAGGCAGATGCCAGTGCTGTGTTCAAACTGCCTACAGTCTGAAGATACTGAAAGGTCCAGGCACTGTTTAAAGGTGCAGGCACTGTGTCATCCCTTCCATGTGCTCAATCTGAATGTGGTTGATTCTGAGGTCCCACTGCATCCTCACTGGAGACTGTTCTGTTTCTGGAAGCCCCCCTACCCTGTGACCCTCTGAATGAGCAGGAGCAACTGCAAACATATGAACAAGTACACATGTGAACTGACCCCCCTTTTGTGTCTGCAAAAGGCCATCTGGGAGTCAGTGGGGTGGGCTGAGAGAGGTTTCCTGGGGCCTGATGTCACCCCTTAGGCTTGTGAAGTGAGAGGTTTTGGGTGGGCAGTGGCCCCACAAGTGATCAGACACCCTTGCCCTGTTGTGGGAGCCCCAGGTCCCCTGTGCCCCAGGATGTGCTTTTGCTCCCTGGCTCCTGTCAGGTGGGCTCCTGTCCCCTCTTCCAGGATTCCCTCCCCACAGATGCCCCTGGCAGCCCCCTTGCCTCCCCTTGCCCCCTGCTCTGCCAGCTGCTTGGGGGACCCTTGCCCCTCCCCTGCCTGAGCCAGCAAGGGGGTCTCTTTCCTGGGCCTTCTGCCTTCTGGATGGGATCTTCCCTCTCCTCCCAGCCCACCTGAGTGTGGACCCTGCGTCTGGCATGCTGTACCTTTAATGCTGATGTTTCCTCCGGACTGTTGCCAAAGACCACAGGACACTCATGTTTATCTGTTGATGTTGTTTTTATTGACAATACAAACACATATGTATCCCTCTGTGCATCTTGCCCCTGCTGATGCCTGGACTTTTCCTGGGGCACCTTGCCTGTTTGGGGGTGCAGGAGGGCAGCTTGTTTCCCATTTCTACCCCTGACAGCCCTGTCTTGTCCACCATGCTGGGGAGGCACTCTGACAGCTTGACAGCTACTCTCCCCCCATCTTGCCAGCTGGTTCCCCATGTGATCAGGAGAGCAGCAGTTTGGACAGCTGCTAGTGATTCTGAGTGATGTGGAAGCAGGTCAACTCGTGTGTAACTGCAGGCCATGTAGCACTTACAGGCTGCCTTCTGAGCATGCCCGATGGAGTAACTAATGTGGATCACTGCACCGGAGCAGTTACGGGCAGGCCTAAGTTATGGGCACACCTAAGTTCTCTGCCTCACACATAACTTTGTGTTTAGGATATAACATAGTTAGGGCAGAGTAGTTAGGTCAGAGCAAGCAGACTTTGCTCTGGATTGCGCTCTAAGTTGTTCTTATACTGGATCAAGGACTCCCCGTAGTTACTCTGGATTTTGCTCTCAGACTACTTCTGAAATCAGGAGGTTGTATATATACATCACAGTTTGTAATCTGTGATGGACTTATCCACCAGAAATTTGTTTAATCCCCTTTGAAAAGCATTTAGGCTAGATGCTGCTACAACATCCTGGGGCAAGGCATTCCAGAGAGTAATTACTGTACATGTTGGGTCAGGAAGACAGATGTACTGCAGAGGACAAGGCCCACCCAAAATGTAGGATTCCCAAGGAAAATGTAGGACGTGACAAAATTAAAGCTAAAAACACCTACGTATATTGCTTTCATGTGGTTAATTTAAACATTATATTACACATTAAATTTTAGAATCTTAACACTACCAACAAAATCCTGTTATTTGCTCTTTTTGCTGTCCCCATGGATTATGGAGGTGAACAAGCAGAAAGCCCTGAGAAGAGTGAATTAGCTGTGTGCAACAAGGATTGTTGCTGTGTGCAACAAGCAACAATTACTATCTGCTGGTAGTAATTATTTTCAGGAGCATTGGTTCAGATGTGACAAATGTTCTTCAATAAAGGATTTGCATCTCTATCAACAGAGTCTGTATTTCTGCCTGACTGAATCTTTAAATTGACATCATTTGACAGTTCTCATGCTGTCTCATTATATCCAAGACAATATGATGAGTGAGAATGTGATGATAACTTATGTGAGGGCAAATCAGTTAGTAGTGCTCTTTCCAGCACTGAATCTTACCTGCTTTTCCTTTGTTTTCTTTCCAAATTCTGTCCAAACCAAACCTAGACAGTCTTGAATGTCTACTTGTGGAGGATCACAGATTTGATGACACTGATCTTGAAAGGGAGGATTCTTCTTCTTTTAGATCTTGGCAGCTCAGTAGTTTCCTTTGCCTTTAGGAAATCCGCTGTTTCCACTCTATATCTGCTGATAATGAAACAAAGATTAAATTTGTTTTTTGTTTTGTTCTCCCTTGAAGTTTGAGACAAAAGAAAAGCATTTTTTGGCTGTGTTGATTCAACCAAAGTCAGCCAGGAGAATTCATAACTTGATTTTTAATTATGATTGTTAAGTATATTTGTAGATTTATTTTACCCTGTTGACAAATCAGTAAAATACATATATACTCTCTCACATTAATTACAACTTTGAAACTGCTAAGTTAGCCTAACATTGTATAGCAAACCCTTGGCTTAGGGCACAATCCTAAGAAATTTAGGCTGACCTAACTCACCTATCTTTCCGTGATGGTGTGGGGAGGTCAGCATATGCCTGTGCATTGGCCTAAAACCACCAGAAGAGGGGCAGACATGTCTTACTGCACTTTTGTAACACCCTCACGTCAGCACTGGACATATGTCGGGGTTTAGGCTGGCCTTAGTGGAAGCTAGGATTTCAGCCTTCATATACTTATGTGGGAAGGTTTTGTTAACACTGAAAGTTCATTAAATTTTAATGTCTTTATTACAATGCACAAGAGCAAAACTTATATGACTAGTTTTTAAAGAAACAGATAGTTTGTGTTATTTTCAAAGCCTGTTCATTATCATATTGCCAATGGCAGCCATTCATGATTATTAATGAATTGTAGGAAACAAGACATCTTTAGAAATAGAAAATCTTCTGTGAATAGAGCACTAGAAAATGTTCCAGAAAGATCCTTTTTCACATCATGTGCTTTCAGCCAAAAACACTTCTTTAAATACATTTGGTGGAGGAAAGTGGAGTCTTAGGGACATGGAGGATGCAATCCTATCCACACTTTTCTGGAGTAAATCCCATTGACTATAATGGGGCTTACTTCTGAGTGGACCGGCATAGGATTGGGCTGTCTAACAAACTTCATTTTCACTCCCAAATGGTTTTCATTATGAAAATCCTCCCACTGAAATGGGGATTTGCCCTGAAGTGTTGAGCAAAACCCAAAGCAGTTTACTATGCATTATACATCTGCTGTATGCTTCCTGAAAAGAATAAAACCAGACATGAACCCCAAAAAATCAATGCAAAATAGTTTTTCAGTGAAACAAACCTGAATTCAAACCAAAAACACTTCTCAAATGAGGATTTCCAGCAGCAACCCAATAACATATTTATTCTTTTAAAATTTACTTGATTTCTATTTTTAAAAAGGTGACAGCCCTACAGTACTGTATTTGAAGCCTAGAACTGTTGAGCTGTGCAACCCTATGGCACACCCTTCCCAAATTCTGATGTAACAAGAAATAGAGAGGTGAACATAGGTTTAGAACCCAAAGAGAAACAACTCCACAGCCAGTGATGCAGCAGATTGTATGGTAAGTATTTGCAAGCTATAATTTCCCACCTGCTCTTTCTCTGATAAAGTTGTTGAGTCAAATCTAGATGAATCAGAGGAATTCCTGTTCTATGACAAAGGGGTGTATGGTACTGAAGAATGAAAATAGGTGGTAGATCAAGTGTTAGATACAAGCAAGTAAGCAATTGAGTCATTCCAAGAATTTGCCCCCTTTGAAAGTTTATCAGGATCAGCTTCAGAAGCTTTGCAAACAATTACTGTGCAGACAACAGTTTGATGGAAGAAGACATAATTTGCTTAAATGACACAAGGAGACTGAGGGTGCAATCCTAACCAATTTAGGCCAGCATAGCTCACCTGGCATATTTTCCTGTGGTAGTGTATGGAGGTCGGCATATGTCTGCGCACTGGCCTAATTCCCCAGGAGTGGGGCAGAAGTGCTTTACTGCATTTTTGTGACAACTCCAGGTCAGCACAGGACTTATGCCAGGGTTTATGCTGGCCTAACTGGATATTAAGATTGCAGCCAAATTTAACCTTCACACACACCAAGGAGGGATCAGGATTGGGTATATGAGCAGCTGATTTTTGTGTAACAAAAGGAAGGAATTGCCCTTCCCATGCTGCAACAGCTATCCATAGTATTTCTCCCCCAGTCATGGAACTCCATATCTTGCCTGGCATTGTGGTAGAGGTGGTCAGTGATATGTTTTAGGCAAATCATAGAAAGAAATTGCTCTCAGGTTTATTACAACAGCCCTGGTGAGAGCCTAAAGCATGACCAAAATTTGACCAAGATTTTAGAAGTCACACTTATTACAGCGTAAGGAAGCCTAGAGACAGCAGCATAAAAGCATCAATCCCAGTCCATCATCATAAAACAAGCTGGTGGATCATGGCTGATAAAAACAGTAACACCTGTTTCTCCTCACCTATAAATCAGCAGTCCTTCAGAGCTAGGAAATCAGGAAGAAATCACTGGCATTAAGGTTTTGCTGCTAAGCTCATCCTGCATTCCAAAGTGAGGAGTAAGATGCAGGTTACACAAAGCAGTTTCTAGGGTCACCTCACAATGGAGAATGATGAGTTTTCCTCAGACAAGATGGACTTGTGAGACTTGTGCTTTTTAATGTAAGGAAAAGGCCAAAATATAGGGCAAACACAATTAAAGCAACTATCAAATTTTCTCTATCACAGCCCAAACATGTGGTTTTCCTGCAATAAACATGCAGCCATGCATGCTAAGGGCTGCGCTGATGGGGTTAGAACACGGCTTGACTGAAATTCCAATCAGCAAGTCAGCAGTTCAAGAATCAAGTACTGCAAGACAGGGTAAGTTCCCACCCTTAGTCTGTCTGCTAATCCACCTGTCTGTCATCTACAGTACTGTATTTATATACCTCTTTTCAACTAAAAAGTTCATAAAGCAGTTTACAAAGAAAATGAAAAAATATCTAATTAATAGCTAATGAGTCCCCAAAGGGCTCACAATCTAAAATCTAAGGGCTCGCCCTTCATCCATCTCCTGCCAACTTAACAGTTTGAAAGCATGTAAATGCAAGTAGATATATAGATATCACTTTGGTGGGAAGGTAAACAGTGTTCTGTGCACCATGTCAGCCACATAACCACAAAGTTGTCTTTGGACAACACTGGCTCTTGTATGGAGATGAGCTTCACACCCTATAGCTGTGGCAGGTAACTATAGGTGGCAGGACAACCAGCAGCCGGTCACAGCTGACAGGGCAACCTGTGAGGGACCCTTTACTTTTACCATGCATAATATGATGGGGGAGGGAGATATTGGCAGGGGAAAGAAAAATCATTTCCCCTTAAGTCTCTGTAAGCCTCCTAATCACCACCTCTTTAGCTGGTACAAGTCCAAGCAGACAAATTGGGTATGATGGCTGCCGTTGGAAGGGGTAAGTAATGGGAGTTTCTTACCTGTGAGACTTCTGTTCTTGAAGGAGGAAGGGAGAGCACTCCTAACCAACAGGTGCTGTCCCTTCCCTGCAGAAGGTTGGACACAGTCAAAACTCCTTCGTGTTTAGGCGCAGTTCCCCAGACCATATACCAAGCTAAGCAGACCCAAAACACCCTCCACATTTGCTTCAACAGGCTCTATAGCAAGAGGTTACACAAAGACTTTGACATAGTGTAAAGATGCTCATCTTAGACTGTATTTTACTTGAAGCCCCTATGAGAGAAAAAAATGGAAAAAAATCTGAATGGGGTATTATTTCATTAAATGAGCTGTGCAATCTGAGATATAATTGCTGACTCAGTATTGACAAATGAATCCACATATTTTGTGGAGTATGCTATGGGTGTGTGGAAGCTGGGTTTAGCACCTAGGGCAGTGATTTTCTACCTTTTTCATCTCATGGCACACTAACAAGGGCACTGAAATTGTCAAGGCAGCAACCAGTTATTTTTACTATTGACAAGGCACACCAGGCTGTTCAAATCTGCCAATTTTCTTATTAATTAATGTCAGTCCCCAAATTCCTGCAGCACCTAAGGACTATCCACAGCACACTGGTTGAAAAACACTGATCTAGAGTTTCATCAGTCTCCACATATTGACTCCACCCACCATTTAAGCAGAGAGAAGTAACTGCTTTAAAAATTGGGGTCCATACAATATTTAACATATATAGGTATTTACTTGGAACAATCTGCGATTACCACAAAAGGAAGCAAATTCAGTGGTACCTACACTACCATACCTCTTTTAAATGCCATTGATTAAACAACTTTTTGAGTAGCCAATGACTTGTTTTAAAGGTGATAATTTAAGCTTCTGACATCATATCATTGGGGAAAAACCACATGAAATGCATGCAGCTGTGAGACATTTATACATTGGCTTAACTTTAATCTGAATCCTATAATAGTCCAGCATTAATGGTGAGGGGCAAAGACGATCTTCAAAAGCTCCCAATATCTGTAAACCCCTGTCAGCCATTCCATCCCCTGCATCTATGGCAAAACCTTCACTATGGCACCACCTCCACGATATATCAGTCATGGCATGGCATATTGATAGCACCCTCATATGAACAGGGCACTGAAGCCAATCAGCACACAGCATCTGGGCGGCAGCCTCATGACATCAGTACACTACACACCCAAAGCATCTATCACAAGGATGCCAACTCATGATTGAACACGAAGCTAAAGAGGTGGGGAAAAGTCTGGAAAATACCCTAGCGTGGGGTTGTTAATCATAAGGCCTATGGGCCAGATATAGCCTGTGAAAGCTCTTTATCAGCTCTCATGATAACTGGGCTCTTCTAAGGCTGCTCTTTCAACAAAGCTGCTTATGCCAAGGCTCTAAGAGGGTGAGACAGAAGGAATCCTCAGAAGGCAAAGAATGCTAAGAGGAAAGGAAGAAACACACCAAGGGAGACACGGTCAAGATGCTGCGAGAGATCAGTTATCACCAGGTTGTCCTTTCAGCAGCCAAGGGGGTCACTTCACATACCGCATCTCAGCTACTGATCTGCAAAGTCATGCCTTGGCAGAAGTGACACTGCTGAAAGACCAGTCTGTATTAATGGAGCCATTCCACATCTTGAAAACACAATCAGGATGAGCATGTTTTCTCTTCACTCATTTGCAGGAAATATGTGACTACTTGAGAACAAAGTGCTTATTTCTGGCCATCACCTGCTTCACGTTGTCACTTCTGGCCCTCCACAAGCAACATAAATGCTATTTGGCCCAGTATATTAAATGAGTGTGATACTCCTGCTCTAGCCAGTCTTTAGAACTACTCTTTAATAGAAGCCCAACTCTCTAACATCAGCAGACATGCATGGAGTACTGCACCTTCATTTAGGGAGCAATCCTATCCAACTTTCTAGCACTGGTGCAGCTGTAATGCAGCCCTTCAGTAAGGGAGCAAAGATCCCCACTGCAGGATGCAGTGCATAACCCATTGGCACAGCTGCACCAGTGCTGGAAAGTTGGATAGGATTTACCCGTTAGTGTCTTACACTACAATATCCCTTTAAGCCACTTACAGCAGGAAAACAGAGACTTCCTATACATATACCATGCAGGGGAGGCTGTGAGTTCAAACTTGAGATTTGCTCTCTTTCACTAAAATAGGCTTAGAACCACAAACAGGCACATCTGGCTGGGAAAGTTTAGCATATGAAACAATTAGAGGAAGTCCTGCACAGGCCAATCATTTGGTTTGCATGTAGTCTTTGAATCAGCCCATTCATCTAGCCACATACACACCTTGGTTTGCATACCGGTAATTGCTGGCAGCTGCTGTTTGTTGTCCCCAGGCATCACAGTTATTATGCTGTCCTCCCACTTTATGTGCCACATTCATCATGCTTGTTTGTGGGCAATCAGGAACCTGCGTTCTCCCCATCCAGGAGTTAGAGGGTGGGGAACGATGCAGATCCTGAACCCAGACCCTGAACCTCCCCTGCAGAGTGCCACCATGAGAAAAGAAACAATTAAGGTGGGGAGAAAGGATCTCTGCATGCTAAGTACAAATTACAATAGTACTGAGTAAAAGCATTAATTGAACAATATCAGATACAGAGTGGTGGGCTGTGGTGGCACAAGTAGTTAAGACACTGTGCCTGTTAACCAGCAGAACCTGGGTCCTATAAAATGGGGTGAGCTTCCATCCTTAGCCTAGGTCCTGCCAACCTAACAGTTCAAAAGCAAGCAAAAGCAATTAGATAAATGGGTATCATCTCGGTGGGAAGGTAAAACAGTGTTCTGTGCACCTTCGGCAATCATGCCAACCCCATAATCACAGAAGTGTCTTTGGACAACACTGGCTCTAAAGTTTTAGAAATGGGAATGAGTCACGACAAGCAGTATAACTTGCCAGGAACACCTTTACCTTATCATATACAGAGCTGCAGGTGAGAAACACAAGTGAAACACAGAGACAAAGTCGCAGAGCAACACATTCTGCCTCTTTCAGCTAGGGACATCACCAGGGTTTGCATCAACTGCTGCGGGAGGCCAGTGTATCCCCCCTGTCTGTCACATGCATGCCCGAATTTTTTCCATGTGCATGACACCTCCAAAGCCACCAGCCCTGAGTGACAGACAGGCCTCTCATCACTCAGTTCAAGAGTTCTGAGGTGTGTCTGCACACAGAATTCTACCTCCAGACAAGTTCTGAGGTAGGAGCCTTCAAATTTGGCCAGACTGAGCTATGACTAGCCCAAAGGAGGTTTGTTTGCTTCCTGGGCAGGCCAGCCAATGGCAGGTCAGCCAATGGCAGGTCAAACCCCTCTGGCTCATAACTTCTCCTCCGGCACATTCTAGTGTGATGCAGATCACACTAACCACAACCCCCTTGTGATGCCTTATTCAAGCAGAGCTCTTTTGCCTTTGCAAGCTGTTTTTATAGATAGTGGAGTGGCAGATTCTGTGAGGTCTGGTTGCACCAGTTATATCACTAACTGTATGCAATTTGTAGAGTGACAGGAACCTATCTGGAAGCAGCTTAGCAGAAGAACAGCTGGTGCCAGACATGTTTTGGGCCTTTCTTGTGGTCTACACAACAGCACAAATGGAGGGTTCCCTTGTTGGAAAGATGTCGGGGTGGAGGAGAAGAGTGAGAGAGCACAGCAGCAACAATACATATTTGCTGGATCATAATGTTTTCTCTGTTAAAGTCAGATGCTACCTGAGTTCATGCTCAGCAATGCCCTATTGGGGATCGATCGATCGATATCTATCTATCTATCTATCTATCTATCTATCTATCTATCTATCTATCTATCTATCTATCTATCTATCTATCTATCTGTCTGTCTGTCTGTCTGTCTGTCTACAGTATTTATTATTTATTTATTTAAGGGTTTATACCCTGCCTCCCCACTTAAAAATTAAGGAAGGCAGTTTGTAATAAAAACAAACATACAGGTCCAGCCTAGTTCTTCACAGTTTTTTTTAATACACGGATTTGACTCAAAATGAATGGCCACTGTAAATCATAGTTTAAAAACTGCTTTTCTACTGTTGTAGATAGGTAGTCATGCAAGCAAATCATTCCATTTAATCACAGAATCAAACCCCTGCAGATAATGAAGCAGTACCATATTCATTTAGGCGCAGTAGACAAGCAAGAATCATAGAAGTGGGTCTTTAAATCTATTTTCCCATTGATTTCTTTATACACTGTTTTTTTATCCCCAATGTAGGACCTCAAGAGGTTTTAGAACAAAACCCTAGTGGATAATAAAGGACACCTGTAACATCAAATTAAATTAAAACATGAAAAGCTGGCAATAAACACAGGCAATAAAATAGGACTAATTAAGATGTTTCCAACTAAATACAGGGTACGGTGGCAGAAAACAGTTCAGTAATTAAAAGCTGATAAAACAGTTTCCCTAGCCTAGCTAGTTAGTTTTTAAGGCTTGTTGAACTACTTCACAGAGGTGGCTGATCATATATTCTCTGAAAGGATGTTCCAGGAACATGGATTACCTTCCCCACCCCTGTGACCAGTTGAGCTCTGCACATAAGAACTGCTCGCCTACATGGGGCAATGCTGCAATCTTGAAAGCTAAAAGGCTCAGGATGAGTGTTTGGCCAGCTGTACCAGTGGTTGGTGTTCACAATATTCATCAAGAGAGAGCAGACACTTCTGTTATCTGTTGCAAGAGATAGGAATGATTAGAATGCACAGTTTATAGCAGAGACATCTAACCATACTGGGGGAGGCAGTGGGCAGATACAAGCAGTGTTGATAATTGAAGTCCAACTCTCAGCATCCTTTTCCCAGACTGTGTATTGGAAGACATGGCAGGGCAGGAACCACACAAAGCTGAGGGTAAGGAGGGTGCAACACGACACTCCTCTCTCATCGCCCACCTTGGTTTGCATGGCTGGGCAAGGAGGAGGTGGTGACAGAAGCAAGGTTTTGATGTTTTGATGCATGTGTGCTAACTGGGCATTACACAGGCTAACTGGGCAAGAGGCATTCTTTCAAATGGGTGTTCCTCTTTTAATTAGCAGGGGAAGAGTAACTGGCTCTTCTCACCCCAGCATGTCTGTTAGAGTGGCTTCTGCTGATGTTCTTTTGTATTTTATATTGTGAGCCCTTTTTGGGACAGGACCCATTAGCCATTAATTTTTTCATTTTCTTTGTAAACCGCTTTGTGAACATTTTAATTGAAAAATGGTAGGTAGGTAGGTCTGTAGATAGAGTGATCGATCGATTGATCGATAGATTGATCGATCAATCGATCGATCCACAAAAGGAGAGGAAAAAATTAAAAGGAAAGTGGTGGTGCCTGGTATTGCCTAATGCCCTGTGGTGCCTGGTGGTATCCATTGGTGTCCCCTAGTGCCCAGTAGGGATCCCTGGTGCCACCGGTGACCACTGACTTGTGATGTCTGCTGCCCACTGCACTGTGGTACCCGTTGCCCAGTGATTGCCAGTGCCCGCTAATGCTGGCTGGTGCCAGCTGCTGCTCGCTACTGCCTCCTGGGACCCTCCAGTACCTGGTACCTGTTGGTGCCCACCAGTGGTCACTAGTTCCCAGCTGTCCTGGGACCAAGAAATATTCTTGAAATTTTACTCCTGTAATTACAGGTAAATTCTGCTAATTATCTTTAACCTTTTGGGCCCCAACAGCTTGGTCCATACTTGGAAACCCAAGCATCAGGCTTAGTTTCAATTAAGGTCAGATCAAGAAGGGGACAAAATCACATGATGAACCAAAGATGTTTTGGGAAGAACTTCCACAGGATGGTTTCCTGAGATGTTTTTTTCAGTTAAAAAAACAGACCAAACATTCAAAAGAATCTTCAAAACTTGCATTTATGTTCATCTACCAATGGACGACAAACCTTTGTTCACGTTTATTCATGAATATGGGACTGACTTGCAGATTCAGGTCTGATACTGAAATCCTCCTCCCATCCCATACAATTATCTTTTCCTGTTTATGTAACAGGATGCAAATTTTAGCAGTATCTCACTGCCATTAATTGAGATTGTGCAGCTTGACTGCATTTAGATTCCTTAAAAAGATCTTTTTTGGGATCTAGTTTAGTATCTTTCTAGGATCAAACATCATTGAACTAGTACTGCTACTTGCTCACATCCCATTTCTCAAGCTGTAAGACATTCCAGGAGCAGCAGAATCCTAATTCAAGATTATTTTGAAGGAGAAATCCCTATGTTATGTCACTGCAGGTGCAACCTAATTATATGTGATTTATTTATATGCGATTTTGTCTCAAAGTGAGGTTGGCTCAAGAGTTCAGCTTTGGTTTCAGGTTACAGCTGGCAGGCAAAGTCCCCCCTTTCCCATGTGATAATCACTTCTGAATTGCCTCTGAGCTGAAACCCCTTACCCTTGAAAGGGAACATTGTTACAATGGTAAATAATTGCTTTTGTATAACGTGAAAATAGGTAATCGCTGAGGTTCCTGGAACCAAACGGAGCAGTTCAAACAGTATATTATTTGCTTTTTCACATATATGCATTTGGATAGAAATATGGGGCACATTCCTGAAATAACCAGGTTGAAATAACCAGGTCCTAAGCATGCTTCACCTGCTCTCTCTCTCTCTCTCTCTCTCTCTCTCTCTCTCTGAAACATACTGCCTTTGTTTCAGACACTCATACCCACCCCTGCTGGAGTTTCCCATTTGAGGACTTCCATGGATCAGAAAAATTGGTACAGTATAACATTTCTAAAGAATCCCTAAGTTGTTTCAGAGACTAAAGTAATTTTACCCAAGTCTTCCCGTTTTCTCTAAATGCAGCAATTACTTCTAATTGCAGTAGCGGGACTTTGCTACTTTGATCAGCAATAATCTGTGCCAAATTACAAACTACTTTACAGTCACATGCAAATGCGGGCTGTAAGGGCTAAAAGCTGAGCTTGACACTAGTGACTGAAATTGTGAAAAACAGGATATGTATGAAAGATATTACCATCATGTTATATATCGTTGGAAAGGTAATTTTATGCAGAATACAATGAAGCAAACTGCATTAGAATATCTATAATATATCAAAAGTTATGACCAATTAGCCAGAAAATGAAAACACAAAAGCCTTTGAATAAAAGTGGATTTTCTAAACTCAAAATTTCCCATGCTACTGATGGCTCTGAGAGCTAATGAGATGTAATTCTGATACTGTATGGAACTAATAAGGTGTTAATATGAATTAGTTCAAACAGTTACCCATGCTTACTGGGTATACAGGCAGTTCTAAGTGGTACTCCTATTATATTAAGCAGGGAAAGAATACCCATTCCTCTTTGTCCCAGCACAGTTTCATGATCTGGCTTCTAAGCCTCGGTTAATACAGTGTAGGATTGCGTTATCTTTCTTTGGGACCACTTCATGCAGACAGATACCTATGTTCCAGTTTTAAACCCACCTTACAGTAATGCTATCCAGTTTGTATGTTACCATTTTAGCAACAAGGATATCATGGATGACAAATGCTTTGCTGAAACTAGGCACTGCATTCCTAAGACCTACTAGACCAGTCACTCTGTAAAAAATGAAGATGACATTAGTCTGGCAAAACTTGCTGTTGACAAACCCTTGCTGGCTAGAAGCATCCTATTATTTTCATGTGCTGAAAGACATTCCATTTAATCTGAAGCAAGTTCTTTCCCAAATTCATAAGTCAAGATGAATGTCTAAATTTCCAGATCCTTCTCTCTCTCTCTCTCTCTCTCTCTCTCTCTCTCTCTCTCTCTCTCTTTCTTAAGGGATAACATTTGTTTGTTTCCTCAGGTATCTTACCGTATTTCCCAGATTATTATGCACACTGGACCATAAGACACACCAAACAAGAAAGAAATATTCTGAACCAAATGGTGTACTAATATATTTAATAAAATATAGCAGAATAATATTTCAACCATGTAAAGTCAACAGTGGTATTAAGAACCATTATCACTGTCATTAACAAATGAGAAAAGACTTTAAGATTCAAGCACTCTTCTAATTTTCTGGTAACCCCAAAAACTCATCATCTCTAGTGTCAGTGATTTGTGACTTTTGCACAAATCTCAATGCTAATGATCAGACACCAACATTTTGCACAAATCTCATTGCAAATGGTCCAGGTAAGTTGTGGGGGTTCTTTTACGGGTGGGGGATCCAGGTAAGTAGGGAAAGGCGAGGGGATCTAGATAGATAGGGAAGAGTGAGGGATGAACAGGCATGGAGCAACAGGGACCAGGTCTTGTGCATATCTACTTTGGAGCAAGTCTCCAAGCCAGGGAAGGCTGCTTAGGATTGCAACTGTGCCAGGGTGACCAATGCCAAACCCAAAATTCCTGAACCCCAAGACCAAAATTCATACCCCCCTGGGCAAAATTCCTACACCCCCAAGCCAAAATTCCTACCCCCTTTAAAAAATTGCCAGAAAATGTATTTTTTGTTTTTATATTTTTTTTTGTTTTTTGGCCATAACTTTTGATGGGAAGGAGATATCTCAAAACTGATTTTTACATTGGATTCTACTCTTCAATACGAATCCAACAACATATGATATGATGGGGTAAGGTACTTCAGGAATGGGCCTATCACTCTATAAGATCCACAGACACTTCCCCCCCCCTTTGGGGAGAAAAAAGTGCATCTTATAAGCCGGGAAATACAGTACTTTTTCAGTAATTCTCAAACATAACCAGTTGTTCCCTTAGAGGTTACTACCTCTTTACCTACCATCTCTTTTCCCATCTTCAACTGTGTTTCTCCTCTTTTCTGATTAGCATAACTGTTGATACTGAAAACCCCAATGGACTGTTGTACCTTCTAAATCAAGGTTGTCTAAACATTTTGGCAGAACAGCCGCATAATCTCTCTGACACTGTGTTGTGAGCCAGGAAAAAAGAATATGTTTGGTCAAAATATTTATATCCTGCCTTCCTTTTAGAGACCTAAGGTGGCTCATTACAAATTTAAGACAGCTCAAATTTGAATAAATGCACATAAATTTACATAAATAAATATTTTAGAGACATAACTTATATGAAATAATGAGTCCTTTGTCTACTAAATTTGACGATTTAAGTCCCAAACCTTTTAATGCCAAACCTCCCCTTTGAATTAAGATCAGCCTCCTCTCTTTCAACCTCCCAGTGGTGCCTAAAGACCTTTATATTTAAAAAGCCTTTAAGGTCAAATAATGCATTTTTAGTTCAATCCTAACCATGTCTACTCAAAAGTAAGTCCCATTGTGTTCAATAGTACCTACTCCCAGGAAAATATACTTAGGATTGCAGCCTTAATTTGTTTTTCATCTTGATTTACTCCCAAATCCAGAGTAGCTATGAGAGTACATAAGAGACTTTACATGAACCCGTAGTTATTGCATCACCTAGTGAAAACCTATAGGAAATTCTTATTGGAATCCAGAGTAAGTTGTTCTTACACTGGAGCAAGGACTCCCCGTAGTTACTCTGGATTTTGCCCTTAGTTTTACTTAGTGGTCACAGCACCTTTCTTTCAGAGAAGCCTTTACTTCCTGGCTCTCCTGGGTGCTACCATCTTAAATGCACAACATGGACTGCAGACTGGAAAGAAGAGGCTTCCAGGTGCATTTCTTAGTGCCCTGTGAGTTTGTCATGGCACCTTTAGGTGCTGTGGTGCACAGTTTGGTTTGAATCAATTATTCAAAGATTTGGAATGAATCTCTGATTTTCCCCTCCCTTTCCATTCTATTCTGACAACTTCAAAGCCCATTGAAAAAAGGTTGAAAATTGCTGAATTAATGTATTGATAAGCCTTTTCCTGCCTTTTTTCCTCAGACTCTTTTTTTCTCCTCAGAGCGTTATCTTTCTCCTCAGAGGGCAGCTCAGACCAGAGATTGATAAGTTGGCAAAACCAGTGCCTCCTGATCACATACAGCTTGCAGAGTGAACCAGCTCTAGTATCTTATCTTATACAGTGGTACCTCGCTTAACAAGCGGTTCACATAACAAGCAAAAATTTTCAAGAAATCTTGCTTCACATAACAAGTTCTGCTTCACTTAACAAGCAAGAACACTATGGGCACACGTGCTATACAGCCCTGACGCTCCGCACAGAGGCTCATTAAAAGGGCTGCCGGCCAGCACTGCTGCCTCTAACTGCCCCAATTTGGGGGCAGTTGCCTGGGGGTGCCAGAGGCAGCTGCCCCTAACTGCCCCCAAGTGCACCCATTGACCACCTTGAACCTCCAGCAGCAGCACAGGTAAGCCTCCCAGGAAAGTGTCTTTGATTGCAGTCTCCTAACTATGTCTACTCAGAAGTCAGCCCCATTATGTTAAATGGGACTGACTCCCAGGAAAGTATCTTTAGGATTGCAGCCTAAGTAGACTTCATAGGATCAAGCACACTGAATGCATGTTAATTCAATTCCAATGTTTTGTCATCATTTTTACATGCAGTTAATATTTTTATATAAATATTTTTTGGGTTCTGGAACCAATCATCTAAGTTTCCATTATTTCCTATGGAAAAATCTGCTTCACTTAAAGAGCGTTTCACTTAAAGAGCATGCCTTTGGAACGAATTAAGCTTTTTATGTGAGGCACCACTATATAAGTATTTTAACTTATATGATGATATCTTATATAAATCTCTATGGCTGGCTCTCTCTGCAGGCTGTATGTGATCAAGATGGCACCTGAGACACTGGTTTTGCCAATCCTGTCTGAGGAGAAAATCACATTCTGAGGAGAAAAACTTCAGGAGGTATAAGTTTAGATGAAGCTCCAATAATCAGAAACTATAAATAAAATGAAACATTAAATAAATGCCTGTTAGTTTGAAACATTTGACAAGCCTCAGCGTCGTTTTGTTCTTCTCAGCCTGGCTGAGGGAGGTTTCCTGAGGTAAAAAATTCAGATGGAATCTGCTGCAACCGTTATCTGGTAATCCCTTACTCAGTGGTGGGATTCAAATAAATTAACACCAGGTTCTATGTCCTAATAACCTAAATTAACAACAGGTTCTGTGTCCCATTAGTAACCATCAGAAGCAGGAGCTCATTAGCAAAGGATTCTGTAGAACCTGTGAGAACCCCGTGAAGCCCACCACTGCAAGCACATCTCAACACAGCATGTTTTGTCACTCATAAAAAAAAGATGGTGTAACTTGGTCAATTTTTGTACTTTATTAGTGAGACATGAGATGAGAAATGTTTGAAAGGGAGCAATCCAGTGGTGGGCCCACGCCGGATCTCCCGAACCGGATGTTCCCTTGGGCGCACCGCTAGCTATCCGGCAGGACGGGGCCTGCCAGAAAACCTGGTGTGCCAGTTTGCAGTGCGCCTCCTCTACCTGGGGAAGATGCACTGCGCAAGCGCCAACCTCACACTTGCGCAGTGCGTCTTCTCCAGGTGGAGGAGGTGCACTGTGCAAGCGCCGAACTCACTAAGGTCGGCACTTGTGCAGTGTGTCTCCTCCAGGTGGAGGAGGCGCACTGCTCAAGCGCTGAACTCACTGAGGTCAGCGCTTGCGCAGTGCGTCTTCTCCGTAGAGGAGGTGCACTGCGCAAGTGCCGAACGCGCCAAGGTTGGCGCTTGCGCAGTGTGCCTCCTCCTCCACGGAGAAGGCGCACAGCGCGTGCGCCGACCTTGGCACATGCACAGTATGTCTCCTTCATCTGGAGAGACGCAGTGCGCACACGCCGACCTCGGCGCATGCGCAGTGCATCTCCTGGAGACGCAACGCATGTGTGCCGGGGTTGGCGCATGCACAGTGCGCCAGGGTTAGGGCCCTCCCTGCCCTGGCCCTCCCCGGCCCCACCCCTGACCCTGGCTGGCCCCGCCCACTTCCGGCGAACTGGATGTTCGGCTGGGCAGGGCTCACCAGTGGTGCAATCCTATCCACACTTTCCTGGGAGAAGGCTCCATTGACTATAATGGGACTTCTGAGAAGACAGGCTCTTAGAAGATGAGAGTTATACAAATTAACAATCATTTATTACTCTTGATGTTCCCTAAGTGAATCGAGAGTTAGATAAAAAAAATTTGTTAGTAGATCAAACTCATTCCATTAATTTGATAATTATTTCATCAAAAAGCTGAAAGTCCAGTGTATGGTAGTTCAAAAATTAATTTAATAAATTGTCAAGGAGTTAGTTAACAAAGTGGATCAGGAATTCATTCATTAAGTGACTCAGAAAAGTCTAATTCATCAATTAAATAAGAAATTAATCCACCACATGCACTGGAGATTAGACTATAAATGAATCGAAGAGTTCATTTAGTGGATTAGATGTTGCTTCCTCAAAATGTCTTAATTCCATTTAAGTTAGTTTCATATGCAAATGTAGTTTCTCCCAAGTTTCCCTTAGGCTTTTTGACATCTAGGATTATGAGGTAGTTCCTTCAATAGAGCAAAATTTTGTTCAGGATATGACTAAGAATGGCTTCATCCTTTGCATCAGAACTTGATTATGTAATAAAAAACATAAAGATTAATCACATATAGATAATCACATGCTGGAGAAGAGAATACAAAATTAGATTAATACTGCCTAGAAGTTTCCAAGCCTGTCATCTTAATCCTGATCTTCCTAAATACCATCACATACGTTTTCAATGGCAAGTTGCAAAACCTAATTAAAGTAGGCCATAGGTCTTCCTCTGTTCCAGTGAAAATGGCTCACCAGCAGGCAACATACTCCTGAAATTTTAAATACATACTCCTACCATATTTAATCAATTAATTAATCAAGAACTTTTAACTGATTATAAAAATCATTCCTGATTAATCAATTTTTTAAAAAACCACATTTTTTGACACAAGTACTGTGAAATGGCATTAACCCATATTCTCAATGTGCTTGTGACGCTGAATTAAATTAACTGCCCAGTGCAACCTAAATCCCCAGCCAATGATGTAGTTGTGCCAGTACATGATATGCTGCATCCTGCAGAGGGTTTTAGGCTGTTGGAAAGACATTTGTCCTTCCAAATGAGGACATTTGTCCTCTTGCCCCAGCTCAGCAACCAAAAAAGGTCAACTTGGACCTGCATCAGTAGTATTGTTTGTTCAAATCCACACTGATCTGTACAGGTGGATTTGATCCAATAAGAAACCATTTGGTGTGTGCCAGCACCTTTGATCCTGCCTCCCTACTGGACCTGATTTGCCCACCTATATCCTCTCTATTCAGATCCAGGACTCTAGATCTCCCCTCCCCTGAACGGGGCTTACCTCTTTTGCAGTCCTTAGCTGGTGCATTAGAGGAAGCTTTGGCCCTCTTGTTGGGACACCTGCTTCCCACAACCCCCATGTGCACCAACCTGCCATATGCAACACTCCCCCATGTGCACCAACAACCCATGTGCACCAACACCCCACGTGCAACACCCCCATATGTGCAACACCCACCCATGCACATCACCCCCATGTGCAACATCCACCCAAGTGCACCATCCACCCATATGCACCCATGCGCACATCCACCCATGAGCATTAATTTGACAATTATTTACTCAGAAAGCTGAAAGTCAAATGTATGGTAGTTCAAAAATTAATTTAATAAATTGTCAAGGAGTTAGCTAACAAAGTGGATCAGGAATTCATTCATTAAGTGACTCATAAATAACCCCCATTGTATAACACCCCCAAATCGGCAACATCCCTCATGAGCACCAACCCCCTAGTGCACCCTCTCTCACAGTGCATCAGGCACAGCACAAAATTGACTGGATATATAGGACAAAAACATGTTGCACCCCATTTCGGCCCCCTTAGGGTTAAATTTTTCCACATTGGTTCTTGGTGTGTGTTGATGTAACATAAGGTACACCTTCCCCAAATTTCATCTTCTAGGTCCAGGGGTTGGGGCAGGGCTTGGATCAGTCAGGGATTCCTCAATATAAAGAATAGGGAGGAAAATGCATTGCATTTAATTATGACAGTAATTATACAGCAGTGCTAAAATAGAGGAATTGCTATTTAACCAAATAATTGCCCTAGATTCAAAATGTAGTCACTTTATGTCCTGTACATTTTGAATGTAATGTGGCTTTCCTCTTTCTTTTGCTTTCAAGTGGTTAATTTAAACATTATATTACTAGCAAAATGTACCTGCATTGCGGGAGTAAAATACTCCCACATGTACCAACACCCCAAGCACAACACTCTCCCCTAGGCAACATCTCTCTCCCACAACCATGGCTACCCCTACCTAGCAGGTGCAGAATTTGGAGCCGGGCATCAGCTCCAATGAAGGCTGGATCAGCCTTCAATGTTAAGTCAGGCTAAAAATGTGCTGCACTGTCAAGCACCCTCAGGGGTTAAATTTCTGGAAATTGGTTCTTGGTGGGTGCTCCCATCACAAAAGGAATATGCTCCCCAAATTTCATGCTTCTAGGTCCAGGGGTTGGGGCAGAGCATTCATCAGTCAGGGATTCTTCAACAGAAAGTATAGGGAGGAAAACGGATTCTGCTCCTTTTAACCCCCTTCCAGTTGGAATTTCTGAAAACCAGTTACCACGTTGCGGGAGTAAAATTCCCCCTTACACCATCCCCCGTGCACATCAGTCCCCCATGTGAAATGTCTCCCATGCGCAATGTCCCCCCCTGCGCATCAACCTGCACGACATCCCCCATGCGCATTAACCCCCATGCGCATCAAACCCCCGTGTGCATCAAGCCTCCATGTTCACCCCCCAGGTGCATCAGCCTCCCATGCACATCAACCTCCCATGTGCATCAACCTGCCATGCACATCAACCTCCCATGTGCATCAACCTCCCATGCACAACATACCCCCATGCGCACCAACCCCTGTGTGCAACATCTCCCATGCACATCATCCCTGATCATCATCCCCCATGTGCACCATCCCCCCATGCTCAACATCTTCCCCATGCGCATCAACCCCCCAATGTGCATCAACCCCCCAATGTGCATCATCTCCTCTTGTGCAACAACCCCCCCCATGCATAGCATTCCAGGGGGGCTGGTGGCCCTGGGTACTAATTAAAATACAAAAATATTAATTAATATCTAATTAATTGTATTAATATTGATACTAATTAATTAAATAATTTTTCCGTACGGGTGTGTCAAAAAAAATTGTGGGCTCTGGGTGCCAAATGATCTAGGGATGATCACTGCTCTTGACATTTGCCTATAGCACTTAAGAAACAGAAAGAAAAAAGTACTAAACACAAAATAAGGGATAGAAAAAAGCTCACCTAAGTTACTTGGTTGAAAATAGGAAACACATCTGGTTCCATATCAGTGTGTTCCTTAGCAGGTTTCATGACTAACTGAAAACTCTAGTGACAACTTTCTGAGAGATCATAAGCTGCCTACCAAGAATACATAGAAAATTCCTCCCTGGCTTGTTAGCCCAGAACATGATTTGAAGAAATAATTGACTTACAACATCTTTCTAGCTTTATAATTGGTTTTCTTTTCACAATCTTGAGGATCTAGGTGTTTTTCACAACCTCAGAGCCCAGGGTCAACATCTTTATTTCTGGCAACTTCTGAATGTACTGTTACTGGATCAGAGATAATGCCTGGCCTTAAACCAGCTGGTTTAAGCAACCTGGTTTTTGTATTGCTTCAACCACAGTAGATAAGTGAAGTGTTGGAAAACACAGCGAACTGTCAAAACCTGTTTGGTTGGAAGCATCTATAAAATGTAATAAGAAAACCATCTTCATCATTGTAATAATGTTTCATTTTTGTTAACCAATAGTCATTGTTGCAATCATTGTTGCAATCCTGACAATCACTTCAAAAGAACAGAAATCCAGAGTTTTTTCTTAGACTCAGGCTGCAATCCTATACACATTTTCAGTGTATAGGATTATGAGTAAAGTGAGTAAGCCCCTTTGAAGACAATGGGACTAACTTTTGAGTAGATATGGATAGACTGGGCTGTCTATAAATGAACTGTGATTGTAGGTTCCTGAAAAGATGCTTGGGAGAGGATGGGAGCTCTCCTTATACACTCCATATTTACCCTCTCCTTATGTGATCTTGCTGTGCAAGGTATAATTTCCCTAATTTCTTTCTATTTATGACCATAGACCAGAGGTGAACCTAGGCAAAATTTTGCCTGTGGCAAGGACTGAAATTTCGCCCCTGTCAAAATAGTTAGAAGGGATCCCAGGAGGTCATCTAGAGCCTCGTAGCAGGAGGTATCTCTGCAAAGGACTAGACTTTTGCACTAATATATTTACACACACACACACATACATGTGGTGTGTGGAACGCAGGAGGGGGTGATTGGGGGGACACCAGAGGAGTGTCAGTGGCGCCCCCTGGCGCCCATGGCAGATAGCATCCCATGCTATATCCTTATTATGCCTCTGCCATTGAGAATGAAATCAACTCTCATGAAAATTGCCAAATGGACAGTAAAGATAAGGGAAAAGTGTTCCCCTGCTAGTTGTGACTGACAATTAAGGTGCGGTGCTCATCCCTATTTTAAAGCCAAAAAGTGAACGTTCCCATCAAGGTTGTACCTATTTAACTACATGCTTTCAAACTGCTTTCCTAAAAACTGCACTGTTGATAGTTTTTTTCTGGAAGTGGCATCCTGTCCATTTCACCCAGTGCAGCCTGCACCATCCTAGCATTGCCACAGCCTGAGGCATTTTGGAGGGTCTTTAAAGGGTTTCAGTGGTTCTGAGCAGTGTGAAGATTGTTCATTTGCAGTTCACACAGAAGATGTCTGCAAACAGGAAGAATAACAGTTTGCTGTTTAAAATTCATATATTTAAGGAGTTTTACAGCCTATCAACTTTATGGTTCCCTGACACCCATTGCTACAGCTGTGCCAAAATGGCAACCACCAAAACCTATGGGTGCTGGGATACCTCTGGATGTCACAGTAGAGAGACAGCAGATGTTGGCAATGGATCTTCTTAACTCTACTCCAGCTTTTGAGCAGGTATAAGGCCTAGGAGATTTATGTTGCCTATGCCAGGAATGAGAATAGGATATGAAAGCAGAGCCTGCCATCTTCAGGGCCTGATCATCCCTCCACCTTCATTGCACCCAATTCTGCTCACTCCCCACCTTCCCCCTGCCCCCCAAATACAGCCCATTAGTGCTGGAAGAGTCCTGGCCAGCTATCCTTGTGGCACTGATGTGCAGCACTTATTGGTGCTTGCTCAGCTGTTCTGGAGCTCATTTCTGGTGCTAAAGTCTCATAGACTTAGGCCCTTATGCTGCAGTTCTATAAGACTTTCCTGGGAGTAAGCCTCAGAGTACAAAATAGGACCGGAGCAGACAAAGGACATTGTTTGCAGCTCTGAGGATGAGTTAATTAACAATCCCATCAAGAAAAGAACATTAGGGTTTGGATTTAGTGTGTAGATGTATTACTTGGTGTCTGGATGGCTTTGGCAGGAGAGCTAGGGGCGCAATCCAGAGTAACTACGGGGAGTCCTTGCTCCGGTGTAAGAACAATTTGCTCTGGATTGCAATATGAATTTCCCATAGGTTTTCACTAGGTGGTACAGTAACTACGGGTGCACGTAAAGTCTCTTACGTGCACCCGTAGTTATTCTGGATTGTAGGGTAAGTTACCTCTTTCTGGCCCTGAACTAAGGGAAGTCAGAATGTGGAAGGGCAGGGGGTGTTGCCCAAGTCTGGATATTGGAAACAACTAATAGGCAAATGCTCACGTGTCAGGGGGTTGTATGTGACTAGGGTTGCATAATAGCAAAAGCAGGTACAAGCAGGTTACATTTAAATAGGGCAGGTGTTTTACAGCACTCAGGGGAGGGGGGAGATGCAAATACAAGCAGGTGGTGAAACAGGAAAACAAAAGAGGTTACATTCAATGGAGACAATATAGAGAGGAAATCACACACATTGGATAATCTTTTCCCTTCAGGGTGTGATTGGAAGCACCATCAAAGGTTGAGGATGGACCAGAGTTCTCTAGCAGTAATGTAGTTGAGGAGGGGGAACAATAAGTACAATATAACATCATACAACATTGCACTGCCCTTTTGCTTTCCCTCTAGCTCAGTGTTTCTCAAAGTGGGGGTCGGGACCCTTTTGGGGGTCGCCTAGAGCTTTCCTGAGGGTTGCCGAAAGACCCCTGGTGCAGGGGGCCAGGTCAGGCTTGCCAGACCTCCGGCTGTAGCTGTACACGCACAGGGGCTGACTGACAGCCTCAGGGCTCAATCCTATGCATGCCTATTCTGAAAAAATCCCATTATAATCAGGGGGGCCTTTACTCCCATGTAAATGTGGATAGGATTGCAGCCTCAGGTCCCAATCCTATGCATGCCTACTTTGAAATAAATCCCATTGTGTTCAGTGTGTGCATAGAACACACATTTCATTTGTAACCATGAAAATACATCCTGTATACCGGATATTTACATTACGATTCATAACAGTAGCAAAATTACAGTTATAAAGTAGCAACAAAAATAATTTTACGGTTGGGGGTTCCCACAACATGAGGAACTTATAAAAGGGTCACGGCGTTAGGAAGGTTGAGAACCACTGCTCTAGCTGCACTACTGTTCTTCAAGAATTTGATCTGTTTCTCAAGAAAAGTGTCCTGGTGTCTATTTTGTATGTAACACAAAGTGGAGTGAAATTGTGAGGCTGCTATTTATGCACGTTGGCAAATAAAGCAGGTGCTTGTGACACCTGTCAGCAACATTTATTCTGGCATTGATAAGGGCATAGCATCAATATTAATTAAAAAGAAATAATGATAAAAGCCTGATCCATAACAACCTCTTAACTTCTCGTTGCTGCCTCCCAGGCTATCATCCCTCCTCTGTACATCATCGATGTCACTCATATCAGGCATCTTCAATACTGCTTTATGTGTACAAAACAAGGACAAATTGTATTTCCCACCATAAGGGAAGCATGGTAAATTATGGGAAGATACAAAAAGTTCATGTTGTACTGTACAGCAAGTGTATTGGTGTTGTGCATATCACTACATGTTCATATCTGACAAAAGTTACGAGCCAGCATGGCCTCCAAATGTATTACTCTTCTCAATGATAGAGGCAAATAAAATGAGAAAGTAGTACCATGTAGTGCAGAGGTTGCATATTGTATACAAGACACACCATATACAGAGATAGCATAAACAGGACTGTTCTAAGGATCGCTGCCTCAACATGAACTCCTCTGTCAACGGCCTGAATGATGTTTCAGCAACAAGATAAAGGAAAGCAAGTTGCACAAGGAAGCGTTGGAGGCGTATGTTTGGAGTATGTAACATGATCGAACTGATACTAGAGCAGATAGGGAGACTTCTCATAGGGGTGAATTTTAGGACTCAGAAACTCATAGGAAATTTGAACATGGGATCCTGGGAGGGGAAAATTGGTTTCACTGAATGAATGTTCACCTTATGAGCAGTTTTTGCTCAATGAGTTCATATAACAAAGAATTGGAAAAGACTCTTCCTCTCCGTCCCTTCAGCAAAAACAAAAACAAAATATTTTGCTGCAGTCTCTTGCTGTGACTATTGCGCCTGTGTCCTTGTTTGTGGTTGTGGCCATTCATCTCACTCATTCTCACTCGTTCATTCATTCATTCTGCTGTTATGGCCATTCATCTCACCCATCGTTCATATTGTGTATTAAATCCCCTTATATTCTCCTTAAATCCCATAACTGCCTTCCTGCCTGCTCCAAGATGCAGCACAAGCTCCATGTGCACATAGTAAGTTCCCTGTGACCTCACCTCTCTGCTTTCCTGTCTTACTAGGTTCCAGCCCTGGTCCTTTCAGCTATACCACCCTCTACCACCCAAAGGTCTGTTGTTCTCCCTTGTTGCCCCTTATGCCTGGAGCTACCTGCACACCTGCTGGATACTCCACATTCACCTTCAAATTCCTTCATATAAACCTGTATTTTCTGGAAATGCACCACACCTCAGTTCCTATTTTAAGTTTCTACTATAAAGAATCACTATACGAAATCTGTTTATTGCATATCTTTCCTCTCTTTCTTACCCATGTCCATCTTTCCTGTTGTCTTATTTGTGACAATTGCACATAATGTAATCCCTGTTGGGCAGAGATCTCCAATTTTACTCTCTGTAAAAAAAAAAAAGTACTGTTTATGGCACTCTATAAAATACATTGTGCAAGTTACTCTGAGCACCTTTGGAAGCCCAGCAGACTTAAAAATGTAAGAAGCAGTTTAGTTCTGAGTAGACATGCGTAGGATTGTGATGTGGATGAGGAACTTTTTTAAATGTCTCAGAGATAGTCACACACACACACACAGAATTGCAGTGACGGAAGCTCCAAAAGAGACTATAATAAATTGTTGCGGTTGTCAGTATTGATAGCAGGAATGAGGAACTTCCTATCAGCAAAGAAATTATGCTACTACGGGACATCAGCCAGCAACATGCCAACAATGAGATCATCCATGGTGGGAGGGAGCTCCATTCCAGCGCTTGGGAAAAGCCTGCCTGCTGACGGAGGCCAAAACAAGCTTCATTCATCCAAGGAGCAATCAAGCAATGGTGACAAGTCTGTGTACTTGTGACACTGAGCCAAGTCTGAACTAAGACTTCTCTGTTCTTTGCATGATCAGAAGCTGGCCTCCCTCTCTCTGGGAAGTAGTTCTCCTCCCTTGCCTTGGCCTGGCTTTTCCCTGCTTGCGTTCCCTCACAGATTCAGTGTGTCACTCCCAACTATGGGGTGTCTGAGAGAAAACAGGAGGGCTGCATCCTCTGGTCAGGCTCTTATCTTTATTTGTGGGCCTGGAGAAGGGAGAAGAGGCTTGTGCGTGGCGACCAGTGGTGGGCCCCGCCTCACCCAACAACCGGTTCGCCAGAAGTTGGGGGCGGGGCGGGGTCAGGGGCTGGGCCAGGGCTAGGGGCTGACCCCAACCCTGGTGCACTGCGCATGCGCCAACCCCTGGCGCATGTGCAGTGTGTCTCCTCCAGCTGGAGGAGACGTACTGCGCATGCACTGAGTCTGGCGCACCTCGGTGCTTGAGCAGTGTGTCTCCTCCAACTGGAGGAGACGCACATCGCAAGCGCCGGAGTTGGTGCTCTCGATGTGCGTCTTCTCCAGCAGGAGGAGACGCAGTGCAGTCACTGCGCAAGCGCCAACATTGGCACTTGCGCAGTGTGCATAAAAAAGATGGTGGCCGGCGCAAACCAGTCTGCCCTCTTTTTTACTTTCCCTGCCGCTGGCGATTCACCAGCGGCAGGGAAAGGGGAAGATCCGGTTCGGGCAAGTAGGCCCAAACCGGCACCTGCCCACCCCTGGTGACCACATGTCAAAACTGCAAAAAGAGGGCAAAATGTAAGACACCCAAGAAAAATCTAGGACATGACAAAATAAAACCTCATATATTGTTTCATGTGATTAATTTAAACATTACATTAAAGGTAAAGGTTTCCCCCGCAGGTTGCCCTGCAAGTCGTGACCAACTCCATCCCTATTTCTAGAGCCATAGATCCAGCATTGTCCGAAGACACCTCTGATCATGTGGCCAGCTTGTGCATGGAATGTTGTTACCTTCCCACAAAGGTGGTACCTATTTATCTACTTGCACTTACATTCTTTTGAACTGCTAGGCTGGTAGAAGCTGGGCAATTAACGAGAGCTTATTCCACTAGGTCTTGAATCAGCGACCAGCCAGTCTTCAGGTTTACAGGCACAGTGCCTTTTAACCACTGAGCCATTGCAGTTCAAAAACATTATATTACTTATTATTAAATTTAAAACAATTTCATATATTTTATAATATCTCATTTATTAATTATGAGAATTCCACATGCTGCCTGCTCACAAGGAAAAGGAAGACAAGGAAAAAAATTTAAGGCTAAAATCCAGGACATGTCCTGAAAAAAAACAGGACATGTAGTCATCCTGGGCTTGCATCATCCTCTTGCCCTGGGTAGACATGGGGAATTTGGGAAGAATTTGGGGTTGAGGAGCCAACAAGACAACGATGCTGAAGCAGATGCACCCTCAGGTGCTTGACCTCTAGAACTTAAATGTCCTAAAAGCGGGAACAAGGATGCTGGGTGGGAGGCTTCACGCTTACGCTCCAGTTAGGCCAGCACAAGTCCTGTTCTAATGCGGAGGTGTCACAAAAGTGCTGTAAGACATTTCTGCCCCACTTCTGGGGAGGTTAGGCCAGTGCACAGGCATACGTCGACCTCCACACACCACCACAGGAAAACATGCCAGGTATGTTTGGCTGGCTTAAATTGGCTAGAACAGGGTGACCATATGACTGGAAATGTCTGGATTTATCCTCTTTTATCCTGGGTGTCCTCCAAAAGGGCTTCATTGTCCTCCATTGTGGCTTCATTTTGGAACTTTGCAATGGTGTGCAGTATGCCATCATGACATATGTCTTTGTATTGAAGAGCAGAATCCAACGCAAAAATCGGTTTTGAAATACCTCCTTCCTATCAAACGTTATGGCCAAAAAATAAAAATTAAAAAATGCATTGGGCTCTATGGGGAAGTGAAAGTGCCCAATATCACAGCTTTACTCATGAGTAGGCAATCATACCATTGTCCATCAGAAAGGCCAGGCTGAGAGGAATCCTTGTTCTTCTTTTGAGGTTTGAGCATCTGGTCACCCTGGGTTAGGATTGCACCCTCAGAAAGAATGTGTTGTTTTGTTGAATACACCTGCCTCTTCTTCATTTAATCTTTCCCACTGCTGGAGGTATTAGCTATTAATTAGCTATTATTTTTTCATTTTCTTGTAAACTGCTTTGTGAATTTTTCAGTTGAAAAAATAGATAGATAGATAGATAGATAGATAGATAGATAGATAGATAGATAGATAGATAGATAGATAGATAGATAGATATGCAGTCCCAAAATTGGGACTGTCCCTGTTTTTCAGGACATATGGCAACCCTAACCAAGGGGGTCCTGACCTCCACTTTGAAGACCATTTGGACAGGGTGCCCATAAGTCATAACAATGAAAAGATGATGCCCCCAAAAGAGGTTCCCATGTGTCATAACAGCAAAAATGTAGAACACCCAAGAAAAATGTAGGACATTACAAAATAAAAGCTAAAAGCACTCATATATATTGCTTTCATTAAACATTATATTACATACTATTAAATTTAACACTATAACATAATTAAATACAAGAAAGCTATATGCTGCCTGCTCACAAGGAAATGGAGAGCAATGAAAAAAAAATTTCCAGGGCACAAATCTAAAAAAGAGGACATGCCCCAGAAAAAGAGGACATATAGTCACCCTGTGTGTATTCAATATCAGAGCAGGTGAAGGACTGAAAGATTCAACGAGTTATCATAGGTCCATTCATTTTATTGGTGCAATGCCAATTTCCACCACCAGATGGCTTCTTCTTTCATTCAGCTGAATCTCACTCAGTTTTGTACCCTGGGTATGTTGTAGATTTGTATAATTTTGCATGGTTTTGTTTGGGTTTTTTGCTAGTTTTTATGCCCCCTTGTAATGAAGCCGCTATTATTTGCAATTTTTCTCAGCTTTTTTGCTTTCTCCAACAGTCTTCTGCAGTGGTTCTCCAACAGTGAGTCCGTGACTCACCCACTGGTCATGACCTACGTTTTGGTGGTTTGCAAAATTGTCAGGATAGATTTGTCTATGTGCACCAAGGGTTAAACATCCTGATACTTGGAGGGAGCACTGCTGCCCAATCACCATTATAGCCACAGAGGTCGAAATGTGTTTTTCTTTAACATGGGTCCCAACTAGGGTTGTCATAATTCCCTTCCCTAAAACTAGGATAGAACCCCCTGCCTCTATTATCTTCCTAGTGTGTGCATATATAATCTACAAGAACACTTTAACACCAAGTAAAAATTTTCATATAAAATAAACCCGCCTTTTGCTTTTTTTCAGTTTTTAAAAAAATCTCCAAAAGGAACCAAGCTCAGATGGTGGAGCTTTGAGAAAATGGGTAAATAATATGGTCCTTGCAGCTGACAGGCTGCACTGAAGGAGACTGAAGGCAGAGTTTTTCTGCCACCAAAATGCACACCAGCTACTCAAAAACTACTATGGGGTCTGAGCACCCAGTCCAATTTTTCTATGCTGATGCATCCATAATGGAGTAAAATGTATATTCATTTATCTTGAGGAGACTTGTGTCCCTCCCTCCACTCACCCACTGGATGCAGGATGCTGGTGTGGCTGCATCAGCACTGGAAAGTTGGATGGGGTTGGGTCCTGAATCTGTGTGGGCTGTCTGTATGGACCAACAGGTATTGTAAACCTGCAGTTAACAGATGATTCTTTCCAGTTAATTATTCAAAGTTCAAGCAACCTTCGAAGTGTTTACAACATGCAAAACTGATGATAATAATCACCCTCACCCCCAAAGTAAAGATGCTTTGTATGATGTTGAGATTTCGAGGCCACTGCGGTGAACGCCTTGCAATTTTTGCGCTGGCAGATCTCCCTTGTGATAGCTGGGCCATGAAGCAATGCCTCAACTGCAGAGCTAAGGGAGGGGAGGAATCTATGGAAAGCAGTGATTCTTCAGAGATGCAGGTCTTGAGAGGAGGGTGTGCTCAGTGATAAACCATATGATTTGCACCCCGAGACGCCGCCTCCCTGCCTGAAATATCAAAGAGCCTCTACCAGATCACTTTAAACATATGCATTTTTGGTTCTGGAACCAGGTCTTGCAAAGGAGATGCTGGCCTGAGAAATGTTGGCTGCTCTGGTTTTGGGTCATTTAAACATGTGCTTTTTTGGTTTTTCAATTTAACAATAAGTAATATAGTGCTGAAATTAAGTATGTGTTCTTGGCTTTTATTTTAACATGTCTTAAGTCCTACTTTTTTAAGGTGTTCTACATTTTTTAAACATGTCAGGAATTTTGCTTGGATGTCAGGAATTTTTGGGGACCTTGTCCTCTTTTTGGGGTTTGGGCATCTGGTCATCCTAACCAGTCTGTTGCCACTTCTGAGTGAGAGGGGCCAAAGGGCTTGTCTGAAGTAAAGCAAAGTCTTTATGTTCATTTGAAGTTTTAGAAATAAACACCTGCATTGGACCTGAAAACAGGTTCAACCTAGTTATACACAAATTTTTTTATACACCAGTTTAACTCAACACAAATGGCTACTGCAAATCACAATTTTTAAAAAACTGCTTTTCTACTGTTGTAGAGAGACAGTCATGCAAACAATCATTCAACTCTTCAGTCCCAAAATCAAACTCCTGCTGATATTGAAGCACCACTTTATTCCATTAGGCACGATGGAGGAGTAAGAAACCTGGAAGTGGGCCTTTAAATCTATTATTCCACTTTTTTTTATCCACTGATTTTTTTCATCTGTGGGAGGTTTTGGAATTGAACCATAGTGGATGACGAGGAACACCTGCCATAATTTGGGTCAGAATGGTTTCTGTGGTGTGATACGTTCCTTGAGTCCTGTCCCCATCAAGAGGGTCACCACTGTGTTCTGTATTATGAAGCATCGTCAGAACCATCTTCAAAGGTAGCCTCATGGACCGCATTGCAGCAATCAATATGGATGAGTGTCAGACTGGATGACATATCAGCCAGATTCCCACTTGAGAGAAGTGGATGTGCCACAAATCATCAGTGGCTAAAAGGATGTCATGTGCAGGTGGACAAATGCAGGTGCAGTGGGTGCAGACCTGATGACTCCAAAATCACTCAGCTGGAGGAAGCAACAGCCTCCAATGTTACAGGGTTTGCTGGACTCCCAAAGGGGGAAAGGGGGTGAGATGAGACCTAGAAATCTCTGATCACAGTCCCTAAACCCCACCACACCAAAAGTGGTTGTGGATGAGCAAATCACACACAAAGGTAGAGCAGCCTCTTTGCAGAAAACCTTCTTTCCCCGTCTTGTCCCTTCTACCCAGAGAGCCCCCATGTTTCCTCCTGCCCATTGTGCCCATTGCAATAGGTGGTGGTAGCAGGGTACATTCTGCTTGCAATGTCCCCTGCACCCTTGTCAAGGGCAAAGTTGGTAAGCAATGGTTCATCAGATCATCCCTCCTTAGATGAGTTCAGGAGATTGTCACTAGTCTTCAACTGATGGATTATGACCCACAAGTGTGTCACAGCAGTGGTAATGCACCAAATATTTAATGGTTCCTTTAATAAAGGATCAACTTCTTAACAAGGCAACCACAATCTTACTCTTTGCTCCACCCTAGCTCTAGCAAACCAAGATGATTGAATTGAACCCCAGAGGGGTTCATCATCATCATCATCATGAACCCCATCAGGGGTTCATCATGAAACCCCATCAGGGGTTCATCAAGTTGGTTCCTCGTTCCCAGTTCCTTATTAATCTCAGAGACAGAAATACCTTGAATAAGGAACTGCAGGTTTCATAGTTCTGCCCCGAAACCACTCCGGCTCACACGTTCTTTCTGCTAGGAAACTGTCCATCATTCAGAGGTGCAGCTAAGGAGGTGCAAGTGTTAGCAGTTGTACCAGGCAGCAAGCAGTAAGTGGTCAAAATGAGATCGAATGGGATATATGTTAATAATAATACCATCATGTTATACAACAATGAAAAGGTAATTTAATGAAGAATGCAATGAAATAAACTGCATTGGAATATCTATATTCTACCAAATGTTGTGGCTGATTAACCAGAAAATGAAGACAACAATTACCTATGGAAGGAAAATGGATATTCTAAATTCAAAACTAACCCATGATACTAACTGTGGGGAGGCAGCAGAGCAAATGGATGGTGAGCATCTAAGGAGGAGGGTACAGGTCCCCCCACCCAATTTTCTTTTTTTTTAAAGCCCAGGTTTGAGGTCACTTCTGGGGCAACATTTTGAGCTTTGCACAGGGCAAGATGATCATTAGCTATGGTACTGCCTTAGCTGATGCCCTAGTGTTGTGTTTGTTGAATAATAAATTGGAGCTTCACATCCCTAAATCAGTTTGGATGATAATCCCAACAGTATTCTTATTCATAGGAGCAGCATCAGGCCAGGTTGGGTAGTACCCAAGCGTCTGTGCCCATCAGAGCTGTAGATTCCCCATCAAGCACTGGTAGCCAAGATGGGAGGAATAACTTCCTCATCAGCTGCCACCTGTCAACTTGGGGAAGGTTCATTCCGGCTGACTGCCTATTTGTCACTATAACATTGATTTTCAACCTTTTTCAGCACACAGAACTCTGAACATGCGCATCAGTCCCCCCATGCGCATCAGTCCCCCATGCGCAACTTCCCCCATGCACAACTCCCCCATGCACATCAGCCCCCCATGCGCATTAGTCCCCCATGCGCATCAGCCCCCATGCGCAACTTTCCCCATGCGCAACCTTCCCCATGCACAACTTCCCCCCCATGCACAGCATCCTCGCCAGTGCAACCTCTTCCTCTGAACAAGATGATAAATGATTGATGCACAGTTTTTAAAATTACATTTAATTATTACATTATAATTTATAAGTACAATTAATATAATTAATGCGATTAACTCATTACATGACAATGAAAGAAATTCACAATAAGCATAACTCAAGCTCCTTTGAACTTCAGTAGATCTTTCTCACAATGTTACCTTGAGGAACTTTTTCCTTGGTGAGAGAAGCAGGAAGTTAATGTGGTTTCTGGAGAAAAGGAAAAGGTACTGAGAAATAGGGCGGTCAAATTTTTGTCAGTAGTGTCAGAAGGTATTGGCAAAGGGAGGTTAATCTGAGGACATGGTGTACAGGAGAAATGTGGAGTGAAGGGCAATGGGGAGGCAATGATCCAAACAAGGTGGGGGATTCAACTGGGGGTAAGATATAATGCAACGTAGGAGCTTCAAAGGGACAGTTTCCAACCGCTTTTTAAAAAGTATGGTACACCATGAGGTACTAATTGTACCTCATGTACACCATGAGGTACTAATTCTGCCTAACCCTTCGTTGGCCACTTCTTTTATTTGTGTAGTGCATGTCGGCTGGTTATTCTCCCATGCTGCTATCTGTCTCCTCTGGCCCTGTGGCACACCAGACGCCATCTTGCCATGCACCAGTGTGCCACGGCGCACAGGTTGAAAACAGCTGCTCTTTAATCTTGCATGCTGTAAAAGGAGGAAACCTTTTCACTTGGCACCAGAGGCAAGCACCTACACAAAGTTTAATGGCGTAGGGTGTGGGCTGTGGAGAACCGGCTTTGTGGATTACGGATCCGCAGATACATGGGGGAGATCTGTGGATGATTTATGGCCTTCTAATAAAATATTTTCCAGGCAGCCTACAACCTATGCTTAAAACCATCAGTTTGAAAACTGATAAAACAACGTGAATTTTTGGAGACAGCGAAGAGGTCACTATGGTTTGCAACCCCTAGTGCAGGAGGCCAGCATGTCACCCCCATAATGGATCTTCTCCCATGCAGTGGGCAGGGCGATACCCCAGGCTGTGAGCATGGCTGGTGATGCAACATTACACCATCCCTACTGGGTTTTTGACTCTAACCTTTGCTAGAACAGAAATATTTCAACATTGTTTGTTTCATTGCATTCTGTATGAAATTATACATTGAATGATGCCTAATATTATGGGATTATTCAAAAATTTAAAAATTTTTGACCACCCCTTGTGTAACTTGCTACACCAGAATGAGTGTAGCTTGCAGCCCTTGCACTGCACCCTCTGAGCAACCCACTGGGAGAGAGGGGTTTGGGGCTGATACTCATTGTGCTTTTTACCCTCACCTGTGTCTTGCTAATGCTGTGGCATCACATAAGAAGTGTTTTTAGACCAGCATAATTCATATCTTCCTGTGGTGGTGTGGGGAGGTTGGCATATGACTGTGCACTGGCCTAAACTCCCAAAAGTGCGACAGAAGTGCCTTACAGAACTTTTGTGACACCCCCAACCCAGCATAGGACTTAAGCTGGAGCCTATGCCAGCCTAACTGGACATTAGGATTGCAGCCTTTGTCTTCTCCCCGCTTCCCAAATCAGTGAATGATGCCGCAAAAGATGGCACCCATTTCAGGTTGTGTAGTTTCCCCAAACTGGTAGTAGTATGAAACTTCTGGTTTAATTTGAAGCTGTGGTTCTCAAACCTTTTAGCACTGGGACCCACTTTTTAGAGTTTGTACAATCCAATACTCTGAATTGTAGGGATATTGTCTAAAAGAAAATGTTATTGTTATTCATTACATGTCAAGACTGTTACTAAAAATAAAGGGGTGTGACAAAAATGTCGGGGCCATGAGTGCATGGTGAGCTTAGTACGCCACTGATGTTGGCACATGTGTACTGGTAGTGGTTTGCATAAGAGCCGTAGTACTCGATTTATTATGCAACTTGCCAACCATTAGGCATACAAACATCTGAAACATCTGCATTCTGAATCAGAGATTTACAAACTTCAGGGCAAGAAATAGCCTAATTTGCATAAATTATAATAGCTGGGGCGGGAAAAATCCAGTTGGTCATCTAAGGGGTATTACGCACTAAGAGGCATGAGTTCTTCATACTCCAGTCTCTCCGCTTATGTATCTTCCCTTTAGCTATCCTTTGCTGCCGCCTTCTGGATTGAATCAAAGACAACATATACAAATGATTAACCAGATATTACTGCAGGTTCAGATCACATTCCTAGAATACTGCATTGCAAACTGCATGTAACGCTGTTACATTTGCAGCAACAGAAAATGAAAATACTCTTGAGGAACTGCAGTGACCTTCAACAGGTTTTATGCCTTTCAAGTGTGAATTTGCAAAAACACTTATTTTGCACCTTTTGGAAAGGTTTTGAGTTAAAAAAATCCACTTTTTGTTCCATAGGCTTTTGTGTTTTCATTTTCTGGATAATTGGCCATAACGTTTGATAGACTATAGATATTCCAGTGCAGTTTGTTTCATTGCATTCTACATAAAATTACCTTTCCAACAATATATATGTTGGTATTTTTCATAATTTTAACAACTAGTGTCAACCTCAGTTTGTAGTCCCTCTAGATTGTAGCCTGGTTTGGGCTATGCTGGCCTTAAAACAGGGATGAGCACCTTAGAGTCATGACAAGCAGGGCAACCCTCAGGGGAGGAGAGATACCTTGACCTTTAAAGTTTAAATCAGACCATCAGAGGCAGGGGTGTCATCTTTTCCAAAAGGAGATCTATTAGCCACTACTTATTTCACTTTACAGTGGTGCCTCACATAAAGAGCTTAATTCATTACAGAGGCATGCTCTTTAACTGAAACGCTCTTTAAGTGAAGCAGATTTTCCCATAGGAAATAACGGAAACTCAGAGAGTTGGTTAACTGTATGTAAAAATGATGACAAAACACTGGAATTGAATTCAAAACATGCATTCAATGTGCATGAACCTATGAAGTCTACTTAGGCTGCAATCCTAAAGACACTTTCCTTGGAGTAAGCCCCATTTATCACACTGGGCAGGGGTGGGCCGAGCCTCCCCCAAGATCCGGTTCGCTGGAAGTTGGGGGCGGGGGCAGGGTCAGGGGCGGGGCTGGGGTCAGGGGGTGGGGCTACAGGAGGATCCCACCCCTGGTGCACTGCGCATGCGCCAAACCCCAGTGCATGCGTAGTGCGTCTCCTCCGGCCGGAGAAGACGCAGTGCGCAGGCGCCGACCCTGTGGGTTGGCGCCTGTGCACTGCGTCTCCTCCAGTTGGAGGAGACGTGGGGGGGAAGATGGCGGCCGGTGCGAACCGGTCTGCCCTCTTTTCGCTTTCCCTGGCGCTAGCGGTTCGCCAGCGCCAGGGAAATGGGAAGATCTGGTTTGCCTGATGCTGTTCTTTTTAAAATCTCAGTAAACTTCTTGATCTGAATCAGGGGTCCTCAGACTTTTTAAACAGGGGGCCGTTTCACTGTCCCTCAGACACTGTCAGGGGCCAGACTAAAAAAAAAATTGTAGGACACCCCAAAAATGTAGGACAAAATGTAAGACATGTTAAAATGAAGCAAACTACTTGTTTTGCTTTCCTGTACTTAATTTCAACACTTTTAAAATTGAAAACCTTTTAACATGCCTGATTCTCACCCAGACATGCAAGATGTCCTCAAAGCAATTTGCAACATATTACTTCAACATATCACAGGAGCTTCATGAGGTGTTCTTACCTGATAATCCCATGATAGTTACTCCAAAGAAAGTGTGGCAGGACTGCAGCGTCAGAGCCCCATCCTAAGCATTCCTACACAGAAGTAAGTCCCATGATAGTCAATGGGCTTACTCCCAGGAAAGTGTGGCAAGAGTGCAGCCTCAGAGCCCCATCCTAAGCATTCCTACACAGAAGTAAGTCCCATGATAGTCAATGGGCTTACTCCTAGGAAAGTGTGGCAAGAAAGTGTGCCAGGCAGGGCAGCGCTGGGCAGAGGGCTGGGGGGACTCTGGGGGCGATTTGGGGGCTCTGGGGTGTGTTTTGGGGACGTTGGCGGCACTTTAAGGTTGCCGCAGTAAAGATCTCCCAGCTGCAGGCAGCCTTTTGCAAAGGGAAGACTGTGCACATGCGTGCGCAGTCTCCCTTACACTTTAAGCTCCGCCGGAGAGCTGCAGGGCTTCTCCATGGGTGGAGCTGACTATCCTCGGCTGACCCCAGGAAGTGAAAGTGGAGCAGGAGTCTCCAAACCCCAGCCTGGAGGCCAAATGCAGCCCTTAGTGAGCCTCAATGTGGCCCCCTTGGGCAAGCCTTGTAATTCACCCCAATACATTCTAATAAGCAAATTTATGTAAATTTATTCAAATTTGAAATGTAAATTAGTTTTCTGGCCTCCAACAAAATGCCAGACAAAAGAGAGGGCACCTGTATGCAGGTATCACATGTACTCCCTGAAGCATCTGGTGGGCAGCTGTGTGATACAGAAAGCTGGACTTAATGGGCCTCCGGCCTGATCCAGAGAAGGCTGTTCTTATGCTTTTATGATTCCAGTGTTGTATCCACTGTATCCACATCTTGTCTGTCCCTGGTGCCCGTGTTGCCAGTGCACATCCATGCTCCAGTTTAACTTCCACAACTGTGGCATGGGTGTGCCTTATGGCTTTTACCCAGCCAGACTTCTACCAGCACAAGGGCACTTTAGGATTACACTTGTAATTACTGAAAAAAGCAGAGGAGAGATAATCCTTGCATTGCATCCATCTATTCATTCATCTATATAATCTATCAGAAAAAATTTGTTCCATGATGGTAATTGCTGGCTGTCCTGTAATTCACAGACAATTTGTTGCTCAATAACATCTTTTAATGGCACAGTGTATTCTCTGTATCTCTTGTTCCTTTATGCCCAAGGAAAATGGTGACTCTCATTTTATTCTAAGGACTAGTGAAAAGCGTACCTGTGTTACAGGAGTAAAATTCCCCTGTATGCCATCCCCCCACGGCACAACATCCCCCCACGGCGCAACATCCCCCCCCCGTGCATCAAGACCCCATGTGCATCAAGATCCCATGAGCATCAAGACCCCATGCGCAACAACCCCCCATGCGCAACAACCTCCATGCACATAATCCAACCATGCACATCATCTCCCTATGCGCAACAACCCCCATGTGCAACCTCTCCCTATGCACAACCTCTCTCCATGCGTAACAACTCCCCATGCGCATCAATCCCCATGCGCACAAGTCCCCTATGCGCTTAAGCCCCCTATGTGCATCATCTCCCTAAGAGCAACAACCCCCATGCGCAATAACACCCCATGCGGAACAACCCACCATGATCATCAACCCCCCATGTGCATTAACCCCCCATGCACATCAACCCCCCATGCAGAACAACTCCCCATGCACATCATCTCCCCCATGAGCATCATCCCCCCATACGCAACATCCCCTATATGCAGCATCCCCCATATGCAGCATCCCCCCATGTGCAGCATCCTCCCCAGTGCAACCTCTCCCTCCAAACAACATCTCCCCTGTGCACCAGGCACTGAGAACCAAATTGGCTGGATGTTGGTCAGTCTTCCATGTTAAGTATAGGACAAAAACACGTTGCAATCCTTTTTAGCCCCTAAAGGAATAAATTTCTCCACATCAGTTCTTGGTGGGTGTTCATGTGACAGAAGGAACACCATTTCCGAATTTCATGCTCCTAAGTCTGTGGGTTGGGGCAGAGCATCCCTCAGTCAGGGATTCTTCAATGTAAAGTATAGGGAGGAAAACACATTGTGCCCCATTTCACCCCCTTCCGATTTGAATTTCCAAAAAACGGTTCCAGTGCACCCCTCAGTCACGGAAGGAACACCCTCCCCAAATTTCATGCTTCTAGGCCCAGCGGTTTTGGCAGGGCATTGATGAGTGAGTGAGTGAGTGAGTCAGTGAGTGAGTCAGTGAGTGACTTTTCTCTTTTATATATATAGATCAGTGGTGGGCAGATGCCGGTTTGGGCCTACTCGCCCGAACCGGATCTTCCCACGTGGCGACCGCTGGCGAACCGGCCAGAGCAGCAGCTGGCAAGAGCCGCGGGGACCAGTTTGCCAGCGGCCACCATGTCTCCTGAAGTGGGGCTTCAAGAGACACAGTGCGCTAGCGTCCAACTGGACGCTAGTGCACTGTGTCGCCTGAAGCCGCACTTCAGGAGACGTGCCTGCATCCAGCTTGACGCAGGCACACTGAGTCTCCCTCCCCCCACCCCCTGGCCTCAGCCCTGCCCCCTGACACCGGGCCTGCCCCCCAACTTCCGGCGAACTGGATCTTGGGGCTCGGTGGGCCCATCACTGATATAGATATACCCTATAATCCATAGTAACTACGGGAGCACAAAAGAGACATTACGTGTACTCGTAGTTACTGCACCACCTGGCGAAAACCTATGGGAAATTCATATTGCAATCCAGAGCAAATTGTTCTTACACTGGAGCAAGGACTCCCCATAGTTACTCTGGATTGCGCCCATAGATTTAGAACATTTCATGCAAAGAACTTCCTGTGCAATGTGGACAGCTGTCTCTGACCAGAATCTGGCATTCCTCCCTTTGATCCACAGTACAAACAGTTTATATAGCAGAGCAACAAGCTATTCTGCTGAGTCAGTCCATGCATGAATAAGAACCGCTGTGCTCCTTTTCCCTGGCTTATTAAGCTGGAAGGAATGCTTTGTAATGTGCCTTTTGTGACTTGTGTAGTGTGCTTTCCCAAAGCCTCAGGCAAGGGTAGGATTTAGTGTCCAAATTGAGAAAGGACGGATGACAAGAGTGGTTGCTAATTGCAAATAGGGCTTCTAATGATATGTTAATGGAAAGATGGGGGAAATCCCAGGAAATTTCCTTCCTGGATGCGCATCAAGTTCCAACCTCCATCTCCAACCTGAAGAATTTTACTATTTTTTCTGGACTTCCAAGAGCCTATGTTCTTTTCACTATATTTCACGATGTTTTTACTACAATTTTTGAGCAGGACTGAAATTTTCCCTTTACGATAACGTAAACACCCCATATTTACTCAAATCTAATGTGCCATCAACTCCTATCCGTGACCTATATTTATAATAAAAATACTGTATTAACTCAGATCTAATTAACCATCAAATCTAATGCGCACCCTGATTTTGGAGACTGAATTCAGCTGAAAAAGGTGAGTTCAAGTAAATACAGTCTTATGTGGCCTGTGTTTTATGTATTCTATTCTTCCACTAAGGATGTGCACATCTCAAACTCTGCTGCCACCAGATGTCGCACAACAAACTCTTCTGAGAGTGTAGAATTCTTGCAATTCTAGCGATGATCTCATTAAACAGGAATTAATCCTATTCTTGCTACATCCTCCCAGTTCATTCCAAGAAAGCAGGTTCACTCTTGTGAACCTGAGCGTCCTTCTCCCCTGGACTCATATCTAGAACATACAACATGCACTAACACGCTCTTACCTTCATTAACTGGTTCTCATTGCCCCCAGCAGTGTGAGTTTATGGCCACTGTGCTAGCCTTTCATGTCAGCTGGCTTTATTAAGCTGGCTCTGGTGCATCTCTCTATTAAATGACAGCCCTCCTGGTCCAAGTTACCTGGGATAGGGGGAAGAAGGCAGGGAATGGTCTTGATCCCCACCTTGTTTCTCATTCACTTTCACCAGTCAAGTAGCGCAGGTTGAGTAATACCAAGCAGAGATTAAATCAAATACCTCTTTCAGGTAAATAATTACACGTTTGTGTAATTTAAAACAAAATAAATGATTTACTGGAAGAGAAAGAAAAGAAGGGAAAGTAAAAGAAGACAAAAATTGGATGTTTGAGATCACAGGCAACTTTCAAAAGAAAATAAACTGGTGTTTCAACAAAGAGCTTCCACTTACAAGCAATATTTTCTGATCCACAGAGGCATGGCTTCTTCCAGCACCTACTCCCAGGTAAGTGTGTGGAGGTTTTCCGTTTTAGAGGATTTCAACCATCTCTTTGCTGTGCCTTCCCCACTTGATTGAGCTGTGTTGAGTCCACCGGAAAGAGGCAGGATATGAAGTATATTATAGTATATTATTATTATTGGCATCTAGTAACTAGTTCTTTTTTTTCAGACACCCTAAGCTCTGATAAAGTGGTTTAAACTTAACAGACACTTCCTTTTGAAGTTAGGCTACAGTATTTGGGGTTGGGGGAAAATGGAAACGGGGGAAGTCAAACTGAGACCTATAAAATTATATATGGTGTGAGCAGAGCAGAGAGAAGCATTTCTTCCTGTCTCACAGTAAGTCATTTGTGGAATTGGCATATGATTTTAAGACAGGCAAAAAGAAGTATTTGTTCACACAGTATATTAATTTGGAATTTGTTGCCACAAAATGTGATGATGGCCACTGACTTGGATGGTTTTAAAAGGAGACTGGACAATTTCATGATCCTGACTAGAAGTCACAGGGGCTACTCAGTCACTACCTCCAGGTTCAGCAGCAGCACATTGAATAAAATTGAAGGAGAGCAATGGTTGGAGAAAAATCTCCTTTCTATCCCTGCTGGCTGGAGGATCCTGAACTAGATGGGCTTCACAAGTTCTTATGTTCGTCATAATGTTTCCTAAGTGTTGCCATTAGTACCTGGTACATTTTAAGCTTACATGCTGATGTGCGTTGTTCTGTGTCAGGTATAACTTTCAGATACTAATCCCTGTTTAAGGAACTGGAACAAATGTGGTTGTATCATATGATTATAGAGACAATGGGTCGACTCATGTAGTGTGCTCTATGTGGTAACTGGGAGAGCACAGATATATTGTATTTACTCAAATATAACGCTCACAATTTTCAGCCGAATTCAATCTCCAAAATCAAGGTGCGCATTAGATCCAATGTTAATTAGAGTTGAATAAATACAGTATTTTGATTATAAGTATAGGGTGTGCACAGTGATAGGCTCCAGTAGGTTCGCACCTACTCTATAGAACTGGTTGTTAATGTGAGATAGGACATATAAAGTTTTAAAATAGCCATTTAAAAGTGGCTGCCAGATGGGCATAGAACTGGTTGTTAATTTCTTTGAATCCCATCACTGGGTGTGTATTATATCCGATGGCGCATTATATTCAAGTAAATACGGTATGTATCAGTCACCAGGCTTTTGTGTCGTAAGATAGTTCTTATAGATCCATCATGTAGTTGCACAAATGGGACGGAGAAATCAAACTGGCTGCATGATGAAATGTAAAATGGCATCTTCCGAGGATGCTGTAGTTGTTTGCAGTAAGCAGGGGCATATATTAGATTATTTCCAAGACCCCTTATATTCTATGATTCTATTATTCTTAGGAAAATGTTTTAAATTAAATAATTTGTACAGTACTACTTTCAACCTTTTATAAATTGTTGTCATTTTAATTTGTTTGGACATATGTTGTAAAAGCAGTATACAATTTTTTTTTTTAAAAAAAGAGAGAGATACACTCAAAAATAAGTCAACCACTTTTATAAAAATCCAGAGTACTGAGTTTTGGCATCCCCAAAGGTTCCATTTCCAGGAACTTTTCACATTAAAACTAAAACAGGCTAAACCTAAAGATGTATTTATCTTTTAATGGATTAACCTCATTTGTGCTGAGATAAAAATTATGGGTGAAAATTCTACTAATAATTCAGTTATACCTATAAGCCATGTTGATTCAAGTTAATTACATTTTAGGATTATTTAAATCTCAACATGTTTTTGCATTTTTGTAATCTGAAGCTTTTAAAGAAAACACATTATCAGACTGGATGCTTGTGTCACATTTCCCTGTTAAAATTAAATCCACTTTTCTGTTGTATGCTGTGTCACACAGTGTTTGGATTACATGCAGCCCAGCCCTAATCTGCCCTGGAATAGGCAGACCAGTGGGCCTGCCCCACATCCAAGGAAAGACTGGGGCTAAAAATGGCTCACGCTGGGGCAAGCGGATTTGCTTCCTCTTACCACGTAGAGAGCTGCAGCAGTCCCAATGGGACTAAAACATATCTGGAGTTCTTGGAGGCTACCTGGGAATGGGGATAGGACCCTGGGAACAGGATAGGATCTAGGATAAGTGCCAGGTCCTGGATCTGCTTCCCCCACTTCTCTGTCACCCACTCATGGGTCCACATGCTGCCCTCCTCCCACTCCAAAACACTTCTTTCCACTCCACCCCATACCTCCCGAGACTCCCACTCTGGCCAAGCTCCACCAACAGGCTTACCTGTTGCCTCAGTGAATTGGATCCCATGTCAACCGCCAGTGGCCAGCACATGTCTGTGCACCTCCTTCAGAGGTGGGCCAGCATGAGGGACATGTAGGTCCAGACCCTCCTCCATCATGGGCCAGCACAAGGGACATGTAGGCCCAAGGCACATTATAGATTGCACCCATAAATATATAAAAATGTTAAATATTTACATACTACAAAGGCAGGCAATCCTTGAATAGGCCTATAGTTCTCCATGTGAACAATATTTCTCATACATACACACTCATACATACACATGCACAGACACACAGGCTGCTACACCTTTCGCTTTCCCCAGACCTGATACTTTGCCACATATTTTGTCGGTCTCCCTCCTGCTGGGCTACTTCGCCCCTTCTTGACCACAGTCCTCAACGGTTCTTTCATTTGCATCTTCCCATCAAGAGTCTGCCATTCCTTCCTTTCACTTCCCACTTCAGTGTCCCCCCTAAGTAGTCTCCCATCTGTATCCTCTTTGCTGCACATGGAGTTCTGACTTTGTCCTGCTTCACTTCCCTGGAAGTAACAGGGGCACCACCTATAGTCCCGGCAATTGCAGGTCCCTTCTTTGCCACTCTCACTGCCTTGGTGACAGCAGCAGTTCACCCCCTCTCTCTGGCATTTGCATCGTTCCATTCCTGCTGTGCCACCCGGGTAACCATATATCCCCATCCATCCACCAACACCTCCTTGGCAATTGCAGCAACCTGCCCCTTGACAGCAACATCCTGTGGCCTTACTGCTAGGACTACCTTCACTACCAGCTTTGGCCTTCCCTTTGCCATCAGGCCCCCCACAGCAGCCACAGTTCTGTCCACAATGTGTGGCCAAATAACCAATGCAGATACTGGCATTGGCTGCTGCACAAAAGGCCAATGCCCACAAAATCGCTCGTTTGTCGGCTCGGCCAGTAAGAGTACATTGCGATGATGCGGGGCATAGTGGATCGTTTGGATAGCACATCACAACCCGTCGATTCATGATCGGTAACTGTAGGCCGAGGAGAGCCCATATAAAGGTCAGCTCTGTGATCAAAATGAGGACTATGCACAAGATGTAGATTCTATATCTCCAACCGCCATACTTATTCTGACCAGCCTGTATACAACACCCTGCACTCTCTGTCTTGGGTTTTGCTCCTGCTTCCACATCCTTTTTAAGGAGCACTTTGTCTTCCGCTGTAACAAAGACAAACTTCATAAGTCCCACAATGATGAGTGTGATCATGAAGTGAAGGACCCAGAGGGAGGAGATGGGGATGGGGAACTCCTGGTTAAAGCAGAGGGCAGAGCAGAACGTCTTTGTGTCCCCAAGGTCTTTTGGCCACTGACAGACCAGATCGCTCTTGAGGGAGTCCCAGGGTCCATAGGCGAGAAACAGCATCACCATGCGGAAGCCAATGAGGAAGTACCATGGATTGATACCCTTGCAGGCATTCTCTGCAGATAGCACGCCAATTGTGGGCTGAAAGAGCCGAGAAATTCCCCCAACGATGGCCGCCATTGCTGCAGGTGGGAAGTAAACTAGGAAGAATGTGGAAGACAAAAAAGAAGTGTTAAAACCCAAGGTCCATAGGCTGCTTTACCTCTTCCCCTTCTTTTGTAATCCTTTGCTATCATTTTTCCATGCCCCTCATTTTTTATCTACCTCTCTCTGACAATGCAATCTTAACCACTGGTTAGGCCGCATAAGTCCTGTGTTGGCTTGGAAGTGTCACAAGAGTGCCATATAGCACTTCTGTTAGGTGCTATCTGCACCAGCCTCCTCACCACTGCAGTAACAAGGAGATGGGTGAGTTGTGCTGGCCCAGAGGCATACCATGGCAATGGCGCCCATAGCAAGGACTGAAATTTCAAAACACCTGAAATCCACCTTTTAGCTGATGTTACAAGTCAATAATATCATATGCACCCATGGCACAAGACACCTCGTGCCACATAAGTGGTACGCCTCTGTGCTGGCCTAAATTGGTTAGGATTCCACCCCCAAAAGCATAACCCTATATGCTTCCTATCCACAACCTTCCTATCCACAACCCTCCCTTCCTATCCACAACCTTCCTTTTCACCTCACCTCTTTTGTCCTGTCTCACACCCTCTTTGCTCGTCCTCTCCTTCTCCCTCCTACTTTAAACCAGATGCATTGTATGCAAAATTACAAATGTGCTCATCAATGCCGTTAACAAAATTGCTGACTCAACTGGATGCTTCTAAAAACAAATTGAACTGAATAGACTTTGATAGAAGCAAGTACACTGGTGCATCATTAGATCTGCCTCCATGATTATCACAATGCTGGTTTATCTGTTTTGTATTTTGCTAATACATACATGTTTTAATGAGAAAAGTTTGGTGCAAAGGTGATTGTTTTAGGAGTATCTGATGTACATATTAACAGCACCTATTACAAATTAACAGCACCTTTTGAATTAGAGACGTTTACATACAATCCAGGGCAAAAATTCTATGTAAATGTTCCTGGCAGCAAATCACACTGAATTCATTGGAAGTTACATGTTGGATTAAGGTGTGTGTGTGTGTTGTGTAACGGAACACAACCCAAAAATCGAGGCAGAAAATAACACTGAATTCATTGGAAGTTACACGATGAATTCAGGTGTGTCAGTAACAGCCTGCCCGAGGTAATGTTTCTTACTTATCTCTGCATAGGCCCCCTAATGGCCTATAGGTCTCTTGTACTCCACCTTTCTCCACCTAAGGCAGCTATCACATTTTTGGACTATCATGAACAGGGCTTATGAGAGGGAGGTACAGGTGATAAATTGCACCCAAGTTCAAGGTCAAAAAGAGGGCCAAGGAGTCAAAGGTCCCAGCAATTTCCTGGGATCTTACATTTTCTTATCCCACCCAGACTTGTTCCCCACACTGGATTCAGGGAGTGCTACAGTAGGCATCCTGCACCAGCAGCAATCCATCTGTGTTGGACCAAGGAATGCATATATACATTCATGACACAGTTCCAAATCTGGGAGGAAACTGGCCTGCTGCAGTAGCTCTTTGACTTGTGGATCCACTTACCATAAAGGAATGTATACTCGGGGACATGGCTGCAAGGATTGCAGCTGCTAAAGTCAGTTTTGGCATACACAGCACACTTTCCCTTTTAGTTTAAGCCTAAATGATGATGCTAATTTTCGGTAAGTATTGTTCTATAGAAGATTTTCAAGAGGCTTAGCAATGTGTTTGGTTTTCTGACTTACCACATCTTGTTGTCAACACTTTGTGAGTAGACCTGGGCTCCTCATCTACAATCCCAGCAGACCTGGGCTCTAAATACTTTTCCAAACATCACCATCCTCTCCTCACTTTGTTTTGCCTGCTTCCTACCTCTCTTCTACCTGCTTCCCTCTTCTTTTGGAAAGGGGCTCAATATTAACTCTGTACCCTCTCAAAATTCCTCTCGGAGGGCCTGGTCACAGAACTTCCCTTCTCTGCCCCTTATTGATGCCTGGGAAGCCACCACAACTCACTGCTGTTCACATTACACCTCTTGTCATTTGAAACAGCAGCTCTGCAGCATGCAACAGTAGTCCAACTTTTTGCCACCATAAAGGACCTGCGCTGCAGCACAAGGGCCTAATAGGATTGAAGATGGAGACATAAGCTGCAATCCTAAACACACTTTCCTGGGAGGCTGCAATGGGGCTTACTTTTGAGTAGACATGGTTAGGATTGTGCCCATACGGAAGATAGAGACTGAAACTTTAGGAACCAAAGCAGAAATTCTCCCTTTCCCCTCCAAGTCCATAATTCCACATCAATTTGTGTCTGCTGGAAAGCCAATGCACATACTTGCATGAAGGTTTCCTAGGCACTGTTTCAAATCGGAAAATCATTCAAACCAGAGAACTGCATGACTGTCAGGTGTTACATGAACAACATCCACGGAAAATGTGAGTGAGCTCAAACATGCCTCTCAAGTTTCTACTTAACAACATCTGAAATACTGTCCTTATACAGGGGGGATTTACAGCCAATGAATGGGAACACAAAGACTAGGACTCTGGAAAATCTTCACTGTCCCTGTGCATTTCTTGCTTTGTATCACAAGGTTTGTTGCACTTTTGTGACACTGCAAGGACAGGACAGGGCTTGGATGTTAGGTGTTACTAATTGGGTGTTAGAATTGTTCTGTCCAGGCTTATTTATAGTATTAACCAACTTATCTATGTCCCGCTTTTAAATTTTAAAATAGCAAAGCAGCTTATCTATATATATAAAAGAGAAAAGTCACTCACTAACTGACTCACTGACTGACTCACTCATCAATGCCCTGCCAAAACCACTGGGCCTAGAAGTGTGAAATTTGGGTGGGTGTTCCTTCTGTGATGGAGGGGTGCACTAAGAACCAGTTTTTGGAAATTCCAACCAGAAGGGGGTGAAATGGGGTGCAACGCGTTTTCCTCCCTATACTTTGCATTGAAGAATTGGTGACTGAGGGATGTTCTGCCCCAGCTCCCGGACCTAGGAGTGTGAAATTTGGGTAGGGTGTTCCTTCTGTCACATGAACACCCACCAAGAACCCATGTGGAGAAATTTAACCCTTAAGGGGCTGAAAAGGGGTGCAACATGTTTTGTCTTTTACTTAACATGGAAGACTGTGACGCAACTGTTTACTCCCGCAAGTACGCCGAAAAGCAGGTACGCTTTTTGCTAGTAATGTACATAAAATGATAAATTTATAATTTATGAATGTTTTAAAATATTTTATTGATTATGTTGTTAATCCATGTTGTTAGCCACCTTGAGTATGCTTGCAGAGAATGGTGGAATACAAATCAATCAATTAAATTAATATTAAACAATTAAAAAAATAAAAAATCTAAGTGACTCCCTGTCTCAAAAGGGCCCACAACCTAAAAAATACACAATCTAAAAAGACACACCAGCAAAGAGCTACTAGAAAAGACACTGTGCCAAGTTGAAGAGGGGCAGTTATTCTTCTCCTGCTGAATAAAAGAAAAGCACCACTTGAAAATGTATCTCTACCAGTTAGCATGGAACTGAGGTATTGTTTTTAAAGTACTGCTGCAAATGTTTTTATTTTTAAACTTTTATTCTGGGAGCTGCTTTAGTTTACCAGTCAGAGACTGGCAAGAATGGAAGGATGGGAAGACAGACAGACAGACAGACAGACAGAGGGTGCAATCCTAATAATGTCTACTCAGAAGTAAGTCCTATTCTGTTCTATGGGATTTACTCTAAGGAAAGTGTGCTTAGGATTGTAGCCAGACAGACAGACAGACAGACAGACAGACAGTCTCTTTCATGAGTTTGTCTGATTCCCTGGAAAGTCATGTAAGCCAATAGCCCCCACCACATCTTGTAACAGGAGGTTCTGTAATTTAATTATAGAAAAGGACTTTGGTCTGTCCGGAATCTTGATTTCTCATTATCAACCACATTCTACAACAGGATTACAAAACTATCCTCCTGCTTCATGTTGTGCAGAATTAGATCATCCTCAGTTGTGTTCTTCTCTGAACTAAAACACACACACACCCCGGTGGTTTAATTTTTCCTCATAGGTATTCCACTAACCCCTTGATCTACTATCCCCTGCAAGACAGGTCCTGCACCTCCTTAACCTGCCCTTCCCTTTTCCTTGCCTCCTTCCCTGATATCTTCTTTTAAAAAGAAAACGTTTTTCCTTCTCTACTGCCTGTTTTTCTTGTTCTCTTCCTCAAAACCCTTTGTCTTCCTCGCCCGTTACTGGATCCCCAGTTGTTTAGTTAATTCCCTCCCTCCAGTGCTTCAAGGGCAGCCAGGTACCTGTTCTCCTTAAAGGTTTTGTGCCTTCTTCTCTCTCTTCACTTCACCTGCTTTCTGAGCGATTACACTTATCCGTCCTGTGTAATGTGGCTCCACCCCATCACCCAAAATCTACCCAAGGAGGTACCCAAACCTAAGCGTATGTATTTCACTGGCAGAACCTGCTGCCAAGATAAGCAATCCAGGCCTCCCACACAATCCAAGCACTCATGTTTGCAGCAGTAATGAGTCCTTGGTAGTTCCGATAAGAAAAAATTAAACTTGCTGAGCAGGATTGTGCCTAAAAGAGGACCCATAAAAACTAATTTCCACCTCCATTGTACTCAAAGGTTGGCACCTTTGGTTCTGTGCCTTTACCATCTGCACAACACACAGCAAATCAAGAGATAGAGGTAAGTGATAAGGGATGTTTCATTACAACAGGAATCTCCATGTCAGGGAAAGCCACTGTTCCCAAATACTTTGCCTGTCATACTGTGGTTAAAGGCACAAGATCATAGTCAGGAAAGAAGGTGCCAGTTGACTCAAATTCAGTAAAAGAAATAGAAGGCAAGACAAAAGTTACAAGTAGGCCTGGTAAAACATGGGTCCGCAGGCTTATGTCCATGCAAAGCCCCAACCCCGATGGATCTGTTACGACAGCAGAGAGAACTGTTAGGAAATATTTCCTAATGGCTATAAGCAACTTGCAAATGATATAGAGTCATTGAGAATGCTATCATGATTTGCACAGCTGTGAATGGGTTCCTGTGGTAATCAGGACCAACTTGGGGTAGAACCCAGTTGACAGATGGAGGACAGGAGGAGGAACTGTTTGCATGAAACTTAAACACTGTATAATTAATACAGTGGTGCCTCACATAACAAGTTTAAGTCGTTCCGGAAGCATGCTTGTTATGTGAAACACTCTATATGAAGCGAATTTTCCCATAGGAAATAATGGAAATTCAGACGATTGGTTCCACAACCCCAAAAATATTCATATGAAAATATTAACCATTTTAAAATTATGACAAAACACTGTAATTGATTCAATATGCATGATCCTATGAAGTCTATTTAGGCTGCAATCCTAAAGACACTTTCCTGGGGAGTAGGACCTGTTTAACATAATGGGGCTTACTTCTGAGTAGATATGCTTAGGAGGCTGCAATCAAAGACACTTTCCTGAGAGTAAGCTCCATTGAACACAATGGCACTTACTTCTCATTAGACTGCTTAGGAGGCTGCAATCCTAAAGACACTTTCCAGGGAGTAAGCCCCATTGAACACAATGGGGCTTACTTCTGAGTAGACATAGGAGGCTACATGGAGGATAGCGGTCTTATCTGGGCTGCTACTGGAGGCCAGTGCGGGCAGTAAGGGGCAGCTGCCCCCAAGTTGCCCTCAAGTTGGGGGCAGTTAGAGGCAGCAGTGTGCTGACCGGCAGCTCTTTAAAAAAGGCTCCGTGTGGAGTGTCAGCATGGAGCCACTTGGGGGCAGTTGCCTGGGGCTTGTTAAAGTGAAGTGGACTTGTTAAGTGAAGCACACATCCAATGGGAATTTGTGCTTGTCATGTGAATCACTCTTTATGTGGTGCACTTGTTATGAGAGGTACCACTGTAATTAATTAATTTAATTCTTTAATTTATATTAGTAATACTGTATTTACTTGAATCAAATGTTCACCTTTTTCAGCCGAATTTTGTCTCCGAAATTGGTACACATTAGATTCAATGGTTAATTAAATTTGAGTAAATGTGGTCTTTTGATTATAAGTATATGGTGCTCATTAGATTTGATGGCGCATTGGATTTGAGTAAATGATAGTTTAAAAAGCACAGTACTGCACTCTTTCTGAAAAAGAAAATATTGCAATTTATCAATTGGAATTTAAAAAATCAAAAAATATTAAGATTTTAACCCTTTCCTGCAGTGCTTCCTAGTGAAAACAAATCATTTTGATCATTCAACAACATACAACAACTATGTGACATCACGAAGTCCCAACACTTGAATCTCAGGTTTGCAGCTGCCTCTGATCTGGCTATCTTCTGATCTGCTTGCTGTTTGTGTTGGTGGCCAGACTGTCTCTCTGGCATGCCACCTTTTGCAGCAGTGCCATGTGCCACCAGAATACTAGCTCGGGTGACGTGGTGCCAAGAAGCCTGAATCATTCATTAAGAAACTGATTGCCAAATATAAACAATGAATCTCGGAAAAGACAAGCAACGGCAAATAAGCATTCATCTTCTGTAATGATTCATCCTAAACAAATTGACATGAAGACATTACTTTTATCTGTAGAGTTAATCTAATCAGATATGCATGAAATTGAAGTGACTTCAAAGTATCTCTGTTGAAATGAAATGCCTTGAAATGAGATTTATTTACTTTATTTGAACCCCACATATTAGTCATAGACTGATCAAATTGGCTTACAAAGATTTTAAAAGAACTATTGGTTATTATAACACCTCCACAACAGAAAATGCTCAAAACACACAGCTGTTGAAAAGAATTCCCTCAAAGGCTGTGTCTACAATGTTGTATTTGAGTTTCTAGAGTGAATTGTACACAAGAAATTCATTGGCACACATTTACTTACACCAGGTGACATACAGTATGTGTCATTTGTGTTGGGGAATTTTTTTTTTCTTTTAGTGAGATCCTGAGAAGGCATAAAAGAAAGGAAGAAAATGTTACAAGGGACCCCAATATTTGTAATTTTGTTGGACAGGAAGCTGTTACTTGAGAGATGCCCTACCTTCCAATAAACTGGAACACTATTCTTCACTATTATTGCCTTAGCATAGCGGTTCTTAAACCTTTTAGCACTGGGACCCCACTGATGGACAGTATCTTTTTGTGGTGGTGGGACTGTGTGCTCCAGTGATACAAAGGGCTATGCTGGCGGTAGCATAGCTACTGCCAGGGACTCCCATGCCAGACAGGTCTTTGTTGAGGAGCTAGACTAAACCTGTCCAAAATCCCACTGAATGTGGATTGTCTGGAGAAGGAAAACTCCCACCTAAAACCTCCACTGCCTTGTGGCTATACCCATCTATGGGAAAGGCTTCAGGAATCAACCTCCAGGCAAAATCTGGAGTCCCAGAAGCAGTTTGTGACTGTGTACAATCACGTTCTGGTAACTCCTGCGATGCAGGAATTGTATCGACTCTTCCACTCCTTTGGACTATTTCAGTGACATGGAGAGGGGGGATTTGCTGCTTGGTAACAACCTGTCATCCATATTAATCTACCCAGGCCATCGTGTTCTGAAGAATACACTCAGAGCACGATACCATAGTCTTTTGAGACTGAAGGATACCAATGCCAGTGTAGCACTGGGACCACTTTTAGCAGGGATCCTCAAACTACGGTCCGCGGGCCGGATCAGGCCGCCAGAGGCCTCGATCCAGCCCGCCGGTCTTTTGGAGGGTTTGGGAGGCGCTTTGTGGGCACTTGGGGGCAGTTCAAGGCTGCCGCAGCGAAGATCCACCAGTCGTGGCAGCCCTGTGCAAAGGGAGAGAGCCTCTCCAGGCTCCGGAATTTGGGCAGCTTCAAGCTGGCCCTTAAAAATTTTTTTAAAATGTTGCGCGCGCAGCTGGAGCAGGGGCTTCAGGCTGGAGTGCGCGGCCGCCCCAGCTGCCAGGGGCCCGGGTTGAGGCTGGCGCGCACACCTCCTGCTGCTCTCTCGTGACCATCCCAGGGCTTCAGGCTGGCGCGCACGTGCCTCTCACCACCCTTGCGTGGCTGCCCCAGTTACCAGGGGCTTGAGGCTGGCATGCGTGCCTCCCGCCACTCTCTCACAGCCCCCCAGCTGCCAGGGGCTTACTTCTGAGTAGACAAGCAGAGAGCTGGGCTATTAAGGCCACCTTCCCATCCACACTTTCCTGGGAGTAAGCCCCACTGACTCTAATGGGCCTTACTCCTGAGTAGACATGCATAGGCTTGGGCAAAATTCCTGAACAGCAAGCTCAAAATTGAGGTGAGCTTGTGCTTGTGTGTGTGTGTAAGAATACATGGGTGTGTGTGTGTGTGTGTGTGTGAGAGAGAGAGAGAGAGAGAGAGAGAGAGAGAGAGCATGGTGTGTATCAGTGCATGTCACTGACATTCCTTGTGTTGCTGCAAATTTCTTTGAGGGACAGTGAACCGGCCCCCTGTTTAAAAAGTTTGAGGACCCCTGACTTTTAGGAATGACACTCTTTCAGGATCCACTGGAAGTGATGTCCTTAACCCTGAAGTGACGTAATGGCCACAAGTGACATAATAAATTTAGGCTTCAAACTTTGGGATTCAAACATGCCAGTTCAGATGTCAAAGCAAATGCAGATATGGATCCACACAGCTCTCCCCACTTTTCATCATCCCATCTATTCAGGGCACCATGCCTCTCTCAGCTGGAGGTTATCCTGCCCAGTAGCTTCGTACCTTTTATTTTCAGCTCGTATTTTCAATATTGGCTGATCAAGGTGCTATGTGAGCCACCTAGTACTGGCTTGTGACCCACCTAGGAGATTGGTCCCAATCCAGTTTGAGAAACAATGCCTCAGCTTAGCAGACTGAGAACCATATTTTTCACAAATGTGAAATGTGTGCATGTATGAGGGGGTGCATGTACTTTGGATGACAGTGGCCCTTCATATGCAACAGTTAAACATTGGGTTGTCAATTTTAAAACTGGCCGTTTCGGTTTTGAAAGTGAAAGGCTTTTCCATGCAGTGGAAGTCCTGTTTCTATCTTTGTGCCTGCAAATGTGAAAGCCAACCATGACATGATCATGGAGGACCACTGAATATCAGCCAAAAGTATTGCTACATATCTGGGAATATCACGTCAGAGAGTTGGCGCCATTATCCACAACGACCAGGAAATGAGAAAGCTTGCAGCAAAGTGGATCCCCAAACTTTTGACAACCGAACAAAAGAGGAAATGTGTGGAGGCATCGGTGGCTGTTTTGGAACATTAACTATTGCATATGAGGGGCCACTGTCACCCAGATTTTGTCAGATTTCATCATGGATCTGCTTCGCACATTTCCCTTGGAGAAACAGGAACTTGATGATAGCCCTAAGCTCCTCCACATTGAACTTTTCTGGAGGTGCTGCCATGCTCACTTTGGACCTGAGAAAGAAAGATAAGGTAAAATCATAGGTAGCTGATTTTTGCACAATAGTATATAGACAAATTGACCAGTATACCCTGCAATTTACAGCTTCCTAGCTCAATTTTTTTCTGGGTAAGACTCATTACTTATCAGCACCCCCTTGTCTATCTACTACATATATAAACATGAAAAGTCACTCACTCACTCATTCACATTCACTCACTCACTCATCAACATCCAGCCAAAATCACTAGGTCTAGAAGCGTGAAATTTGGGGTGGGTGTTCCTTCCATGATGGAGGCACCCACTAAGAACCAGTTTTTGGAAATTCCAGCCAGAAGGGGGTGAAATGGGGCACAATGCATATTCCTCCCTTTACTTTCCATTGAAGAATCGCTGACTGAGGGATGCCCTGCCCCAATCCCTGGACCTAAAAGCATGAAATTCAGGGAGGGAGTTCCTTCAGTCACATGAACACCCACCAAGAACCGATGTGGAGAAATTTAACTCTTAAGGGGCTGAAAAGGCTGAAACCGTTAGGTGGATGTGTTTTTGTCCTATACTTTACATGGAAGACTGACCAACATCCAGCCAATTTGGTGCTCGGTGCCAGGTGCCCTGGAGGGGATGTTGTTCAGAGGAAGGGGTTGCACTGGGGAGGATGCTGTGCATGGGGGGTGTTGCGCACAGGGAGGTGATGCTCATGGGGAGTTGATGCGCATGGGAAGATGATGCACATGGGGGTTGATGCACATGGGGGGTTGATCCACATGAGGTACATTAACATGCACATCATTGGGGGTTGCACATTGGGGGTTGATGAGCATGGGCGTTGTTGTGCATTGGGGGTTGATGCGCATGGGGGTTGATATGCATGAGGTAGATGAACATGGGGATGTTGCACATGGGGGTGGCTGTGCATGGGGGTGTTGATGTGCATGGGGGGTTGATGTGCAGTGGGGGGATTGGCGTACGGGGGAATTTTACTCCTGCAACGCGGGTATGTTTTCACTAGTAATACATAAATATGTGTTCAAAACAAGACTTTTTTTGTGCCAAGCTGTGGAAACCTGATTAAACTCCTTCCCAATGCAATCCAATTCAGAAGAGTAAGATTTACAGACTTTTGCATTACCCATCTGTCAATTGCGATTTGCATAGTTCTCATTCTAGGATCATAATTACAGTTAATTATAGGATCATAATTACAGTTAATTACAGAGTTAAGCAAGATTGTGCACTCCCTATCCCCCTCCATTGAAGAACAGGAGAGTGAAATATGTCTAGACTTTTCAGGAGTTAACAATACGCTCATGAAACATATCTGAGGGGGAAAATTCCACCTTCTACTTAGAACACTGCAAGGAATAATGGTGGATAATAAAAAAATAGCAGGCCTCCGTCAGTCTTGAAAGACTATGGTATTGTGCTCGGCGCTGCATACGCTGCATGCGAAGCACAAAAGCCTGGGTTGGATTGTTATGGAGGATAGGCTGTTACCCAAGCAGCAAATCCCCCCTCTCCACGCCACTGAATTAGTCCAATGGAAAGGCAGAGCCAATACGATTGGATCCAGCTGGCGTCGCAGAGCTGGGCTAAGGACAGGAGCTCACCCTGTCTTGTGGGGCCGATCCGGGAATTGAACCCTGGCCTGCTGGTTAACAGGCACAGCGTCTTTACTGCTTGCAATAACTGAGACCATTGCAACTGTTAATGGAAAGTTAAGGAGAAAAGTATTCTTGACAAGAAGTGTTTCTAGGTGAACAGCTCTCCGTTTTTTGTTGTTGTTTGGGGGGGAGGAGGTGTTGCATGTAGACATTTCTGGCAGGTCTAACTTTTGCTGAAATACTGTTTGTAACCCATAGATTCCCAGGTGGGTCGATTTGGCCTGCATTTTTAATTTATACAAATTACGCTATTTTTAGATGGGAATCTAAGGGTGTGTTGGCAACAGATAAGCTAAGAAGCAAGTTCCTGGATTTCTAAACTTCACAGACAATTTTTTGTTCGGCAGTGGATCTGGGGAAGGATGAAGTCAGTCTCTACAGAGCTGATCACTGATCCATCTTCACACCTTCATAGCCCTAGATACCTATTGTTCCCTTTGTTGAACTGAAAAAGAGGGCCAGATTTTTTTTACCACCAGTCAGCAGCATTAAGGGGGGAATATTGAGATGTAATGTTTTCAGGGGTGAAGAGCAGTGGTGGGCTTCAGCAGGTTCGCACCTACTCTATAGAATTGGTTGTTAACGAGAGAAAGGACATATAAAGTTTAAAGATAGCCAATTAAAAATGGCTGTCGGCCAGACATAGAACCGGTTGTTAATTTCTTTGAATCCCATCACTGGTGAAGAAGTTTTGAAGAGTGAGCTATAACTTGATGTAGACTCAGTATGGAACCAGTATGTTAGCTGCAAACATTGGATATGCCAGCATTGGATATGCCAGCATAAGCATGAATGGAAACCAGAACATCCCAGGTAAGTGCCAAGCCTGCTAGTGGTAAAGAAGCCATCAGACAAACTGAATTTGCATTGGACCAAGGCCACCAAACCAAGCACTGAACATCAAGGATGCTGTGGGAACTTGTCATGACACCCCTGTGGGCACACCCTTCTATTTCTATACAGTACAACCACAAACAGCAGCTATAAATGTCATAATTAGGGTGTTTTCATCTCCTGACTCCTTCTTTGAAAATTAGACTGCAATCCTAAGCTCCAGTTAGGCCAGCTTAAGCTCTGGCATAAGTCCTGTGCTGACCTGGGGGTGTCACAAGAATGCCATAAGGTACTTCTGCCCCACTGCAGAAGTGGCTAGCCAGTGTACAAGCATAAGCCAATATCTCCACATCACCATAGGAACATATGCCAGGTGAGTAAGGCTGGCCTAAATTGGTTAGGATTGCACTCTTACTGTATATCATATTAAGATGAAATGTATTTCATTCCAAGTTTTTAAAGTAGGTTGCAATAGTTTTAAAACAATTGTGGAAAACTGGATTTTAAAAAATCCCAGAGAAATATAAAAGTGCATATTGGAATGCTGGTGGCTGTGGATGGCGCAAGCGGTTAAGACGCTGTGCCTGTTAACCAGCAGGCCAGGGTTCGAGACCCAGGTCGGCCCCACAAGACAGGGTGAGCTCCTGTCCTTAGCCCAGCTCTGCGACGCCAGCTGGATCTAATCGTATTGGCTCTGCCTTTCCATTGGACTATTTCAGTGGCGTGGATTTGCTGCTTGGGTAACAAGCAGATTTGCTGCTTGGGTAACAGCCTATCCTCCATACCAATCCAACCCAGGCTTTTGTGCTTCGCATGCAGCGTATGCAGCACCCAGCACGATCCCATAGTCTCTCAAGACTGACGGAGGCCTGCTTATTGGAATGCTAATATACATGTGAATAGTCTCTGAATGTTTGCTCAGAAGACAGTAGGACTTACTGCTAAGTACATTTTTATATGATTGTAGCTTGTTGCCTCCATTGGCCTCTTCCACAGCCTTGCCTCCTGCCTACTTAACACTCCTAGCAGCCCAGTCTGGTCTGACAGCTGCCTCTGATGTGCCCCTTGATCCTGCTATTTTAAGAAGAGAGAGTGAAGGGGAAGAGAATGCTTATGAATCAGAGAAGAGTAGCAAGACTGTCTTCTGCAAGAATAAGATGTGAGGGAAAGAAGTGGGCCATCTCCAGTAGAAATTAACATCAGCTTCCTTAAGACCATAAAAGACTAGCCAAACCTGATTTGGAAAAAGTGCAATAATTCTATTATTTCTTAACTACACTGCTATTCCAAGAAACAAATCAGGATGCAACCTTGGGAAGCAAGATTTATGGTTCCCATTATAGCAATTTTACTTAGTCATTGGGTTTACTCCAGAGATAAACTGATTATTAGGTTGGATTTATTGGCTAATTAAATGAAAATGATGGTGTTTAATATTATCATATTTTTTTACAAACAAAAGCAAGACTTAAATCAAATGAAGAAAATTGCAGTTATCAACCTAGCAGTGTGCCTATATACTCACATATGAGAATCTTCAGGCTGTAATCCAGGTCTTATTTGTTTTAGAGCACTGTCTTTAAAGTTAATAGGATTGCTTTAGAGAAAGTAGATGTTGTGGAAGGAAGCCTTGAAGTGTTTGTTTCTACGTTTTGAAATAGAAGAACTTCCTTAAACTGGTTTATCAACACTGGCGTATCAACACAGCACTGAAAAACTGATTTACTGGAAAGCGTTTCACTCCAAACTACATGAATAAGTGCCTGTTATTACAGCAGGATGGAAGAGTGTAAATCTCTCTCTCTCTCTCTCTCTCTCTCTCTCTCTCTCTCTCTATATATATATATATATATATATAACTGAAAAGTGACTCACTGACTCACTCACTGACTCACTCACTCACTCACTAATGCCCAGTCAAAACTGCTGGACCTAGAAGTGTGCAATTTGGGCAAGGTGTTTGTGATGGAGGCACCCATGAAGAACCGGTTTGGGAAAATTCAAACTGGAAGGGGGTGAAAAGGGATGCAACGTGTTTTCATCCGTATACTTTCTGTTGAAAAATTGCTGACTGATCAATGCTCTGGCCCAAACCCTGGACCTAGAAGCATGAAATATGGGGAGCGTATTCCTTACATGACATGTGCACCCACCAAGAAACAATTTTTGGAAATTTAACCCCTAATGGGTTAAAAAGGGGTGCATCACATTTTCAGCCTATACTTAGCATTGAAGACTGATCAACAACCAGCCCAAATTGTGCACCTGTCCGGTAGGGGTGCCCACAATTGTGGGGGAATGGTGCATGGTTGGGGGATGTATATGAGAGGATAGCACATGAGGGGCATGTTGCACAGAGGAGGATGAAGTACAGGGACTGATGGTGCATGGGGGGATGGTTCATAGTGGGGTGGTGCACAGGGGGTTGCACAGGGGTGCGTGTTGCATGGCGGGTGGTGTTACACGAGGCAGTGTTGTCCAGGGGATGGTGCACTGGGGGTATTTTACTCCTGCAGCATGGGTACATTTCACTAGAACATGTTATTAGCATGATATTGGGTTGGATAGTCAGCACTTATGGAAGCAAAGCAGTGGTCCTCCAGTTACCTGTTCATAGATGGAATGGCAATGGATCTCTTTGGATCCATTTTGAAAGATCTGCCACTCCTTCCTGAAAATGCCCTCTTCCCTATATAACTAGTTGATGACCTTGGTTGTAGCGCCTGTCCCATAGCAAGGCAATAATATAGGACTTGGGGGCAGAGTTGGATCTGGCCTGTGAATGCCTTCTGCTGCATCGCCCTCCAACAGCTCCCTAACCACAGCTAACAATCCAACCCATCCATTTCCCTCACCCTGTGATTCCCCAGTTCCCCCCAAAATAATTCCTCTGTTAAACTTATTTCAGTTAATTTTGAATCTTGAAATGCCATGACACAACATAAGTGCACCGCAAGACAGCTATTAAAGATCTCTGACAAGTGTGTTTGGTACATGTGTCCTGGACAGCTTATGTGGTAGCATAGTATTTCATTTCTGTGGTAGCATAGTATAACATAGTATTACATTTCTGATTACACTCTTCTTATGCTCCATCAGTGTTACAATGGAAGATAATCTACTGCTAATCTGTTTCACATGTGGTGAGCTGACCTCACTTTATCCAAAACCACAGATTATGGGAATTATTCCCATAAATTCCTCCCCATCGTGTAATTAGATTTAAAAAAAACATATACAACAAGCCAGCAATTATTTTTTTCTTCTTAGAGTAACTTTGGGTTTGTCTGTGCTACTGATCTGTTCCTTTTTCCCAATAAATTATGGGAACTGTAGGAAACAAAGGCAGGTTTGGAATATTCAGAAGGTAATTCAGACAATACTAGGTAATTCTGACTAAATTTGAATGTTCGGTGGTTTCTACGGAAAGTCAAATGACAAGTTAGTTACATCTTATGTTTGCAGTATAAAAATTCTGGATGAGCTGGAAGCATTCCAGACGTTGTTATCCTCTCCATGTGAGGACATCATGTTCATCAGCTAGTACTAATTACTAACATACTTGCCTCAAATCTTCAATTCCCATGTACTTGAAAGAGAAAAGAAAAGCTGCTGTGTAGCAATAGCATAGTTAAGTCATTTGTCACTTGAGGCCCACAAATTTTTTGATACTCCAAACATCAAATTATTTAATTAATTATTATCAGAATTGATTAATACAGTTAATTGGATATTAATATTTTCATATTTTAAAATCATCTTACCAATTGAGCCTCTGTTTTATTCTTTTTTGGGATGGGGTGAGGCTGGCTTCTGGAGCACTTGTTGAGCTCCACTTTCACTGGACTGAGACCAATCTGGTGGCCTTGCATCCCTCTGTGCCTGACCCTAACAAGATCCAGCTTTCATTTTCCATAGGGTTCAAGGCAATTAACAGGGATTTCCTTCTGGGTTGATTTGTGGGGGCTACGTTCATTGAATCAGGACCATTCTAGGGACATTGGATTCCTCTCAGTCCTCCCTTTCCAATTGACAAACCCCCAAATCCAGAGTAACTACAGGAGCACGTAAGAGACTTTACGTGCACCTGTAGTTAATGCACCACCTAGTGAAAACTTATGGGAAATTCATATTTGAATCCAGAGTAAGTTGTTCTTACACCAGAGCAAGAACTCCCCATAGTTACTCTGGATTTTGCCCTAAGACATGTTTGCCTACTCATGAATAATACTGCAAAAATAACACAGTCTCACTTTTCTATGACTCCATGCATATTTTTTATGTAACTTTTGATAGGAAGGAGATATTTCAGAGCTGTTTTGTGCGTTGGATTTTGCTGGAAAATACACATCCAACAGTAATTCTGAAAGATTATAACAATTTTATCAATTTTGGTCACACCTAGTATGTCACCCCTTGAGGGTGGTACCCAGGACCTACGTACCCTAGGGATAAGTCTGCTCTGTGGTTGAGAAGTAGTATGGTAATTGGTTTATAAAGAAGATCTACTACAAATAAGCATTGACAAGGCCAAGAAGCAAAAATTAACATTCACATAGGAAAAGTAGTGCGGGATTCTTGACATTCTTGAACCATTCATGGGAACATTCAACCCATTCTTCTCAATAGCACCTTGGGTGCCAGGAGGCAGCAGTCAGGCTCTGGGCTCTGTCTTCACGTCTGCTTTTTTGTAAGTACTTTTCTGTCACTGAAAATGGATGATCAAGATGAATATGATAATGTCGACGTTAGTGTATTGGTCATAAAATTATGACCGATGTGGATCTAGCAACATAGTGTTAGTGTTCCTTCCTAGATGGCCAGTAGGAAGTTTGATTGTTAGGAAATGTTCTTTGTGTACAGAGATCTCTCTGGAATGTTTGGAATGGGAAAGAAATTTGTGGAAGATGACACATCTCAACCTAAGTGAAACAGTGAGTGTGGTGAAAGAAACAGATTTGCAGTCTGAAGATCAACTGAGTCAATGTGAGCAAGGTGACTGAAGGCACCCTGGGGTGCACGAGGATCACCTTCTGTGAATCTGATGTGAGGTAGCAGCTTTGCAGTCTTGCAGATAAGTGTCTGCTGCTTACCTCCACCTGTGCTCTGCACATGTACCTTGATATAAGCAAAATATTGTGAGATTGTCATGAGCCACTGTCTGCACTGGGAAGAAGTGAGGGTAGGTCCGAAATGCTCCCAAGCAAAGGACTAACAAACCTCTCTCCTCCCCACCCACACTTGATTCCGCCTTGGAATCCAATGCAACTACCATGGTTTTGTCGAACAAAAAGAAATTGAGGTGGAACTAACACGCCTGAATGATACCTGACCACAAATAAAAGGTCTGAACACCTGGGGCAACACCTCTTTTTACTATGATTATCATGACCTGTTTGTTAACCAAACCTGGACTGGAAACCCAAACCTGTTACCCAATTGAGGGTTTGTGTGCTGGACACTTTATATCGGGTGAATCAAACCAAAGTACCAAACATGCTCCAAATTTCAAATAACACAACAAGGATTTTCTTTGGGAAAAGAGGAAGAAAAACAGTTATGAAAGCAAATAGCTAACAGCCTGCTAACATCTACAGCTGAAAGTTAAAGCATGTTGGTTCCTGTGGCTTCTGAGAGCTGAAAGACTCCCATTCCCCTCAAGAAGTCAAAAAAGGGAAAGATAACTGACAAAGCCTGCAATCCTAAGCTCCATTTAGGGCAACATAAGCCCAGCATAAGTCATCTGCTGATGTGGGGATATCACAGTCGTGTCATAAGGCACTCTTGCCCCACTACTGGGAGGGTTAGGATGGTGCACAGGCATACACCAACTTCCTCACACCTCCATGGGAAGATATGCCAGCTGAGTTAGGCTAGCCTAAATGGGTTAGGACTGCACAAAAAGGGTGCTGTCCTAACCAATTTTTGAGCACTTGCATAGCTGTGCCAATGGAGTATTTGCTGCATCCTGAGATCTGGGAGGGGGGGGGGGGCGCAGTCACAGAGGACTCCTCCTCAACGTAAGGGAATGCCTTACCCAGAACTCAAAAATTTAGGATTGCATCTTAACCATAGTGCCCTATTGTGGTTCAGCACCTGTGTGGTAGTTTGAAGAGGAAAATATGGCTCTCCCTTGCTTGGGTCTGAGGGTCCTGGTAAACCATAAGGCAGACTGACTCTAAACAAGTCTGAGCATCTCTCTCTTATATACAGTAAGCTGGAAGCCCTTGCCCCTATTTGGTCACAGGCCAGAAGACTCTGACCTTCAGTGGTCATCATGGGGACAAATAAGGCAGGTGTTCCAACTGTAACTAATGGTCACTCAGAAAAGGGCGGGAAATACCTCACATCTTTTTTGACTTCTTTACTTCTTTACTTTACTTTATTTACTTTATTTATTTACCCCGGTCAATAGTCACAGGTTTTTCAGATTTTTTTACCACCAATAATTCCTGTCAACAAAGTTTCACTATTTATAGTTCTAGGGAAAAGTGTTTCGGGGCAAAAATTTTGGCACGAGGGCCACATAAACTCTCTGACACTGTGTCAGGGGCCAGGAAAAAATGAATTTCCATTTCAAATTTGAATAAAATTTTGTAAATGAACACGTTAGAGACAAGTCATATTAAAGAATTTTACTGGGCTTATCTATAATATACATGAGAACTATAATACAGGCATGTAGAACTACATGAGAACTCTGAAATGTTTGCCACACACACTTCTTGCACACATCTCTTGCACTAGCAAGTCTCCCGCAGACAGAGGCCTGTTGAAGATGGGGGGCTCCCTGTGGGACAGATGGGCAATCCCTGAGGGCTGGAAATGGGCCGTGGTTTGCCTACACTTGCTTTTGAGTGAAGCCAGGGCTATCTGAGGTAAAAATATTTCCTTAACATTGATCCTGTAATGTTTTAAGAGGGGTAATTTTATATTTTATTCCCCGTCTTGACCACACTTAACATATTTTATCTTTGTTGATTTAAAATGCTGCTGTTTCAAATGCTGTCATAGAACTTTATTGTACTAACTGATTTTAATTTTGGATTAAGTGTTTTTCTCTCTAGGGCTAACAGTTTTTGGGTGGTAGGGTGTTTTCATCAAGCAGAATAAGAATTAAACAACCACTCTTTTGTGTATGGTCCCAGTCCTGCAGCATAGCTGTTAGTGGAGCTTTTAAAAAAAAGAATATGGCCATACTATGCATTTAATGCAGTGTTTCTCAAAGTGGGGGTTGGGACCCCTTTGGGGGTCGCCTAGAGGTTTCCTTGGGGTCACCTAAAGACCCCTGGTGCAGGGGGCCAGGTCAGGCTTCTAGCTGTAGACCTCTAGCTGTAGCTGCGTGTGCACTGGGGCTGACTGACAGCCTCAGGGCCCAATCCTATGCATGCCTACTCTGAAATAAATTCCATTGTGTTCAATGTGGGCATAGAATACATATTTCATTTGTAACAACAAAAATACATCCTGCGTATCGGATATTTACATTACGATTCATAACAGTAGCAAAATTACAGTTATAAAGTAGCAATGAAAATAATTTTATGGTTGGGGGTCCCCACAACATGAGGAACTTATAAAGGGGTCACGGCGTTAGGAAGATTGAGAACCACTGATTTAATATAAAATGCAGGTTGGGCGAGGTTTATATTTTTAATATAAAATGCAGAGAATGTGGCTAAAGAGAAGACATGAAAGAAGAAGAGAAGTGAAGCAAAGTGACGATGGCAGCAGCCTGCTTTTGGCCTGCCCTGAACAAAGCCCAGGGAACTGTGGGGTTAACCCAGTTTGGCAGCCTTTAATGTGTGTTGTGCCTGTTCATGCATGCTGAGAATGACGGCATGATGGATTCTACTATAGTGGGGTTGCTTTCTGTAACATGAAGAATTCCCACTCTTGCAGCACCCACCCAATCTCCTCCTCGCTCCATTCACCAAAAATCAATCCAGCCAGTCTTCTTGTTTTCTTGGAGCAAACGGTGCTGTGGGCTGGAAAACAAGGGCGGAGGCTGCATTCTTGGAAAGCTGTTCAGCTATAACACATTGTATATAATTTCAGCATCTGCAACCCACCCGACATTGGGGATTCACTCTCTAGCCTTACAATCCAGAGTAACTACGGGAGCATGTAAGAGACATTACGTGTACCCGTAGTTACTCCACCATCTAATGAAAACCTATGGGAAATTCATACTGCAATCCACAGCAAATTGTTCTTACACCGGAGCAAGGACTCCCCTAAGTTACTCTGGATTGTGCCCTAGCTGATAACTCTCCACTTTCTCAGAGGTAAGAAAAGTCTGGGTTGTGCTCACAGCCATTGCTACCATACCAACAGTGGAATCCTAATGCAGAGAGGATAAGACACTCTTGCAGAACCCTATGGAGTTCAGTGCCTCCCAGATAGGTACAGATTCCACTGGATGCAGGAAATGTAAAGCAAGTCATGCTGTCCCAGTCATTTTCTGCTGCAGCAACTCTCCCTCCAAAGAAAGCAACATGTGATAATTGCTTGTAAGGTAATAATGGTCACTTCCCAGCAATCACATATAGTTGCTGGGGTCTCTTTCCAGTTCAAACCCCAACTTTCTCTGCAGCACCCAAAAAGCTCATGCTCCATTTGTTTTTCACTGCCCAAGAGGAGGAATGTGTCAGCAGATCTGCTCAGACCTCAGCCTCCAATGCCCTTGTGATTTTGGAAGCTTCCTATCAGCGACCTTCTCAGTGTAAGTATTTCATTCCTTTCGATTCAGTCCCACACAAGGCACTGCTTAGGAGGCAAAGGCCATTACTTATTATTAAATTTAAAATTTAATAATAAATTTTATTAAATTTATTTAATAAATAAATTTATTATTATTACTATATAAATTTAAAATTATTACTATAATTTATTAGGTATATTTTATTAGTTACAAGAGGGCTATGTACTACCTACTCACAGACAAGGTAACACTGAAATTCTTTTCCAAGACACAAAGATGATATGCCCTGGAAAAAGAAGGCATCTGGACACCCTGAATTGGCCTCATAAGTGATAACCTTAATTCCATAACTCATTTTTAAAATTCTGTAATATTATAAACTGATGTAATACATGCAAACCTGAATACAGACATTCCAGCAGAATAAAAAGACATTCCAGCTAGCCACTTAAAAAAATGTCTCATTTTTGTCAGTGCATTTGTATTACCCAAAAAATGAGAATTATTTTGTTAGTGTTCTTAAGATTCTTTAAAAAAACAAGCAATATCTTTTTTTAAGGTAGGATAACATGTTTTGAAGAAATATGCTTTTCCGTATTATTCTTGCTAGAGGTGTGTACCTTCTTCTGACCAGAATCCCCCAAAACAGCTCTCGACGTTTATTAAAAACCATAACAGAAATAAACCAGTGGTATTGGGGGTAGAATGGGAACAGATTGAAAAACCAAATTTAAAAATAGTGAACTTTATATATAAATATATATATTCGAGCCCACGTCAGTAATTTTTTATCCAAATTGAACCTCAAATTAGCCTATAAGTTTATCTACTATTGTATTAAGATTTGTCAAGAATGCTTCACTAGTTTCTTTCTTTTTCCCTTCACAGTCAAGTTCCCTGCTTTTATTTTCCTCATTTGCTTCATTATTTTCTGTGGCATCGGAAAAAATTGCCTATCTTGAGGAGAAGATAGGCCAAGCAAGCAACCATGTTGACAAGTGCTGTCAAAGCCAATGTCCACAGTGCCATTTGCTTATCAGGCTGACCTGCCAAGACACATTCTAGAGCCTTGGGGCAGGTTTGTGATTCTGGAAAACACAAGAAAGTTGTTTCAGACACAGGTGGAATCTGCAGAGAGATCACAACCCAAAGGAAACACAGTTCGCTTGCCAGAAGTAGCATCACGCATAAACCAAAAGTCACAGTGCGCCAAGTGCAGCAAGGAGATGCCTTGCGTTCTGATGGAATCATGTCAGTTCTGGAAGTAGCCATGCTGGCTGGAAAATTTTCTCTTGTAGACACACTGAATTTTGCGTTTATGGAATGGTGCTCACCAGAGGTATCCGTCTGTCCTTCATCTGCGTTTGCTGCTGCATTTCTATGGTGCTTATATCCAGTCCTGATGAGCCTCATAAGCCCCACTGGGAGCATGGCCACCAAAAAAGCAAATCCCCAGAATGAGGATATGGGTGCCGAGAAGCGCTGATTGAAACAGAGTGCGCTGCAGAAAGGTCGAATATTCACCTCCACCTGGGTCCAGTTACAGGCCAGGTCAGGACTCGCAGACGACCAGGGCCCATCTGCCATAAAAAGAGCTACCAGGCGTAGACCCAAGAGGAGGTACCAGGGGGCTAGGCCGTGGCAACCATCACCCCTTGAGAAGGCCAGGGCTGGCTGAATGAGTCGGGCCATACCAGCAACAACAGCAGCCATCTGCAGAGAGATGAAAAGGGAGGGAAGTGAAAAAGAGATCAGCCTTCACTTTGAGATCTGTGGTTCTACAGTTTGAAGGGAAAAGAAACTTGGTTACACCTAGTATCTCTTTTTTCTGGAAATGTTGCTATTTCTTGAACAGCTGCACAACAAAAGAGGCTTCCAGCAAAGAAAGTCTCCATGTGTTGATTCTGTGCTGGCAATGTGGCTGTTGGAGGCACCTGAAACAGGGAGCTACCCTCAAACCTTTATGGGGCACCAAATGCCTTCGTTTCCAGGTTGCTCCAGTTTTCTTCTAGGATCAAACCCTTACTACCTAAATTTCCCTAGGATTTCAGGAGCAGCCTGGCCTCATTCTTGGTAAGGACTTTGTAGTCCTTTCAGGTTGTAATGCATTATATTTTATAAAAGAGACAAGATAGGAAAGCTAGGAAACATTGGGATTGGGGATGACAAAGTATCAAGCAAGGATGTTCTGATGGGTGATGGATGGTAATACAAAATGGATGTGGGAGTGATACCACCAGGAGCAGTTCCCACTGTGAGATAGATTGTAACCTCAGAGGCTGATTGATTTGGGGCTATCTAGATCCCACTGGGTGAAACATGAACCAGCTAGAAGAACAGGAGAACCCTTCTCTCATGCTTGAAGCTGGAGTATTTGGGGTGGAGGGGTATTGGGGATTTGTTTCCCTTTATTCTTTAACTGTATTTAACTTAACATGTGTAAAGACTAACTAGATTTTTTTTTAAAGAATACACTTTAAAGTGGCTACAATCATTTTATTATCATTGTTATTACCGTATTTACTCAGATCTAATGAGCCATGGAATCTAATGTGCAAACTATATTTATACTCAAAATACCACATTGACCCCCATATCCAGAGTAACTACAGGAGACATTATGAGAGACACGTAAGAGACATTATGTGCACTTGTAGTTACTGCACCTTGTAGTGAAAACCTATGGAAATTCATATTGGAATCCAGAGTAAATTGTTCTTACACTAGAGCAAGGACTCCCCATAGTTACTCTGGATTTTGCCCTAAATTTAATTAACCATTGTATTTAATGTGCCCCCTGATTTAGGAGACTAACCCTACAATCCAGAGTAACTATGGGAAGATGGAAGAGGCACTTACTCTGGATTGCTCTATGCATTTCCCATAGGTTTCCCATAGGTGGCACCATAACTACATCGCCGTAGTTACTCTGGATTGTAGCCTCAATTTGGCTGGAAAAGGTGAACGTTAGATTCGAGTAAATACAGTATTACTAATAATTATAAATTCAAGAATTTAATTAATTATTAATGATAATATGATAGGTCAGAAACTCCCCTGCAAAAGGAAGATCTTGCCCGGCCCTGACATGTTATCTGAGATCTTTTTCATTCTCGATGTACCCATGCAAGGCAAGTGTGTGCTCTGTCACTGAGGTATACATCTGCAGTTTCTCCTTCTCATCTTTGCTTTTGGTTCCCTTTCTGTTTCCCTAACAATTACTAAGGGCAAAATCCAGAGTAACTACGGAGAGTCCTTGCTTCGGTGTAAGAACAACTTACTCTGGATTCTAATATGAATTTCCCATAGGTTTTCACTAGGTGGTGCAGTAACTATAGGTGCACATAAAGACTCTTACATGCTCCTGTAGTTACTCTGGATTTGGGGATATATTTGCTTCAGTTCTTCAGTTCCCTTATAGAATTCAGGTCTGGACCTTTGCCAGGCAGCAGAATAAACCATTCCTCTTTAAGTGTAGCAGGTTGTTGAATATACAACACTCACCTGTCTCCAAAACAACTCAGCAGATTTGGTTCCATTGGTTTACTCCATTAAACAAATCCAAGAAGAATTTGGAATTCTCTCTGAAATAAATTGTAAACCACCCAAGCCAAGTTTCCAATACACTCAACACATGCTCAGACTCCTTCCCATTTATTTTGCTAACTTATTAGACTCATTAGTGTGCCAGGATTGTGACTGAAACACACATCCACACACACTCATGTATGCACAGATAGAGATTCCTCTTGGGGAAAGCCCAAGTTGAACGTAAACCATGCCCATCTTTTATGAGGGAGTTTTATTTTCACATTCCTACAAGGTAGAGGGGGAATGTGATAAACTGGAAAGCTAGAGCTGGAATTCCTAAATTCTCTAGGAGCAGAGTAGGATTGAAAATGCGGGGGAGGGAGGGACTTCCTTGATTTCTACCTTGTGGAGGAGGATACAGGTGAGTGAGGCAAGATCCAACTTATAACATCAAAGTAGATGTGTAAAAATGGAATACGTTTTTGGAATACGTTTACGTTATGAAGACCACTGTCCAAGCACCCTCATTTTAATTTAAGGTGATTAAGTAATCCACTATTTTTCCAATGTTGTTTGGAAAGAACAGTGCATTTAATAAGGTTCACTTTCATAGCCCCATCAATACTTCATTCCCTTGCCCTCCTTCCTTCACTTTTCTCACCAGTTCCATAAATTGAGCGGCTGGCCAGTGGTGGGCTTCAGGGGGTACTCACAGGTTCAAAAGAACCCTTTGCTAATGAGCACCTGGTTCTGAGAACTGGATACTAATGGGACATAGAACCTGTTGTTAATTTAGGTTATTAGGACATAGAACCTGTTGTTAATTTATTCGAATCCAACCACTGGCTGGATCATGTCTAGTTTTGTGCACAGTAACAAGCTTTTGACAAATGTTTCATTCTCTTCTTAAAAGCCCCCTCCTTCTTTACCTTTTCCGTTAGGATTGCCTTTCCTCCTGGTGTTTGTCCCCTGGCTTATATTCTTCCACTTTGCATCCGCTCTTCTCTTACTGTTCAGTGTTCTGATGCTGGAAAGAAAAATCTTTTCCGTATCATCAGAAACTTCCTGAATAAATCAGGCAGACACTGGCAAACACAAAGCTGAAATGAAACTCCTAACTAGAACAGCTGCCAAAAATACCGCCTTCTTTCCCCCCCACACCTCTTTTAGGAGACCCCCCTTCTCCTCCCACTAGATACTACTTCCTCTTTGCAATGAATGTTCTATATTCTCCATATCGAAGTTGCATCTGCTCAGAGAAGAAGGGGCTGGGGCCTAACAGATGCAGGCAGTGAGTCCCATCAGGGGTTTTCCATCAGTGAATCCCATCAGGGGTTGATGACGGGGATGTAGGAGTCCAAGCAGAAGTGTCACCACAATACAAAGGGTTCATTCCATCCACATAGAGGCAGTAAACAAACGCCTTCCTTCAAATCCTTCTGGACTATCTTCTCAGAACCAAGATTCCCTGTAATTCAAGCTGATAATAAATTCAGGCTAAGTAATGTACATGGCAGCAAAACTGCTTTAAGTTGCAAAGTGGCTGAGCGCCTCACGTAAAGTATGTTTCACGTAACAAACAAAAATTTCTCTAGGATTCTGCTTCACGTAAAGAACATGCTTCACGTAAAGAAAACATTCGTTGGCAGTTGGGGCAGACGCGCTGGCCGGCAGCCTGTTTAAAAAGCGTCAGGGCTGCCTAGCGCACCTGCCCATAGTGAAAGCAACACTTCCATGCTGTCCCTCCCGTGGCTGGGTGTCCACTGGGCAGAGGGAGAGAAGAGCAGTGGAGAAGAGGTAAGCAGCTCGGGGCTAGCCAGAAAGGAGCAGGGGAGAGAGAGGCTCAGGATGAAGAGAAGGAGAAAGTGGGGAGACACTCTGAAGGTGTCTTGGATTGCAGCCTCCTAACCATGTCTACCCAGAAGTAAGCCCCATTGTGTTAAATGGAAAGTGTCCCATTGGAAAATGGAAAGTGTTAAATGGAAAGTGTTAAATGGAAAGACTCCCAGGAAAGTGTCTTTAGGACTGCAGCCTAAGTAGATTTCATAAGATCATATACACTGAATGCATGTTTTGAATTCAATCCCAGTGTTCTGGCATCATTTTTACATCCAGTAATATTTTTATATCAATATTTTTTGAGTTGTGGAACCAATCTTCTGAGTTTCCATTATTTCCTATGGGAAAAACCGCTTCACGTAAAGAATGTTTCACATAAAGAACATGCCTCCGGAATGAATTAAATTTGTTACGTGAGGCGCCACTGTAATTATATATATATATATGGAAGAGTCACTGACTCACTCACTGACTCCCATAGACCTAAAAACATGAAAGTTGGGGAGCATATTCCTTTCTTCATATGTGAGCACCCACTAAGAACCGATATTTAGATATTTAACCCTTAAGGGGGTGAAAAGGGATGCAACGTATTTTTGTCTCAATACTTATCATTGAAGACTGACGGATCAACACCCAGCCCTAGCCCTTGGATCTAGAAGCATGAAATTTGAGATGTATTCCTTTTGTGATATAAGGACACTTCTGTGGAAAGGTGTATTCCTTTTGTGATGTAAGGACCCTGGTAGTGCCTGGTGCCCAGTGGTGCCTGCTGCCCACTAGAGGGTGGTGCCCATTGCCGAATGGTGCCTTGTAGGGGTGCCTTGGTGTCCACTGATGCTACCCACTGCACCCTTGTACCCTTTGGTGCCCAGTGCCTGTTGATACCCACTGCTGCCCAGTGCCACTGGTGCCCACTGGCCACTACCCAGTACCAGTGCCAGTGCCTGGTGCCCACTAGTGTCCAGCTATGCTCAGGGCCCACAAATATTCTTGAAATTTTACTCCTGCAACAATGGGTTAATTCCATTAGTAAATGAATAAAACGCTGTGAACTTATACTAAAGATTGTCAAGTAAATTTACTGCTCTTGGAATAAGAGGACATGTCCTCTTATGGAATAAATGGTCAATTTTTCATGGTGGAAGGAAGTAAGAAGAAAGACTACAGTGTTTGAGGATTTTTAGGATGGAAAAAGGCAATTATGTGTTTGAAACTTTAAAATTAGGCATGACCTGGAAAGAGAAAATGTTTTTCTCCCTCTTGGACACCTGGTTCCAGTATTTGTAAGGCCTTTGGGGCAGGGACTTGTTTTGTTTGTGTTCATTAATGCTTGCCTGTGACACGGACACACGCACTGTATCTTTTGGCCAACAAGAAGCCAGTTTTTCAGGTTTGGTCACCTTGCTTGACCAAGAAATGGAACCCAAGGCAAGCTGTTCAGATGAAAAGCTGTAGAGATAAGAGCGTATTAGATCACCTCTGTTTAATGACACATTAAGAATACAGGTTCATGAACCAGTCTAATGGAGAAAGCAGAACCAGGGAAGGCCGATGTCTCCCAAATGTGGAAGTGCTAAAGTTCCACCCAATGGCGTAGCTAAGAGAGTGCAAGGGGTGCAGTTGCACCGGGCTACAACCTTTGGGGGGCTACAAGCTGAGTTGGACAAGTTCCACTGGGCTACATGATCATCAGCTACGCCACTTGTTCCATCCACCTGGTCAAACCACTTCCACCTCATTTACCCTTATTTCCTCATTCAGAGCTCCTCCACTTCCACTCAGTTTATGGAAACTGCAACAGCCATGACAATTAAATTTAAATCTGAATACCAGAGGGAGGGTATTCAGGGTACAAAGGAGGGTACAAAGAACAAGGGAAGAAGCCTACTTTCCTGCCCTCCTTGTAAGACTCTCAGAATCCTATAGCAGGTGCTGGACTAGACAGTTAACTTGCACCAGACCACAGACTGGAGAAGAAGTTATGTTACTTGACAGAATGACTACCAGAGCTCTAGAACCACATACTTGATCAAAACTGCTTCTCATATTATTTCCATTTTGGAGTGAAGTTTATGCTCAAGGATGCTCAAGGAATATTCTAGTGACATTTTTTGATGGTGTTTCACTCTCAGACTCCCACATGGTACCAAAAAGTTCCAACTTGCCTAATTAGAAGATGCCTATTTGCACTGACATCAGAAAGAACATTCAATTGATGAGGTATTTAAAGTGGATTTGAAGTCAGAGACGTGTTATGAATACAACATCTGTAGTCTGAGGCATGGACTTTTCTACCACCTCCTGCCTTTGTGAGGTGCACTGACTCAACACCCCTTTTTGAGTAATTGAGTAATTGGAGTAATTTGGTGTAATTGGAGTAATTAAGCATCATCCTTCTGGGGCAATGTACCTACAATGAGAATTCTTAGAAGACAAGCATTAACTAAGTACTTTTCCTATATATGATTCAAGGGCAGTTCTTTACAGTGCCATTTCCTTTTATGTGCCTTAAGAATGCACAACATTCACACATGTAATATAGCTGGCCTCCATCAGTCTTGGAAGACTATGGTATCATGCTCTGCGCGGCATACGCTGCATGCGAAGCACGAAAGCCTGGGTTAGATTGTTATGGAGGATAGGCTGTTACCCAAGCAGCAAATCCCCCCTCTCCACGCCACTGAATTAGAACAATGGAAAGGCAGAGCCAATACGATTGGATCCAGCTGGTGTCGAAGAGCTGGGCTAAGGACAGGAGCTCACCCTGTCTTGTGGGACCGACCCGGGTCTCGAACCCTGGCCTGCTGGTTAACAGGCACAGTGTCTTAGCCACTTGCACCACCCATGTAATACAGCCCCATGTCATATATGCTATCAAAATCACCCTAGCAAGGTTTAAAATACAGTAGTGGGAGTGTTGCAATTGGCTGTATAGTGTATTTGCTATTAAGTCATAACATTTGCTGTTAAGTCATAACAGAGGGGGTAGGAGCACTGAGAGTTTGGGATTTTTTAAAATTACTCTTCATTTATTTCTAAGATCACATTTGGACTTCTTCCAGCTCAGATGCCGCTGCAACATTACACGAACTTCAGAGGAGTGCCTAATCTGAGAAGGGATAAAAGATATGGTGTCAGCTTCTTCCTCCCACATTCATCCATCCCCTGCTCATTCCTCATTTTGGGATTTACGCCAGCTGGATTTGGACTGGCATCTGGGGTACATTACATGGAATCGCACCACCATCAAAGTGACATTCCATCATTAATGGGGTGAAGTCATGGCATATCATAGTCAGTATAAAGCATGGCAGACATCTGAGGGCTTTACACCATATCTTATATCACTCAGACCAGTGGTGGGCAGATGCCGGTTCGGGCCTACTCGCCCGATCCGGATTTTTCCACGTGGCGACCGCTGGCGAACCAGCCACAGCCGCGGATGGCAATAGCCGCGGGGACCGGTTCACCAGCGGCCGCCACATCTCCTGAAGCAGGGCTTCAAGAGACGCAGTGCGCTAGTGTCCAGCTTGACACAGGCGCACTGAACCTCCGAGGGGAGACGCACTGTGCATGCGCCAAGCCTGGCACATGCGCAGTGTGGAGCGGTGGGGGCCCGCCCCTCGCCCCGCCCCCTGACCCCAGCCCTGCCCCCTGACCCGAGCCCGCCCCCCAACTTCCGGCGAACCGGATCTTGGGGCTCGGTGGGCCCATCACTGACTCAGACCCATTTTTTAAAGTATAGGTGTGTACTCTTAGATCAGTTTTGTGAAGAATAAGAGTTCTGCTCACAATTAAACTTTGAAATGAATCAATTATAATCATTTCAGAAAACAATTTTAAAAACTGTTTAATTTGGAATTTTAAAAAGTTTTTTTGAACCAATGAAATCTGTACAATGTGATTAAAACAAAACAGCAAGTTTTTATTTAATAACGTCCATGAGTACCAGTGGAGTACCTAAGGGGAACTGGGGAGCCCTGGGCCCCAGGTACCACCTTCAAGGGGGTGACACACTGGGAGTGACCCAAATCACAAAAATTGCTACACTGTTTGCAATAACCCCATCAAGTCATATAACTTTGGGTGCGCATTTGGATGCTAGACCTCTCAGCGGCCTTCGACACCACCGACCATGGTGTCCTTCTAGGTCGGTTGGCCGGGTTGGGGATTGGAGGCACTGTTTTGCAGTGGTTCTGCTCCTTCCTGGCTGACCAGTCCCAGAAGGTGGTGCTGGGGGATGCTTGCTCAACATCCTGGCCTCTTCGGTGTGGGGTGCCGCAAGATTCCATTCTATCCCGCATGCCCTCCGTGGTGTGGGGAGCAGACCTCCTTGAGGATTGTAGGGCTTCCCTGAGGGCTGGATGGAGGCTTGTCGAGGGTCACATCTGTGACCCAATCAGGGCCAGGGTATTGAGATCCCAGGAGGAAAACATGTCTAAGGCAGAGTCCCGGCCAATCAGCAGTGCTCTCCCCACCCCCTCCCTGCAGTGCGGTGACACAACAAAGGCCCCTCCACCTGAGGGTGTTGTTGTGTGGTTGTCAAGGCAGTGCTTCAGAACCCTTAACTGCTGAGCCTGGCAGTTGACAGTAGCCAGGCAGGCAGAGAGAGCTGAGCCAGGCACTCCCACGCGGCCCCCTCAGGCAACCAGGCGGTGGCTCCCAACCCTCCCCGGCTGCCCTTCCTGCCCATCTCTCCAGCCTCCTGCATCCTCAGTGTGCTGAGCCCTTATGAGGGAGACCCACAGCTGGGCAGGGACTCCCCAAGCCCACTCCAGAGGTCCCTGCTCTGGACACTCAGCTTCCCTGCCCTCCCTGCCTCCAGGGTATCCAGGCAGCATGGCCCACACAGCACTCCTTGAGCTCCCCACACACGTCCGGAGGCTCCCCACTCCACGTGAGGCCATGCAGGCAGCAGGGAGCTCCAGTGCCCTGTGCCTCAGAGCCTGGGCTGGGCTGGGCTGGGTGGGGCTTCAGGGCTGGTTGGGGAGCGGCTCCACGGCTGGGCCTACCAGCCGGTCAGTGCTCCTGCTGTGGTGGTGGTAACTAGCTACATACATACATACATACATACATACATACATACATACATACATACATACTTATAATACTAATACCATATTTACTCAATAAATATGGCACCCTATACTTATAATAAAAATACCATATTTACTCAAACCCAATTAACCATCAAATCTAATGCACACCCTGATTTTGGAGCCTGAATTTGGCTGGGAAAGGTGAGCATTTGAGTAAATACAGTATGTGGCTTTTATTTTCTAATGTCCTACATTTTTCTTGTGTGTCCTATGTTTTGGGGAACACTTGTCCTCTTTTTGTAGTTATGATCAATGGTCACCCTGCCTATGAGAGACTGGTTCTGGACACATTTCCCTGCTTTGGTCCCCATGATGATCTGTTGAAAGTCGATGCTGCCCACCTTTCAGGGATTGGGAAAGAAGGAGTATACACAACCCATGCTGTTCGCCCTCTCATGCACCTCCAAATAACTTCTGGGGTGTCCCAGTTCAGACTGGACATTCCCTACAGCTGCAATATATGGAATAGAATACTTCAACCTATTCTACAGCACCTCACCCAGCATCTCTCCGGGCACTTCACACAAGCGAAGGGTCTTGGGAATCTCTGCTTCCTTTCAGCTCTGCTTCAGTTTTTCTCCCTGCTTCTCTCTTTTCCTCAGGATGCCATGGAGGATCCAGTGTTAGCCTTTGGGTAGAAGGCTCCACCAATAGGAAACCTCTGTCTCCATGCCAAGAAAGATCTACGAAGAACAAGGGTGGCTGGCCCACAGCAGCACCAGGCCTTCTAAACTGACTTTTCAGCATGGTGATCATAATAATGGCTGAGCCCCTGCATGAAACAGGAAGACATCAGCCTGTTGCCCTGGGAAGGAGAACAAACCAAAGAGAAGGCTTCTTCAGCTAAAGTGACTTCTTCAACCTCAAGAGGCGTCAAACTGCCCAACCAAAACCAGAACTGCCTAACAGGATGGTGTTGATGGCCCGCATCTTGGGAGAAGTTGGCAAGTGGCTCCTCTCTGTGTCTTTGGGTACAAACTGCAAGAAAGGAGATTCCGGCTGGAAATCCGGAAAAAATTCCTGACGGTGAGGGCGGTTCGGCAGTGGAACAGATTGCCAAGGGAGGTGGTGGACTCTCCCTCACTGGGGATCTTCAAGCAGAGCCTCGATGAGCACCTGTTGGAGATGCTCTAGGGGGAATTCCTGCTGCAGGCAGGGGGTTGGACTAGATGACCTACTAGGTCCCTTCCAACTCTATGATTCTATGATTCTAAATCCAACTCCCAGAGGCTGACTGCGGACCCACAGAAGTCCACTCCTGATCATGCCAGTGTCTCCAAGTGCATTGTTGTGATGGTGCAATGCCTGGCAAAGGAACTCAAGTGCCTCACTGTCTCAAGTGTCAACTGGGTTGATAATCACAGGAGCCCCTGAATACCTGTCACATGCTGGACTGCAGAAGACAGGAAGACAACAGAACAAGTTGCCCCTTGGATAGAGAACAAAACCAAGGAGAAGGCTTCTTCAGCTAAGGTCAGTTCTTCAACTACCGGTAGATCAAGCTGCCCAAGAAACCAGAACTGCCTAACAGGACAGTGTTGATGGCACATAGAGTGGATACCTCAGTCTGCGGTCAACTTACGGGAGAACCTGGGATCCCCTTTCAACTCCCAGAGTATGACCACAGGCCTAGAAGACTTTGCTCCACATGGTGCCAATGTCTCCATGTGCACCTGAAAGATGGTGCAGTGCTTGGCAAATGAACTCAAGTGCCTCAACTGGCTTAGCTTTGTGGTAATCACAGTAGCCCCTGAGCACTTACCCCTGTTAGGCTTCAGGAAACAGAGACACCCACCCCTGGAAAAGTGAGCAAAACCAAAGAGAAAGCTTCTTCAGCTTCTTCAGTCACTTGTACAACTTCAACTAGGGTCAAGCTGCCAAAAAAACCAGAACTGCCTAACAGGACAGTATTGTTGACACACAGCATGGCTCACTTGACTGTCAACCCAAAGGAGAAGTTGGCACGCTTGGATTCTCTTATCAAATCCCAGAACATAGGACATGACACATACAATATACTCAGCACATGCCTGCCAGAGCTGATGCAATTGCCTGGGACCCAACTGCCACATTGTTCACAAAGTTCTGTCTCTCCTTCCGTCAACTGGTTTTGATTCAGTTGTAGTAAAAAGAGAAACGGTGGTCTAGCTATCTTCTGAACATCATTTGTAAATTCATTAATCTTTTAACACTAGCATGCCCCAGTGGAAAAACAATCACCAATCACTGCTTGGATTTTTTTCCGCAATACTGTAGTATGGCACGTATAATGAATAAATGTTGCTTCAAGTTTCAGTATAACTTCATTAAAAACTTTGTTTTTATTAGGAAGTGTTGTGGAACAAAGAATTTTGATATATTACACCTTGCAAAACATTGATTAACCATATATCTGACAAAGTTTATAGTTGATAGTTCATAGTTTGTAGTGCAATCCTGTAACGCAGGGCAGGCAGCAGCACAGGAGAACAGGTGAAGCTGTTGGCCTAGCAAGTGGTTAGAATATTATATAGCCAGAATATTATATAGCAAAAATAATATTATATAGCAAAATAATAAAGCACATGATGATAGCTGATAATTGTTTGTGAAGACAAACATTTCTGATGGCTATTGATGTGTTGAGGAAAAGCAGAAATGAACCATCTCTGGCTTTCTGCACATTAATGTGCAATACTGGGAGGAAATATTTAGGCCTGCTTCAGGCCTGCTAAACCAGAAGCACAAATCAGATAGATAGAAAAACAAATGAGCACAAACAGTTCTCTTTCAGATACCCATTCTTCCCTTTTACAAAGATGAGGCCTGGGATTTAGCAAGCAGTTCTAAATGAATTTAGCAAGCAGTTCTAAATACATTTCAAAGTGGAGGCAACTACACCATTTGTTCACATAATGGTGGTTTTCCTGTTCCCAGAGATGCTAATCAGTCCTGATCAGCAGGTGGGCCGCACTAATCCATTTTCATTGATGCCTTGCCATAAAGTCAAAGCTACATACAGATACAATTTGAATGTGTTGGAATATTCTCCAGTTGGTACCAAGTGGTAAAATTTTGATTTTACAGGAAAAATAAAAATTCAAAAAATTCATGATTTTGGATTTAAAACTGTCTAGGTATAAGAAAAAAGTCACCAGATCTTGTCAAATTATAAGCATAACTTCCATTAGATAAAAAAGAAAAACCGACCAATTTTGGAATATTTTCCAACGAGGCATGATGTCTTTTTCTACCATAAAAACCCAAGTGCTTACAGCTTTCCTTGCAAGGTAGATGTTCCAACCCATTGAGCATATGGCCAATCCTTTTCTGCATCTATTCATAAATAAATATTTCCAGTATATGAATTTTAAAAACCAGGAATCAGTCTATATCTTGTGGGTTTTTTTCAAATATTGAAATTAGAAAGTGTAAAGTTACATAGAGTGCAGTGCTAACCATGTTTTCCTAGGAGTAAACCCAATTGATTACAATGGGACATTTCTGAGAATACATGCCTGAGATTGGGCTCAAGAGTTTAATACAGTACAACCGTGGTTCCCAAGTGTAACCCATGGGAAGTTGCTAGGACCTTTATGGGTACTAAAAAAATTGAATAATGGCAGAAAAAAGGCAAGTCTGTATTAGGATGCCTTGTGGGGCTGACAAGGCAGGAAGAAAGGTAGATTAGTTGACTGCAAGAGTTCCACCGTTTGTGTTCATCACTCCATGTATAAATAGAGATAAAGATATAATACAGTAGTTGAAAACAAAAAAAAATTGAAATTATATGGTAAGTATTTACAAACATTTTGCTAGTATGAGGAAATGGAAATGGGCTGCCAAGGGGTTGACACACAGCATGGCTCACTCAACTGACAATCCAAAGGAGAAGTAGGCACTCATGGATTCTCTTGTCAAATCCCAGAATCTGATCACAGACCTACAGGACTCTGTTCTCATCATGCCAATCTCTCACTATACACCAGTAAGATGGTGCAGCGCCTGGTAAAGGAACTCAAGTGCATCAACTAATTTATCAGCATTGTAATCATAATGACCCCGGGACACTTTCACATGTGGTGCTCCAGGAAATGGGAAGACAGAGTTGCCCTAAAAAACTAGGATGGTGTTAATGGCACATGACATGGCTACTCCTACAGTCAAAGCTGACCAATGGTCCATGTGAGTTTGATCCCATCATGTCAAACGTCTCTGCATGCACTGATATGATGGTGCTGGTGCCTGGCAAAGGAACTCAAGTAGTAACAGTAGCAACAACCATTTTTCTGGCCTGGGGAGCAAAGCTGCAATGCTGTGAAAACAAAGGGCTCCAAAAGAGAGTTTTGCCAGCAGTGACAATGGTTGGAGCATCTTGCATTCACATGGGGGTTGCATATGCTCACTGCTGTTTGCAACTGCAAGACAATGCCAGTTGGGCAACAAGTATATGTTAGTAGCCTGCATTAGTATTGCCTAATCATTTCCTTTGCCAATACTGAAGGGTGTGGAAGACATGAGAACCCAGTGCAGCTTTCATGTTTTGAGGTGTGGACTTCCCTCTTTTTAATGCTTACCTGTGTGAGGTACATTGTGCCATCTGTTGGAGTGACAGAGAGGATGTTCCAGTTGGATAGGGCAGGGCATCTGTAACAAGGGAACTGAGAAGGGCAAGGTTCATCCAGTGCCCTTCCTATCCATGTCCTGAGAGCAGCCCATGGCATGCAGATGGCATTTCCCCCATTGTTTCTACCATCACTAAGAGGTTGCTCTTAGTATGCGCAACATAAGGCTAGGCTGGTATAGTCTGGTATGGTGCACCCATCATTTGAACAAGTCGATCTTCCAGGAAGAGGTTTTAGCATAGAGTTGCCATAATTCTCTTTCACAAAATCAGGACAGGACCCTCTGTTTCATTTGAGTATGTGAACACAATCCCCCAAACTTTGGATTGTCTCTGTTTTTTGGGACATATGGCAACCTTATTTTAGCAGCAAAGCTGTATCCTGTGCTCTGTTGTAGAAGGTTAGAGAATGGGTATAGCAAGAGCTATTATTTTCTGGTGTTTTTCCCTCCTCACTGGTTTCTACTGGTATTTTTTGGAGATCGAGTTTTTGAGAGGACTGTTACTGCATTGACATAGCATTCCATTGATCATTGATGGTGTCTGCCATCTGGAGGAGGGCATAGGATGTGGCAGCAGAGCTGTCCTTAGGGCAATTTGACATACCGTATTTTGCCAAATTGAGCCCCACACATAGAAGGGGCTCCCACACTTGGGCTGCAAGTGGAACATCTGCAGCTTGCACCTTGCTCTGAAGCTGATGCTCCTGCATGAAATCTTGCATGTGCAGTTGCTGTGAAGCATTGCTGCTTCCTTTGCCTGCCACCTGAGTCTGATTGCCTTTATATCAGCCTCCTTGGAAGCCAGTGTAGTATAGGTGACCAGATGACTGGAAATTCCTTGATTTGTCCACTTTTTTAGTCTTCTGTCCGAGTGTCCTCCAAAAGGGCTTCATTGTCCTCCATTTTGGAATTTTGTGATGGTGCACTACTAGTACACCTTATGTCATTGGATTTGCATTGAAGAGCAGAATCCAATGCAAAAATCTGTTTTGAAAATCTCCTTCCTATCAAACGTTATGGCCAAAAAAACAAAAAGTCATTGAGCTCTATGGGAAAGCAAAAGTGCCCCATTATTGTAGCTTTACTTGTGAGTAGGTGAACATATCATAGTCTTCCAGAAAGGACAGGCTGAGAGAAATCCAAGGACACCAAAATGGTCCTTATTCAATGGACGCAGCCTCCAAAATCACCCCCAAATTAGGCCCTTGAGAATTGCATTTATCTCTATGGGAACTGAAAGGGAGCCATATTGCGCCTTTACTCCCAGGTGTGCGAACCTACCTTAGATATTTGGAAAGGATAGGCTGAGAGGAATCTGGTCCTGATCCAATGAATGCAACCCTTACCAGGCACCCCACAAGGAAACCCCTTGTTTGCAGCTCCACTGCATTAAACCCTTTTGAAAGTTAGACTGCACTGCTGCTTTTACTCATGAGTAAGTAGGCATGTGTTGGCTGGTTTGGAAGGTAATTCCAGGGATTGCAAGACTTCCATAAAGGTCCTGATCCTGTACACTTACAAGGCAGTATTTGAATGTTGCCAACATTTTCAGGGGGCCTTGTCCTCTTTTTTTGTTATGGCGTATGGTCACCCTGTTATAAACCCCAAAAAGACTGCTGGATACCTGAACCACACTTTGGTTCCATGCGCTGCTTTATCATGGGAAGCATGGGCTGTGTTACATCTCAGAGGCCAAGGGGTTTGGCTGTCCTTAGGAAAGCAAGCCTTAGAGTACAATCCTAACCATGTCTACTCATGTGTTCAATAGGTCTTACTCCCCAGGAAATTGCAGGATTTCAGGACTTTAGGATTGCAGTCTTATTCTCTTTGGGAACCAAGCCCTTTGATCTTTGGGAAGCAGCACTTTCATAGCCCTTTGAAGGTGCACATCCTCCTCCAAGGAACAGTCAGGTGCTGTTTCTAAGAAGCTTTCCTTCACCTCCAAATTGAGCAACTGGAATGTGCCTGCAAGTGATCCAGGTCAAAATGAGCCCGTCACCTGATATTCAATTAGAAATAATTGGGGTGCCTCATTCGAAGAAGTAGCAATTCCCTTCCCTGGATATGATTTCCATTATAGGTTGATGTCTCCTTGGGTAAGAGATTGGGGCAGATCAAACTAAACGTGCTCTCTTTTCTATAAGTGTGTTTTAATTTCAGGTCTTCAGTTACTGGGAAGCCTTCCCCACCGAAGGGAAACCCCCTTCCCGTGAGTAAGACGATATGAGGAAGAAGGTGGGGAGAGGAAAAGTAAGCCAAAATGTGAGTAGGTTTGTGTCTTTGCGTGTAGTAAAGCCAAATTCTTTGCTTTTTCAGAACAGCCTCCTGTCCAGGTGTCCTACATTTAGGATTAATTGTCCTACATTTTGGCTTCATATTGAACTTCGCAATAATGCACAGTACCCCACCATGCCATATGTTGTTGGATTCGTATTGAAGAGCAGAATCCAATGCAAAAATCAGTTTTGAGATAACTCCTTCCTATCATTCATTCATTCATTGACCTTTATTAGGCATAAAACAAAACCATTCAGCAACCGATACAATAAAGTGAATTCAATAAAGTGCCTCCTTCCTATCAAAAGTTATGGTCAAAAAAAACAAAAAACAAAAACAAAAAATACAGTTTTTTGGCAATTTTTTTTAAGTGGGTAGGGATTTTGGCCTGGGATTAGGAATTTTGGCCCTGGGATTCAGGAATTTTGGCCCTGGGGTTCAGGAATGATCTGGTCACCCTGCATAGGATTTCATTAGGTGGTGCAGTAACTACGGGTGCACATAATGTCTCTTATGTGCTCTCGTAGTTACTGTGGATTTGGCTGTAAGACTACAGTCATAAACACATTTTCCTGGTGTAATTCCAATTGAATTTAATAGGACTGACTTTTGAGTAGACTTGCCTAAGATTTCTAGCCCCTTTTTGTCTCTTGACGATACCTGTGTGCTGTTTTTGGGTTTGTAGATGAGCGTTTGGCCTGCGGTTGCAATGCTTGGAGGACATGATATTCACCAAGAATATCATGTCCTGTTGATATTGGTGCTGTTCACTGTGCAAGAGAATGAAATTGTTACATATGACGAATTGGAGGTGTTTGAAATAAATAACACAGTTTTTAAACACCTCTGTCTAGAATCTGTGCATCATTTGCATTTCAGCTTTGCCAGTGCATCTAAGGGGGTACGTGCCATGGTTGACAATTGTTCAGATGGAAACAAATAATAGCAATTAAAGAATTAACCGGGAGGTGGCAGCAAAGGATCTCCCACTATTAATAACAAGGAATGTCTGGGCTGGGATAGAAAAGTTTGAACTGGGAATGAAAGCCTGTGGAAGGAGGGATGGGATGAAAGCCAGTGAAAGGAGAGATGAAAAGGATGGGTGAATCCCTCCCACCAATACCTCCTTTGCCCAGTATGGTATGAATGGCTTTACAGGAAGCAGAGCCTGTGGGGTTGAGAATTCCAATAAAGGATAAATCAGGGGCACGTGAATGAGTAATTCAAGTCCAGAACATCCCTGCTCGCATGAGCACATCCTGAAAGGCAGGCAGATGTGGCCAACCTTTATGGGAAGGCCAGAATTGTCAGGCCCCTTTCAGAGGAAACCTTATAGATGCCTTACATTTTGATCCAGCCTTTGTGTGCTGTGTTGCTTTCTATGGTTCAGAGGACAGTTTGGCCCAAACAAGGTGATCAGATGTCATAATCATAAAAGAAGACATGGCACCCCAAAATATAGGACATCCAATAAAACGTAGGGCAAATAAAAGCTAAAAACACGCATTGATTTTATGTGGTCAATTTAAACACTATAGTATTAAATTAAATACTGCTATATATAATAACAAGAAGGATATGCACTGCCTGCTTACAGGGAGGAGGACATGACAAAAACAAGACTATGGGCACAATCCAGAGTAACTACAGGGAGCCCTTGCTCCGGTGTAAGAACAATTTGCTGTGGATTGCAGTATGAATTTCCCATAGGTTTTCATTAGATGGTGCAGTAACTACGGGTACACGTAATGTCTCTTACGTGCTCCCGTAGTTACTCTGGATTGTAGGGTATGAGTATATTCCTAACTATGTCACTTCAAAAGTAAGCCCCATTGTGTTCTATAGTTCTTACTCCTAGGAAATTGTCTTTAGGATTGAAGCCTATGAAAAACAAAAAGTAAAAAACCTATTAGCAGAGCTAAGTGGAGTCAGGAGGGTACATGGCCCTGGGTACCAGGTCTTGCAGGGGTGTCCAAACTTTCAATTTTAGATCTGCTGGACCTTTAATAAATAATTATTAATAAATAATAATAATAATTTAATAATAATAATTTCAGCAGGTATAGCTTGTGATCTGTGAGATGAGAAGCTGCACCTGATGAAATTCCCTCCCGACCACACTTGCTAGGTCCAGGAGCCCTAAAGTTGAAAGTTTGGACACCCCTGCCAGGGATGTCTTAGGCTGCAATCCTTAACACAGTTTTCTGAGAGTACGTCCCATAGAACAGAATGGGATTTACTTCTGAGTAGACATGCTTAGGATTTTACCCTTAGAGGCTTCCAAAAGGCACTTCCAGTTTTGACTCAGAGCACAATCCAAAAAATGTCTACTCAAAAGTAAGCCTCATTGTGTTCAATGGGTCTTACTCGTAGGAAAATGCCTTTAGGATTGGAGCCATACCCCCAAAACCAGAGTACCTACAGGAGCACGTAAGAGACATTACTTACATGCATAGTTACTGCACCACCTAGTAAAAACCTATGGGAAATTCATATTGGAATCCAGAGTAAGTTGTTCTAACACTGGAGCAAGGACTCCTCATAGTTACTCTGGATTTTGCCCTAAGTGCCTTTTGAAGACCTCTAAGACCCTTGTCAAGTTACCCACTGTATGAGTATATAATGTATGACAGTGTTAAAAAGGGGGGCATTATGGGGTTATTGGGGGTTTTCTTGTGCCCCCAGGTGCCAGGTTCCCTTGCTGTGCCACAAGTGTTTGTGTTTTCCTCTCTTGCCTCTAATTTTTATTTTGAAACTCTTTTTAAACTGCATTTGCACAATGAAGGCTGCAATCCTAAAGACACTTTCCTGAGAGTAAGACTCATTGAACACATTTGAGTAGACATGGTTAGGATTCTTCTTGAAGTAGGATACAAAAGTCTTAAGGCAAAGGTACAAAAATGGAAATTTGAATAAAAAATATCCTAACTGGATCTATTCAGCAGTATATTACCGTACTAGCCTATTTATTCAGAAATAAGTTCACCTGTGTAGTAATCTGGACTTACTGTCTAGTAAATTTGCATAGCACCATAGGGTTAAGCTGTACTTTTGTGCACACCATTCTGGAAATGAGCTCCACTGAACACAATGCTTTGAGCAGACATACATAGGATTTCCTGTTAATGAAACATGAACCTCAAGGCCTCACAATCTGGAACAAGTGCATGTTCCCTGTGCAGATTACTCAGTTTGCCTTCTGGTGAGCCTGATGCTATTTCTCATCTAAGGTTTGGGGTGGCACCCGAACACACCTGCTGGTAATGTTACCTCTTTTTTCTGTAGTAAATACAGCACAACCTTTGACTGAGAGTAACTTGGATTGAGAACATTTTGCAAGACAAGCAAACATTTCTAATAAATTTTGAATTGATATACAAGCAATGTCTTGATAAAGCAAAAAAATAGTCTTGGCCTGGATACAGCCGATTTCAGCGTTCTGCCAGCACCTGCTCAGCATCTCCTAGAAACCAGCTTTTGCATGTCAATACTGAAGGAAACCTATTACAGTCAATGGTACTTACTACTATGTAAGTGGGGCAATGGAAAGGAGCCTGACCCTACAATCCAGAGTAACTACGGGAGCACATAAGAGGCATTATGTGCACCCGTAGTTACTGCACCACCTAGTGAAAACCTATGGGAGATTCATATCACAATCAAGAGTAAATTGTTCTAACACCGGAGCAGTCTCCCCGTAGTTACTCTGGATTGCGCCCTGAGAGACCTAGGCTGCAATCCTAACTACAGTGGTAACTCTCATAACAAGCGCCTCACATAACAACCATTTCACATAACAAGTCTAAATCTTGCTTCACATAACAAGTTCCGCTTCGCTTAACAAGCACTTATGCAGCCCTGACACTCCACTTGGAGGCTCTTTAACAGGGCTGCTGGCCAGCGCTGCTGCCTCTAACTGCCCCAACTCGCCTGGGGGTGCCAGAGGCAACTGCCCCCAAGTGCCCCCACTGGCCACCTTGAACCTCCAGCAGCAGTCCAGGTAAGCCAGGTAAATCCAGGTAAGCCCAGGTAAGAAAGTGTATTTGATTGCAGCCTTCTAACCATGTCTACTCAGAAGTAAGCACCATTGTGTTAAATGGGACTTACACCCAGGAAAGTGTCTTTGATTGCAGCCTCCAAACCATGTCTACTCAGAAGTAAGCCCCATTGTGTTAAACAGGACTTACTCCCCGGAAAGTGTCTTTAGGATTGCAGCCTAAGTAGACGTCATAGGATCATGCACATTGAATGCAGGTTTTGAATTCAATTCCAATGTTTTGTCATAATTTTTACATACAGTTAATATTTTTATATGAATATTTTTTGGGTTGTGGAACCAATAGTCTGAGTTTCCATTATTTCCTATGGGAAAATCCGCTTCACTTAAAGAGCGTTTCACTTAAAGATCATGCCTCCGGAACGAATTAAGCTCTTTATGTGAGGCACCACTGTATGCTTCCCTGGGAGTAAGTACTATTGAACACAATGGGACATACTTTTGAGTAGACATGCATAGGATTGCACTGCTATCCCTGCATTTCTAGTCTAAAGTTATTCCTCCTATACTCAGTGGGGCTCAATCCTGTTTAAGGGGGGCAGATTGCAGCTTGAGAGAGTAAATGCAGGTTCATTTGTTTATTTTTCTTTATATTTTGTATTTTCTTTATTATTTTGTATTATATTACAGTACTGAAATCATTTTTAAATAAATATTTTTGGACTGTGGAACCTATCGTGTGAGTTTCCATTATTTCTTATGAGAAAATTTGCTTTGACATACAAGTGTTTTGGATTACAAGCATGCTTCCGGAATAAATTATGCTCATAAACCAATCTACCACTGTATTCCAGAGTTCCACTCCTTTCCGCTTTGGTTATACCCATACAAATTGATTTTTTTTTAATTGAAATTGGAATTAAACAAATTGGAAATCACTTTTTTTTTCTGAGGCAACTCTACCAATGGGCCAAAGAATCCACACAGAAGTTCCCAGTTCAGGCGTCCACCACTTTCTGAACGTTCATTTTCTAACAGTTCTCCTTTTTCAGCACCTTCAATTATATCCAGAACTCATTTGTTCAACACATGCTTCACTCTTTCAACCTTTCTCTTCAGGTCTAAAAGCTAAAAATTTTCCCCTGATGTTGATTTGCATGTGACATGGTAATCAAACTGTTTTGGCATTTCCTTATGACTTTCTTCAGAAAATAACCATCATTCAAATACTTAAGATATTAATTACCCACATATGCCTTTGTTCATTTCACCATAATTTGTTATGCATCTTGGCTATGTGTTAATAAATATGTTATTTAGGCTTTTGCAAGTAATATTTATGTCTTTTTAATGGCCTTTTTGCATTTGCACGCTCAAAAAGACTGGGTTCCACTTTTCAACGGTTTTCACTTTTGGACGTTGTTCCAGTCCCAAAAAGCGGGGGATGCCTGTACACTATATTCAGTTCAAAGATCCCAATAAAAAGTGCTGGGAAAAGGCCTGACGGAGAATTTGGCTAGAACAGAAAGTAAGGTTAGGAACGAGAATGGCCAAAGTAGAAAGCCACCTCATCTGATTGGCAGGTGAAGATGCGTGTGTGCTAATAATCTCTGCCTGGTGTGCAGCTGTGAAAAGCACAGGAGCTCTGCCAGGAACAAAAAGTTGGCAACCCTAATTGGGGATAACTGTGGTTACTTTGTGGTAAAGGAAAGATGGGCAAAGTCTTCAAGCAAACAATTCACATGTTCCATTTAGGCATTTTTCTTTCTTTCTCGGTTCTGGCCAAAGTCCAACTCAGATCTAGTCGTTCGTGTGTAGTAAATGGATCCAGGAATACTGTGACTTGCTGGACAGTTGTAGATCTTTGGCAGGCATGATCTTGCCCTGTTCACTGGGGAATTCCTGCATTGCACAACCCGGGAATTCTGTTCTGCATCTTGCAATTCTGGGCACTTCTCTGTTGTAGAAGAAAGATGTATAGCCAGAGAAACACATTTATTTTTGACACCTAAAATGTGAGCAGGTCCTTCCTGGAGGACGTGGGGGAAACTGTACGTTGCAAAGCAGGGCCTTCAAAGATGGTTTTGGCAGGGCGCAAATTCCATTTGCGCAGCAGCCGTGGAAAAAGCTTGCTCCTTTGGCTTCTGAACTTAATGTAAAACACATGTTCGTTTTTTCTCTCTCCAGTGCGCCAGCATATGAGCGCATTTCTACAGAAAGGCAAGGTTGGACCTTCAAAGTTATAGTATATACTGTCCGTCACTTAGGGTATTAATTTGCCTTTTTAAAAAGATACATAAATTTTATAAAGACAAGTTTTTGACTGATTTGAAGTCTGAATAGTCTGACCAACTAGATTCTTTCCAGATCCTTTCCTTTTCCAAAGACCTCAAGAATTCTATTTCCTGGATACTCCCCATTAGAGGGCTTAGTATGTGGAAAGTCTGACATACTCCTTGATCAAAGGATCAAGGGAGCCTCAAAGCATGTACAGAGTGCCTTTGCATCACCACTAAGTAAACACAACTAGGCGGATGGGTGAGGGGGTTTCAATTGGGCCTTGACACCTCTAATTTTAGCAAAATTGCATCCTTGCCATGCTGCAAGAAGGCAAAAAAAAAAAAAACCTCTGCCACTTTTATTCTAAATATTTCAGGAATTTTGGCTCCTAATTCCTTTCCATATGTTATAAAGTATGTTTTTTTAAAAAATCTTTCCTTTTTATATTTAAAACTTACATAAATTTGAATTTGTTTTTATATGTAAAGGATTCCCTTTTCTGAAAGATATTAAACACTTTCAGTCTCAATCATTTCTGATTTCATTCCACTGGCTTTCCAAAATGTCTAGACTAGAAGTCCAAATTCTCTGCTCATCTCAGTATATCTGATTGCCCGGATCTCTCCCCTCTTGACACCCTTTACACTAAATCTTTTGTACACAAAAGACACATTCCTTCCCCATGAACCACTTTTCAAAATAAAAATCATCTCGTATGACGTGCTGTAAAAATATAACCTATTGATCTTGGGTCACTTCAAAGAGAGTCCCAACATACAGTTATAATTTTGCTATGACTTGGTGGACCCCTTCCAAGCAGGGCAGGGTTGCCATATGTCCTGGGGAAAAATGGGACTGTCCTGGTTTTTAGAGATACTGGCAAGTTTGACAGGGGGTCCTGTAGTGGTTTTGTGGAAGAGATTTATGGCAACCGTAAAGCAGGGTGACCATATGTTATAACTGAAAAAGAGGATGAGGTCACTGCCAAAATGTACGACACCCAAGAAAAATGTAGGACATAGAATAAAAGCTAAAAACACTCATAAACTGTATTTACTCAAATCTAACACTCACCCTTTTCGACTAAATTCGGTCTCCAAAATCAGGGTGTGCATTAGATTTGATGGTTAATTAGATTTGAGCAAATATGGTATTTTTCTTATAGAGTCATAGAATCCTAGAGTTGGAAGGGACCCAGTAGGTCATCTAGTCCAACCCCCTGTAAGTATAGGATGCGAATTAGATTCAAGTAAATACAGTATATTGCTTTTCATGTGGTTAATTTAAAACACTATATTACTGTGAAATTTAAAACTATTACATATAATTTATTAATTCAAAATGTCTGTATGCAGTCTGCATATAAAAAAAGATTTTTTCCCAGGACATGTCCTGGGAAAAGAGGACACCTGATGTAACCAGATTCTCCAGTTTCCTGGTTTAATCAAGTGGACTCCTCCCCAGCTTGGCTTTGACACTTTGGTCCCCCCTTCCTCCCCCTGGATCAAAGGAAGGGACCCAGGAATCCTGGCAGGGAGCCCTCCAATCTCTGCCTGCCGGATCTGCGTGGGCGTCTCTAGTAGTGAGCAGAGGAAAGTTTTTTGGGGTTGAGTCACAGAGAGGGCAGGAGCTGATCAGTGCTTGCATCCTTGGAAGGAGGCAGAAGAAGAGGCACCCCAAAAAGATGCTGGGCTTCTGGGCACCCCTGCTGTGGCTTTTCCCTCTGCTGCTCAGATCAGCCTGGGGGGAGCCCATTCCAGGTAACTGGAAGGGGGGATGGATGGATGAATGAATGAATGAGTGAGGACAGCTCCTTTGCTGATGAATACACGTGTCTTCCTCTGCTGTCCAGTTAGTAGAAAGTGAATGGGGGAAAGTTTTCCCTGAGAAGAGGGAGAGGCTACACCGGTTGAACTTCTGGAAAAGTTCACAAAAGTTCTGGAAAGGAGGATGTGGATGAACTGCTGTGGGGCATGGAAAGTGAATGGGGGAAAGTTCTCCCTGGAAAGAGAGGGAAAGGCTACATTGGTTGAAATTCTGCCTGTAGCTGCTTAAAAGACCTAGAAGAGGAGGGATGTGGATGAATTGCTCTGGGGCATGGAAAGTGAATGGGGGCAGGTTCTCCCTGGAAACAGGGAGAGGCTACACCGGTTGAACTTCTGGCTGTGATTGCTCAAAACTCCTGAAAAAGAGAGAAAGATGGATGAACTGCTGTGGGGCATGGAAAGCGAATGGGGGAAAGTTCTCCCTGGGAAGAGGGAAAGGCTACGCCGGTTGAACTTCTGTCTGTGGTTGCTTAAAAGTCCTGGAAGAGGAGGGATGTAGATGAACTGCTCTGGGGAATAGAAAGTGAATGGGAAGGCAGGTTCTCCCTGTGAATAGGGCGATGCTACACCGGTTGACTTTCTGCCTGTGGCTGCTCAAAATTCCTGGAAGGGGGATGTGGTGAACTGCTGTGGGGCATAGAAAGTGAATGGGGGAAAGTTCTCCTGGCAAGAGGGGGAGGCTACACCTTTCTGCTGAAAGGGACAAGAGCTGCCTTTTGAAGGGGGGCAATGTGGATGAGTTGCAAAAAGTGTAGTAAGAGCCCAATCTTATGCATGTCTTCTCAGCAGTGAGTCCCATTACAACTAATGGGGCTTACTCCCAAGAAAGTGCAGCCTGGGGCTCCGATCCTATCCACGCTTTCCTGGGAGTAAGCCCCATTAACTATAATGGATCTTACTTCTGAGTAGACATGCCTAGGCTTGGGCTCTTCAGTTGGTGGAGCAGTGAGTAGGGCAGTGGGAATGAATGGGTATGATTTCCACATGTGGGATTAAGTGAATGGGAAAGTTCTGGGAGTTACTCCCAAAGTTTTGCTCCCCCTAACCCAGGGGTGAGGCTCCCTCCAAGTCTGACTCCTCCAACCCCTCTAGCTATGCCACCAGCTCCTGGCAAGCTGTGCGTCTGTCTAGACACCCTGATGCTCTTTCCATGCGCTGTGGTGGTTTGTGGGGAAGCCACTTCTGGCCTTGGGATGCCTTCTCCACCACTCAGTGGCTGTGGGTTGGCCACACTCATTCAACAGGTGCAGCCCTGCCAGGCTCCATCATCAGCAAAGGCGAGAGACTAACCTGACGAATGCCAGCCTGTAAAAGATCTGTGATTAATTAATTATAGGAAACTCCTGCTGGGAATAAAACGTTGCAAAGCAGCAATATATGATATGATATGTACAGTCACATATGTAAACGATATGTAAATTTAAAACTTCCATATTTACTCAACTATAATGCGCCACTGAATCTAATGCGCACCCTACATTTATAATCAAAACACCACATTTACTCAAATCTAATTAACCATTAATCTAATGCGCACCCTGATTTTGGAGACTAAATTCGGCTGGGAAAGGTGAGTGTTAGATTCGAGTAAATACAGTAACATATAGAGTTTAAACTAACCATATGAAAAGTAAGATATAAACACAAACAGCATTATTTATATACTGCTTTTCAACAAAAGAGTGTCTAGTTTTTATTCTGCCATGTCCTACATTTTGCTTGGGTGTCCTACATTTTGGGGGAAGGTCCTTGTCCTCTTTTGAGATTATGGTTCCCCTGTACCCCACTAGCAAATATAAAACACGTGAGAACAGTCAAACCCGTGTCTCATCATTCTCTGATCTCTATATGGAAGCACTGATGAAGGCAAAAGAAAACTGATGAAGCTCTGATGAAGGCAAATAATGAAGGCAAAAAGGTTCCAGCCCCCCACCTTGGGAAGGCAGACACTCTGTACATGCCCAGAGGCACACTCAGCTGAGTCCTGCTTGGAGCTGATGCCCTCCCACCACCAGATGAATGAAAGCCTAGCCCTCTCCCCCTCCTAATGGCATGTGCTTCCCCATTGGGTGGCTTGGGGGGGGGACCCTCCTGACTTGTGTAAATGGGGCAGGAGTGTATGGGGGGTGGATGGGAAGGAGGGTGACGTGTGCATCATGAGACCCACAAGCTGACTCACCCACCCCCAGCCCCACCTTCCCCTCTCCTGGGCTGGCTGCCAGCTGTTTGCCTGCTAGCTGGGCATATTTTATCAATGAAGTCACTTGAAACTGGAGGGGCATGAGAAGGGGGTGGATGGCTGGGTCTGGATCCTCTCTGCCTCCCTCTCCAAGTGATGCTACCCCTTAAGCACCATCTCCCCCAACCCCATCCCCACCTCCTGCTCTGGACTGGGTCAGATTTCGGGGTGGGGGAAACTTGACACCCCCAAGATCACTCCCTTCCCACTGACTTAACCCTTCTGGAAATAGCTCTTGGCGTCAGTGGGAGGAGGAGGGGGGCAGATCTGGGCTGTTGACCCACATCTGGGGGGTTTTCTTTTTCATTCAGCTGTTAAATCTCCTCCTGTTCTGACTTGCCATGTTTGCCTCCCATTCATCCCACTTTCCTCCATCCCCCCACTCACTTTTCTCTCTGTTTCCTGCTTTGCTATTTCCAGCTGACTTAAGTCTCTTTGGAGCCCAACCCTATATATGTCTACTCAGAAGTAAGTCCTGTGATAGTCAATGGAACTTACTCCCAGAAAAGTGTAGATAGAATTGCAGCCTTGGGCTCACAGGACCTCAACTTTCAAGCAACAGCACAATCCAGGGCAGGTTTACTCATAGGGTGACCACATGTCATAACCCTGGACAAGCCACCCACCCAAAAAAAGGAGGACAACCAAGAAAAATGTAAGACATGACAAAATAAAAGGTAACAAATCAATCAACAGTATTTACCTTATATATTGCTTTTCAACAAAAAGTTCACAAAGAGGTCCACAGAGAAAATACCATATTTATTTCTATCTAATGCACCATATAATCTAATGCGTACCCTATACTTATAATCAAAATACCACATTTACTCTAATCTAATTAACCATCAAAACTAATGCGCAATCTGATTTAGGAAACTAACCCTACAATCCAAAGTTACTACAGGAAGACGTAAGAGGCACTTACTCTGGATTGCTCTATGCATTTCCCATAGGTTTCCCATAGGTGGCACTGTAACTACATCAGTGTAAAAAGTCCCATAGTTACTCTGGATTGTAGCCACAGGCTACAATGCTGAAGACACTTTCCTGGGAGTAAGACCCATTGAACAGAATGGAGCTTACTTCTGAGTAGACATGGTTAGGATTGTGCTCTAAATTTGGCTGAAAGGGATGTTAGATTCTAATAAATACATATGTGTTGCTTTCAAGTGGTTAATTCCTATTAATTAATTTCAAGTGGGAATTCCTGCTGCAAGCAGGAGGTTGGACTAGATGACCTACTAGGTCCCTTCCAACTCTATGATTCTATGATTTATACACCATGCTACTTATTATTACATTTGAAATTTAAATAATACATACTGTATAATTTATGACTTATAAGAAGGCCACATGCTACTTGGTCACACGGAAAAGGAGGACAATGAAGATTATTTTCCAGGACACATGGCTTTTTAAAAAGCAGATATATCCTGAAAAAGAGTCTATATTGTCACCCTGTCTACTCAGAAGTAATGTGAATCCCCCTCCGTAGGATAGGAAGTGAGAAGGCCAGAGATAAGGTGTTCTGATAGATATGAACTTATAAGAAGAATATGTAAATCTAAAGGTAAAGGTGTCCCCTGCAGATTATACTGCTAGTTGTGACCAACTGTAGGATGCGGTACTCATGCCTGTTTCTAAAGCCATGGAGCCAGCATTGTCCGACATGTGGCTCGCATGTGCTTGAATTGCTGTTACCTTCCCACTGAAGTGGTACCTGTTAATCTACTTACATTTGCATGCTTTTGAACTGCTAGATTGGCACAGACTAGGTTGGCACACTTGCGCCACCACAGCCCTATATAAGTGAACATATATGTGTGTATGTGTGTGAACATAACTATATATAAAAGCCTTCACCTGTGTGTTGGTGTGTATGTCAACCCCTCTGACATCAAAGGTCAAGCAGTCAAGGGCAAGGGTGGTTGGGAAAGGGTCAAGGAGTATCCACTTTATCTTGCCTAAATACTGGTCAGTCTTAGAGCACAATCCTAACCATGTCTGCTCAGAAGTAAGCCCCACTGTGTTCAATGGGTCTTACGCCCAGGAAAGTGTCTTTAGAATTGCAGCCATATTTACTTTCCCCTAATTTTTTAATGAAAAAGTAGACTATTTTAATTTTTGAAAGTGGATCAAAGAATGTTATAGTGTACTGTACTTCTGCAAGCAACAGCTGCAACCTTTACTATAAGACATAAAAAGATAAAAGACATAAGAAGAGCCCCACTATATCAGGCGACTGCTACAAGCCCACTGTATCAGATTCCCCACTGCGTCTAGTACAACTTCCTGTAGTTCACAGTGGCCTCCACATGCCCAACAAGAGACTTACATCCTGATGCCCTCCCTTGCTACTTGGCATTCTAAATTAGCCTACTTCTAAAATATGGAGGTTACATATACACATCATGATTTGTAAACTATGACGGACTTTTCCTCCAGAAATATGTCTAGTCCCTTTTAAAGGCATCTAGGGTAGATGCCATCACCGCATCCTGTGCCAAGGAGTTCCACAGACTAATTACACGCTGGGTAAAGAAATATTTCGTCTGTCTGAACTCTCTGTCGGAACTCTCCCAACACTCAGTTTTAGTAGATATGGATTCAGGCTGTCATTATTTAAGCACTTGCTGTTGACATTTTTTAAAAGGTTAATTTAAAAATTCCTGTGTCTTTCCCCTCCCCTTTCCTGTGTCTCGCCTTTCCTGGCAGCTCCCGTGTGCCCTGGAGGCAAATCCTGGAGTCCAGATCTGGAAAAGTGCATGGATTGCTCTGTGTGCCAACGCCAGAACAAGAACGATTTCTGCTCCACATGTAAGTGGCTGAATCCAAACCCTACCCAGTACCCACCATACGGTGGGATCTGAACGCATGGTGCTTATCATAGCCTCCCAGTAGTAAAGATGGTGACAGTTTTGAACTGAATGTGGAGTCCTCAATAACTCTGCCAGTCAACCCATGAAGTGTGTTCATGTTTTTGGTTTAAAAAAAATGAATTTACTGATACAGAACAATTTTTCCAAATCCAGAACCATTAATTGTTAATTTTTTTATGTTTTGTGTTCTTGCGTTTTAGTCCTACTGGCAGGTCAACTAGCTGAGCTTGTCAGAAACAGCTTAGGCAAGACAAAAAAGGGGCTTAGGGTCATGGATGCTGGAAAAGTTTGTCTGAAGGTAGTGGTAGAAGAGGTATATTACTCGAATGTAATGTGCCATCAGATCTAATGCACACCCTATACTTATAATCAAAATGCCACATTTACTGCAATACACATTTACATCAAATCTAATGTGCATCCTGATTTTGGAGATATATTCGGTTGAAAGGGGAGAGTGTTAGATTGGAGTAAATACAGTACTTTGGGGGAGAAACTGATTCATTCTCTAGGAAGCTGGGATGAACTTAAACTGTTTTTTTTCATTCTTCTAGGCAGACCCCCCCAACCCCCTGACACTTTCAATATGTGGCTTCTGATAGGAGCATCATTAGGAGCTGTCGTTCTGGCTATTGCCATTGGCGGCATAATCACCTATGCTCGATGCCGGCGGCGGGAGAAGTTCACTAGTGAGTATTTCCTCTTTATAATTTTAATCTAGCTGTAGTTTGGGAGACTGGATCCATAATACCCAAATCCTCATCCCACGTCCTTCTCCTACTCATATCTCCCTCTTGTCCTGTTTCTAGCTCCAATTGAAGAGACCGGAGGGCATTCGGCTCAGGAATCGTTGATACACTGAAGGTGAGAACAAGTATTTCTAATCGTGAGCCACAGCCATGTCTGACCCCTTCATGAGTCACTTAAACAAACAAACCAAGTTTCTAGTCCTCAGAAAACTTGATGGTCTCTTCATGCCTTTCATTCTGGGGAACCCTTTTCCCTGCAATTGCACTCTTGGAAACAAGATTAATAGAAGGAGTGTAACAGTTTAATGAATTAAGAGCACAATCCTAACCATGTCTACTCAAAAGTAAGCCCATTGTGTTCAATGTGTCTTACTCCCAGGAAAGTATAGTTAGGATTGCAGCTTAAATCTTCTAGTTGTCTTACAAGGCATTCCTGAATAATCGGACAATTGTGTTAATGGTTTGTAATAATACTTATAGAAACTGAAGATGGGAGCTATCATCTATGTAGGACAGTGGTACTCAAAGTGGGAGTTGGGACCCCCTCGGGGGGGCTGTGAGTTTATTCAAGGGGGTAGTAAATGGGTGCAGCCATCTTGGAATCTGGCATTGGGCACCACCATTTTGGAATGAGGCACTCAGGCTGCTTTCCTGAGAGTAAGTCTCATTGAACACAGTGGGATTTACTTCTGCGTATACATGGAGGAGCTCTAGCACCACAGTGATGTCACTTTAATGTAGCTTCCAGCCATGACATCACTTCCTGGGGGTCTCAAACAGATTGTCATTCTCAGAAGGGGGTCCCGGGTTGAAATGCTGGAGTACCACTGGAGTAGAGGCATTCCTATCAAAGTGAAAGGGGGAATGCCTCTTCTGAGTGCCTGGTACATGATGCAGTATAAAAATATATGCAAATATAATCAATTATTGTTTGAAATTACCATAATTTGATTGATCGACAAAGATTTCTTCCGTTGGGTGACAGGCCACTCCAATAAATATACTTGCACAGTTAATGTGGGGAAGAGCTATCACTCAGTGGCAGAGCAGAAGCTTTGCATGCAGAAGGTCCTCTGCTATGTCTGGAGCATCCACAAGTGCGATGGGGAAAGAAAGACCCACCACTCACAACCCCACAGAGCATCAACCAGCAAGCTAGCTGGTCCAGAGGCTTGACCTGGTTGACATCAGCCTCATATAATCACAGAATTAGCATGATTCCCATTGGATCATTTGGGTTTTCTTTGACTATCTCAAGACACTTTCCTGGGAGTAAGACCCACTGAACATAATGGTGCTTACTTTTGAGTAGATATGGTTAGGAATGTGCTTTTTAAGGCAAATACAACACCTTCTTAACACCTGAATGTCTTTGGAATTCCTTCATTGATTCGTGCCATTTTTCCCCCCTTTCCAGATATTTCCATCAACATTTCAAACGAATGAGGAGAACGAAACAACCTTTGATTACCTCTGACTTTTCCTGAAGATACCAGAAGGATATTTTCCTCTGCCCTGGAATCCTGGGTTGTGACACTTTTGCACACACGTTTCTTTAATGTGACCTTGTATCAGTCAGGAAAAAGTATTGGTGGTCCCTTTTGCAGCAGCACCTTCCCTCCCCCCAAATAGTTGCAGTGTTAGGAGCGGATAACAAAGGGGTCTCGAACTCCCAGTGCCTGATGCCCCATATTGGGGTAATTTTATTTTCATACTGGGGCAGAGCTGTGGGGACCCTTGCAGCTTCCACATCCTCCCAACTGGGGGGCGCTTCTGCATCGACTGTGTTTCCCTCTGTGGAGCAGTTTAAGGGAAAGCATGAATGTGATCTTTAGATTATCTGTATATAGAGAGTATATTGGGTGCTAAGTCCGGGTGAGGAACGGGGTCTACTTTCCGTTTAGCCTCTCTTGCTGTTTCTTTCGTCAGTGGCTGGGACACTACAAGAGATAAGCAAGATGCGACAACTCAAGTAGGATCTATACTAATATCAGACCTGTCCTCCTTCTGATCCCCTGACCTTGGTGCTCACACAGAGAGGATGCTATTTATATCTTCTGCTCCAGTGGAGAATTTTAATTTTATGGATTTGATTTCAGGAGCAAATAAAGTAAAATAAAACAGCATGTCACTTTACCAGCTAGAGTTTGTGGTTTTCTTTGTTTAAATGAAACCGGGAGCATTGTTTTTTTTAATGTTATAGGGTATTGGCCCATTTCTCAATCTCAGCAGTCCATTATGATGCCTAACATTCACATATATAAGATCAGGAACTCTTAGAATAAGCCTGTAAGGTTGATGAATATGATTCTCATATTGTGATGGGGGGAAGAGGTTTGCTTGTTCATGGCTGAGGATGAAACTTGCATTAGGGTCTTCCAGGCTTGTGGCTTTGGCTGCTACGCTATACCAACTCTCAATGATCTTTTGCCTATATTTTTCTTCCATATCTTCTTTTTTGTTTTATGTATAGGGTTGCAATAATTCTCTTCCACAAAACCAGGAGAGGACACCTGTCAAACTTGCCAGTATGTGAATTCCATCCCTGAAAAACAGGACCGTCCTGGTTTTCCAGGACATGTGGCAACCCTATTTGTGTACTGATAGTGGTTATAAGCAGCTTCTACTCCAGCAGGCTCATGATGGTTTATGTAGGGTTCCTGCACAGGTGGTTTCCAGTCCAAGCAGTGCTTCACTTCATATATTGACCTGGATCCGATCCTTTTGTGGTTCATTTCACTTTCCCCATGTTGTCTCATAAAGCATCTCTTTCATTCCATTCCTGACCCGCGTGAAATCCTCCCTTCCAAAAGTTGAGATCTAGCAATGAGGCCATGCTGAAAAATCTTATGTGGCAGCCAGGTTGTCCATAAGACACATGGGTCTTTACTGCCATAACCCCAAAACTCTGGAATGAAGGTGGTGTGGCTCCCTTCCTGCCATCCCATCTGGAGGCAAGCAAAGTTCTTCCTGTTTGGCAGTTGAATTTTTATAGAGTTCTGTGTGTTTCCTTCTCTACTTCTTTAATCTGGTTTTATTTTATATTGTCTGTTTTCAACTGTCTAATAACTTGGGATTTTTTTGGTGATGTTAGTTTTTGGCTGTTCACTGCTCTTGGAGAAAAATATTTTGAAAACAGTATCTCTTTCCCTCTTTCTCTCTCTCTCTCTCACACACACACTCACTCACTCACTCACTCACTCAAATAGTACTTCCATTCTCAGAGCATGAAATGAAAAATTGTGGGGCTTCAAAGTACTGTATTTTGAAGCTGACCCCTTTGATCCTGAAATATTTCTTCTAACTTCAGGGGTGACTATGCACTCTGCACATGATCAGGAAATTCCATAGCTAGGGTTGCCATATGTCGCAAAAAATGGGCAATTTTGCTGGATTGTGTTCACATACTACCAAATGGGACAGAGAGTATTGTCCTGATTTTGTGGAAGAGAATTATGGCAATCCTCTCCATAGCTAAGCTTTGTAAGTTGGATCAAGTTCCCTGAACTATGCAGTCTTTGCCCCTTTCCAGTTCTCCCTAACCCTAAATGAACAGTATGAAATCAAATCTGCATGCTGCATTTCCTGGTATGGTTGAAAATCATCCAGGTATAAAGAGATGTTCAGCTTTCCTTTGTGAGAAGGAAAGCTTGGAAATATAGCTGTATGCCTCATTTCCTATCTAAACCCTGAAGGCACCTTGATGTCATTCTGGCTTTTGTAGGTAAGCAGGTCTGAACTTGGATGGGAGACAACCTGGAAATGTGGCGTAGGCTGTGATCATGTGTTTGAAAAGCCGGGGATGACTATGAGAAGTAAAATATAATTGTTCTGCTGTTTCCAAGAGGGGTTGCAACTCAGTGGTAGAAGGTTTTGCATGCAGAAGGTTCCAAAGCCAGTACTTGGCATCTCAATGGAAAAGTCCTGTTTCCAAAATTCTGGAGAGTGACCAAGATAGATAACAATGAGTTGGGCAGTTTAATGCAGATCCACTTAATATAAGTTTCTTGCAGTTAAAATTTAACTACCTTTCTTGGTTTAAACTATTGCATTTGCACATGCTAAGAAGCCCTGATTGACATCAGCTTTCCAATATTTGCAGATCTATGACCTTCTCCCACATGGGTCTGTTCCCTGTGGTCTCTGACCAAGGCTTTGCTACCCCTAAAAGTCAGATGACCACCTACCAGGGGAAGCTCTCTCTGGCCTCAGCAGCATCTTGTCATTGGAATATCCTTCTCAAGAATGTTTGCTTGGCACCCAGAACGTCACTGTCAGGGTGGTATATGAACAGTCTTCCAATATTCCTGCACACTGTTCAACTGGCACCCACAATGTCACTGTCAGGGTGGTAGCTGAAAACCCTTCCAGTATGTCTGCACACTTGAGTGGTGACATCAAGGCCTGCTGGTTTTGGTTACCACTCTTGGTGGTTTGGCTCACTCAGTTTCGATCATGGACTCGCTTATATTTAAATGTGTTTATTTACAGCTGGCCACCTCGCATGTGCATTGTAGACAAGCAGGACAAAAAATACTGAATTAATCTAAGCACGTGTCGGATGGACACGTGTTAAGACATATGGGTGGCGTTCAGTCCATTCTCCATGGAAGTGACAGAAGCACATGGTTCTGTTTTGGTGGCTATATTTAACCCTTCCACCTGCAGACTTACAAACAGATGCTTTTCCTTCAGTAAACCCCAGAGTGCTGCAGGACTCCTAGGTTTAGGATGGCAGGCTGCAATCCTAAACTCCATTAGGCTGGCCTAAGCCCCGGCATAAGTCCTGTGCTGACGTGGGGGTGTCACAAAAGTGTCATAAGACACCAGTGGTGTGATTCAATTAAATTAACAACAGGTTCTATATGTCCTAATAACCTAAATTAACAACAGGTTCTGTGTCCCATTAGTAACCAGTTCTCAGAACCAGGAGCTCATTAGCAAAGGGTTCTATAGAGAACCCCCTGAAGCCCACCACTGCAGTTCTGCCCCACTTCTGGGGGAGGGTTAGGCCAGTGCATGGATGTCATCACGGGAATGGGAAGACTGATGAGTTGTGCTGGCCCAGGTTCGGATTTGCACCCTACAGCAGTAAACACCCTCCACTAATTTTCCACCGTCTCCCTGCTTCCTTGTGTTTCCTTACTCTGATGTCATTGGAGACAGCTGGTGGGAGAGACTTGCAGAGCCTGAGGAACTCTTAATTACAAGATGAAACCAGCCTCCACACAATTTCTTCATTTTGGACTTAGATCCAAGTCTGCCTCCAGATTTTTTTCCTCTCTGAGCTTTGTTCCTTTGTATTTACTCAGTCCAATTCTCCTTGTGCTGAAGCCTCCGGCTCCTTTTGTTGGGTCCTCCAGCTCTCCTCCCCCATAATTTTCTTCTCCCTCCCTCCGTCTGCCTGTGACTCACTCTCCCTTTTCTTGTGCTTGCCCTTATGGCCTCATTGGCTGTACATTCCTGTTCCCTTAGTTCATACCAGCCTGTCCCTGACACCACCCAGTGAGTCATCTGAAGGTGGAGGGGCAGGAGAGAGGGTAGAGGTACCTCACTGCAGGGAAATTCATACCAGATGAGACCATCGCCAGTCCTCGGGACTCATCTTAAGGTGCAGCACCCTCTTTTGCGCCACACCTGCTTCAAGTTTGGTTCCTATTCTTGGTTCTCAGAACTCAACCACACTATTCAAATTCTGGGGTTTTAAAAATAAAATCAGGTAACATGTCATCTTCTGCAGAACCAACTTCTGTACTTATTATTCGAGGGTTCAGTATGAGTCGGAGATAGGAACTCTTTCAAGGGCAAGAATAGTTCTGGAACATATCAAGACTTGGAGCATGTACAGAGTGCCTCTAAAATAGAGGCTGTACTGAACAGAGGCTGCTCTGGGATGACGGCAGCTTTACAAAATTTGGTTTTGTTGGACTTAAGAGATGATTCACACAAATGTAGCAAGAACAGTTTTTCTTGGCCTGCAGATATAAAATGTAGTAAAAGAGATATTTCTTCTATCAAGCAGTTATTGAAGGAGCAGCCAGGGTTTTTTTAAGTGATACTGTAGGTAGGGACAGGACTTTAAGGCAACACAGAACTTTTTTGTTGGGGGATACATCATTACTGTGGTTTAACTGAACTTCCAGTTGTGCCGAGCACAAAAGCATCACTACTTACTCCAGACTCTGTGAAAGACTCCACCTCTGTGAAAAAGGACTCACAAAGTTAATGCTATCACATATAACATACATATAAACCTGTATGAGTGACTGGCTTTCCAAAGGACTACTGGGTACACTGGGGCTGCAATCCTGTCTGCCCATAATTAAAAAGGAGGATAAGGCCCGCAAAAATGTAGGACACCCATGAAAAATGTAGGACAAGAGAAAATAAAGAGAAAATATACACTTGTATGTAATGCTTTCCTGTGGTTAACATAGGCTGCAATCCTAAACACGCTTTCCTGGGATTAGGCCCTATGAATACAATAGGACTTAATTCTGAGTAGAACTATGTGTGCTATGTATGAGTGAACTATGTATGCTTAGGATTGCACTGTTAAACATTAGATTAATCATTATCATTATGTACTATTTCACAGTCGCCAGGTGTTTGACTGGAATTGGCTCTATTGTGATTTGGTTCCTATCCAAGGAACTATTATTAGTATTATTATTATCATCATCATCATCATCATCATCATCATCATAAATACACAGCAAACAATTTTGTGATGGTTTCATTCACATCACCAGTCGGACCCTTCCCAAGAGTCTAAGACTGTGTGATGTAGCGGCGTATAATTTGTGCTGATCCCAGAAGAGCAGCTTTCTGCAGTTGGCAGAGTGATGTTTTGTCAATGCCAATAGTTTTCAGGTGCCTGCCAAGGTCTTTGGGCACTACACCCAGTGTGCCAATTACCACTGGAACCACCTGCACTGGCTGACACCAGATACGCTGTCATTCAATTCTTAGGTCTTGGTAGCGGGAGATCTTTTCCAGTTGTTTCTCCTCAATTCTGCTGTCACTTGGAATGGCGATGTCCACAACCCACACCTTACTGCTTTCTATGATGGTGATATCTGGAGTATTGTGTTCCAAGACCTTGTCCATCCGTATCCTGAAGTCTCACAGAAGCTTGACCTGCTCATTTGCAATAATAAAATAATAATAATAATTATATATATATAATTTTTTTGTAATTAATTTTACATAATAAATTATATTTAATAGTTTAAATTTAACAATAACAATAACAATAATTATATATATTATTGTTATTGTTATTGTTAAATTTAAACTATTAAATATAATTTATTATGTAAAATTAATTACAAAAAAGCTACATATTGCCTGCTCCCAAGGAAAAGGAAGACAATGAAGATGTTTTGATCCCAAGGAAAAGGAGGACAATGAAGGACAATGAAGATGAAGAAAAAGGATGTCCCAATTAAGAGGACAAAGACATGTCCTGAAAAAAGAGGACACGGTCATCCTGTGTAAGCTCTATTGATTAAAATAGGATTTAATTCTGAGTAAACACGCATAGGTTTGGACTGTGGTTTTTCTGCAGACGACGGAGAGGCGAGCATTCCCCATAGCCAGAATGCCACTTCCCAGGGATGTTGTGGAGAAGCCAGGACAACCGAGCTGGCCAAGATCTGCAGAAGTGTCAGCTGAGCCACCAGGTTCTTCAATCATCTCCTGTCCTGGGAACTGCTGAGTGTGATCTGGACAAGGCCAGAGAGGAGGAGCTGAGCACTGGGGAGCCAGTCTTGCCTGCCTCCCCAGTGAAGAGAGTGTTGCTCGCCGAAGACACGGCCCCAAGTCTGACACCACTGGGGCTGCGTCACAGGCACAGGCTTGCACCCTTCATTCACTTACTATATTTATAGGCTGTTTTCCTGCCAAGGCACTCAAAACATTCCCAGTTAGACAACAAACATGATATAAAAGGGGGAAGGAGAGGAAAATAAGCAAAATGCAGGTACTGCCCTTCCCAGAACTGCCTCCTGGGGTGGGACGGGGGCCAATAGGCACTTAGTCATAGCTGCGCCCATGGTGGGTGCCATCTGTCCTCTATTATCAGGACATGTCCTCTATTTTAGCCATCTGTCCTGAGAAAAAATCTTCATTGTCCTTGTGAGCAATCAGCCGATAGCCTTCCTGTAATTAATAAATTATTAAAATAATTACTATTAATATACCGGTAAATAATTATTAAAATAGTTTTAAATGCAATAAGTAATACATAAGAGTATTCTTAGCTTTCTTTTTGTGACATCCTACTTTTTTCTTGGATGTCCTTTATTTTGGAGTAGGCTTTTCCTCTTTTGTGATTATGATCCCCTCCCTCTGTGGTCAATGGACTGTGTACTAAATGGACACTACTTACACGTTCTGTAAGTACTATTGAGCATAATGGGACTTACTTCTTGGTAGACATGCTTAGATTTCACTCTCAGTGTATGAAAGGGACTCCCAAAATGCGCCATAGAGGGTCCTCTTCTGCATATTCAACCAAACATATGGATATTATATGTGCCTTGTGAGCCTAGCCAAGGATCACTATCATGTTAGGAAAGCAGCTTCTGGCCTGGTCTTGGGCAAGATCTGAAACATGCAGAATCTCTTGTGATACGCACCGTGGAGGCATTGATTCAGCTGGCTCAGAACTACTGTATCTTCATTGGTTTTTGGCACAGGTATTCTGGGAGCCTAACCTATCAATACCACAGACGGAGGCCAGGACCTTTTGCATCACAGGATGGTGTAGTGGTTAGGAATTCAATCAATCAATCAGTCAATCAATCAATCAATCAATCAACAGTATTTATATACTGCTTTTCAACCAAAGTTCACAAAGCAGTTTACCAAGACCTGGAAGATCCAGGTTCAAATCCCACTTGGGTGTTACGTGGGATAGTACACCTTCTACCCCCTGCGGCGTCTCCCAAGGAAGAGTGAAATGGTAGAGTCCTGACAGGTGAGAGTAGTATACTGTTCAAGGGAAAGAATGAATTCATGGAGTTCTGGCAGGTGAGAGGACTGTACCGCTTGAGGGGAAGAGTGAAGTAGTAGAGCCCTGGCAGGTGAGAGGACTGTACCAGTGAAGTGGTAGAGTGAAGTGGTAGAGTCCTGGCAGGTAAGAGGACTGTACCAGTAAAGGGAAGAGTGAAGTGGTAGAGTCCTGTCAGGTGAGAGAACTGTACCACTCAAGGGCAAGGTGAGAATCCTGGCAGGTGAGAGGACTGTATAAGTGAAGTGGCAGAGTGAAGTGGTAGAGTCCTGGCAGGTGAGAGGACTGTACCAGTGAAGGGAAGAGTGAAGTGGTAGAGTCCTGGCAGGTGAGAGGACTTTACTGCTTGAGGGGAACAGTGAAATGGTAGAGTCCTGGTAGGTGAAAGGACTGTACCACTCAAGGGCAAGGTGAGGGTCCTGGCAGGTGAGAGGACTGTACTGCTTGAGGCTGCAGGTGGGGATAATATTTAAAAAGCAAGTTTCTTCCTCTTTTCCATAGATCCTTGATTCCCCACATGCCCCCCTGTGCCAGTGTCTGCCAGTGTCTGCCACATGACTGCGTGGGTCGTGGCTGACCCACTTGGGAGCTCCCCCGGCTTTGTTTGGAGCAGAGTCTGGCCTTGCCTTGCAACAGACAGCCCAGCCCAGCCCGGGAGGCGAGGAGCAGATGAAAGGGACGGAAACCAGCGGCCGAGGAAGCCCAGACGCCACAGCCAGTCATGGGGAAGGAATGTACCGCCTGGGCTGGGCTGGAGCTCCCATGAATCACCCATTGCAGGTCTCAGAGAGACCCAGGGGTGATGGGTGGCGTAGCTAAGGGGGCAGAGCACTCAGTCTGGGGCAAGTCCCCCCATCCCAAAAAAAATGACACCCAAGAAAAAAATGCAGGACATGACAAAATAAAAGCTTAAAAAACCACTTTCATGTGCTTGATTTAAACACTATATGACATATAGAGTTATGACTCATAGATGACTTAGGGTACAATCCTAAGCATGTCTACTCATAAGTAAGTCCCATTGTGTTCTATGGGACTGATTCTCAGGAAAGTGTATAGGTATAGCAGCCTTATAGATTTAAATACTATATGACTCAGACTGGGTAACCAAAAAAGGACATGTAAAGTTTTTTAATGTAATAATAAGCAATATAGTTTTAAAACTGAGCACATGATAGCAATATATATGAGGGTTTTTCTTGGGTATCCTACATTTTGGAGGGCCTAATCCTCTTTTTTATTATGATCTATGGTCCTCCTATGCATCCTGCACCGCTTTCTGCGCTCCTAGCAGTGGCACTTGCCAGCCCAAAGAAAGCACTCACTGGAGTCATTCCAGGGGCCTCCAGCCAAGGAAAAGGCTGGGAGGGAGCCCATTGTCTGCAAGGATGGGGGTGATGAGTCAGAGAGGAAGGAAGGGGGTGGATCAGGACCCAGATCCGGAGGGAAAAAAGGGAGGAGGGTTAATGATAAAAAGCCTGTGTCTGCTACACCAAGGCAGAAATAACACTGGCGATGCTTTTTGGTGGGCATTTACTCAAATCTAATGCTCACCTTTTCCAGCCAAATTCAGACTCCAAAATTGGGGTGCACATTAGATTTGATGGTTAATCAGATTTGAGTAAATATGGTGTTTTGATTATAAGTATAGGGAGTGCATTGGATTCGATGGTGCTTTAGATTTGGTAATGCCCCATTCAAATAACAGCTCCGCATTCCCTGGAGGAGGCTAACCCCCCCTCTCTCTATCCCCCAACCCCAGCAGTATACTGGCCCACCTTGCAGGGGTGTTGTAAGAATAGCTACAATAATATTTCCTCCAATCTCTTGGGAAAGTGCACTTCTTTTGAACTGCATTGTAATGTTTGTAGTGTATCAACCATGTGGAACACTTCCAGGACTTGAGGGGAAATGAAGGACATCAAGATAAGGAAAGGCTGCACTTGAAAAGTGCATAGGGGTGCCACGTTTTTGTAGGAACAGGAACAAGAGAGGGTTGTGATGCAATTTTTATCATAGCTGGGATCATCTGGTTGGCCGACTTTTCAACTTTCAGTTTCCTGGACCTTCAGCAATGGTTTAATAGGTGGAATTGCCGCAGGTGCCACTTCTCATCATCTCAAGATGAGAAGCTCTACCTGCTGAAATTTCCTCTTCTACACCGTTGTTGAAGGTCAAGGAGCCCAAAAGTTGTAAGGATGGCTGTTCATTCTCTAACAGACTGACATGCAACTTCTCCCTGTGGAACATCTCCATGTATGGTCAAGAGGCACATACCGACAGCCAGTGTGAAGTACAATGAAATACTGGACTAGAACCCAAAAGACCTACTGATTCAGTCGTCATCACTCAGACTAACCTGCCCCACAGGGTTCTTGTGGGGGGTCCCTTATGGGCCACCCTGAGCTCCTCAGAAGAACAGCAAGATACAAATGTGACGAAGTCAAACAAATGTTGCTCGCTGTGTACCCATGACAGGCATAAAACACGGTTTCTATAGCGCATGATGGCACATCAAACAGCAAGAGGTGCCTTCTTTGTGAAGAAGGAATGTGAATCAATGGGAGGGGGAGAGTCACCAGGATTTTGAGAGAGATTTTCAAGTCTTGTAACAGGGATTAAAGAGTTGATAAAGTCACACCGTAGACATACTGCCTTTGGGATGTCCCAGTTTCATTGCATTTGCTGCCACCCTGTGACTATACTGTGCCTTTGCAAAAATCTCCACCAGGCAGTTGATACCCTCCCCTTGATTAAGCCTCGCTACTTTATGCTATGAATTTTATGTTAAGGATCTGCATCCAGTTTATAAGACTATACCTTAAAAGTACACGTCACCATCTTGGAAAGGTTGTACATTTCATAGATTCCCTTGAAAGCTTTGTATTGTTGATATGGCAGTACGCAGGTGGACTCACCAGCCCTTATCAGGTAAAATGGACAGATTGGGTAGCTTGTTTCCATCGCGCGTTCGCTGTCTTATTCAATCTTACGCATGTCTATTCAGAAGTAAGTTCCATTGTGTTCATTAGGACTTACTCCCAGGAAAGTGTGGTTAGGATTGCAGCCATGCTATATCAGTAAGCATTTCGTAGGATACCAGAAGTTGGACTAGGTGGACCTAGTTGGTGGGTCTGTTAGAAGCAGGTCAAGAAGTGGTTGACAGTAAGAGTGATGTTTCTGATTAAGGCTACAATTCTAACTCCTCTTTCCTGGGAGTAAAAATATTGAACACAATGGGACTTGCTTCTGAGTAGACATGTTTAGAATTGCACTGTTACTGGCACAAAAAAAGCAGGCCTCCATCAGTCTTGAAAGACTATGGTATCATGTTCTGCGCTGCATACGCTGCATGCGAAACACAAAAGCCTGGGTTAGACTGTTATGGAGGATAGGCTGTTCCCCAAGCAGCAAATCCCCTCTCTCCACGCCACTGAATTACTCCAATGGAAAGGCAGAGCCAATATGATTGGATCCAGCTGGCGTTGCAGAGCTGGGCTAAGGACAGGAGATCTCCCTGTCTTGTGGGGCGACCCGGGTCTCAAACCCTGGCCTGCTGTTAACAGGCACAGCGTCTTAACCGCTTGCGCCACCCAGTGGCACAATCTGTCTGTAATGTCACTATAAAAGTAGAGTATCTACCTTGCCAAGGATTTCTCTTTGTTCAGCACTATTTGAGTGATGCACCTGGAAATAACCTAAGAAAGTGGATTCTGACTTTGGCTGCAATCCTAAAGACACATTCCTGGGAGTAAGACCCATTGAACACAAAGGGGCTTAGTTTTCAGTAAACATGGTTAGGATTGTGCTCTAAGCCACCACTTATGTGCCAACCAACAATGACTGCCTTGCTAATTTCAGTGGTACTTTTGAGTCAGAATTCACTTTCTCTGGATACAGCCCATAAGCCTCTTTAATGCCTGAGTGTTCACAGGAATAGCTTTCTTTCTAATCCTCCATAACAAGGCACTGTAGGAGCTGCCCAGATTTTCGTTTGCCCTGAAGATCTGAAATTAAAAAAGTCTTGAATGTCTCTCTCTGAATGCTGAATGGGAGCAGGGAATATTAGATCACAAAAGAGAGACTGTTAGTTTGTACCCTTCTGCCAGCAACAGGTAAGATGATACCCCCAAAAGAATAAAATCAGTTGCCAGACCAAGAGGAGCAACTTTCTCAAAGATAACTCCATTGTTTTCCTGATGAGTGACTGAGATGAAAGTATATATTTTTTGGCCTTGCCTTCCTGGCCCATCTGAAAGAGAAGGAATACAAAAGGGAAAGCCTTCGGGGACCTTGTGCTCCTCGGACCAGGTGCGGTTCCTGAGCAAGGTAAATAAAATTACAGATCTAGGCTGAAAAAACATGAACTGTGTTGTGGCTGAGTTTGTTAATGCAAAAAATTACAGGGCTGCAGGTACAAATAATGCACCTTTCAAGATTTTGCAATGGGGAAAAAAAATCTCCTTTTCATTGCTATGAGCAAAAAAAAGTCATTAACCCCAAAAGGAACATTACAGGTTAGGGTTTGGGTTTTAATATAATACACTATTGTTAAGGCAATTGCAGTGTTCAGCAAGCTTTTATCTTTTGTCTCATATGATTTGCTTTGAAAGGGGTTTTTTTTGTTTGTTTGTTTTTTGCTTTCAGGGGGGTAACTCCAAATGCACAAGATTATGTTAAAATTGCAAACAGCAGTGCCACACATTTTAAAAATCCATGTTAATTGTAATCTCTGTCTCTTTGCTACCTTTTTTTCCTCCTTGTCAAGCTCCAAGATGCTAGCGGTCCTTCTGCTGTCCTTCCTCTGTGTTGATGTATCTGCTGGTCCAGGTAAGATCAAATAAAGGGGCATCCATCCATTCATCTCTAGGGAATGAGTTAGAAAACTTGCGACCCTGTGCAACAAGGAGTGGCATTATGAGCCAAATCCTATTATTGTCTACTCAGATGTAAGTGTCATGGTAGTCAATGGGGCTTCCATTCAAGTAAGTATGGAAAAGATTGCAGCCCAGGTGTTTCACCTATGGCACGTAGCCGGGGCTGGCTCATCTAGGAAGCAAATGATATGGCTCACAATACACTGAGTGATGGGACTATAGAGCTGGTTGAAGCAGTACATCATCCCATCAAAAGGCAGTCTGATGGAAGGTGTTTAATTGACGAGATCCGTAAGCTTAGCTATGTGTATTTAATGAAACAATTATATTTTGAACATCCTGGATGAGGAAAAACTCCTTTTATTGTGTAATGGCGTGCACACCATAATCTCTTTACGGAAATAATCTGTGATCAGGTTGTGGGGGTGGTGGTGGTAGGAGAGGCAATGCAGGAGGCTCTGGGACTAACCTGCATAACGAATTATCAATGAACCTGTTACTTTTCCCTTGATGAGTCCAGCTCCGATGAGGGTCTCCTCTTACTCCGGAGAATACGGTGGCAACACTGGCTACCCTTTTGATCAGTCAAGGAATCAGCTGGATGGGCCCATAACTGCCCTGAGGATAAGAGCTGATGACAGATACATTCTCAGGTATGTACCTGACTTGGGTCTGGAGCCTACAGTACGTGAAGAGATCCCCAAATGGGATTCTTACAGAGCAATGGATGGGTAAGAGAAGGACTGACTAGGTGTGGAAAAATCAAGGCAGATCAACGTTGACCTGAAATTCTGAATCTGGAGCAAGGATAGGTACAGAGCAAGAGGGCTCTCAAGGCAGAGCTAACCAATGTGCTTCCATTCTCCCCCCCCCCCCAAAAAAAAATATGTGCAGCAGTCTCCCCCACTTTCCAACAGTTCATTTTCTGATGATCCACTCTTCCAACACCTTTCAATTATATCCAGTTCCATTCTTTCAACCTCTCTCTGCTGTTCTAAAGGCCAAAATTGCCCTCCCCTTGTAGCTCCTGGTCTAATCCCATACCTGAAGGAGTTGTAATGAATGTCCATTTGCACAAATCTTTGTGTGGCAGCACAGGATTTGCAAGATAAAAGGGGCAACTGCAAGCTGCTAACTAAAAAAATCATTGGAGGCAACATTTATAAACTAAGAAAAGTTGGCTTCCACTTTTCAAAAGTTTTCACTTTCGGATGGTGCTCCAGTCCGTAACCCACAAATAAGTGGGGCATGCCTGTATACCACTAGCTACAGAACATCTCTGTAAGGCTAGCTTCTGCATAGCCTTTAAAGGTAAATATTCTGGGGTGTAAGGGGTGTAACCCATTAGCCATTCATTTTCTTTGTAAACCACTTTGTGAATTGTTGAAAAGTGGTATATAAATACTTTTAGATTAGATAGATCAGGCAGTTTCTTTCAGGTGTACTGTATGGACCTTTCTTAGATGTCACATGCGAGAATTCCAGACCCTTAAAATTTTACTCATAACTGCTTCACTGAGCTGGAATAAGCCTTTTTATATTTATTTCTGCAGCTGTTAAAGGGACAGGGCCTCAGTCCATAATTTTTTAAAATCAGCATCAGCCTGAATTAACATCCTATCCACTTTGCCCCTTTAAGCATCCAGGTTTGCTATGGTGACTCGTGGTCCGGTACTGAAGGGAGCACAACAGGCAATCCATTCAACGTCCAGCTTATCCCTGGAGAGGGATTCGTGCAGGTCCTGGGTCGATTTGGAGGCCACGTGGAATATCTCGCCTTTCGCACCAACTTAGATCGCGTCTTTGCCTTTGGACCCAACTCTGGTTCGGGGACGACTTTTGACGCAGAGCCGTTGTTCTCAAACACAGTTCTGCGTTACATCAGTGGGCGGTCAGGATCTTTGGTGGATGCCATTGGATTCCATTGGGACAAGGTGCCCCCATCCACACACACCACCCAAACCCAGCTAAAATAACCTGAGTCTCAAGCTGTGTCTCATCACCTTTCAAGGAAACGCCTTCTTAAAAGTCAATAAACTTATCCAAATCTTGACTGTTCTTGTCTTCCTTTTAAAAAGCAGCTCTTAAAAGTATCAGAAGAGGTTGGCACCACCACCACCCCAACACATCTGCTATCTGGCACTAGTTGTGCATTTATGGTTGGCCTGAGAGTTTGGGTCTGCACACGCAGAAGAGGTGCGAGAACACTAAGGTGGTGGAAGAGCCTGACAGTTGCAGTCAAACATGAACTCTTTTGCACAAAAAATTCCCATCAAACAAAAAACCTGTGCCAGCTTTCTTCTGGATCAGCTAGCTTTCTATTTGCAGGGAGTATGAATGAATGAATGAATGAATGAATGAATGAATGAATGAATGAATGATGCCAGAAGGATTTTAAAAGATCTCAGGAGATTTGTAGTTTTTTGCTTCCCCTGCTGTCCCCACAGAGCGCAAACATCTGGACGCAGGATTGGAATCACCCAAAGGGAGGTGTTTCCTAAAAGGGAAAGTGAAAGTGGAAATGCAAAGAAAGCTGGAAGGGCAGCTTAAGCAGACTTTCAAAGCAACCATTGCAATGGGTGAGGAGGATCCAGGGGAGGTAGAGAGGTTCTTGCAAAAGGTCTACCAGGACCAAGTTTTCCTCTTAGGGGACAAGGATTGGAGAGTGGGGAAAAACTTCTTCATAGTGAAGAGCACAGTGGAGAAGGTGGTGAAATGGGCCTTTGAATCCAGCACTGGCTTGTACCCCAAAGACCCCATCCCCGTGGGCAGCTACCAGGAAGGCTTGCACCTTCAGATGGAGGGTTCCTCCAACAACTTTGACTTCCTCATCCCGCTGAGGTTCAATCCCAAGTTGGCACTCACAAGCGGGGGCATTGCCAAGGAGGTGAGCAGTTATGAGCAGAAGCTCCCTACCTACATCTTCCGGGAGGAAGGGGTGCCCGTGTCTCGGTCAGGCACCAAAATTCTGGTGGACCTTGAGGCGGTGGGAGAGACTTATGTGAAAGTCTACTGTGACAAGGAAGGAACAGGGCTGGAGGAGGATGACTTCGACAACTTCATCTTCGATAAACTTAAGGAATGCCAGGTAAGCATCCAGTCTGGTCGGCACAGCCTTTGCTTGGAGGGCATTATCAGGATCTGCTTAAGAAATCTCAGGACACTATTCATGTGATGATCATGCAGGTGCCTGTTTGCAGACATGTGAAGCAAACCCAAGTGATACACTTGCCTGATACTCAAGGGAGGTAGTAATACATTTTTTATCTGTAAGAAATTGAGTTGCTGTGTACAAGGACTGAGAATAAATTTAGGCTTGCAAACTCTTTCTCTGTGTGTTAACTTGTCCCTCATTCCCTTTCTATCAGGAGAGCCTCCAACAACACAACCTGGACCCGGTGGAAATCTTGAAGGACTTTTATCGATACGTAGAAATTGCCTTGGACCCAGGTATGGCCAAGACAGTACGTGACTCAATCTCAGAACAGTGGGGCTTTCAAGGGTAGTCCCTCTTGTTTCAAAAAATCCCAACTTCTCTCCCCCAAAATATTAAGTAACCACCTCTGTTCTGATGGTGCTTGTGCAGCTTGAAGTATGAAATAGCAGGCAGACATTCAACAGGACTATCATTCCCCACTCAAAGAAAACTCACCCCTTTCAACTCCAGCTGGATTTGACTCAAATCTTCTGGGTTCCCTATAGGGCGAACATAAATCATCCCCCCAAAGCCCTATAGGGAACCTAGAAAATTTGTGTCAAATCTCTGTTCAGCAATAAAGCTCACTCAGTTACTTTGGTCCCCTCTCACAGCATCAATACATGCCTTGACCAAATGAGAATAAAATGTCATTAAGTAGGTTTGCAAACTTAAAAGCCATACAAGGATAATATGGGGAAGGGAATCCTAGTTTATGAGCAATTCTCCCCTAATTTATTTTTTCCATATTTCTCTTTCACGTCTTTCCCAGCCTACACCCATCCTCGGCAAAACGGTAAGTACAACGCGAATAAACCGTTAAATATCTATTCCCTACATTGGGTTGAGAAGCTGTGCACAGCACGAGTGGGAAAGCAGCTAGGTTGGCGCTTGACTAATTTAAAATGTCTAACTAGTCAATGTTTAAACATCCCCAGATTAATGCATGTGCTTGTTGAATTGATGCTATTTTTCCTCAACAGATCCTGTTTTCCAGCGAAGACTCTTCCCCTCCAGAGTCCCTAACATAGACAACAGGATGAGACGTGAGGGTTTTAAATGGCTGATTCTTTTATATGTGGAAAAAGTCTGTAGGTGGCATCTGTGGCATCTATGTCACCTTTCGGAAACCTTCCTTTCATGTGCCATTTTAAAGAGAGCTTTAAAAAAACAATTGGAAAAAAACTGTGGGGCAAGAGAATAAAGGGATCATAAATCATAATGATAAATCATTTGATTTATTTAAGAGTTGAAGACCCTTTAATGGATTAATCCGACCCATCAAAGGTTGCAGCCCTACTATAGTTCTGCAGGTTGCCTTCATAGACAGAACTTCCCCTCTAAAACACAAACTGTGAAAAAATGCATTGAATAACTTTTATTTTCTTGGATAACTCTTTTTCTGCTTCCTCTATAGAGAACATCAGATTGGAGGCCCTTGATTTGGAGGGACCAGCCATCCAGCTGACTTTCCATGAAGGGACTGACATTGTTCCAGTAAATCTAATTCCTGCCATCCAGGGAGCCCTCAAGCTTTCCAACCAGTGGCTCAGGGAAGATCTAACCCATCTTTCTGACTGGTGGGATGGGGATCTAACCAATGAAAAGAAAAGCTTCCTCAGGAAAGTGGCAGCTGTTCAGGAGGCTGGGCCAGAACTAGTATCCAGGGGAGGATACTGGAGGTAAGGAAGTACAAAAAAAGGCACTGGGTGGGGAAAGAGAGCCAGGAAGGGTCACAATATGGTTTGGTGTGACATTTTCTCCAGAGGGTCCTATCCTTGGAACAATCATCTGACCAAGAGGGGATATTCCATTCACTTGTTAGTAAAGGGATCTGTCCTTATACTCTCCTTAGGATGAGAACAGAAATTGTACTGTCCTTAATACCTGCTGGGATGAGAACAGAAATTAACAATTAAGGATTCATTGTAATAGTTGAGGACCCATAAATGCAATGTTGACACTACAGTGTTCTCACAACTCTAATCCTGGCTCCAGGCTCTCCTTCAGCCTCGCGGAGACGGTGATTCTGGGTGATACTGATGCCGATGGGGGCCAGAGGAGGGCTGCTCTAAAGCTTCTCAAGTTTGTCAATGAGACCAGATGGATACCAGAATACGGCAACATCTTAACTTCCTACCATCTCAAGGTAAGCTTACTGAGCAAACACACTGCTGTAAATTATAGTAGAATGCTATATTTTTCCCCATCGTTTTAAAGGGGCTGGTATCCCTGTGCAAAGTCTAGTACCAGTTTTGTTGCTGCTTTTTAATAAGCAACACACGTACAGCACTAAAAAAACATGGGCACTGCTGTTGATAGATGCTGAAGGCAGCCCCTGCTCTAGCAGCCTTATCAAATATGATACCAAGGTTTCTTCCAGCCACCCCCTGCACTGCCTCTGCTTCCTCCCTTCTGTCCACACTGCCAGAGTTTTGGACTTGCTAGATTTGGCTCAACCAGTTCCTAACCTTCCTTTCAAATTCACCCCAAACAGTTGCCCAACTTTCAAAGCTACCCCGTCCCACACATCCTGCTGACCTGCATCAAACCACCTCTTTCCTTAGATATCATGGTACTTGTATAACATCTTCACCCCCTTTTCTTCCAGACCATTCTGCTGTGGTGCTGTGAAATCTACCCACAGAAGGCACAGTGGGAAACTTTCCAGCGCTCCTTGCAGGCCCTACTCAGTGTCCTAAACTATACTCTCATCAAAAAGAACCTTCCTCATTACTTCCTGCGGCCAGTCAACCTCTTTGGCAAGTGCTACCGATCTAGTAATGCCAGCCTTAGGCTTCTATCCCTGGATGCTCTCCACTGGGAAGCTGAAGTGATGCTGGCTGATATAGTGGGATATCTAATGCCTGACAGCAAACCACAGGGTGGTTGTGTCCATGATGAGTTGGAAGAAAAGAGGGCAGCTCTCCAGGAGTTTAAAGAAAAATATCAGGAAGAACTGAAGGAGCTGAAGAGGATGGAGGACGAGCATATGTACGAGGAGGCAGAAACAGGTGAGGAGGACAGTCTAAATTCCTGCACAGAGAACTAGAAATCTTAATTACTATGATTTTCCACATTTTTGGAGGACATTCAACCAGACATTTTCAGCAATTACTCGGACCCTGGTTTCACTGAGTAGTTTTCACTCCTGATGATCAGAGAGAGAAAAAATGAAATCATGGGGCCAAGGCCTGAGCACAGCTTGGGGGCAGTGACCAAACAGCCTTCTGCTTTTGCTTCATTCTGCAAATTCCATTTGAAAGGCAGTGCTATGTTGTGGTTAGAGTGATAAAGATAACTCAGAATCAATTCAACCACATGGCTGACTGGATAACCTTGGACCAGCCACCATCCTTCAGCTAAACCAACTCATAGGACCGCTACAAGTGTAGAAAAAAAACTGTGTATGCTGAGATATGGGCATTATAAATATAATAATCACATGTATTCAAAATATTAAAAAAATAATTTTAATATGCTTCTTTTGAGATAGATTGTACTGATTCTAAATTGGAACTGGGGGTTTCTGACTGCAGCACATGTGAGCAGAGTTCCCACTTCCTCCCACTGAAATCATAATCCGAACCCTGTGAAATTCACTCCCAAGTAAACATGCTTAGGAGGATATTCCTCCTGAATGGTGAGCAGGATACTCGCAAACCAGCAGGTCATATTGGATGCTGAATGCAGCTGCTTCTGGGGTGCAGCTCCCTGTTCTACTCTGGTATTCCTTGCTAAGTACCAGGTTTCAGAAACAAAATTATTTCCATGAGAAGAGAATACTAGGTGAAGGTAAGAGAAAAGGCCCGGTAGCCAAAGTTGGTGAAGACATCAATTTTGTGGCTACTTCCAGCAGCTGTCAGCACCTAAAAGTACAAGAGAGCAGAAGATAAGGTGAGTGATCAGAGATAGCTGAGCGCTTGTATGTTGGCATCAAATTGAGACAGCCTCAATTGCCTCCCATGTGCCCACGTTTTCTCTCCTATGCCTCTATATTATCCAATCTTAAAGACAGCCATCCCAGCTGTCCAGGGAGTCAGACCCACTGAACACAATGGCTTCCTTTGGAGTAGACGTGTTTAGGATTGTGCTAAAAATCCATCACAGGCTGAAATGACCCACTCAATCCAAGTCCATGCGCCATCTCCACAGCATATTCTAGTGGTTCTTTCGAGAACCTAAATAGGAGTTCCTGGCCAGAACCTCAGTTTTTTAGTCCTTCCAGCCCAGCATGTACCTTGTGCTCTGGTGAGTGTTCATTGATGGAGAGGGAATGGATGCAACGTGGGATGCAAGGAATCTGAGCCTTTACTTCCCCGCTGATCTGCAAGTGGTTGATGGTTGGACTGTGGCCAGCAGAAAGAATCTACAGAAAATAATGTTGGGAGGAGTCAGGATGATTTGTGAATGGAGTGGAAAAAAGAAGAACCCAGGAGAGAGCAATAAGTAAACTAAAGGGCCAGGTGGAAAGAGGAAGAAGTTAGGAATCAAAGTAGGAAAAGGAATAAATGAGAATGCAGAGGAGGACTTGAGCACAAGCCATGGAAAGGGAAAAACTCACCAAGTCTTGGTAGAACATAACCTGCTGCTGGCATTGCGGTAGAGGAAATACAGTGGTGGGCGTGATTGACCTCAGGTGCCACAAAGTGAGAGCTGGCCCCCCACCACACACCTGTTGGAGGAGAAACACCAGAAAGATCATGTCCCTTGGGGAACCTCCATCCACCTGGCAACAAGAGAATTCCTGAAGTATCAAAAGGAAACTAACACTGCCCAGTGCTTCTTATGCAACCACCTCTGAGCTTGCAGACTCCCAACCATATTCTTTTGCTTCAGACAAGAAAGATGGAATTGATTACTATAAAAAGGAGGAAGTCGTGGTTGGTCATGTGGAGGGTCAACAACAACAAGACCCAATTCAATGGATGCTGAATGTCTCAGCCCAGTACATCTTGGGAAATGTGGCCGTTCTCCTCTAGCTGCAAAAGATGGATGTACTCACCATCCAGTCCGAGTCTGTTGCCAAACAACTGATCCACTTCCCATTCTGTGGCCGGCTACATTCCTAGTGAAGGGAGATATTTTGGGTAAATGGTCCTGAAGGGAGGCTGTTTATTGATTGGTTAAGGAGTAACACTGGCCCCAATTTATCACAGACCCTTGAGGGGAAGTTAATGCTATTATAGATTTATCATTCTGAAGTTTGGTTTTGGAGAGTAGTGAATCCTTTTCTGTTCTAATACCATCAAGGTTTTTTTCTTTTAAGTGGGGGGTCCAATTAACTTCAATTAAAATATATATTGAGGCACACGTACAATGAGAAAGGTTTATGGACAAGAAGATGCTTTGTGTTCTCTAGAAATAAAGCAAGGATTGTGAAACTGGAAATCTCAAGAGTACAAACCTCGTATTTATGCACTTCAATGGAATGTACTTGACCTCCGGTGTGCAGGTCTGTAAAAAAGAGACTCTAAGATGAACAGCGCAATCCAAAGTAACTACGGGAGCTCTTATGTCGATGTAAGAAAAATTTTATTCTGGATTGCTCTATGAATTTCCCATAGGTTTCCTCTGGGTGGCATCATAACTACGTTGATGTAAATGTCTTTTATGTTACTCTGGATTGTGCTGGAAGGCAGTCCTTTTCTACCACCAGCAGAAACTCAGGCCCAACAGTTGGGCAAAACAAGTGCAAGAAACATCCTCCAATTATTCCTCACTGTTCAGTACACGGGGTACGTCTAATCAATATGGCATTAGATTGTTTAATCACATACAGGGACACTGACTCAGTTGTGTTTAATTCTGTACTGCATTTCCAAAATAAACTTACCCCCAAATCCAGAGTAATTACAGGAGCATGTAAGAGTCTTTACGTGCACTCGTAGTTACTGCACTACCAAGTGAAAACCAATGGGAAATTCATATTGGAATCCAGAGTAAGTTGTTCTTACACTGGAGCAAGGACTCTGTAGTTACTCTGGATTTTGCCCATAATCAAATCTTTAAATAAAACCTACCTGAGAACACCTAGAATAGTACATTCAACCATATTTGGAAAGTACTGCATTATAACGAATTCCAGATAAATCATACAGATCTCCCTAAATTCTTACAAGATCAATTTTGACAGATTATCGAAAGGAAACTGTTCTCCAGTTGTAGGGCCACCACTGACAAAGCCCTAATCTAATTAACTTCCTGTCATGAGGAGACATATAGCAGGACCTCCCCAGCTAATCTGATCCGGGTGCATGGAAATATTTTGCAAAAATGATTTTGGGAGAGGAACTGGCCAGAGTTTGATGGAAGAGTAGGAGAAAAACTGCCAGACAGCAAAGCCTTACCCCAAAGCCGGACGGTGCCATCCTCACTCCCTGACAGGCATTCTCTCAGCTGTTCCCGAAGAGCCAAGCAATGGATGTAATCTGTATGGCCCCGATATTCATGCTGGAAAGAAGAAAAGAAGTTCCAAGCAGGGTGAGAGGATCCAGAGAGGATCAAAGTGGTCCATCTAGATCAGTATTCTGGCTTCAGATAACAGAGAACCAGGCACTGTGTGGTTTGCATTCTCCACAGGGAGCTCAAAAGCAAAGTTTGACATTCTCTCTCCCTACCCTATTTAGTACCCTTTAGAAATATTCTGTTTCTGAACCTCAAGAGATGACATACACAGGAAGCCCCTGCCCTGGACATTTGTTTGCGAGTCAGTTGCTTGAAACACACTTTCATATTATCAACCTATTTGGGTTCACAGGCTAGAGGACAAAAGCCCATTTAACCAAAGAGAAACTTTCTCTTTCACCATCAGCTCAGGTCTGACGTATCTAATTACTAAAACTAGTTGGTACAATAGTCAGTAAAAATACTTCAGGAATAAATGGAATTAGACATTTTAGGATCTTCTGTCACGTATTATGGATCATCCTCCAGAAGGATTTTGCCCTTGGGCAAGCCCAACATAAATGAAAAATGTTCCTACTGCATCTTTGCATTTCCAGCATTTGCTCGAAATATACGGCTCAAGTTTGTCCGATGGTAGATACCATCTGTAAAACATCTTATACGTGTTTTCTTTTAATGATACCAACTTTGTCAACTTAATATTGCTTTTCCAAATTTGATCCCAGCTCTCAAGGTCAGTATTGTGGCCTATGTTTCTAGCCCATAAGATGATTGGTTCTTTAACCAACTCATCTTGCATAGTTGCCTCTAATAAGAAATTATACATTTCTTAATATATTGGCCTTCATCTTTTAAAAAGAGTTTATTAAAATCAGTCTCTTGTGCATATATTTCAATTTTCTTATCTTCTTTCAGGCATGATTTAATATGCAGTTCTGCTCACCGGTCCAGATATATACAGATATTTCTCTCTAAGATTTCTTTAGGCCATAAATCATTGTTATTATCTATAAGTTCTCCATAGATTTTGTTTTCCAATCTCTCTATTCAGCCAAGCTTGATTGCTATTTCTAGTGGTCTAATCCATCTTGGGATTTTCAAATATATGTCATATTTCAATACATCAACCCTTCCCCTGCACCTCAGGAACTTACTATAAAGGCTCCTGACTCCAGATCCATCATGTGGATAGCACAGTCTCCCCCCGCCATTAAAAGACTATTATCCTGGAGAAAGGAGAAATAAATAAATGTAAACGTCAGGCAAAGAAAGAAACAATACCTAATCTTCCCCCACTTAATCCTGTGGATGTACCTTGTGGTTGAGTTGAAGGCTGTTTATTTCTGGTACCTCCAGACTATTCCTATAGAGAACATGAAAAAGGTGAAAACGTGAGTGAGGAAGAAGAAAGGAAGAATGGGTGAAAATGAAAGGAAAAAACCAATTCATACCCATAGGGTGGTCTCCTACTCCAGGCTTCTTTGCAACCCTGGGAAAGAAGGCAACAGAGTGTTAAGAACACCAGTACTGGAATCAAGAACAACTAGGTGTGGGACCAACTAAGTGTTACCTTCTTCACAATCTCACTCCAGTTCCAAGCCTTTACTTCCCCATTGCCAGCACTCAACAACTGTCGGTCTGTGGAGATCATGGTGTAGATGGGACCGTCATGGGCTATGGAAAGAAACAGCACAGGTTAGGCTAGATCTGGTGTGGAAGCATGGAGTGCATCCTGGGAAATGCTCACTGCAGCACTGCCAAGCACAGTTCATTGGAAGAGCACTGTAGTTTGGCTGCATATTTTTGCATCTTCCCAGCATGTAACTAAAATGCTTCGTAATTTTTGGAATCTCCTGCTTCTGCCATAAATGCACAATTCTAATGAATAATCCAGTTGGCAAAAGCAAGCACCATGCACCTTGGGACCTTCCCCTGACCTCAGAGACCTACCTCTGAAGGACACCACCGGTTTCTTGCTTTCCTCCTTGGCCTCTGAACTCAGTGCTGCAGAAAGGCTGGATGGGAAACAACACATGGAGTAAGACACTTGGGAAAAGGCCAAAGAAATTAAATGCACTGTGGGTTGAGATGATTGGTTACCTGAATATGGCAATCTCCCCATAGTTGTTTCCTGCTGCTAGATACTTGCCACAAGGTGAGACACTCTGGGAGTAAACTGTCATATGCAAGAGTTCAAGGGATCGCTGAATATCCATCTGTCAAGAGAAGCAAACAGGAAGGTTAAATCAGCAAGGATTAATTTGCTGAATCAGACTAGATTCTGATTAACCTTGCATTCTGTTGTCAAGCATTAAATACCCTCTCATATGGCACAACTTGCCATAACACACAAATTGAATGAAATGGTGACAAGGCTATATCACAAGTGGTTAAGTAACCAGGATTTCCTCCCAAATGACCATGCTCGCTATCAATGGATGTTCCATCAGCTATTAATTAGCTGTTAATTTTTTTTCATTTTCTTGTAAACCTCTTTGTGAACTTTTCAGTTGAAAAGCTTCAGTATATAATATTCAGTATATAGTATTCGGTATATATTCAGTATATATATTTCAGTATATAAATACTGTAGATAGATAAGTAGGTAGGTAGGTAGGTGAAAGCCCAAGGACTTGAACCCATCATGTTGCCATGTGGAGTTAACACTCTTGTTTGGGGCAGAGTACTGTTGCCTAGAAGCTGCTAGCTATAAAGATACATTAGGAATTTCCTGCATGCAAAGGCAGGGATGGGAAAACTTTGCCTGTTGAATTGCTGAGTCTTGTTCAGTTGTTAAAGGCCCAAAAGTATGCTGTACACATGCATGTAAAAAAATATAGCAAGATAAGGATGCATCCTCTGGTGGCACAAGTGGTTAAGACACTGCCTGTTAACCAGCAGGCCAGGGTTCGAGAGCCAGGTCCCCAAAAGATGAGGATTTCCTGCTACAGTCAGGGGTTTGGACTAGATGATCCACTGGGTCCTTTTCAACCCTATGATTCTATTATTTCTATGTAGAGCCTGATTAGCAGAAGTCTGGTTAGGAAGGATAATAGTATTGCATTGTGTACAATGTTCAAAGCTGCTTATGCTGGTATAGGCATCACCTCAGTGATTTTTAATTAGTGTGCCATGGCACACCAGTGTGCCGCAGAGAGTCCTCAGGCGTGCCGCAGGAATTTGGAGATTGACATTCATTAATAGGAAAATGGGGGATTTGAACAGTCTGGTGTGCCTTGTCAATGGTACAAACAACTGATGGTGTGTCTTGACAATTTCAGTGCCTTGTTAAGTGTGCCGTGAGATGAAAAAGGTTGAAAATCACAGCCTTTTATTGGATGGGTTGGGGACGTCCAAAAGTGAAAACCGTTGAAAAGTGGAACCCAATCTTTTTCAGCTTATAAATTTTGCACCCAATGGGTTTTTTAGCTTTCGGATAGCAAGTGTCCCTTTTATCTTGCAAATTCCTGCTGTCACGTAAAAGATTTCTGCAAATGGATTATCATTAAACTCCTTTAGGAATGGGATGAGACCAGGAAGCTACAAGGGGGAGGGCAGTTCTGGCCTTTAGAAGAGGGAGGTTGAAAGAGAGGAACGCGTGTTGAATGAATGAGTTTGGTGTATAATTGAAAGGTGTTGTAAGAGTGAATCGTCAGAAAATGAACCCTCAGCAAGTGGGGGATCCTAAACTGCTGGCAATACTGCAGTCTGCCACTGAGCACAAGCACTGCAACCCTTCTGAGAATGTTAATCCATCCAGGGGATTCCCCCCAGGAAGTGATGTCATCATGAGAGTGACATCATGGTCAAAAATGACATCATTGTCAAAAGTGGCATCAAACAGGAAATGACGCCACTGTGATGACAGGTCTACTCGGAAGCAAGTCCCATTGAGTTCAATGAGACTTACTCCTAGGAAAATGTGGATTGCAGCCTGAGTGCCAGATTCCATGATGGCACCGCCCAACTTTTCACCAATGAAGCTGTGACCCCTCCAAAGGAGTCGCGACCCCCCACTTTGGGAATCACTGTCCCACCAGATTTCCCCCCCCCAACAAAGCTGCCCTGTGCTTTAGGAGGGAGGCTTTCATTACCAGGGAAGGCCATGCTGAAGCCAAGCAGAGCAGCCCAAGTGGAGGGACTGACCCCAGGAGGCCTCCCTCCCATTAGCAACACAAGCCTCTCATCTGCCTATTGGGAGGCTTCCCCCTGCAGTACCCAGAAGTGGCCGACAGGGGGAGCGCTATATATTTCCCAACTCTATGGTCGCAGGAGGCTAGAGAGGCAGCAAAACGCGAGGAACGATGGGATTCGTAGTTTTCCAGCACGCTCAAAACACTGGAGGCATACCAAAACTGGACTACGTTTCCCAGCACACCTCGCGCCTTTTTCGTCACGGAGGATGTGTTGCTCTTCACCCCCCCCCCCCCCGGTGGGTTCCCAAGACGCCGCTGAAGGAACAAAGCCGGGCTACGGCAGGGAACAGCCTGAGGAGAACCCCAGACAGAGGGTAAGGCCCTAAAACCCTCGGTTATTGACTGCGCATGCGCAAACTCGCGCCCAACGTTCGAAATGCGCGAGCCCGCGCGCGCGCGATTCAACTGACCGTTACGGCTCTCCCTCTGCGGCGGCCTCCTTTAAGAGATGGCCACGACCCTTCCGCTTCAGTGGTGCCACGCCCACCGCGCACAGGCGCAAAGCTTTCTGGGAGGTTTTCTCTAGACTGGCTGCCGCAATGCATCGTGGGAGTTTCCATTGTTTGTTGCCGCAGGGCATCATGGGAGTGTGTCCATTAGTGGCTGCCGCAGTGCATCATGGGAGTTTCCATTGTTTCTTGCTGCAGAGCATCATGGGAGTGTGTCCTATTAGTGGCTGCTGCAGTGCATCATGGGAGTTTCCATTGTTTCTTGCTGCAGAGCATCATGGGAGTGTGTCCCATTAGTGGCTGCCGCAGTGCATCATGGGAGTTTCCATTGTTTCTTGCTGCAGAGCATCATGGGAGTGTGTCCCATTAGTGGCTGCCGCAGTGCATCATGGGAGTTTCCATTGTTTCTTGCTGCAGGGCATCATGGGAGTGTGTCCATTAGTGGCTGCCGCAGTGCATCATGGGAGTTTCCATTGTTTCTTGCCGCAGGGCATCATGAGAGTGTGTCCATTAGTGGCTGCCGCAGTGCATCATGGGAGTTTCCATTGTTTCTTGCCGCAGGGCATCATGGGAGTGTGTCCCATTAGTGGCTGCCGCAGTGCATCATGGGAGTTTCCATTGTTTCTTGCCGCAGGGCATCATGGGAGTGTGTCCATTAGTGGCTGCTGCAGTGCATCATGGGAGTTTCCATTGTTTCTTGCCGCAGGACATCATGGGAGTGTGTCCCATTAGTGGCTGCTGCAGTGCATCATGGGAGTTTCCATTGTTTCTTGCTGCAGGGCATCATGGGAGTGTGTCCATTAGTGGCTGCTGCAGTGCATCATGGGAGTTTCCATTGTTTCTTGCCGCAGGGCATCATGGGAGTGTGTCCCATTAGTGGCTGCTACAGTGCATCATGGGAGTGTCCATTGTTTCTTGCTGCAGAGCATCATGGGAGTTTGTCAATTAGTGGCTGCCGCAGGGCATAGTGGGAAAGTACATTAGTGGCTGCCGCAGGGCATTATGGGAACGTCCAGTGTTGGTTGCCGCAGGACATGATGAGAGTGTCCATCAGTGGCTGCCGCAGTGCATCATGGGCTGTGTAGTCAAGCCTGCAGCTGCTTCTTTGAGACAGTGAGTGGGGGGGTGGACCAGTTGGACGGGAAAGGAGACGACTTTGGTTCACTTGGCCTGGCTGGCGCAGAGGATCATGGGTAATGTCACCCCTGGGTTCTCCCTGGTAGGCCGGTGTGCTTGCTGTGGCGGCTTTGCTCCCCACACTGGGACATGGGGTGGGTGGGGAGGCAGGTGAGGCAGAGCCTCCCCACCGGGGTCCTTTGAAAAGCGCCCCCACCGTGGGAGGAGTGCAAGCACCCACAACCCATGGGTGCACTCCTCCCACGGTGGGGGCACTTTTCAAAGGACCCCGGTGGGGAGGTTCTGCCTCACCTGCCTCCCCACCAACCACATGTCCCTTTTGCACTCACAGCCAATGCGCGCTCACAACCCATGGCACAGCATTTATGATACACCATAATGTTTGTTCATGTTTCCTCACAGATGGACCCCACCACATGCCAGCAACCATCATCTGCCATTTCCTTCCGCCAGCCCCTGCGCTGCTCTCTTCTAACCGGGAATGTGGACTGGACCCCCCACGACTTATCCTTTGGCCGGCAACCAGATGTGCCACACAGAATGCCATGGATAAGGCAGAACCCAAGAATAGTGAAGTTCACTGATGTGCGTCGATCCCGGTGAGCACATGCTCTCGAAGCTACTCTTCTTGGGGAGAGAAGAAACGTTTTGAAGACAGACAACGGCTGGAGTTATCCAAAGCAGGGTGACTAGATGCCAAACCCAAAATTCCTGAACCCCAAGGCCAAAATTCCTAATCCTAGGCCAAAATTCCTACCCGCTGAAAAAAATTGCCAAAAAATGAATTTTTTTGTTTTTCGGTGTTTTGACCATAACATTTGATAGGAAGGAGATATATCCAAACTGAGTTTTGCATTGGATTCTGCTCTTCAATACGAATCCAACGACATATGTCATGATGGGGTACTGTGCACTATCACTAAGTTTCAAAATGAAGCCAAAATGTAGGACAATGATGCCAAAATGTAGGACACCCAGACAGGAGGCTAAAAATCCGGACAAATCCGGGTTATTCCGGTCATCTGGTCACCCTGATCCAAAGCGAGGGGCAGAGAGGAGATGCATCTGTCTGGTTGATCCTGTCTTAGGGCTCAGTCCAGAGTAACTACTGCAGGGATCAGGGAACTTTTTTACCTTTTACCCCAAAATATATTTAGATAATCCGATGTAACCACCTTGGTTTGAAAGGAAGGAAATGGTCACCCAAGTGTAGGATGTCCTACATTTTGTCCTACATTTTTAAAATCAGGGTAAACGTAAAATAAATTGTTTACTTCTGAGTAAACATAAAGTAAGTGGCTTACTTACCCTGGCTGGGGAGGGTGTTTGGGGACACTGGGGGACAGTTTCCAGCTGCTGCAGCTCAGTGCGGCTAAGTCCAGCCAGCTGAGAAACCATTTAAAAAAACATTACTGTGCACATGCGTGCACTCTCTTCCCCTTCTGAAAGCTCCAACGAAGAGTGCCAGCACTTCTCCGTGGCGGAAGCGTTAGTGCTCTTCATTGGAGCTTTTGGAAGGGGAAGAGTGTGCACACCAGTGCGACCATCCATTATCCCCAGGAATTTCACTTTTACCCCATTTGGGGTAATTTACCCCTGTTCCCAGACAACTGAACTATGGGGAGTCCTTGCTCCAGTGTAAGAACAATTTGATCTGGATTGCAATATGAATTCCCATAGGTTTTCACTAGTTGGTGCAGTAACTGCAGGTACACATGTCTCTTACATGCTCCGGTAGTTACTCTGGATTGTAGGCTTAGATTTAAGTGTTGTCATTTTTAAATAAAAGTCCATTAGAACCGAATCAACCAAATGTTTACTTAAAAAATAATAATCTGGTATCAAATATGCCACTGTTCATATCTAAGTATCAAGGAAGGTGAGGAGAGGCTGAGAACAAATCATGGTCTACATTTACAAATCAAGGCTGATTTTTGCATTCATGTAACAATGCAGCAATTTTGTGTAATCCATGAGTCAGTGAACTTAGAAAAGGAGGGGACAAATATTGAAACAGAAGCGCTAACAAAGTTGGGGTTTGCAACTGTCATGGAGAATGCATGTCATATTTTTGGTTAATGTGTACAGAAATAGGATTTGCTGACTACATTATTGGTCTCTTGTTTTAGCTGTCGATCCTCATCCCTGGCTTTCAAACGCCACCTGGAGAGCAGAGATCAGTAAGTATGTAAGAAGATGAGATGGTTGGGCATGAGTTATTGCAGTGCATGAAAGGAGTCCCTCTGCCAGTGTGTGTGCGTGTATGTATATATATATATAAAGCAGTAGCAGTTGTAGTTACATGATGAACTTAACCATTTTATTGTTTTTGGCTGGTAAAATATAAGGATTTTCCAAGTGTGCCGTAATTTGACATTTGAGGGGGCAAACATGATGAACATGTTTAAGTTGCGATCTTAAACTTTTAGTATATGCTTTTATGTTGTTCTCTACAATTTGACAAGCCATTTGTGAAAACGGCCTTTTTGCCCTGTTAAATATTGAAGAACATGTCTAGTGAAACTTAATAGGTACAGTGTGGCACATAGGCGTGCACACAGTCAGGCATATGGGGAAACTGTAGCATGAACTGGTACAGTACAGCTAGACAAAATACTAATTGCTGTCACACTGTGCCTCAATAGGGAGCCCAACTCCAAGCATTTCCTCTCCGAGGACAAGATGGCTGCACGCTTTAACTCCCTCAGTTTGGACAATGACCACATCTACAGTTCCAATGGGTTCCCCATTCAGGATGAAGACCCCAAGTGGCAAGAGGCATACACAAGATTAAAAGAACTGCAGCAGAGGTAGTAGCAGGCACCTCCTGGCCCTTGTTTAATGATATAAATGGGTTTGGGGCAGAGATGCACGTCTTCACATGTGGAATCTGTCTCAGGCTATCACAAGATGGAGGGAATGATGACATCAATTCAACAGAAGAGGAGAACGAGCTTAACAGTGTAGTTGTGGATGGGGAATTCTTCATGACAGACTGCCCCTTGCTGACACATCCTTTGAACTTAGAGGCCCGAGAAGGAGTCAGTCTCCTACCTGAAGAGATGCTCCTGTCTCTGTATGTATATCACAAGATTTGGGAAGGGAGACCCAAGCAAGTTTTGTATCAGTAACTGCTGTCACTACTTATTTTCACAGGACCGCTTCTAGAGAAGTTGTGCTGTGGAGCCCCCCTAACACCTCACTTTTGTGCACCATCCGGGCATTGATGGCTACCACCCCTTCCTTGGACTCCTCTGTGCAACCTCAACAGAAACGAGGAGCAACACAGGAGGAAATGGAAATATGAGCATTCATCCTTCCTGCCCAACTCAACTCCTTGCGCAACAGCCGGCATGCTGTATTTGACAAAAAGGCACTATTAAATCAGTATGCCACATTGTACAGCAGAATAGCAATACCTAGTTTTCAGTTGCATGTTGTATTTGGCTATTTTCTTCCAGTAAGCACTTAACCAATACTTACTGGAAGTTGAACCAGGTGTGGAAGAAGGTGCTAGGAATTAAATTGCAATATGTATTTTTTAACAACCAGTTTTAGTATAACTACAAAACTTCCTTGTTTATACAACTTTTAAGAGGCCACATTTCAGCTTTCAAGAAAAGAGATCTATGTTTTCTCTGGACTCAAAAGAAAAAGTCTTGAATGCTTTACTCCCCACCACTTAGCCAATATTCTGTCCCAGATGGCCATAGACAGCACTTTTCCTTAAGGGTGGTGGAGACTCATAATAGGAAAAAATAAAAAGCAGAGGTGGTTTCCATATCTAAATTTCTTTATTGAATAGTGGTGTAACCTTAACAAGTTTAATGCCATTAGCTATAGGTTAAAACAAGGATGTTTTAATTATAGACGTGTATATAAAATAATTCATGAAGCAGACATATTGCACAGTTGGGAGGGGGGTCCACAAATTTAGAGACAGAGGGCAACAAGGCAGATGAGATTTCAACCCTGTTGTACCTGGACAGAATTGTAGAGACCTTCTGCCAGCTCCAGAAATAGTGTATTGCTAGCCTGGATTATTGTCGTCGTCCCCTCACACACACATACTTAATTCATTCCTCAGTTTAAGGAAGAGGCTGAGCAGAAAGGATAAGAAGGTGAGGGATTGCTGCAACCTAAACACAGTTGCAAATTTGATGAAGTGGGGGGGAGTTATGAAGTACTTTTTCAGTTCCAACCATATTAGGCATGAGCAAATGTAGCTGCTCTGAAATTGGGGGTTATGGGGTAACAAACATGAGTGTTCCTACTTCTCTGGATCTGGAACCAGGATCTGGAACACATCCTATTTTCTAAGCCATACCTTATTCCTAAAGACTGAATTCAGACCCTTGCTTCTGAGGAAGCCTAAAAAGACGAGAAAATGAGAACATTTGAGACTATTGCTAGACAAGATGCTACGACTTGGTCCTTTGGATTTCCCCCGTTTCAACTCACACCTCATTAGCTCCAGAGCAGGTAACCCCCTCAAAGAAATTAATGCACACTTTTTCTGCCCGTCCATCATTGTTCTTAAGAGTGGCCCAAACAATACAAATTTAAACCACCCTGCAGCAGCTACAAAGGGCTGGGGTGTAAGATACACAGGTTTACAGAAAAAGAGTTGATATTCCATCTTCTCTGCAGTTCCTCCACGTTTGCCTCACCCTCACCATTTTACTCATGACGTTGCTTCACTGTTTTATTTATCCAGCAGAAAATTTTAATGTTCTTCCATTCACCTAACTGCTCATTTCTGCAACCACAATCCTCCTCCACTGCAGGGAAGAGGGATATAGTGCTTACAAGGATCCTCTGTCCTGGCAACCCTCCTTGTCCAAAGGCTGAGAAGAGGGGCATAATTCCAGTGCTGCAAGTATCCACAGACCCTCCTATTCCTTGCACCAGGATTCCAACATGTGACCGCTGTTTTTGCCAGAGACCGCCCACACCTTCCATCCAGTCCAGTCCTTATTGAAGTTTTGGGTTGGAGAGGAGAATATGGGGGCCACCCGTTCAGCAGCATTTCTTGACAGACGGTTTCTTTTTGGGTTTGTTGATTTTGACAACCTCATTCTGCTGTTGGAGTCGTGCCAAGTTCTCCTGTTTGGTTCTGAGAACCATAGTTGTGATGGCATTGAACATCTAGAGGTGGGACGAAAAAGAGGGGAAGGGATTGGGAATTTGCTGGGAGGTCACCAGAGATACCCTTTCCAAGCCCCAAAAGATTGATTCCCCATATCAGTAAGCCTTCCAGATCCTACACGTTCTTTTGTGTTTCAAAACCTGCTCTAGCAGTAGTTTGCTTGCTTAATCCCCACCTGTCCTCTCTTATTCATGCCTTTCTCCTATTCAGCCTCTTATGCCTGAAATCACCTTCCAGAGCACCTCCACAATGTCACCTCTTCCTTTCTATGGGCTTCTCAAAACGTAACTCTTTGTGAACGCTTTGGGACAACCTTGTGGTCCAGTGTTTCTCAAACCATGGATCGCAATCCAATGCTCGCTGTCACACTGCAAAGTCTTACTGGGAGCCTCTGGAGGCCACTTCTGATTTGTGCCAGGCCCACAATGCCCTCCACAGACCTCAAGAGTACCTTTAGGAAGGTACTCAAGTATGTGCCTGCAATGTCCAGTTTACTGCAGAATTCTGGGGCCAGTGGATACCAACAGGGTATGTCACAAACCTGGTACAACAAAAAAACAGCCTCCATAGGCTCTCAGTAATGCTTTTGCAGTGCAAGAGAAAGCACTGGGTCATGACCCACCACCAAGAAAGTTGGTGCTAGAAAGTTTTGGAGCCAATAGACAATGCCCACTGAATATGTGTCTGAAAAAGTATATTTGTTGCTGGCTTCCAATCCCTGGAAACTGAAGCATAAGCTCCTCAAAGCAGATACTTTTAAGTTGAAACTTTCAAGCTCCAAGCCCATGGGCAAAACTATATAATAACTGCTTCCTCTTACAGCCACCTGTTCCCTTACCTCTTCAACATTGAGGTTCTCCTTAGCACTGGTCTCAAAGAGCCGTACTCCCATCTGCTCACTGAACCTTCGGGCATCAGCTGTGTCCACTTGCTTCCGAGAAGGGTCCTCACATTTGTTACCCACTGGCAATTCAGGAACCAGAAAAGAGGATTAGCAGCAGAAGCAACAAAAGGGATGCACAAAGTATGGAGGGAAAAAAGTACAGAACTAGTCATATAGACCAGGGGTGACCAAAATATTTGGCAGGAGGGCCACATCGTCTCTCTGACACTACCCCTACAATCCAGCGTAACTACGGGAAGATGTAAGAGGCACTTGCTCTGGATTGCTCTATGCATTTCCCATAGGTGGCACTGTAACTACGTCGGTGTAAAAAGTTAGTTACTCTGGATTGTAGCCTATGTGGGGGGTCAGAAAAATGATTTGTATTTCAAATTTGGGAAAAATTGCATAAATTTAAATAAAAGAATGCATGGAGTAACTTCCTACAGCTAAAGACTGATTTGGTCACAATATCATTTCCCCATATGATGATCTGAACCATCCTGTCTGAGTCATCCCCTGTCCTGCACATGACCATGGTTGCATGAAAGATCAAGAAAGGACCCGTCTGCAAATGGAAAGCATGATAGCCAATCAATCAATCAACAGTATTTAACGGGCAGTAAGCCAACTGATGCAGTTTCCACAGTTGCAGCAATTTTCACTGTCCTCACAGGAACTGCTGACAGGCTCCACGGTTGATATTTAGATGGCTCAAGTTACATCCTTACAACTGTCCTTGGGAATGGTTACAAAACGTTTCACTGTTTGGGCCACGTGCATCTTATGCCTCACTGCATCTAAAAAAGTTTTTGCCTTCTAAAATACTTTTAGATGCACCCCTGAGTTTTGAGCCCAAGTAATATCCACCATACAAAGTTAGCTGCAAACCAAACAGGTGGCCACCAAAACAAGCTGCAAACCAAACAAGGGGACCATAGGTCTGTAGCTTTGCAAGCAAAAGATCCCCAGTTCAATCCCTGATATCTCCAAGCAGGAATGGAGAAGACCCTAACCAATACTCTGAAGATCTGTGGAACTCCTTGCCACAAGGAGTGTGGTGTTTTTAAATGCATCTGGCCTCGATGCATTTAAAAAGGGATTGGATCTCTGACAATACTGAGCTAGGCAAACAAGAGGAAGCTGTTTAATCAGTGGCATAGCTAAGAGCATGCAGGGGGTGGCAATGCACTGGGAATAGGCTTTAGGGGGGTATAAGCAATAATTTGACATGTGGCCGAAGTTGCAAGTGTACAAATAAATTACTATCAAGTTAAATATCACTGGAAAGGTAATGCCTAATGCAGTGAAAGAAATCACGTTGGAATATTTCTATTCAATCAAAGGTTTTGGCTAATTAACCAGAAAAAATTAATAAATTTGAATTTGTTAAGGGGGACTACAAAACCTCCTTTGACTCTGGGTAGCATATTTCTTACCTATACCACTCTCCCATTTTTTGCACTCTTTTAGAAGTCTGGGAGTAACGTCACTTCCAGGGCATCATTTTGCATTCAGGACCAGGCTACACTTTTAATTAGCTGCAGCACTAAGGCTGCAATCCTCACCTACAGTTAGGCTGGCCTAAGCCCCGGCATAAGTGGGTGTCACAAAGTGCAGTAAGACACTTCTGACTTACTGCTGGGAGAGTTAGGCTAATGGAAAGGCATATGCCAACCTCCCCAAAGCATCACACAAAGATAGGCCAGGTGAGTTAGGTCGGCCTAAATTTCTTAGGATTGCACTCTTAGTTTCATCAGCAACGCTAAGCCTCCACTTAATCTGGAACAAAATGAAAGTATTCCATCTTGGGAAAACCTTTTGCCGTCCACCTAGCTTTATTAGGTGGGGTGGGGAAATAGTGATGTATCCTTTGCACTACTCACCTAAAATCTTGCAGACACTGTCACAGTTTTGCCCAATCTCATGCAGCCAGCGCTTGACGTTAACAAAAGACACTGGGTTTGTCACGTCGTAGACAATGATAACACCATGAGTGTTACGGTAATACCTGTCCCCAAGAGAACAAATGAACCACAGGTTGGGATCTGCATCCTTAAGTAAATTTCCCAACAAAAAGCCAAGGATGCTTCAAACCACTTGCAACACTTCCATCCTAGAGAACCTAGAGATTGCAGCTATTACACAACTCTTCCCCGAAGCTACAATCCTAAGAGTCCTTTCCTGGGATTAGGACTCCTTGAACTCAATGAGGATTCTGAACTGACATGTATAAGATTGCACTCCAAGACTTGGATCTCCTTTTCTCCAGAATTTCTATAGAACTCCCTGCCTTCGGTCAGAAACTTACGTGGAGGTGATAGTTCGGAAACGTTCTTGGCCTGCAGTGTCCCAGATCTGCAGTTTTACTCGCTCTCCATTTATCACTAGTGTCCGGATTTTGAAATCTACGCCAATTGTTGTGATATAGCTGCCTGCAGGAAGACACAAGGAAGAGAAGAAAGAAGTGTGTTGGTAGCAAAACAGAAGGAAACATGAACAATTTTGAAAATGGCAGACATATCAATAGAAACTGATGACCTCAAGCTGTGGTACTTGGCTCAAAGGAGGCTTTCACAATGATGGATGAAACATCAGAAGACATCTTGATCAGCGGAGTGAAAAATTGGGGCAAGAAAGAATCCAGATGGTCCTATAGGTCCAAGCGTCACCAAGTAGTAGGGACAGTAATAGCAGTAGTAGTAGTACTTTCCCAAGTAGTAGGGACAGTAACTCTTGCTGAATTTCTCAAAGTGTGTCATACTCAATACTACTAGTATGAAGTCTGTTTACAAACATGCACACCTATGGATGGCCACCTGGAGTTGTGCAAATCATGTTCTCCATTCACCAACACAATGTGCAAGTGGAGGGAGATGACGAGACCAGCATTAGTCAGAAATTGGCGGGGTGGGGAAAGCAGTAGAACTGTGTTCGAAGCACTGTATACATTGGAAAACACGAAGAGGACACCAAACCCACAATTGTCAGAGGTTCAGTGGTGGATTTGCCAGCCACATGACTGCAATCAATGTGTGAAAGCAAAAGCACTCAATTAAATTGGTAGAACGGGACTCTCCATTCATTCATTCATTCTGAATGAAGGAGCACTATGCAAATTAACTCTCCTTCCTACTCATAAGAATGTTATAACTGCTTTTTAAAAACCTTGCAGAGCACATTACTGAGGGATGCTTTGGGGTAAGAGCACATTTGGGAAGTGTTAGGAGTCTGGCTTCCCACCCTGATGGAAAATATTTCATTTCTGGAAGTGAAAAACTTTTGCTTCCTTATTTTAAGAAAAAACAACCTGTCCTGATTCCGAAACCAGCTCATTAATTTCTAAAGATTGATTCAAGCCTGCAAGAAACCCCCTAAAAAATTTAGGTTTTACATTTAGATTTGCAGACCATTGGGGGGCTCCTACAACATGGCCCTGACTCTCCTCTTTTTCTTTACCATCAGCCTACTGAAGACACCTATAGGATTGGAAAGCGATTAGTTTGAGCCACTAGTTCTTTTGTTTTCTCTGTAAACCGCTTTGTGAACTTTTTGTTGAAAAGTGGTATTTAAATCTGATTGATTGATTGACTGATTGATTGACTGATTGATTGACTGATTGACATCCTGTCACTCTTTAAAAATAGAGATGTACTTTGGACTGTTTTTCCCCTCTCTGCAAACCACAAGACCAGGGCCAAGTTACTTACCAGAGAAGGTGTTGTCTGCAAAGCGGAGCAGGAGACTACTTTTTCCAACACCTAGGCAGGGAAAAATAAAAATAAAAAATCAAAATTTACATAGAAGGATCCAGCCATTCTTAATAACCTCTGATGCGATCTTATCAGCAACGGTTGTGGGTTCCCCACCCAAAGCAAACACACCAGTCCTGCATGTTTGCTCAAGACAGTCACTCCCACCAAAAGTCTTTTGTGTCCCAAAAGACACAAGAGTGTCTTTTGTGGCTGTGGAGAGTGACACTTTGTAAGGAACAATAGGGGAACCATGGGGAAATTGTGGGATTGCATCACCCAACTTCACTGAAACCCCTTCTTCAAAGAAAGTGGGATGTACTAGATGATCAGTATAAGCAAGCATTAACTTTATCTTAAAACAAGGCCCACTCATGAACAGGACTTAATGTGTGACAAACAGGAAGATTTCTGCCAAGGGTCACAGCTGCGCATTCCTTGGCAGGATTACTTCATGCCGTATAGCTGGGTGCGGCTTGTGGCAGAAGTGCACATCATCAGGCATCCTTGCCACACAAATCCTACCCACCCATATGGTGTGATGTTGCCTGTTGACATAACCCTGGAAAAGTGCTTTGCCTTCTCAGCGGATCAAGCCCATTTCCTCTCCACCGTTTCTCAAATTTCCCTGGTGTGCTAAGCAAGGATCCAGTAACTGTGCACCAATAAATCCCACCCTGCCAAATCTGTATACACAAAAAGGTATATCTTTCCTGGCTGAATGATGGGGAGACAGACTCACAATCCAGCACCTGAAAGTTAATCTGCTTTCATACAGATCAGGTCACTACATTAGCTAAGCGCCTTTCATGAACCCAACAATAGCACGCGTAGTGGTTAGAGTGGTGTGTTAGGACTGGAAGGACCCAGATACAAATCCCCACCTCTCACCTTTTGAATCTCATGATCTTGGGCAAGTGATTACCTCAAGGAATATTATTAATAATAAATTATTGTTTATATTATTGGGGAAGAATAATTTATGGCTCAGAAAATAAGTGGGATATAAATCCAATTGATCCACCTCATCAGGCACTGCTTCAGAGACATCCCTGTACTTTCCAAAATGGAGATAGTTGCTATATCTTCAAGCTACTTACAGCCTCATTACTATTCTTTTTATATAGCATCATGAACACGTATTAGGCTGTGGGTGGCACAAGCGGTTAAGGTGCTGTGCCTGTTAACCAGCAGGCCAGGGTTCGAGACCCAGGTCGGCCCCACAAGACAGGGTGAGCTCCTGTCCTTAGCCTAGCTCTGCGACGCCAGCTGGATCCCATCGTATTGGCTCTGCCTTTCTATTGGACTAATTCAGTGGCGTGGAGAGGGGGGATTTGCTGCTTGGGTAACAGCCTATCCTCCATAACAATCCAACCCAGGCTTTCATGCTTTGCATGCAGCGTGTGCAGCACCGAGCACGATACCATAGTCTTTCAAGACGGAGGCCTGCTTTTTTTTAAACATGTATTGTGCTTGGGATTTTTAGTGGATGGAAGTTATTTGGAGACAAGTATAGATCTTTTTTTAATAAAAAATGTAAACATATACATTTTCTAGTTGTAGTAATGGATCTGCACTGACATACAGCCATCTGATGTGCTATCCTAACAGATGTGAAACGGCTGGTATGCTTTCAGTGGAATCCTAAGCATGTCTATTCAGATGCAAGCCCCATTGTATTGATTAATAATTACTCCTAGGAAAGTGTGTTTAGGATTGCAGCCATAACCACTTTTCCCCCCAGGGGTTCTTTGGTTAGGATCCAGGGTGAGAACTCCAAGGCTCAAACACATGACACTGCAGCCATAGCAGAGCCAGGATCATTAGCTAATGGCAAACTATCATGTTCTGGCTTCAGAAGCCTGTTGCATGCATGGGTTGAATGGCAATGTTCTTCCATAGCCTTTCAAAGATATACTGTATATGATACAATCTGAAATCTTTGTTAAGCAACATAAAAAAGTGTTCTTTCGGATCATCTAGTGGAAGCCATGAGTCAGATTCCGCTTTCTCTGAATAGCCACCTGCTAACTACAGTAACTCACTGCTAACCAAGGGCGTAAGTATATGGTTCCTAAACTTTTTTAAATGGTGGCTTTTTTGACCAACTGGGCCACTGGCCACAGCTCAGTGAGGTTGCCATAATTCTCCTCCACAAAAATGGGACAAGATTGCCCATTGCCAAGATTGTCCCACTGCCAGTTTGTTAACACAATCCCCCCAAATTGGGATTGTCCCTGTTTTGTAGGGCATATGGCAACCTGAGGCTTCAATCCTAAACACTGTATAGGGTAGTGGGTTTTTTGCAAGTAAAAAACCTTGTGATGTGGTTTCAACCGCTCCCCACGAAGCCATGGCTTACAGTTTGAGAACAGCTTTCATGAACCCAACTCAATGAGACCCAATTTCATGAGGTCTGAATGAATATCAGGAGCAGTATTTTAAACCCAGATCTAAAGAACTTAAGCCCCAAAGGGGCTTGGTTGCAAAAGCCATACAAAGCACTGATCCATGCACAGACACTGTCTGATTTGCTACGTCTTGTTCTCCACTGGTTTTAAGTTTCTCTCGTCTCAGACTACAAAGGCATGGTTGGGTGAGCTTATACTTCCCTAATCTAAAGAGCTTCATGCAAACATTCATAGGTACCAACCTTCATAGGTTGGCTGGGATGCCGAGACCCCCCGTGGGAAAACTTCCATTATGCAGACACAGTTAAAACTTTGAGTGCACTTTCAGTAAAGTTCTCCATAAATAGGTGCAAGCAATTGTGGGGAGGTGAAACAGTACAAAAGGGGCAGAAATAAAAGAGCATGAAGATAAAGAGAAGTCCCCTAATCCTATTAGCTGGTTCCCAAAGGCAGTTAAGGGCAAAATCCAGAGTAGGGAGCACATAAAAGACATTACGTGCTCCCGTAGTTACTGCACCACCTAGTGAAAACCTATGGGAAATTCATATTGCAATCCAGAGTAACTTATTCTTACTCCGGAGCAAGGACCCCCATAGTTATTCTGGATTTCACCCTAAGTTAAAATATGCACAAAATCAAGGAGTGCCATGTATACAAAACCAAAACATACAATGTATTTTGTGTAAGAATATTACACAAAAATACCAGAAAAATTACATATACCAAAGAGAACCAAGGACGAGAACCAAGGAATGGAAGAGGAAGAAGAGGAAGAATTAAGAAGATGAAGAAGAAGAATTAAAATAGGAAGAATTAAGAGGATGAAGTTGGTTAAAATATGAGAACCCACATGACACAAAGGTATGAAGCAAAGGCTTGCAGGAGGAGATTATCTATGTATCTATGTACTTGTATCTATCTATCTATAGTATAGTATCTATCTATCTACAGTATGTATCTGTCTTTGTATCTACAGTATTTATATACTGCTTTTCAACTAAAAAGTTCACAATGTGGTTTACAAAGAAAATAAAATAAGTAATGGCTAATGGAGGATCAAGGCAAATCTTTGAAACTGAGGCGGAACGAAGAGGGTTAAAAGAACATGGAGCAAAAGAACACGGAGCAAAAGACACACAAGTGTGGCAGGAGGGGAGGAAATTGGAAAAAGCCCAAAAAGGCTTCAGGAGGAGGAAAAAACACAACAGAACCAAACGTCCAACCAGATCTGGTTGGGATAGAAGAGCGAAAGCCAGACAAGGAGCTGCTCAATGCTCACCCGAGTCCCCAATGATGAGCAGTTTGAACAAGTGGTCATAATCCTTGGCAGCCATTCATGTGCCGGCTCAGCTCCTCCTCCGTCACGCTCCTTCCTTCTTTCCTTCCTTCCTGCGGGGGATTTCGTGGACACTCCCACACCTTCCAGTGGGAAAAATGTTTGGCCTCAAAGCCCCATGGCAGCTAATCAGGACATCATGTGGAGCCGGCCAGCTGGGGTCTTGTCCAAATTTCTCCACCACTCAGTCCCAAGATCCAGAAACGTTTCCAAACGCAGGACTGGATTGTGCCAAGTGTGGCTCCTGCCTGGGCAAGGCACAAGATTGCAGGTTTTTCCTCCCAGGCGTGTGTTCTGGAAGGTGATGCTTTGGGTTTCGTAGGCCTGTCCAAGCGTCTCTCTGCAGGCTGCCAGGAGCAGATGCAGCCACTACTTTCAGCTCAGCTTCCTTAAAATCAAGGGACAAAGAGCCACAGAGCTGAGTTTGCAGATGGAGTTCCTTCTTTAGGTGCCATCAGGCTGTGGAACGTGTGCCTTTGCTGTGCAAGATGAAACCAAAAGGAGATCCACAGTGGATGACGACGTTGGTTGCAACAGAGGCAGACAGAGAAAATATAATAAATTAATAATATTTATAATATTTAATAAAATAATAAAAATAATATATAATATTACAAATTTAATATAAAATATAAAAATATTATGAATTTAAAATATAATATAGTAAATTTATAATATAATATTATAAATTTAAAATATAATAAATTTAAGCAATGAGAAGCAATGGCATGTTTCTTCCTCTGGGGTACTTTCAAATTTAAACCGGGGGGGGGGGTCAAAAAAGAGGGAAAGTACTAAGAGCTATATTTGGTAGCATAGCTAGAGGGGGGCTGAGTTGTCAATCTTTGGGGGAGGCATGGAAGAGACCCTCCCCTTTGGAGGCATTCCAGGTGTGGGAAGCAAAACAGAGGCCTAGGCATGGAATGGCTCCAAAGGTTTCACACCCCCACCCGGACTGACTGCTCCACCCCCTCTAGCTATCCACTCCCTATATTAAGGGATGAGGCCTCCTTCAATCTTGGATGACTATGGTATTGTGCTTGGCGCTGCATACGCTGCATGCAAAACACGAAAGCCTGGGTTAGATTGTTATGGAGGATAGGCTGCTACCCAAGCAGCAAATCCCCCCTCTCCACGCCACTGAATGAGTCCAAGGGAAAGGCAGAGCCAATACGGGCTAAGGACAGGAGCTCACCCTGTCTTGTGGGGCCGACCCGGGTCTCGAACCTGGCCTGCTGGTTAACAGGCACAGTGTCTTAACCACTTGCACCACCCACAGCCCTTATTATAATATCCCCCCATAAGTGGGAAACCACAGCTTTCTTCTGTAGAGGAAGTGGTTGTAGGAACAGAGGAAAAAGGCATGGGGGCAATCAATGCAGGGGGAGAATACATGGGAGCAAATCAGTGCAGGGGGAAATACATGGGGAAATCAATACATGGAGCAATCAATGCAGGGGGAAAATACATGGGGGCAATCAGTGTAGGGGGAAATACTTGGGGGCAATCAATACATGGGGCAATCAATGTATGGGAGAGAATACATGGAACAATCAATGCAGGGGGAAAATACATGGGGGCAATCAGTGCAGGGGGAAATACATGGGGCAATCAATACATGGAGGCAATCAATGCAGGGGGAGGACACATGGGGGGCAAATCAGTGCAGGGGGAAATACATGGGGGGCAACCAATGCAGGGGGGAAAAACATGGGGGCAACCAATGCAGGGGGCAATCAGTGCAGGGGGAGAATACATGGGGGGCAACCAATGCAGGGGGGGAAAACATGGGGGCAACCAATGCAGGGGGCAATCAGTGCAGGGGGAGAATACATGGGGGGCAACCAATGCAGGGGGGAAAAACATGGGGGCAACCAATGCAGGGGGCAATCAGTGCAGGGGGAGAATACATGGGGGGCAACCAATGCAGGGGGGGAAAACATGGGGGCAACCAATGCAGGGGGCAATCAGTGCAGGGGGAGAATACATGGGGGGCAACCAATGCAGGGGGGGAAAACATGGGGACAACCAATGCAGGGGGCAATCAGTGCAGGGGGAGAATACATGGGGGGCAACCAATGCAGGGGGGGAAAACATGGGGGCAACCAATGCAGGGGGCAATCAGTGCAGGGGGAGAATACATGGGGGGCAACCAATGCAGCGGGGAAAAACATGGGGGCAACCAATGCAGGGGGCAATCAGTGCAGGGGGAGAATACATGGGGGGCAACCAATGCAGGGGGGAAATACATGGGGCAATCAATACATGGGGCAATCAGTGCAGGGGGAAATACATGGGGGGCAACCAATGCAGGGGGGAAAAACATGGGGGCAACCAATGCAGGGGGCAATCAGTGCAGGGGGAGAATACATGGGGGGCAACCAATGCAGGGGGGAAAAACATGGGGGCAACCAATGCAGGGGGCAATCAGTGCAGGGGGAGAATACATGGGGGGCAACCAATGCAGGGGGGAAAAACATGGGGGCAACCAATGCAGGGGGCAATCAGTGCAGGGGGAGAATACATGGGGGGCAACCAATGCAGGGGGGAAAAACATGGGGGCAACCAATGCAGGGGGGAAAAACATGGGGGCAACCAATGCAGGGGGCAATCAGTGCAGGGGGAGAATACATGGGGGGCAACCAATGCAGGGGGGAAATACATGGGGCAATCAATACATGGGGCAATCAGTGCAGGGGGGAAATACATGGGGGGCAGTCAACTTGGGGGGCAGTCAGTGCAGGGCCATGTGTGGGGAATGCGTGGAGGGCTTTGGGGGTGGAGGGTCAGAGCAGGGCAGCGCTTACAGGGAGCGGGTCTTCTCTGCTGCGGGACTGCTGTGGTCAGATGACGGCGCTGCTGCTGCTGCTGCTGCCTCCGCCCTTCTCTTCCTTCCCTCCGGGCCGCTCTTCCTGCTGCGTCCTCCTCCCTCCCTCCGCTCTGCTCTGCTCTGCTGGGGCTGATGGAACGCTGAGGAGCGACCCGGACCAGCTGGGAGGGAAGGGGCGGGGCTTGATTGTGATGGGCGGTGCTTGGAGACAGTGGTGGGCGGGGCCAGCGCTCAGAGGAGGGGACTGAGAAGGGAGTGGGCGGGGCTTGAGGGAGAGGTTCTGGTGGCCACGCCCACCAGGGGAGGACTGCAGGGGTGCTTGTCTCAGTCAGGGGGAACACATACATGTAGATGTACATGCACAGCACACGTACATCACATGCACTTAATGTGTTCATGACATACATGCACATCTCATGTACATATCATGCACATCACATACATACATATAACATGCATCCAGATCACACGCACTTAATGTGTACATGACATACATGCACATTATATGTACAACACACATGCACATCCTACATATCACACACATCACATCATCACATAAACATGTGCAACACATACATGCACATCACAATCATGTGCGTCACATGTATGTCACTACACATCTATCTACAGTATTTATCTACACATGCACTTCACATATACAAAACATAAACATGCACTTCCGACACATGCACAGCACATGCACATCATCTATACATCCACATCACAATCACATGCGCATCCCATGCACATCACATAAACATGCACATCACATAAACATGCACATCACATCTGCATTATATATACATGCACAGCACAAATATATGCATATGCACACCCAATGCACATGCATGGGAATGGATTCTGAGTAGCCACCATGCAGAGGAGGACGGAGCTGCCCTGTGTGCTCCACTGACTGTGCCCAGAGGTGATCAGAGAAGCTGGGTGCCGAAACCTACAACAACCCCTCACTTATTATGGGGAAACAAAGCCCCACCTGTTGAATTTCTGAGAACAGGCAGGATTTACTTATGAGTAAACCATGCAGGAGAGGCCTCAGCTGCGCTGCTGATCAGAGAAGGTGCAGGAAGCCAAAACCCAGAGCCAACCCTCAGTTCAACTATGGAGGAGGATTTGGGAAGGGAAATTGAGGGGTGTCCAAAGTTTTAACTTCAGAGGTCCTGGACCTTTAACAAGTGTGGAAAGGAGGGAATTTCAGCAGGTGCAGCTTCTCATCTCACTGACAAGTTGAACCTGCTGGTGTTCCCTCTTCTATGCACTTGTTAAAGGTCCAGGAGCACTAAGATTGAAAGTTTGGCCACCCTGCAATAGGGTGATGCAAAGATCGCTTGAGGGCCACGAGGAGCAACATGTAATTAAGTGGCTGGATTTACAACCTGCTTGCTCTTTAGGGGTTTTGTTTATTTTCTGCAGGGTTCCTGGACAGCTTCATGACAGGCAGAAATTCATCAGGTGTCACTTTCTCTGCATAGGAACTGATGAAAAAGTTCCACCCGTTGAACTTCTGAGAACAGGCCAGATTCTTAGTTAACTGTCAAACTAAATAAGAATACTGTATTTACTCAAATCTAACGCGCCATTGAATCTAATGTGCACCCCAATTTTGGAGACTAATTTTGGCTGGGAATGGTGCGCGTTAGATTCGAGTAAATACGGTATTTTTGTAGATAATATTTAGTACAGTAGTAGTAGATGGTATTTGGTAGTTGATAGTATTTAGTACAGTAGTAGTAGATAGTATTTGGTAGTTGATAGTATTTAGTACAGTAGTAGTAGATAGTATTTGGTAGTTGATAGTATTTAGTACAGTAGTAGTAGATAGTGTTTGGTAGTTGATAGTATTTAGTACAGTAGTAGTAGATAGTTTTTGGTAGTTGATAGTATTTAGTACAGTAGATAGTACAGTACATTAGTAATACTGTAGATATTATTCCTCCTTTAGCTATACTACATCTAGAGATACTTCTAAAAGTCTGCTGTGGCAGTAAATCTTACGGCACCACCAAGGCCAACTGATGGTTGCATGCTCTTCTGCGGATTGGAGCCCACTTCATTCCACAGGTCCCAGGGGTCCTGGCTACTATTCAACCCTTGTCCACCCTAACTGGGATTCCACGTCTGTGGGGCTCGGAGGTGAAATTCCCTTCTCTGTTTACTTTGACCATCTGCCTCATCTGTCCGTTCCACATTCCTCCCTGGAGGGCTGAGATGCCAACTGCAGCCACCCCCTCATACAGGACAAGAAATGCCCGCATTGTTCTCTCCCTCGGCCAGCATGCGGGTAGAAAAATGCCACCCAGATGGGCACAGCTGGTGTGGAAGGGAAAGGAGGGCACCAGCAAAAGCGCCACGAGAGTCTGTCGCTGGAACAAGGGATGACAGTTTTCTCGGTCGGATTGCGTTAATGCCGTATAAACAGTCCATGACCCAGTACTAAAGTGCAGTAAGCAAACTCTGATTGGATTAGTTTCTGTTTTCTCCAATGGCAACTATTTGGTGTATTTTTTTCCTAGAAAAATCTACAGCGGACTTAAATAGTAGCAGCATTTCAAAGAGGGGCCTCCGTTCTATGTTCAGGGCAAACAACAAGCTCAACTGATTTGACTCACATTTGCCACTTCCTTGGGCCGGGAACTAATCTCAACAGCTGTTACAAGGCAGGGTAGACACCGTAACTCTGAAATATGATAAATTATGCTGCAGTCCTGAACACACCCTCCTGGGAGTAAGACCCATTGGGTAAAATAGGCTGGGTAAGTAAGACCCACTAAGAAAAATGGGCTGGGAGTAAGACCCATTGGGTAAAATGGGTAAGGATTGCAGCCGTAGACGTGAGCATGTGCAGAGTTCCTTTCCTTCATTGGCTACAATCCTAAAGATACTTTCCTGGGAGTAAGTCCCATTGAACACAGTGGGGCTTACTTTTGAGAAGACATGATTAGGATTGTGCTCATTGTTACCATTGCTACAGCTGGTCCTAAACACACAAGGCTCCAGATGAAAGGTCATCAGTTCCAAGCGGCCTTGAAGCCTCCTTTCTCTCCTTTTGCAAATGATCCATGATTTGAAGTTGGCATCTCTTATTTACTGAAATACAGTGGAGCCTCACATAAAGAGTTTAATTCGTTCCAGAGGCATGCTCTTTAAGTGAAATGCTCTTTAAGTGAAGCAGATTTTTCCATTGGAAATAATGGAAACTCAGACAATTGGTTCCACAACCCCCAAAATATTCATATAAAAATATTAATTGGATGTAAAAATGATAACAAAACACTGGAATTGAATTCAAAATATGCATTCAATGTGCATGATCCTATGAAGTCTACTTAGGCTGCAATCCTAAATACACTTTTCTGGGAGTAAGCCCCATTTAACACAATGGGACTTACTTCTGAGTAGACATAGTTACTAGACTGCAATCAAAGACACTTTCCTGGGAGGCTTACCTGGGCTGCTGCTGGAGGTTCAAGGTGGTCGGTGGGGGCACTTGGGGCAGTTAGGGGCAGCTGTCTCTGACACCTCCAGGCAACTGCCCCCAAGTTGGGGGCAGTTAGAGGCAGCAACGCTGGCTGGCAGCCCTTTTAAAGAGCCTCCACGCAGAGCGTCAGGGCTGCATAGCATGCGTGCCCAGAGCGCACTTGCTTGTTAAGTGGAGCAGAACTTGTTATGTGAAGCAAGAGTTCTTGGAAACTTTGGATTGTTATGTGAAACGCTTGTTCAGCGATGTGCTTGTTAAGCAAGGTGCCACCGTATTTTAGTTTGCCTCTGCCTACACAGGCTTTCAATGCTGCTTGGAGCATATCCATTAAAAAATATTATTTTAAATGTATTTGTGTGATTAAACATCACTGAACAGCAATTAACAAGCGAATAAGGAACTAATGGCACAATCAACAGCGCAATAATGTACGTCTACTCAGAAGTAAGTCTCATTATGCTTAAAGGGACTTAATCCCAGGAAGGTGTGGAAAGTGTGAAAGCCACACTTTTTATTGAGCACAATGGGACTTCTGAGTAGACATGCTTAGGATTGCACTCTTAAGTGTCTGATCAGTGGCATCACCAGGTGGGTGAGGGCCACATAAGATGACACCAGTGCTGGATTTATGTATAAGCTAAACAAGCTATAGCTTAGGGTCCCACTCTCTTCGGGACCCCCCAAAAAATTAAATTGTATTTTAGTTCAACAATTACTTTGATAAAATACATATTTTGTTATGTGCAAATGGCTTTAGGCTATTAGGCTTTGGCTTTGGCTATTAGGTCCATAAATTACCATATAGCATATATTTAACACAAAAAAAGCAACAAACAGTCCTTGACAAAAGGACATCTGGACATATTAAGGTCCCCATTACCTTTAATAGCTTAAGGCCTCATCAAACCTAAATCCGGCCCTGGGTGACATGCACATGGGGTGGGAAGTGACACCACTACTAGCTAAAAAATTTTAAATCCATTTTTTAAAAACTAATACCGTAATGTTATAGACCACTTAATGTGTAATTTCATGCAGAATGTAATGAAACAAACTGAAATATCTTTATTATATATCAAACATTATATCAAAAAACCCAGCAGGAGTGGAGTGATGATACATCACCATGTCCACCATGCATGGCATTTCCCTTAAGATATCACTTAAGATATCCAGATCCCAAACTACTTAGGGCTTTAGAACTTAAAAAAAATTTAAATGGAAATTCAGTCCAAATTCAGTCCACGTGCAGGTAAGCAGATAGTATATTGGTGTATCATGGACAAAACAGCAGGCCGGAGCTATAATCCTGAGGCTGTAATCCTATATGCACTTATCTGAGAGTAAGGTTGCTATCCTAAACACACTTTCCTGGGAGTAAGCACAATTTAATATAATAGAACTTACTTATGAGTAGACAGGCATAGAATTGCACTCTGAATCCCATTAAACATGTTAAACTTCTGAGTAGGCAAATGTTGCATTGCACTGAAAGTGACTGTATGTTCAAAGAAAAGGTGCCCAAATATTTGCCAGGCTGCCTTTAATCTAAGGACTTATTTCTTGGACCATCCGCTCCCTTTCAGAACAATCCTGTTTCCAATGCTGGATCCCCCCCAAAAAAGAAGCTATCTCCTTACAGCAATTTGAGAGCGGCATAAAAATTAAGAATGATACTTCTTTATTTAATAAACAGAATATTATTTAAACCTGTATTAACAAATATACAACAAAAATATTCTATAACAATATACATTTTTTCCCTTTGTAGATAAATAAATCTCTATTATGATTCATCCCGTCAGCTAGCTTGGATATTTATCTGTAATTTTACTTTTTTTAGTCCTCCACTTCTTCCGCAGCAGAGAAATTACACTTGGAATGGAAAATAGCATGTGCTTCCATGGTTGTTAATGCAAGCAGGTGCATTATCAAAGGGAAGATGAGTAGAAAAAAGGGACACAAGCATCACTAACTCTATGACCAAGTAATGTTGCTACTACCTCCCCCATAGAATCAGCTAGGCACTGCTTGTTTGCATAAAGACATACAGATTTTAGAAGATCATTATCTAGTGATGTGTTTTCAGGTGTTTTTTAATAGCAAAATCCTATTGTCAAGTATATTCAGATTGCAATCCTTTGCATGCTTACCTGAGAGTAAGCCCAACTACCCAGTGAAATTAACAACCAGTTCCTATGCCCATCTGGCAGCCACTTTTAAATGGCTATTTTTAAACTTTATACGTCCCATCTCTTGTTAACAACCAGTTCTATAGAGTAGGTGCGAACCTGCTGGAGCCCTCCACTGCAACTACCCATAGTAGTAGGACTTATTTCTGTATAGGATTGCAGTTAGTGTACTATGGTACTCTGCTGCCACCTACTGGAGGTGGTAATACTACCACCCACTGAAAGGAAGCATGCCTATATGGCAATGGTACTCGGGTATTTCACCCCAGGTAGGGTTGCCATATGTGCCGAAAAACAGGATTGTGTTCACATACTGACAAATGGGACAGATTTTGTGGAAGACAACTTTGTCCCAATTTTGTGGAAGACAACTATGGCAACCCTAACCCTCGGACCCCCTTTCCAACTTAAAAATCTGTCAGGGACCTTGTCAAACTTACTGGGATGTGACATCACTGTGATGCCACAGCTCGTCCATGACTTCTCAGAAGTCCCATTGTGTTCAAAGAGACTTACTCCCAGGAAAGCCCAGTGCCAGATTCCAAGATGGTGGATCCCAGCCTCTTGTGACCCCCCTGATCAAGGTGGTGAACCCCCAAGGAGGACCCAACCCCCACTTTGAGTACCACTGCTGTACAGCATTTAAGAGGAAACATTACAAGACACCCATTTTCTGCCTATCTCACTGCAATAGGCTGCAGGATTGCCTCATATTTCAAGAGCCCCAACCCCACAACAAGGCACATGATTGGGTTTTCTTGTTTATTCCCTATCCACTCTATTCAAATATGTAATCCTAGCTAAATTCCTTAGTATTCTTTCTTCAAGCAAGGAAAGCAGCCAAAAGGGAAATCAGATTTACGCAGGAATTTAAAGTCAAAATGGAATTTTGGCAGTCAAAATGAAACCCAGAAATAGCCATGGGGTCCTACATGCCTGCAACAGAGGTACCCTGAGAGTAATTGCTCCAGGTTTCTGAGTAATCAGCTTTAAATTCATTCCCTCAAACACTGAAGTGGATTAAATTATTCTACCCTGCTTCTGGGCTATAAGGGTGAAAAGAATCAGTTCCTTTAGTGGGACTTTAAATGACCAAGCGGTAGGAAATTTGGGGTGACTGAGACCTCAACCAACGGAATCATCTAGAAAAATCCAGTCTGCTGACTCATGCCTCCAACTGGCCTGCAGCGTGGCTTACGCAGCTGTTGGATTACAACTGGAAGTGGATAGCCAGAGGTATTAAAAATATAAATTAGCCACTTTATTTGGTTGTTGAGGGCCTTGAACAGCAGGATTGGGAAAGACATTAGACTGCAATCCTATCCACATTCACCAGGGAGTAAGCCCCATTGATTTAAGGGGGCTTGCTTCTGAGTAGATATGCATAGGCTTGGGCTGTTAATAATGTGTTCACTGCCCTGTGAAGAGTGAACATTTGAGGGTTTTTTCTAACGGTGTGTTGAGAAAGATATGAGGAGGGTTTCTCACTGTGATTTCTATCCCAAACATTTTGGAGGGTGGATGGAGTTGGGGCTTTCAGAAGTGACTGTGTGAATCAAGCTAAGTTTTGATTCAGTACATCCACATGTACTGAATCAAAACCCCATCCACATATACTGAATCATCCACATGTACTGAATCAAAACCCAGTCAAAACCATGTGGGTTTTGATTTCCCCACAAACTACAGTCACTATCAGAGTAGACAGCACTGGGAAAATGGACCAATGACCTGACCTTGGAGAAGACAGTCCATGTAAACTACAATCCCATCCAAACCTTCTGTTTATTAGGATGCCCTAAGTACTTAGAGTTTCTCAACAAGGCTGGTTGGTCACTTGGCATAACTTAGAACCCACAACTGTGCCAAGTAGCATGTATATTAGGAGTATAATAAATATTTTTTTTACCACAACATTAGTCACAAGAGAACCTTGATTGCACCTCTGGAAAGTCTACATTCCTTTTTAATCCCATTTCCAGGACCAGTCATTAAATTTCAGATGACCAATTCAGTCAGTGAAACCGACACCGAGAAAGTCGGTGTATGAAACGTATCATGACTGAAAAAATCCTTGTCAAAGAATTTGGCTTGGGGTGTGCTGACAGACTGTTTCAAGGCACCAGATGAACATCAGCCCCTGAGCCACCTCAAGACTTCTCTCTCACTGGTGGCTGCCACGTTGCCCATCCTGCAGTTCAGCTTCTTCTTTTATTTAGTCTGGGCCTTTTGTATCCTTTCCACTGTCTTCCTTTTGCTCGGACACCTTGAGCATCCCGTCCTCTGCACCTCTGGATCCCTCAACTTTTCCAGAAGAGTGAGAGGAAGCTTGAGCCATTAGGGGCACTGTTACCACGCCGGAAGAACGGGGAATTCTTGCCTTGAGTAGTTGGACTCTTGGGTGAGGAGGCCATGGAATGGGCGGCACGTTCCTGCTGCTTCTGGATGAGTTGCTGGTGGATGATGTACTGAATATCATCCTGTACGCCAGAATAAAACTAGTTATTATAGAACCTACAAGAAATGAAACCCCAGGAATTTTGGAAAACATTTTTTTCTGTTTACTGATCTTTAGCTTTCTCTTCTCCTTGCAATTATTTCTTCTCAAGCATGATTAATAGAAGATTAATTTTTATTTCACATTCAATTCTTTTTTCTCTCTCATCAGCAATTTTTCCTAGATACCATGGGCTTATTCAAGCACTTTTTAGTGTCTGCTTTTGTTATCCTGTTCTTAATGTTCTTCCTGCAGCTGCAGCCTTCCTATCCAGCCATGTTTCCTTTGCCTTTAGGTCCCCGCTAAGAATTGGAATGAATCCCAAAAGCGAACTTGGAACCAATTACGAATTTGTAGGAAGAGTCAAAAATTCTCACGCTCATTTCAGTTGGGTCAGTGTGTGAATCTGGATTTTATTAAACTCCAGAGAAGCCAAACTGGGATCTTACTGGTGATGAGGGATTCTAAAAAAATTGGCACTTGTTGCTGTTAAGGTTTTCCTTATGCATTGCACACTCCATCCTCTCCCACCCCCCAGCATACAAATTGGGAGGGCCAAAAAAAGGTTTTAAAGTTATGGATTTAATCTCAGGAAATGTTTCCCATCGTACTCACTTGCCACGCTTCCAACTCCTGGGAAAGCGCCATCTTCTGGCGTATGACTCGTAATAACTGCTGGCTCAGGGAATCCCGTTCCAAAGAGATTTTTGCCAATTCCAATTCCATTTCACCTTTCCTAGCAAGAAAAGCAGAGAGGAATTCAAGCAGAGCAAGATATTTTAAAAATCAAGCCAACCTAAAGAACAAGCATCTGCAGGCCGATTCATTCCCCCGCCCTGCCAAAATTCTGATCTGCCAGTTGTCCTGAGACTGCCAAGTCGAGAAGGACAAATAGGCAATTTTTCCACTCTTGACATCAGACAAGGACCACTGGATAGCAACACCACTTCTGCACAGGCAACAGGGTGACCATATCACCAGAAAAACCCGGATTTGTCCGGATTTTTAGCCTCCTGTCCGGGTGTCCTACATTTTGGCTTCATTTTGAAACTTTGCGATAATGCACGGTACCCCATCATGCCATATATCATTGGATTTGTATTGAAGAGCAGAATCCAATGCAAAAATAAGTTTGGAGATATCTCCTTCCTATCAAAAGTTATGGTAAAAAAACAAAAAAACCCCAAAAAATACACTTTTGGCAATTTTTTAAAAGCGGGTAGGAATTTTGGCCTGGGATTAGGAATTTTGGCCCTGGGGTTCAGAAATTTTGGCCCTGGGGTTCAGGAATAATCTGGTCACCCTGACACCAGCAAAGGAAGACCAATTGGCCCCCGACAGAGAAACATTATTGTTTGCAACTTACTGTACATTAGGGCTGCCATAATTCTCTTCCACAAAACCGGGACAGGACCCCCTGTCCCATTTGCCAGTATGTAAACACAATCCCCCCAAATCGGGATTGTCCCTGTTTTTCAGGACATATGGCAACCCTGCTGTACATGTTAGTACTGAAATTTGTTGATACCAATCAGAGACTAGATACCAATCTTGAATCCAACCAGAGAATAAAAGTCTGCCTGAAATCTGAATTTATCTTTTGATTTTACAAACCGCAGGGAAACTGCAAGTCCTTCCCCCCTATTTTCCTCTCCCATTTTTTAGCTTACTATAAGATCATAAAAAGAGCCTTGCTAGATCAGACCAAGGACCTATCTAGTCCAGATTCAATTATCTCACAGTGGCCCACCAGATCCCTCTAGTTGCCAACAAGACCTACAGGAAGCCTTCATTCTGTTGCCACTCCCTTGCATCTGGCATTCAGAAACAGACCCCCTCTCAAACCCAGGGGTTGCATATTGTCCTCAAGACTTGTAACTTGTGATGGGCTATTTCCTCCATAAATTTGTCCTTTTAAAGTGCCACCACCACATCATGCAGCAGAGTTCCACAGACTGAATGTGTACTGGATATAGAAATCTTTCCTTTTGTTTTTCTATGACTGCAATCCTAACCACGCTTTCCTGGGAGTAAGTACTATTGAACACAGTGGGACTTACTTCTGAGTAGACATGCTTAGGATTACACTGTTAAGTCTCTTGCTGGTCCAGTTTCGTTGTTGTTCCCTGGTTGTGCAAGAGAAAAAACTTCTTTCTATCCACACTAACCTATGAATACCTCTCAATCATGTCCCATGTCAATTATTTCCCATGTCAGACACCTCCTTTCTCAACGAAAGAGCTCTGTATATTTTATCCTATTTGGAATTTCTTCCCTTGATTGATTAGATTAGATTTGTATTCACTTTCACCCCTTGTTTGTCATGGCTTTTATGATTTTTAATTCTGAGGGTAGAGTCTTTATCTCTTTATTATATATCTACAGGCATCCCACCAGAGGAGCTGCACTGAATTTTTGATTTGTGCAAGTAACTTGGGAGAGACAATATTTGTCTGTCAATAGCAATTTAAAATAATAATAATTATTCAGAATAAAAAGTTCATAAAACAATTTACATCACATACCCGACAATTCAGAGTAACTACGGGAGCACGTAAGAGACATTATGTGTACCCGTAGTTACTGCACTACCTAGTGAAAACCTATGGGAAATTCATATTGCAATCCAGAGCAAATTGTTCTTACACCAGAGCAAAGACTCCATGTAGTTACTCTGGATTGCACCCATAGTTTCCTAGTCCTTTCTACACGAGGAAGCAATGACAGAGAAGGGTGCTCCGCACCGAGTTCCTCATTCTGACCTCAAGATGTCACCCTTTTATGGTTTAAACATTATTTGCACATATTCTGATCAGGGGAACATGCTGGTTTGTACTTAAAGGGAGCCAGACAGGCTTTCCTGAAATTCAGCTTCTTCACTTTGCTGCAGTTGCAGGAAAATATAGGGTGCCCAAGGGCTCCGAAGCAGACAGGAGCAGTTCCTCTGCCAACTACTTGAGATAGGGAGGGTTCCCTGGAGCTAGAAAGTTTGCTTGGAGACAGAACAGAAATGCTTACAGCTGTCATAATGCTTACAGATTAAGATCATTTCAGTTAATTGCCCGTCTTTGAAGTTCTTAATTAACCCATGGGAGCAAACATTACAGCAGTTCAAACAACAGGAGAGGTTTTGAGGTATTTAAATTGGGCAGCAGGCTTTGTGAAACTAACCTTTGACAAGCTGATGTGGGAAACCACAACAATTAAGGAAACAAACCATCCATAACCAGAGTGGCTAAGGGCCAATGACACAGTGGCTGCGATCTTTGCCTGGACAGGTATGGTGGGCCCTGGCCTGGATAAAACCCACTATGCTGAAGGGGTTCAATCTCCGCTTCCAACTGTACCCTTGTTGTTCAGAGGTGATCAGCAGTCCAATCCTAAGGGCTTACCACCAGGGCACCGCCAATGACGTAAAGCATTTTTGCAGTCCCCAGCTCCGGTCCAGTGCCAGTGTGGTGTTGGTAAATGGGGATATGGGGAAAGGTGGGGAAAATGCACTCTAGGACAGGGGAAAGGGTGGGTGTGGTAGGTGAGAGTGGGGTAGGAGGGGGCAGGACCAAAGCCTATATGTAGAGCCTACACATGGAGATTCTACAGATACCAAAAGAATCAAGAATCTCGTATAGGTGTCCCCCGCTTTCTGACAGTTTGTTTTCTGATGATCCACTCTTTAAACACCTTTCAGTTATACCCAGAACGCATTCATTCAACACATGTTTCATTCTTTCAACCTCCCTCTGCTGAGCTAAAGGCCAAAATTGCTCTCCCTCATATTGTAGCTCCTGGTCTAATCCCATTCCCAAAGGAGTTAATGAGAATCCATTTGCAGAAAACCTTCAGTGGCAGCAGGAATTTGCAAGGGAAAGGGGGTATTTGTAATTTGCTAGCTATAAAAGCATGAATACAATAACTAATTAATTGATTAATAATTAATAAACTAAAAAAGATTGGGTTCCTTGTTTCAGTGGTTTTCACTCTTGGACAATGCTCTGGTCTCTAACATGTCCAATGTGGGGGGTGTCCGTGTCTCCTTTGGAGGGATACATCATTTTTGTGCTTCATGAATCTGCTGATCAATCCTGTGCAAGAGCTACATGCATTTTAGGTATTCCATTCCAGTGTTAACATATGTGCTGCTGAAGGATGAGATTACAGGGAAAAGTTTGGGAACTGGTATGTGCACTTTTGTATGGCCAAAGCAGGCCCAGAGATTCCCAGGACACACCCCATCAGGGATATGGGGAAGACATTTCCATTAAGCTTATAGAGACAACAGCACATTAAATATTATAAGGGAAGTGAGGTCAGGAAAAATACCTGCATTTCTGCACTGTATGAATAACACTTGGGAAAAATGTTAATTATCAAAATCTAGAATCCAGTCACTGCATTAAATTTTGGAATAGGAGGCATACAGGGGTTTAATGTGTATTATAAACACCTTATCATAGGCTGCAATCCTAAAGACACTTTCCTGAGAGTAGCCCTACAATCCAGAGCAACTATGGGAGCACGTAAGAGACATTATGTGTGCCCATAGTTACTGTACCACCTAATGAAAACCTATGGGAAATTCATATTGCAATCCAGAGCAAATTGTTCTTACACCGGAGCAAGGACTCCCCGTAGTTGCTCTGGATTGTGCCCTAAGACTCATTGAACACAATGGGGCTTACTTTTGAGTAGACATGGGTAGGATTATCCTCATAATTATGATATCATTTTAGAATGTAAGCCCTTATGGAACAGGGGACCATTTATTTATTTAAACTATTTAACAAAGTTTTGTTGGAAAGCAATATATAATCAATTAAAATAAATAATATCAGAGTATGTTATTTTAATCTGGTGTTTTTTTTTTGTTTTCATTAGCTATCAGTTTGTATATGTGGGTATTTTTCTGGCAATATAAAAAATATGGAGTTTGCTCACTTTATGATAGCCTCATCCCGATCTACTATGGCTAATTTCAAGGCCTCGTCCCGGTTGCTCTCTTGATACAGACGCCTCTGGTTCTCCACCTCCGATTGTAAATTGCAAAGTTCCACGTACTGCAGGGTTACCTGGACATAGGAATTAATAAAGGTAAGATGTTCTTTGAAGACTTCTGCCATTCAATGCCATAATACCCTTTGATGGGACGATGCCGTACACCGTACCTGATCATGGAGTTTCATGATCTCCAGTTCCTTCTGCCTCAATATATCTTGCTCTTGGTGACTCAAGGCGGCCATCCTTTTGGCGTATTCTGCTTCTTCCTCCTCTGATCTCCATGAAGCATTCTTTGGAGCCAAAGGTGAAGGGATGGCCTTGCAGACACCGTTGACCATTGGCTAAGGCAAACAAACAGATCCCCCAACCACTGAGATATTGGTGCCAAATAGATAAGGAGTGAGATATAGCAGCAGCTCATTCAGGAATCACACCTAGGTATTAAGTCACAACCTACAAGTGTCACAGGAACAGATTTTCACCGGCATCTCACAGATCTTTCACAAGAACTTAGTACCACCCAAGGCACAGTTAAACATACCAAATGCTTACCAAAATTAAAGGGACTCGAAGGCGTCTAAGCTATAGACCTGAAAATGCAAGCATACTCAGATCATGAAACTCGGTTCATGAAATTTACTCTCAGGTTAAGGTATCTATAGGATTGCAACCATAAGGCTGCAATCCTAAAGACACTTTCTTCTTGGTTTTGAAGTGTCAAATCTGAGGAATTTTTAAAATATAAATTGGTTGATGACTCATAAAGTGCTGGTATTTGGTGAACCAATTCATCAACATAATACTTTTACAAAGTTTTATTTTTAGACTTAAGATTAAGATTTTTGACAGCAAAATTAATTCACTAGTTCCTTTTTCTGACCATAGTGGCATCCCTAACAGGAAATGGTAAAGGGCGGAAGAAGCCAGCATAGGAGAATATCATTTCTGCTTAATTTTCATATTTTTCCCAGCACCAAAATTATTTTTAGCTCTGTGCTGGAGCAGCTATTTGGCATCCATCAGTCTTGAAAGACTATGTTATCATGCTCGACGCTGCATGCCAAGCACGAAGGCCTGGGTAGATTGATATGGAGGATAGGCTGTTACCCAAGCAGCAAATCCCTCCTCTCCACGCCACTGAAATAGTCCAATGGAACAGTAGAGCCAATACAATTGGTTCCAGCTGTGTCGTAGAGCTAGGCTAAGGACAGGTGCTCACCCTGTCTTGGGGTGATCCGGTTCTCGAACCCTGGCCTGCTGGTTAACAGGCACAGTGTCTTAACCACTTGCGCCACCCACAGCCACCCGCACCCACAGCAGGTATTTAAATGTCTCCAAAATAGGTAAGAAGAAGCAGGGCTGGCTCATAAATGAGGCTGATAGTATAATCCTGACTGCCTAGTTCAACCGATGCATCTGTGCCAGATCAGGGGTGAGGAAGGGAGGCTGGCACATGGAGTTGTGATGGGGGCAGGTGAGGAGTGGGAGGCAGGGGCATGACCTGGCACTTGTGCCAGATCCCAGCCCTGTTTCCTGGACAGTGTAGAACTTTTGGTCTGCTTGGATCTGTGCCACCTTCTGCACCTTCACCTGCCAGTTCTAGTGCAAATTCAGATTGCACTATGAAGGAGGCATGTTTTTGTCTCAGGCAACAGATTGGCAGGAGTTCCTTATTTCTCTTCCCAATGATCTCCATTGCTGCTCTTCTTCCTCCCAGCCCCTGGACTGGAAAAGGAACAGGACGATGACAATATAGTGCATCACTCTCCACACTTCTATCCTGTCCACCACCTTTTCCTTTTCCAATCTGGAGGTACCTGCATGCTTTTATCTATGGAAGTACTTGATACCCACTTATGGTGTAATCAGGAGAATGACATGCACTACTTGCCATATAGTTCTTCCATACCTTAGGAGCTTGCCCTGGTGCTCCTGGAGCATCCTCCAAGCTGCTTTCAATCTCTGACCGGATGGAGGTGACTGAAGTATCTGAGTCATGCAGACGGATCTCTTCCTTCATCTCCCTGACTTGCTTCTGGAGACGACGGTTAGAGGCTCGGACCTCCTCAGCTTCAACTTCTAGTTGTTGCATCTTGGGATGAGAAACAAGAAGATATTGTGGATGAAAAACTCATGTGGTTACGGTTTCCTCCATGAGGTACAGCAGCCCCCCTAGAACCTTCATCCATGTTCGTTGAGGCACAAAGCCAAACATAGCTGACTAAGCTGAGATTAATTAAATCTTACTCACTTCCAGCATGTATCTTGAAATTTTGTTCTAGCTATTGCCCCCTCTATATGTAAAAGCATTTATACCCGTAGCTCCTTTTCGTGGTTTTCTTTACGCAGGAGGAGGAGGTTGTCATGCAGAGTGTCCACCATCGTCTGGATAGATTCGTTCTCTTCCCGAAGCTGGCGGGCCTGTTTCTCCAGATCTTGCTTTCGCTCCATTAACATCATGTTCTGGGGAAGGTATAGGGACCATGCATAAAAACTAGGGTTGCCAACATCTTTTTCAAGCTGGAGCCAGTCCCCATATCCCTATTTCCTGATCAGGTTAGAGTGAGCAATAACAAGAGGGCCCGTACCTTATTTTAAAATGCATTTTTCAGCCCGAGGCAGAAAATGCTCATACCACCACTTCTTCATCTCCAGTTTTTTAAAAATAGCAATACGTTAAAGAATTTGCGCTTCAGTGGAACAAAAAATGTGCCACATCATGGCCCTTACAGCGGGTCCAGCCTGACGCATAGCAGGACAATGTGTCTAGAACTGTTCCTAAAAGCAGTACCGCTGTTTTTGAGTGGGGAGATTACCTATGGAGTCACTAAAAGGCTAGGGGGTGGCAGAGGGTGGATTATGGTACCATGCTGGTAAATGGTAACCAACTCTCTACATCTGCACAAAGCACAGATATATCACCAGAGTTCTCGTCTGACCAGTATACAGATAGAACCTGGGTGCCCAGAGGGGATCCAATAAAATCTGTGAGTCGTCCCTCTATGCAGATGCAACTGGAAGAGTCTTCCACTAATATTCAGTTGGTCCTTTGAGACCCAAGGAGGTTGTGCAAGGCCAAAATCCAGAAGTGCCTTTGTTTTGTATAGGCTCCCTGGGCTTCAGAAGGCCTCCCTCCTGGACAAGACCTTCTGGTTGTATCCAGAAGGTACAGGGGAGCGCTCCTGACATGTGCTGGGTCAAGTCCACAGTTTCCAATCCTGCAGATTAGGAGAGTCTACCTATATTGTGCTTCAAGAAACTGTCATCACTGCATGTGTTTTTGTCTCTTTGTAACTGAATAAAAATGGCAGATGAAGAAAAATCAAAGGTAGACAATATACTGTATTTGCAATATACAATTTGTACCTTGTAATTTGCAATATAAAATTTGCAATTTGTCAGAGATCAATGAAATTGATAGATCTTATACAGGCCATCTCTGTCATCCCAACATTCATTTCACTCATCAAAACACAGTATAGCCCATTGCAAACTATACTAATTTGTGTCTAGGCAAGAAGAGAAAGGTGGAGTATAAGATGATGATCTGCAGATTTTTGGGTGACCCACTGAATATGCTGCATGAAGATACGTCTGGGTGCTTTGAGGATCTTCTTTCAATGGAAATTCTAGATTGGATTATTACTTCATTTTCAGAAACTGAGGAAGTTGGTGTAATGGAGGAAGAAGTAACTGAGCTACAAAATGTCATAAGCTGAAGAAACTATACAGTACCAAGAGTTTTAATTGCAGAAGAAATTGCTGATTGCTATCCAGTATTATGGACAGTGGTTAAGAAGTTTCCTGTTGCATTTCCAACATCATGACTGGTGGATCGTGGTTTTAACGTGGTCGTTCAACTTCTTTCCAAGCAATGAAATAAACTCAGGATTACTAATTGTGATTAAGACCAGATATTGGGAAACTGATCTAACCATCAAGTTCATCCATCACCTTTAGACTTTAGGCCAGCACAACTCATCAGTCTAAATGATATTGAAAAGTTTGTGTCCCTGGATCAAATTCATAATTTTGTTGCATAAATTAAGCTAAAGCATTTTAATTATAATAATAATAAAACTTTATTACAGTCTACAGACCAGCCGCATTTTAATTGAATTTTGAATAAAGATGCAATTAATTGTTACTGTTTGGAATTTTGTCATCATCTTATTATCTGCCTATCCATGGTGTCTTCTTCAGCCAGCTGGTGTTCCTGGTGCAAAGTGAGTGTGCAAAAGAGCGGTCTCCTTCCTCACCTCAGCTTGCAGACTTTGTGTCCGGGCTGCATGTTCAGTACTATTCAGCGTCAATGTCCGATGTTCCCCACGCAGCAAAGCAAGTTCTTCCCGCAGTTGCTGCTCCAGCTGGGCGACCTGGGTGGGGGGAAAGATGGAAATAGGTGGGATTTATTCCTTAAATCTCTTTTTCAGCATTAAGTAGTGAACCAGGCAAAACAGAACAGGCCTCTGAATGTGCATAGTGCATTTATCACTGGATATCCAGACAGTGCTAAGGTGAAAACACATATGAAGCACAATAGAAATGAGAGTGCCTCTGAACATATGCAAAGTACCGCACTGCTATTGATTATATTTTGGTATAAAATTCACCGTAACTGAGAGTCAAACTTTCCAAGAGGCTTGACGACGCTTATTTGTTTTAGGGAGAGAAGATCCACCACTATTGCTAGTTTTTGACAGGCAGCCCAATTATGATCCAGCGGCTCTGCTGGGTCTAACTGGGCCAAGCAGGCTACTGCTACTGGCTCAGCCTGGATGGCTCCTTCTCTCTGCTTCTGCAGACATGACATACAGAACATTTGCAACTGATGCTGAGGAAGTTTAGGATTGGAGTTATCTCCAAGCCAGAATTTTGTACCAAAGACCCACACTTCTCCAACCTGTCTGGTAGTCTTCCTTCAACCGAGGTTCATGCACATGACCTGCATACTTGATCTTTAACAGAAAATAAATTCTCAACATTGTACAAATATATTTTATTACAGAATTTTGCTCTCCTTTGCTCCCCTTCGAGGGTGTTAAAGAAGTCTCAGATCTCATTTTTAAAACGTATGTTCAGATTTGTAACAAGATCTCAGTTCCTAGAACAATGTTCTCATTGGCCTGATAGGGAAGGAAACCTTTCTCATTTCACAATCTAGTTGCAGGAAACAAAGTCACACGTGTAATCAGTTACTTCGGGGAGTCCACCTGGCAACTTAGAATGACGACACAACAAGGCCAATAGGCAGGTGTCAAATTTTGGTTCACTGGTCAAAACCAAAGACACAGCTCCACCCTCATGGGGTCAGGTGAGACCCTCAAGGAAGGGCGGAACTCACAGGTGGGCTTTATAAGGGTTAAGCAGAGGTAGCTCACCCTCTTTGTTCTTTGGGCAGGCAAACAAGCAGCTAAGCAATTGGAGCCCAGGGCATGGGGGGTGACATGGCCAGAAGCATGCTTGACTCTTTTGAGTCCTGCTTGTTCACAGGTATCTTATTGATTTATTGATGGATTAATCAATTCATTGATTAAGGGACTGAGGTTTACACTGCTTGCTTTATGGTCTGCTTAATGGAGTAATAGGATCATCAACCCTCCCTCCCCCCATCTCCCCCCTTTTTCTTACAGGCTTGCTGATGTGCATCCAGGTGCCAGAGCTCCCCTGTGGCCATGGCCCCGGCTGCCCGTGTTCATGGCTGCAGTTGAGACAGTCCCCTTTCCCGGCCGGGGGCGTTCCTGGCGGGGCCCATATGGCTCACCCAAGTCATGGGGAAGGGGACTGCGAGCGATGCGGTCACGGCTGCAGCCGGGGTGGGCGGCTTTGGGTGGGGGCTGCTGGCAGTGGCCTCCATTCTGGCCGGGGAGTCCCCAGCTGCACCAGGTGGCCCTCCCGAGTCGCATGAAGGAGGCCGATGGCAGTGCCACTGCCTGGTGCGGCCTCCATTCCAGCCGGGGGTGTCCCCGGCTAGACCACATGGCCCACCCGGGTCAAGTGGAGGGGGTCGCTAGCGGCGCCGCTGGGCAGTGCGTCCTCCATCCCGGCCAGGGGCGTCCCCAGCCGGACCATGTGGCCCACCAGGGCACGGGGGATTGTCAGCAGTGCTGCTGGCCAGCACGACCTCCATCCCACTGGGGCCCACTTGGGGCACGCGGGAGGGGCTGTTGGCTCATCCTGATTCAGAGGGGGTAGGTTAAGGGGGGGCCGCTGGGGTGCTCAGGAGGCCTCTAACTCGCTGCTTGGCCTACCTGGCAGGAGCATTGTGGAGACCTGCAATAGTGTGGGCGAATGCAATAGATTCTGGGCATTACGTGCTCTGTTTGGGCTTGTCTTGTCTTACTGTGTACATGTTCCTGAGCAGCCAATTGAGAAGTGGGCTGTCATCCTAATCTGCCTTTTGTTTCCCTCTCCATCAGTAGGTATTCTTAGCCACCTAATTTGTCTGTTGCCAGCAGTGCAGAATGCGTACCTCCCAGTGACAGGCTGAGCGCAGAGCCATGGGTCTGGTGCGCTCTGCAGACTCCCTAGGAGTCCAGTCCAACCGTGGCTCAAGGGCCTCTTGTGGCACCAGAGGGGGGGCCAGAGTTAGCAATGCGGTCTCAGCAATTTTACCGAGGGGGAACCCTGGCAGCCCTGAATGGGGGACTGCACTGAATAGAGATTTGGTGAGGGTTCTCATAGCTGAAGTGTCAACAGCTGTGCAGAAGCAGGTTGCAGCATCAATACAGCAACAGGTTCCCATAACTGTTCAGCAGGAGGTTGGAAAGCACGTGTCTGCAGCCTTCCAGGGTGTACCAGGGCAGCCCCCCCAAGCTGCAAGCGCTCGTGAGGTGCCACAGGTGGCCTCAGTGCTCGCTAACACCGCTGAGACTGCATCACTGCCTGCTGCCAGTGCACAGACAGAGGTGCTTTTTGGACGGCCGGAACCAGCTTCGATGGCGGTGGCAACTCAAACCTCTTTGGGTGAGTGCTCCTCTCCACAACCTAGCATGGCAAGGGAGGTTTGGGGGGCTAGTCTGGGCGGGGGGTCAATCCCAGCTGCGGTGGCAGCAGTCACAACTTCTTCGGCTCCACGGCCTTCCACAGTCGAGGTGCAGGTTTCACCCTCCCAGGAGCCTGCCCCTTCAACTCAGGTGAGCCAGGCAGCTGCCAGGGCAGCAGGGAGGGATGCACTAGCCCTCACTCCTGGGCTGATTGATCCATACTCCGCTCCCCTGGGTTGGCACTTGGTGCCTGCAGTGAAGGAAAAAATAAGAAAAGGGGAGTATATAGATATGTTTTCTCTAATGCTACGGGAGCCGGAGCCGGAGCCCAAGTCTGGAGAATGTCCGGCCGCTACCAAAACTACAAAAAACATAAGGTGGAAAAGAATTGGGATAATTGGTTCTGTGGTTTCATGTCTAACTTTGGAGTTATGGTACAGAAGGACCCATCCGCGGCACTGGCATTGGATCTTATGAAATATGCAGATAATCTCAATAAGCTACGGATGACCCACGGGGGCACCAGTTGGGTTCGTTACGACGAACAATTTCGCATAATAAAAAGTGAGGACCCCCACCTTTCCTGGTGTGTTCTTATTCAGATCTTAGACACTATGGTAAGAGTAACCAGAGATAACGAGGATTTCTCTCCTAGGGGGCATCTCTTTTCCAAAGCTGTAGGGAGCAGGCACTCCAGGCATACAGCAAGCCAGCGGGTTTGATCCCCCGGCATTTGTTATACATTTAATGAACATGGCACCTGCCATAAACCAGGCTGCACATACCAACATTCCTGTAGCTCCTGTGGGGGCATTCATCCCACCAAGTTCTGTGGCAACCCTAAAAATGGTAAACACGGGAAAAAGTGGCAAAAGAAAGGGGGTGGCTGAGGCGGGGGCAATAGCGGTGGTACCAACTCTGGGGCAATACAGGCCAACACCCCTGCCCCACAAGGGGCCAAGTCCAATTAAGCTGCCAGCCTTAGCCGCACTGCTGAGCGTTTACCCGGATCGCTCAGCGGCTGACCAGATTTGGACCGGGTTTCGTGATGGCTTTAAGATCCCTTCTCCCCACCTCACAGGAGTGAGGATGACAAAGAATCTCCCCTCAGTTTCTGGACACGAGGCAGTGGTTAGGGCTAAGCTAGCTAAGGAAGTGGCCCTGGGCAGGGTGTTGGGCCCTTTTAAGGACCCCCCTTCCCGACCTCATTATTTCCCCCTTGGGGGTGGTGCTCAAGAACGCCTGGAGTGAGTTCCGTTTAATTCATCACCTGTCATTCCCATCTGAGAATTCAGTTAATTCGGGCATCCCAGAGCACCTTTGCTCTGTGCAATACACGTCCTTCGACCAGGCAGTCCGCATGGTGCGCAGTTATGGCCCGGATGCCCTGATGGCTAAATGCGATATTGAGTCAGCTTTTCGGTTGCTCCCTATACACCGGGATGATTTCTGTCTCCTGGGCATCCATTTTGAGGAACACTTTTACTTGGATGCCTGCTTACCCATGGGATGCTCAGTGAGTTGCGTGCTTTTTGAACAGTTCAGTACAATGCTCGAATCAGGATCAACTGAGGCACAGGTGGGGGGTGTGCACCAATAACCAACCTCAGTCCCCGGCGGGGCGAGGGCAGGGGGTCAACCCCGCCGTGCTGGCAGGTTGCCTGCTCTCAATCCCCGGTGGGATGGGAGCGGGTAACCAGGCAACAGTCAGATCCGACCCGCTCCCCCAGTTTGGGGGAAGGTTAATGGGGGGCGGAACTCGACTGAAAGGGTATGGCTCAAAGCAGTACACGTCAACCCTGGTACCCATGTTTTTGCCTGGGGGCCCATAAAAGATCTGTCAGCTCTCTACCCCAAGCCATGTGGCAGGCGCTGGGGGTCTTAAAATTAACCCCAGTTCAAGTTCAGGTTCAGCCATTTATTATTGGATTATTAATTGGATTAATTGATTATTGATGGTTTATTAATAATCATACAATAAAGTGGCCCATCTCCTCCAGTTTGTTTGTCTATGTGTTTAATGGACCATGCGTAAACCAATGACGACACAAGGCCAATAGGCAGGTCAGGTGAGATCCTCAAGGAAGGGCAGAACTCAAAGGTGGGCTTTATAAGGGTTAAGCAGAGGTAGCCTGCCCTTTTTGTTCTTCGGGCAGGCGAACACCTACCCATCCCATCCTAGGGAATAGTCTGGGCCTTAGCTGGTTGCCTTTTGGAGCCAAGTAGGAATTTTTTGCTACCATCCTGACTGGCCAGTGGAGGGTAGTTTTTTTGCCTACTCCAGACTATCCTCTCTATTTTATGGTCACTCTGAGCAGAGGATGCAGGCGAACGGGTCTGGCTTAAATGGGTTTGGCTTAACGTACAATCAGGATCAACTGAGGCACAGTTGGGGGTGTGCCCCAACAACCAACCTCAGTCCCCGGCAGGGCAAGGGTGGGGGGTCAACCCCCCCAGGCTGGCAGGTTGCCCGCTGTTAATCCCCGGCGGGATGGGAGCGGGTAACCAGGCAACAGTCGGATCCAACCCGTTCCCCCCGGTTGGGGAGAGGGGCAAATGGGGGGCAGAACCCGATTGAAAGGGTATTGCCCAAATCAGTACACGCCAACCCTGGTACCCATGTTTTTGCCTGGGGGCCCATAAAAGATCTGTCAGCTCTCTACCCCTAGCCATGTGGCAGGCGTTGGGGGTCTTAAAATTAACCCCAGTTCAAGTTCAAGGTCTGCCATCTATTATTGGATTATTAATTGGATTAATTGATTATTGATGATTTATTAATAATCATGCAATAAAGTGGCCCATCTCCTCCAGTTTGTTTGTCTGTGTGTTTAATGGACCATGCGTAGGCCAAATGCTGAATCTGGATTTATGATAACACCTGCTGCACTTATCAGCGTTCAGAGAGCTTTGGAAGCCTTATCTCATTTATTTGACCTCCGCAAGGTGAGTTTCCTACATTTCTGGAGACCTGCCAGTCTGGTTAGCACTGTGACAACAAAACAGCATGATCTCACCACATGGCTTATTTGAGTCAAATGGATTCCTTGCTTCATATCAGAACTTGTAGCGCGACACACCTAAGGCCCACCTGTTTTGTGGTTGTGGTGTGCAAGAACCTACACGACTACAAGCAAGGCGGTGTACATTTGGCAGTCTTGCCCTTGAGTTCTGCCCTCAAAATAAGTTCTGCATATGTGAATTTTGCTTTTGAATACTGTATGTATGAATTTTAAAAGAATTAAGTTGGGTTTTTTTCTCTTTCATCCTAAAAGGGAGAAAATCCAAAAGGACGAAAGTAAAATTTCGTAAACTGTGTAAACCTATATATATTCCACTTAGAGTCAAAATAAATCTAAAGGGAAAAATATTCAAACAAAGCCATTCCTCTCAATAATTTTCTGATTTAGGACTTTTGGGGGGGAAATCAGCAAAGCATTAATAAATAAAATGGAATCTTTCAAACAGAAATATATTTTAGAGACTTGTAGAAAGTAACAGCACAAGTCAAAAGTCAAGATAAAACTTTCCAAATGTTTTATTTGTTACATTCATGTGTAACAGCCTTTGTGCAAATGCAGTCAAGACAGATTGCAGTTTAAAGTTGTCAGTTAATTGCTCCCACTTTTCTGTTTTTTTAGACTGCTCACAAAAAATAATATTATAGTAAAATAAAATCAAGCAGAGTCACCACTAAATCAGTTATGGGCACAATCCAGAGTAACTACAGGAGCACATAAGAGACATTATGTGCACCCATAGTTACTGCACCACCTAGTGAAAACCTATGGGAAATTCATATTGCAATCCAGAGTAACTTGTTCTTACCCTGGAGCAAGGATTCCCCGTAGTTACTCTGGATTTCACCCTACATAAGACAAAGGAATAGAGCTGCAGACAAAAATGTAACTCCAATAATACTAGAGCAAGACACAGTTTTGCTAAAGGGGTTGTCTAAAAACCACAGTTGTGGTTACTGGTGTTATAGGTTGTTATTCTTAAACCTGCTGCCAATTTGCTTTCTTTCATATGCCCAAGTTTATATTGTCATACAATGCATCCAATTGAACAGACACAGTATATAAGGGGGAAAGAAGGAGGGATTCAAAAAGAGCAGGTATTTTTAATTGCTTGAATTCCCATTACCATTGTCAAATCCTACCCGAAGTATTAGCTTTCTATGTGCAAGACATGATTCAATCACATCGTCCTCCCAGGAACACCAAGCGAGTTTTTAACCATGAGCAATCTTGCAATCCCGCAGCCCTGAAGCTATACAGTCCCATTAGGGATGTACCACGTGTTTTTAATGAATGTATAGATGCATATGTGCTTTGCTTTTCCTAAAATACACCCTTGTTTCAGCCTGGCCTCCATTATAGACCCAGATTAAAGATCCAAGCACTTATAACTGCCTGTCTCCCAGAATGATTGATTGAGTGACTGGATTGGATTTGCATTCTGCCTTTCTCCCCAATGAGCACCCAAAGCGGGACTAGCCTGGAGTCTCCAAGAATCAACGCCAATCTTCAAACAATGACTGAAAACAATTCTGAATTAATTCAACAGATGGTGCATTTCTAAGCATGCAGCTAGAGAACCCTTCATCAGTTGAATGCCTGCCCGACATTATTAAAGGTAGTATTTTTGGAAAAGTGGAATGCTTCACCAACTTCTACTTTCTGTTGGAAGGGATCCAATGGAAAGTGATCCCTTCACTGATCCTACTAAAGGAATCTCAGCCAGTGGGATCCCAATAAGTCTTACCTGGCTCAGCTGCTCCACCAGCCGCTGATTCTGCTCAGACAGATCCAGGACGGCCTGCGAGCTCTCCCGGCTGGTGCCCTGTTGTTCTAGCCGCTGTTGTCCCAGCTGGGCCCGGGCAGTGACCAAGTCAGCCTCCAACTCGGCCACACGAGTCTCAAACTCGGCCCGTCCTGATTCAAGGTGCAGACGGAGATCATGTTTCTCTTGTTCAAGACGCTGGAAGGGACACAGAAAGGGTCACATCAGGATCAGACCTGACATTTATACAGTGATTTTGGTGTGGCTACCAAATGTGTATATATATTATTATTATTCCCATTTTACAGCCAGGAGGACTGAGGCTGAAAGGGAGCGGAGGTTACTAGGTCTAATGCCACTTAGTAAGTTCCTGGCAGAGATCCAAACCAGTCCTGATTCACAGCTCAGTCTTTTGCACCATCTAAGGGAGCGCCACGATATGGGAGAAGGAAACCACAGGTTCACACTTTGCATTAACTGTAAGATAAGCCACAAACACTGTCTTTAATTTATTCATTTAAGCTGTTTCTATACCGCCTTTCCCCAGGCAACAGGTCTCAACAAACAAACACGGGTTTTTCTCACATGATGGTTGCAAGTCTCTTGTTACTTTCTATGATGAGAATCAAAGAAGAATCTTCCTCCCATTTGGTTTCATTTCTCAATGTGTGTTCCAGAGAATGGGGGGATATATTCTGAAGCTGCAAACAACTACCATTCAGATTCACATCATTAGGGATGTGAATCTGCAGCATCAACTCCTTTGGTTCAGTAGCATCAAATAGGAATTAATACTATTTAGCCTTCTCTATCATCCCCCCAATAACATCTCAATTGGGTTCTCTTTGGATGCAATCCTAAACCTGTCTGCTCAGAAGGAAGACACATTATATTCAATGAGGCTTACTCCCAGGAAAGTGTGTTTAGGATTGCAGCCATTGTCTCTCATTTTACCTGCTGATCCAAACCAGGCTACATGCAGATCCTAGTATATGTTACGTTGCATTCTTTCAGATTCTGAAAATTATTTGCCCAATTTTCAGATTTTTTCAGATTCTGAAAATTATTTTCACACCACCATGTCTGAAAAGAGGTGCACTGCTTACTCCAGAATCCATACTTCTACCTGCACAAACCTGAGCCCTAACTCCAGATACAAATTATTATGGTGGCTAAAAAAGAGCTTCCATGCACAGGAGTTGACTACCTCAGAATACCAACTGCTGAGGACAAACAAAGGGGAAAAGTTTCCAAATTCCTTTAGATTGGGGACACAAATTTGCTGTTTTAATGACAATGTCCCACTAACGCCAAATAACGAACAGACTTGTATCAACAGCAGTTTCACTTTTCAGTGTTAGGGTACTTTCTGCTCAAGGCTCTGTCTTCCGGCCCAGCCTCAGCAAGCATCTGAAATATTTGGGTCATCTTGAAGGTACAACAGGTGTTTGGGACCTGCTTTGGGGGGGAGTGACTCATACCTGGTGCTTTCTAAATCCTCCCATGTTCCACTTGGTCACACGCAGTTCTTGCTTCCCTCTCACTCGGTAATTATACCCACTCTTGAGCAACTCCACCTCGCTGCCCTCCTTATGCCAGACTGGTTCAACCAGTCGCCACAAGTATCATGCCCAGAAGCAATTGGTGCCAATCTCACCCTAGGTCAAAGCCATAGGGTTATTTGAGAAGTGGGGAAGGTGCAAGTGTGAAACATAACCTCAGAGGTGTGTTGCAGGAAATTCAGCGGGCAAGGCAGGATGCCTGGTTTCTCCGAGAGACACAAATACTGTATTTATTCAAATCTAAGGCTCACCTTTCCCAGCCACATTTAGTCTCCCAAATCAGGGTGTGCATTAGATTTGATGGTTAATTAGATTCAAATAAATGTAGTATGTTGATTATAAGTGTGGAATGTGCATTAGATTTGATGGTGTATTAGATTCAAGTAAATGCAGTACTCCAGTCTCTGCAAATGAGGTAGCCAGAGTGGCCTTCTAAGCCATGCTGTTCTGTTAAGGGGGAAAACCCCAAAAGAAATGACATAGGGGATCCCCTTGTTAGGATAATAAAGGTCAAGCACTGCACCTCAACTGAATTCTCCACCTGGCTAGTTGTTAAGCAGATACTGAAATATTACCTGCCTTTTCCATGGCGCATTTCCCATGGCTGGGGCCTTATAAATGGCCCTAATAAAGGCGCATTTCTCTGCTGGGACATTATAATCTTTTTTTTAAAACTTGCGTTATGCATATGGTTGACATAGGGAGTGATTTTAAGGAAAGGTTGGCAGATATGAATTCACGAAGTTATATAACAGACCGTGGGATGGTTATCTATATCACTGTCGTTTCATCCAGCGCTTTTCGACTAGCACTTTCAACATGTTAAATGTGATGCAGAAAATTTTGATGCCCTGGATGTGGGGCAAGGGCAGCTTTCGCAGGGGATGGCAATGAAGAGGCTTCTGCAGTCTGGCATTTCTTGGGAAAGAAGGTCCACCATAGTACACCCCAGCCAGGGTTGTAAGCTAGAGAACCAGCCAAGACTTGTGGGTTGTTCATAAAGTGAAGATCAACAATTGCAGGAACCCAGCAGTCTGGGTTGTAGTCAAGGGATTCAAGGTGGCATATATGGGGGTTCTCCCATTTGGTCCTCACAACTACCCTGTGAGGTAGGCTAAGCCAAAAGATCCTGCTTGACTTGGTTCAATCACAGCTAAGCACTATATAATTCCAACACTGCCCACTGCAACCCCGTCACTGTGCTTTTCACTCACCTCTTTGGCCTCCATATGTTCCCGGGCCTGCTCCTCGAAGCGCCGCTCCAGCTCCTCATTCCGTTCCAGTAGCATCTTTCCCAGCTCGGCTGCCAGGAGCAGATCCTGCTCCTTCCTCTGCAGTAGCACCCTCAGATCCACATCCTCGGGGTCCCCTTCACCCGTAGCTGCGTCTCCCACAAAAGTCTGCTGCCGTTCGCCCCCAAAGGGGTAAAACTCATCTCCCAGGGCAGGTGGGGTCAGGGGGAATGGGGTCCGAAGGGCCTCCTCCTCAGGGTACATTGAAGAAGTTGTGGTTGTTGCCATGAGTTGGTAGGGTGAGAAGGGGGGAAGGGGGATCTAACAGGTTAGAGGTGGGAGAAGATGGAAGCCAGGATGGCAAGTGTCACTGTCTGGGGTGTAGTTCTTAATGGGTTACAATAGGGGCAAAGAGAGAGAAAGTAGCCAGGGTGCCTGGGTTTTAATTCTCTATGGACGAGGGTACCTTCTGAAAGGAGGGGTAGCAGATCAGCAAAGCCATCCAGGTATAGAATAGTCTACACTCCTGAGGTTCAGCAAAAGCTGTGGCAGGGAAGACACGGCCTTTCGTAGGGCACCTGGGGTTTCTTGGGCTTCTCTTGGGTTTCGCTGTTTATTTCCCGATCCTGCCTCCGCCCAGCTACTGAGGCTGTGACAGGTGAGGTTTTACACTCCTTCGCTCCTCCTCTCTCTCACTCACGGCCTCACCTGTTGTTCCTGTTCCGTTCCCAGCTTCTGGGAAAATTCCTACCACTTTGCTTTTCAACCGATGGGTGCACAGAGCCAAGAGAGGCCCGGGAGTCTCAATTTGAAGGCTCTCCCAAGTTTCAGAATAATCAGCCAATCAATCGTCAATCAATCAACAGTTTTTATATACCACTTTTTAATAAAGAGAAAATATAGAGAAAATGAAATACAGTAACTAATAGCTCCGTGTCCCAAAAGGGCTCCAAATCTAAAAGGATGTCAAAGAATACAACATAAGCCAGTAGATCTCACTGCTGGTGTGTGTGAGAAGCCAGCCAGGGTGATCATATCACTGGAAATTTCTGGATTTTTAGCCTGCTGTCCAGGTGTCCTCCATTTTGGCTTCATTGTCCTACATTTTGGTTTCATTTTGGAACTTTGCAATGGTGTGCAGTACCCCATCATGTCGTAGGTTGTTAGATTCATATTGAAGAGCATAATCCAATGCAAAAATCAGTTTTGAAATACCTCCTTCCAATCAATAATTATGGCCAAAAAACTAAAAATAAAAATATGCATTTAGCTCCGTAGGAAAGTGAAAATGCCCAATATCACGGCTTTACTCGTGAGTAGGCAAACGTGCCATTGTCCGCCAGAAAGGCCAGGCTGAGAGGATTCCAAGACTTGTTGAAGGACTTGTTGTCCTTCTTTTGAGGTTTGGCATCTAGTCACCCAGGAAGCCAGCAGCCACTCACCTCGCTGCCAGGGTGAGTAGAGCCATTTACTCTTCCCTGCTAAATAAAAGATGAACACTAATCTCAATGCAGATTAAAAAGGGGAAACCCACATAGAGACACAAAGCAGGTGAAGGATGCAATCACTTGCGCTTCCTTTTCTGCTTTTTCAGAACTTGGCAGTCTTGGATCTGATATCTGTAATCTTCTGTACTCTTGTGGAATAGGGTCAATTAAAACACACACACACAACCTCCAAAAACACTGCGAAAGACACATACTGTATACCAAAAAATATTTTAAAATTGATAAAAATCAAAAATTCATTTTTGCATATTAGACAAGTGGACTTCAACCTTTTTCTGTCTTGATGACCCCAATATATAAATAAATAATGTAAGACCATTTTGACCCCCACTGTCAATTCCATTCACCCTATCTAATCACCCTATCCAAGGGATACTAAAGATGCACATCCATTTATTTGACGGTGCACTAGTTCAGTAGTCTGCAACCATTTTCATTACCATACATTGCTATGACCCCAGAACTAAATTGCAACCTCACTGGTTTCCCAAACCTGAGGTTGATGAACATGGGTACGTAGGTGAGGAGATCTATCACCACTGAACATGTCTTATACACACAAATTCAACCAATGCCCATGACACTCATGGAGTTGCATACCAAAAAAATTACAACAGATGTACTCACATTTTCCTAGATGTACCACATCTTCCCAGAGATATATCACATTTTCCCAAACATGGCATTTAAATTCTGGGGCTTCCCCACCAAACGTAAGTGATCTTCAAGGGGGATGTATGGACTATAAACAACTGTGCCCTGTTTGGGCTTCTCAATTGAGCAGTAGCATTTATTTTTTACCATCTGGCACAACGTCCCCAGAAGCAAAATGCCACTATTTCCCATTTCCTGGACTATTGCTTGACCCTGTAAAGCTCAGTCTAACTAGATAAGTGATGTATTAAAGACACACACACACACACACACACAAATAATTGATCAATATTTGTGGCTCCAGACATCCCACTTCTTCTCCCGGGAGAAGACAAAAATGAGAGCGAGAATGTCAATGAGGATAATGCCAAGACAAATACGTGCCACCGTTTGAAATGTATACACAGGCTCGGTCCATCCATTAGGCCAACTGAAATGGTTGCTTGATGCAGTACAAGTCTCAAGGTTGCCAACTGACCAGAAAAAAACAGCCTGGCCTGCTCCCATACCTGTCTGAAGGTATAGGTCTGCTGAACTCACCCCATGAATCCTTCAAGGGCACTGAGATCAGTATTATTATAATTGTTACTGTCACAGAACAAAAAGCTCAGGAACTTAGGGCTGCCAACTATTTTATTGGCTTCTCTTGTACCTTTAAAGGCAACTCAATCTGAGACATTAGCAGGCAACAATAATTATTCTCCCTGCTTTGGAAAGTTTCGTCTCTTGATTTTAGCAGTGCAAAGTAGTCTTAAATATACTGAAAAAGACAGAGTGGTTATGATCTTTATTTTCCCCCTGGCTAGTTGAAAGGATAGAATAAAGACTTCTATGTACTTTGCTCATGAGAAGAGACAGAATTGATTAAGTTTATGGAAACTCACTGGCCTTGTTGCTTACAGTGATAAGGAAGCAGTGTGGTGTAGTGGTTAGAGTGTAGTGGCTGGAAGAAGCAGATCCAAATCCCATCTGCTTTCCAGTGACTCATTTGGGACTAGTCACAGCCTAACCTATTTCACAGGTTTACAGAAAGGATAAAATGAAAGCGGCAAGAATCATGTAAGCTATTTTGAACTCCATGGAAGGGTAGAATTAGAATATAAATCAGGATTGATTGACAAGTATTTGTAGTTTTTTTCTCCTTGCAGGCCACTGCAAGAGATATATGGCAGCTGTGCTTATAGGAAATCTTTTGTAGATTAATTTACGACTCATTAGTAAATTAGAAAAATGTTAGTAGTCATGAGTAAATGATTAGACATCACCCACCAGCTCTCTCCTACTTAATAAAACAGATACATAGGATAGAAAGCAATCTCTCTGCACCTTCTACTGTAGTTTATTGCACAACGAATACGTTGTAAAGCACGCTCTTAACCATGTCTACTCAAAAGTGAGCCCCATTGTGTTCAATGGGCCTTACTTCCAGGAAAGTATCTTTAGGATTGCAGCGGTAGTTATTCATTTGTTGTAGGGGAATCTGCATGAACTTCATGCATTCCACTATGGCAAGGTATTAAACAGCATCACTGCTGTAAGATGGGACAACCATGACTCTTAATTTCTCCTGCAGTTGCTTTCAAAACAATAAGGGCAGTTGGTTATTTTTTAGAACATTTTATGTCCCACCTTTGCAAGGTGAAGAGCTCAAGATGATGCACAGACACTTAATATGTAATAAAGTAATAGGATAAAATAAGCTTGTAACACATTATAAAACAAAACAAACCTCAATAGCAAAAAAGGACCAGCAATCAATAAACATGGTGCATCAAAGCCAGATGAACCAACAACCTTACTTTTACAATGAGTATTGAACTTGTCAGAACCTGAATGGATCTGTAACAGGAGAGTGTTCCATAGAGTTGGTGACACTACTGAAAACTGGGTACCAGACTTGCATCTAGTACCTTTGTTCATCTGAGTATTTCACAGGTTTATATGGGACAAGGCAGTCCGTAAGGTACCTCTGCCTCAAGCTGTTTTGGGTTTTTAAATTAAATTATCAAGCCTGGAAATAAATTGGCCACCAATACTGTTCACATCAGGGTGATATAATTCCTATAGGTGATCCCAGTCATTCAGTGACCAGGCTGTAGCATTTTCTGCCTGTTGAAGCTTCTGGATTGTCTTCAAGGGCAGGCCCTCCAAATGCGCACTGCAGTAGTCCAATGGGAAAGTAAGTGCATGGATGACAGTGCCAAACCCCTTTTGCTGAAATCTGTGGTAGCACACAAACCACCCTGCCATCTGCCACGTTCTTGCAAACTGAAACTTTTCAAATGGTGCAGAACCAAGCAATGGTTTTCCTGCCTAACATCCTGTTTTCAACAGGTCTTTAGGTTTTGCAGGAAGGAAATTAAGCAAAACATCCATCTATCTAAACAGCCCTATCTCAGAAACTGCACATTGGGTTTACATGTGGGCAATAAGGTTAGGATACACCGCAAAATGTCCCAGCATGGGATGTGGACTCTCCCATGTCTTGAAAAAATGATCAAGGTGTGTACATTTTCTCTTCTGTCATTTGCAGCAAATGACACTTTGGGCAAAATCCAGAGCAGTTATGGGTCCACGCAATTACTTCACCCTCTAGTGTTATCTTATGGAAAGTCACCTTAACTACTCCGGAGCAAAGGGCTTAATTTCACTTTAGAATATGGGCCTTTATGTAAGAACAAAGTACCGTACTTACTTCTGGCCATCATCCACTTAATGACATCACTCCCTGATTAATGATATCAGTTGATTCTACGACTTGCCGCCCTTAACAGGCACATAAAAGCTATTTGGCCCACTATATGAAATACTGTACTTACTCAAATCTAATACGCCATTGAATGTAATGTGCATGCGATACTTCTAATCAAAATACAATATTAACTCAAATCTAACCACCAATTTTAATACGCACCCTGATTTTGGAGACTGAATTCAGCTGAAAAAGGTGAGCATTAGATTTGAGTAAATACATAAGTTTTGCACCGCTCCTCTAGGATACCAGCAAGGGAGCAGGTGCATCCCCGTTCTTCTCCCATTATTCCCCCCTCTCCTTCACTCCATTAATTGATGCAATAGATCTATTTGGGAAGAAGCGCCTTTTAGAAAGTACAGTAATATGATCTGCACGTACAAAGAGAAGGAAGCGGCAGAAGGGGTCACTCGGGGCAAGGCTAGACCAGGAGGACGGACCAGGAGGAAGCTGCTAAGTGGCAAGCACTCAAGGCCAATGGAAGCAAAGCAGTGCATTCTTTGGGAGAGGCAGCTCTGGCCCTTCCAACTCAAGGCACAATATATTTTCATGCTGGAGTCAATGATTGACCAGGCAGGCACCATCACTGAGCTCCTCCTAGCCTCGTGACTTGAACAGAAATTTGTCTTCTATGACAGAGCTTACAGTACACCAGTGTGGAAGCCTTGATCTCCAAGCTAGCAATGCTGCCCTCTGATCTCCGACATGCATGTGGCTACTCAGTGCTGCCAGAAATGTACTCTGCACATGCTCAGAGGCCATCGTGTTATTACTTTCACAAATTGTAGCAAAAAGTCCTGATATTAGAAACGGATTTAAGGTCCAAGCCCTGTGCATAGAAAGAGTGTACTGCGGAGGAAGGAAGAGGGGGGAGGCCAATACACAAAGGCTGGCTTATTTGGGTTCGAAGATAAGTTCACACATGTATCAAACCATGGTTTCAGCATTGGCTCATGTGTGAAAAAGCCAAAAGACCTCCCATGCACTCATCACCTACATCACCCAATTCTCTTCCACAAAATTGAGACAGGATCCTCTGTCCCATTTGCAAGTATGTGAACACAATCCCCCCAAATCACAATTGTCCCTGTTTTTCAGGACATATGACAACCCTGCCTCTGCTCCGACACACTTCTTTGCAGTGGGAACAGTCCATAATTTATCTCCAGGCATCTCCTGTGGTGTCACCTACATGTGTGAATCCACTTTAGGATGTGTATTGTGTCCATCAACCCAACTGGTGCTTGTTTGAGTGATAGTCTCTCACCATATGGAGGGGCAGTTATGCAGCCATCTCTGGAGTGGAGTCAAAGAGCAGATGGCAGCTTTTGCCGAGAGGTAGCTTTTTGCCCTGCAGGGACCCGAATATGTCTGCATTGACCAGGATGACTATAAGTCATAACCAAAAGAGAGGACAATCACCCCCCAAAATGTAGGACACCAAGAAGAATGTAGAACATGATAAAATAAAAGCTAAAACACTCATATATATTGCTTTTATTTGGTTAATTTAAACACTGTACAGTATTACTTGTTATCAAATTTTAAACTATTACATTTAATTTATGAATTAAAAGAAGGCTGCCTGCTGCCTGCTTACAGGAAAAGGGGGACAATGAAGATTTTTTTTAACAGGACACAAGGATGAAAAGGAGGACATGTCCTGGAAAAAGAGGCCATTTGATTACACTGTTCCTGGGAACAGGGCCCCTCTCCCTCCCCCACCAAGGATGCTCAGGGAACTGGAGGAGGCATCCAGGTGCAACCAGGGCAGTGAACCTGCCAGACTGGGAGGATGTGGGCAGAGCAGGGAGGGGATCAAAGGGGACATCACTGCCAGAAAAGGAAGCTGATTTAATTGGACTTGAGGGGGAGCAGCTGGGACCCCTTCTCTCCCCTCCAGCTGCAGCCCCACCTGGGGCTTTGGATTCTACTTTTGTCCTTGCTTAAAGCTCATCTGTTCAGGATTTCCCCCAATTTAATTCTCACAACAACCCTGTGAGGTAGGCTCCAGATCACCCTGCAACTAAGGGGTAAGGGGCTTGAACTGGAGCATCCCTCCCCATTTAAACTCCAGCTTTCTGCTTCTTCTTGTCTTGAGTCAAGGATTTAGTTGCATGTCAGGCAGAAATTCACCAGGTGCTGTACTCACTTGATGCACTTGTCTAGCCAGAAAACTAACAGCCCAATCCAGAGCAACTAATCTGTCCACATAAGAGCCCTTAGGTTGCCCTATCTAACACTAGGTTGGAGCAACTGCAAGATGCTCCAGCCCAGTTACTCTGAAGGAGGCTTAGGGCAGAGCAAGGCAAGATAGGGTGCCCTAAGAGAGGTGGACCTGCTCTGCCCTAACTGGGGCAGCCTAAGCAGCTCAGGAGAGGCAAGTTGAGGGCATGTTTAGCATTGCCTAGGGCAGAGCAGTTACTCTGTATCCAGAGCCTGTTTCCAAGGCAGAAATGCCCTCTTCCAGCCCTCAGAGTTATACCACCTCAGGAGCAGGTATAGTAATGAGTAGACCCATAGGGGTCCATGATAAGGCCCGAGTAAGAATGGCAGTGCTGACCAAAAATCTGAGTTCTTGGCCAGCCTAGCTGCAACCCCTTCCTCTCAACCTCAGGATATGGAACAAACTACGGCTGCCCACAAACCTCAGGATACAGCAGGCCACTCCAAGAAGCCCCTTGTATTCACTGTAGAATGTACTGGCATCTCATCAGGGACTCCTTATAAGGCAGGCACCCAGTGGCGTCACCAGACTGGTGCGGCTGGTGTGGGCTGCATTGGGTATGCGCTCCGTATGGGGTGATGTGCCGGAGGAGTTTGACTGTCCTTTGCCAGGCCCGGGCGTCAGCACCCCCATTCAGGCCTGCTCCAAGGCGGAGAATCAGCCAGAAGCTGCCACTTGTCTGAGGAGCTGGCCTGAACGGCCATCTGAGGTGCACTGCGCAGAAACACACTGAGCATGCCGAACAGCTTCAGAGGAGACTTCCTTAGAGCAGAGAAAGTCCGCGCCTCTGCACAGCCATTCGGCCTCACTCAGGAGGCGGAGCGGCAGCCGAATGGCTTCAGAAAGAGTACTGCACAGGCACCAACTCTGACGCCTGCACAGTCTCCCCCGAAGCCAAAAGGCTTCAGAAAAGTACTGCGCAGGTGTCAGAGATGGTGCCTACGCAGTACTCTTTCTGAAGCCAGTTGGCTTCAGAAACAACTGCGCAGGCGCCAACTTTGGTGACTGTGCAGTCCAGGTGGTGGGGGGGGTGCATCCCAGGGATGATGCACAGACTTCCGCACCAGGTGATGTGCAGAGACATGTCACCACTGCAGGCACCACAGCTGTTCCTTGTTCAGTGTGATCTGAGGGGTTTCTCCTCAGAAGCAAGTCTTCCCCTTGTGTCAATTACTTAGCATGCTCTGGAGCAGTTAGGGCAGCACAGGCTTCCTGACTCTCTGGATTCAGCATAACTTTCTGCTCTGGATACAGAATAGTTAGCAGAGTGCAGTTAGGTCAGAGCAGGCTGAATTTTCTCTGGATTGCAGCCTAAGGGAGATTAACTCCCTCAACTAGCCTCCAGTAGCCTTTACAAAAAGTGTAGTTGGGACTCAGGAATTCTATTTCCCATCTCCCCTTCCCTATAGGCAGGGTGAGCATATACCATATTTACTTGAAAATAATGTGCCATCAAATCTAAGGCGCCCCCATACTTATAACCAAAATACTGTATTTACTCAATTCTAATTAACTTTGAATCTAATGCGTACTCTGATTTTGGACACTGAATTCCAGGACATGTCTTCTTTTGTATCTATGTGTCCTGGAAAAAACCTTCATTGACATCCATTTCTTGTGAGCAGGAAGCATGTAATCTTCTTCTAATTAATAAATAAATATTAATTAATTATAGGCACCCCCCTCTTATTGGACGGGGTAGGGACTGGAGCATCATCCAAAAGTGAACACCATTGAAAAGTGGATCTCAGTCTTTTTCAGCTTGCAAATGCAAAATTGCCACCAAAAAAGACATAAATATCAATTGCAAAAGCCTAAATAACATGTATTTATTAACACATAGTCAAAATACATAACAAATTACAGTAAAATGAACAAGGGCATGTGTGGGCAATGAATATCTTATGTTTTTGAATTATGGTTATTGTTTATTTGCTGAAGAAAGTCATAAGGAAATGCCAAAAACAGTTTGATCACCATGTCACGTGCCAGTCAACATCAGGAAAGACAATTTTAGCCTTTAGAACAGCAAAGGTCAAAAGAGCGGAACATGTGTTGAATGAATGAGTTCTGGGTATAATCGAAAGGTGATGAAAGAGTGGAACCTTCAAGGGAGACGCCTGTATATGTGATAGTTTTAAATTTAATAAAAGTCATATAGAGTTTAAATTAACCACATGAAACCAAGATATATGTTTATTTTTAGCTTTTATTTTGTCATGTTCTACATTTTTCTTGGATGTCCTACATTTTAGGGGGGGGGGGCTGTCCTCTTTTTGTGGTGTTGACATCTGGTCCCTCTGCCTACAAGGAACCTGGAGGGGGGTGAATGTGGTGCTGAATGGATTTCTCCAGCAGGGGAGGAGAGAGAAGTGAGACAGGAAGAAGGGAGGGGGGCTGAGTGCTGCTATAAGGCAGTGGCTGGAGGCATCTCTGGCTCCTTTGCAAGTCAAGATGCTGAGGCTGGGGCTCTGGGTTTCCCTGCACCTCTGCATCATCTCTGGGATCCAGGCTGGACCATCCAGAGGACAGGAGATCATCAAAGGGATGGTGAGTCCAGAAGCCTGGATCCCTTGCAAGACCTAGGAATTGGAGTAAGGGGCAGTGGGGGGTCAGGACCCCTAAGTTTTCTGAAAAGGATCTAGTGGTAGAAAAATGGGAAAGGAGGTGCTGGGAGAGCTGGATCATCTCAGAGATTTTTGGATGGAGGAGTTATACCAGGAGGAAATTGGGGTGGGAAGTTTCTTGCAGACCTCAGAAGAGCAAATATTGATGGTAATTGGTAAGGTAGAAGAAGGGGCTTACACGTCCTAGGTGTAGTGGTGTTATACTGAGTTTCTTTCTTTCTTTCTTTCTTTCTTTCTTTCTTTCTTTCTTTCGAAGTCATGATTCCATCTTGGGTGAAAAAAAGAATGAAAATTGGGTTTTAAAAAAATTGGTTCTAATATTGGGAGTCTTGGAATCTTGTGCTACAACTTCAAGACTAGAAACTGTTCTCTTGAATATCTGTTTCCTTCTGTCCTCTCTTTTCCCCTGCTCTTATCTTGGTGGTAATACTTTATGATCAGATCAGTGGGTCCATATCTCCCCATTGTGCCCATGGACATGGGTGTCTTCTATTTGCCAGAACAGAACTGGCAAACTTATCCCTATTTACACGTCATTTTCCCAGTTGATGTTCAATTCATGAAATGCTCATTCAAAAATGTTCAAATCATTTTTTAAAGTACTGTATCTATTTTTGTAGAACTGGTCTTAGGCTTTGCGGGAAAATCTACATAATTTGGATTATGAGGACTTTTTGAATGAGCAACACAGCCTCAAAGAGAAGCAGTCCTTGACATATTGGTGTCAATTGCCACTCACTTCCTTTCTGGATCCTTGGCACACTAAGCTTGTGCCCTAATAAACTTGTCTCTTGGGATTCTGTGGCTGTTTGTAACTCTGTTGCTTGCCAGTGGCCCCAAACCAGTACAGTTATTCCCCCACTTTCAGAGGTTCATTTTCTGATGATCCACTCTTTCAACACTTTTCAATTATATACTCAGAAATCATTCATTCAATGCATGTGCCACTCTTTCAACCTTTCTCTGCTGTTCTAAAGACTAAAATTGGCCTCCCTCCATGACGATTTTCCAATAAATGCTGATTCAGGCTGTTTGGCTTCTGTGTGTGTGTGTGTTAGAGAGAGAAAAAAAAAAAGAGAGAGAGAGATTTTAGCTCCTGGTCTATTCCCATTCCCAAAGGAGGTTTACTGTGAGTATTTGTTATGACAGCAGGAATTTGCAAAATAAAAAGGGCATTTGCAATTTGTGAGATTAAAAAAGCATCAGAAGCAACATCTGCAAACTAAAAAAAAGATGGGATTCCACTTTTCAACCATTTCCACTTTTCAGCACAGCTAGTCTGGTCCCAAACTTGTCGGATAAGCGGGGACACCTACATTACCCAAGGCTAAAATTGAGCATCCCCTTTCTCTGTGATTATTTGCTGCTTCTCCTTTTGCAAGACCTCTTTGTTGTTGTTCACACTGCCAAGCTCTTGAAAGAGGTGTTGAGCACAATCCTAACCATGTCAACTCAAAAGTAAGCCCCATTGTGTTCAATGGGTTGTACTCCCAGGAAAGTGTCTTTAGGATTGCAGCCATCAAGTCAAAAAGGTGATATGATGCACCGGACCAATTTTCAAAGAAATTGACTGCCTCCTATGCTGAAATACACCAGATGTTGATTTCTCTGTAACTCCACAAACTTGCATTTCAACACCCAGTTGCTGCTACTACAGTGATAGAGACATATTCTGCCTGCATGCAGTTGTGTTTGTCTTCTTAAACCCAATCTGTTAATAAAATCAGTTTATGAGTGCTACCAGTGTTCAGCCTTTACTCACACGCCTAAGAATGTACACCACAAATGATATCTAGGTATTGTGAGCTACATCTCTTCTCATTTTGGAACTCAGATTCCTTTCACTGAGAAACAGAGATTTGCTACAAGCTCAGTGGAGCTGAACCCGTTCGGGGGCTGGTAAAACTCAGCAGCATATAGATTCAAATTTAAAATCCTTCTTCCTCTTCCTCTTCCTCTTTCTATACTGCATATATCTTTCTCTTTCTGCATATATCTTATATATATATATCTGCATATATATATATATATATACTGCATATATCTTACTCTTTCTGCATATATACTGCATATAGCTTCCTCTTTCTATACAGCATCACAATGTGATGGAGTAGAAACTAAAAGGGGTCCTGGCAGATATGCTTTTGATTCATGCTCCTACCTCACCTCAAAATTCATTTACATAGATACACTTATCCCCACATTCAGAGTAACTACCGGAGCACGTAAGAGACATTATGCACAGCTGTAGTTACTGCACCATCTAGTGAAACCCTAGATGGAAATTCATATTGGAATCCAGAGTATTCCATGAAAACCTATGGGAAATTCATATTGGAATCCAGAGTGTTCTTACATTGGAGCAAGGACTCCCCGTAGTTACTCTGGATTTTGCCCATAGCGATTTTTTAAGCTAATTACTGTAATTTGTAGCGTGGCTTACTTGTTTGAGTAACCTACTGCCTTTTGCCTTTCCTTTGAGTGGTAGATGAGACTGGTTGCTTCTCATGCAATTATTCTTTTACTATTTCACACAACACATGTTTAATTTATGCCATTTTCTACCACAAAATGTTGTGATTGTCCTGTGATGACCTTTAAAATAAATTTATGGAGCAAAGGTCTGTTGATAATTATTAGTCATGATAGCGAACTAGGATCTCCATGAATGGCGAGAGCAAGAGCTTTCATCTCCTGCTTATGGGTATCTCAGAAACATTTGATTGATCACTATGAAAGCAGGATGCTAGACCAGATACCTGCAGGGCTTTTTATCTGGGGGTACTCACCAGTACTCAGTACCAGCACCTTTTCCACCCTACCAGCTAAGCTAACTATTAATTAGTCATATGAAGATAACTAGCCATGCCACTATGGTAAGTACTGGTATCTATTTTCCCAGAATAAAAGCACTGGATACCTTATGTCTTTTGTTCAACCTAACAGGGCTTTTCATTTGCTGTATGATATCTCAATGCTTCAGTTTTCTCACCCTGTTGCGACACCCCTGACCTAAGGTGGTCCCAAACCCCACTTTGAATACCACTGTGTTAAGCTATTAGTTGATGTGCTGTCTCTTTGGTTTTCTATTTCTCCCTCCCTGATTTTCTCTTCCTTGTGATTGCATTTCTGTACAGAATGTGTGATTGTGTTGCATTATTATCATCTAGTTCAGGGTTGTCCAAATTTTCAAGTTTAGGGCTCCTGGATATTTAACACGTGTGTTGAAGAGGAAATTTTAGCAGGTTCAGCTCGTGATCTGTGAGATGAGAAGTTACACCTTCTTAAATTTCCTCCTTTGCACATTTATTAAAGGTCCAGGTGCCCTAAACTTGAAAGTTTGGACACTCCTGAGCTCGTTTAATTTTATATTCCACCTTGATTTTCCCATTAGGATTGGAAAAACAAGATGCAAATACTTTAAAAAAGAATTAATAAACCATGAGAAGCAGTGCAATAAATATTGCAGTGTTTTTGCACATTGGAAAAGTGCTTTTTTATGAATGATTAATAATACACTCCAGGCAAGTTGTACAATCATGTGGGAAAGTGCAAGAGGCTTGCTGTGTTCACCTCCCTTACTGGTGTGTATGTGTGCACCCAGATCACTGAATTTGCTACTCAGATCAACACCCCCCTGGCTACTTGCATGTGTGTGTATGGAGGGTGCAGCGTGCCTCCTTGGAAAAGGATTTTCCATTAGCGGCTTGTCTTTACCCAAATCGAAGAGCAGCTTGCCCATCCCCACAGCTGGAAACAGCAGGGATGCATGCATGCACACAGATATATATATATATAGAATGAGCAAGGAAGGAAGAATGACCCATCCTGGAAACTGATGCAAAAGGGTAGTTGTGGGGAGGTCACGGGGGTCCAGAGAAACCAGGGGGCGGCTCTTGGCTTCCTCAGCAGCTTTCAAGGAATGAAACAAAGGAGCATTGAGGCTGGCAAGGGGATGTGATGAATTGGGAATGTGTGGAGCTCAATGCAGCTAACCCTAACCCTTCAGCTGAAATTACATTGGGATTCTGTCCCTTGGTCCATTAGAACTAGTGTCTCTTGTTGGAAGTGGATGGTGAACCATTGAAACTACTTGGATGGAACCAGTCCATTAGACCGACTCAGGCAGCTCTCCAAGTCTCAGAGTCTCAACTCTCCTCTCTTAGTCTTGGAGATCTTGGAAAAGCTCTCCTCTCCTAGTTTTGAATTTTTTGGGATTGACTCTGGGTCCCCTGCATGCATCACATGTGCTCAGCCACTTGCATTTGTTAACCCTGCTTTTTGTCACGCTTCCAAATCCTCCCAGATAAGGTGACCAGAAGTGACTGTGGGACCCACATGTGGATGTGCATTTGTATGTGCACAGAGTCTCTCCAACTGTTGCCAGGAATCTTAAAAAGAATGATCTTGCGCTGATTTGATGTCCGTCTTCTCATTCCTACTGATTTGCTCCACTTGTCTGTGGGCTTCTTTGAGACCCTTTCTCAAAAGTTCACAAAGCAGTTTACAAGAAAAATGAAAAAAATTAATAGCTAATTAATAACTAATGAGTTGCATTTCCTGTTGTATTTTGGCAGTCCTGATGTGCAAAAATTTATTTATTTATTTATTTATTTATTTAGATACATCCTTCCCATAGGCTCGATTCTCTATTCTGCAGTTCTTCTTTGGGGCTAACAGCTTTCATTGTTCCCTTTTCTCCTGAAGTAACAGGGAAGCAGTTGAGAAACCAAAAGGGAAGCTGGGATTTCCCCCCCCCCCAGCTAAAATGATGGAAGAATAACTCTCTTTAGTCACAAAAAGAAATCAGAAGCCCCCTCCATCACTGTTATCCATACCACACTACAAGGAACAGAGCTGAAGAATGTTGCCCTGTTACATGACCGTTGAAGGAGTAGGAGCCATGTGAGAGATGTAAAGGTGGCAATCCCCATGTATACCTGTCTGCCGACTGATAAATCCATCATTTCATAGAATCATAGAATCACAGAGTTGGAAGGGACCTAGTAGGTCATCTAGTCCAACCCCCTGCCTGCCGCAGGAAATCCCCCTAGAGCATCCCCGACAGGTGCTCGTCGAGCCTCTGCTTGAAGATCCCCAGTGAGGGAGAGTCCACCACCTCCCTTGGCAATCTGTTCCACTGCCGAACCGCCCTCACCATCAGGAATTTTTTCCGGATATCCAACCGGAATCTCCTCTCTTGTAGTTTGTACCCATTGGTTTTGGTTCTGCTTTCAGAAGCAGCTATGAACAAATGAGCCCCTTCCTCCCTATGACAGCCCTTCAAGTATCTGAAGAGGGCAATCATGTCTCCCCTCAGCCTCCTCTTCTCCAAGCTGAACATCCCAAGTTCCCCCAACCTTTCCTCGTAGGGTTTCCCTTCCATCCCACTGATCATTCTTGTCGCTCTCCTCTGGACTTGCTCCAGTTTGGCTGCATCTTTCTTAAAGTGAGGTGCCCAGAACTGAACACAGTACTCAAGGTGAGGTCTGACCAATGCTGAATAAAGAGGAACTAGAGCTTCCCGCGACTTGGAAGCTACAGACCTCTTAATGCAACCTAAAATGGCATTTGCCTTCTTTGCAGACACATCACACTGCTGACTCATGTTCAGATTGTGATCCACGGATACTCCAAGATCCCGCTCACATGTTGTGCTGCCAAGCCAAGTATCCCCCATTTTATACCTATACTTTTGGTTTTTATTGCCCAAGTGCAGAACTTTGCACTTCTCCCTGTTGAAATTCATTCTATTTGTTACAGCCCAGGATTCCAGTTTATCCAGATCCTCTGTTGTGTTTGCTACTCCTCCCAGCTTGGTGTCATCTGCAAATTTGATCAGGATCCCCTGTATCCCTTCCTCTAAGTTGTTAATGAAAATGTTAAAGAGGACTGGGCCCAAGACAGAGCCTTGGGGTACCCCACTTGAAACCAATCTCCAGGTTGATGCAGACCCATTTACTAAAACCCTTTGAGTGCGGCCATCGAGCCAGTTGCAGATCCACCTAACAATTGCCTCGTTGAGCCCGTATTTACTTCCCAATTAAAATGTCATGTGGGACTTTGTCAAATGCTTTGCTGAAGTCAAGATAAATGACATCCACAGCATTGCCACTGTCCAGTAAGCTCGTAACCCGATCAAAAAAGGAGATCAGATTTGTCTGGCAAGATTTATTCTTGGTAAATCCATGCTGGGTTGTTTTGATCACCGAGTACTTGCCTAGATGTGCACAAATTTGCGCATGGGGGACTGATGCAGATGGTTGATGTTGCATATTAGGAGTTCAGGCACATGGGGGGATGATGCACATGGGGACTGATGCGCACAGGAGGAGGATGTGCATGGGGTTTGATGCGCATGGAGGGAAGTTGCGCACGGGGGAAGTGGTGCATGGGGGACTGATGCAGATGGTTGATATTGCATATGAGGAGTTCAGGCACATGGAGGATGATGCATATGGGGAAGATGTGCATGAAGGACTGATGTGCATGGGGGATGATGCACATGGGGTTTGATGCGCATGGAGGGAAATTGCGCATGGGAGGAAGTTGCGCATGGGTGAAGTTGCGCATGGGGGACTGATGCAGATGGGAGATCTTGCATATGAGGAATTCAGGCACATGGGGGGATGATGCACATGGGGGATGATGCGCATGGGGGAAAGTTGCGCATGGGGGGAATGTTGCACCGTGGGGGGATGTCATATGGGGAAATATTACTCCCGCAACGCGGGTATGCTTTTTGCTAGTTTCATAATAAAAATTGTATACCTACTTTTGCACCTACCTGTGTAGGCATGTATATTTTATATGCATATTTTTGAGGTTGTGGAACCAATTGTCTGAGTTTCCATTATTTCCTATGGGAAAATCTGCTTCACATAAAGAGCGCTTCACGTAACAAGCATGGTTTCGGAACGAATTAAACTTGTAATGTGAGGCTCCACTGTGTGTGTGTCACAGGAAGGACGAGGGTATAGCATGAGGTGTGGCCTGCCATGGGCGACAGGGCACCAGGGGCGCCACTGACACTCCTCCGGTGGCCCCTCCCCAGTCTCCCCCTCCCACGCTCCTCTGGCTTTCCCCGGAGACCTGAAATTGTTGCCTGTGCACAGTGGAAGGCTGAGGAGCACCTCCTCCCTGATGTCACAGAAGGAATCCACTCCAAAACCCCATTGACTCCAATGGGGCTTATTCCTAAGCTCACATGTGCAGGGCTGGGCTGCTTCCCCAGCAGAGGCAGCAGTGCCTGTGTCCCTCTCAGGGCTGCCCCCTCCCAGTGACATCACAACTGCTGCCTCCTCTCCCCCCCTTAAGAGGGACCCCGCCCAGCCTTTCCCTGTCAGCTTGTGTGGCACAGTGGGTTCAGCCTGCCTTCAAAACCTCGTTCTTAGAGGACTGAGATCGAGGGCGTGTCTCAGCACCTCGACGGGCTCTGTGTACGAAGACAGGTATAATATAATGGAGTCCCACACCGCCCCATGTGGGCTCAGAAAAGCCATGATTGGGCGATCGACCAATCATGACTCTTCTGTGTTCCGCGTGACTTCTCCTCCCCATCCCAACCCCTTCCCCTCCCCCTTCTCCTCCTCCCCCTTCCCCTTCCCCTCCCCCTCCCCAACCCCCTCCCCGGGGGTGGAAAAGTGCAACTGACGAGGTTCCATCACCTTGGACGCAAGGGGGTGTGAAATGACCACTCTTTTTGACGGGCTACCTTCATCCCAAGGGTGTTCTGTACAGTGATGGTGACCCAGCAGACAGAATGAGAGCCCCTGTTTGTCTCATTTTCAGAGCACCATTTGCAGACCCATTAGCTATTAATTAGCTATTCATGTTTTCCTGCATTTTTTGTAAACTGCTTTGTGAACTTTTTAGTTGAAAAGCAGTATATAAATACTGTAAATAGAGAGACAGACAGGTAGGTAGGGATGGAGGGAGGGAGGAATAGATAGATAGATAGATAGACAGATTGACAAGGATGGAGGGAGGGTGGAAGGAAGGAATAGATAGAAGGAGATTGCACGGGATGTTGGAGTGGGTGGGTGGCCTCTCCTGGCCGGTGTTTGGAGTTTGACCGTTAGAGGTTGCAGGGGGTGGGGCATGGCGGGGGCCTCTCCCAACCATTAGAGGTTGCAGGGGTGGCGGGAGACTCCTGGAGCCAAGTGCTAGCTCCAGGAGTCCCCCAGAAATGCTGTACAGGCGGTGGGTGCTGCTCCAAGGGGCCTCTACTGGCCGTCGCTGAGCTGGGAGGCCCGTTGTAGGCTGTGTGGAGGCCTCTAGTGAAAGGTGCGCGTGCAGCTCAGCTGTGCATGCAATTTAAAAATGGCCAGGGGGGTTGGAAGGTGCCCATGCAATTCCAAGCTGGTGGCGCCCATGCTGCCGGTTTTTTGGGGGGCTCAGTCCTAGCTAATTAATGGTTCACTAGGATTGGGCCCAAAGTAACAACCTTATGTTCTTGCAGGAATGGTTGACCCGTTATGGCTATCTTCCTCAACCAGACCCCATGGCGGCCCGTCTTCAGACCCAGGAAGAATTGTCCAACGCCATCAAGACCATGCAAAGATTTGCAGGACTACCTAGAACCGGGCAGCTGGGTAGGCACGGCACAGTCCCAGCTCTGATCTTCAAGGCTAATGATGGGGTGGTGGTGCTGCCTTCTTTTCTAGGAAAAAGATAGGGTGCACTCCAGAGTAACTATGTGGAGTCCTTGCTCCAACGTAAGAACAATTTACTCTGGATTGCAATATGAATTTTCCATAAGTTTTCACTAGGTGGTACCGTAACAACATCGACGTAAATGTCTCTTACGTGCTCCCGTAGTTACTCTGGATTGTAGGGTTTGGGCACAATCCTATCCATGTCTACTAAGAAGTTAGCTCCACTGTGTTCAGTGGGTCTTACTTCCAGGAAAGTGTGTTTAGGATTGCAGCCACAGACAAGGAGCTTCAGGGAGCATACAGGACAATAAGAGACCTGCTTCTTGGTGCCCTACTGGAATTCTGTGTTCTCATCTATTTCTAAAATCCAGAGGTTGAACAACCACATCATAGCTTGTAACCTGGGATGGACTTTTCCTCCAGAAATTTGGGCCAAATTTATCTAGACTAGATTCCATCATCATATCTTGTGGCCAGCAGTTCCACAGGCCAACTTCACACTAGATAAAGCAATATGTATCCATCCCTCCATCCATTCTGTCCATCCCCTACGTAATTTTGAATATTGTATATCTCCCGATATTTGAGATCCTTTTTGGTAATTGTTGCTGGACCCCACAGTTGTTACATCACATCTAGCCATTCTAAAGGTTCATATTCAATACTTTTGGGTGTACATGCCTCAGAAGGAGCACTGGGAACAGACCTGAAGTATTCAAGAGAAGAGGGACAGAGGTAGTCAACAGTAAGTCAACAGAAGCAGAGTTTCCAGAGCTTGAGAGAGTGCCTAAGGATCAGAGACAAACAACTGCTCTGATGAAGGCCAGACCTAGGCCAGGCTTAATGATTGCCCCAACTGGAACTGTCAGCAATGAGCTATGATGCTCTTCAAAGAGTCCGACCCAGAGCCTTCCATTACATGGCCGTGACCATTTCCACTGCCCAGACTGGAGAGGAGAAACAGGCTGAGTGGTGTGGAAGGTCAGACAATGTTGTCCACCAAGTTTCTCTTTTTCAGATGCATTTGTAGTTAAGCCGAGCCAGTGTTTATACTGATCTGGGTTACCTGTAGACTTAGACCAGACTGTTGCAAAAGATTATAAAGGAATTAACAAATTAATTTATGGCTGTATGCAAAGAACCTCAGCAGTAAACCCTGCCTCTTGTCAAGACCATTCTCTGGTCCTCGACTTATTCTTAAGAGTTCTTGGCACTCTACTGCAGATGAGAAGACCTTGAGCATGATGAACAAGCCTCGCTGCTCCCTTCCTGACATTATCGGCACTTCTGAGTTGATGCGCCGCCGCCGCCGGAAGAGGCGCTATGCTCTCAGCGACTCTGCCTGGAAAAAGAAGACCTTGACATGGCAGTAAGTGAGCCCCCACCATCCCAATCTCCAGTAAAATTGGGGCTGGGGGAGCCAAACTACAGTTCATTTCTTGTAACTCTGTCTTCCTGTGGTTTATGTTCCTGCTACCTCATTGTATTGCTTTATCTCATGCTTTCATTAAATTATTTCCTGTGTTGCTCCCTCTGTCCTTCATCTTGTAATTGGATACTGGGCTGTTGTAATTTATCACCCCCATTCAATCATTTGCCGGTCTTTTTGCTCCTCTTGTTTTTATTCTTTTGTATTTTTGTCTCTAATCCTCCAACCCAGTGATTTTCAACCACTGTGATGTGGCACATTGGTGCGCCATGTATGATCTGCAGGTATAATTCATTTTCCCTGTATTATCTTTTATTTCCCCTATTGTAGCATCCGTTCCTTTCCCCAGTCTTCCATACTGACTAGCAGTCATGTCCGGAACATTATTTACTATGCCTTTCGGGCTTGGAGCAATGCCTCAGCCTTGACCTTCCGTGAGGTGGGTCTCAACGAAGCAGACATCTTGGTGGACTTTAGCCGCTCATATCACGAAGACAGCTATCCTTTTGATGGGCCTGGAGGTACCCTGGCCCACGCCTTTTTCCCTGGTGAACATCCTATTTCTGGAGACACCCATTTTGATGATGAAGAGACCTGGATCTATGACCCAGAGAATGAATCACCTGGTATGTTGAACACCAGAACATCAGTGCTGGAGGAGATATAGTGGGGCATTGAAGAAAAACTGCATGGCTGAACTTCCCGTTTTTTCTGACATAGGTCGTGGCACGGATCTCTTTGCTGTGGCAGTGCATGAGTTTGGCCATGCTTTGGGGCTGGCTCACTCATCTGTCAAGGAATCCATCATGATGCCATATTACCAGGGCCCTGTTGGGTTGCCTCATCAGTACCGGCTCCCTCTCGATGATGTCATGGGGATTGAGCAAATCTATGGTGAGAGTTGTACTTCTCAGGAAAGATCTAGCTTTGCTATCACAACCTTTTCTTCTTCCCTTCTATCACAATCTTGTCACAACCTTGTCCTTCCTCAGCACAACCTGCACCAGTTGTCTGTTGGAGACAGTGTGTGTTTCAATGCACGAACATCTAAGTCGCCTCAATCGGAAATGTCAGCAGTTCTTACAAGCTGAGGAGGAACCCCCAAATACATTGAGTTAAGGCACAATGGCAGTCTGCACTATTATAGGTTTTTCTCTTATGTGCATTTTGAGGATTTAGGGCACAATCCAGAGTAATTACGGGAGCACGTAAGAGACATTACGTGCACCCATAGTTACTGCACCTCCTAGTGAAAACCTATAGGAAATTCATATTGCAATCCAGAGTAACTTGTTCTTTCTCCGGATTAAGGACTCCCCATAGTTACTCTGGATTTCACCCATAGGCATTCTTCTGCCTGAAGTTCTACTCTAATAATTCTGGGCTTGTTCTATTTGTCAAGTTTTCTTCTGACACTTGAGCGGTAGAGTTGAAAAGTGACAGGGATGGAAACTCAACTTGGGATGACTCAACTTGCATTGCCCAAACATGTGTTTTTGAACAACTTCTGTTGACTTGTGTTGACTCGAGTCACAGATGTTGCTGATTCTGACATGACTCCGACTCAGGGCTAGTGATTATCAAAATGAATCAGGACCTACAAAGGACTCTACAAAAGACTTGAGCTCCATCTTCTGTGTTTTGTAGCTAACCTTGTATTTCTTGCTTTCATATTATGCCAAATAACTAATGGGCTGTCAGAAAGCCCATTCTGAAAGTGTGGTGCATCAGATGTGACGAAAGGGTAGGTTTCAGGTTGTGAGGAGTTGGGATGGTTGAGGAGAGTTGTTGACTCATGACGTGACTTGTTTCTTGAACTGATTCATAACTTGACTAGGTGCAATCCTAATCTCTAGTTAGGCCAGCCTAATTCCCAGCATAAGTCCTGTGCTAACCTGGGGGTGTCATCATAGCGCCATAAGACACTACTGTGACACTCCTGGGGAATGTTAGGTGAGTGCGCAGACATGCACTTGCCTCCCTACATCACCACAGGAACTGGAAGCCTGACAAGTTGTGCTGGCCTAGGTTAAGATTGCATCCTAAATTTCTTTTAAGTTGAATCATGATGGCCACACACTATGACCTGCTGACTTGGGACTCAACTTGTGCTCAATGACTGGGCAAAGTTCATCCATAACATAATATCTCAATCTTAATTTTCTGGCTCTTTTTCCCTTTCACATGCATATTCATTTTCTCCAAGTCACAGTATATTTTAGGATTGGGCGGGATTGTTTGCAACTCTTTTGATGTGCTCCTTCCTCCTTTCCCTTGGCTGCAGGTAAGCACCATCCTGATTCCCCTCCAGAAGGAGAGAGCCCAAAACTACCTATTCCCACAGTACCTCGCATCCCCAGCCTGCCACCAAACAGGCCCACACGTGGGTGAGTATTCTTGCTTGGATGACAAATCTGCAAAAACCCTCCTCTTACTCACCCTTGTTGAATGCCTGACGTGCGGGGCTTAATGTTAATGTAATAGCAGACACTGAGCCACAATGGGAGTAGGATCCAGACTAGCCCTACAATCCAGAGTAACTATGGGAAGATGTAAGAGGCACTTACGCTTGATTGCTCTATTCATTTCCCATTGGTTTCCCATTGGTGGCACCATAACTACGTCGGTGTAAAAAGTCCCGTAGTTACTCTGGATTGTAGCCTAGGAAAGCAAAACAAATTAATTGATCGTGAGCTGGTGTGGCCCATGATCAGTTGGTTCCACTAGTTCAGACTGAAACAATCTGTGTTTTGGAAATGTAGCATCACTAAGAAAAGTGATTCCTATCAGAAGTGTATTAAAAAATTCACATGACCAGTAATTATCTGGGTAATTGGGCATGAAGATGCTTCAGGATTCACACATCAAAATATTGATCCCCTCAAATGTTTTCCTCTTTCTCTCTTTTCCTTTCAGGCCTTACCTCCCATCCCCTGATCGTTGTAAGGCCCAGTTTGATGCCATCGCCAATATCCGTGGGGAAGTTTTCTTTTTTAAGAGTAAGGAAAATAAGGAAGGTTTTCCTAGTCCAGTGCACAAGAAGTCTGGGCTGTGGACTTGTGTGCCAAACCTCAACCTACTGATCAATTTCAGTCTGCCTTTTGTTTTATTGGCTCTCCATAAAGGATAGGCACCAGCTGTCACCCCCAGTCACTGTTCTTTGTATGTTCCTTTATGGCTCTCCACCCTTGGTGTGATTGATTTTTTAAATTCAAATGCTTTGAGATTTATGCTGAATCACGATGTGGTAGCCCTCTTCAAATAGTAGCACCCTATTGAGGTTGCATGTAGGCAGGCAAGTGTGCTTCATGTTTCTCTGTGGGCCAAAGCACATGCAACTTAGGGTGCAATCCTAACCAACCTTTGAGCATTGGCATAGATGTGCCAGTGGGGCATGCGCTGCATCCTACAGTTGGGGGGGCAGACATAGAGGTCCCCTCAAAGGAAGCTGTGATTGTTCTCCATGGCACGTGGTTTGGGAGGGGAATTATAGAATTAGAAGGGACCCAGAAGGTCATCTGGTCCAACCCCCGGAGGTGTTCTTGAGTTTGTTTCCTGATCCTATGTTAACAAGGTATCATTTTTTTTCCTCACAGAGAAACATTTCTGGAGAATGCAGCCTGCTGGTAACCTGATTTCACTGGAGCCAGCACAGATCCTGCGGTTCTGGAATGGACTTCCCCATGATTTCAAGGCCATTGATGCAGTGTATGAGCGCACCAATGACAGCCAAATTGTATTCTTCATCGGTGAGCATAGCAGTGTAGGGACCGGTGGGACTCCTAGTCTCATTGGAAGGAAAGGATGGAGCAAGAGGAAAAGCGCATTCTTTCCCCAATAAATGTGACATTCCATATATCAACCTGCTAGGATTTCTTCCCTCACCCTTTTCCTCAGTGTCTCCCCTTTTTCTCCTCCTTGCAGGTTCCTACTACTGGGTTTTCACTGACACTCAGGTCAACCAAGGCTATCCCCATCCCATATCAGACCTTGGCCTCCCTCCTGGCACCATCATTGGGGCTGCATTTGTGTGGCCTCACAATGGCAAGACATATTTCTTAGCCAAGGATCAATACTGGCGTTATGATGATCAGTTGGGGCATGTTGAACCAGGATACCCCAAGCCTGTCACTCTTTGGAAAGGGGTTCCTACAGAGCTGGATGACGTCACTCGCTGGAATGATGGTATGTGTGATGAAACCTATTCTCTTTCAGAGAGGCTTTCAGGTATTTATAATATCATATTTATGTATAATAATATCACTTAAATATATGGTACTCATATACTGTGTGTGTGTGTGTATAACTTCACACACACTTCTCATACACACACACACACACACACACACACACACACACACACACACACACACACACATACATACATACATACATACATGCACACTCAAATATACCGGTATGTTATTTTGGGAATGGAATTTCTGCTTCCCTAATGGCTGTTTGACGTTTAGGCTCTCATATTGGCCTCGAATAAGGTTTGATGCTTTCCTCACAACTCCTTTGACACATTGCCTCATACTTAGTTTCTGTCTTGTCTCCCCCCACAGGTAACACTTATTTTTTCAAGGGCACCCAGTATTGGCGGTTTACTGGTGGCAACGTGGAGGCGGATGCTGGCTACCCCCATTCTACCCCCCAGGACTGGATGTATTGCCAGGCCCCTGCTCCTACCCCTTCTTCGTCGCCTGTTCCTGGGGGACGCGGAAAGGAAGGAATGTGCCTGTGTCGGGGGTCTGCCCTGAAGCTAGCACCCCTCTTGGCCTGGATTCTGGCCTCCATGTGGGCCCTGTGCTGACCCCCCTTGACCAGCTACAGACAAAAGCACTTTATACACCAAAAGAGAGGACTGGCTGGCAGAAAATGCCACAACTCCAGAAAACCTTATGGAATTGCTACTTTTGCCCTTTCTTTTTGTCCTCTATGGTGCTCTCCTGAAGTTCCCTCTCCTGCTTACTTACTGAACTTTCTCTCCGCCAGCCCCTTGCTCTGTTTTCTAAAAAGAGAAATTGTGGGGCATAAGCCTTCTTACAAGCCATGCCCCATTTCCTGGCCACCCCCTCCCCAATCTCAGGTGTACAGAAACAGGGTATTTATTTCTCAGGTGTGAAGGAAGGCACTCTGTCCATGTTCAGGTTTGCTGCTTTCTTTTATTTCTACCTGCATCACGAGACTGCATTTGGGTCCAAATCAAGCCTGGGGTGCTTGATGGTATTTGAGCTAGCCTGCGTGGAGCATCCCCTCCCCTTCTTTTATTTCCTTAAGGAAATATCAGAAATTAATCCTGTGGATTTTCAAGAGGGTTTCTGGGTGGCTTTTTGGGGAAGCAGGATGCTGAAGTAGCTCATGGGCCTTCCATCTGATCCGGCAAGGTTTTTTTTCTGAGAAGATATCCAAGTATGGCTCCCATGCATTTCTTTAACATAATGGTACATCTGGAGTGTGTGGAAATGGTACATATGGAGTGTTTGTATTTATTCTCACAGTAAGTACAAAAGCTGCAATCTTAAAACATGTTTTCCTGGGAGTAAGACCCTTTGAACACAATGGGGCTTACTTCTGAGCTGGGTATGGTTAGGATTGTACTCAGAATCTCAGAATGTCCACTGTTAGATGAGCATTAGTTGGGGAAGGAAGACAAGCAGGTCATTCTGTCTCACTTCTATAGTACACACTTGGGTATTATATAATGGATCTGATAAATATTCGGCTGGACCAGAGCTCCTTATTCTGATCCTTCAACATTCAGATCCTTCAACAGAGGAACTTGCCTAGAGTTGCAGAAAGGCTATCAGAAAAACTTTAAGGCTCCTCTTTAGAGTCATGATTCCAAGAAGGGACCAGGAAAAAGAGACATCTAGCTGGTGTTTGTGTGATGCAGAACCTAGCAACACATATGAGTAGGAGGTGTTTTGCCTTTACTGTTTTTATAATGAAACTGAAATGGAAACGGCCTTCCCCTACTCTCTCTTTTTGCACAGTCTTCTGCCCCTGGGCTGGGGAGTGTGGAGAAAATAAGTGAAGATGATGAGATCAGCTGAAGTGTTCTGTGTTACAACAAGGACGGCTTGTTAGGCCTTGCCTCTGAGCCCATAGACATCTTGATGCACCTGGTTAAGAGGAAAAAATGCCAAACGCAGCCTGGGTGTGCCTTCACCAAGCTGGAAGGGGCACTTTCTTTTCATACCCCCTTGAGAATCGTGCCTTTCCACAGAGACTGGGATCTTCTAGCTGCCTCTGCTGTGATTTATCTGAGTCTCTGCTGTTGTTACTAACCAAGATCAGGGTGCAGCCAAATTCAACTCCCTAAAGAAACTCGCTGGTTTCCTTGCCCTCCTTTCCCCTGAGAAGGACAGAGCTTGAGAGTTCTGCAAAACTCACTACCTAACTAGCTGCTTATTAGTGACACTTTCCAGCAGCCTGTCTTCCAAGGTGCTGGAGGGTCTCAGTCCCTGCCCTATAACAACCCTATGTCAGGCTGACAGGTGATGACTGAGCTAATGTCACCCGGTAAGCCTTGTGACTAAGATTTGAACCAGAGTTTCCCTAGTTCCCTAGTCCCAACCCAGACATTTGCAGTTATTATAGATAATTGTAGATAATTTGCCGTTATTGTGCAGTGGCCCATCCTCTTGATGAGCTCCTTTGTGGCACCAGAGAAAGTGGTTAACCCATTCCTCCCACCACAGTCCCAGTTCATATCATTGGACTGCTGTTTACATACATACTCCTGCTCCTGATCAAGTTTAGCAGTCCCAGTGGGTGGAAAGGAAAAGCAAGTCTCCATGGAACCTGAAGAAAATCAAAGCTTGCAATCCAGCAGTTGAAGCAGGTACTGCAAATTACAGGAAGGTGTCAACACAAGGTTGAATCATGTCCCTTTGAATTTATGGGAACATGTTGTCAAGCTGTACTGTGGCTCAACTTCCTCTATTTTGAAAGAACAACTAAAATGTCATGGTAAGGAGAGAAAGCAAGATGTTTCCAGACATTCTTGACTAATCCATTGTCTCCCCTCCTGCCCTTTCTCATCTTGGTCCTGGGTTTGACAAAAAGAAACTGCGCTGCTAGAAATCAATCCGGCTTCTGCGGTCATCCAAGCATCTGGCTGATCCATCAGCCTTCACATGTTGCCTTCAATACTAATGGACAGGTCAGGAGCAGGATGCAAAACACTTGAATTCTTGCTTTGAGAAAGAAGTTGCATTGCTGCTCCTGCTATGATCAGGACACGAACGCAGGCCAGTGTCAAGTAATTCTCATGACAGGCTCCTTCAACAGCCAAGGAAGATAAAAACCCACAATACACACACATGCACACAAACCACCACTTCCACCACCAATAAAAATAATTCAGGGCTCCAGCAGGTTTTAGAAAATCCTATAATGACTAATGGAGTACTTTCCTCTGTCTGCATGTATGAGTACCCTTCACCACAAGCTTACTGCTAAACTAAGCAGAAGGACTTGGAAGAAGAAAAAGAAGAAGGAGAAGAAGAAGAAAAGGACAGCAACTTGAGGTATAAGCTTCAAGTCAAATAATGCATCAGTTTAAATGCATTTCATTTCTTTGTAGGTCAAAATTTGGGGCTGGATTAGTACAGACTATGACTGAGGTGAAGCGGGATGTGATGGTATCAGTATGTTCTTTGGGTGGCTGCCTTGCTTATAGGTAATTTTAAGGTGGGTAGGAAACCTTTCCACCACTACTACCACCCACTGGGCCTGCATCAGTTTTGATCCCATACTGATATGGGAATTGAGCTAGACAAGAAGGGTGCAATCCTAACAAATTTAGGTCAACCTAACTCACATAACCTATTTTTCCATGGTGGTGTGGGAAGGTTGGTGTATGCCTGTGCACTGGCCTACCACCACCACCACCCCAGGAGTGGTGCAGAATTGCCTTATGCCATCTTTTTGATATCTACCCCCAGAATTTATGCTGAGGCTTAGGCTGGCCTAACTGGAGCTTAGGATTGCTGCTAAAGTGATGCAGCCACTTTGACTGGCTAACTACCACTTTTGATATGTACATGGCAGACTCATGGATAAACAGGGCTGTGGTGGCCATGAATAGTGTGGGTGGCCATCCCATGTACCTCCCACTAAAAGGATACACCTGTGTCCAGATTATACTGTTTCAAGCTGCAGTTGAAGTGGATTGCCTTTTCACATGGGTTAGAAAAGAAGACAAGTGGGGAAAATGCTACATCAAAAACCATTCTTGACATCTGGTTTTCTATACATGAGCTTTTGTGTGGGGAGAGGGTCAATCACATATGCAAGCCAACCACCCACGGACTGAAAAGGTGTAGCTAAACCAGTTTCTCCACGTGAGTCAGTTTTGCTGGAGAGTAGGAAAGAAAGAAAACTATGCTAGAATTCAACTTCCTCACATTCCATAAGTCAGGACTTTTTCTCCACTTTGATGTGAAGAACTCAAACCCTTCATTCAAAAGTGGTGCAGATTTTTTGTTTTATTAACTCAATTTCTAACCAACTTTATCTTCTCAAAAGGCAGTTCCGAGTAGATCAGATACCTTTCTGGTTGTGAAGATAGCCTCAGACAGGGTGGAGATGGTGGGCTCTCACTTGGGGGAGGCAAAGTGAGGGCAAACCTTTTGATCATCAATTCAATAACCTCTTTATTGTCATTCTGTGGGCTCATACCCTCCACTGTTCTTTTCATTTATTCCTTCTTCCATTCCTTCCTCCCAAGGAAGCCAGAGGTTGTTTTTCCCAGTCTTCCTTCATCCACCTTTCTGTGCCAGATAACCTTCTCCTCAGACCACCTCCATGGTTCCTCCTTTCCTGCTAGGAACTGGCCTCTGTTTGGGGAGAGGGCTGCCCCGCTTGTTCACTGGGGGCTGCTGTTCCTTCTGCTGGAGTTGTATCCATTTGGGGTACCCGGTTGCGTTTAAAGAATCCAACCTGGGAAGGAGAGGGAAGAGAGCTATTTAAACATTATGCACTTGTTTGCCCTTTATGAGCACAATCCTAATCATGTCTACTCAGAAGTAAGCCCCATTGTGTTAGATGGGTCTTACTCCCCAGAAAGTGTCTTTAGGATTGCAGCCAGTGTACAATATACAGAGATTATTGTTCTAAATTTACCATTATTCACACATCTCACTGTTTATGCAGCACTATGAACTAACTGTATCCTACATTTGAGAGGTCCAAACACCTGGTTCACCTATAAAATGAATGCATGTGCAGGAATTCACACAAAAACCCAAGTTAATGTAATGTGTGGAAACAAACACCAAGTGGGGAAAACTGTGATTGTCAACATTTTTTAAAAACTCTTAGAAGCTATGATGGAGCTAAATTTGCTTGGAGCAGGGCTCCGTCAGTCTTGAAAGACTATGGTATCGTGCTTGGCTCTGCATATGCTGCATGCAAAGCACGAAAGCCTGGGTTAGATTGTTATGGAGGATAGGCTGTTACCCAAGCAGCAAATCCCCCCTCTCTACGCCACTGAATTAGTCCAATGGAAAGGCAGAGCCAATACGATTGGATCCAGCTGGTGTTGCAAAGCTGGGCTAAGGACAGGAGCTCACCCTGTCTTGTGGGGCCGACCCAGGTCTCGAACCCTGGCCTGCTGGTTAACAGGCACAGTGTCTTAACCACTCACGCCACCCACAGCCTACATTGCTTGGAGCAATGGCATAAGAAATAGAGGGTTTTTTTGCCTATCCAAATCTATTTCTGAAAGGCAGTTTAAAAAGAGTAAAGACGGGCTGTTATTACTCTGCAAGGCTAATTATTGCAGCTTTGGGAGAGTTTGAGCAAAGAAATAGGGTAAATTCCCTTCTCCCCCTACCCCGTTGATACCAGAGCCAAAACCTCAACTCCCCATTTCCAATCTGGCCCCCAATCTTTCAGATTGGAAACCCAGAGAGGCATTTACCTTATACAAGACTGCTGTCACAATGGCTAAGAGCAGAATTCCTCCAATGACACTACCAGCGATGATGGGAATGGGGTTGAATGGTGATATCAGCTCCACTTCGGTATCGATCTGTAAGGAGAACATTGAGAATCAGGATTTCTTGCCCCTTTACCACTACTTTCTCCAGTCACCTTTGCCAATTTTGGCCTAGAAGATTATTTCGCTGGCATGGGATACGCTGACAGATTAACACAGACTACTTTCTAATGAAAGAGAGAAGTGATAAGGGCTCAGGCCTGCCTGAATCCCCACCCCATATCCTAGAAGACCTTCTCCCTAATCTCAGAGTTAGGGAGTTAAATTGCAGTGAGGAAGTACACTGGTGCACTCAACAGCACAATCCTAAACAGTTAGGCACCTGGCATATCTTCTTGTGGTGTTGTTGCTGGCGCATGACTGTGCATTGGCCTAACCCTCCCATGAGTTATGCAGAAGTGTCTTATGGCACATTCGCGACAGCCCCAGGCTAGCACGGAACTTGTGCCGGGAGTCCGGGACCTACGCCAGCGTAACTGAGGATTAGGATTGCAGCCTCAGAGACTTTTACTTCACATAGATTTTGGCCTGAATGGAATTCTGTGCCTGATGCTGATTTTGCATTTGCACTTTGAGCTCCCCATAAGCTCCCAGACACCCAGGAGTCTCAACCTCCAGGTTACCTGCTTGTATTGAAATTCCTCTGGCTCACTCAGGAAAAACCTGGTCTCATCAACCATCAAGGATGCCTCACTACGAAGATAGAGACTCTGGGACCCCAGCTGTAGGATTGACAAGCCAAGTAAATGGATTAGTATATTCTCCAGGGAAGCCAGCTAAACAAACACCTCTGTTTTATTTTTATTGCCCTGAATCGATAACCTTTTCTATTATCGGGACACATAGATTTCTCACGTATACAAAGAAAACACACAGTGGCTAAAAGCTGTAAAAACACACTTGGCACAATTAGAACCCAGGAACCTTTCCTGGATTGGTTCCAGAAGGTCCAGCTGGCCCAGCTTCCAGCTTCCCACTGTGACCAGTCAGAGACATGTTGCTTCCCAGTATCTGGTATGCAGTAAGTGGTAGCCTCTGGTTTCATAGAGCCACTGATGGACATCTGTCCTCTGCGAATGTGTCAAAGGCAGAGCCGAGTGTTTGGAAAAAAAGGACATCAGAAGAACGACAGAGGAAGATAGGTGGGGAAATTTGAAGCTGAGGACGAGAAGATGATAAAACGCGTGGCAAGGCAGGGAACCAATGGAAAAAAGTAATGCAGTAGGAGGGATGGGAGGGACACAATTTATCTCAAGGATCTGCTACCATCTAGTTTGGCTCTATTTTTTCTGGCCCATTTCCATAATCAGCTCTTAAAATCTGCTGACCAAAAACAAGAGCTCTTTCATCATTTCCCACACCCCACATTACCTTCCTATCATATTCCAGATTTCTCAAAGTGCTTGCAAATTCCATCTGTTCAAACCAGTTCAGATTTGGAATATGCTGACCCAAGAACAGAAACCCTAAGTGAACTCTTTCAAAGGATTCCATCAATCCAATCCAGTACGCTGCAGTATTCTTTATCACTTACCTTGGAAGCATTTTCTGGCCTGTAAAATTCCCCAGAAAAATTGAATTTGATTGATTCTCCCTTAGAGAGGCTGGGAATCAGGCACTGAACTCTGGTGCATACAGAGGCCCCTCTGCATCCTCTCTGTCAAAAAATGAGACACATTGGTGTCAGTGGTCGCTTGCCCCAGAGATAGAAGGAGCTTTAACATAAACAAGTACTAAATGTTCTAAAGGTGGCCACATTCTTGATCTTCTTCTTACTGTGATTGGTTTTTCAAGGTCCTTAGCCTGGATTCCTATTGCCATGGAGGACACAGTGCATGTATACTACAAGAAAAAAGAAGAGTCTGTGGAATACACAAATCCTGTTGTCATTTGGTGCTCCCCAAATCCATGCTTTCCTCCTGCCATCCTTTGCTTTCTACTCAGCCCCAGTAATCACTGGTCCAAATCACTCCATCAGTTACTCTGGCTCATAGGACCCTACTATAGAAACCCCATCTAAAGTGCTCCTGATTGTCCTCACCTTATTACTTGGGTGGTTCGAGTTTACATTCCAGATGAAGCCCAGTTTAATCTGTGAGGGAAGCTCAAAGGTCACATTGACTGGAATGACATTTGCATCCAATTTCTTGACCTACCAGAACAGCAGAAAAGATGAATAAATGAGGCAATGACAGCAAAAATTACTGATTTTGTCAGTTTTCTTAAATGGGCAACCCAATCCTAACCTGTTCTGGAATAGGCCAACTGGACTTCATCATTCCCAGCACAGGTTAGGAGGTGGAAGAAGCACAACCTGGAGTTAGGGGACTATCCCTACAATCCAGAATAACGATGGGAAAAGGTAAGAGGCACTTACTCTGGATTGCTCTTTGCATTTCCCATATGTTTCTCATGGGTGGCACCGTAACTACATTAGTGTAAAAGGTCCTGTAGTTACTCTGAATTGTAGCCTTAATTCCTTATCCCAAGTAATGTACCAGCACAGATCCAAGGAGCCCATTGTAATGCTTGTCTACTCAGGAGGGTATGAACACCCAGCATAAGTGCCAGAGGCCAGTGTCAACCCCTTCTCAGACACAGTCTGCCAAGTGACTCGCCCACGCAAGAAGCAGCGTTCCTTAGCAAAAGCACAGTAAAAGATACTGAATTGTGCTGTGTGTAGGGGCAAGTGAAAGGAGCCTTGTGCACCCAGAAATAGGTGGATTGGGAAAGTATGTTACCTCATAGGCATGTGTGAGTTTCCTCTTTTCTGAGACCTCTGTAGAGAAATTGAGATGTTTTGTGGATAGAAGCCTGGAGAAGGAAAAATGTTCATATGGGTCACCAAAGGGACCAAGTTCCAAAGAAGGCCTTATACAGACAGACAGACAGATACACACACACACACACACACACACACACACATATATACACACACATATATACACACACACACACACACATATATGTGTGTAGCACTGTATACACACACACACACATACACACACACACTAATATATATATTCTTCTGGGCCTTATCTACCATTGTGGTGGTAGATAAGGCCCAGAAGAAGATATATATATATATATGTGTGTGTGTGTGTGTGTGTGTGTGTGTGTATCTATCTATCTATCTATCTATCTATCTATCTATCTATCTATCTATCTATCTATCTATCTTCCTGGCTCATTCAAGTTGATCCTACACAATCAGCAGCCTCATGGAAAGCCCACCCTCCCATCTCCTGGGTTTTAGATGAGTCCCATCTTCAGGATAAAACTTATATGGGAGACTCTTTTTGAGATTGCATATTACTATTTTAATTGTTGATTAAAACTGATTGATTAAAATTGTCCATTGTTGATTATGTTGTGCTTTACTGCAATTTGAAATTAGATTATATACTACTCTGAAGCCATATGGTGGAAAGTGGCACATTAATGGATATAATCTCATCAGGCTCAACCACTTCAGACTAAAAGTAGTGGGGGTCTCCCTTTTGAATTATCCTGCACATTAGAAGATTCTTTCCCTTCCTGTGATGTTCTGGTGGTGGGATGAACACCACCTCAGAGGATAGACATCCAGCCTGGTAACAGCCTTGAGTGCATTAATTCCCTAGTTCTATGGTGACATAGAGGGATTTGATGAATAGGACACGTTCACCCAAATAAGAAAGCCTGGTTGTACAATCTAGGACTTTTATAACCTTCTCATATATGGGGAAAAAGCTATATAAAAATTGTGGCTGATGCTGTAAGGTTTTGTGTGCAGAAAAGCTGGGAGTGGCCAGGTCAGTTGGCTAATGGGACGCTTTTTCAGCAACCCGCTTCTGTGGGGAGACAAAATCAGTCATTGAACTCCTGCAAGAAGAAGCAAGGAGTAGGTCCCTTTTTGATGGTTGCAAGTACCCTTTCTGGCATTGCCTGTGTCAGAAGCAGTGACTGTCTCACTTACTCCAAAGTCACCTGAGCCAAGCTGTAATCCCATTGATACGAAGGTATGCCATAGTCAGGCAGACCCCCGACTCAGGTGATTCGATGCCAAACCCAAAATTCCTGAACCCAAGGCCAAAATTCCTACCCCCCTCAAGCCAAAATTCCTACCCACTTAAAAAAATTGCCAAAAAATGTATTTTTGGGGTTTTTTATATTTTTTTGTTTTTTGACCATAACTTTTGATATGAAGGAGATACCTCAAAACTGAGTTTTGCATTGGCTTCTGCTCTTCAATATGAATCCAACAACATATGACATGGTGGTGTACTGCACACCATTGTGAAGTTAAAAAATGAAGCCAAAATGTAGGACAGTGAAGCCAAAATGTAGGACACCCAGACAGGAGGCAAAAAATCCAGACAAATCTGGGCTTTTCCGGTCATATGGTCACCCAGACTGGGCCCCTACTCTCCCTTTTTGCTCTTTCCAGCCCTAATATTCTTCAGTGGAGATGGCGGGGATTGAACTGGATCCTTTTTCAGGAAAAGAATGTGTTTTGCCACTGAATTATGGCTCCAACCCAGTACTTAAAGAGCATTCTTGGAGGAGAGGACCAAAACTGGTCACTGGCCAATTCTTTTACTGGGCAAATTTCTGAGTATTACCCAGAAATAGGGTTGCCATATGTCCCGAAAAGCAGGGATAGTCCCAGTTTTTGATGTTTTCTCATACTGGCAAGTATGACAGAGGGTCCCTGTCCTGATTTTGTGGAAGAGCATTGTGGCAAGCCTATCCAGAATGGACAGCTGATGGAAATCAATACTTGAGGAACAGCTAGAAGTCTCTAATGGGATATCATTTAAGTTTGAGGAAGGTAGCATCATACCCCCTGAAGGGAAGGGGGCAAATTTGCATGTAATTGGTCAAATCCCTTCTTAAAGGGATCCCTCATACATGGATTTTCAGGAAACTCAGGCCCCAAGAAGATGAAAATGGGAAAGAGAAAAGGAACAGTGAGGGGTGGGAGTACCTTTCCAAAATGATGTCAACTGGATGCAAGACGGGCAATTGCCCCGAGGCCTCATTGTCACTCAGCGTGTCCGTTTCATTCTGACTGGAAGGCAAAGGGTGATAAAAGTGGAGTGAGAGATACTGAATCCCCAAATCCCAGAGATAAATGAAGAGGCTATGTTCCCCCCTACCTGTGTGCCTGGATAGTGAAGTACACAAATTTGTCACTCCAGAAGTCACCCCTGGAAGAGCGGAAGGAGAGCTGGAGAAAGGCCTGGGGGGAACAGACATCAGAAATGCTTAGATATCAGATATTAGGGAAATTTTGTAGAGAGATGGTCAACTGGAAGCCCAATCCCACTGACACTGCATGCTGGTGCAGGGGATGTTGCACTGGCACCGAGTGGCATAAAAAGCACTGTAAAGCACTTTTCAACACCGAGAAAGTTAGAAGCACTAGCAGGAAGGTCTGCAATAGCTTACAGGCACCACTTCAATCAAATGGCTGACAGGACAGGTAAGTACTGTACCAAACTCTTTGCTTCGCTTCCATGCTAATTTCCTTGTCTCTCACATCCATTTCTTACCTGGGTGCCTGCCTTAAGGACTGGCGGGATGAACCTGCAGGAGCTGTGATAGACAGATGCATTTCCTTGGGACCCATGCAGTTGACAAGTTGGTGACAGGTGCCAATTGGACTTAAAGGAGGGTGAGATATTAAATCACAAGTTGATTATAATGAATTAATCAACCTATCTAGCCTAAACAATCAGAAAGCACCTAAAAAGGAGGATGGTCCCCATGTACAAAGAATGGGGATACACATAAAAAGAATGACTGCCAGAAATTCTTTGTTGTAAGTAGTCCTAATGGCCTATTTGTAGAGTCCAGTTGTGGTCAGGGCTGCCAGCATGTCCTGAAAACCTCTGGCTCCAAGCAAACACAGAAGCCTGAGCTTTTACTATTGATCTTCTCATTACGGCCATACAACAATACTGTTATAAGGCTGCTGGTTGACCTTTCCTTTGCCAGGCAGGTTTCTGGCTAACAGTGCAGAGTGGCCTGCTGAGGTTTTTATTCATAGGATTAAATGGCTTGGACGTGCTGTCTTGAGTGCTGGAGGAACATCTCTTGGTCTGTCAGGCCTTAGTGTTTCCTATAGCTCCATTTTGCTTCCACTATGTGGAATGGCTCTAAAAAGGAGGGGACCCTTGCATGCCAAAGAGAGGTTTCCTCCAAAACTGACTGCTCCACCCTCCTCTAGGTATGCCATCAGGTATACTGAAATGGAGAATATTGGGCATTTTAAATCACTCACTGGTGACTCAATCATTCCCTTGGCCCAGTCTGGCAGTCTTTCCATTATCTCTGGTGCACACTTTCCAATCTCTTCTGAGCCTTCCACTCCCTGCCCTACCTCCCAAATCCTTCCTCCTCCTCACCTGAAGCACTGTAGCACTTCGGAAGGACAAAACAGGAGAGTAATAAAAGGAAAGTTCTGAGTTGTTCGCCATCTCTCCCACATTTTCAAGTTTCACTGTTAAGTTCAGTAAGAAATTTGGACTCAGTTTAAGACCTTTTGTCCTGAAAATAAGGAAAATATATGCTTCAGGCATTCCCTCCGTGGGTCTCAGCAAGATCCCGTCTCTTTACCTCAGTTCCCCACACTGTAAAACAGTGGTCCTCAACATTTGTTGGACCATGGTCTAGTTACATGGAAAAAAAAAATTTCCATGGACTGACTGGGCTACGAATGCCCAGTTTACTCCAGACCAGGAATGGACTCAGAATGCATAGCTCAACAACTAGGATGCACTTGCCCTGGGCAGGAACTAACTGGGCATATGAAGCCTAGTCACTGGGCTGTGCATGCCTAATTTGCTCCTGGGTGTATAGGAGTTGGATGGCTGTGGGCAGCAGGCTCTGGCCTCTGGTCCCAGCATGGCATGGCCCAGCCACAAAGGAATCACAGACTGGCATAAGTCTGCAGACTGGGTGTTGAGGACACTTCTTTAAAATATTGTTGGTCATCACTACCCAGCACAAGAATTATAAGAAAAGGATTTCAAAGCATTTGGTCAGTTACCTGAGCAGTTTAGCTGAACACAAGTATTCAAAGTGGGTACTGGTAGCTTTATGTCTCACTAGGTGTATATACCCAATCTTGCAGGAGTAAAAATAATTTGTGGGCATTAGCGGGCATGGCTTGGCACTGGGGGCACCAACAGGTATGGGAAACCACTGGGCACCAGTGGGCATTGGGATCCACCAGGCACCAGGCACTGAGGACCACTAGCAGTGGACACCACTGGTAGCAGGCATCCTTGCTGGGCACCAGGAACGGCACAACAGGGACACCATGCAGCAGATACTAGCATGCATTGGCCACTGGACACTGGCTGGCACTGGCAGCAGCGGTGGGCAGCAAGCACCAGCAGCACTCTGAGCACCAGTGGGTGGCAGGCACCATCAAGCAGTGGACAATGAGTGGCACTCACTATAAATAAAGTTTATTATTACTATTATCCATAAATACACAGCAAACAATTTCATGCTAATTTCATTCACATCACCAGTCGGACCCTTCCCAACAGTCTAGGACTGGGTGGGGGTGGGGGTGGGGGTGGTGGTGGTGGGGGTGGTAACATAAATGCACAGCAAACTATTTCATGCTGGTTTCATTCACATCACTAGTTGGACCCTTCCCAAGAGTCTAGGACTGGGTGGGGGTGGGGGGGTGGTGGTGGTGGGGGTGGTAACATAAATGCACAGCAAACTATTTCGTGCTGGTTTCATTCACATCACTAGTTGGACCCTTCCCAAGAGTCTAGGACTGTGTGATGTAGCGGCGTATAATTCGTGCTGATCCCAGAAGAGGGGCTTTCTGCAGTTGGCAGAGTGATATTTTGTCAATGCCAATAGTTTTCAGGTGCCTGCCAAAGTCTTTGGGCACTGCACCCAGTGTGCCAATTACCACTGGAATTTTACTACTACTACTATTATTATTATTATTATTATTATTATTATTATTATTATTATTATTATTATTATTATTATTATTATTAACTATTTTTTATAAAGATGCTCACCCCTCTTTTTTCCCCAAACAAGAGCCAAAGTGGCTGATGGAATCAAAACTCTTAAAATGCAGGAAAATTTTAAACATCAAAGCATTAAAACCACCATGGAGCGACATGTGTCAGGAACTACAGTACATCTACATCATCAGTATCATCATCCATAAATAATGTTACGAAAACCACAGTCAAGCAACAGTCAGGCTATTGACGTGAGAATCTTTCTTAAAAAGAACAAGCTTTGAGTGTCCTTTTTAGGTAGAAAGGCGGGGTATAAATCAAATTGAATGAATGAATGAATGAATGAATGAATGAATGACATACTTTAGCCCAGCATTGAAAGGTGTACAAGTGGAAGCCAGTGTGGCCTGAACAGGAAGGTATTCCAAAGGAGTGTCACCATCAAAGGGGGGTGGTTCTGAAGCTGAATACCAGTTGAGGAAATGTACATACAGCGTTCTGTGTGCATGCGGGCCACAAGTCCATGGAGGAATCTTTGGAGAACGCTTGTTCTTTGGCTTAAGAATAGGAGATGACCGACTCCCTAGAGTCAGTCACAACTAGCAGGGCAATCTGTGGGGTCACCTTTACCTTTCATACAGAAAAGTATGGTATCTATGTCTACTAGAGGCACCAGTGTGTGTATCACAGCACCAACACCTTCTGTAATACTACAAGGGATCTGGACTGACTCCTTGGTTATCACTATCCAATACAAAGCCTGCCATCTCTGCTAGAATTCCCTGCTCACTTCCAAGCATGTCTCAATTCCTGTGCCACGTGGTACCTTTTTCATCACTGGCTGGGATGCAAAGTATCCTAGGATGTTTACTGTAGGCATAGAAGATAGTGCTCACCCAGAGAAGTTGAAAGAGACGCGGAGATCAGGTACGCAAACATCATCAGGCCCGCAGTTTTGTTTGAAGGGAACCTGAGAACAAGAGAAAGAAAGGGCAGCAGAAGTCAAAAGGAGTGTGCAGGAAGGAATTCACACTTGAGGAACATGGGGAGGGAGACTGATGGAGGTTTAATGGGTCTGTGAACTGACAGGGCCAAATCTGTATTGCATATCTTGGCATTTTTGGAGGGGGGTGCGTCCTATCCTATTATTGTTAAGAAAATATGCGACAGTATATGAAAATATGTGAAGAACGTATGTGATAGTAAACCAGTGTGATGGTTCAGTGACATTGTGTTAGACTTGGCTTGCAGAGGCCAGCCACATTGCTCACCAGGGGGTTTTGAGCCAGTGTCTGCATCAGTTATCCCACAGAGGTCTTGTGAAGATAGAAGTGAGACAACCTGCTTGTCTACCGCTCTGAGCAGTTGGTGAAAAGGTAGTTTAAAAATTGAATGGATTAAATTGGTGTGAAACTCCCAACTACTCAGAATTGGCCTGTTCTTTTGATGGAGGAGACATTTATCCCAAGTGATGGAATGGCAGTAAGAGATTTGGAAGGAATACCTCAATCTCAATGGGCAAGTGAGGTCCAAAATCATAGTAGGGTCGTAGGTCCCTGGCAGTGGCAATTGGCAGTTCCTGAACAGAGAAGTTTGCCCACACCACAAGTGGTGAGAACGTGTCATCCAGGCAGAACTGAAAGAGATTAAGAAGTACTTTATGTCATAAATTGAGCAGACCACCTGGCAGCGAGACCAGAAATGTAACACAACAAACAGTGCTAGGAGGCTGCAAAGCATGCTTTTCATGCTTGGAAAAACCATTCACCCTGAACCTCTTACTGGTGTTTGTCATCAGTTTGTTTTCAATGTTAAGTATAGGGACAAAAACACTTTGCCCCCTTTTCACCCTCTTAGGGGTTAAATTTTTAGAAATTGGTTCTTAGTGGGTGCCTACATCATGGGAGGAATACCCTCCCCAGATTTCATGCTTCTAGATCCATGAGGTTGGACTGAGCGTTGATGGAAATGCATTGTGCCTCTTTTCACCTGCTTCCAGTTGGAATTTCTAAAAACTGGTTCTTAGTGGATGCCTATATCACAGAAGGAATACCCTCCCCTCATTTCATGCTTCCAGGCCCAGCAGTTTCAGCTTAGCGTGGCTGTCAGTCAGTCAGTCAGTGATGCGCATGGGGGAGATGATGTGCATGGGGGGGATGATGTGCATGGGAGAATGATGCACATGGGGAGAGATTGCTTATGGGGGTTGTTGCACATGGGGGTTGTTGCACGTAGGGGACTTATGCACATGGGGGTTGATGCGCATGGTGTGTTCATGCGCATGGGGAGATGATGCACATGGGGAGATGATGCGCATGCGGTTTTTTGCGCATGCGGGTTGTTGCGCATGGTTGGATAATGTCCAAGGGGTTGATGTGCATGGGGGGTGATGCGCATAGGAGGTTGTTGCGCATGGGGGTTGTTGCGCATGGGGGTTGATGCGCATGGGAGGTTGATGCTCATGGGGTGTTGATGTGCATAGGGGACTTATGTGCATGCGGGATGTTGTGCATGGGGGGATGTTGCACATGGGTGTTGTTGCACATGGGGATAGTTGCCCTTGGGGGGTTGATGCTCATGGGGGGTTGATGCGCACGGGGGGACTGATGCGCATGGGGGGACTGATGCGCATGGGGGGACTGATGTGCATGGGGGGACTGATGCGTTGTGGAGAGATGGTGTATGGGGGAATTTTACTCCTGCAACGCGGGTATGTTTTTCGCTAGTATATAAAGAAGATGAGTAAATGTCAAATGGTAACAAAAAAGCAGTAAAAATCTTTTAGGTTGCTGAAGACCAAACAAATACTGTGGAAATTAGATGTGGCCTCTGGGCCATAGTTTGGAAACCCCTGCTCTACTCAAACATTTTTTTCAACTGGGTGGATTCCCAGCACTATAAGAATCCCTCAGCAATACTTCTATTGTGAGGTTCCGTTTAGCTGTACATTCCCAATTGGTTGTTTGCACTGCAAAGTTTTCTTTTTTAAGTGATATATGCCACAACTTTCAGAAAAGATTCCAAGAAATGATAGTTTTGTAAAACCACAATTCCCGGGATTCCCTGGGGTGCCTTGCATGGAGACGTACCTGAGCCTGGAGGAACTTTGTGATACAAACTGGATCAGTTCCAACCTGGATGGTTTCTGAAATGCTCTGTGCCTCTTTCTCTAGTGTCAGGCGCGGCAGTGACTGGTTAGCATCAATACTGAGATTGTAAGTGACTGGGGCTTTGGGAACACCTGGACAAAAAAAATAATGAATAAATATACAAATAAAATGAATCAAAGAAGCAGAATGTACCTGGATAAATGAAATCATGGAGGAAATCAGCAAATGATTCACAGAATGAGCAAGTTTAACATCCGGACTGACCACAAATGAAGAAGGGACTCACTGAGAAAAAGGAATGAGACAGAAGAGGTTGGACAACAGAATTTAAACTGCAAAACAGAAAGAATAATGTGAAACAATTTTTTAAAATGCAAAAGTCAATGAATGTAAGTAACACAGCTCAGAAAAAAATGACAGATAAATAAGGAGGGTGGTGAAAATGGGAACGTCAAGGACTGAGTAAGTAAATAAACTACATGAAAAAGAACATGTTATTCAAAAATTACATTGAGAGTATCAATAAGGGAAAAATCACTGAGCAAAAGGATGGCTGAGTTCAGCAGCTGAATGAGGGACTTTACCAAGATTCCATTTTGTGCTACGGAGTTTGAGATGGAGGCAAAGATGGACGCTGCCTCGAGGGCCAACTCCTGAAACTGTTCCATTTGCACAGTTAGGATCATCCATGGGGACCAACGGGGATGAGAAATTCAGCAAAGAGATAATAGTGAAAACAGGCCGGGACCTGAAAGGCCATAGAGCCAAGATGTGGTTGTCACAAATATAGGAACAGCACCCAAAACAGTGATCTAATCCATGCCTGAACCTTAGCCCTCTGCCCCTTGCTAGCCCAGCTCTACTGAAGTTGCCACATTCACAGACAAGATTCACATTCACAGAGAGAAGGCAAACCACATTCAGGGTTCCCATATATCTTTGCTTGATAGGGCTTCTCCCTTTCCAAGTACACACAGTTAATCCGCCCCCCCCCCCCCCCCAAAAGAAATTCACACAGATAGCTAGTGTTGTCATACGACGGTTGCCAATTCGTATGTTCCGAAAAATAGGAACAGTCCTGATTTGGGGGGACTGGGTTCACATACTAGCAAATGGGACAGTGGGTCTTGTCCCAGTTTTGTGGAAGATTTATGGCAACCCTACTCAGTGCAGACTGGCATGGCAAAAGCAAGGGATCGTGCCTAAAGCCCTTTTTGTGGCCCCAAATCCATTGTCCAGTTCTTACCGGAGGAGCACTGCATTTCCTCGTGCCCCAACAGCCAGGTCCGTCAAGGCGTCCCCACTCAGATCCAGCCTCCCTTGGATGGACTGACCAAAAAAATAGAGTCTGGGGAAGTGCTCAGCAGCAGGTATTCGCTACATAGACAGAACGAGGGGAGAAGAGACATTTTTTTCAATGATATTCCTCACCTTCGGTACAATCCTTCCAAATAGCAAGAGAATGCACTGTGAAACCCAACCCATTTAACACTTCCTAATTCTTTTAACACTAATCCAACTTATTTAACACTTCCTAATTCTTGAGTTTCTAAAGATCAGACATTTACACACACAAACTTTAAAAAATGCAAAATGGTGCTCCTTGTCCTATAAGAAGCCACTATTGGCCAGAGGTGGAAAGATGTTTTCTGGCTGCTGTACCATATTTTCACAGGTGTTCAGTACTATAAAAATGGGGAGAACCCAATAAGGCAGCAACGGAATCACAACAGGAAGGGGGAATGTAAGGTCCTGAAAGTTTTAAGTATGAATGCTTTTTGCCTTCCTAGCAATCTTGTGAAGTCGTTCCCCATATTATTCCCATTTCACAGATGAGAGGCTGAGAAGCTGCTGATGATCTGATGATGAATCCATGGCAGGATGTGGGATTTGACCTGGGCTGCCTATTACTCTAACTTCTGAACTAGACTGTCCCCCTTAGCCTAAGCAGACTATTTACTTGACTATTCACAGTACTCCCATTTAAAATGCCAATCAGACCTGACTGTGCTTTTCCTTCAGCCTGTCCACTTCTCCGAGGAAGACGTACACAGCCCCACGATTGTCATCCTCCATAGGAGCTCCAATGGCCACATCTGTGAGGCCATCCCCGCTCACATCCCCCAAAGAGGAAAGTGCTGCTCCAAAACGGCCCAGCATGTGGCCAAAGTTCCCGCGAAGCATCTGAAGGCGAGCAAGACGACCCTAGAATGAAGCATGGTTAACAAGTCTCGTATGCTGATGGAGTGGGTCTGCACATAGGGGAATGACACCACTCCTGGCCAAAACTGTTGAAATCCTGCTATTATCAAATAATACCAACATGTTATATATAATTCAATGTGTCATTTTGGCTGCAATCCTAAAAACACTTTCCAGGGAGTAAAGACCCATTAAATATATTGGGACTTACTTCTGAGTAGACAGTCAGAGGACTGCACCCCTAATTAACTCCAGTTAACGAAGAGCACAGTCCAATCCACTTCTACTCAAAATTAAGCCCCATTGTGTTCAATGGGTCTTACTCCCAGGAAAGTGTCTTTAGAATTGCAGCCAAGCCCCCAAATCCAGAGTAACTATGGGAGCACGTAAGAGACTTTACGTGCACCTGTAGTTACTACACCACCTAGTGAAAATCTATGGGAAATTCATATTGGAATTTAGTGTAAGTTGTTCTTACACCAGAGCAAAGACTCCCCATAGTTACTGTGGATTTTGCCCTAAGTTAACTAGAGTTAACTATATTACACAATTTAGATTACACAATTTAATTTAATTTAGCAATTAACAATTTAATTTAACAATCACACAATTTAAATTTAAATTATATAAAAGGTATAGTTATTGTTATTTTTATTATTGAGATTGTTTCTTATTGTCTCCAAGAAACATTTCAAGACTACCCTCTTTTTCTCCGTTTAATTTATTTCCTCTACCCTTTTCAATCTTTTCCTTAATGTCACTTTGGGCCACAACTTTCAGTTACTTAACTGATTTGTTGAATCCGTTATACCCCTCTCTTGAACAGACTAACAAGGCATCTCCAATTAGTGTTTCCTCTCTAATTGACTTATCTTTCAATACCCTGAATGAAGGTGATCATGAAGGTGGAACAGATGAGCAAAGCATGAGTTTAACCGTTTTCTGGAAAAAAATGCTCATAATTGTCTTCTCCTTCAACACGCTCACCACGTTAGTGATGGAGCAGACTTCAACCAGTCCTCCTTGACTCCCGTTGTAATAAAGGGGAGACCCAATCAAAAGGAGATCAGTGTCACCATCTGCATTCAGATCAACGGTACAGAGTTCAGCACCAAAGTAAGATCCCACCTGAAAAGACAAAGAAACATACCCCCAAATCCAAATTATGGGAGCACGTAAGAGACTTTACATGCACCTGTAGTTACTGCACCACCTAGTGAAAACCGATGGGAAATTCATATTGGAATCCAGAGTAACTTGTTCTTACACCGGAGCAAGGACTCCCAGTAGTTACTCTGGATTTTGCCCATATTCTATGTTTGGTGTAAAAATTAATGACATGAAGGACAATTAGGTACAAGACTTTTTTAATCAAGGCTCACTTGAGCACTGTCTGGTTTCAGTGTCAGGACTGTGTGATGTGGGAGTTTGGAGAAGAGCAGCAGTTGAAAGCTCTTCCGGGTTCTCTGGCTCTATTTCTAGGGCAACTGTCAGTAGTGACATATTGTTGCTGGCAGAGGAAGAATAGACAATTCATTACATACTTCAGACAGTTGCCCTACAGTAGTAAGAAATAAGTACAAATTTGTTACTAGTAGTAAAAAATATTATAACAAATTGTTGCTGGCAGAGGAAGAGGAAAAGATAATTTGTCACAACAGTTGCCCTAGAGTAGTAAAATGTTGTTAGTACAAATTTATTACTACAGTAGTAGTTATTAGTTGTAAAAAAATGGTTGCTGGCAGAGGAAGAGGAATAGACCATTTGTCTATTCATCATCCCCCCCCCCCCAAACAACATCTATAAATAACTAGTCCTAGAAGCATGAAATTTGGGGAGGGTGTTCCTTCTGTGACATCAACACCCAGCAAGAACCGATGTGGAGAAATTTAACCCTTAAGGGGATGAAAAGGGGTGCAATATGTTTTTGTCCTATACTTAAGATTGAAGAATGACTGATCAACATCCAGCTGGGATGGAGGATGAACAAGGGGTGATGGTGTGTGGGGCTGATACATATGGGGGAATGGTGCGTATGGGGAGATGGTGTGCACGGGAAGATGTTGCATGGGGGTGCTGCGCATAGGGGGAAGGTGCGCTTGGGGGTACAGTGCGCATGGGGGCCGGTGCGCAATGGGGGGACAGCGTATGGGGGAATTTTACTCCTGCAACGCGGGTACGTTTTCACTAGTTATTTATAAAAGTAAAAAATTCAACAGGTCATATTATGCACATTGTGTAAGGAGTGGTTTGGAGACTGTGTGAGGGAAGTGATATTATCTAGAGGAGGCAAAGAAGTAAATGAAGAGCAAGAATGAAGACTCTGCAGTGGTTTATAGATCAGGATTTACTATTAACAATAAACAACACATTTTGGGGACCATTGGTGTGTCTCGACAACAGCAATTTGGCAACAGCTATATCAATAGATTATTTACCTTTTAAAAATACACTAGCGCACCCTGTAATTTAACTATTTTCAGTGATCCACAGGGAAATGCTTTATATTTATTGTTTCAATTGTTTTAATGTTTTATTACTATTTTAATATTGCAAGCTGCCTTCATCACCCTCATCAGGACAAAGACAGGATATAAATTCTTTAAACATACAAGTGAACCAAAACTTCTAGGGTAGCTTACAATTTATCCACCCAATTGGAAGTGAACGAGAGACAGATCCACAACCCCTATGTCTCCCTTTCTTACCTGTCTACCCCCAATGTACCCAGTTAACCGCTTGCTGATGCTTTCAAAGACTGCCACCCTCCCGACATGCTGGTACCGTGGAGCCCCTGCTGCATAGAACTGCCTGGAGCCCCGATGAGCCAGAGCCACTGAATACCCTGTCAAAAGATAGGAAAAAATTGCTTGTGACTGTTAAGTTTAGATAATTCAGCCCAGGAGAAGATGTTACGGGAACACAAAGCAGAACAAAAGCCTCACTCACCCAGGTAGGAAGACCTGAAATCAATGTTGGACAATGATATGTTCATGAATCTGGTTTGGGAAGGGTCTTTCAAGGACTCTTCCTCCAGACCACCAGCCCAGTCATAGGTACCAACAGCTCCAGACACCACATAGTTCTGGGAGGAACAAAAAGCATAAGGAAGAGGATGGAAGCCTGAGAAGTCATATTTACCAAACCCAAAACCCACATGTGGTGAAAAAGAAAGGGGAGAATGGGCACAGTGTCTAGTGGTTAGCAAAAATTCTTGCTTTCTGCTTACCTTTCTTACTGGTCAGACTGGGATTGGGTTAGGTGTTGCTTCACTGCCACCAGTCAAAGTTCAGACATCAAAACAGGAATATGCCTTGGGAAAAACTCTCATTTAGGGTAAGAAAGGGCTCCTAAATCCAGGAGGCAGAGGCATAACTTGATGTCCTGGAACCTGTGGCAGTGACAGCACAATATCACACGACATTGTGATTTCACTTCTGGGTTCTCTCTGGGGGAGAAGATGCTGTTGGCTTTGCACCTCTTATTCCTTCTCTTGGAAAGGTGCATGATGGTGGCGCAATGCCATCAGCACCTCGTCTTGCAGAAAGAAGCGACTGCCCTGCACACTGCCAAACAAAATGTCACACAGTAGTGTGAAATTTTGGAGTTCTTCCAAAACCTTTTGAAAGCTGAATGTTATGCAGTCAACACACTCCACTTTCCATCACTGGCTATGACAATCTGTGATGAACATGTACATAAAAGCATCCTCAGACCCCAATATAAAGTGTGTTGGTTGTCAAAGGGGAGGTGAAACTGGAAAAGTCTGAAAAAGAGAGGAGCATGAGTGAATCATAGAGGGAGCTTCTACTCACTGAAGTGAGTAAGGTGCTGAATCCTCCTTGGGAAAGTTCCTGCTGGAATGAAGTGCCCGGAGAGGTTCCAGAGGTCCCTTTCAGATTAAAAAAACAACAGTAAAGACAGGGAAGTGATAAAGAATTGGGGAGAGATATAAAAGGGTTTCAAAATACAGGGGTAATCTTTTTATCCACTAGTGTTGTGTTCTGGAAACTCCCATGGATAAAAAAAATCAGGAGATTAAAAAATGGAAAAATTGGTTTAAAGACCCACTTCCAGGTTTCTTGTTCCTCTATTGCTCCTAATGGAATAAGGTTGTATCTCAATATCTCCAATTATTAAAAAATGGAATTTTAAATATAAAAAGTGTGCCCCTTTACAATTGTTAAAAAAACAGCTTTACTTACTGTTGTAGAAAGGCAGTCAGCAATTACAAATGCAAAGGATCCCCTGCTTTTGCCTGGCTCAGGTGAGTTGTGTTGAATCAAATACGTGTTTTTAAAAATCCTTGTATAACAAGGTTGGATCTGCGTGCCACTTCTCCAAACAGTTTTAACACAATTAATGCCCGATTCCTTGGTATTAATTCCTTGGTGGGGGAGGTTGCAAGTAGTGTTTGTGGGGGTGCAAGAAAGATCACAACAACTCTTGGACACCTGGGGAAATGCAATTCTGTTGTCATCATCAGCTGGTACTTCTATTATTACTAAAGGATGAATGAGCCCAACTACATAGGGATAGTGACACCTACTGGATAGTGCCTGTGACATAATAAATGACACAACTCTCTCCCCTGATTGAAAAGCCACTGGCTATCCAGCTGCATCATTGGAGAAGGTGTTGATTCCTGCTGCTCCAACAGTGGCACCTAGTTTTGATTTCCTGTTACTTTATTGTTATTATTTAATTTGTATTTTTATTCAAACTGTAAGTCACCTCAGGGCAGGCACTCACTGTGTGAAAAAGTAGGATCAAAATCCCTTGACATTACAAGAACAAAGTTACAAAGTGCACAACTGCTGTCGTGCCTTGAAATCAGGGTTGCCATATATCCCCCAAAACAGGAAAAGTCCCGATTTGGGGGGATTGTGTTCACATACCGGCAAGTGTGACAGAGGGTCCTGTCTAGGGTTGCCATAATTCTCTTCCACAAAATCAGGACAGGACCCTCTGTCCCATTTGCCAGTATGTGAACACAATTCCCCCAAATCAGGATTGTCCCTGTTTTTCAGGACATATGGCAACCCTAGTCCTGTCCCAATTTTGTGGAAGAGAATTATGGCAACCCTACTTGAAATGAATGTGCCTCCACCATTCTTTTAGCAATCTGATCATGCAGTTTGCATCTGATCTGTGTAAATATCAGCAGTGTGTTAATGAAAAAAAAATCTGCATTTTAATAATATGAATAATATGAAAAATAATATAATAATATGAAATAATAATATGAAAAATAATAATATGAAAAATACCCAAAGGGAGATTGACCAGTAAAGGAACGTAATGCAATTTCAAACCTTCAATGGCAAAGATGGTTTCCTTCAGCTGAGCCTGAAGGGCATGGAGTCCAGCAAAGCTCTCTACAGGGAATACATTGGTAGGTGATGAAGCAATTTTTTGCAACTCATCGTGAGCTTCTGATTTCTTAAAGAAGACAGGGCCAACCTAGAAGACACAAGTGGGAGATTCCCTGAGGTGCACAAAGATTTATACTTTCATTCTGGGACCACTCATGGCCATCCAGAATCTTCTGCTTGCCTTCATTCCAACGGGGTCAGTTTAGTCCATAATACTAATCCTCATCTATGCATGGGGTTTCCTTGAAATCATGACATTCTTCTGCAGGGCCTGCAGACATAAAGAGGAGGGCACCTGGGATAGGGTGACTATGTGTCCTGTTTTTCCAGAACATCTCCTGGATTTTAGCCTCGTGTTCTGGAAGAAAAACTTCAACATCCTCCTTTTCCTTGTTAGCAGGCAGGATGTAGTCTTCTTGGAATTCCTAAATTATATGGAATAAATTATGCGTAATAGTTTTAAATTTAATAAGTAATAAGAAATTGCACATGAAAGCAATATATATGAGTTCTTTTATTTTGTCATGTCCTAAATTTGGGGGCCTTGTCCTCTTTTTTGAGTTATGACATCTGGTCACTCTGGTTTGGGGTTGCCTTTTTTCCACTGAAGCTCATCAGGAGTTCCTTGAAAATACATTTTTTCTATAGATCACAGCCACAAATCAATGTTGTATCCTTAACTAGTCTCCCAGGTTTAGGAATAGCCATTTCAATCCCCTTTGGCTCCAACAGGAGCTTCAATCTAGGAATAAATAGCAGCTAATTGTGGGAGGAGGGTCCAGATCAGGGCCTATAGCAAGTGCAAAGGGGGAAAAAAATTTCCCCCTCACCATAGCCCTGGCCATAAAAAGAATGTAAGCCCCTCTGATGCAGTCATCTAGTTCTGCTCCAAAATCACTCTGCAGTTAATTCTTCCTGCTAGATTTCTTCACTTTCCATACTCCACATGTCCACACCCCGCATCATACCCCGATGGCAAAGCGGGTGATGCCTTTTCTATCTGCTGCCTCAATGGCTTCTTGAAATGTAGTCTTTTGATCATTGGATTCCCCATCTGTCAGGACAATGAGGAGTTTCTTGGTGTAGGGTCTCATGCCACGTTCAGTTGAAAAGATCGTATCCCTGCAGAGAAGCAGTATCTGGATTGAGTGTGAAGGAGGCTAAAGGAAGCTTACCCCCAGCCTACAACTATCTCTTCAATACTCACACAACATAGCGAATGGCAGTGGGGGTGTAGGTGTTTCCACGGGTTTGCGTTGCAGAACGGATGATGTCCCTCACCTGACCTCCAGTTTTATTATACTGGGCAAAATCAAAGTTGGGGATGATATCAGAAGAGAACTGAACAGCAGCAAACTGCATAGAAGAGGAGGGGGAAGAACCAATGACCACCAGATGTTACCCTACTCTTTTCCCATGTGAAGGATTCAGTCATGTGTATGTTCAGCATTCCTTAAGGAACTCTGCAGCAATATTTATTTCTTAATTTAAAAAAACACATTGTTTTTCTTCCAGATGAAACCATTCAAGCAACCATTTCCTTCCAATACCAGGCAAAGAGACAAAAACAACCCTGGAAAAGGTGCCCTTCCATAACACGTTCTTACTATTAGAAACCAAGAACTGTGAATGAGCCTGCTAGTGCATTAAATTTGTAAAGAAAGCAAATCCTACAAAAGTAAAATATTAGTCTCTCATGCTTTTTCCTCCAAAAGAACCCTGAACCTAGAAAGTGCCAGGCTTTTGGAACTTTTCACCACTTGGGGAACAAGTACAAACAGAAAGTATATGCATATACAGTACTACTTTTTAAAAAAGAAACATTAACTAGATGTGAAGCAAGTCTGGAAACGCCAGGACCCACTGCAATGTCCCACTGCAGAACATGAAGCTGCTCTCTTGAAATCCCAATGTACGGTAATGCCACCCAAGCCAGAAAGTCCCACCAATCTGAAGGGCTTTCCTCATCATCCCAAGTCAGTCTCACCTGAACATCCAGCCCAGCCACAGAATCCATCAGCGTCAGAATGAAGTCTGTCATGTTTTTGAATTCTCGGGTCGAGATGCTTCCTGAATCATCATACAAGATCACAGCATCCACACCATGGATGCATTCTGGGTGGAAAGAGATAAAATTTGTGTAGTCAAGCAACTTATACACATCCAACGGAGGGAAATTTGAGACAGGTTGATACTGTATCTCAAATACTGTACTAGGTCTCAACTACGTTTGGCTGCTTTCCAGAAACTGGCCTGCATTGAAGGGCAGGGAATACATTTTTAGACTATATAAATAAATGCTACATATAAAACAAAACAAGGAGAATTCCCCCACTCAGTTCAGACAAATGAATGGTGCCTCAACTGCTAACTAGTTGTTGAATAATGAGGTCACCTCACTTAAAGCCTCTATATATTTGGCTCCTTCCTTATAAGATATCAATACCCCCCATGAGTGGCAGATGTTGATCAGTTATATGGTCTTCCCACCACAAAGTCACAGTAGCCACATTCCCCTGCCGAGCATATTATCACCATGTGGAGGGGCATATGAAGCTTCCCTTTGAATCTCACCCTGGAAAGCTGGATGGATTTCTTTCACATTTTGGTCAGAGTTATTCATGATATAGCAGATGCCATTCATATAATCAAATCCTCCACACCGGCGCACCCAAGTTGGACCACAAGCCTGGAAGAAAGGGAGGATTCGAAGTGATGGGCTCCTCCAGCTCTTCACCCTTTCTGAATTATGGATTTGGGCTCTCTGCGAACCCAGGCAGAACCCTGCTGGTCAAAACTGGGCACTTTGTTTCGATTCCAGTCTTACTTACTATTATTTTGGAATCTGATGTTTCATCGGCAGCCAGTGCGAGACCCAAGGATATTCCAGAGATGCCTTTGTTGAACAGAAAAGTTGTCTTGTGTAAGAGAGAAAGACGCAAGCAAAAAAAGGGAGAAACTTTTCCAAAAAGTGTGTAAATGTGTCACATTTTGTGAACATCCGTACAATTTTTTTAATTATAGTACTTCACAACGGAGCTCATTCTAAATGCAACCCAAAGGAAATTCAACTCAAAGACATTCAACATTTACTATCTGGTTAAGACAATTGGGTCCAATCCTATGTGGCCCTACTACCAGTGCTGAGCTTCAGCACCCATGCTGGGTATCACAATCATGCCATAAGATATATTCGGTGCATCTGAGAAGAGGGGGGCCACTGCCACTAGTCCACATCACCATATGGAGGGCTGGTTGGTGTTCCTTCAGTGGAAGATTCTGGTATTTTCAAGAAAAGGGAAAGCAAAATTCTGGAAGGCAGGTAGGACCAGCAGAGTTCGGCTCCGCCATATCCTATCCTCTGTGTCAGGGTACAAAATAGCCAGTGCAGACTTGAGAAGCTCCATTGTAGGACTGGGGACTTTCCACACCGAAGGGGATGAAAGTCTCTTTTTCCAGAGTAGACCTTTGGTGGCCTTGGTTAAGCCACTGGTTGAGCCACCAGAATGCAGGGCTTTTGTAAACGTTGGGAAATTGTGCAAAATTTCATAGAAAAGCACCACACAAATACTGCTGCATGACAACGCAATGTCTCATTTCCTTGAACTCCTCATAAGGAGACAAAAGCGTCATTAGAAAGGTTCCTTGTTAAAGTTGCTCCAAAAGACACCAATGACTCTTAGTGAAAATTAGTCATCCTTGGCCAATAACGGTTTTTCCTTTCTGTTTTACTGTACAGTAAAACAGAATATTACCGTAAAAATATTACAGTGTTTTTATTAATATTACAGTAATTGTGTTATGTATTATATTATAGTGTTTTGAATTCTATTACAGTGTTTTGTCATCATATTTACATCCAGTTAATATTTTTATATGAATATTTTTTGGGGGTGTGGAACCAACTGTCTGAGTTTCCATTATTTCCTATGGGAAAATCCATTTTGTATAAAGAACATTTTGAAAGACAAACGTGCTTCCAGAATGAATTCTGTGCATATTACAAGGCACCACTGTATGTCAGGATAAGTAGAAAAGTATGTAGATATACCATCTGTTCTTTGAGGGAATACTGGTCAGAAGTACAGTGGTGCCTCACATAACAAGTTTAATTCGTTCCGGAATCATGCTTGTTATGTGAAATGCTCTTTATGTGAAGTGGATTCCCCCACAGGAAATAACGGAAACTCAGACAATTGGTTCCACAACCCCCAAAAATATTCATATAAAAATATTAATTTTTGCACAGAATTCATTCTGGAAGCACGTTTGTCTTTCAAAATGTTCTTTATACAAAATGGATTTTCCCATAGGAAATAATGGAAACTCAGACAGTTGGTTCCACACCCCCAAAAAATATTCATATAAAAATATTAACTGGATGTAAAAATGATGTCAAAACACTGGAATTGAATTCAAAACATGCATTCAATGTGCATGATCTTATGAAGTCTACTTAGGCTGCAGTCCTAAAGACACTTTCCTGGGAGTAAGCCCCATTTAACACAATGGGGTTGACTTCTGGCTAGACATGTTTAGGAGGCTGCAATCAAAGACACCTTTAAAGTGTCTCCCCAATTTCTCCTTCTCTTCATGCTGAGCCTCTCTCTCCCCTGCTCCTTTCTGGCTAGCCCTGAGCTGCTTCCCTCTTCTCCACTGCTCTTCTCTCCCTCTGCCCAGTGGACACCCAGCTATAGGAGGAACAGCGCAGAAGTGTTGCTTTCGCTAGGCGCAGGTGCGCTAGGCAGCCCTGATGCTTTTTAAAAGGCTGCTGGCCAGCGCATCTGCCTCAGCTGCCAACGAGTGTGCTTGTTAAGTGAAGCAAGACTCGTTATGAGAGAAAGAATCCTAGGGAAATTTTTGCTTGTTATGTGGATCACTTGTTAAGTGACGTACTACTGTACAATTCTTACCTTCCAGTAGAGTCAGCACATGAACACATTTGATCTTACTTACCAGTAAGTATTGGTTGACACTTCCCTGTATTGTAAGAGCAGCGGAAAAGATTCCCTGTCTGATTGTAAGACAGTGGCGCACTCGCTACCAACCTGCAAAAAGGACATGTTTTTGTATCTTTCACTTCACCTGCACAGGGATGGGGTTCAATGAAACTGAATGTCATCACAGATTTGGTTGAGGTCTCACCAGGGCACACCATTCCACCTTGCCTGGATCACGCGATATCCAAAATGAGATGCCAAATCGCCTCGGAAAACCACCGCCGTCTTTGTATCAATACTGAAAGTCAAAGACAACGGGAAACCTGGCATGGAGAAGAAAGTGAAGAACTTACAGGTGGCAGCAAAAAAGCATTCACAAGTCTAAGAGTTTCAAGAATTGAATAATGACTTACAATCAGTTTTGGTTTTTTACCATATTGACACTGCAATCCTAGACACTTTCCTGGGAGTAAGACCCATTGAACACAATGGGTCTTACTTTTGAGTAGACATGGTGAGGATTGTGCTCTAAGTAAATGTAATGGTTTTACAAAAACTATAGAGCCAGCGAAGGCAATTCTTTGCTGCAGTCACCCCAGAAATAGAGCCACTGAAGCCAGAAGTTTTTTAGTAATTTCAACCATTGTACTCCAAACGCCGTACCTTTCACAGCACACCATTGCACTGCAACACATAAGTTGAAAATTGCCAGGATAAGGACTCAATAGCTGCAGCACTATGTAGTAAAAAAACTGGCTTAAGGTCAAAATCCAGCGTAACTACTGGGAGTCCTTGTTCCGGTGTAAGAACAACTTACTCTGGATTCCAATATGAATTTCCCATAGGTTTTCACTAGGTGGTGCAATAACTATGGGTGCACGTAAAGTCTCTTACGTGCTCCCGTAGTTACTCTGGATTGGTGAGGTTCCAGCTGCAGGTTCTCCCCAGGGAAAGTGAGCTATTGATGCTATCTTTTGCAGCCATCACAACAAGAGCTCTGGAAGCACCCTGACTTTCAGGATTTTGTGGCTTCACCAACTTGGTGAAACCTGTGCTTAATGAGCAGGAGAGATAAGCTACTTGCCGACATTGTGAATTTGGACATCAAATTGAAAGTTTTAGCTGAGGTGAGCGAGCTGAGGTTAGTAAGATGAGATACAACCTTGGAGGAGGAATGGGGAAGTTCATACTTTTGCTTTCATGGGAATCAGAAGAAAATGGGTTGTTCTGCTACCTTTTTAGGAGTATGTTCTGCTTCCAATATGTTCTGCTTGCACAACTTTTAAAAAATGAACATTACAAAGGCTTCAGTTCCTCCCACCTATTCATCAAAAGGAAAGACACCTTGCTAGCAGGTCACCCTATCAGCTCCAACCACTTTTGGAAGTGAGACATCCCACCACTTCTTTGGTAAGAGTGGATAACATGCAACCCAACATCCTAGCCTCATTGGATCTATGGAACCAATAGGGCTGAATACAAGACCCATCCTGCTGGATGAGACCTCAAACCATTTTGCTCCACAAACCTTGAGGATGGCCTTGGAAAAGCCCTTGTGTGTGGTGAGGAGGAGGCTGCAAAGAAGGATAGGAAATACAGTGGGGCCAAAGAAAGGTTATTCCATGCTGTGATGTATGAAAACAGTGGTATTCAGGCATTTCATTTTAGGATCCCCACTCAAATTTTAAAATCTGTCCGGGACCCCCTAGGGTGTCCCTAATTTACTAGGATGTTCCTCCATGTCTACTTGAAAGTAAGTCCCATGTGTTCAGTGAGACTTACTCCCAGGAAAGCCCAGTGCCAGATTCCAAGATGGTGGATTCCACTTTCACAAGACCCCCCTGACATGAGTTGTGACCCCCACTTCGAAGACCACTGCATTAAAAAATTTGGTGTTGGGATGGTGGTGATGACTGCCTAAGCTGAGCTGCTAAATGTGAAGCAGGCAGATGGGTGTCTGGCTGCCATTGGATGAGCTGCTGTGATCTCATGGAGGGGCAGGAAGGAGCAGGAAAGAGAATCAGGATTCCAGTCATGGCAGTCTCAATAAATAATATGTGCACTTTGCATACACAACGGAACTACACGGAGGTCTAATGATCAGGATGAGTTGGACTGTCGCTTGACCTAGCTGTCAAAGTTTGGGCTGAAAAGTAAAGTGTTCTGCTTTTGCTTTGATTTGTAAGTTTGGTTTTAATTTTTGTATCTGGGTGGGTGTGTGAGTCACACAATAACGTGCCCTTTCTCACCCCTGCAAACCAACACAGAAAGTTGGCTCAATAAGTCAACTTTAAGTTGTTCCCTCTTCTGGCTCCCATTTCCCCTGCTGTCCACTTCCATAGCACAGCCTCCAAACAAAGGAGTTTGATATAGAATCACAGAATCCTAGAGGTGGAAGGGACCAGTGGTGGGCTCCAGCAGGTTCGCACCTACTCTATAGAACCGGTTCTTAACAAGAGATAGTACATATAAAGTTTAAAAATAGCCATTTAAAAGTGGCTGCCAGATGGACAGAGAACCGGTTCTTAATTTCTTTGAAGCCCATCACTGGAAGGGACCCAGTGGGTCATCTAGTCCAACCCTCTGCCTGTAGCAGGAAATCCTCCTAGAGCATCTACAACAGGTGCTCGTCGAGCCTCTCCTTAAAGGTCCCCAGTGAGGAGAGTCCTCCACCGCCCTTCGCAATCTGTTCCACTGCTGAACCGCTCTCACCATCAGGAATTTTTTCCAGATATCCAACTGGAATCTCTTCTCTTGCAGTTTGTACCCATTGGTTCTAGTTCTGCTTTCAGAAGCAGCTATGAACAAATGAGCCCCTTCCTCCAAATGACAGTCCTTTGGGTATCTGAAGAGGGCAATCATGTCTCCTCTCAGCCTTCTCTTCTCCAGGCTGAACATCCCAAGTTCCCCCAATCTTTCCTTGTAGGGCTTCCTTTCCATCCCACTGATCGTTCTTGTCGCTCTCCTCTGGGCTTGCTCCAGTTTGGCTGCATCTTTCTTAAAGTGAGGTGCCCAGAACTGAACACAGTACTCAAGGTGAGGTCTAACCCAGTGGTCAGGGAACATGGGTAAATTACCCCGAATGGGGTAAAATGAAATTCCTGGGGTAATGGATGGTCGCTCTGCTGAGACACATGAGCCTCCCCAGCCAAGGTAAGCACCCATTCCCAGGTGTCTATTCAGGAATAAGCCCATTAATTCAATTGAGCTTACTCCTGATTTTTTTAAAATGTAGGAGAAAATGTAGGACATCCTACATTTTGTCCAACATTTTTTAAGAAGTCCAGATTTTTTGAATAGATTCAATAAAAATTTGAATTTAATTATTAATAAATTATTTCCTTCCTTTCAAATCAAGGGGTAACACCAGCGTATCTAAATATATTTTGTGTTGGGATTTGGTCTCACCAATGCAGAATAAAGAGGAACTATAACTTTTCACGACTTGGAAGCTACAGACCTCTTAATGCAGCCTAAAATGGCATTTGCCTTCTTTGCAGACACATTACATTGCTGACTCATGTTCAGCTTGTGATCCACGGCGACTCCAAGATCCCGCTCACATGTTGTGCTGCCAAGCCAAGTGAAAGGCATTTCCTATTTTATATCTGTGTCTTTGATTTTTTTGCCTAAGTGCAGAACCTTGCACTTCTCCCTGTTGAAATTCATTCTCTTTGTTACTGCCCAGTATCCCAGTTTGTCCAGATCCTCCTAAAGATTTTTCCTGTCTTATGTTTGCTACTCCTCCCAGCTTGGTGTCGGCTGCAAATTTGATCAGGCTCCCCTGTATCCCTTCCTCCAAGTCATTGATGAAGATATTAAAGAGAACCAGGCCCAAGACAGAACCCTGGGGCACCCCACTTGAAACCAATCTCCAGGTTGACACAGAACCATTTACTAAAACCCTTTGCATGCGGCCCTCAAGCCAGTTGCAGATCCACCTAACAATTGCCTCGTTGAGCCCATATTTTTCCAACTTCCCAATTAAAATGTCATGTGGGACCTTGTCAAACGCTTTGCTGAAGTCAAGATAAATGACATCCACAGCATTGCCATGTCCAGTAGGCTCTTAATCCGATCAAAAAAGGAGATCAGATTTGTCTGGCAAGATTTATTCTTGGTAAATCCATGCTGGGTTGTTTTGATCACTGAGTACTTGTCTAGATGTGCACAAATTGTGTGTTTTATGATTTGTTCTAATATCTTCCCCAGGATTGAAGTCAAACTGACTGGTCTAGAATTTCCCGGGTCTTCTTTTTTCCCCTTTTTAAAGATTGGGACTACATTTGCCCTCTTCCAGTCCAGTGGCACCTCTCCACTCCTCAGGGATTTCTCAGAGATGATCAACAGAGGCTCTGCAAGGACATCTGCGAGTTCCTTCAGAACTCGAGGATGCAGCTCATCCGGTCCAAACGTCTTGAATTCACTTAGGCCCATTCAGTGGTTTCGAACCAGTTCTCTGTCAATCATAATCTGCTGTTCTGCACCATCCATGTTTCTATTACGTACTCTTTGGGAATGCAAGTATATCCCCCTATCAGCCAACGATCCTGCACCCGCATTTGCACAGCAAATTCTCCTTCCCATTCTCCTTCCAAGAATAGACAGACGCAAAGTAGGAGTTGAGCAACTTCAGCTTCTTTTAGTTTCTCTTAGTTGAGCAGCTTCGTCTTCTCCTATTGTCCAACTTTGTCTAGGAGCAGCCCAATCTCCTCGGTTCTCCTCCTGTTCCTTTGGGCATATCTAAAGAAGCTCTTTTTGTTATCCTTGACTCCCCTGGCCAGCCTCAGCTCATTTTGGAACAATGTTTCCCATAACCCTAATGTTGGGCTTCCTGACGTTATTGTCCCCATCACATTGTGGCATCTCTCACACGGATATGCCCACACTGCTTCAGTAATTGTCTTACATGTGAACAGAACAAGGGCAAAGGGTTTAAGCCTCTGAGATAGGCAACTAGATAGACAACCTCAAAACTCATGCACACCGTTTCCCCTGGTGAGCAGCAGGGCAATGACTCTGCAATTTGTCACCATTCAACCTGTTTCTGTCGACTTATTTCTCAGGCACTCTTGAAATCTTCATGAGATGCACCTGAAGATGGACACCAATTCCTGGAAACTCCAAACCAGTGCTGATGGGTACACATCAATGCTTTGTGGTGTTCATTGTTAAAAAGCTGGTGTATCAACACCACAAGCATGTCTTCACCAAAGCAAGGCCCAAGGGTGCTATCCTATTTGCGCTTTCCTGCATGCAAATTCCATTAATGTCCATGAGGTTACTTTTGCATGGACATGAATAGGCTTGTGCTATAAGTGTAGGAAGAGGAAAACAGTTTCCACAGTTCAAACATTACCCAGCCTCACCAGATAGTATTCCCAATTTACAAAAAGATAGTTTCACCAGATAGCTTCACCTTTATCAGAAGACTGCTATCCTGGAAATATTAAACACATCTGCAACAGGGGGCACAAAACAGTGGTCAATTTTACTAGACTGTACAGTACGATGGGTTACCGTGGACTGATGTGAAGCACAGGACACAAGATTGCCTTGCATATACGTATGTTGATGTAGATTGTTATGGGAGTATTTAAAATGGTGAGAGACTGTAAAATGTTGAAAGCATTGCATCAATACAAATCCTTAGGTTGTACCTATTGTGGCCCATACTCTGCTCCACTAGACATGTGAATAGATGTGCACCTTGCTAGCTCAGATCCAGCAGCCCAACCAGCCCCTTCATTCCAGACTAGCGCTGGAAACGTTCCTCCAGCCACAACACAGAGGCCCACACGCCAGCAACTCAAAATGCAGCTTGATTTGAGGGGGTGGGGGGAAGCATTTAGCTCAATTAAAAGTTGTTAATTCATTTCATGTGGATCTGTACTGCAAAACAGCAATAACTAATTATTATAGCAAAGGAGCAGTAAGTAATAAGGAGCAATAATAATAAGTTAGAAAGGAGGGATAATAACTAGCAAGAAACATTTGTATGACATTGAGTGCAAAATACCCTTCACAAATATTATTTTGAAGCTGAACTTACAACAACCCCATAAGTGAGCATTATTTCCCCGCATGGCAGTTGAGGCTGAAAGGAAGCAACTTGACCAAGGCCAACTCCGTGGAGATTTGAATGAGGAAATCCCAGTTAGCAGCTCCATCTTTTAGCTGCTACACCCCAACTCAACCAACTAGTAACCCTTCTCCTGACCGTCAAGCCAAAGCAGAACTGTACCCACTCCAAGCAGCGCAGAGAAGGACCACAGCTTTGCGGGTCAGCTTCATTGCAGAGTCCGGTTGCATGTCGCTCCTGTAGCCGTCTGTGGCTACCCCACAAAAGCACTCTGTTGCAGAAGACGTGCTTCGCTCTGTCATTTCCTGTAAGCATTGCCACATTGATGTCCTTTCCCTTCCAATATTCTTTCTTTTTCTGCTTTATTCATTTGCGCCACACATGAAACAGCTCCAACTCGTGTCAAAATAGGGATGACCCCACTTTTCACAGGCAGAGGTTTGGCTTGGAAATCAAGAAGTGATGTTTCATCTCATCATTGCACCTATTATGCTTAAGGAAAATTAATAGGGGACAAGAAGGCCATAACATCTAAAGGCCATAACATCTACAGGCCATAACATCTAAAGGGAACACCCATGTTCAGTGACCCATATCTCAGGACCCATGGATTTAACTCATTGGAGTTCTAAACCTGTGGTATAAAGCTGCTGGACCTGAACATCCAGATGGAACTAGGAGCCTTTCTGAGGAGTACCGAGGGGCCCGTACAGGCCTTTGGTCCAGTCCTAAAGAGCACTCAAAATGATACTCAAAGTGGGTATCGGGACCCCCTTGGAGGATTGCAAGAGGATGGGATCTGGCATCTTGGAATCTGGCACTGGGCTTTCCTGGGAGAACGTCTCATTGATCACAATGGGATTTATTTCCAAATAGACATGGAAGAGCTCTGGCATCACAGTGATGTCATATCACATAAATTTAATGGGGTCCTGGACATTTTTTTTAGTTAGAAAGGGGTCCTGGGCTGAAATGTCCAAGTACCACTGCTTTAGAGCTTTTCTTATGCCTTCCTTTAGGATGTCTGGTTCCAAGGCATATCTTTCACTCAACTGTCAGAGACTTCACAATTCTTTGCTCAATTCTCACAAACAGAAACGGTGGAGGTCAATCTGTTTCTAACCTGTGTTTCTAACCCGCTTGCAGACAAGGACTTCTATTAACTAACATTCAATGCAAAATGCGTCTTTACATGCAGAAAATTAAATCTTCCAGGGAGAAGGCAGAGTTAGAACCCCTTCTTCTGACATGCAACTTGCTACACACAGGGAACTTTTCCATCTAGAGAAGCATTCAGGCACATGACACACATTGACCCTACAAGATAAAGTTTACTTCCTTATCAGCGTTTGAGAACCAGCTGTTATTTGCTGTTTAGTTCCTACCTTGAGTGGAAGTAAAAACCTGAATAGTAGGAGACTGAATTTCTGTTCCGCTCTCCAAGATAAGAATATTGAAACAGACAGCAAGAGGAAGGTCTAGCCATCCACCTCCTTTGTCAAAGGAGTTGCTTTCGATACCAGTTTTCCTGTATTCTGCACTGTACCCCTGTAGTGCTAGCAGTAGGAAATAGTAGTATCCCAGATGACAGGCTGAACCACCTTATGGAACAGCACAGCAGCTGAATCCTTCTAGCGTTGGCAAATAGTGAGGGTGGGCTGGCATGTTCTTAAATATGATAAATGCTTGTATGTTACTGATAATACATTCCACAACTTTGGGAACTGTGAAGCAGGCAGAAAGGTAATTTCCGAGAGCAGTGTTGCAGATCTGAAAGTCACAAGCAGAAGCTGAAGTTGAGCAAGTTCCACAAGACTTGATCTAGCAACTGGAACAAGGGAGAGATACTGTATATCAAATAGACTTGGCTCAAGAAATTTCATAATTACTTGGCAGGAATTCTTAAATCTTTGCAAACAAATGGAAAATAGCCTCGCCTGGCAACTGGCTGAGAAGACAACATTTACGGGGCAGGTTTTATTATTATCTTTTCCTTCCTTTCTGCTGTCTCACGTCAAGTCAAGTCTCACGTCAAGTCAAGTTTCTTCAATATCTTGACTTTCTAGGTAAGATAGGAAAAATATAGATCTGGTATTTGCTGTTCAGTTACCTATCCAGCACTGTTAGTGCTATCCAGCACTGTTAAATCATGTTTTGTTTATGTGCAAAATGAAAACAGCAACAAAAATCACACGAGACACGCTCCAATGGATTATCATTGAGAAAAGAAAATGAAACTTGTTAGTGCTATACATGAAAATGTTCGAACTGATCACCAGCAGGGAAACTACAGATGGTTGATCAACTGACACAACTTAAGGTTGATTATTTTATTTCTCACAAAAGCAAAAACAACCTCAGATTAAGTTGGTAAGATAAGCTTCATCTTCTTCCCCACATCACACACACGCATATACACACCCTCCCCTGACTGGCCTCCACCCCCAAAAGTCCGGCAAGTTCTTTCAGTCCATCACTGCTTTGGAGTTGAATCTCTTGCTCACTCTGGGGCAGGAGTTGGGTTCCAATCACGTGTAGAGATCAAAATCAATGCGTTTGGAATTGTAAAACTGGCCTCCAGGATTATCTACCTTCCGACAATAAACTCCGTCAGGAAAATAGCCCTGGGATACCCAGTCCTGGAGGGGTACAGAAAGAGAAAATAATGAAGGAGAATGGAAATTACTGGCAAGCTAACAAGAAGAAATATGGCCAAGAAGTGTTCTAACCCCATTATCAGTCTCTAGACCAGTGATTTTAAACCTTTTTCATCTCATGACACATTTAACAAGACACTGATATTGTCAAGGCAAACCATCAACTGTTTTTACCATTGACTAGGCACACCAGACTGTTCAAATCCCCCAATTTTCCTTATGTCCTTATGTTAATGTTAATTTCCTTATGTTAATGAATGTCAATCCCCAAATTCCTGTGGCACACCTGAGGACTATCCGTGGCACACCAGTGTGCCATGGCATGCTGGTTGAAAATTACTGTTTTAGACAAAAGAAGCCAGGGAAAGACATTACTAATGACCTCTCTGGTAAGCAATAGTGATGCTGCAAAAGGCTTTGACCCTCTTGTTAGCGTCTTCTCCTCATTCTCAAAGCAATCTCTTCACCTTAGGAGAAGCAAAACAGTAACTGGAGAAGTATGTGAAGAGAATGGGAAAGGTGTGCATATACAGTTAGGGCCTCTATATCCACAGGGGTTCTTTTCTCTGCCACCTCCTGATACTGAATTTCGAGAACATATCTGGCATTTTCAGCTCCTTTAGCTGTGCTCTACAAAGGACAGGTTTCATTTTCAGGCTCAGGTGGAGCCAAGTTTGGCTCAAGGTATGTCTCGGGGAACTGGGTTGAGCCAGATCCACATATGAAAATTCAGCTGATAAACAAGCTCCACCTAAATCCAGCAGACAAGAAATGGGTGGAATGGAGGGGAGAAGATGATGGGCAAAGTACATAGGAAAAGAAAGCAAAAGGACATGAACGTGAATGAAACATCATGATCAGAGGATGAGGAAGAGGTATAGTCTAATGGAGAAAGATCAACAACATTTGAGGTATTTCACCTGCTGTCTCTTACCTGCATCTGGGAGCTGCTAAAGGGGCCATAGAGTTCAGATGTGTTTGTATTCTCCCATTTATATTCCCACATCACCTCTGAAAGAGCATCGCTGTTGCCCTGCTGTTGCTCCTCACTTCCTGCTATTGGAGAAAATTCAAAGGTCAGGTTGCAGGTTCCACCCAAACCTCAATTACTAAAAATGAACACAACGTTAAGGCAATCACATGCTACAGTTCCAGTTTGAGCTATGCCACTTCCAACCCTGGATGTGTAAATGTTTTGTTGCCCCACAAACAACCTGGCCAATAAGAATCAGAGAAAATGCTAGGCTGGAGCTATATGCCAATAAAGGTTTATCGTATCGTATCGTTTCGTATCGCTAGGCTGGAGCACTCCCTCCCCACCTCAGATACATTCAACTTCTATATGAAGGGGAAAGCCTTCATATATATCATCACTCCTGCCATGATACAGCTCAGAAACAGCTGCACCATGCTGTTGTTCTGATGATGCACTTCAGCTCCAAGGCTTCCTGTTCTGTTCCCTCTGCATATCCTCACAATCTTTAGCTCCTTGTAGTCACTCACCTGCCGGTGTCCTCTCTCCCAACTTTGCTTCATCGATATCTTCAGCAAACATGTCAAGTTCTGGTTCAGCTGCAGTGGATGTCGTGGGAGGGTGCTCCAATGCCCGGAGCCTCAGGGCCAGCTTCTCCCGGGTCTCCTGGTAGATCTCATAGACTCCTCGCGCCACCATCTGGTCAGCCAGCCCTGACAGGCGCTCCAGCTGCTCTTTCCGATCAGGTGAGCCAGGCTTCTGTGGCTCATTCTCCTCCGGTGGTTCTGCTTCCTCTGCCTTGAGCCGGCTCCATGTCCTCCGCTGATGACTGTTGCTCTTGGGCCTGCCCTTGTCTCCAAGCCTTTGGATGGCTCTAGCCACCGTCTCGCCAGGAAGCACTAAATCCACCATGCCCTCCAGGAGAGTCTTCTTATCCAAAGGTGCCCGGCCAGTTTCAAGGTCGTTGTCATCCTCCTCCTCATTACCATCTGCAGAATCTTGCTGTGGTTTCTTACGACCAGGTGGCTGTTCCTTTATTTTGACCTGGTAGGAAAAAAGAGGGATGAATGAACCCAAAAAAGTGGCATACCATTCCAAAAGAGTTCCAGGTATGAACAAAGAGCTCCAATGGCTGTCTCTGAGTGATCTGTAGGCCTCCAAAAGATCTCCCCAAAGCATCTACGTGTATCCTATTACCATGCCATGCAAGCATGAGCAATTTTTAGTACTCGCACAGTGGGAATTTCTGCACCTCTATGGTGCAGTATTGAAATCCACACCATCTCTCCAGCCTAAGCCCCAGCATAGCCCCAACATAAGTCCTGTGCTGACCTGGGAATGTAAAAAAACTGCCGTAAAACACTTCTGTACCAATCCTGGGGGAGGGTTAGACCAGTACGCAGACATGTGCTTGCCTCCCTACATCACCACAGGAATGGGAAGACCAATTAATTGTGCTGGCCTAGGTTAGGAATGCACCCATATTCTCTGCTTACTGAACAATAGCCAAAGTTCTTTGCACAAAGGGCAAAATAAAACAACAAAAAACCTTCCTCTCTCTTGTTGTCTTCCAGACAGCAAGACCCAACCCAGAGAGATGGAGTTGTTTGGGTGGTCTCACCCAATCTATGTTGTCCAACCAGTTGTCCCGAATCAATGCCTCTTTTTTCAAGAAGTAGTTGCCCTCCGAATCAAAATGGCCTTCTTCCATCTCCTCCTGCAGATTAAATGGGGTGATCCGGACTCCATCTTCGTAGTCGATGGTGGCAGATTCTTGCCCTGGAAGAGCAAAAAAAAAATTTATGATGTTAGCAACTCTTTATGAGATTGAGGCTGCAATCCTAAACACATTTTCCTGGGAGTATGCACTTCTGGTAGTATGCATCATATGCACTTCTGCAACACAAACACAATCACTTCTAATCTTTTCAGTTATAAAGCCTAGAAATTTGCTTTTCGTTTCAAACAAATCTCAGCAAACTGTCTTCCACTATCAAAATCTCCATCTGTCAGTCCTCATTCTAAATCTCATACTTACCCTCCACATCATCTGATGCAAGGATGTCATATTTACTGCCTCGTCCTTCATCATCCTCATCCTCATCCTCCTCATCACTATCCAAGGAGTGCTTGCCCTTAAAGCGGCTGCCTGGTCCTCCAACTGCAGGTTCCACCAGCTGCTCAAGAGACAGAAAAATGGTGCATCATTTCTGCATTTAGGGCAAAATCCATAACAGTTACGGGTCCACGCAGTTACGTCACCCTCTAGTGTTATCTTATGGAACGTCATCTTAACTGCTCCGGAGCAAGGGGCTTAATTTCACTTTAGGATATAGCAGTTAGAGACTGAAGTATCACTATTCTCCCAAGATAAGAGGCTTACAGCACTTTTCTGTCATAAGCTTCCCTATATCTTCAGAACAATGCAGTATATGTATCTATGTAAATAATTAGGAAGTTTTTATATAAAACAAAAGTTTATACATACACCCCAGTTCTTTATTTGGTTTGTCCCCTGAATACCAAACTATAGGGGGAAAAGGTATCCTCCCCCCATAAATTCCATGTGAAATTAATTTCTTACCTTCTTTTTAGGCAAACTCATTTCCTCTTCATCTTCATCCCCTTGGTCCTCAAATGTCACTTTGCGTTTTGACATTATGGCCCTACAAAAAATAACCTAGATTAATAGACTAGTATTGAGGACTCCAAAAACCCACAAGACCTGTCGTCACACAGTGCAGCTTTTAGTGCAAGGTCTTGATGGTTCTGATGAGTCTATCCACTGACTTTAGCAGAACATGCGTTACTTCGCTGATAAGTCCCTTATCTCCAGCCTGCAGGTTTTAGGAAAAGTTTACAAACACAGCTGTGAATTGCATCTTTTCTGCCTATAGTGGCAGGGGGGAGGCCTTCATATGTATCAGTGAACTCTTACCACAAGAATACCATAACACACTGCTGTTACAAATGTTGTATTTAAGCACAAAAATAAATTACAAAAAGATATAATGAATTAGAATTTCTGCACATAACTCTATTCCAAATATTTTGTTAAACATTTTATACCAAGAAATCACAAATTTATTGGTGAGAACAATATGTGGTTTTTTTATAACTTGACTTTGCAAAGGACCAGAAATCATCCTATTAAACGCATCCAAAGCCACACAATAAATTGCCACTTTTCACATAGAATTTGCCAAAATCAGCTAAATTAAAAAACCTGCAATATGGCAATAAAACCTGCCCAATGGCAATAAAACTGGCAGAATTTAAATAATCCCATCCTCTTCCGCTCTTCCACGATTAATCCTGATCTTCATTACCAAACCCTTTCTTTGTTGTTTTCTCTTATGCCAGCATTTCTCAACATTTGTTATTGTACCACTTCACTCAGTGCACCTGTTCAAAGTACCACTGGAAAAAGGTTGACCATATGTTATAACCAGTGCTTTTTTCTAAAAAAAAGTGCCAATACTCACCACAGGTCACCCCCATATTAATTAGCACCCACATGCACACTGCCCCCTCCCCCCACAGAGCCAGGAAAGGCCCTCCCACTTCCAGCCCTCCCCCCAGAAAGGCCACAACCTCCTACCCCCACTTCAGCCTGACCTGAGAGGCCTCCCCAGGTGGGGGGCAGGTGAAAAAAGAGGCCAATACTGAGTACTAGTGAGTACCCCCAGGAAAAAAGCCCTGGTCATAACCAAAACAGAGGACATGTTACCCCAAAATAAAGGGAACCCAAGAAAAGCATAGGACATGACAAAATAAAAGTTAATAAAAATTAACTAATAAATTAATAAATTAATTAATAAATATTAACTCACATAGTTAATTTAAATATTATATTGCTTATTATTAAATTTGAAACTATTTCATACAATTTGTTACATATCACTTATGAATTCCAAGTAGGGTCCCTGCTCCCTAGGAAATGGAGGACAATGAAGTTTTTTTCCAGGACACAAAGAGGATATATTTTGGAAAAAGAGGATATATGGTCACCATGACTGGAAGTTGCAATTGCCAGTTACTTTCAGACTGGGAAGCCAGACGTAACAGGGTAGACGCTGGTAAGAGTTCAACAGTGAAAAGGAGGGTTTTCTTGAGAGTATATTGGAGGTCTGCCTGCTGAGATGAGCATCTTATGCTGCTTGTGATATTCCTCCTGCCCAGTGGTGGTGGTCTGTGGGTGTTATTTGTAGTACTGTGCACCACCTCAAGTACCACCAGTGGTATGAGTGCAACAGGGTTGTCTGGAGAGGCAGGTGAGGCAGAACCTCCACAATGGCATCCTTTGAAAAGCACTGCCGCCACCAAGCGCTACCACATATGCGCTGTACACCACCTCAAGGACCACAGGTACGTGCCACAAGTACGTGTGGTAGGTGGGGAGGCAGCTGAGGCAGAGCCTCCCCAATGGGGCTGTCTGGAAAGCACTGCTACCACCAAGCACTACCACACATGCACTGTACACCACCTCAAGGACAACCAGTGGGATGAGTGCCACAGGTACGTGTGGTAGGTGGGGAGGCAGCTGAGGCAGAGCCTCCCCAGTGGGGTTGTCTGGAAAGCATTGCAGCCACCAAGCGCTACCACATATGCGCTGTTCACCACCTCAAGGACCACCAGTGGGATGAGTGCCACAGGTACGTACGGTGGGTGGGGAGGCTCTGCCTCACCTGCCTCCCCATCCATTACAGGTCCCTGGAGTACCACAGGTTGAAAAATACTGCACTGTGCTGCACCAGACTGTAATCACCTCAGGGCAGAGACACCTTGCTCCTCCTCCACTAACCAAAGCCCCATTCAAGTCTATGGCACCACCAGAGGTAGCAACAGCCCCAGCCCCACATGCACACTGCCCCTCCCCCACAGAGGCAGGAAAGGCCCTCCCTCCCCCAGCCCACCCCAGAAAGGCCACAGCCCCCTCCCCCACCTCAGCCCCACCTGAGAGGCCTCCCCAGCCTGCAGCCGCCACAGGGGAGGAATCAACATCCGGGGTCCGCAGCCATTGGCAGGATGTGACTGCAGGCAGGCAGCAAGCACAGGCCTCGCCAGGCGCGCAGGAAGTGAGGCGGCTCCTGGCAAGGGGTGGCTTCGCCTCCGCTGAGTGGAACAGGCAGAACTGAGGGCAGAGGCAGGGCTGCCTGTGAGAGCCTCTGAAGGACTGGAAGGCAGCAGGGAGGAAGGCTTACAGTGTGTGTCTGTACACACATATATACACACGTGCACACACATATATAATATATACATATATATATACACACACACATATATACACACACATATATATACATGCACACACACATATACATGCATACACACACACATATATACATACATACACACACACATATATACATGCACACACACATATATATATACATACATACACACACACATATATACATACACACACACATATATACATGCACACACACACATATATATACATACATACACACACATATATACATGCACACACACATATATACATACATACACACACACACACATATACATACACACACACATATATACATGCACACACACATATACATGCATACACACATATACATGCATACACACACATATATACATACACACACACATATATATACGTGCACACACATATACATGCATACACACACATATACATATGCATACATATACACACACACACACACACACACACACACACACAGTGGTGCCTCACAAAAAGAGCTTAATTCATTCCGGAGGCCTGCTCTTTAAGTGAAATGCTCTTTAAGTGTAGCGGATTTTCCCATAGGAAATAATGGAAACTCAGATAATTGGTTCCACAACCCCCAAAATATTCATATAAAAATATTAACTGGATGTAAAAATGATGACAAAACACTGGAATTGAATTCAAAACATGCATTCAATGTGCATGATCCTTTGAAGTCTATGTAGGCTGCAATTCTAAAGACACTTTCCTGTGAGTAAGCCCCACTTAACACAATGGGGCTTACTTCTGGGTAGACATGGTTAGGAGGCTGCAATCAAAGACACTTTCCTGGGAGGCTTACCTGAGCTGCTGCTGGAGTTTCAAGGTGGCCGATGGGGGCACTGGGGGCAGTTAGAGGCAGCAGTGCTGGCCGACAGCCCTTTTAAACAGCCTCCGTGCAGAGCATCAGGGCTGCATAGCATGTGTGCCCATAGTACACTTGCTTGTTAACTGAAGCAGAACTTGTTAAGTGAAGCAAGATTTCTTGGAAATTTATACCTGCTATGTGAAACGTTTGTTATGAGGTGCTTGTTATGAGAGGTACTGCTGTATACATGTACACAAGACCTAACATCTTCTGACCTCCTCTCTAACACCCTAATTGAGCAAGCTAAGATGAAGCAGTTGGGATAGAGTTACCCATAACAAGTTCAGTGGATGGTTATTGGAGAACCTGTAGGGACCTTTACCCAGAGTTTGAGTACCAGTGTGAGATCTCCCACTTGGCTTGCTCATAGGGTTGCTGCATTGTCCAATCTAACAGATGCTAAGACTTTTTAACAGCTGTGGATCCAGCTGTATACAACAGATGTACATCAAAACAGGGAGTGGACCAGTTGAACATCTGCCTGTCAAGCAGTTGTAGAATGCTCCTCACTCTGTTGAGCATCTTTCACTATGTCCTTGTGTGCGTGTGTTTCCGAAATACAACGGGAGCTGCAGAAAATAGAAAATGGGACCTTGCTGGAGGACTGTAGCATCTTAGGCTGAGACCTCTCCAAGCCCTACTTTGGTTGGTCCTGTGATCAACAGGCTCCCCCCTCACAAGAGTCCCTTTAGGACCACAGATAGTTAAAAACTAGTGGTTAAGTTTCCTGTGCTCATCGTGGTTCCTCTTTCTAGCTGTCTTGCTGTTGAGGGCAAGAAAAAGGCTCTCCTGCTGCTGGCAGAGGCAGGTCAGGGTCTTCTCCTTCCTGGAAGGTGGGATCCAGGGACTTTGGAGTGACTCAGTCTACCTGGATGGAGGAAACCAGGTGAGCTCAAGCCCCGCCCTTCTGCTGAGGATCCACTGCTTTCCAAGCAGGAAACTGGCAGAAGGAACCCCCTCCCCCCCCCCCACGGTGAGAAGCTCATGCCCAGGTAAGGGTCCTGCATCCTCCTCTGCCAACATACCTGGGCTTGCCTGGCTTCCCAGGTGCGCTTCTTACCTGTTTTGTCAGTTCCAGGACTTTCCAGGAGAGAAATCTCCCCACCTCCAATGCGTTGCTCCAGAGTTGCTAATTTCTTCCTGCTTTGTTTTCCCCATTTCTGGGGTCTGTTTCATTTTTCTTCAGTCCTTCATTTCCTTAAAACAAAACCATTAGTTCACCCATTCATGTACTGTACTTCTCTTCCACTGCCCTCCATTTTTTTAACTTCTCTTCATCATAACCTTTTACCTTCCAGCATTTTTCCATTGTCTTAGATTGCAATCCTGGGTCCTTTTATGGAATCAGTGAAGGACTTAGATTCAGAATCCTGGGTCCTTCAGTGGAATCAGTCCCACTGAACTCAGCACAACTTACTTCCGAGTAGACCTATATAGCACTGCACTTCATTCTTCTGTACCACCATTTGTTCCTGCATTTCTTTACTCAATTCTCCGTTTGCATCCCCCCTTTGCAACTGCTTCCCTCCCACTTATATAAATCCATGATTATTAATTTGTTCCTCTCTCCCTCCAAGAGTTGCTATAAGTCAGACATGTTTTGTAAGCAGGTGCCAAATTTCAATCCTCGAAATCTGCAATTATTTGGCTAAAAAGCCAAACAGTCCAATTTAGATGAGCAACATGAAGCTCTCCTGTTAGTGTGACCCCCTTCTTTCACTGCACACCATTTCCCCACTTTTATCAGTCAGAATACTGTCCCCCTTGAATGTCATTTGCTCGACTCTTAAAGATCCTTGCATTCTTTCTCTCCCACTTTTTACTCATTCACCACCTACACCCCAATTCTATGCATTAGACTAACTGAGAGAAGTGGTAAGTCCAAGCGTAGCCCATCCTAGGCCTAGGCCTCCGTCAGTCTTGAAAGACTATGGTATCTTGCTCTGCGCTGCATATGCTGCATGCAAAGCATGAAAGCCTGGGTGAGATTGTTATGGAGGATAGGCTCTTACCCAAGCACTAAATCCCCCCTCTCCAGTGATGGGCTTCAAATAAATTAACAACCGGTTCTCTGCCCATCTGGCAGCCACTTTTAAATGGATATTTTTAAACTTTATATTGCCTATCTCTCATTAACAACCAGTTCTATAGAGTAGGTGCAAACCTGCTGGAGCCCACCACTGCCCCTCTCCACACCTCTGAATTAGTCCAGTGGAAAGGCAGAGCCGATACAATTGGATCCAGCTGGCGTCACAGAGGTGGGCTAAGGACAGGAGCTCACCCTGTCTTGTGGGGCTGACCCAGGTCTTGAACCCTGGCCTGCTGGTTAACAGGCACAGCGTCTTAACCTCTTGCGCCACCCACAGCCCATGCTAACCTATGCAGTATTTGTATTTTCTCATCTCTCAATACTTTGACTTTTAGATTCCATTCTGAAGTTTCCTTTCACACAAGCAGGCATGTTGCACTCACTCCCCTCTTCCATCATCCTCTCCCACCCCCCTTGCAGGGCCCAACTATAATGAAACTCCACATCTCCAGTGCTTTTGTCTCTTCCCACATGGACTACCCCCCAGACCGGCAGGGATTACTCTACAAGAAGAGCAGCCGCACTGCTTCCTACCAGCCATGTTGGTGTGAACTCCGGGGCAACCTTCTCTTCTACCGGGAGCGATATGGAGACCGAGAGCCCCTTAGGCTCATCATCCTAGAAGGCTGTACTGTGGAGCTGCAGGAATCTGCCTCTGAACCATTCACCTTTGAAATTTCCTACCCTTATGGGTTACCTGGTAGCCGGTCCTACAAGATGGCAGCAGAGAATCAAGAAACTATGGAAAGTTGGGTGCGTGCTCTCAGTACTGCAGGGTTTGAAAATCTTCGGGCCTTGGCCACTGAGCTGAAGGGGCAATTTCAAGAATTGAAAAGCCAGAACCAACCCAAAGTGGAGGGATGCTCAGCTTCAGACTTCAAGACTTCCCCTCCAAGATCAGCAGAAGAAAGGGAATTCTTTAAAATGGATTTTGCACAGCTCCATAAGCAATTTGGAGAGGATATTGTGAGGTTAAGGTGCTTGTGGATGGAGGCGAGAAAAGAAAAAAAGCAACCAGAGGGAGAGAATTTGATAGATTTTTAAGTGACTCATGGGGAGTAAATATCTATGTAGTTTTGGCAAATGACTTTCTGATGAAAATATTTGGTGAGCATCTGCCAAAACACATTTTGGTACTGACTTTTAAAATGTGAATAAATTTATATGTGAAAAAGACTCCATCCAAGTACTGAGACTTTTTGGTTCACCTCCATATTAGCAGGAGGCACAACCCTATGAGAAAGGAGACTGGGTGTTGAAGGGACCTCTGTTCCTCCTGCAAGGTATACTTTTAAGGAGCCCTGCTTATTGCATTCATCCTTGTTCACAACAAAACAGTGTCCAATCTTTTCTCATGTGGTTACCGAGCTTCCCTTTAAAACCAAAAGTAGGGCCCTTGTTTCCCCAACAATGGTTTCAAGAAGCATGTCACTTAAAGACACAACCAAATCTCCAACCTAAATTTCATATATTCTTATGTACTTTATGCATCGTTTCCTTGCTTAGTTAGATTTACTTAATACACTAGGTGGAAATTCAAAAATGCATATCTTAAGAACGAGTGTATCAGACTGTTAGAATGGAACCGTGAAGACCTGGGTTCATATCCTATTTGAACATGATGCTCACTGATTAACCTTCGGCCCATAAGACACATTCAGCTCAACCTATGGTTGTGAGGATAAAAGGTGGAAACTACCAGGTATGTATTCAATCATGAGCTTGTTAGATGAAGGATTGAATGTAAATATTACAAATAAATATTACCCACTATGTCAGACTTAGTAAGTAAAACAGTCCCACTGATGAAGTAATCCCATGCTTTGTAATGCACCAAACCAATTAAGAAAAGCCACCTAAGCACATCCTTGAAGAGACAGCCACTTCGGGGAGTTGGGGAGAGAATGCTATTTCAGTACCTTTCAAGATATCCCAACTCTCCTCAATTAGTGAAGACACTTAATAAACTTGAATTTTGTCTGTTAACATTATTAAACAAAACAATGGAAAAAATCCAATAAGAATGAGGCACAAAAGAAAGGACAGTAAGAAGATGTCAACTGTAAACTTCCAAATTTTCTGCTCTTCCTAATTAGGTAGGTGGAAAAAAAAATTTAAAAGGAAAGGAGAGAATCGGGTGAATTCCTAATTTCCAGTGTCTGTCCCGTTAAATAAAAGCACATGGCAAAAAAACAATATCTGTATACATAATTACAATACTGAAACATATATATAATATATGTGTTATAGAGAAAGGTTATGTACAGAGACAAGGATGGGCTAAATGGAGTTTCTTTTTGCTGAGTGCGAGTGTGGACTCTAGAGGAATTCACTGTTTGGGACAGGTGAATCCTGGGAAGCAAGATTTTGAAGCAGATTCATGATTTCAAACTTTTCCCAACTACAGAGAACACAAATCGTAGAAAAACAACTCTATGGAATGTGAAAGCAGATGGGGCAAGAGAGTTGCAAGAGGGAACCCAGGTCCTAACTTGGTCTAGCCTAGTCCAACCACAAGACAAGAATTTAGCATTCCCAAGACCTGTCCTCCCACAGGATTCCTAAAGTTCTGATCCAGAGTCCCCACTAACATGCCAAAATGCTACCATCCCAGGCTTTTCTAGACTGCACAAGAATCCATAGGCTGGATTCTTGGCAATGGTCAAAGGCCTGGGCAGCAAATACCAAAGCCTGATAACATAATAGGAAAATGGGGGAAACACGATCCTCCTTCGTGGTCAACACAACAAACCACAGAGGAAGAGGGAAAATACATTCCAGTTATTTTAAAGGGACCTGTTTACTTTTCATTAAAGGAGAAGGGAATAAGGCATGTACCATTTGGGCATAACTACACTATAAACTAAAACAGTTGTTCCCAAACTAACTCAGAAGTAGGAGACCACCTAAGTCTTCATGGGCCAGAGGGAGAGCAGCGATGGGTCCCCCTGGATTACAGTGCTGCCAGGGGCAAAAGGGTTTTTTACTTACCCAAACCAACCTTTGGGGCAGGGAACCCCATAGACATTTCTGCAGTTCTCAGAATGAGTAAAAATCGTGATCAGAACCCACTTGCCACTTGCGTGATCGAAAACTGGAAGTGGATTTCAATCACAATTTTTTTTGTTCATTCTGAAGCATGGGAGACCAGCAGAGAGGCATCTGTGGGACTCCCCCAACCCTGGAAGACAGTGCTGGGTTTGGCAAATAAAAAAATCCTTCTGTCTTTGACACCAGCCCAAATCTGGGATTGCTGCCACCCCTCTGTCCCAGCCCTCAAGGGATGAGATTTTCCCTGGCTGGTAAGTTCTTCCGATTAGTTTGGGAACCACTAAACTAAAGCTGTTTTGAAACCAGTTTAATTGTCATGGCTGCCAGTCCAGAAACTCTGCAAAGAATTGAGAGGCTCTTAGAAAAGATTCTGAGCATCTTTTTCAGATACAGTTTCCAGGGATCCTCTCAACAAAGCCATGACAATTAAACTAATTTCCAACTTGTTTTACAGTGAAGTTATGGCCTTTGCATTGAATAAGTGGACAAAAAAAGCTCGATATATTCTTTGTAATCACACAAAGATGTCCAAATAGCAATAATTTTCATAGAATATGAGTGCTGGTGTTTGTGAAGAAACACTTTGAAAAAATATCCTCTGGGTGGCAGAAGTTCCCAAGGAACTTGGTGGCTTCTTTCTCTGCAAGCAGTGAATGGCCAAGCAAAGTTTCCTTGCCCCAGGAAATCTTCAGAACTGTGTATGGCAGAAGGCAATTTTCAAGCATCATTTTGCCTCCTTCTTACTGAAAAGCAGAAAACTTCCTTGATTGCATATCAATACAGAGTATTCATAAAACAAAACCCTTACCAACTACAATGGGAGCATAAACTCCTCTTTCCTTCACTCAGGAATGGCTGTCAAGATTCTTAGTAATCTATTTTTTTAGATCCCTAAGATATTATTTTACAGATCACCTCTTTATAGACGTGGTTTCAGAAGCCACTGAACAGCTGCGCCAAGAGGCAATAGGGTTACCACCCCTCTCAAGACAGAGGGGTCTTTGTTTTTAGCAGCTGCATGATAGGCAGAGATGACAGGCCCTGCAGATCCTTTTGGTGGGCATCCATGCTGAGAGAACCCCATCCTTCCTGAATTTCTGCCTGTCATGTGCCTCTTGCAGTACAGAAATACTATCAGGCATCCTAGCCTATGTGATCATGCATGAGTGGGTAGGCTAGAGGAAAATTCTCTTATAAGCCTCTTTAGAGTCTTCAGATTTGGGATAAAACAAAGGAAGACAAAGCAGTGTTAGGAGGGCCACACTGACCTCTGATGAAACACAAGCTTGCTTAATATACTGGAGGGCAAAGTAGAGAAGATCAGACCTCTGTCTTTGAACTAGCCTCTTCAGGAGAAGGTGGTGTATGCAGCCTAAAGTAGTTAAATATCTTAAGGATAGGGTGTTCTATGTACAATATGCAAGAGGGGGGAAGTGGGAGTTATTATTAATAATACAATTACCTCCTTAGTTAAGACTCCAAGCTTGGGAAAGGGTAAAGCAGGCATATGTGCTCACAGCTGCTCTTGTTGGGTTGGTGAAATTTGCAGCAGAGCAACCATCTTCCATAGCCACAAAGAACACAGTGGCCATCTTATTTTCGCCCTGATCATCAAGGGAGGAAAGGAAGAAGGGGGTCAAGTCCACTTCAAATCAGGCACACAAAAGGGAGGTAAGAACCTGGACACAAGTTAAAGATCCCCCTTAGTCCACCGTGGCCCTAACTTGAGTGGTTCAGTGCACAGCAACTAATCCCCTTGGCACACCTCCACCTGTCCTCTGGGTCCCCCTACCATTACAAAAGTCCCTGGTGGTGGCCACCATCTTGGTCCTTGGCTGAAGAAAGGGAGTTACTGGGGCTTGTGGTGCCCCCTAGCCCTACTCAAAAGTACGTGTCTTGTAGCACTGATGCCCCTGTGGCTTCCCCATCTTTACCCTCTTCAGAGGGTGGCAGAGGGGCTGATTTGGGTTCCTTTTTCTTCAATGATAGCTTCCTCTCTTTCTTCAGCTTGGCTTCCTCTTTGGCTCGTTCTTTCTGCTGCTTCTTTTCCCTCTCCTTTTCCTGCTTCTCTCTCTCCTTCTGCAGCTTCTTCTCCCGCTCTTTTTCCTGCCTCTGCCTCTCCTTCTCCAGTCTCTCTTGCTTTTCACGTTCCTTCTCTTTCCGCTTCTCTTCCTTGCTGCTGCCACTGGTTTTCTTGGGACCTCCCAGAGGCATGTTGTTCCCAGTGGGGGAAGGCAGAGCTGGGTGGAGGCCTTCAGAGACCACCACCTGACTCTGGACAGCAGGAGGGACTGGAGGGGGGACAACCAAGACAGCCTGTGTGCCAGCGGAATGTGCTGGGGAGAAGGAGAGACCACTTATGCTGCTGGGAGTGACCCTCTGCTTCAGGCCTGTGAGGCTTAAGAGGCTGGCACTAGCAGTCAGGGGCGGATTCATGCGGCGGCTCTCCTCATGAATGGCTCGCGAGCCATGCAGTCGACGGGAGGGCTTATACTGGAGCTCACCCCGTGTCTCTCGCCACTTCTTTAGCTGGGTGGAATTTTCTCGCTCTATGAGGGCTTCGGTCACTGGGATATTTATGACCTGAACAAGGTGGAGAGAAAAGCAGAGACAAGAGGAATGGCCATACAGCACATGTTAGAAAGCTCCACAGCCCACCACCTACTGAGCAATCCCTTGCATGGCAACTCCCACAGACACACTGGAAGACCTGCCTTTCAAAATAAGGCTAGCGCCTCTCTTCTGCGCAAGCCCAAATGCCAGTTAAAATTCAAAATTACACCTGGAGTTATTTTCTTCCCCTAAGTTTTTGTTTCTGATCCAGGCTCCAAGATGGAGAACAGAAAGAATAATCCAGGGAAGGCTGCTTAACTCTTAGCGACTATTGCAGGGTAAAGTCACCCTCCCCATAGCTGCTTCTTTGCCCAGAGGAGGAAAAGTTTTTTCAGTCTATTGACAGGCGGGTGAAAAACCATTTGGGCAGGTGATTTGGTAACAGCTGTGATTTTTTACTGAAATCCAAAACAGAAAGAGATGAAAAACTGACGCAGGATCTTTGTCAGCCTTTCCTCCACTCTGACTCACTTTGGGTTCTATTTATTAAAAGAAAAAAAGGAGAAGAAAAAAACCACAGAACCTCGTGCATTGTGTAGTCTGAGGTTGGCAGCTCTTTTAAAACAACCTTCCCCGCTCTCCATTTGGGGAAATGAGGTAAGATAGGAAAAGCCCTACTGCATCATATCAATTTTCAAGAGGGGGAAGTGGGAGTTGTTGTTAATAATACAATTAATAATTGTATTAATAGTTAAACTGTATTAAAAATATTTCAGGCTCCTGTTTCTTATAGTGCCTGACCAAATGCCTCCAAGAAGGATGCAGTTTTTCTCCCTTGCTTACCCTCCCCATCAATTTTTATTCTGTGATGCACTGCCTAGGAAAAGGTGCTAGTGAACAAAAGGCATAGACATCTCTAATGTGTCAAGTGTCCCCTTTAAAAGGTATCTCTCACACTGTAGTGCAATGCTACTTGCACTTTCTTTTGTTTGGCCTGAATCTAAGGAGAACCCACACCTACCTGGGAGTAGGCCCATTGAACAGAGAGACTTACTTTCAAGTAGGCATGTTTAAAACTGTACTCTTATACTTTAAATTTCATTAACTATGATTACTACACTTTTCGTAGGAGGTGTGAATTTTATCTTCTGTGGAACTGTGCTTGTGGTCTCTTGATTAGGCAGGGTCCAAATCTAATGGAGTTAATTAAATTGGTGTCTTTTCCACAAAGGTCATGGCTTACCATGCAAATGAAGAATCTTATACATGGTAAAGGAAAAAACTTCCCTATATAATTCAATGCTTTCCTTTAAGATAAAACTTTCCATATGTTTTTAGTTATGTGCAAAATCCAAAACTGACTCAGAACTGAATAATAATTTGTCATGAAATGTTTATAATCAAAACTTGTTGGAATTTCTCCAAGAAGGAATGGCAACCTATGTCTAAACTGGATGTTTCTTGCAATAACTGGCACTACCTACATAGTTCTATCTTTCTGTGTTACCTTTGCTTGATACAACAAATCTCACCTCTTGGACCAGGTTGTCCTCTTGCATGGCCTGAACAGGGAGATTTCGCAGCTTTTCCATCGTCTCGTACATGCCCTGACATGAGCGCAACTTATCCACAGATCCCAGTGTACTCCGTAGCAGCACCAGGCCCACCCTGAAGATGATTTTCACCCCTGTATGCAGGCAGATGTGTGATGAATCAGAGGTCAAGAAAGAAAGGGGTCATACACATCATATCATACATGGGGGTCCAAAACAATATGAAACAAAGAAAGATACAGGTGGAAGGAAGTGGCACTTGGAGATTTGGCAAGAGGAACAGATAAAGCAGATCAAGAGCTATTTGTCACAGGAACATACAGCCAACTTTACTGCCTGTATGGTACGAGAGCCACTTTATACTATCTGTCCTGAATATATTGCTTATCATGTCACTTAGTGACCCTCCCAAATTCTAGTTTTATGACATGAGAGTATTATTATTTCCATGTACTTTCTCCACACCATTATTAGCTAAATGAGCATCATGCATCTCCTTTAATAACTTTATTAAAATAACAGATCATATCACTTTGAAATAATCACACAAGAATAGATTTGGCATCATAAGAATTTTAGCTGTCTCACAAATCTCTTTTTTGGGGTGTTTATTGAACAAGCTTCCAGCCCTCATGATTGCAACCAACAGCTTGGCAACCATGTTCCCAGGGCTTAATTCTCCCTCTGTCCAGGGGGCAGAAGGGCTGATCAGCAAGAGAATCCAATACCTAACAGGAAAAGAAGGTCTATTGCAATTCTTCAGCATTTAGAGAGATCACTTTCTTTCAAAGTGAAAAAGAGGGAGAACAAACACTAAATAACAAGATATATAATGTCTGGCAAACAGGGACCTAAGGATGTACATACCTTCACAGAAGAACATGTCCCAAACACGCAACACAGAGCACCAGGGCAAGGTCCGGGAAAAGATGCACATAAACCACTCGGTCATATACAAGATGGGGTCGACCTTGTATCGCTTCAGGTGGCGGTAGGCAATAGGGGATGCCCGCCTTAACAGGGCGAAGAAAATCTCCCCGTCCAGCTGGATTGCCTCCTGTATGAGATGCACAAGACAAATTGGGATGGGGAGGGGACTTTGAGAACAACACATTCCCCTCCCCACATTCTTACATCTTTTGTCCTTTAGTGCTAAAAACAGAGGTTCCAAAGATCAAAAAGTGTCAAGCGCCCCCAAAGATAAAGAGCAGACATGTCAAACCTGGTTCCTATACAGCTGTATGTGGCCTCTTCAAGTCACAAAGGAAGATGTGAGGAAAGAGGTAGAAGTTCTGCAAGCCTGAAGTTGCCTCAAGGAGTACAATTAGAGGCTCCACAAATCTAAGAGGGCTGCTGTTTTTTATGTTCAGAAGCTCTGTGAGCTTAACAACAGTGTGAAAGGAAGAAAACCAGAGACAAAGCTTTTCCCAGCATGGTAAAGGGAGAAGCTGCATCTATTAAACAGCTGCAGAGCTGACAGAAGTTAAGACAAAGAGCATCTGTCCAACTAAAAGCACCACCAGGCCTTTAAGGGTCACAGCAACCAAAGGAACTGAAACATTCCTTTAGGAATGTGTGTGTGTGCGCGCACATACACACAGACATACACATAAACACACATAGTTAGGTGTGTGCCTGTGACAGATCAAATAACAGATCAATCAAAGAAACATTTAATGCTTTCACCTCATTCTGTTTTCCCTATCAGCCCCTCCTCTTGAACATTTCCAAATACAGATCACACTTTAATGACACTTTTGCTGATCAACAGTAAGCTCTGTTTTGATCACTTAAAACTACACTTCAATAAGCATCTCCTTGTATGTAAGTAGGAGGGGAAAGGCCTCTGTTTACCAGCTGCTGTCTGCAGTTTTTCTAACCCCTTGTATACAAAATGATTGCTTAAAAGAGTTTGTTTCCTAAATAATAGGAGTATGGTTTGAGTCTGCAATCCTAACCTCCAGTTAGACCAGCATAAGCCCTGGCATAAGTCCTGTATTGACCTGGGTGTATCACAAAGGTGCCATATGGCACTTCTGTGCCACTCCTGGGGGGATAAGGCCAGTGCTCAGGCATTCTCCGACATCCCCGTACCACCACAGGAAAATATGGCAGGTGAGTTATGCCAGCATAAATTGTTGCATCTGCATCAGCGTAAATTGTTGCAAAAATTGTTGTTTAAAATTTTTTTTTTAATCTCAACAACAGGTGGGCCACAACCATCAGCGCACATGGTGATCTAGAGAGCAGTCATTGGATGTTGACTGAGGTGAAGGTGAGAGAAGTGAAACAGAATGGAAAACTAAACTTAAGAAAACCATGTACTGGGCTGCAACAGGGAAATGAAAGTCAGGCAACATTCAGTGTATACACTACAGTATCCCCCTTTAAAGAGGTCATGCTCTTGCTGGAGAATATTCCAGAGGGTGGGCATCCCTACCATTTTTTAAAGGCCCTCCTGAAATATTAGTTCTTCTCTAGAAAGCAGAGAGAGACACAGCAATATTCTGGGATATCCTAATGTGCCTTTGCTCAGAGCCATTCCTGTTCAGAAGGGATTTTTTTTAATATCGTTGGAAAATTTCCTGTGCAATATTAATTTCCTTGCAAATTACCCCTGTAATAAAATACCAAATAAGTGTTTCTGATGATGAGAAAGTAGCCACACTCACCAGTCCAGCACTATAATAGCCAGGGAGGTATTTCTCACAGATCTGCACAAGGCACCAAAAAGCTTGCTAGAAAGAGAAACAAAAATAAAGTAAAATAAATTTATAGCACTGTCTATCCTGGCAGTTCATCTAATTCTCCTCCAAGAATCCTGGTTTGGTTCTCTTCAACTGCAAAAAGCCAGTTCAGTAGGATTAGTTTTCCCAGATCACCACACACCTCAATGACACTGTGCAGGTCTGTCCAAGTGTTCAGAAAGAAAAAGGCGAGGATGTGAACAAACATGGTGTTTGGACCTTATTCATACGGTTTAAATATAAATTGACCCCAACACTGCCCCTGCTTAGTGACACTGGTATATCAGCCTTAACTACTGGGAACAATAGAGAAGGGTGCCAGGACTCTGGAAATACACTGAGAATTTTCAGAGGCAGAGGCTCGGCTGATTAGGAGCTAGTGGTCTGAGAAAGGCCATCCTTGTCACCAAAAAGACCCCATGAATTTCACATTTACAGGGCTCCCATGCACATTAAGTTCTTTCCAATGACTCCTCATGTCATTCATGTCACATGAGTAACTCCTCAAGTCACTCATCCTCTCCCCACAGCACCCACCACACCACCTCCATATCACTTATAAAAAACTCATACTCAGACGTTTTACCAAGCTTCCCTTCACTCCCCAAAACAGCAAAGCAAGTCCTCACCTCTGCAGGCATATGCATCAACAGAACTGCAGCGACAGGCGCCTGGGCTTGGCAATAGCCTTCTTCTGGCCGGTAGATGGTGTAGGCTTTCAGGATGCGGTAGAGGTCTTGCTGCCTATGAGAGAGAATGATTGGGAGCCCAGGCTTTGGAGGGGGTAGAGATGAAAATCGGCCCAAGATCACCTGGTTGAGCAGAGTTATACAGCCTGCTTTATTACTGTGTTTTATCACTAAGGGTCTATAGAACAGAGAAGGCTCAGGACTTCCCAAATCACATGCCATAGTGCCTTTTGGATTTCTGAAAGTAAGACTACGATTGGAGGAGGAGTCAAGAGCACTTTTTGATTGTGGGTTAAATCACCTGAGTTTAAAGATGAAGTGGTATAGGAGAATTAAAGGTGTACAAGATACAGCAGTGAAGACAGAGTGGAGCTGGGCAAGGAGGAATAAAACAATGCCCAAGGGTGTCATGCAGTATACTAAACTGTTGAGGTGGAGGAAGGCTCATCTAGTACACAGGGACCATGATTTTTATCCAAAGTAATGGTATTCATGGCTCACCCAAGCAAAACCAACCCATCCCACTTCTCTTACCCATGGCCTCCCCGATGAGAAAACATCTCATGGAACGGGAACTGCCTGTGTAGGTCTTTCTCAATCACATCGAGCCACTTGGGATCACCAGGCTGACGCTCCAGTTCCTAAGATAGGCAGCCAAAGAGGAAAAGACACATATGATCTGAGAACATGATCTGATCTGGGTCTATCTAGTCTAGCACCTGGCAGGGTGGACATCTTCCTCTCCCAGCCAAGCTACCTCCCTTCACAGTACAGTAGTCCAGGGTAAAAAAAATCTCAGAAATACCTCAAATTTGCCCTGATTTTGATCCAAAAGCTCCTTGCTGTTTGAGAGAAGTTGCCATGCTTTGGCACGGAGGGCAGAGGGAATCCCTTTCCGGCAACGCAATTTCACCTTCAACAGGATGAAGAAATGATTAATAATTATTGTATATAAAGCAAGCAAGTTAAGCAAAATGCAAACCAGGATCTTTCTATATGATAGAATTGGGGACTGGTATATTCTCACCTTCTGGAATCTACGCGACAGCCATTTGTCCCAGTGTGAAAACATGTCAAGCCATTTGATTTCCCGTTGTCTACTTACATCCATAGAAATGGGGGTGGTACTGCAAAAAGAAAATACACAAGGAGGCAAATACTGTACTAAGCTAAGAAGAACAAAGCTACAAGTTCTACCCAAGATCCCGTGTTTTAAACGTCTGGATAATTTATGTAGATTGATATGGCTTCTGCCATGGGAAGGAAGAATGGGAATGGACAAAGGGCTATTTTGTGTACCGAATGCTGCGACTGTACCCTGGCACCTGAGATTTAACAGGATCACAACTGCAAGTCTTTTCTTGAGAAAGGGAAGTTATGCATCCATACGGAACATTGTGAGTCAAGACACTTCAATGACATTGGACAAGTGGGTTCCATGTTTTCCCCACCCTAAAAGTGTCTTTTTCTCCTGGACCATTCCTATTCTCTGGAGAATGTTCCTAACACGGAGAGAGAGACACGCAGCTGGAAAGACAATCCAGTTTATTCAGCTCTCAGAACACTATTTGAGCCAGCATATGTTCGGCCACTCCCAAATACAGCACCTTTCACTGCAATCTCTTCCCATAGATTTTTTGGACCCTGCAAGAAAAGGTAGAGAATTCGGCCACGGTCTAATCCAGAAAATTTCTGTGAGTAGATAGCAGTTTTCCTTTCCTTCATGTGGGCTTTGCCACTACACAAACACACATAAAATGCCATACACAAAAAGTCCTGGATTAGAGCCTGGCTAGGCTCTCTGCCCTTGACTTCCACCCTCCAAGGAGATTGTGGGAAAAGAGAATACTGAGAGAGACCAATGTAATCTCCTTCCATATTGCCTGCAGCCTGCTTGAGATAATGTTCCCAAGAAGCTCCTGAGTCAGAATGTTTTGTGGTTTCTCACTACCCATTCCTGCCTCTGCTTTCACCAACTGTGAACGTGACTCCACATGCACAAATCTCCTGGTACTAAGGCATTTGGCTTCTAAAAGACAGCACAGCATGTTCAAGAAGACTGGGCTAAAATAAATGGAAATAGGGAGTCCTTCAGCTAACTTTGACAACCTCTGCAGTACCATGATTGAGGAGAGTATGGAAAGGTAGGATAACTCAAACTAGAATTTATGTGAGGAAAAAATTATGAAGGGTCTAATGCCATGTGCTCTCCTTCCCATCCCATCAATTTCAGCCAAGGGAATTGAAGGAAAGTGATCTCACAGAAAAAAAAAACCACATACAAGTCTCCTTTCGCAGAACCCAGAAAGAAACAGGAAGGGCGGCTTGCCAAATAGGAAGTGGTGGGTTTTTTTTAATTGAAAAGCCAGGAAGGGAAGCAAGAGCCAGGGAAAAAGGGGGTTGCCACAGAGCCCAGGAAGAATAACTAATCTCCTACAGCCTGGCTACAGAGGAAGCCAACTGCTGAGGCTCTTGCAGGGCTCTACTACTGGGTCAAGCACCTAAAGAGTCTCCAACAGGACTGGGCCTGGCTTCAACTCCTAGAGAATGCAAGTCTGGCCACCTCACCTCCATTCAATTCCTGACAATGGTGTGCTGCAGCTGATTCTTATTTCAGAGTCAAATATGTATTTTTCTCTTCCTTCAACAGCTGGTGTGTGGCTTATATCATTCTCAGAAGAATCATGAAAGTAACTTGCCTTAGGGACTGTTGTGGACAAATGATGTACAGTTTCCCACGTTCATAATTTCTCCACTGTGGTGGCCCTGAGTCCATCTGAAGCACCTCTGGAGACAAATGCTTAAACAAGCTAACTGCCATCTACTATGGCACAGAAAATGCTGCCCCATCACATAATTCTAATAGCGTTACACCTTTGAATGGATTTTTAATTAAAAGCTGCTTTGGGAACCAACTTGGTTGAAAGACAACTGTATATCAATGTAGTCAATAAAATAATACAGAAGTCCTTCCTCGTCACAAAGTCTACTAGAGAGCCTTTAGGAGGCATAAAGTTGTTCCATAGGCTAGAATAAATATCTGAAACTGTGCTCGGCCACTGTGATAATGCAGAAAGAAAGCTAAACATGCAACAATAAATTCCAAACTGATCTCACATAACTCAGAATCCTGATATCTCTATCCAAGCCTGAATCAAGCTAACACAAATGCACAGGATGCTGGATGTCTGGTCCATCTCTTCTGAGATCTTCCCCCTCAGGTCTCAGCCAACTGGCTACTAGGAAACATGCCTCCATTCTTATTGGTTGCTGTCCCTGTCAATGGTCTCTTCCTAAATAACTGGCTTTCCTTGGCAGATCCAGCTTTATATACAACTGAAAGATAACAGAAGGTTATACAGATGGGCAAGCAGGAATAACAGCTAATCCTCATGCGAATAAGAATCTTCCAACAATTGGTTTTGCACCCAAGCAAAGAAAGCCATGGGCCCCTACCCCACTTCACTCTGCCCAATGAAACAAAAACCCCTAATCCCTAACACAATCACACTCCACTTCTATCCGCTATTCTGCAGATGAACAAACTCGCAAGCAAACTGAACAAACTGAGCAAAACCACCAATAATTTGCCCTTGTTGTGCAACTATCACATAAAAGCCCATTCCAGAATTGAAATAGACTATGCAGATGAGGACTGCCTGCTGAACCTGGGTTTTCATTTTCCACTTGCAATTAACTTCTGAGGGGTAGAATTTGCATGATTTGTTCCAGGCACATCTATTTATATTCTTCCCAGTGATTTCAAAAATGGGTCAGTCCAGTTCCTGGAGAATGTATCTATTAGGCAAGACATTATACAGTGGAACCTCTACGTTCAGAAACAACTCCGTCACCCAGCAGGCCTGTACGTTTCCTCCTCCATTCAAATCCCTTCTTAAACCACCTTTTCTTGGCATGGTGCCTTCCCTAATGTAACTCTGCTTCAGTGCGCACAACTGAGATAATCATATATTCTTCCTTGTTTATCCCAGACTAGACCAGAGGCCCAGGTCCATGTAAAGCACCACTTTACAACACTACAGAAAACAGCCACTCAAACTGTTGACAAAGGAAATCCAACTGGCTGTCACCACTTTGCACTTTGGTTGTCCTGGAGCACCTTAAGGGACAGAGTAATGGATTCCAAGGACCTCTCATCAGATCCAAAAGAACAACTCTTAAATATTTTGTCATAAAGGATAAAAAATTGGCCATGTGTAATCCTTAAAAAAAATTTACTGAAAGCTCAGGTTTTTGAGATTCACAGCTGGCTGCAAAGCCAATGATAACTCAGTCAACTTCGCATCATACTTCAGCTATGCCAGTTTCTAGACATTCCCCACTCCACACACATATTCATTTAATGAAGAATCCAAAATAATCATCTTGGCCCTTTGTGCCTGGCAAGGTCAATCTAAAAGGAAAAGAGAGGTGGGCATCCCATCCGTTCTCTCCATTCCCTTAAAACTACCAGACTCCTTCTCCTCCTTTATATATAGTACTACCTTGCCCCTAAGGTTTACAGAGGACCACACACAGGACGCTCCTTATCCTTACAATAATCTTCACAAAAGAAGTAGGTATGGCTAAGAAATAATAGATCATAGGATAACCACATGGTTAAAAAGACATTCTCACCCTCAGTCCTTCACTATTCAGTGAGACCCCACATTACTACAACTTACCCTACAATCCAGTGTAAATACGGGAGCACATACGAGACATTACGTGTACCCGCAGTTACTGCACCACCTAGTGAAAACCTATGGGAAATTCAAATTGCAATCCAGAGCAAATTGTTCTAACACTGGAGCAACGACTCCCTGTAGTTACTCTGGATTGCGCCCTTAGGAAATGAGGCATGCAGAACAAGGCAAATGCTGGGCTGAGCTGCTTGACTGAAGCAGCTCGCTTAGGCAGACACACCTCTGAATCCATCTGGCTGTAAAGGACCAGGATAAGCAGGGAAAGTGTGCATACATCAGGAAAAGAGAAGTCGTGGGGCACAGCCCTTAGGACAGAGCTCAAAAGCTACACACAAGCAACCCCATTCTCTTTACCATCTCCTATGGAATAAATCATAGCAAAGATGATTATCAGCCTCTGCACAAATTAGTTCTTCAAGCAATCTCACCCTACACAAATCCCCACATGGCTTGTGAGCTATGGGAACATTAGAAACCTGAAGAGCTGCACTCAAAAATTATATTTGTTGCTAGCCACAAGCTTAAGACGCGCATCTTAAGTCAACTTGAGGTCAAAAGTCTATTCCTATAATGATGCTTCAGTAGCTGAAGTTGTGTATGATTTGTAGAACAACTAAATTAAGAGTAACCATGCAATGAGGCATGCTAGGATGAGGTGCCAGGATCAAGCCAGGATGAGGGGGCCAATTCATTCCAACTCCAAGCGAGACCAGGAAGCCATTGATCTTTTATTTGCTTCTCAACACATGGAAAATTTAAGCTGCAATCCTAAACATACTTAAAAATTTTAAGTTGCACTGAATCTAGAGGTGTACTTCCAAGTACCCACCCACCACATGCCACTGTAAGGAAAGTTTGAGCGTGTTTTCCTTGGCTATTTAAGATTGCAACCCCACAAGTCTGAATAGGTGGACCATGACAAAAATATTACAGTGTGGAGCAAACACTGAGAATCCCTGGTATATTGGGAGATCTAGGTTCAAATCCTTGTTCAGCTTCCTGGGTGACATTGGGCCAGATGCTATTTCTTATCTTCAGATGTTGTTGTGAGGATAACAGGAAGGGAGGAACTATGGACACCATCCTGAGCTCCTTGGAGAAAGGGGTATATAAAAATGTGAAAAATAAATGTTGATGACACAGCAGTGCAGAATACAATAAAATTTTGGATTGAGAGTAACTTGGATTGGGAATGTTCTTCAAGACAATCAAACATTTCTAAGAAATTTTGTCTCGCAATACAAGCAACGTCTTGCAATACAAGTGAAAAAATAGACCCATCCAGGATACAGCCAGTTTTGGCATTCAACCAAAATGGCATTGGCATTTGGCATTCACCTCCTAAGCCTCTCCTGAGAAATCAGCCTATACATTTCTTCTCTGAAGTAAGCCTATTAAAGTCAACAGGCCTCACTCCTGTGTAAGGGGGCAATGGAAAGAACCCTGATAGTTTTAGCTTTCCATGTCTACTCTAAAGTAAGCCCTTTTGTAATCAGTGGGGCTCACTTCTGGGAAACCAGGGGAACAGATTGCAACCTGAGAGAACTGACTGCAGGTTAGTTTGTTTTATTTTTATTTGTATTTTGTATTTCCTTTATTATTTTGTATTATAGAACATTATTCATTTTTATAAGAATAATTTTGTGGAACAAATATCTTAGATTCAATTATTTCTCATGGGAAAATTTGCTTTCATATACAAGTGTTTTGGATTACAAGCATTTTTCCACAACAAATTACGCTCGTAGACCAAGGCACCACTGTATATATACTACTCTTCTGCTAAAAACCAGTGTTATAACAGTCCCCAACCCCCAGTTGATTTAAAAAGTTAAAGCTACAGAATCCCACCTATCCACTCCATTTAGGATAAATGCAAGGAGTCAAAATGAATAAAACACAGCAGCCTGCACCCTTCCAAGTCACAAACCTAGAAAGGCAGTTGCTGTTTTAGATCAATAAGAGAAACATCCATACTGAAGAGGAAAAACATAGTTATGGAAATAAACACAGGATGAGATCACAGTTATATCTGGATGAAGAAATTAGTCACTCAGCATAACAAGAGAACACTGCTAAAAAAATACATATGAAGCTGATTTACAGTCAGACTCAACTGGTCCACCGAACTACGATTGTCTTTGTAGACCAGTAGTGATTCTCCAAATATTTCAAACAAAAGAGATCCAAAGATTTCAAGCAGAGAAATCTACTGTTTCACACCCATCACTACACAGATCTTTTTAGAATCAGAGATGCCAAAGGTTCAACAAAAATCTGCATAAAAAGATGCTCTACCATCAAGCTATGGTCTAGTTAAGGTTTAGGATGTCAAGCCATTTGTGGTCCCTAAACAATCCAAAATGGTTGTGCCCACTTGATCCATTCAACAGTTTCCCAGTATTAGGAAGCCTCACAGTTACACAGGTATTCAAATCTATTTGTCCCTCCCACATCAAGGTGAAGCAATCAATGCACTTGGTTCAGATCATCAGAGAAAGTATGCAATTCAGATCTTAGATCTGACATCATAGTACGCAATTTGTTAAGGATCACCTTGCAGTGGCAAAGTGCCAGGTCCTTAATCAGAGTTAGATTTTAACTAAAGAATAATAATAGTACAATCCTAACCATGTCTACTCAAAAGTAAATCCCATTGTGTTCAATGGGTCTTACTTCCAGGAAGGTGTCTTTAGGATTGTTGCCTAACCCTACAATCCAGAGTAATGACAGGAAGATATAAGAGGCACTTACTCTGAATTGCTCTATGCATTTCCCATAGGTTTCCCATAGGTGGCTCCATAACTACATCGATATAAAGGTACTGTGGTTACTGTGGATTGTAGCCTAAGTCTCAATCCACTAAACTAAGTCCTCAAATCCACACCAGTGGGGGGAACAATTGTAAGCTCCCAGAAGTCACATTATAGAATCAATATTCTCCAGACTGAAGTGATATTTTTTGAGGAGGACGGACAAGCATTTCCTGATGTTTTAGTAGTGACCATCGTGTCAGGATAGTTGTTTGGTACAAGGGTCTCTTTCAGCTCTATGGCTCTCTATTAAATCTATCTCAGCAATCTCGAACACAGTCTAGTGGTGGCGGTGGTCCCAAGAACCTAATTCAACTTAGGGTTCTACAAACTTTACTGAGTTAGTTTGTTCTAGATTTTGTCTAGATAATTATGTAATACCTTGACCGTAGAATCCCCCTCCCCCAAGAAAGGGACGGAGGAAGAGAAGACCATCAGTATGGTGCCAATACTTACTCTGCAGAATACTGGGACCCCCCTATGAAGCCATATTTGTCTGTCTTACGATATGGCATTCCATTGATCTCAGAATCAGAACCCATACTGCTAGCGTCATCAGGGAATCCAGGGCCACTCAGCGACTCCAGGGTGCCTGACATGAGACTAACAGAATCCAAATAGCTCAAAGTATCAGGAGCTGGAGGGGCTTTGGATGCCAGCGTACCCAGGCTAGACTGGGAACCCATGTCCTGGAACGGCTGCGGAGCAGAGAGATCGTGAGGTGCTGAACCGTCTGGAGTGGTGGGTGAACGATTCTCCGGTGGCGTCATAGGGCTGGGTGCCACGACTACCACTGTTGGCGACGCAGGTGGTACCGGAAGGGGTTTCACCAAGGTCTCCACCACGGGTGAGAACATCATTCCTACATCCTGGGATGATGATGTTGATGTCCCATTGACTGTAGCCACTGAATTTGCCACGGGTGCTGTTATTGATGCATCTCCCACAGGAATCACGTCCACGGTTCCAGCATCCGACGCCACGTGCACAGGAGACTCCACTTTTCCATGATCGTTGGCCACGAGGGTCCATTTTGTGGTCACCATACCTGACGCTGCTTCTGCATTAACCGATGCAGTGAGGCTGGTGGTCGTGGCAGTGTCCGTGGCCATGTCCACGCCTGCCATGTCCTTTGCTGGGGGCACAGACGAGGGCAATGTGTCGTCTGCAGGCCCCGCTGGCCCCACAGGTGCCGAGCCTGGGCCCTTGAGGGCATGGAGGGCAGAGCGGGGGGCATTGTACCTAGGGGGGACAGAGGGGGGCTCCCCAGAGGCTGTCTCCATGACCAGGGTGGCCCCTTCCCCCTCCCCCCAATGGGGGGGGATGAGGCCTGGTCGTCCAGCCAAAGCCTGAGGTAGGAGTGGGGGGAGGGGCAGGGGGAGCTCAGAGCCTCGCGCTCCCCCCCATCTAGGTGCAACCAGCAGCAGTGAGAGAGGCAGCCACCCAGGGCTGCGCGCGCATCTCCAGACCGTCCGCTCTGAGGCTCAGCCAATCAACGTCAAGAAGGAAAGCGGCCCTAGCCAATCAGAAAAGAGAAAGGGTCCGGGATGGCAAAGGCGGGACTAGGAGGAATTCGAACCAATCAAAACACAAGACGGACAGCCAATCCGTGAGGGGCCTCGGAGACAGCCGTGATAAAGAGGAAGGGCGGTGACGGGTGAAGGCGGGACTAACGAGGAGAATCTACCAATCGCAAGCGAGCAAGCCAAACTTGACATCCGTCTTGACGGGGCTCAACGAATCGGAACAGAGCTGAGGAAGGAAGTGGCAGGAAAGGAGAGGAAAGGAGAGGGTGGGACTAAAGGAGCAGCCAGCCAATAGGAGAGCGCACCGGCAAGAATTCACCAATCCGAACATCTGCAGGGCAGAAAATTAACCCTTTAATAGTAAGAGGCACGTGACGTTGCCAGAGGTAAGCTGGAGGCAGCTCCCGTCAATCAAGTGCAGGCCTTTGATTGACGCGTCTGCGAACCAATAGGGTACCAAAGTGACGAACGTGCCTTAATATAACAAAAGCCGGGAGGAGTTCCCTGTGGGGGGCGTGCCGTGTTCTTTGATCAGCCAATAGAAATGGGAAGGGGTGGTTCCAAGCTTGATTGACACCCGTGGGAGCGCGAGACGCTTGAGCGTGCCAACCAATGAAGCAAACTGAGGGGGAGGGGAAAAGAGGGTGCTGTGGAGAGTGAGCTCTTGATTGACAGGCGCGCTGGCCAATGAGAGACAAGATGAGGAACTCGATGGGAATAAGGGTTGAGGGGTGGGTTCTGAGGTGATTTTCATAAGAGCTTGACCAAACTCCCAGAATCCTTTGCAGTCATGTCAAGCTCTCTTATTGTATAGGGTTGTGGCCTGAGGGGGGCAGTGAGAAGCCTCTAGGCTGGTGTTTCTCAACCAGTGGTACTTATACCACACAGTGGTGTAGCTGTGGGGGCTGCAGGCTGTCTTGAGGGGGGCGTCAGTGTGGCATGCAAGGGGTCCCTCCCCTTCGGAGCCATTCCAGGTGAGGGGAGCAAAATGGCGCCATACGGCGCCATTTTGCTCCCCTCACCTGGAATGGCTCCGAAGGGGAGGGACTCCTTGAACGCCACGCTGATGCCCCCCACAAGATGCACTGCTGCCCCCACTAGCTATGCCACTGTTACCACCTGTGGTACTTGAGGTGGTGTCTGAAACCACCTGTGGCACTTGAGGTGTACCCAGGTGGTACACCTGGTGGTAGACCAAGAACGTAACACAACAAACAGCAGGAGGCTTCCGAGCCCGCTTGAAAGAGCCCTCCTGCCCAGCCTCAGCCTTTTACTTGTGTATGTCCTGTCACACCTGGCCTCCCACCACCAGAGTCATAGGCGATGACAACATGTGTTGTGAGGCTTGGTAACAGTAGTGCGTTCCTGCTCACACTGTCATACAACAGGGGTTGTGCGAGTACCATTGGGCACCACCTCATTGAGAAACACCTGGATAAGGGCTTCCCACACAGCAAGAGGCAGCCATTTTCCTGCCTAATAAGAAAGCATGATGTGACTGCAAAGGATTCTGGGAGTTTGGTCAAGCTGTTATGAAAATCACCTCAGAACCCACCCCTCAACCCCTTTTTCCCATTGAGCTCCTCATATGTCTCTCATTGGTCAGTAGTGAAGAAAAACACCTCAGAAGGCCATCCCTGAAACACTTTTCATGACTTCACCAAGTCATGTCCACCAGGCTTCCCATTGGTGTCATTACCAGTGGTTCGTCATGAAAAGCGGTGCGGCGGGGGAAAAATATTGAGAAACTGTATCCTAGATATGTTTATTTTTCTCCTCAACTTAGCAAGGAGGAATGAAATACTGTATTTACCAAAATATAATGCTCCATCGAATGTAATGCACACCCTCATTTTGGAGTCTAAATTCGGCTGAAAAAAGGTGAGTGTTAGATTCAATTCAGTAGGATAAATTCTGGTGCTGCTTTCCCAAACTGTGGAAAACTGTGGTTCCCAAACTGTGAGCTGTGACTCCTTGAGACCACAAAAACAAGCCAGGGAAGAATACTCACAAAAAAACCTGCCACCCTACTCTATGCATTGGGTTGTAGTCAGTGGTGGGCTTCAAGGGGTTCTCACAGGTTCTATAGAACCCTTTGTTAATGAGCGCCTGGTTCTGAGAACCGGTTACTAATGGGACATAGAACCTGTTGTTAATTTAGGTTATTAGGACATACAACCTGTTGTTAATTTATTTGAATCCCACCACTGGTTGTAGTCCTAATAGGACTCACAGATGATCAAAGGAGCCACCGTTCAAAAAAAGTTTGGCAATCACTGCCATCTGTTCATCTCCACGCTTGGAAAAAGTTTCTTCATCTCAATTCATGCTTCTGCCTAAGGCACTGTGTTCTTCAGAGGGCGCCAGGTCTTCTGGGTTTTTCTTGGGCTGGGAGGACAGGAGGTACAGCTCTAGGCTAGCAGGAGTGTCACCTTTCTGTCTTGGGCATATATCCAGGAGGTGGATGTGTCAGCTCAGCACTGGGAGCTGAAAAGGCTGAGCGGATAAGGTTTCCCTTAGCTGAAATGATGGGCTCCCTCTTTCCTGCCCTTTTCTCCATCTTAGCACAACACTGAGTTTCTCCCCTTATCATCTTTAGATCTCCACCAGCCACCCTCATAAACACCATTCTAAAATTAATCCTTTTTTAGGTTTTATTTCTCATATCATTTCTCAAAGCTTTTTGCTTCTTCCACCATCATTTTCACCCAGTTGTGTCTTTTGCTGGAGTAGCCCCATCAACATGTCATCCTTGATACTCATTACTCCTTAATGCCCTCTTTTCATGGGCTTTAGTTTCCCATTAAAAAGGGGCAGAGAAGGGAAAATGTTACATTATTATCTATCCGTATTATTATTGTGTTCAGTTAGAATCCTACCAGTGGTGACAAAACCGATCATTTTAGCTATTTTTAAGGTGCTGAACAGCTATTAGATTTACAACCAGAGATCTACCAAAGAAAGGAGCCCCCATATTCCAAAATGGATAGCCAAAAATATTGTTTCCATAGCCACACAACATCTTCCTCACACCTCTCCTGCCTCCGAGTTGGCAATTGGTGGTGATACCCAGAAGGCTGGATCTCATCCTGGAATCTCATTGCCAATCCCTTTACTAGGAAGGAGAAGTGGAAAGGTTTGGCTGCTGAGCTTGATCCTTTCAGCCAACAATACTCTCTTTTATAACACACAGCTGTGGTCTTAAAAATAAATTGCTGGATTAGATAGGCAAAGTCCAATGATAAATGAAAAGACGTCCCATTCCAGGGAAATGAGGGGAAGAGAGCTCAGATGGCTATCTTTAGGATCCTCTGCTTTTACCTTGCTGTCTCGCAAGCGACAGCTGGGACCAACTATCCCAAAAAGGAAATTTTCTCGGGGACATTGGATACCCTTGGCTGGGCAAGAGGGATGAAGGGCTGTATTCATCTTGCTTCCTATACTTTAAGGTCTGATGTGTGAAGACTTCAAACATGCCTCAGTAGAAGGTGCTCAGCATCCTTTCACCTGGCCATGCTGAGCAGTAACATGAATGCAGCTAACAAGCCAGTAGTTCAGTGGCAGGCCAGTTTCTGGTTCAAGTACCCAGTCATTCTCATGATGGCCTGGCCCTGAGATAAAATTAGTCCCTTCCCTTCACCCACACCAAGAATATATGTTTTAAAACTAGAAATTGTCACTAAGTTTGAGTCTCATAAGGATATTTTAAGTTTCAGAGTAAAACTTTTTTTTACTTTGCAAAGTTTAGTTTGTGGAGTATTATGAAAGTGAATGTAGGGTTTGTGAATTTCATGCCAAAGATGTCAAAAGCTGCAATCCTAAAAGCCCTTTTCTGGAAGTAAGCCCACTGAACTCAATGGAGCTTACTTTTGAGTAGACCTGAATAGGTTTGCACTAAAATTTCCACAAAATCTTTAGCAGAGCTTTTTAGTTACAATACTCCATTTTAATGAAGATTTGTACTGCATGTGCAACTGGAATAAGTTTTAGACTTGGGGCAGGGAACCGTACTCATATTGTCTTAACTGATAATGTTGTAATGTGAATAAGTTATTATTATTATTGATGTTTTTAAGATAAGTTGTAAATAGAGGTAGAAGTTCATATTGATCCCTCCCAGTTTTGGTCAAGGCCTGCTTTGTGTTCAGGTAAGAAAACTGGGGTACTCCTGGATCTAAGCTTTCTAGGCTGGGAACTATCAAACCTAATATACGTCTTCCTTCTCCAAGAAAGGACCTGGCCCGTTTGCGTTCCTCTGGAGTCTATTTCTGGATTCTGGTTATCCCCCCACCCCACACCCCCACTCTTGTAGCCAAACTTGAAGATGTGACTATAGTTAGCTGCCACGCCTCCTGCAGGAGGTGCCTATATAACCCCAGGGGAATTCACACCCTGTGTCTCGGCTCTCCTGCCTTCTGGCCCCTGGGACATCCCCACCGCACCCACAGCTGCTGTTCACCCACCCGCTGAAAAAAGATGGTGAGTAAGACTAAAGGGGTGCTGGCACTAAAAAGTTTGGTGGAAACTGGAGACCCCCTCAATCAGCCAGTCTTGTGGAAATGTACAAAGTGGAGAGAAAATGAAAAAAAGAATATAAGTTGATCAGTCTATTGATATGCTCTATCATTCTAAGAGAGTCCACTTGACATTGATCTTTCTTGTCCCCTCTCATTCATACCCTTTCCCATTTCAATTTCTTTCCACTTGCACATTTCCAATTCGGGCAAGAGAAACGTGTGTATTTTGGGGACACCCCTAGATTGGTCAAAGGCCAAGTGGAGGAATGTGTGTGCCAGTAAGGATGCCCCAAAACAAGAGGGGGTATTGGCAATGGGAAGAGAACGAGAGAGAAGGCAAAACAATGCATAGGATGTCAGATTCAGGGGAAAGATTGGACATCTGTAGATCTCACTGGTTTCTTTCTGCCCTGGATGTAACAACATATTTTCTTTTTTTCATGGAATAATGTAGCAATATGGTTTCCAAACTAGGAATTCAAAGACAACATCACCAAGCACAGCAGGTGTTTAGTGGGGGGCAGGCTTAAAAGAAAGAGGAATTTTTTTAAGGAGCAAAGGACAGCTGCAGAACAATTGTTGAGAAAACTGCAAGAATCACATTTTTTGAGACTGCAAAATCCAGGCAAAGGGAGTGACAACTGGGATTGTTTTTTGTTTGTTGGAGAACAAGGAGCACAAGTAATATCATTTTTTTTCTTTTACTTTGGCCTGGGTGATTTTTCACGTACTCAAAAGTACAACAGCAAGGCAGGTGAGAGAAGTTGGCCATGTCAGGCAAAAGCCAAAGGATGTTGCCCAATAAAGCGTCCTCTTGTCCAGACCAACCCCTAAACTTTTTGCAGTGATGGCAGTGGTTAAATGTAAAGGTAGCACCAAGGGATGTGTAAGGGGTTTCATGAAAGACCCAATGCAGACTTTATCCAGGATCCTGTAACGTGACACCACGACTGCCAACCAGCACATATGCATCATCAGTCAACGTGTGCTGCCAGCAGACCCGGGTGCATTGCGAGTGGTGCTTACAGAACATTTTATGGGCATAATCCTAACCAACATTGCCTTACCTTGAGGAAGCCTCCACGACTGCCCCCTAAGTTCAGGATGCAACACGTGCCCCACTGGCACAGCTATGCCAGTGCTGCAAAGTTGGTTAGGATTGTGCCCTGTGGTATTAATGTTGCCATTTGCAGGAGCCATTGTGGGCAGTTTTTAATATTTCATATAACAGTTTTAAGTTAGTAATATTTTCTGGTATGATATTTTATTTACCCCAAGTCAATTTTGAACCATCATTGTAAATTTACCAGTCTCTTTACAGGAATATATTAAGCAAATTCAATATCAATTTTAATTTACTTCTTAGTGACAGTCATTTGGAAGCAAAAAGATATAGACAATTTGGGGAGACTTTACCATTTTGTAGAGTTCCCTCCTTCTGTCACACCCACACAACCACAGAAATATCAAAATAAAAAAGTATTTTCTTTCACATACCTAAAATCTATGTTGGTGGCACACCTCAAATACTTCTGAAGCCTTGCTTCCCTGCTTAGCAGGAGTTCCTAATCCTGCTATTTCTCAAGCCATGTGTCCTGTTTTTTGATAAGTAAAAAGTGGCTTGAGCTTCCAGATTATACAAAATAATTTTACACCCATTTAAAAAAAACATTTCAACACATATTTTGGAGTCTCCTGACCCTCCTTTCTTGATTATGAAAAGAAACAAAGAAAAATATTATATATTCATATTATATTTTGGTAATCTCAGCCTAATATTTGCAAAGAAGTGGGAATAAATATTTCTTTAAGGTGAAAACAATCCCTTTGACACTTTTTCCAAGTCAATATTGTCAGTAATGTACTTAGTAACAGTAATGTATAAAACTCAATAAAGTATAAAATTGTCAAAGATGTTCTACAGAACAGTATTCCACAGTCCTCTCAACATTTCAAAATCTCTGGAAACCTGCAGGAAGCGTGCCCCCTTTTCCAGATTCCATCTTTTCATGCCATGGATTGGACTGGTAATTAATTGTGACGTTAATCCATTCCAGGCACCCAAGAAGGCAAAGAGAAGGGCAGCAACAGAAGGAGGAAGCTCCAATGTCTTCTCCATGTTTGACCAAACACAAATCCAGGAGTTCAAAGAGGTAAGAAAAGAGGAAAAGATGGTGGTGGTCATGGTACAATTCAGAGCTAGCAGAGGATGCTCAGAGCTATACTATATTGTGGAGATTCACATTCTGGAGAAGATCCATCAAGGCTCTAGTTTTTAAAGTTTCTGACAAACAGGAAATAAAGATATTTAAGGGCCTAATCCTTTCCAGTTGTCCAGCACCAGTGCAGCCATAACACATTCCTGAAGGATATAGGCTGCATCAGTGCTGGAAAGTTGGGTAGGAAAAAAAGCTGGATTGCATTAATTAATAGTTGTCATCAGCCAACGCAGAAAGCTAAGACAGAAATGCAGTAAGAATTTTCAGATCTGCAGATAACTGCTATAAATAGCCTAGGATTCACGTCTTTGTGATCAATAAATGGATGAAGTTGTGAAACCATTTTCTAACCATAAAATGCCTAGGAAGTTGGTGGGGTTCTCATTTGTATATGTATTTAAAACCACAAATAGGCACTAAGTGGTGAGTTGTTTAGATAGAATTGGTCCTTTAAAAATGGAAGGTCCAGAGCATCTGAACTCTCGTCTTCTTAATTTCATATGAGAAGGCCACTCAAACCTTCCTTTCCTAAACTGCATTTTCACCCCTGATGGTTCGGGTTCTTATCAAGGTAGATGAAGATCGACATTCCACAGTTCTAAATGATTTACCAAAGAAGAAGGAAAGAGGGAGAGAAGGGCTACATTGACTAAGGGTGAAATCTAGAGTAACTATAGGGAGTCCTTGCTCTGGAGTAAGAACAAGTTACTCTGGATTGCAATATGAATTTCCCATAGGTTTTCACTAGGTGGTGCAGTAACTACAGGTGCACGTAATGTCTCTTATGTGTTCCCATAGTTACTCTGGATTGTGCCGTAAGTTCTTCTAAGAAGGTTTCTTTAGGACAGAGAAACTTAAGCTACAGTCATATACTCTTTTACATGGGAGTAAGCTTCATTAAATTCAGTGAGTAGGCACAGCTAGGATTACACTGGAGTTACACTGGAGTTGAAATTGTTGGCCCCACCTTGTCTTAGGTATTTCTAGTTTCTCCTCCAACTTTCATTCTGTAACATTATTCCATCCTCTCTCACACACACACCATTTCATTAGCTTCTCTTCTCCAGTAGTAATCCCAGTTTGTAGCAAAACTTCCCCATTTAGTCAGCCAATGTGGTGTGCTGGTGAAAGACCTCCTTCCCAGACATCTAAGAGTCTTGGTTTCCATTTCACAGAAACACTTCCTTGCCCTTTTGCAGGGCTGCTGTCGTCACCACCCCACAGCTGAACCCCCACCCCAAGAATGGTGGTGTTTCCTTTCTGGGACCCTTGAGATGCAGCAGGATCTATTTTGAGGAAGGGCAGAAGGAGACAGTAGGTGACAACTGTGCTTGGGCCCGCAAGTGGCAGCTCCTTACAAGGAGATCTTTGGACATGAATGCAGAGTAATGGGCCTGGAGGAGGGTTCAAATCTACTGCCTTCGAACCTTTAAATTTAAAGTAAGCTCACAAAAGCTAAGAAACCCCTTCAATTTTAGGGTTTCATCCAAAGAAAAATGAAATTATATTTATGCTGGGACACTTACTGCTCATTCTTATAGTTTTGGACATTCCTTCAGTCTGGCTTTTTCTCCAACTCTGCACTTTTCTACCCACTTTTGATCTCTTTCTTTCTGATGACCACCTAAAGCCTTTGATGCAGAGAGCAAACAATACTGTAGGGATAATGTATATTTATGAGGCTTCCATTCAACCCATTGTCCAAGGCAATATGTGTGGTTCTCCTCCATCACCTTCATTTTGTCCTCACAATCCTGTGATCCAGTTAGACTGGCCTGACTTTTCACCAGAGATCAGGCCTTCCCCACTGTCTCCATCTTTGATGACTCACCACACCAGATTTTTGAACAGGAGTTCCAGTTTCTCTACTGGCTGGGTCAGATGGACCAGTGACCTGATTCCACATAAGGCAGCTTCATAGGTGTATGTGGTCAGTTTTGCTACTTATGGCATGGAGTTTAGTGCCACTTGTTGGGTTTTTTGGAAGGGGCGGTAGAGACAAAAATTCATTGGATTCTATATCTCTGGACTAAAATTTCAGAAGTTGAGCTTCTTTCTCTAGCGTATACATTGCTTCTCTTTTCCCTACATTAACAGTATTATATAAATGATTGTAATAGAAACATTCATATAGTACTGTGGACAGGCTTTCAGATGAGGTTCACCAGGAGAGCACTTCCATTACTGGAAACCACATTTCTCCCCACACTCAATCCATCATGCTTTCAAAATGAGGAGAGAATCAGCAGCTCTTCCACTTCTTTGATCCCCAGAGAACTATGGTGTGCATGCTCTGGTATCTACTGAACATAGCAGCACAAGGCAGAAAATGGGTATAATGCCAAGTGGATTATGCTCCCTCATACCCCACCATCCTCTGGAGAACTCATCAACAGCTTCTTCAGAATGTACCACCTGTCCCCTTAGGGAGGGGTAGTGGGCTCAATATCAGACAGAAGAAAATTGTTTCCATTCCTGGTGGGTGCGGAGAGGGATATCAAGTGACAGGTGGCTCTAGGGCACAGCTGCAAAGAAGTTGGGAGGGGAAAGAGAGGCCCACAAGGTACGATGCCATTCCATGATTAGTGCTAGATGAGAACTGAGCAGGACATCAAAAGATGTTGAGGCCAACACACAAATATTCACAAATGGGGTCAAGGAAGTGTCTGGTCAGACACTGGCCAAGGCTGAAGCTCCAAATCTTCCACACTGACGGTAGTTGGAGGGGAGTTCAGTGCAGGGATTTTCCTCAGGAGTATAGGATGTCTTTAACTTAGATCATCCAATCAACTCATCAAAGTTTCAACCAACTCATCAAAGAGATTTGGCAAATTACCGTATACAATTTCTACATTTCCAACAATGGCAAAGATGATTTGCAGCCAATCACATTGCCTGTTTTTTGACCAGCCTTCACTAGACCTAGTTAATTTTTTCCCATTTCATAACTATAACTTCATAGATAGAAACAACTATCATCTCTACCTTCTTTTCTGATCTGTTGTTCAGATGCACTAAGTTCTCTCTTGCTCCTTATCAGTAGATAAGGAGATAACAGACTGTCCTCTGGTTCCTTCATTCATTTTGGGTGCAATCCTAACTGAGGCTGGCACAACTCTTTGGTCTTCCTGTTCCTGTGGGGATGTAGGGAGACAAGCGGATATCTGCACTGGCCTAACCCTCCCCCAGAAATGTATAGGACTTGATCTGGGGGCTTATGCCGGCCTAACTGGGGATTAGGATTGCAGTCTTCATTGTTAGAGTAATCCTTCTTAAAATATGTTGATCTAAGCTAGATATGGCATCCAACTTTTTATCAGTCTATGCTTAAGAATTACTTCCATGTTATAGGATTGGACAGGGAGATGAATCTAAAATTATTCCTGAAGTTATGATATTCTGTTAATATTCCTCATGAAGGACAAAAGATGGCTCTTAAAGCAAGATCATGCAAAACGAAGGCTGCTGAGGATTCATGTTCTTGGATATTTACACACTGTAACATGCTCAATGTTGTCAGTGCTAAAAAAAATATGAACCCTGGTTTGTGCAAACTTGCACTTCCTAGGGATGAACTTGCCCTACAATACAGACTAACTATGGGAAGACGTAAGAGGCACTTGCTCTGGATTGCTCTATGCATTTCCTATAGGTTTCCCGTAGGTGGCACCATAACTACTTTGGTGTAAAAGGTCCGGTAGTTATTCTGGATTGTAGCCATAGCCATATAGGGTGTGTCAACAAAACATTTTGGGCAAAATCCAGAGTAACTACGGGAGCACGTAAGAGACATTACATGCACTCATAGTTACTGCACCACCTAGTTAAAACCTATGGGAAATTCATATTGCAATCCAGAGTAACTTGTTCTTACTCTGGAGCAAGGACTCCCTGTAGTTACTCTGGATTTCACCCTATGTCATGCTGGATACATATTTTACACACATCAATGGCTGATCTGTACTAAGTTGTATGCAAATTTTGCACAAAGCTCAGAGAGTTCCTAATTTGTGTATATTTCTGGAGAGGTTGTCAATATATTGCAAATCTGCACAAATTCTGAATCTTCTCTGAAGGGGTGCAGTGAAATCTTCACACTCTCTTTCCTGCAAATTCTATGTGCAAACAGGAGGCTTAATGCAGAATTATGAAAATTTCATGCAGAGTTGAGGACATCTGGTGTCTGATTTGAGGAAGCAGTTTGTAGAAATGGGGATCCCCCAAGAAAACTTAGATGTTGTCAAAGTTTGTTTCTAAATCTCAACACAGATTATCTTCTCTCTTTCCTTAGGCCTTCACTGTTATTGACCAGAACAGAGATGGTGTCATTGACAAGGAAGACCTGCGAGACACATTTGCTGCTATGGGTAAGGCCTGAGTAAAAGAGCATGGCAGTGTAAGACAAAATTTAATTTAATGGCTTGTGGATGCCTCCACCCACCCCTCAGTGGTTAATATGTCTCTTCCTGCCCTTCAGGACGCCTGAATGTGAAGAATGAGGAGCTGGACGCCATGATCAAGGAGGCCAGTGGCCCCATCAACTTCACTGTCTTCCTCACCATGTTTGGAGAGAAGCTGAAGGGTATGTGATTTCCTCCAACCCACTCCTCCTTCCTAAGTGATCACGTATTCCCACTCCTTAGTATCATACATTCTTCTTTCTCCCCCCAGGTGCTGATCCCGAAGATGTAATAATTGGCGCCTTCAAAGTGCTGGACCCAGAGGGCAAGGGCACTGTCAAGAAGCAGTTGTGAGTATTCATCTCCAACTCAGGCGAGGCATTAGGTCAATTCACATGTAATGTCAAACCACAGTTTGCCTCATAGGCTGCCTCCCTCCCCTTCCCTTCTCTGACTGCCTTTGTGATTTGGTTCTTCAGAATGTAATTTGCAGTTGCATCCAAACTGGCAAACTGTGGTCTGTGCTGGCTTTCCATACCTGAACTGGAAACCATGGTTTGGGGACAAGTTCCAGTTCTATGCTAGAGAGCAAATGCAAACCATAATTTGCAGGCTTGAATGTCAGCAATCTATGGTTGACCTGAATCAGCAAGTCAGGAAGGATTCAAAGCATGTGAGTGAAAGGAAGAAATAGGGGAGAAGGATGTAGACGTGCATGGTATTGTAGGACTTGGTCTTGGGGTTCAGAGAGAGTCACAGTCCATTGCCTGCTGAGTCCTTGGTAGGAGCTGAAGAGCAAAGAACCAGGCAGAAGAACCAGAAAAGACACTAAGTTCATACAAGATTGGGGGAGAAGTGATTGGGAAGCAAATATTCTCCAGATATGAAGCTCCGCAAGTTGGTGGGTTTGGGAATATTCTGATAGGGGATCACAAATATTTGGGGATCCCTGCAACACACCCTCTTTTATTTGCCTCATCACAGCTTAGAAGAACTCCTGACCACCCAGTGTGACCGGTTTACCCCAGAAGAGGTAAGGGAGCATTCAGTGGAAGGTTTACCAAAATGGAAGTCAGAGCTTAGCCCTCAAATCCTTTTTCAAACTCAGGAAATAAACATTGCAGGGACAAATAACTTTTTGTACCCTCAGAGTAACCACAGATCATGTCTCATGGCACACATCTGGTTGAATTATAAGAGGAAACCTTTTAATTTAACCACATGTGTGACATGAGACATGATCTTATGCTTTCCACTTATGGAAGAACTCCTTCCCTCCTTCAAAATCCCATGAGCATCAACCCCCCATGCGCAACATCCCCATGTGTACTGACCCCCCATGCTCATCAAACCCCATGCGCATCCACCCCCATTTATGTGCAGCATCCCCCCATGTGCAACATCCTCCCATGCGAACCCTCCCTCACAGTGCATGAGGTAATGGGCACCAAATTGGCTGGATGTTCATCAGTCAGTCAGTGTGTTAAGTTAGGACAGAAAAACGTTGCACCCCTTTTCAGCCCCTTAAGGGTTATGTTTCTCAACATCAGTTCTTGGTGGGTGTTGACATCACAGAAGGAACACCCTCCCCAAATTTCACACTTCTAGGTCCAGGGGTTGGGGCAGAGAGTCTCTCAGTCAGGGATTCTTCATTGGGAAGTATAGAGAGGAAAACGCGTTGTGCCCCATTTCCCCCTTCCAGTTGGAATTTCCAAAAACCAGTTCTTAGTGGATCCCTCCATCATGGAAGGAACACCCACCCCAAATTTCACACTTCTAGGCTGAGCGGTTTTGGCGAGGCGTTGATGAGTCAGTGAATCAGTCAGTGACTTTCCCATTATATATATATATATATATATGAAGATAAAGCAGCAGTTTTCTGTTGAATACCTCAATCTATCCATCTTTGTTATCAATATATACTTTAAGAAAATTCACCTGCATTAAAAAGGCATGCATTTCCAGCAGCAATGCAGCCCCAAAGGTAAAGGAACAAATGTTTCTTTATCATGCAGAGGTCTCCTTATTGTTCCCCACTGGCAAGGCTGCATTGGTGCTAGAAGGTTGCTTCTTAAGCCAAAGGTCACCAGAAGCAATAGCAAGTTCCTGGGAACAGAAAGTGATTCACATGTTCCGGCAACTTCTCATTTTCACCTTCTGCTTCCTCCTGCAGATCAAGAATATGTGGCACGCCTTCCCTCCAGATGTAGCTGGCAACGTTGACTACAAAAACATTTGCCACGTCATCACACATGGAGAGGACAAGGAAGGGGAATAAACCCCCAAATTTCCACCCTTGCTTTGTGGGGGAATCCACCCAGACACCCCCAGGTGGGGGAGTTACCTTTACGCCGGTCCCTGATGATCCACACACTTTTGTATCCCAGCAACATACTGTCAATCTGTTATTTATTATTGTTATTTGGGGGGAAATTTGCACCCCTAAAGCCAACCCGACACCTCAGCCAATCTCAATCTGACCGGGACCTTCCTCCATAAAATGTCTTAATAAAGATGAAGACATCTCTGTTTCTAATGCCCCTGTTGTTAATGTCTTTCCTGTTCTTATTTAGGACTTCCCATCCACTTTACTGATAAGGCTATATATTGCCTTATCTTACAGCCAAATCCTATGCTTTTCCCACACAGCATCCAGGGTAGAACAGGGTGAGAGGAGGGTGGCAATGGCCTGAAAAGGCTTTGGCTTCCCTCTGCAGCACCCAGCTCTATCTGCCCCACGGTGCGGCTATGCTATGGCACATAGTGAGCAGAAGAAACTAACCTAAGCTGCATTCCTATCCACATTTCCCCAGGAGTTAGTCTATTGAGTAAACCTGTGTAGTTCATGGAGTAAACATTGACAGGTTTGGGCTTCCAGATAGTGCAAGGGGATTTGGGCTGCAAAGCTGCACAGGGTGTTTCCTCCCAAGATGCTTTCCAGGTGCTTGGGTGCTCCAGGTGGATATTGGGCTATAACTTTGGGTAGGTTTGGGATATTCCAATGTGGTCTATTCCATCAGATTCTGCTGTTAATTCTGAATTAAATATCTGTAACAATGACATTGGATTACCACCACCCTCCACCTGGCCTGGCTTTTCCACCCTCCGGACTCAGAAGACAAAATTTCGCACGGCAGGCTTGGAGGCTGGATCCCGGCAGATCTTGAGGGAGAAATCGACCACTCTGGCTGACTGTGTGAGGCAACCAAGAGAGACCACATCGATACTGGGCCCCACAAATTGAGCCACATTGTTCTCAGTAATTCCCCCACTGGCTTCAACCATCACATGGGGAAAGGCGGTTTTCAGATCAGTGGCTACGGGATGTAGGTCCTACAAGAACAAGAAATAGCTGATTGAGCAAATTTGGGGCTGCGATAACCCAGGAACACTTTCATGACCCTGGCAAATTCTTATGCTGCGTTTGTGGTGTGGTTGCTATCAAGATGGGAATGCATGTAGGGTCCAAACTAAAGGCTCACCTAAATGATGTGGCTCACACATGGCAAGGATTTAAATCACATTGGCAGGGGAAGGGGACTAAAGCTGAGATCCAGAATAAACTGAGCAGGGACAGTCTTCCTCCATCTCCACCTTGTTTCAGCCACATACCTCAGGAGCAAAATTGTCCAACATGATGATATCAGATCCACATTCGGCAGCTTCTAGAGCTTCTTCCAATGAGCGACACTCTACTTCTATCTTCAGGGCAAAGCCTCCGACACGCCGGGCGTTGCGGACAGCCTGGGATTGGAGAAAAAAAAAGCAGGCCTCTGTCAGTCTTGAAAGACTATGGTATCGTCCTCTGCGCTGCATACGCTGCATGCGAAGCACGAAAGCCTGGGTTGGATTGTTATGGAGTATAGGCTGTTACCCAAGCAGCAAATCCCCCCTCTCCACACAACTGAATTAGTCCAATGGAAAGGCAGAGCCAATACAATTGGATCCAGCTGGCATCGCAGAGCTGGGCTAAGGACAGGAGTTTACCCTGTCTTGTGGGGCCGACCTGGGAATCAAACCCTGGTCTTCTGGTTAACAGGCACAGCGTCTTTTCCGCTTGGAGAACAGGTGTAAAAATAATGTGGTACAGAGAAGGGGTTCTCTAAGCTTCCTCCTCAGTAGGCAGAGATTCTATTCAAGTGCTGTAGGTAGAGTCAGATGAGCAGCAGAAAAGGTGAGGTGAAACCAGGTAGTAATCTGTGGGAATGTCCATGTGTGTGTCTGTGTGATCCATCCTTAAAATTCAAAATGTGGGAGCTATTTCATCTGCAGTGATGCTCATACAGCCTTCAGTCACTCCAGCACTTTACACCTCTATACAATTCACTCAAATTAGGACACAGGCAGGGTGAACATATAACCAGAAAAAAGGAAAATGCCCCCTGAAATGTAGGACACACAAGAAAAATGTAGGACAGGAAGCAAAAACCACTCACACATATTGTTTTCATGTGGTTAATTTAAACACTACTTTACTTATTACTAAACGTAAAACTATTATCCCTACAATCCAGAGTAATTACAGGAGCACATAAGAGACATTTACATCGATGAAGTTACGGCACAACCTAATGAAAACTTATGGGAAATTCATAGTGCTATCCAGAGTAAATTGTTCTTATGTTGGAGCAAGGACTTCCTGTAGTTACTCTGGATTGCGCTCTACCTCTAATTAATTACAAGAAGGCTACATGCTGCCTGAGCAGAAAGAAAGGGAGACAATGAAGATTTTCTTTCCAATGCACAAGGCCAAAAAAGAGGACATATCCTGGGAAAAGTGGATATATGATCACCCTGGACATGGATAGGTTTGCAAAGAATCCTATAAAATAGGTTGGGGACATTATGACATTTCTGATGAATACATCTGTAGAGATTGAGTTGTATAGGCCATATTCCACCATAAATACTATAAGATCAACAAAGCACAGCCAGAAGGTGGCACTTCTGTCCACTGGAAACAAAAGTGGAATGGGACGGAAAGGCTGTGTACTTCCTTCTTCTCCCAGAAGGACAGAAACACTGGATCAGGTCTTATCCAGCATCAGTAATCAAGTGATTAGTTAATCAGTCACTAGTTATTTAGCTAGTTAAATAATTAGTCACTAAACCCATTAGTTAATGGGTCTAGATGCTGGATAAGGTAGATGCTGGATTAGATGCTTGATATGATAGGCCTCTGATTGGTTAAACGAAACTGATTAATCAATGCTGTTAATCAATTAATCAATCATTGACCAACCAGATGCCTCTGGGAAGCCCACAAACAAGTGCAGAAGGGGAACCCTGTTCTAACCTATCATTGCTGCCAAGGGGCTATTATTCACTGACAGATGCCACTTTAATGCAGTGGGCAGCACAGAGCCATCACAGCTAATAACCAGGCTCCTCTTAAAGCCTTCTAGGTGAGCCAATTTCCATGGATGCAGAGTGTGAAGAAGTATTTCGTATCCTGAACTCATTGCCTGTCCGCTTTGCCTCTGGTAAGGATAACTTTCCAACTATAAGATGTGCTAAACTGTTGTGTATATCGTTGCCATATGTTCCGAAAAACATTCCCAATTTGGGGGGGGGGTTGTTTTCACATACTGGGAAGTGTGACAGAGGGTCCTGTCCCAATTTTGTGGAAGAGGATTATGGCAACCCTAGTTATGGAGGAGAAAAAGTGGATAGATACATACCTGCGTGATGCTTCCAGATGCCCACACGTGGTTGTCCTTCAACATGATGAGGCTTCCCAGATCATAACGGTGGCAGGCAGCTCCTCCTACGAGGAGCGCATACTTCTCAGGCAAACGGAACCCAGGTGTGGTCTTCCTGGTCCCAGCCACTTCTCCGTGCCATCCTGCTTCTCGTGCTACCCGACACACCTTGGCTGCCGCTGTGGCAATACCACTGCACCGTCCCACACAGTTCAGGGCCACCCGCTCTCCCAGCAAGAGGTTTTTGGCTTGTCCATGGACTTCAGCCACTCGGGTAACTGGTTCGACCCACATCCCTTCCGACTGAAGCCACTCCACAGAGCAGCCCACTTCAGCAAAGACAGCCTCAAAGAAAGGAAAGCCTGCCAAGACTCCTGGAGACTTGCAAAGGAGCACTGCACGTTCTTGCCGATCACCCACACTGTAGCCACCATAGTCAAAGCTGGGAGCATCTTCCTTCAGCCAGTCAAGGGCCAGTTGACGTAGACGGGCAGCAGGAAGAAGATGTGCCAGATGTGGTTGGGAAGCCATGAAAACGAGGGAGGAGAAACTATTGAGACACAAGCAAAGACACCAGACACAGTTCCAATGTCTACTATCAATAGAGATCCAACCTTGTTATACACAAACCTTTTACACACAGATTTGACTCAACACAAATGGCCTCTAGAAATCACAGTTTTACAAACTGTTTTTCTACTGTTGTAGCGAGGCTTGCATCACTGCTTGCATGCAAGCAATCATTCTATTCTTCAGCTCAGCCAGGCAAAGACAGTGGGTCCTTCGCATTTCTAATTGCTGACTGCCTCTTTACAACAGTAAGAAAAGCTGGTTTTAAACAGTTGTTAAGGGATGCACTTTCTATTTTTTTAAACTGCTTTGATTTAACACATTTTTAATGTATCATCAGGAAGTCCCAGAATCAAATCCCTGCAGATATTAAGCCACAATCTTATTCCACATGGAGCAAGAACCTGGAAATGGGTCTTTAAATCTATTTTTCTATTGTTTTCTTTATACACTGATTTTTTTTAATTCACTGAAGTTTGCAGAACAGAACATAGTGGATAATAAGGAATGCCTGTACAGCTGTTATTAACTGGATTTTATTGCCCAAAGATGTCTTCTTCATGAGAGGGGGGAAAATCCCACAACAGAGGTTGGAACATAAAAAAAAAACTGAATTACCTGCGTGATCAGTCCTTCCTGTAATGTGGGCCACTCACATTAATATTACATTATTGGTGCTTTGGGAATGTTTTCTTCTAACAGTTGCCTGAAATTTCTTTTATAAATACAGTGGTACCTCGCTTAACAAGTGCCTTGCTTAACAAGTGTTTCACATAACAAGCAAAAATTTCCAAGAAATCTTGCTTCACATAACAAGTTCTGCTTCACTTAACAAGCAAGTGCGCTATGGGCATGCGTGCTATGCTGCCCTGATGCTCCGCATGGAGGCTCTTTAAAAGGGCTCGGGCCAGCGTTGCTGCCGCTAACTGCCCTCTAACTGCCTCTAACTGCCCCCAACTGCCTGGAGGTGCCAGAGGTAGCTGCCCCTAACTCCCCCCAAGTGCCCCCACTGACCACCTTGAACCTCCAGCAGCAGCCCAGGTAAGCCTCCCAGGAAAGTGTCTTTGACTGCAGTCTCCTAACTATGTCTACTCAGAAGTAAGCCCCATTGTGTTAAATGGGGCTTACTCCCAGGAAAATGTCTTTGATTGCAGCCTCTTAACCATGTCTACTCAGAAGTAAGCCCCATTGTGTTAAATGGGTCCTACTCCCAGGAAAGTGTCTTTAGAATTTAAGTAGACTTCATAGGATCATGCACACTGAATGCATGTTTTGAATTCAATTCAAGTGTTTTGTCATCGTTTTTACATCCAGTTAATATTTTATATGAATATTTTGGGGGTTGTGGAACCAATCGTCTAAGTTTCCATTATTTCCTATGGAAAAATCTGCTTCACTTAAAGAGCGTTTTACTTAAAGAGCATGCCTACGGAACAAATTAAGCTCTTTATGTGAGGCACCACTGTAGTTTGTCTAGGAAGTGATTCCATCCAAATTAATAGGAGGGAGGGGATCCCAAAGGGATCCTGAAACCCACTTTGAGAACCAGTGTCCTAAAGGACACCTTCAATCCCATCCTGCATCAGCTGCTCCTACATCCATGAGAGAGAAAATGAAACATAAACATTAATTACCAAAGCAAGAGCTTCTTGCCTTGTCCTGCAGCCAGTGGTGAAAATCGAATGCAATCTGATTTGCTCACTTTGTCATTAAATAAATGCAAGGAGGAAAAAATTGGTATTTATTTTAAAATTTATTAAAGTTTGACTACTTGCTAGGGCTAGTGTTGGGTGGAAGTGGAATGGAGCTACAACATACAGTGATTGCATTACTTACAACAACAATCTTATACTGTGCAGCTTTACTTAGAAATAAGTCAGGGTCTGCTCAAAGAGGTGTGTTCACAAGAGTGCAGTCTCAAAAATGTAATATGTACATTAAATCAGGTAAGTCCGAAATCCTCCCATACTGGAATCCAGCCACATCTCAACAGTCTGATTATAGCAACTAAAAATGAAACCAAACTGTCTTCATGCTTCTTGATTTTTAGCCTACACTACAATTCCTGCTCCTACATATACATACACACACATATGCGCAGTTCTGCCACGCCACAAGAATTTCATTGGGCGATCATTAAAAGAAGCAATAGTTGTTGCTTACCAGAAGATCCAGGCTTCTGAGTGTCTCTGCAACTTTTTCTCTTGTTCAACTGGTTACTCAAGAAGAATTTTCTGCATTCCTAAGGGGTGGGAGGCTGAAGAGTGAGGGGTGGGATTAGGGCTAGGACAGCTCTGGGCACTTTGGACTCTGGCTTTTCCTTGTGCAAAGAGTCTCCCCCACCATCACGTAAAACAAGGCTCCATCGCCCATTTCAGTTCAGCTGAAACGATCCAAAAGACATAATATGGATACAAGGCCAACAAACCTACCTACCCACAATTTACTACCTGAGTAAATGGGAAAGCAGATCCTCAAGTATTGCACTGATCAAGAAATGAGGACTCACCAATGGGATCAACATCACCCTTGGTGGGGTGTTTGGGTCTTACTGGTGTGGTCAAGGATTAAAGTCTGTGCAGTCAAGGTAAGGCAGTCGAGAGGCTGCCGCACTGAACTCAGCGAGTCTTCTGAGCACACTGGATCAGGCCGCACAGCTAGAATCTTATGTGCACTAACTTCAGAACAACAAGACCTATTGAACTCAGAGGGACTTACACCTGTGTAAAAATGCATGTGGTCAGGCTGTCATAGCACTGTCCAGACCTAACAATGTTCCCTAGAGGAAAATTTGCCAGTTTGTGATTTTGTCTGTGAGGAGAGTAGAGGGTTGGCCAGGGATGAAGGCTAGTTTTGCTGGGACATGCTGAGTTTGGGAAGGATGGACTCAGCCAGGTCTCAGCCATGCAATCCTCATGACAATTCACATTAAACAATTAAAAATTTCATTAAACAATGTGTCATTGGATTCAACAATGTTTTGATTTGTTTCAACAGTTGTTGAAGGTTGAATTGGTTAACGAATTAAACAATGTTTAGCAATGTTAAACAATGTTTAATTAAATAATGTCTCATTAAATAACATAACCCCGCATTAAACCCTAAGCAATGTGTACAACACTTGATGCTTGGCAATCCTGTACTAAAAAAGTTCACCCCACCAAATTCAACAGCATTTGCCAGGGAAGGGCCAAATCTGCAACAGGTCAGAGTTAAGCAAATTGAGAGCCTAAGGGTGCTCCAACTCTGTCTACTCAGAAGTAAGTCCCATTATATTCAATAGGTCTTCCTCTTAGGAAAGTTTCTTTAGGATTGCAGCTTATCTATGCTTTAGAGACGCCACCAGGCCTGCCTCATGTTATTGTCTGGCCCCACTTCTTAATCTCAGGCTTTGAGTCATATAAGACTTTCCCTACAATCCAGAGTAACTACGGGAGCATGTAAGCGAGATTACGCGTACCTGTAGTTACTGCACCACCTAGTGAAAACCTATGGGAAATTCATATTGCAATCCAGAGCAAATTGTTCTTACACCAGAGCAAGGACTCCCTGTAGTTACTCTGGATTGTGCCCTTTATGATATACCACTGTCTGATTTTATGTCAACTGATGCACATGAGGATGTGGCGCATGGGGGTTGAAGTGCATAGGATTTTTATGTGTGTGGGGGAATGATGCACAATGGGGGGATGATGCACAATTGGGGGATGGCACAAGAGGGTTATATTACTCCCACAATGCAGGTATGTTTCGCTAGTCCACAAAAGAGGATAAGCCCCCAAAATGTAGGACACCTAAGAAAAATATAGGACATGAAAAAATAAAAACTAAAACAATTATATACAGTATATATTGCTATTAAATTTAAAGCCATTTCATATAATTTATTACATATAGGGTGCAATCCTATCCGTGTCTACTCAGAAGTACGTCCCATTCTGTTCAATGGGTCTTGCTCCCAGGAAAGTGTGCATAGGATCACAGCCTGAGACAACAATCCTAACCATGTCCACTCAAAAGTAAGCCCCAATGTGTTCAATGGGTCTTACTCCCAGAAAAGTGTCTTTAGGATTGCAGCCTTTGGCTGCAATCCTAACGACATTTTCCTGGGAGTAAGACCCATTGAACACAATGGGACTTACTTCTGAGTAGGCATGGTTAGGCTTGCACTCTTACTTTGCAACAGGAAAGCCCTGCAATAAGTACTGTAACTCACAGCACAATCATATGCATGTCTACTCAGAAGTAAGTTCCCTTCTGTTCAATGGGGCTTACTCCCAGGAAAGTGTGCATAAGATCACAGCCTTAGAGCACAATCCTAGCCATGTCTACTCAAAAGTAAGCCCCATTGTGTTCAATGGGTCTTACTCCCAGGAAAGTGTCTTTAGGATTGCAGCCATGGAGCTTTGGGTCCCTCTTTTGCACTCCAGGAAAAACTTAGGTTGCAACAACCACAGACCACTTTGGACACTTTTGCTTTAAAAGTCTGATTTTCATTTTTCTGATTGGTCGCTCTCCCTGTCAATCACAGATTGGCACGCCTTCTTTGGAATCATTGGAGACAATGCAGTGCTCCACTTGCCTCCTCTGATTGGATCAGGCGCTGGCTGGTTATTATCCTGCCAGCCAATCAGAACAGCCCTTTTCTGGGCATGCACTGGAGGTCCTGGGCGCGAGCCCTGCGCAGAACCCGGGAAAATCCAGCGTGGCTGCAAAAGGAGGTGCCTGCACCAGGTGAGCTGCATTGTTGCTTCCCTTTATGGATGCACCTCCAGGCTCAGGCATTGGTCCAGAACCAGGGAGCGGCTTCTCAGGTGGGGTGCTGGGGACCTAACACAGAAAAAAAGGAAAGGCTACTTTACCTAGCTTGCAATTAATCGGTGGAACTCCTTGCCACAAGATGTGACAATGCATCATATAATATGATTCTTCCAGACTGTGAAACTCCTTGCCACAAGATGTGGCAATGCATCATAGAATATGATTCTTCTAGTCTGTGGAACTCCTTGCCACAAGATGTGGCGATGCAGCATAGAATATGATTCTAGGCTATGGAGTCCTTGCCACATAGAGGCATCATAGAATGTGATTCTAGGGCGTGGAAATCCTTGCCACATAGAGGCATCATAGAATGTGATTCTGGGCCTTGGAACTCCTTGCCACAAGATGTGTGGCAATGCATCATATAATATGATTCTAGGCCGTAGAACTCCTTGCCACAAGATGTGGCGATGCAGCATAGAATATGGTTCTCGGCTGTGAACTCCTTGCAACATAGATGAATCACAGAATGTGATTCTAGGCCACAGGATGTGATAATGGCATCTGGGCTGGATGCCTTTAAGAGGGGATTGGACTTTTCTGGAGGAAAAGTCCAGCACTAGTTGTGTCATGTATCTACCATGATGGGGATGCACAATGCCCTGGTTGCCACAGAATGCCAGATGCACTGTGATGCACCATAGAATATTATGCGGAATTCTTTGCCACAAGATGTGGCAGTGCATCATAGAATATGATTGTTTTAGTCTGTGGAACTCCTTGCCACAGGATGTGGTGATGCAGCATAGAATATGATTCTAGACTGTAGACTCCGTGCCACTAAATGTGGTGATGCATCGTAGAATATGATTCTAAACAACAGAACGCCTTGCCTCTAGATGTGGCAACACATCATAAAATATGTTTTTTTAGCCTGTGGAACTGTTTGCCACAGGATGTGGTGATGGCATTTGGGCTCGATGCCTTTAAGAGGGGATTGAACTTTTCTGGAGGAAAAGTCCAGCACTAGTTGCATCATGTATCCACCATGCACAATGTCCTGTTTGTCACAGAATGCCAGATGCACAGGAGGGCACTGTGATGCAGTACTCTTGTTGTCTTGTGTACTGCCTGAAGCATCTTGTGGGCCACTGTGTGATACAGGAAACAGGATTTAATGGGCCTTTAGCCTGATCCAGTAGGGCTCTTGATCAGGTGGATCCAACAGGTGGAGAAGGAGGCAAAACCTCACTGGAATAAAGTTGCAGCTGTTGGGCTTCCCATTCAGTGCATGTTTCAAGGTTCCACTGTCTTCAATGGGTCAGGAGGGGTCTTCAATGAACAAGGAGGATGCCCATGATTTTGGCAGGGATTGCAGTTGGGTGGCAATCGGGGTGGCAAAAGGAGTGGCTGTTGGGCATCGTAGGTGGCAGTGGCAGGGGAGAAGGCGGCATGTAGAGCCACAAAAGAGATATAGGGCAAAATCCATAGCAGTTACGGGTCCACGCAGTTACGTCACCCTCTAGTGTTATCTTATGGAACGTCATCTTAACTGCTCCGTAGCAAGGGGCTTAATTTCACTTTAAGATATAGGCCATAGCCTCAGTAAGTACTCAGGTAAGTACAAAGGGAATAGCACAAAGAAAGAATTGTATTCAATTAAAGATAGAAGGTTTGCAGAAGAAATCATCACCTGGTTTTGCTTGCATGAAAAAATATATTGAAATAACATCATTAAACAACATGATTGGAACAGTTGATGGCATCTTGGCCACAAGAAGAAGTATATTTCAAACATTTTTTTGGAAAAAAAGGTTTATCTTGCTTTATTGCATTTTGTTTTGCACCAGCAGGTAGCTAATTTCTGAGAGGCAGTGGACACAGGAGGCAGCCTTGTCCAGAAATCTGATCCTCATTTATCTCTGCTCAGAGTCGTCAGGAACGAGGCCTGCTCTATAAAAAATATCAAAAGAATTGTGTCCTCTGTTAAAGGTGTCTTTTTTTTTATTATCTGCTATATTTATATTGTGAATGTGTTTGTGATAATATGGCTACGAAACGTAAGACCAAATTTAGAGACGAATACACAAAAGAATTTCCTTCAATAAAAAGAGGCCGCGTCGAATATGAAGCAGAATGTAAACTCTGCAAGTAAGTTTCATTGTAAATCTATTTTTGGTTCTCCTTCTCCTCTTGAAGTATTACATAAGAATTTGGAAATTTTTATTATTTACAGTTGCAACTTTTCAATCTCACATGGTGGGAAAAGTGATATCAGAACTCACGTTAATACAGCCAAGCACAAGAAAGCCTTGAGCATTGCATCCTCCAGTAAGCAGCTGATGAATTATTTCATTGCTGATAAGTCAGAAGAAAGAAAAGTGGCTGCTGCAGAGGCAACGTTTGTCTTCCATTCAGTAAGATATCATCACTCCTACAACGCCACCAAATGTACAAGTTAATTGTTTTCGGAAATGTTCAGTAAAATTGCAAAAACATTTTCGAGTGCAAAAACCAAAACAAAAGCAGTTGTAAACAGTGATTTCACCTGCTATATGGTGATGTGGTGCATAACTCATATATGCATATGAGTTATAACTCATATATGTTTGCATAACTCATATATGGTCGGGAGTGAAGGAAAACCTCTCAAAATATGACTTTATAGGTGTCCGAACAGATGTCGGCAACCACAAATACAATATTTCCTGAAGGTATTCAGTCAAAATTGATAGATCTGGGTGTGTTGAATAAGGAAAATTCTGAATTTTCAGAATTTATTCATATTGTTGTGAAACAGAAAAATAGTTCATTTGGGAGGGATAATGCAAATAGCCACTTTGGAAGTCTAGCTAGAAACTCCAAATTTTTAACTAACCAGAATGTAAACTGGGTGCCCTACCCATATTTTGCATAACTCATTACAAGTTGGTGCTGATAGTCTTTTTGTTGATGTTCAGACTTTTGATTGTGAAAGTCTACCATTATTTGTCTATACACAGTGTTGCCTTGGTTTACGAGCATTATTCATTCCGGAAACAAACTTGTAATACAAAATGCTGAGCAGATTTTCCCATAGGAAATAGTAAAAACTCAGAAGTTTGGTTCCACAACCCAAAAATATTCATATGAAAATATTTGCTGTATATAAAATTGATTACAAAACACTAATAAAGAAAATACTGTACAGTACTGAACTGTACTGTACATTTAAAAACCTTCATAGGGAGAGGAAGTGAGGGAGACGAGAGAGGAGGGATTTTGTCGGATGACTTCCACTATGGAGTCACTGGTATCCATTGACTCAGTGGCATCTTTGTCTTTTTGTGCAACTTTAACATTCCCTTGCTGCTGATGGGGAGCAGCATTGGAACATTGATAAGTCATACCTTCCACGCTGCCACACACGAATCCCACCCACACACTTGGCTCAGGCTGATCCCCCCCCCCAGTTCTCCATGAGTTCCTTGACCATGGAAGCCTGTTCCAAACTTCCTCAGAAGTGCTCTTCTTCCAAAACAGTGCTCTTAAACAAAGACAGAATTTCTGAGAAATGTCACTTGAAAATCAAGGTACCACTGTATACTCTTAGAGTTGCATCACTAATGGAATATTGTGAATATAACATATGAAAATCTCCTAAATCATGTAAAATTAAAATCATGGTGAAAGTTAAAATCATGGTAAAATTAAACAATTTTTTGTGACAGAAAATAAATGAAGATTTTAGCATTTTGTTAGCTAACAAAAAGTGGGTATTCTTCAAATGTTGTGTATCTAACAATACTCAGAATTGCCAAAAATTGCACTGATTTACTTCTCTCTTCTTGGACATAAAGCCAGTGTTGAGAGAGTGTTCTCACTTACAAATGCCCACTGAACTGAAGAGAGAAATAGGTTACGGGCAAAAAAGCAGGCCACCACCAATCTTGAAAGACTATGGTATCGTGCTCAGCGCTGCATACGCTGCATGCGAAGCACGAAAGCCTGGGTTGGATTGTTATGGAGGATAGGCTGTTACCCAAGCAGCAAATCCTCCCTCTCCACGCCACTGAATTAGTCCAATGGAAAGGGAGAGCCAATACGATTGGATCCAGCTGGCGTCGCAGAGCTGGGCTAAGGACAGGAGCTCACCCTGTCTTGTGGGGCCGACCCGGGTCTTGAACCCTGGCCTTCTGGTTAACAGGCACAGTGTCTTAGCCACTTGCGCCACCCACAGTCCAATACCAGCTGTTGAATTGTGATGTGCAAAATCCAGAGTAATTACGGGGAGTCCTGACTCCCCATAAGAACAACTTACTCTGGATTCCAATATGAATTTCCCATAGGTTTTTCACTAAGTGGTGCAGTAACTACGGGTGCACACAAAGTCTCTTACGTGCTCCGGTAGTTACTCTGGATTTAGGGGCTATGTTTAACATTAATTAGAGCAATCCTTGATGTTCAGTTTAATATGGCAAATGATGCTCTGAATTTCATAAAATAACGTCTACTAAAAAATGTTGAAGTATCTTGATTTAGTCATCACAGAAATATAATGTACAGTCATCACAGAAAAATGATGGATTTCGTAAAATACAAGTGATTTAAAGGATAACTTTGTAATATAAAGTGTTTCACATTAAATCTGCATGCGTTAATTTGTCAATAATCTATTCTGTTCCGGAGCTGGTGCCTTTGTCCTGGTTTTGTGAAATAGAAGTATGGCCTCTAAGAGTTATGGCCAGTGGTTATCACAACGTCCTGTGGCAGTGCAACCCATAATTTATATTTGGTGTGATGTGGTATTTCCTTTAAATGTCTTTAAGAAAATGTAGCATAAGGAACAGCATGGCAAGAGAAATAGAAGAACTGATACCAGGGAACTTGGGCAAAGTCAGGGAAAGAAATGTAATTAGGGGCAGTGCTTAATTTCTAAAATAAGTTCCTGAGTTGTGCAGAATAACTGCGGGGAGTTATTGCTCTGGAGTAAGAACAAGTTACTCTGGATTGCAATATGAATTTCCCATAGGTTTTCACTAGGTGGTGCAGTAACTACGGGTGCACATAATGTCTCTTACGTGCTTCCATAGTTACTCTGGATTTGTAGGGTTAGGCTGCAATCATAACCACACTTTCCTGGGAGTAAGTACTATTGAACTCAGTGGGACTTACTTCTGAGTAGACATGCTTAGGATTGCACTGTTTGTTTTTTGGGAAATACATCTCCAGAATCCCAGAAATGAAGGATCAACAGTTGATAGTTTCTCGGTGATTATGAGAGAGCACTCTGCATATGTTCAGAGACTTTTTTCACAAAAGTTGAGGCTAAGCCTAGATTCTGTACATCTATATCTCCCTGTGTTTGCTTAGTAGGGAAGACACCATGGGCAGTGTAAACATGTTGCGTGTTACATAGACCGCTTTGTGGGTACATGTGGTTATGTGTAATGCTTTTAGTTGAAAAGTGGCATATAAATACGATAGATATACATATATTTTTCTCATAATATGTCAGCGTAAGCTGTTTCCCACATGAAGGCATCTTCCATGTAGGAAGTGTAATCTTGCAGGAAGGTGTCCTGTTCGCTGACGCGGTCTCTCAATCCCTTGCATTATTAAACATATTAAAATCTTATAATGCCTTCACTGTCTCTTGCAGACCTGGCCAAACATGTCGTCAACAAATGGAATCAAATGTGAGGAAACTTATTGCAAAGACTGGGAGGAACAAGAGGATTTGAAGGACTGGCTTCGGCCTGTCGCAGGAGATGAGGGCAAGGTGTCCTGCCGGTTCTGTGAGTGTGAGATGCTTGCGCACTACTCTGTGCTTCAGCAGCACATGGCCACCACCAGGCATAAACAGAGTGCATCCCCAAGTGCTTCAACATCCCTCACTGATGCTGGTCTTAATGTTTCAAAGCCTTCCGGGATGACAACCTCCAGGATAAAACTGCTAACAGATGGGATATGTCCTGTGAGTGGAGTATGTATGTATGTTTACATGAAGCCTGATCTACACGTGTTGCAAAAAAGGTGGTAATGTTCTTAATGGGAGAACATTAAAACCCAGTAATGGAAAACCAGAGGCCAAATTCTGAAAGGCACATGTTTATTTCCCTGGTATGCTAGACTTCTGTTTATAAGAGCAGATTCAGGTGGAGAAGCATTAACATCTTGGAAACTTGTGAAGTAGTGTGGTCCATTTTGCCTCCTCATTTTTCAGCATCTGTAAATTGAGTTTCTGGATTGAGTTTCTTCTGATCTTTGGGTTCTGTCTTCCCATAGCAATCTTAGATTTGTCAGAAAACATTGTTTGTCCAGTTTGGTTGCAGCCCCCACAAATAAGCTCTCTTTCTCCTCTGACAACCAGGGTTAGTCCAGAGATGTCTAACCTCAGTCAGATGACCAAAAGAGGCAACACACTACAACAAAACTGTCAAACCAACACAGGAGTGCCAAAAAGAAAGGTTGAAAATAATATAAGGAACTCAGCAAACCCTATCCCAACTGTTTACCAAAAACATAGCCTGTTTTATAAACATAACCTGTTTTATCAAAAACATGACCCGTGGCATGTCTCATGTGGCCTACAGCAAGATCCTTCAGTTAGGCAAGCCTTGCAATCCTCCAGATTTGTCTCTAATACTCTTTGACATGTAAATTTATTCAAATTTGAAATATAAATTATTTTTCTGGTCCCTGGCATAGTGTCAGAGATTGTATGGCCCTTCTGCCAAAAAAAGGTTGGGCACTCCTGATCCAGTGCATAGGGCTCATTTAGAAAGGGTAGGAGTTCTTGTTGACCCTTGTGGATTGCAAGGGGGCAACAGATATAAAGGAGAAAATGTATGCATTTGCAGTTCTGTTTGTGCACTTGATGAGGGGAAATTTTGCCTTGAGACTCTTATATCAACGAGTGCTATGGAACGTCTGAATGGTTTTGCCCGATCTCCCCAGATTTGGGAATTCTGGATGAATGCGATAGACCCAGCTTGTACTACCTGAGCTTTCCTTTTTTGCCAGCAGCCAAAGGGAGCTGCGAACCAGTCTGACTTTTCGTCAGTGTCATACCTGACACCTTCGTATCCCATTTAGAACTGGCAAAAGAAACTGAGCAGAGAGATTCCTTATCTTGACTGACTCACCCCCAAATCCAGAGTAACTATGGGAGCATTTAAGAGACTTTACGTGCACCCATAGTTACTGCACCACCTAGTGAAAACCTATGGGAAATTCATATTGCAATCCAGAGTAAGTTGTTCTTATACCAGAGCAAGGACTCCCCGTAGTTTCTCTGGATTTTGCCCTTATAAAGGTTTTTCATGCTGTTACTTTCTTCACCAGGCATTGAATGCTTTGGCCTCTGCACCAAAGACAAGTGAAGGACAACCACATGGGGTGACGATGGATATCAAGCCCAGAACCACAGGAGATACTTTTCATTTCAGCACCGAGCCTACCTTGGAAGACATGTGAGATCCCTTTTTTCCTCCCCATTCCAGTCCATGTTCCCTAAGTTGCTGTCTTCATGTTTGCCTTTCAGTCTGAATCCATGCCCACAAACCCACACCCTGCCACCCCCATTCCTACTGTGATCCTCATGTCTGTTTTATCCTATTTATCCCTCTGTCTTTCACAGCCGAAATCTCCAGTGTGCGTTCGCAGCCGAGCGGGGCTGGGGAAAATACCACCAGCCTCGGAATCTGCTTCTTGCTCTTGTTGGAGAAGTAGGGGAGCTGGCGGAGCTATTGTGAGTACCGATGATGGAGCTGTAGATTGGGAATGAGGGCACTACTTGGGGGAGAAAGAAGAGATAATACTTTTGAAACATTTCAGTTTTCATTGTAATACAGCATTGTCCTCTTTATTATTAAGTGCCTTTTAAAACGGCAGAATATAGTACAGAATTAACAATGACAGGTCTAAGCTAAGATGAAAGGCAGTTTCTTTGGTAGAGGATGCAGGCTGAAATCCTAAAGACACTTTCCTGGGTGTAAGACCTATTGAACACAATGGGGTTTATTTTTGAGTAGACACGGTTAGGATTGTTAGACACGGTTAGGAATGAGCCACTGCATCTCATTCTTGCATTGAATGAGCCAATTCATCTCATCTCAAAAACTGCCTTTCCAGCTGGTTCTGGTTTGTTTCTAATTTGTGACTAGACTCCACATGCAATGTTTTCCTCTTATCTATAGCCAGTGGAGGGAGGAAGTCCCTGAAGGTCTCCCAGGTTGGACAACGTCAGAACGTGAAGCCCTCTCTGATGAGCTCAGCGATGTCCTCATATACCTGGTGGCGCTGGCAGACAAATGCCGTGTGGACCTACCCTCTGCTGTCCTTCGTAAAATGGAGAAGAACTGCCTCAAATACCCCGCCAAGCAGGTCTTTGGGTCATCCAAGAAATACACGGAATATCAGAAATAATACTGGACACTGTCTCTGCTTAGAGGGGAGGACTTTCCAGTGGCATTTAGAAATTCTTATTTAGTTAGAAGACATCAGAGTTTTAGATGTTTTTGTGACCGTTTTACCACCTTGTTTTCAGCATCCGTAGACCAAGACTGAGTTTTTTCTGATCCTTGGGTTCTTTCTTCCCATAGCAGTCTTGGATTTGTCTCTGATGCACTTAGATTGCTGGTTCAAAGTGTGGCTCTGGCTCATTTTAGTCTTTGTGAGATAAGTCGTGCGCATTCTGATCCCAAGTCAGCTGCAGTTGGGGTGGGATAAATGTGATGGGGAGAAATAAATCTGTGGGGTTTTTTCTTCCCTGACCATTTTTTACTTTTCATTTTTTTGAAGTCTTGTGTGATGTTTTTCAGAGCAAGTCCAATGTGCTGCTTATAGAGAAGAGTATAAGGTGAGGAAGTGAGGCTTCCTTGCTAGCCTCAAGACAAAGGAAAAGACCCTTTTTCTAGCATGTATGGAGTCTTCAGACTCCCTTATTTTGAGAGTTTAGCTCGGTGTTCTTCCAAGTGTGAAACTGACAAGGGATTTCTGCACTCCTTTCAAATTCAGGCCAGTTTCAAGGCCAAGCTATACTTTACATGGGAGATGCATTTAAAATTCCACCCCCTTTTTTAAAAATGAAAAGCAGCTTTAGTAGGTAGTCTGTGTGAATTGGGAAGGACCAGTGTGATTGCCGAAACAGGGGACTTTCAAACTGTTCATAACGCAGGAAAGTTATTATATATACCCTTTTCTTTGTGAGTGGAAATGCAGCTTGCGGTTGGAACGTTCTGTGCAGAAAAATGGGTGGAAGAGATTAAGTTGCTTTCCCAATTTTGTTCCTTGACTTAGACTGACAGTTCCCTGAAACTGCTATATGCATCTTTCCTATTTCCCCCTATTTCAACTATATTTCCCCAAATAGTTGCTTCTTGGCTGATAAAAATTCTCATGCCAACTCCACCTCCCTATTCAGGTTTACCTATGTGTCTGAGCATCTATTTTGTGCAATCCACAGTAAAAAGTGGCTGCAGTATTACAATGACAGCTGTCAGGAGGACATATGGATTGTTTCAGAACTGGGCAATGGGAACACCTCAGCTACCCCATAATAAAGCATCATTTCATTTTTATTGAACTGTATTGCATTTTGTGAAAGCAATGATTTGGCAGTGAGAAAGCATTATGAGGTGGATCAACGGCAGAAAGGAATAGGTCTAAATATATCTGAAAGATGCAGATTATGTAATGGGATAAGCTGGTACAGCTTCCCAAAATACAGTGTACCTGCCAACACAGTTTGCATTTTCCAAAACCAGTAGACCTCTTTGTGTAGTGGTCACATGGAAGGTGATTGGCAGTGTATGTCTCCCAGGATTTCTTTGGGCACATGAGAAAGAACTCCAGAACTTTTCAGAGGTTGTCTGATTGCTCCCCCTGACTCTGCATCATCTGTGCCTGCATCTTCTGCAGCATTTCCTGCATCCGGCGTAGCTGAGGAAAGAGAATAAGAGAAACTGAGACTTCTCACCCTTGAGGTATTGCCTGCTGCCTAAAGCCAGCACAGGGCCGTAGCTGTCATGAGGAGGGGCAGCATGTTGGCCTAGTGAGCGCTCCTTCCAAGAGAATGGACTTAACCATGCGGTTCACCCCCAACTCACCTCCTCATCTTTCTCACGAATTAATTTCTCTGTGTCGGTCAGAGGCAGGAGTGGCAGCTCCGTAGCACTTTGACGTGATAGTTTTCTAGGGAGGCAATAGAGAGCTTGTGAATTATGAACCCAGCATCCAGGTTCCTCCCTATAAAATTTAGTCACTGGATTTAAGTCACTTTAAATTTACTTATATTGGAGATGGTGCAGAATTCTGGCTTAGTGAGTGGGCTACAAATCAGGATGGCCCCTGCCCGAGTCTGATCTTTGCCAAGAACTTACACAAAAAACCCTTTCAGCTTTAGTCCTCCCCTTCCCACAATATAGGGATACTAATTCTGGCCCATCTTATAGGATTGCAGAAAAAAATCTGAACACCTCAAATGGCTACATACATGCTAATTATGACACCAATTAGCTAGTTAATGACACCAATTAAATTATTTTTAAATTTTTGCTAAAGCTGGAGTTATAGACCCAGAGCACAATCCTAACTATGTCTACTCAAATGTAAGCACCATTATATTCAATAGCTCTTACTCCCAGGAAAGTATCTTTAGGATTGCAGCCCTATTTGAAGAGGCAGCACTCTACATTATGTATCCTAGCCATGTCTACCCAAAAGTAAGCCCCATTGTGTTCAATGGGTCTTACTCGCAGGAAAGTATCTTTAGGATTGCAGCCTTAGCTATAGGAATCAGATTATATCTTTCCTTGCCTTAAATTCTTCACCCCATCTCTTCAGTGTGATTTCCCTACTTGAACTGCCTAAGTACAATGCACTACATGCTCTACTCCTGAGATACATGGGAGTCCCACAGGTTACTTACGCGCGGCTGCTGCGATCCCGAGCCCCGGTCCTAGTCAGACTCTGGATGCACTGTGCACGGTAGTTTTCATAGTGGATTTCATGGGTCACATCCTTTAAGTCTTGCATATGAGTTTGAATCAGCATGTTCCGAAGCTTGAGGAAATCACAGTGAGCAGAGTTTTCCACTGGGGGAGGAGACAAAGTGAGTGAAGCTGTCAATCACTTTGTGTGCTATAGGGCCCTATAAGAACAAGTCTCATCTTTAATGCTACTTACCTTCTACTGTACCCCAAGGATATTGCCTGCCCCGGAATACTTTATCTTTCAACTCTCTGACCACCTGGCTCGATCCAATCACAGCAAAAGGGATGCTACGCTAGAAAGAAAACACCAATTGGACTCATATAAGTCTTAGGGATCCATTTCCTTTCCAAATTATCCCACTCATCCAATGACCTCAGTGGTCTCCAGACTGATTCCTACCTTCATCTCAACATCTTGAGCTTTGAATTCTTCATCTTCGTCTGAATCACAATCAGGAAACTCATAAATATTAATCCCGTTTTCTTCTAACTCCTGCCGGATCTGTGAGATTAAAGCATGCAGTTTAAATGTCCATGTGATTGAGTGCTTGAGATTGGGGTAGTAATAGGATACAAGGAGTAAGATCAGCAGAGCTCCCTGCTGTGTGTGCCTATTCTAGTCCATAGTGGAAGTTTAGACAACTCACCTTCTCTTTCTTGTGCTGCACTTCTGTTGGAGTCAAGCAGTCAGCCTTTCCTATCACTGGCACAATATTGACTTTGTCATGAATTGCCTGGAGAAATGCTATGTCTATGGGACGGAGGCTGTGGAAGGAGAGAAGTTAGTCTTGGGGCAAAATCCAGAGTAACTATATGGAGTCCTTGCTCCAATTTAAGAACAATTTACTCTGGATTGCAATATGAATTTCCCGTAGGCTTTCACTAGGTGGTGCAGTAACTTCTGGTGCACATAATGTCTCTTATGTGCTCCCGTAGTTACCCTGGATTGTAGGGCTAAGTTCTGATTTTGGAGATATAAGGAATCCTGCCTTGCAGCCCCAATGCTCCAACTTTGAACTGATTTACCCAACTTTTTGTTGAATCAGGGCTGCTCCTAACAGGAGTTGTAGGATGTAGTGCAAATCCCATTTCCCTCTATATTTGGATACTTTCAACACTTCCCCTCCCAAACGTTTGTGATGTCTCGGCATCCTTAAAAGTGCTGAATCCCTAAAAGTGATGAAAAGGGATTTACTGCAGTAGCCCTTTGATGCTAGCCACATAGTATCCCTCAAGTAGTATGTGAATTGAACATAAGAAGAGGATCAGGCCAAAGGCTCATTCAGTCCAGCTTCCTATAAAGACCAAAAACCAGCTTCCAAGATTCAAATCCATCTAGAAACTCTGGTCCCAAATCCAGATATGTGTAAATTGGCAAACCCCCAAATCCAGAGTAACTACGGGAACACATAAGAGACTTTACGTGCACCCATAGTTACTGCATCACCTAGTGAAAATCTATGGGAAACTCATATTGCAATCCAGAGTAAGATGTTCTTACACCAGAGCAAGGACTCTCCATAGTTAATCTGAATTTTGCCCAAAGGCACCCTGCAAGTTCTCAGTGGGATTCTTTATTATCACTTCCGCTGAATTACTTGATCACATTTCAATCCTATCCGAGGATTCAAAGCGATGCTGGAAATACATTTTGGTTCAACGTGAAGCTCTAATTTCCCCTGCTCTGGAAAGTTGTGGTTCCTGGCTGTGACCCCCCAATGACCTGCTCACAACCCTCACATCCTACCCATGTCCAAAAGGTGAGAGAACATAGAGACAGCAGTGCACCCGTCCATCCTGGATGTTCTTACGATCCAAGCCACTCTCATCTCGAAAATACTGCTCAAATTGGTAGTCGATGTAATGGGCAATTGGCTTCCAGCTATAGAAACAAAAGATAGGAGGAGAGAAGGTGAGAAGGTGAGTCTCCCTTCTCCAAGAAGTGACATCAACACACTGGAATTCACAATTGTTAATTTGAGCAGTTCCTTTTTTCATTTATATCCTGTTTTCCATGACAGAAGTCAAGACTGTTTACATCCCATCCACATCCTGAAAACCAAGACCTGCATAGCAGTATTTGTGTCTTCAGTCCAGAGTTGGGTCTTTCTGGAAAACAACATTTCTAGTAATGGATGTTAATGGAACAAAGGATGTAAAATGTCCTATTATATACTAGTTGACTGAAAATATTATATTTTCAGTATTAAATTTCAGTATTATATTTCAGTATTAAATACTGAAAATATTATATACTAGTGAAACGCAGCCGCGTTGCAGGAGTAAAATTTCACAAATATTTGTGTGCCTGGGCACACCCGTAGCCTCTCGTGCAATTCACCTCCATGCATCAAACACACGCACACTCTGTGTAACAACCATCCATGCAAGATCCCCCCCTTTAATGGTGGGCACCCCTCCAGGGCAGGTGCAAGGTTGGAGCTGAGTTTTATTAGTCTTCAATGTTAAGTATATGATAAAAACGCATTGCATCCCTTTTCACCCCCTTAAAGGTAAAATTTCCAAAAACTGGTTCTTAGTAGAATACTGTCCTCAAATTTCATGCTTCTAGGTACAGGGATTGGAGCAGTTCAATGTAAAGTATAGGGAGGAAAATGTTGTGTATAGGGAGTATATGTTGTGCCCCCTTACACCCCCTTCTGATTTGAATTTCCAAAAACCAGTTCTTAATGGGCGCCTCCATCACGGAAGGAACACCCTCCCCAAATTTCATGCTTCTAGGTCTGCTGGTTTTGGCTGGGCGTTGATCAGTCAGTCAGGGACTTTTCAGTTTTATATATTGAATATAGATTATAACCTTTCATGGTGTATAGTCTGAGCCTCCTGAATTAGGATTCCTGGAGAAACATAGAATCTGAGCTTGCCTACTATAATTTCTTACTCAATAGCAGTATATGCACACATTATATTACCACTCATTGTTGTCCACCGCATCCCCAAATCCTGGAGTATCAATTATTGTCAATTTGACTTTCACACCCCTTTCTTCAATATCCACAGCATGTTTGACAAGTTCCAGCGTCTGTGGAATCCTGGCTGGGAGGTGGAGATGGAAGAAATGGGAAAACAGTCAGTGTTGTGGTCTTCTCACCAAATCCTCCGCTCTCCCAATATCCCAGATTATCGCCACCAGTACCTACTCACCCTCTGCATCTGGAACCACCCGATCCTTATACAGGTCTGTTAAGAAAAGGCTATTGACAAGAGTGGATTTTCCTAGGCCAGACTCTCCTGCAGCATGAACAAGTAGGAGTATATATAAGCAGATGATTCTGGAATTTTTAGAGATGGTACTTTCTGGAGTATATAACAGGTCTGTAGAAGACAGACTGTGATGCTAAGTTCTCCTACCTATCTCAGAAAGGGAATATTGCATCGAGGTTACAGTGGAGATCCCAAAAGGCTGAATGCTACCCTTTACGTATCAGGTGGTGTAACTCAAGTCACTTTCCAAAACAATTTTACACAAAAAGCAGACAAATTATGTGGGATCTAGACAAATTGCCAAAATTGCAGTGTAGATAAATTATCCATAACACAAGCACTCATCATTTATAATTCATTACCAGACTATTCAGAAACCTAAAATTAGGAGACTCTCTTCATTTTGTACAATATAGTGTGAAAAGAGAAAATGTAGAAGGACTGAACAATATTTCCACTTGGAAAGTGGAGTGAGATCTTCTAGCCTGAAATAAACCAGAAGAAGGGATGTCGGAGTTGGATGGGATGGATGGAAACTGGTGCTGTGTCCTTTACCTGCTACCATTAGAGTGAAGTCAAATCCCTTCTTCACAGATTTTCTGTGGACTTGGCTGGGCAGGGTAGCAAAGCCAACATAATCTTTATCCTGTTGCATACAATAAAGGTCACGTTAGGAGACTTCTTTCTCTCTGGACCTTCCCAGGTACTCCATGGGATCCCAGGTGGGGGTATGGAAAGGAAGCAAGGCTGAAAGTTATGATTCTTACCATAATTGGTCTCTGCTTAGTTGGGGAGATGCTGCAATGATGTCGGTGCACCTTGTGTTTCACCGACACAAGAGGAAGTGGTAAATCAGCAGGAAGCCAGCTCTGCGCTCCTTTCCAGCATCCTGAGCACCCATTGGTTGGCCCACTCAACTTTCATTTCCGATGCTCTATTTTCTACCTGAGAGCGATACTGTCTGAAGATGAAGTCTCACCAAAGTACATTACAGCAAGTCTTCATTTAGGGTGCAATCCTAGCTTAAGCCAGCACAACTCATTGGTCTTCCCATTTCTGTGGTTATGTAGGGAGGCAAGCGCATGCATGTGCACTGGCCTAACCGTTCTCCAGGGGTAGTGCAGAAGTGTCTTAGGGCACTTTTGTGACACCCCTAGATCAGCACAGGACATGTGCCAGGGCTTAGTCCAGCCTAACTGGAGGTTAAGATTGCAGCCTAGACTTATTTCATTTAAAGTTGTTAAGGCAAAAATGGATTCCTGCAACTTGTGGTGTGTGCACAGCCTCCTCATGTCCACATGAGTTTTCTCTGGCTTAGAAAAAAAAGCAGGCCTCCGTCAGTCTTGGAAGACTATGGTATCATGCTCGGCACTGCATGTGAAGCACGAAAGCCTGGGTTGGATTGTTATGGAGGATAGGCTGTTACCCAAACAGCAGATCCCCCCCCCTCTCCACACCACTGAATTAGTCCAATGGAAAGGCAGAGCCAATACAATTGGATCCAGCTGGCGTCGCAGAGCTGGGCTAAGGACAGGAGCTCACCCTGTCTTGTGGGGCTGATCCAGGTCTCGAACCCTGGCCTGCTGGTTAACAGGCACAGTGTCTTAGCCACTTGCGCCACCTACAACCTGGCTTAGAACCCACAGTCTGGCTAAGAAAGCTTACATTTATTTTACAATTTAATATTAGAAGTGTTTAGAACTTCTTTATTAAGACGTTTGGTGACTAGAAATTATGCTGTAGGAACATAAAACACTTGTTTACACATATCAAAACCCCTGGTTAAACTGGGTTCATTATATGTCTTTTAGCTTCAAGTTGCAGTTTCCAAGAACATAACCATAACTTTAAGTGAAGACTTAAATATACATTCTTGCCTTTCCTTCGTTTAAAAAATATAGTTTTGTTTAGTCAAAATCAGTTTGGATAATATCTTGGATAATTGATCCTGGTGCCAGCACAGTATGAATTGAGAGCCATATTCCACAGACAAAGTTTGTGAACCATAACTGAGCATCAGCCCCATTTCCACTGTCATGTTTGTGCAATCTGTGGCTTGGGGTTGTTACATTTGAACTACAAACCATGGTTTGGAATGTTGCTCCATCCTCAGAGGCCAATTCTTTGTGATCTGAGAATTATCAGGAGAGATGGGAAACAGGAGACTTCCGAAACCATATTTTGCCGGTATGTGTCTGGAAATCATGATTGAAATCTAAACCACAGTTAGAACAAACAATGATATGGCATTGTGTCCTGCACATTTACTTATGGATTTTTCTGTTTTAAAAAACCAGAGACAACGAAGACATAAGTTGTTCAGAGGCAATGGGTGGGTAAAACAATGCATTAACTTAATTCTATAGATATTCTATATTATCAATATTTTATAGATTAACAGCACAATCCAGAGTAACTACGGGAGCTCTTACATTGACGTAAGAAAAATTTACTCTGGATTGCTCTATGCATTTCCCATAGGTTTCCCAAAGGTGGTGCCGTAACTACATTGACGTAAATGTCTCTTACGTCGACGTAAGAGCTCCAGTAGTTACTCTGGATTGTGATATAAGGCTACAATCTTAAAAGCACTTTCCTGGGAGTAAGACTCTTTGAATAAAATGGGGCTTACTTTTGAGTAGACATGGTTAGGACTGTGCTCTTAAGCTAGGAACAAAAGGTGCAATCCTAACATGTCTACTCAGAGTAAGTCCCATTCTGCTCCATGGGACTTACTCTCAGGAAATTGTGTTCAGGTTTGCAGCCTAAATCAATTATTAAACTACCGTAGTCAATCTGTAATTATGAGGATAACAAAGAGCTCAGCTAGCCCACAGTGTCCAATCATAGTGTTCAATCCTAAGCATGACAACTCAGAAGTAAGTCCCATTGTGTTCAAAGTACTTACTCCCAGGAAAGTGTGGTTAGGATTGCAGCCATAAACATTCTTCAAAAGTGAACTTTTCCCCACTAAAATATGCAGACTTGGACTCAGTTGGACTTTCAATCTCAGGGGTCACCATTAAAAATGTCCTATGATGCCCCCTGCTGGTTTTATATCCCCACCAGGATATAACGACAAAGAATTTCAGGCTGTTGAATCTAGTCTGTGTAGTGACCACAAAAATGCACTGCACACATTTATAACCTTATGTATCCTGGGTTGTTGGTAAACATGTTCTGAGGTAACTGTTCTGAGGTAATTGTGGCTGCTGGTCTGCCTTCCTTGTGTTACACAGAACCCAATCCCATGCATGTCTATTCAGAAGTAAGACCCTATTATTGCCCATGGGGCTTAATCCCAGGAAAGTGCAGATTAGAGCCTGCGTTTCTCAGTGCCCTTAATAGTCAATTAGTGTGGTGTTTCTTTCTAGGAGTTCATTATTAGTTTATGATCCGGGGAGTTCTGTTTGGAATGGGAACGTCTCCCCCTACACAGACATACTTTTCCCGCTGAGCTTTGGGTGTATTTTGTGCCACTCTCGTCACTTCCCACAGACACATTGTAGAGAGGGCATTGTAGAGAGTCCACACCCCAGCCAATGAATGGAAATATGCATAGCATAAGGGTGCATTAAGGTTGTACACTGCCGTATTCCAAAGCACTATTTTATCTAGCCCACTTTCGTCCACTTGGTTGCTCTCCAAGTTCTTGGCCAAGCAGTTTATGTGGAGCTGGGAAACATGTGGTCTCTGTAAGCCTCCTCAAAAGTCTCTCATCCCTACTTTCTGAACAGTATTTTGAGGAGTCCTATAGGGTTTGACTCGACTTGAGTCTACAGTCACTGCCTTTGCCTGTCTCGAGTTGAAAACAAGTCATAACGGGGCCATGTTACGAGTCACCCTTCATGGTTTTGTAGGACTCGAGTCATCATACCCTCATGAAAAAGCCCACCCCGGGCTTCTTAGCTAATTTCAAAAATGTGAATTTTTGTTACTTAAGTTATACAATTCAAGTTCCCAACTCTGTTTTTGACAACAGTCAAACAAATCCAGTCATCGTTCAGAAACCATCCACCAAGGGTGCCACACTATTTTCTTTTTCTTTTGTGTTGGAGAACCTGCTGATATAACCCCTTTTCCCTCATTGCTTAGGGGGACCACCTGTTCTATTCTTTCGTCACCCCGACAGGGTGCAAAATCAGGAAGGAACATGGTTTGCTTGTGTCACCTCTTCTTCCCCTCCTACCCACAATTTACCCCTCCCTTGTGTGACACGTGGTGGGGGAAGAGAGAAAGAGAGAAACTCACAAGAAGATTTTGAAATTCAAAAACTATTACTCTCACTCCTTTCTCTCGTTCCTTATTTTGCCTCAGTTGGTCTCTCCCTGAAACCTCGTTCTCAGCCTTATCAAATTTTTCTGTTGGTGCCAGTCATGACCTCTAGGGAGTAAGCCCCTGCATCTTTTATGGCACCCACCATGGCTGGTGTGCCATGTCCATTCCACCTTCTGACATTTCTGCTTGGATCAACTCTTCAAGGTAGGAAGCACTTGGTATTTATTTTATTTATAGGTATTTATTGCTTGTAACAGCCAAAAATAATAGCCTGCAGGCACTGAACCCCACATGTAGCAGGGATGAAGGAATTGAAATTTTGCATGCGGCCAGACCAAACCACATGTATTTTGCCATTTTTTTGCAGCGCAATCTTATACACATGAACTCAGATGTAAATCCCAGTATACTCAGTGGACCGTACACCCCAAAAAGTGTTCCTCCATTTGCAGCCTTAGAGGATTTCACTTTGATGGGCTGCTTTTGAAAAGGTGTATGTAGTTCAGAAACGTTGGCACATGGCATTCTGAGTTCATGTAACGGTCCGCACATTGCTGTTCTGGAGAGATCACTTGTCACCGTCCTATAGATCTGAACCTCTAAATGCATTAACAGCTGGCAAAATTTGGGGAAGGAAATGCTGAGAAACGGACTTGGCAATAAATTCTGCAAATTTAAAGATTTGCCAGTCTGCACCACACAAACTGTGCATCTAATGAAACAGAATACTGTCAGTGAGAGGGCTAAAACTGAATGTTGGGAGAGTCAAGACGGACACAAGAAAATATTTGTTTACCCAGCTTGTAGCTGGTCTGTGGAACTCCCTGTTACAGGATGTGGAGATGGCATCTAGCCTCAGTGCCTTTAAGAAGGGATTAGACAAATTTCTAGAGGAAAGGACCATCATGGGTTACAAGGCATGAAGGGTGTGTGTAAAGGTGGACAACTCAAAATGCCAGATGCAGGAGCACCTGGATGCAGGTGTCATTTGTGCTCCCTGATCCATTTGGTGGGCCGCTGTGTGATACAGGAATCTGGACTAGATGGGCCTTGGCCTGATCCAGTGGAAGGTCTTCTTATGTTCTTATGTCTTCAAGGTGATTTAAGATGTTTTTGGTGCAAACATCTAACACCACAGAACTAAGCCCCTCAGTGCTCAGTGGGACTTCATCCACAGTAGGTGTTTTCAGGACCACAGCTTAGCTGCTCCTTTTGATACTGTCTATTTGGCCTCCAGGAACAGAGGAGTCCAGCCAGATCAGACCAAAGCTTTGTTTAATCGTGTCTAATATTGTATGTTCCTGCCATACCATCCAAATGCCTCCCCTACATGGCTTCACAGCAATTCTTCTTCACTGGCTATGGACCTGGAGATATAACCCTTGCTAAGTGGGCCACTTTCAAGTAGGTGTTCTTTTATTTAGCAAGGGAAGAGAAACTGGCTCTCCTCACCCCTGCAATATCCTTTATAGTGGCTTTTACTGGTGCTCTTTTGCATCTCTTAGACTGTGAGCCCTTTTAGGACAGGGAGCCATTAGCTGTAGTTACTTCATTTTCTTTGTAAACCACTTTGGGAACCTTTCGTTGAAAAAATGGTATATAAGTGCCAGTATTGGCATCCATCAGTCTTGAAAGACTGTGGTATTGTGCTCGACACTGTATGCACTGTTAAGTTCATATAAGTACTGTTGGTTGATTGATCCAGCATAACTATTAGCCACGGTTAGATGGATCTTCCTTGAATTTGTCTGATCTTTCTTAGAAAACCAGCTAAATTGGTGGCTGTTATCCTGTCATTGGCCTGTGAATTCTTTAAATAAAGCTCACACTGTGACATGCAAAGAAGTACTTTCTCTGGTTTTTCCTGATGTAATTGTACCGATGACTCCTGACCAGTGGTGGGATTCAAAGAAATTAACAACAGGTTCTATGTCCTAATAACCTAAATTAAGAACAGGTTCTATGTCCATAGAACAACAGGTTCTATGCCCCATTAGTACCCGATTCTCAGAACCCGGCGCTCATTAGCAAAGGGTTCTATCGAACCTGTGAGAACCCCCTGAAGCCCACAACTGCTCCTGACCTTTCAGTAACAAGACTGAAGTGGAAATACACCTTTTCTCCAGCCACTGTCTCCACAATGTGCAGCATTATATATCTCATGCCTCCTCCGTAGTTATCATCAGGGATCTTTGTGAGGGGATACTCACTGGTACTGAGTACCGGCACCTCTGTGGGGAATATTGGCACCTCTCTGGCCCCGCAAGTATATATGCCTATGATTACAAATAACATCTTTCTGGTGAGTATCTCCACCTTTTAAACATCTTCATGGTGAGTACTCCCACCTTTATTTCTACAAAAAAGCGCTGGTCATCATTTTCTCCAAAACAGGTCTTCAACTTTTTCTGTGCCACAACCCCACCAAAATAAATTTGTAAATAAGATATGAGATTGGGGGGCCCACTGCTGATCATTTCCCCCTTATGCGAACCAATCCAGCACAGCCGTCCCCTAGCTTTTGTGTCTTCATAACAACCATGTGAAGTAGTACTCTGAGCAAGGCTGGTCTTAAGAGCTGTAGAACAAGACAGTGAGAAGAGGCTGTGCAGGATTAGATCAAGAACTCAGTTATGATAAAGTAGATCATTACAACCTGTAGTGCATAACTATTAGGTTATCTGTAGTGCGGTATCACTAGGACTGTGCTGGCTCAGTGGTTAAAAATCATAGAATCATAGAATCATAGAGTTGGAAGGGACCTAGTAGGTCATCTAGTCCAACTCCCTGCCTGCAGCAGGAATTCCCCCTAGAGCATCTCCAACAGGTGCTCATCGAGCCTCTGCTTGAAGATCCCCAGTGAGGGAGAGTCCACCACCTCCCTTGGCAATCTGTTCCACTGCCGAACTGCCCTCACTGTCAGGAATTTTTTCTGGATATCCAACGGAATCTCCTCTCTTGCAGTTTGTACCCATTGGTTCTAGTTCTGCTTTCAGAAGCAGCTATGAACAAATGAGCCCCTTCCTCCCTGTGACAGCCCTTCAGGTATCTGAAGAGGGCAATCATGTCTCCTCTCAGCCTCCTCTTCTCCAGGCTGAACATCCCAAGTTCCCCCAACCTTTCCTCGTAGGGCTTCCCTTCCATCCCACTGATCATTCTTGTCGCTCTCCTCTGGACTTGCTCCAGTTTGGCTGCATCTTTCTTTAGTGAGGTGCCCAGAACTGAACACAGTACTCAAGGTGAGGTCTCACCAATGCAGAATAAAGAGGAACTAGAACTTCTCGTGACTTGGAAGCTACAGTCCTCTTAATGCAGCCTAAAATGGCATTTGCCTTCTTTGCAGACACATCACACTGCTGACTCATGTTCAGCTTGTGATCCACGGCGACTCCAAGATCCCGCTCACATGTTGTGCTGCCAAGCCAAGTATCCCCCATTTTATACCTATACTTTTGGTTTTTATTGCCTAAGTGCAGAACCTTGCACTTCTCCCTGTTGAAATTCATTCTGTTTGTTACAGCCCAGGATTCCAGTTTATCCAGATCCTCCTGGAGGTTTCTCCTATCTTCTGATGTGTTTGCTACTCCTCCGTTTGGTGTCATCTGCAAATTTGATCAGGCTCCCCCGTATCCCTTGCTCCAAGTCATTGATGAAAATGTTAAAGAGAACCGGTCCCAAGACAGAGCCTTGGGGTACCCCACTAGAAACGGACCTCCAGGTTGACACAGAACCATTTACTAAAACCCTTTGAGTGCGGCCATCGAGCCAGTTGCAGATCCACCTAACAATTGCCCTGTCTAGCCCATATTTTTCCAACTTCCCAGTTAAAATGTCATGTGGGACTTTCTCAAATGCTTTGCTGAAGTCAAGATAAATGACATCCACAGCATTGCCACTGTCCAGTAAGCTCGTAACCCGATTTATAACCCATGGATTTATTCTTGGTAAATCCATGCTGGGTTGTTTTGATCACCGAGTACTTGTCTAGATGTGCACAAATTGTGTGTTTTATGATTTGCTCTAATATCTTGCCCGGGATTGAAGTCAAACTGACTGGTCTATAATTTCCCGGGTCTTCTTTTTTCCCCTTCTTAAAGATTGGGACTACATTTGCCCTCTTCCAGTCCAGGCACTTCTCCACTCCTCAAGGATTTCTCAAAGATGATCGACAGAGGCTCTGCAAGGACATCTGCCAGTTCCTTAAGAACTCGAGGATGCAGCTCATCCGGTCCAAATGACTTGAATTCATTTAGGCCAGTTAAGTGGTTTTGAACCAGTTCTCTGTCAATCTTAATCTGCTGTTCTGCACCATCCATGTTTTCATTACCTCTTAGGGGATGTAAACACATCCCCGAATCAGTCAATGATCCCACACCCCCATTTGCACAGCCCTCCTTCTGTGAATAGATGGATGCAAAGTAGGAGTTGAGCAGCTCCGCCTTCTGCTGGTTTCCAGACACCTGTTGTCCATCCTTGTCCAAGAGCAGCCCCAGCCCCTCGTCTCTCCTCCTGTTCCTTTGGGCATATCTAAAGAAGCTCTTTTTGTTATCTTTGACTCCCCTGGCCAGCCTCAGCTCATACTGAGCTTTAGCATCCCTGACCCCCTCCCTACAGGACTGGGCTACCTGCCTGTACTCCTCTCTGGTGATCTTTCCAGTCTTCCACTCCCTATACTTCTCTTTCTTTAACTTCAGCTGATCCCCAAGTTGCCTGTGGAGCCAACCTGGTTTTTTCAGCATTTTCCCCCCTTTCTTTTTTATTGGAATTGTTTCTGACTGTGCTTGTAGAAGCTGCCTCTTAAGGAGCTCCCACCCATCTTGGGCCCCTTTCCCCATTAGATCATCAACCCATGGGATCCCACCTATGACTCCTCTAAGCCTGTTGAAATCAGCTTTCCTGAAATCCAACATATAAGTTTCACTCTGCACTCTTTTTATTTCCCACATTATTCTAAATTCCAGCAGCTCATGATCGCTTTCCCCTAAAGTTCCCACTATGTTGACCTGATCAACCAGTTCTTCACGATTTGTTAAGATCAGGTCAAGGATGGCCCCTCCCCTTGTCGTTTCCTCCACTTTCTGGACCATGAAGTTATCTTCCAGGCCCATCAGGAATCTACTGGAGCTTCCATGTTTGGCTGAGTTTGTCTCCCAGCAAATGTCTGGGTAGTTAAAGTCCCCCATTACTACTACCTCATATTTCCTTGCAATGCCTGCCAGTTGCTCCAAGAAGACATCGTCTACTCCTTCTCCTTGGCCTGGCGGTCTATAGTAGACGCCCACCACAATGTTTTGTTTCTTATTTTCCCCCCTTACTTTTACCCAAACACACTCCACAGGGATATCCGGACCACTCTCCTGGATTTCAGAGCAAGTATATATGTTCTTGACATATAATGCTACTCCACCTCCCCTTTTGCCACTTCTGTTCCTCTGGAACAGCTGATAGCCTTCCAATTGTGTGTTCCAGTCATGGGAGTCGTCCCACCAAGTTTCAGTTATTCCTATCAAATCAAATTTCCCTTCACTTGCTAAAAGCTCCAGCTCATCTTGTATATTTCCCAGGCTCTGTGCATTTGTGTAAATGCAACTTAAGCCCTGGAGGTTGCAACTCTGAAAAAGTTGAAAATCGCTATGCTTGGAGAAGAGAGGACCACCTCCTCCAGCTGTGGTTAGAAAGCGACAGGAAGAGACACAAGCAGTGTTGCAATGATTCTTGCTATGTGTGTAGAACATTGTGGGGATGAGGGTTCTCACCGGGAGCTAAATGCAGCCTGTTGTTTAAGATGGGGACAGGCAGAAGATCTGTGTTTAACTATAATAACCTTGTGGTGATTCTCAGCTTTGGTGCTCCTCACCTGCAAAACCTTCCAGAGGCATCACTGTGTGAGTCCATTGCAGAAATGGAATCTTACAGCTCTGAATGCATTCATTTCACTGTTTGGTTTTAGTGGCTCATAAGTAATAACTTGGATGTAGATCTGTCCATGTATATAGTTTGCAGGTTATTTCCAGAGTATAGCTCATGAGATACAGCATGAGACAAATGGCTCTGCCTCCCCAAGGCATTATCTTGAATCTATAGCCACCAACAGTAGCTGTCTTGTGCCTGAAACATAGGGTGCAATCCAGAGTAACTAAAGGGAGTCCTTGCTCCAGATTAAGAACAATTTACTCTGGATTGCAATATGAATTTCCCATAGGTTTTCACTAGGGAATGTCTCTTACACTAATGTCTCTTACGTGCTCCTGTAGTTACTCTGGATTGTAGGGCCAGGCAAAAAACAAAGAAAAATCTGTAATCTAAAGGCTGCTGGCCTTTAACTCATAATTCCCAACATTTATTTTTTTTCCTGGGAGGGCTCCTGCACATGTAATAGGCCAAGAGGATGCAATTTTCAGTGCAGCTTTTATTGGTTTGGAAACAAAATCTAACCAGAGGTTTGCTAGAAGAAAATATATGCTGAATATATATAGCTGAATATATGCAGCTGAATATAGGCTGAATAAAACAAGGCAGATCAAGTGGATTTTGCTTTTTGCTGTAATCTGCATCTGTAGCTGTGTCAGCTACAACAGATTTAAATACAGAGATTAGCAGCAAGCCATGATGTTTATCTCTACTCCGGATGTGAAGTGCTTTGCTAGCTTTAGATTTCTGCAAGTCAAGTGGACATTACAGGTACAAGAAGCAGCAAGGCTTTGTCTTGTCAGTTGGCAACAGGAAGTATTGTCGCCCGATACTTGACCCGTATTATATGATTTTATGATTATATGGCTAGGGCTGTGGGTGGCGCAAGCAGTTAAGACGCTGTGCCTGTTAACTAGCAGGCCAGGGTTCAAGACCCGGGTCGGCCCCACAAGACAGGGTGAGCTCCTGTCCTTAGCCCAGCTCTGCGATGCCAGCTGGATCCAATCGTATTGGCTCTGCCTTTCCATTGGACTAATTCAGTGGCGTGGAGAGGGGGGATTTGCTGCTTGGATAACAGCCTATCCTCCATAACAATCCAACCCTGGCTATCGTGCCTCGCATGCAGTGTATGCAGCGCCGAGCACGATACCATAGTCTTTCAAGACTGACAGAGGCCTGCTTTTTTTTTTTATATGATTTCCCAACTTGACCCCAAGTTTGTTTTCTTTTGGAAGGAAGGGAGGTGCTGTAAAAGGCAGATGAAAAACCCTGGCTCAGTGTGGCTTAAAATTTTAGGTAATGTGGCTTGAAATTTTAGGCTTAGAAATTTTAGGGATTACACTTAATTGAAACCCAAGTCTCAAACTGTTCATTGAGCAAACAACCTACCCAGGTTGGATGATTGAAAAATAAGGGTATCAACTTTTTCATGGCCCCATTTCTATGGGGCCCTTTCTATGGGGCCCATTTCCCTTTGACATCAGTCCAATCTGAAAATCCGTAGCTTGGGAAGCTTCAAGACTTAGGGTAAAAGAAACCCTCTTATTAGATGCACAGGAACAGAGTCAGGGTTAAATCTGGCAACTCAGCTGACAGCTGAACTTTGATCAGCCTTGGTTTAAATTTAGCTCATTGTTGTCTTCTTCTGAAAATCCTAATTCCCACCAGGCCTTCTCTTTTTACCAAGCTGGGGCTTTACTCCCAGATATTTCAACACATCATAGGAGTCTTCCTCTTTCGCTTTGTGTTGTCCGATTCCTATCAGCCAGGAAACAAATTAAGGACCCAACTTCATCCAACTTTCAAACAAATGTTTCCTTACCTTGAAGAATCCTTTATGACTACTCCTGTGTGATGTCATGTATGCAAGTCCCATTGTGGGATAGGATTGGGAACTGAACAGGAGAATGCAGTATAATTTTTGTCCCAGATACACTAATCCTACAATCCAGAGTAACTTCGAGAAGACGTAAGAGGCATTCTGGATTTCTCTATGCATTTGCCATAGGTTTCCCATAGGTGGCACCATAACTACATTGGTGTAAAACGTCCTGTAGTTACTCTGGATTGTAGCCTAAGGCTACAACCCTATACACACTTTCCTGACAGTAAGTCCCATAGAACATAATGGGTCTTACTTCTGAGTAGACATGCTTAGGATTGCACCCAAAATGACTCTTACCCATTTAAAGAAATCTCAGTCCCTTAACTGTGTGATTTTAGATAATTTTTGAATTAATTCCGTTGTTTAAATAAAGCAATACCACTGAAGGCAAAAAAACACCCTTGACTAGTCACTTGACTAGTGGTGTACACACGTCCCATTTCTTCATGGGTGTGGGAGAAGGGGAAGGGTGTCCTCTAAAAAGATTCAAAGGCTTCAACCCTAAAGTAACTTTCCTGGGAGTAAGACCCATTGAACATAATGGGGCTTACATTTGAGTAGACATGGTTAGGATTGTGCTCAAAGGATTTTATATGTTCTTCTGTTATAATAATGATCAGCTTTTGGAAATCTGCTTCTTAGTTAATGGAGAGGGGCACCTGGATGCAGGTGTCATATTTGCTCCCAGAGGCATATGATGGGCAAATGTGTGATACAGGAAGCTGGACTAGATGGGCTATTGGCCTGATCCAGTTGAGGCTCTTCTTACGTTCTTCTGAGTGTCTCCTTTTTAGCTGAACAAAAGCTTTTTAATTTATTGGTTTAACCCATTAAACTTTGCAGCAGTTAGAAAATAAGTAATTCAGGTAACAAGCAGACATGTTTACTAACTACTTTCCCACCTATCTGTGCTTCACAATGGGCGAGACATACCGGGATCACTGAGTATCAGGGTGACCGTATGTCCTTTTTTTCAGGGAGATGGACTTGCTCCTTTGGATACTATATATTGTCGTAGATCTGTTGATGCTTTAAGAAGAGCATCTGTAAGATTTTTCAGACTTGTGTCCTAGGAAAAACTGCTAACTGTCCTCCTTGTAAACAGGCAGCATGTAGCCTTCTTGTAATTAACAGATTAAAATGTAATAAATATATAATAGTTTTATGTTTAGTAATAAGTAATATAGTGTTTAAAGTAACCACATAAAAACAATATATATGGAAATTTTAACCTTCTAGTTTGTCATATCCTTCATTTGGGGGGTGATCATGTCCTCTTTTGCAGTTATGATATATGGTCATTCTGCTGAGTATGCACATCCCATCAGAACTGGCTGTAAGAACATGTAAGGAAGGTACATTCAGATGGCTAAATGAAGGGCTATTCATGGAGCTACAGTACAATTATGTTGTAGCCTAGATTCAGATAAAGGTTTTCAAGTAAATAGGTTAATTCCTATATGGAAAAATATGGTTGAATGAATCCAGTCTTAAATTCACACATGGTTTGGTATGTGTGTTTGGTATGTGTGTCTTTTCATTCCTGAAAAATAAAACAAACTTTGTGGATAGTTGAAATTTGTCAACTGTTTTAAGAGAATAACAAAACAGAAAGCACAGTAATGAAAACATGTAAAAAAATACCTACTACTAGCTGTGAAATTTTACCTAAGAAATTTTTGCTGGAGCAGAGCCCAGTTGATTTTAATCAGTATTTGTATGTTTACATTAAAGATAGAAAACTTGTTGTGTTGTATAGTGTGACTCATTAAAAAGTGACAATACTTGAATTCTTAAAAAAAAAAAAGAACTGCCATGGAGAAGTTGGGAATAAGCAACAAACTCCAGCTCACCACTGAAATCAATCCTGGAAATTTAACACAACGTCCTTGGCTAAGAATTAATGATACTTGGCTAAGGATTGATGATCATTATTAATGATAAAAATTAATGATACTTTGTGATAACATCACAAAGTAAAAAGAAATATCCAGAAATACCTTCCATCAGAGTTAGTAATCTTACACATCTCCCAGTAACAAAACAAAGCCTGCTGCCTCTCTACAAGCATTAACACACCAGATGACAAGCCGTAATACAAGCTTTAATTGCCTGCAGCTCTGAATTTTAGGGGTGTCCAACTGTCCTTCAAAATTAGTGACAGAACATTTTTGTTTATAATTTTCCATCTTTTTTGCTTTGTTTTCTTTTTTCTTCTTTTAATTATTTTTAAATTCTTTTAATTCTTTTTACATATGCTTTTGCTTCCTTTTTGGCTCACATACTATCAAAAACCCCTGCTTTAAAAAAACCCTAATTCCCCTTCGTAAACGCAGCAAACTTCTAAATATCTTATTTAATTTTCGACCCTTGTAACTCCTAGTTGACTCCAATTTTATACCTCCCAGATATTATGTTTAGTGGACAAATGTTTTCTCCTATAGATTGCTGGTGTTAGTTTCTTGGGACCTGTATTTTTGTCATAAGAGTCTTATTTAAGTTTTATTTTATTGATGTTTATGCCAATAAAGGTTTTTGCAATCAAATCAATCAATTCTTTTTTCCCTTTTGCTTTCCCCATTTTTTCCTTTGTTGTTCACCTTTATGAAAAATAAATAAAAATATAAAAAAAATTAGTGAGGCTGGTCTGTTAATATTGGTTTTCTATTTTGAAGAACATGAATAACCTCAAAAACCACAGGGTTTTTAGGAATTCAGCATGAAAACCACCTGAAGTTTTTCCTGACCAACTTTCCTCTAAATTTTACCTGCTACATATAAGCAGAACCTGTAAGGGGGAAGGGTTGTCAATCTAGCACTGATTGTACGTGAGTAAAGCTGGAATTGAAAGAAAATGTTTTGTATTTGTAACAGGTAAAATTGTGATACACACACATGCATGCACACGACAAATGTGTATACTGTATAACTACTCAGGGAGTCAGGAATATGAGCAGATTCCCCACCACCTTATAGCAAATGCAGATTTTTCTGCCACACTTGGGGGAGGAAGTTCTCAGCTAAAGACGGCTCTGAGCCTGGGAACCAAAACAGCATTGCAAAGTGAAGAATGTTTAGGTGCGAAACCTCTGCAGGAACCACATAGTGTTAGATATTTATATTGAGAAAAGGTGTAAAATAGTTACAGATTTTGAAAGCGTAATCCTATTGCTCAAGTGAAAGACTGAACAATAAGTTGGAGAGTGGAAAGATGGAGCAATCAGAGTGGCAAGGTCTCCTCTCTGTTCAGGAATGCATACATATCCCTCTGCCACCATCAAGGAGGGTTTTGCACATCAGAACAGTGTTTGCAAAGAGCAAGGCTTTCTCTGTAGTGGCTTCTATGGTCCCTTTGGAAGCCCTCATGTGCCATGTTGGATCATGGAGCTACTAGCCAAGGTCTGGTAACTTGCCAAGGTTTCTAGCTTCTTGGCTCTTACTTGAGACCCTTTTCAACTGCGGTCAGGGTCTTATCCATTGTGCTAACTAGGCTGAAACATAATCCTAACCATGTCTACTCAAAAGTAAGCCCCATTGTTTTCAATGGGTCTTACTCCCAGGAAAGTGTCTTTCGCATTGCAGCTTTAGAGGCCTGAAGGGTCCCGCTTCAGGGGGCTGAAGCTTATATGGTTTATAATGAAATCCTATTATAAAGTTTAATGAACATCCAGATTACCAGTTTTTAATTATTAGGGATATTTATTTGGGGTGGTGGTAATCACTATATTGAGAAGGTACATTTTCATGAACTGTACAGTTTGAACCATAAAAATGTCCAGGGTCCTATGAACTGCTTCTAAACACCAACTAAAAAACAGCACCATTCCTTTGGTTACTGTATCATTTTTATTTCTATTTTCAGTTTCATTTCAGTGTTTTCCTCATTTTTTCCCAGCTGTCAAAAACCGCATGAAGTATTGCATATATTTCAATTTTCCCCAAATGTTTTAAGGGATTTTATAAAATTATTTTCCTATTGCTTCAAAATGGTCAGAAAATTTTATATCTTTATGCTTGTAATAAACATTTCGTTTTCTTTATACTGTCTTTTAAATCCATAGTTTCTTCAGGATATTAAGTTTTAATTCTTCTCTTTTTACAATGAGAACGCCACCACTCCCACTACTTTAAAAGTGCACATTTAAAAGCTTCCCTTTTACTTACATTTAGCACACCTTTCAAAGTCAGGGCCTGCTATTATGACTGGCAGTGATGTTCACCCCTTATCCTCATCCCCACCCAAACCTAGTGTAGCCATGCCAAAACAGGTGCACTGTATCCTACGAGGAGTAGCGTGGATTGGGAGGCTTCAGAAGGTAAGGGGATTCAAATCCCCTTGCATGTCTGAAGGTTTTATGTTATGATTTTTACCTAATTGCACTGCTTTATACAACAACGGGTTTATGTGTCATTTTTATTACAATATATTTAAACTATAACACTGCTAAAATAATTACTGAGCTATACTTATAATCAAAATACCATATTTACTCAAATCTAATATGCCATTGGATTTAATGCGCACCCTGATTTTGGAGACCACATTTGGCTGGAAAAGGTAACCCAGATTTGAATAAATATGTTAATTTGTTGTAATTCTCTCCATAAATCCTTTAGATCTGAAATGTGTAAATGTAGTCATAAATGTACTTAATCCTCAAGGAGATGGACTTGCTCCTTTGGATACTATGTATTGTCGTAGATCTGTTGATGCTTTAAGAAGAGCATCTGTAAGAATAATAGGCTAGATAACACCAATGAGATAGAAGTTCCATGCCAGCACTAGATGAAATGGCACCTTCGAGCAAGATTGTTCACTGGACGTCCTGTTGCTCCTTCATCAGTCATCTGAGCGAACACCAGATACTATCTCTATTGACAGTCTTATTCTTTAGCAGTATTCTGGGTCACTGTCTCCATGTCACCCCATTGTGGGCTTGGTCTGGGTGTAGGCAGTGGTTCTCGTGTTGTCACGCAGTGTATCAAGCCAGTGCTGTTTTGGTTGACCCTTCGGTCGTTTGCTGCTGACTTCCAACTGCAGGCCCTTCTGTGCTATTGTGTTGTCGTTGTCATACAGAATGCAGCCATACCACTGTAAGCGAGCTTCTCTCATCTTGTCAATGACTGAAACAACGCCTTTTCGCTGCAGCTGTCATTGTTGCGGACTTGGTCACTGATCCACCACAGCATCTTTACAAGCTGTATCTTTACTTCCACTGCACTATCACCACTACTAGTACTGAGTATTTAGGGACAGACATGAGCTTTCAGCCAGTTCCCCACTTGGTCAATGTCTGATGCCACCCATGCCCAAATTCAAATCCCCACTTGGTCATGAAGTTCACTTGCAAACTAGGGCTAGTCATTCTCTTTCGTTCTAACTTCTCTCACATGGTCATTGTCAGAGTTTTTAGCGGGGTATTCATTGGTACTCAGTACTGGCATCTTTTTCCACCTGCATCCACCCAGCAGCTGATTAATAGTCATATGAGGTTGACCTGTGGTGAGTATCAGCATCTTTTTTTCCCCATAAAAAAGCACTGGTCATTGTAAGGGTTAAATTTAAGGGAGGACAAAAATATTAACAAATCACATAACTGAAATTATCTCCACAAAAATACTCTCTCACGTGCTTGAAAATTTCCACTGTGGCTAGCCATTAGTGCTGATACCATCAATCAAAAGGAAATATAAAATTAGGGGGATTGAAATAAGGCATCCAATGCCTTCTTATCAAACCTATTTGCTTTACTCTACAATGACTTATTTTTCATTATAATCTGTTGGAGTTTAGGATGTGAATTTACCCACCTCCCTAGAAATAGGTCCATTATTCTCAGCCATTTCCTTTAGTTAAGCAAATTTTGAAGGGGTCCCCCCACTGGTAATGTAGATAGGCTTTTTTTCTGAGACTTTTAAACTTGCTGCCTACACCTTATAAGTTTCAGAAGAAACATGTAAACTGAACAGCACGCCTAAAGAAGTGAGTGCCTTGGCCTGACCTCAGTCAGTTGTCTAAATGTGGTTTTCTGATGTGTGTGCTGAGCAATCAAATATTTCCCATGGAATAGAAAATGTGCTTGCTGGGGCTTTCTTCTCCTTCAGCTGGCTATATTCTGGTATGACCCCATTAGGTTTTTCAGGGAATCCCCTTAAGTTAAAGAATATATTATATCACCAATTGTCAAAGTTCTCAACTTTTAGCCTTTAGAATTTTATAACATATGTATGTGGTCTTCCAAAGCAAGATTTGGCTCAACTGCAGTGTTTGCCGCAAATTATTAAGCCCAATTATTATTTTGCCTCTGATAATTGGGCCAAATTGATCAAATAAAAGGACCAAATAGGACCAAATGTATTTTCTTTATTGTCTGCCCTATTCTACTGTAAGGCGCAGAGGATGGAGTAGGTTGATTGGTTTAACGGTGTGCTTTTCTCTGAAAAAATATATCCTCCCACCTTACCTTTCTGTGTTGCATTATTTGAACCAAAGTAAGATAAGGCATAGTAAAGCCTTGGTAGCTCGGTGATTAAAGACATATACCCCTAAATCCAGAGTAACTATGGGAGCACATAAGAGACTTTACGTAGTTACTGCACCACCTAGTGAAAACCTATGGGAAATTCATATTGGAGTAAGTTTTTACACTGGCGCAAGGACTCCCCATAGTTACTCTGGATTTTGCCCTTACTTTGCTTGCTTGTCATCCTGATGGTCAGCAGGTCAGTGGTTCAAGAGCTAAATACTGCAGGATAAGCTCCCATCACTTTCCCTGCTGCTGCTAACCTGGCAGTTCAAAAACCTATAAATACAAGCAGACAAATAGGTACCACTTTGGTGGGAAAGTCATGCTGGCCACATTGTGGCTGGACTTTTAACATATCTATTTGTGGGCATTACCAGATTATGGTGCTTACCGTCACGTCCTGAAAATCTTCACTTTTTTATTTCTGCTGCTGGAGGCATAAGAACAGGTTATGCTTTTCCTAGTTAATTTGCAACCTGGGCGAGGAAGAGAACAACAGTAAAAGGTGTTCCTTTCTTCTCTATCTGTTCTGAATTAACATTGGCACCTTTCTTTTTTTACAGGCTCTTATCCAGTCCTGGGGTACAACACTGACATCTCTTCACCAACCTTGTTCTCTTCTGAAATCAGCAGACAGTTTGGATACCAAGTCCTGCAAATTGGAAGAGGTTCTGAAGCAAGGTAATATCACAATCCAGCCCAGGTAAAATACGGTTCAGGTGTGTGATGCGGGGGGGGGGGGGGGAGATATACTTGCAAGAATAACATATATTTGGGATCCACCTAACTGAGATAATGGTTATGGATGCCAATTTTTTTCTGATAAGGCACCTATAGCTGCAATCTTAAGAGCATTTTTCTGGGAGTAAGCCCTATAGAACACAATGGAACTTACTTCTGAGTAGACATGAATAAGCTTGCACTATATGTCTTTAATAGCTGCTTTTTGTGTAGCACATTAAGTTTTTTGCTGACATGGATGTAAAACAAAGGTGAAACGCTGTGTCTGGACCACGTCCACACATGGACTTTTGAAATCTTGTCAGCTGGAAACAGAATTACAATGGAGATTCCATGTGGCATTGATGAGAGTGCTTTTCCCCCCCTGTAAAACTGAAATGCTCAGTCAAGGTGGTGTGAAAATTTTTTTCACAGCTTTTGAAAAATGAGACATCTCTGAGTTTGATGTCTTTTGTAATTCAATCTCTGGTACAGATATAGGCTCACGAGGTGTAGACCCACCAGTGAGTTCTACACAGAGTAAGGGATCTGATATTCCCTCACCCTGATGAGAATTCAGACTGCTTCTCCTGTCTGACAGGATGTAGCTGGGATCATTTTACCTCTGCTGTACCATGCAGTGCCATGGCAGCATAAAGTTGAGTTAGGTGTTCAGGGAGAAGCCTAAGCTAAGAATAATTATTATGCACACACAAAAATGCAGCACACGCACAAAAATATGAAAGAGGAATTCCCATATGTGTGGTTGTTGCTTTCACTATTTTGGATTCCTCAGAGTGGCTGTGGTTAGGTTCCGGATTCACACCCTGTTCCGTTTCATTCTGCTGTGAAGAAAGGGGTGTTGCTTTTTGTTCCTTCAACATTTTAATTGGATTGAAACTGATCTGTTCCCCTTTTTGTGAGCCATGCTACACAAGTCTTCTGTGTGAGAGTTTTTTTTGTAGAGGAAGTCAGAGAGTGAAGTGTTTGGAAGGCAGAGAGGGACAGGAGGAAGGATAATACTTGCATAGTTTATTCTTAATTTTAGTTAACAATAGCAATATTGATGTTAATATTAATTGTAGTATTATTATTAACATTTGTAATAGCATTAATAATAATTTTACTACTTCTGGTAGTAATTATAAAGTGCTATATAATGATATTTATAATGTTATAGACACGGCTACTTTTACACCCTGGGTGCAAATGGCCGAAATGGTACAGCTTTCCTCATCCCTGCATCTCCATGCCAGGAAAAGGGTCTCCACTATTGATGTTTTAGTGATGATGCCAGAGGCAGGACAGGTATAAGGAGGTGGAATCTCTATCCACCTTCAGGCTTGGGATGGTGCATGTGCTGGAAAGGGTTTAAGTCTTTACTCATCACCCACCCCAATCTGTATCTTCTGTTCTTTTTCTCAGGGTTGTTGTGGGGGCTCCTGGTGAGCAGAACACCACAGGTACTGTGTATCAATGCAGTATGCAGAGTAAAACATGCCAGGATATTCCCCTTGATGGTGAGTTTCAGGGCTCCAGATCTTGAATAAGAGGTCTTTGGTGGCTGGGGTATGGGTCTCCTTTCAGCACTGAAACCCAATTGATCTCACTGTCTTTGCAGGGAGTTCTGGAGTATCCCACCTTGGTCTGACCTTGGCAAGCAATCCTCAGGGATCCCAGATGATTGTGAGTTTGGGTTGGGGGGCCAGGCACAGAGGCTGAATTTGTATTTGAGCACAGGGCTGAACTGGGCCTTTTGGCAACTCTGTGGCAGGCAGAAACCAAGAAGTAAAGCTTTTTCATCTCATGCATGTTAAAGCTTTGAAAGGTTTCATTTCTTGGTTTCACTGAAGCTATTAGAGGTGCAGAATGGAAGAGAGTTCTCTTGGGTCTACAACTTATTTTCCACAATCCACTTGCATTGTCCCCAGCTCTGATCCCCAGGTCAATTTGAACCTCTGGAATCTTCCATGAATGGCAGCGCAATCCTAAACCCACAAGTTCTGGCACAAATTCCATGCTGGCCTGGAGGTGCCACAAAAGTACCATAAGGCACTTCCGCACCTCTCCTCGGGAGGGATTACACCAGTGCACAGTCATGCGACGGCCTCCCTACACCACCGTAAGACAGAGATGTCTTGTGTTGTTCTGGCCAGTACTAGTTAGGATTCTGCCCTCAGAAGTCTAACTCAAGAGACAGTTTAATGACTGAGATAGAAAATCCAAATGTGCAACACAACCCACTAGTTAATATGTGGTACAAACCACCTAGAGATGCTGTTCTTCTTCCCCTATTCACATCAACAATGCTTGCACAGGAGAATTTCCTATGTGTATCATAGTCGGACTTGTTTTCTATTCCATTGATCCAAATTTACTACCTGGGGTAGCCCCTTCATCTCACATTTTGACAGCATAGCTCTGGGGTTTTGCACTCTCCTACCCTACACTGTAGTTTCTGAATCACTCTTCTGAGCTTTGCGGCATCCACGTGGCTCTAATTCTTGCAAAGGGTTCCTTGTCACTGATATTCTTTCACTTCCAATATTTATTTATTTATTTATTTATTTATTTATTTATTTATTTATTTATTTATTTGTATTACTAGTATTTGGTTAGATACAGCCCACCTGATGGTGACTGACATTTTCTAAATATCAAGTCCTTCACAAGTATAGTTAGATGTAACTGTACATGCATGAAATATGGGCATTACGTTATTGTTGTTGTTGTTGTTGTATTGGTGTACATGGTACTTGGACACCAGGGAAAGAACTGAGGAAGGGGAAGAAGCTTGAGACAGGTGAGTGAAGGAAGAATGTTGCCGTTAAAAGTACTTTAGCTTAGTTATAGGAGGGGAAGCGGTCTAAGATATTATGCCAAATATTTCACATCAACGGTAGGCTTTATGAAGAGACTGGAAGGAGGGAAGGAAGCGTCACGCAGGGGTTCCTGGAGGCAAATCATGCATACATAGCAATGTAGGAGACATTTGAGGAAGCAGGAAATCTTAGGCTGGCTAGTAGATAGTCCTAATGGGTTAAAGCCTAGCCAGGACCACAGAGGGATATGTCTGCATAAACTACTTACTTGAACCATAACTTTTGACTTGAATTATCTTCCTTGCAGGCATGTGGACCAGGACTTGCACAGCACTGTGACAAAAATCTCTATGTGAGCGGCCTCTGCTATCTGCTTGATGCCAAACTGAATAAACCTCAGACCATAATAACAGGATACCAAAGTGAGAAGGAGAAGCACTCTTGACTTTTAAAAATACAATTTCAGCTGTTGACACCCACAGCTTTCCCTTCTCTGACAAGGCCTCCCCTTGTCAGATCTGAGGACAGAACATGATTGCTGGTTTCATAGTGATGATAATGATAATGATAATGATGAAATCTAATAATATGCAGTACAGACAAGCATGAGAAGATAAGAAGCGGTTGTCAGGTCTCTTTTAAGCAATAGGTTCCACCCTTAGAAATCTAAATTTGAGGGTTCTCAGGAAATTTCCCTGGAGAAGATTTTGAAAAGAGGACCTTGAACAGTGACACCTCTGGTTGATCCTGATGTTCTTGGGAGTCCAGGGACTGTTAGGAAATATTATCTTATTTTTGACATTTTCTGTTCCAGTGCCACGCCAGGTTCCTCTGGCACAAGGTATTCCCCCCTGCAATGGATGTTTTGAATTCTGATGAGTTCTCAGATCTTCTAGCACAGTGTTTCTCAAAGTGGGGGTCAGTACCCCTTTGGGGGTTGCCTGGAGCATTCCTAGGGGTTGCCTAAAGACCCCTGGTGGAGGGGGCCAGGTGGGAAGACCTGGCAGAAACACTGGAGCCACTGCGGCTGGAAGAAGCCACTGAGAAGCAACTCAGAAGGAGCCTCTGAGCTGGTGTGAGACCGATGTGGAGCCTTGGGGGTGGGGAGGCACCCGACACACCACAGATGGCAGCTTCCTCCTCCCAATCCTATGGAGGTCTCCTCAGAAGTCAGTCCCATGATAGTGAGTGGGGCTTACTCCCAGGAAAGTGCTAGGATTGCAGCCTTAGAGCCCAATTCTATGCATGTGTACTCAGAAGTCATTCCCATTGAGTTAAGTGAGGTTTACTCCCAGGAAAGTGTGAATAGCACTGCAGCAGTAGCAACGAAAATAATTTTATGGTTGGGGGTCCCCACAACATGAGGAACTTATAAAGGGGTCACAGCATTAGGAAGATTGAGAACCACTGTTCTAGTACATCAAGCAAAGACCTCAGCATAGCATCCATAGCACTGGGTGTTCATTGGTGTCTCTTTTGTATTTTTTTAGACAATGAAGGCTACAATCCTAACCACGCTTTTCTGGGAGTAAGCACTATTGAACACAATGGGACTTACTTTTGAGTAGACATGCTTAGGATTGCATTGGAAGTCATGTAGGAGAGGGAACCATTTTTTTCACTCTATAATCCTTCAAATAAACTTTTTTTAAGGAGTATGTTTTTATTAATATGAAAACAGAGTTTAGAATTCAGGCATCTGGGCTCTTGCTTCCTTACCCCATTCATTTTCCATCTGAGCCTAACCAGTCTCTCCCTTCATCCCACAGAATGCCTGAAAGCAAATGTGGATCTGGTGTTTCTCTTTGATGGTTCAGCAAGCATGAAAAGCAATGAATTCAAGGACATTAAGGAATTCATGATTGATGCGATGGAGAAATTAAGAAACCAAACCATACACGTATGATGCATCTTCCAAACCCCTGGGGGGGAGTGGGTCAATGGTTGATGCCTTGAGTGGCTGAGACTGAGGCAATTTCGTTTAGGCTGCAATCCTATCCACCCTTACCTGGGAATAAACCCCCTTAAACCTCAGTGGGATTTACTTTTGTAAAGATAGGGATAGGATCGGGTACTTAAGATCAGTATCTGCCAGCTTCTGGATTTTCCCATGGAGTCAGTGGTGGGCTTCAGGGGGTTCTCACAGGTTCTACAGAACCCTTTGCTAATGAGCACCTGGTTCTGAGAACCGGTTACTAATCGGACATAGAACCTGTTGTTAATTTAGGTAATTATTAGGACATAGAACCTGTTGTTAATTTATTTCAATCCCACAACTGCATTGCAGTGATGTTCTTGGTGTGTACGCATACATCTCATCAGGGCACAACTATCCTGCCTTTCAAAGCCTTTTAAAGTTTAAAACTGAAATAGCTTAGTGACAGCATTTTTTTGTCTTAGGGGAAACAGCAACGGCAGGCAAAGGTCACTTGTCTCTCCTGCCCTTACTAGCCTGGGGAAAGTTGCTGCAGCAGACAACTGTGTGTGTGCTTACTTGTTCTGTCTCCTGGCTATCTGCAATCAGAAGCAAATAAGTATCCACACAGCCTTTTTCTAGAGCTAGAATAACCTGAAGGAGATTATCCAAACCCAGTTCAAGGCCCATGAATACTAGAATAGATCTACACATTCAGCAAAATTATATATACAACAGGTATCTTCTTGGACTAGCACCATTTCAGATTACAAGTAGTGAAGAGGATTGCATTTTAAAATGCTTTTCCATGTTTAAAATCAACACCTTGAGAAATGTAGGCATGTGAGCAGTTTCCTCCTTGATATGTTAGCTTTCTGCATGTAAAGAATTTTAGCATGGGTGAGCATTCACATACATGGTACTCTCTCCACGTACCTCTTGTCACTGGAAATGATACAGCACTTTTCAAGTAATTCTGGTGAATTTTTGCCTTGAACTTCTGCCTTCTCCAAAGTTTTATCCAAAGCCTTGGTATGTTCATCTGTGATCCTCAGTGATCCATTGCACTCAACCCCCAGCCTGAATATGTGGGGTAAGAGAACACAGTGCATCCTTGTTGTTAACACATTTTTCCCTTCTAACTTCCACAGTTTGCTGCTGTGCAGTTTTCACAAAAGACGACACTCGAGTTTGATTTTAATGATTACATCAGAGACCCCAACCCTCAAAAGCTCATGGCCAATGTGACACATGCAAACAGCATCACAAACACTTACAAGGCAATCAAATTTGTTGTGTGAGTAATTATGCTTTCGGGAAGGGTGGAAAGTCAGGGCACTTTGGGAAGGGTATCTAGCAAACAATTTTAACATCAACACACAATGGAAAGCTAAAGGGGCTGTTGAATGCTCAGATACAGGCAGTTATATAGAGGACCCTACATGAATGGCGCCAGGTTTTGATCTACCTTGCCGGCATTGGTCATATCTGAAAAGGACCCAAAACGGTGTCTGCCAGAACTCACTATTTAAGTGGGGTCTTATATCTACCCCTCATTGTGTTTGTAGTGCTCTTCGACAAAATATTCATCACATTGTGTCATATTCAGCTTACACTGATTTTTGAATTGAAAACTGAATTATTACATTTGATTTTTACATTAAAAATTAGAGTTTGTCTGATTTTTTTTTAATAAAGACCACTCTGTCCTTGGATAGCTGGGTGGCCTGGACATTAACATCTGATGTACCATAAGTCCATTTATTTGCCATACACTAAATAAATAAATTGGAAAGGGCTGGAGTAGGTCCTAAAATATTCAGGGATTATAATCTAAATATTTGGCCGAATATGGCTGCAATCCTAAAGACACTTTCCTGGGAGTAAGACCCATTGGACACAATGGGGCTTACATCTGAGTAGACATGGTTAGGATTGTGCTCTATGTAACACTAAAGGTCAGCCCTTTGGCCAGTGAAACTGATTTTTAAAAAAACTAACAGAAAGGGTAAGCTCTGCCCTCTGGCTATTTACTGCAAGTTCTACACTCATATTTTAAAATCATTTTTTGGGCTGTGGGTGGTGCAAGCGGTTAAGACGCTGTGCCTGTTAACCAGCAGGCCAGGATTCGAGACCCGGGTTGGCCCCACAAGACAAGGTGAGCTCCTGCCTTTAGCCCAGCTCTGAGACGCAGCTGGATCCAATCGTATTGGCTCTGCCTTTCCATTGGACTAATTCAGTGGTGTGGAGAGGGGGGATTTGCTGCTTGGGTAACAGCCTATCCTCCATAACAATCCAACCCAGGCTTTCGTGCTTTGCATGCAGCGTATGCAGCACCGAGCACAATACCATAGTCTTTCAAGACTGACGGAGGCCTGCTTTTTTGTGCTGTGGTTTCAGCAGATATAAAGTTGCAGAGAGTGAGGAGAACCAGGCCTGTGCAGGAACCTATTCTTCTCCTTGGGGTTAAAGTCTTGTTTCTGGATTCTAAGTGTTGTTAAAATGGAAATAAAGGGTTTTATCCAACTAGACTTGCTCCTTTTAACCCTTTTCCTGTTTTATGATGGTAGGGATCAAGTGCTCATTCCAGAGCGTGGTGTACGACCAGGAGCAAACAAAGTGATCATCTTAATTACTGATGGAGATGCCACGGACAAAGACAACGGGATAATAGAAAAAGCAAAGGAAAAAGGGATTTTACGTCTCGTCATTGGGGTAAAGTGTCAGAGTCTGGACCATGTGGAGGGGAGAGCACAATTCAGTGTCACTGGAGAAGGGAGGTTTATCCATGAACAATTTTGCCCTTAAGGAGAAACATACAGCTGACTGTATATTTTGACCCACAGAATGAATAGTCACTGGAGGGGGGGCATGATTTAAATTGAAGAAACAAAATAACAGACAAGGAAACTAGGCATTCCTATGATCCTTTCCTAAAAAGGAAACAGACCCTAATCATACAGCCTTTGGATTTCTCGCCACAGTACATAGCAGAGGGCCATGCTTACTGATTTCTTAGTATCCCACTTTCCCCTTTCCTGCATGCTCTCAGCACATGTGAGCTCTTCTATTCAACTGAACATAAGGTCCTGCCCCTGCCTCATTTAGTCCTTCATTGCTTCTCCAGATAGGCAATAATTACAACAAGACAGCGTCCCGAATGTTTGCCTCGACACCTGCATCACAGTTTGTGAAGTTCCTCGACAGCTTTGAGCAGCTGAAAGACAGTTTCTCTGACCTGCGATCCAAGATCTATGCCATTGAAGGTAAAAAGAGGCAGGAAAAAAGACAAGGATCCTTGCCTTTTGAAGTGGGCATTTAACATAGACTCAAAGCTTGTTACCCATTAACTAGCCAGTCCAGAGGTTCTTTAAGGCTTCTACTCAGTGGCACAGGCTTCAGGGATGTGTGCTCCATCATCAATGGTGTGCCTAGAGCTTCATTCACCATGTAAGTAGTGCCACTAAGACCAACCATCTGGTGGTCTGAAGGTCATATGGACATCCTTGGTGGCAAAGACTAATTTCTAAAAAGAGGGGGGGGGGGTATTCCCAACTCCTGGAAAACACATCTTCTGACCCAAAGCCATGCACTTTAATCTTAGATGTGCATAATCAAGGTAACTTGCAAATGCACCCTGAACAAACACTCCCAGTTGCTCCTGGAAGGGGTGATAAAACCACCTATGATCCTTCTTAAATTTAGTGCACCCATTGCACTGTGCACCTCTTCCCATTCAACATCTCCACAGGAATTCTACATCTTAACTAGAATCTCTCCCTTGGTGCTCAGATAAAGCCACTTCTGGTGGAAGAAGAGTGCAGATGTTTACACAAAGATGTATTTTCACCATCTCTGTAACTCACAGGCACCAGTGACAGTGGCTCCTTTCATCTGGAGTTGTCATCCAGTGGTCTCAGTGCAGATTTATCCCAGGTGAGGCAACCTCTGATGTGTTGTGTCAAATGAGGTGTCTCAGACCTCAGGAAGTCTTTGATGTGGATGAACCTATAAAGTTAGCCTTCCTGTTTTTCCTTTGCCACATTGTAGGGTCGGGTGGTCCTTGGTGCTGTGGGTATTAACAACTGGGCCGGAGGACTGTTGGAGCAGCAAGAGGATTTGACCAAAGAAGAATTAATCAGCACCCCACTTGACAGAAGGGATATGCAAGGGGCCTACATGGGTGAGAAGGGCAAATTGGTTCCCACCTGAAACTTCTGCATCATCACTGTATTTTCTGGATCCTTCCTTTTGCTATGCACGACATACATATGTTCAGGCTACAATCCTAACCACACTTACTTTAGAGTAAGCTCCATTGACTACAGTGGGCCTTACTTCTGAGTAGACATGCATAGGATTGGTCTCTCAGTCTTTTACATCCATCTTTTCTGCAGCGCTGTCATATCTACACAGTGGTGTAGCTAGGAGGGTCCAGGGGGTGCAGTTGCACTGGGCTATAAGCTTTAGGGGGGACAACAAGCTGAGTTTGACACTAGTGGCTATAACTGTGAAAAACAGGATATGTATGAAGGATAATACCATCATGTTATATATTGTTGGAAAGGTAATTTAATGCAGAACGCAATGAAATAAACTGCATTAAAAATCTGTACTCTATCAAATCTGTATTCTGTCAAGAACCATGGCTAATTAACCAGAAAATGAAAATACAAACGCTTATGGAACAGAAAGTGGTTTTTTTTTTCTCAAACATTCCCATGATACTGATTGCTCGGAGAGCCAATGAGATGTACTGTAATTCTGATACTGTATGAAACTAATAAATATGAATCAGCTCTCATTTCCATATACATAAATCATAATACAATTACCCCATGCTAACTGGGTATACAGGCACTTCTAAATGGTGCTCTTCTTATAATTAGCAGGCATAGAATAACCATTCCTCTTTGCCCCAGCAGTTTCTCTTACCAATAAGGGACACAATTTTCATTTTTTAAATTTAATTAAATTTGATTTTGCTGTTTCAGGGGAACATTATTTTTAAAAATATTGCAGGATGACATCACGTCCAGTGGTGGGCTCCAGCAGGTTCGCACCTACTCTATACAACTGGTTGTTAGCGAGAGATAGTTTAAAAATAGCCATTTAAAAGTGGCTACCAGATGGGCATAGAACCAGTTGTTAATTTCTTTGACTCCCATCACTGATCACATCTGGATCATATATAGGAGAGACTATATACGTGATCCAGACTGATCACGTCTGGAGCATATAGGAGAGGGGAGACCAGGGTTTAAATCTCCAGTCAGCCATAAGAGGGCAAATAGTGTGATAAAAATTGCATCTGAGTTTGCTTTCCTTTGCAGGCTATGCACTTAAATTCCTACAGCATCAGCAAAGAGAGTTCTATGCTGCTGGTGCCCCTCGATATGAACATGTGGGACGAGTTCTCTTGTTTGAAGTCAACCTCACCACAACCACATGGACATTAAAACAGGAGATTCCAGGACATCAGGTGAAGTGAACCCCTGGGGAGGGTTCATTTTTATTTAGAATCACATGGTGCATTTTGGACATTTGTTACTAATCCAAGGTATGATATGTTGCTATAATTGCTTTATTACCTTTTTCTTAGTTGTTTGTCGTCACCTAGGGTTGCCCTTGGCAAAGTAGGCAGGATTTCTCTGTTTTTACATGGACATCAAATCATACACTTGTTGTATTTCTCTTGCAGATTGGATCATATTTTGGGGCAGTTCTCTGCTCAGTGGACGTGGACAATGATGGTGAAACAGACCTTCTCCTTATTGGGGCCCACCTGTATTTTGGAGGGCCTGGGGGTCGTGTTTATGTGTATGGCTGGAAGCAGGTGAGCAAACTGGGCAAAGCTATAGTATTCTGCATGCCTGTGGGATACATGCTCGCAGAATCCATGATGCTGAAAAGGACATATATTTAAGGGTATCTCTCCTTCCAGGATGAGCTTATCCCTCTGGGGGAGCTTCACGGAAACTCTGGAAACACTTTGGGCAGGTTTGGAGCAGCCATCGCAGACCTGACAGACATAAATGGGGATGATTTCATGGATGTAGCTGTGGGAGCACCTTTAGAAGATGAGACTGGAGTGATCTACATCTATAATGGTCATGGAAGGACCCTACATACAGAGTATAGCCAGGTAACAGAACATGTTAGCAGTAATTTTTGTCCTCTTGTGCAGTGGCCCTGAGCATACTGCCAAGCTGTACCTAGTAATAGACTGAATTTCAATAATGAGGCCAGTACACCCATGCACCTAGGAAGAGCCTGCATTAGCTCTTTGGCTGCAAACCTAACTCCCAGTTAGGCCAGCATAAACTCCTGCATAAGTTCCATGCTGGCCTTGGAGATGCCACAAAAGTGCCGCACGACACTTCTGTGCCACTCCTGGGAAGGGTTAGCCCTGTGCACAGACAGGTGCTTGCCTCCCTACATCATTGTGGGAACTGGAAGACCAATGAGACTGGCCAGCTTAGCTTAGGACTGCACCCTAAATCTTTCAATGAGTAAAAGCAAACTCTGCTTCTAAGTTCATAACAAATATATACTCTGGTTATCTGTGGAAGTTGTTGTGCACCATTTCAAAGACTTAGAATTCTTGGAGTGAAGAGTGGTAAATAAAGCTTCTTAATATCTAGCAATAGACCTATTTTCCTCCTCCCTTATTACTATATACAATACAGGTCCAACCTTGTTATACACAGATTTGACTGTAATGGCCACTGCAAATCACACTTTAAAGAACTGCTTTTCTACTGTTGTGAAAAGCATTTCACATTCCATTTTTCAGTACTAAAATCAAACCCTTACAGATATTGAGGCACTACCTTATTCAATTAGGCACAAAAGAGGAGGAAGAAACCTAAAAGTGGGAATTTAAACCTATTTTATAAGAACATAAGAGCCTCCACTGGATCAGGCCATTTTTTTCTTTATTCACTGATTTTTTTTATCCATGGGAGGTTCCAGAACGGAACCCTACTGGATAACAAAGGACACCTGTAGCTTACTTCTTTTCAGTAGTGCCACCACATCATGTAAAGGTAAAATATGTCAACTACATAGGATCTCTTTACCTGCAATTCATGAAACCCCTTCAAGCCTTCTATTCACTTGGACCTATCCTGTTTTCTTTTGTTTATCTTGAAACTACTAGTCACATAACTGTTAGTTTGAATTCTTCTACAGAGAATTGAAGGAGCAAGTATTTCTCCTGGCCTGAAGTTCTTTGGACAATCCATCCATGGAAAGACAGATCTCAGTGGAGATGGACTCACTGACATTGCAGTAGGAGCTCTAGGAAGAGTTGTAGTGCTCCGGTGAGTGACAGGGAACTCAGTCCTTATGTTCTCTTACATGCTTGGAAGGGGTTGAATCCAGTGGTGGGATTCAAATAAATTAACAACAGGTTCTATGTCCTAATAACCTAAATTAACAACAGCTTCTATGTCATAGAACAATAGGTTCTATGTCCCATTAGTAACCAGTTCTCAGAACCTGGTGCTCGTTAGCAAAGGGTTCTATAGAACCTGTGAGAACCCCCTGAAGCCCACGATTGGTTGTATCCCAGGTGAGCCAGAATTGTATCCCAGGAGAGCCAGATAACATTTTCAGCTTTGCACCTGGCTACATGATCATTAGCTATGCCACTTATCCCTGCACATCTTTTTTTACTGTCAATAAATTAGCCACTAGCCATTGAAACTGGTGGTGGAGTAGGGTGTGCAGTTGCACCAGGCTATAAACTTGAGGAGGGCTACAAGCTGAGCTTAACACTAGTGAATAAAATTGTGAAAAACGGGGTTTGTAAGAATGACAATACCATCATGTTATATATCGTTGGAAAGGTAATTTTAGGCAGAATGCAATGAAACAAACTGCATTTTAATATCTATATTCTATCAAGAGTTATGGCCAATAAACTGGAAAATGAAAGCACAAAAACCGTTGGAACAAAAATCGGACTTTCCAATGATACTGATTGATCTGAGAGCCAGTGAGATGTAGTTTTGATTCTGTACGGAACTAATAAGGTGTTAATATGAATCAGCTCTCATTTCCATAGGCATATATCATAAGATAGTTACCCTTGCTAACTGGGTATACAGGCACTTCTAACTGGTGCTCCTCTTATGTTTAGCAGGGAGCCCCAGCACAGTTTCCCTAACCAACAAGGGACAAAATTTTCATTTTTTTTACTTAATTAAATTTGATTTTGTTTTCTTGGGGAGGGGGCAACAGAATCAGAGTAAATGGTAGGTGAATTGCTAAGGAGGAGGAGGCATGTTTTTCCCCAATTTTCTTTTTAAAAAATACCTGGGGATGACATCACGTCCAGTTGTGACATCACTTCCGGGGCAACATTTAGAGCTTTGCACTGGGCTACATGATCATTAGCTATGCCACTGATTGAAACTTTGGTCTGCAGGAGACATCCTCTGTTATCCAAAGCTATCCTCATTCCTCTGTTATCCACAGCTCCAGGCCCATTGTTACAATAGCCACAACAGGACAGTTCTCACCAAAGAAAATCCAAATAAAGGATGTGGAATGTTTGGGGAATGCCAGCTCCTGGAAGGGCGCAGAGGTTGATCTCAACATCTGTTTCAGTGTCACTTTGGCCACCAAAGGCTACCAAGGTGGGAGAAGCCTGATAGACAAGGCTATATAAAGCTGCACTCTGGGGAAGAAGTCAGCATTCAGTAGCGTAGAGTTTGATATGAGGGCAATTATAAAATTTGATTTCAGTTCCTTCCACACTGAGGGTGAAATTATGATCCTTTGCTCACTTATTTTCTACAGCTGATCTTCATGCCATTGTTGCTCATGCATTTGTGGTTGTTCGTCTTATTTTTTCAAACTGATGTGTGACAACATTTTTTCTTTAAAATAAAGTTGCAAGAACTATGGGTTGGCAAAGGGATAATGAGCCTTTAATTAAAAGCTTCCTCATTCAGCTCTTGCCTCTTTTCTGGTTTTCTGTTCAAGAGAGCACCAAAATTCCTGATGAATAGTCTCTTACAGCCCAATCCAGAGCAACTAATCTGTCCACATAAGAGCCCTTAGGTTGCCCTATCTAACACTAGGTTGGAGCAACTGCAAGATGCTCCAGCCCAGTTATTCTGAAGAAGGCTTAGGGCAGAGCAAGGCAAGATAGGGTGCCCTGAGAGAGGTGGACCTGCTCTGCCCTAACTGGGGCAGCCTAAGCAGCTCAGGAGAGGCAAGTTGAGGGCATGTTTAGCATTGCCTAGGGCAGAGCAGTTACTCTGTATCCAAAGCCTGCTTCCAAGGCAGAAATGCCCTCTTCCAGGCCTCAGTTATACCACCTCAGGAGCAGGTATAGTAATGAGTAGACCCATAGGGGTCCATGATAAGGCCCGAGTAAGAATGGCAGTGCTGACCAAAAATCTGAGTTCTTGGCCAGCCTAGCTGCAACCCCTGCCTCTCAACCCCAGGATATGGAACAAACTACGGCTGCCCACAAACCTCAGGATACAGCAGGCCACTCCAAGAAGCCCCTTGTAGTCACTGTAGAATGTACTGGCATCTCATCAGGGACTCCTTATAAGGCAGGCACCCAGTGGCGTCACCAGACTGGTGCGGCTGGTGTGGGCTGCATTGGGGATGTGCTCTGTATGGGGTGATGTGCCGGAGGAGTTTGACTGTCCTTTGGCAGGCCCCGGGCGTCAGCACCCCCATAAAGGCCTGCTCCAAGGCGGAGCAGCAGCCAGAAGCTGCCACTTGTCTGAGGAGCTGGCCTGAACGGCCATCTGAGATGCACTGTGCAGAAACACACTGAGCATGCCGAACAGCTTCAGAGGAGACTTCTTTAGAGCAGAGAAAGTTCGCGCCTCTGCACAGCCATACAGCCTCACTCAGGAGGCGGAGCGGCAGCCGAATGGCTTCAGAAAGAGTACTGCACAGGCACCAACTCTGACGCCTGCACAGTCTCTCCCGAAGCCAAAAGGCTTCAGAAAAGTACTGCGCAGGTGTCAGAGATGGTGCCTGCGCAGTACTCTTTCTGAAGCCAGTTGGCTTCAGAAACAACTGCGCAGGCGCCAACTTTGGTGACTGTGCAGTCCAGGTGGGGGGGGGGCGCATCCCAGGGATGACGCACAGACTTCCGCACCAGGTGATGTGCAGAGTCATGTCACCACTGTAGGCACCACAGCTGTTCCTTGTTCAGTGTGATCTGAGGGGTGTCTCCTCAGGAGCAAGTCTTCCCCTTGTGTCAATTACTTAGCATGCTCTGGAGCAGTTAGGGCAGCCCAGGCTTCCTGACTCTCTGGATTCAGCATAACTTTCTGCTCTGGATACAGAATAGTTAGGAGAGTGCAGTTAGGTCAGAGCAGGCTGAATTTGCTCTGGATTGCAGCCTATGTTGCCTCTTATTGCCTGCTCTTCTCCAGTTCCTGTGGCAGGGACTTTTGTTGCTGTGCACATCATTTGGCGTGTCCTTCACCAACACACTCTTCTGTGACACCACTAAATAGAAGGCCCAATTGTGGAAACAATCTAGGATTAAGTCCTAATCTCTGTTCAGGTCTGCGTTTACATCTGGGAGAGCTATGAATTTAACAAGGGTATACAATCCCAGCTCTCTATTATCACATAAATTCCCACTGGTCTACCATCTCCGCTGAAAGCTATACCATCACCCAGTTAAAGCACAATTTAATTATGTTCATTTCCATCTTTATAGCCCAGTCCTAATTATTTATCTATTATATATGTATTGATTATGTATATGGCCATACAGCAGTGTTTTCTAGTTTGGAACCCCTGAAAGTGCAAATATGGGAGTATAAATATGCACTACCCATGGAAATGCAAATAAACCAGTGCTGGGGGCAGATGATGAGAGGGAATGGACTGGGGAGGAAGAGGAATTGTGAAATTTCTGGGTGGGGAGGGAAGAGAAGAGGGCTGGAGGCAGAATAGGAAGGCTGGGATAGACCTTGGCAGCAGCTGGGCTCCTATCTCTGCTCCCTCTCCCTTTCCTTGAAGTTATGCCAGCAAAATACTTGGCATATATCCAAGGAGACCCAATGAGAAACGGAAGGCTTACCTTCAGGTAAAAAGCTTTTGTTCTCTTATCTTGGGGAGGTATTGGTGAATGACTCTTTGCATGAACTCCTTTGGTGTGGCTGCATCAGCACTGGGAAAGATATTTAGGATAGAACCCATAATTCAGTAGTTCATCTTTCTACATAATCCATCCTAGATATTATCCTAGATTATCCATGTGTAATTATCCTAGATAATTCAGTAGTCTTCCTCCCGCCCTCATTTCAGGACCTCTTTCTGCTAACCTCTCCTTCCACTTGGAAATTGACCGAAACAGGATAAAAAACCGAGGCGTGTTTAAAAATCATGAGAAGGTCACAAGTGGGATCCAAAAAATCTCTCTGGGATCAGAGTGTGTACCAGAGAAAATTTATTTCCTGGTAAGTAAAGGTCTCATTTCATGTAGCGACATCTGAGGTGAGATCTGTGGTAGCTGTTTATATAGGCATTTCTTGTGTTACTGGCTGAATATGCAAACATCCATCCTTGGGTAAGGACAGATGTTTTACTTATATACCTCTAAGAGGCACAAGATGTTGTATGGCTGTCTCCATTGCCTTTCAGGACTGCCTTGAGGATTATGTATCACCAATCAAGATCTTTGTAAACTTATTCTTTGAGTATGATGGTGAACCAAACCAGTTGAATCCCAGGCCTTTGCTGAATCCCCAAAGCAGCAAAACTACAATAGAGGTGAGAGGCAAGAGGAATATCACCGATTTCTTGAAATGTAGTAGATGCAATGGAGCAAGGTTGAAGAGGATCAAACGTGGATTCCCTGGAAAGGAAGTGCAGTATAATGGCTTAAGGTAGAGGAATTGGGACCAATCACATTGTGAAAAACTGCTGTTGTCTCCCACTAGCAGTACAATCCAGAGTAACTACGGGACCTCTTATGTCGACGTAAGAGACATTTATGTCAATGTAGTTACAGCGCCACCTATGAGAAATGCATAGAGCAATCCAGAGTAAATTCTTTTTATGTCAACATAGTTATTCTGGATTGTGCTGTTGGGTTGCAATCCTATCCATATTTACCTGGGAGTAAGTCACATTGGACATACATTGGACATATAATGGGACATACTTTTGATCTGACATGCACAGGATTGGACTCTATGTAGAGTAGAGGCAGAAACTGAGGAGTGTACAAAGCTGCCTTCTAAACACACAAAGAAGCATTGGTTCACCAGCATAAAATGATACTTTGAATTAGAAAGTGGACATCAGGTTCAAGAACTCTTGGAATATTGGAAGGGAGAAGATAGATAGGATTGAGTGGTTTAGCACAAGGAGGAGGTGACTCCAGATGCAGCAGGAAATACTAGAGTGGAAGTCCAGAATTTTTGAAGGGGGAAAGATAGGGTGTTGAGTAGATTTATTATTATACTAATTCCTCTCTGTGAACCTGTTAGGTTCATTTTGACAAGAACTGTGGAACAGATGACGTGTGTCATGCCGATATGCAAGTCCGCTTTCATGATTCGCAGTATGTATTGCAGCCTTGATCATTTGCAGTCATAATGTTGATTGCATAATATGAGAACAAATTCAGTACAGTGTTTAACTTCAGCAGCCCAAATGAGTCTCCTTGGATCAGTGCCCTCTATCAAGTAGGTACAGATCCAAGATCCATGCTGGGTTTTCAGCCAGTGAGGGGGGCACAGGATATGGTGGCAAAATATGCTACCATCCCTGCCCCATACTGGGCTAAATTCTCTCCATCATCCACTCCCCAGACCTATTCAGTTTGCAGCAGAAATGTTAATATATCTATATTGAACTTATAATAGCTTCCCCTCTAAAAAAATCAAAAAAATCAGGGAACTTTCATTTGCTGAGGCTGCTTAGAATTCTGTTTGAGAATTTTCTAGCCCCTTCTCCAGTAAAAGACTGCTGTTTCCTGGGGAGAAGGAACTGGTGTTAGAGTTTACAGGTCCAACCTTGTTATACACAGATTTTTTAATACACAGATTTGACTTAGCACAATTGGCCCCTGCAAATTAGTTTTAAAAACTGCTTTCTTACTGTTGTAGAGAGTCATGCAAGCAGTCATTCCATTCTTCAGTCCCAGAATCAAAAACCTGCAGATATTGAGACACTACCCTGTTCCATTAGGTGTAATGGAACAGCAAGCAACCTGAAATGGGGTCTTTAAACCTATTTTTCCATTGTTTTATTTATACACTGATTTCATGGTGTTTCTGAAACAGAACCTTGGTGGATAATAAGGTGGATAAAACCTGTAATTTTGTTTATACTGTACATATGTGTGCCCTACAGTCACTTGGCAAGTTAATGGCTGTGCCGTTCAGTGCCACACGAGATCTATGGTTCATTCAGAAATTACAACCCCAAATTCAGAACTGAGCTGTTCATCATACATCATGTCTTCCCAATTTTCATCATGTCTTCCCAACTCTCTCTTGACCAGGTCTAAGGAGTTGGTTGTCATGCCTGGAAAAGCACTGCATGTAGTCTTGGAGGTGGAGAACCGTGGGGAGTATGCATACTATGTGACCCTCCATATGCCCCACATTCCCGGTCTTTCCTTCCGCAAATCTCAGGTGCTCGAGGTGAGTGTTTTGACTGGGGGAAAAGGCAACCTTTCTCTGCCATCGTTGCCCCATCTCTTCCCCACAAACTGTGGTTTTCTCATTTGGGGTGGTGTATATGAATGACATGGTCCTTCTCCCACACACTGCAAGGAAGTTCACTTACAAAGTTATAAAGAACTTACACAGTTAGGGGGGAGCGCTCCTCTTGTCACTAAGCAGCCCAGAATCTCTAGGCATTTATAGTTTAACAAGAGGAAAGTTGCAATTGAATTAACTTCTCTATGGTTTGCCCACCCTTGCCTTCTCAGTCTACTGCTCATACCATAATGAACTGTGACGGGATGGTGGAAGGACAGTACTCAAAAGGTCTGTCTTGCAATATCAGCCACCCAGTCTACAGGGAGAAAACAAAAGTGAGTATGGAATAAAACCATGTTTATTATATTGGATGTTATTTAAATGCATCATATTGATGAACACAGAGTTTAAAAACAACAACAAAAATAGGGCAGTTGTTTTATTATTCCACAGTTCAGTTTGCATCTTATGTTTTTAGTAGAAAACAGAAGGGAGAAGATCCCTATGTTCTAGTCTAGAGCATTCTGTCCATTTCAGGCTCGGATCGAGCTTCTGTTTGGCATCCTGGACAAACAATCTTGGGGAGACAATGTGACAATAAAGGCAGTTGTCAGAAGGTAAGTTAGTGCTTGTTTTCCAGTATATCTAGTACATAATGTTGGTTTAGGGTTGCAATAATTCTCTTACACAAAACTGGGACAGGATCCCTGTCAACTTGTCAGTATGTGAACATAATCCCCCAAAACTGTGCCAGTTTTCCAGGGGTTAAGGCGCTATGCTTGTTAAGCAGCAGGCCAGGGTTCAATTCCCAGGTTGGCCCCACAAGACAGGGTGAGCTCCTGTCCTTAGCCCAGCTCTGCGACGCCAGCTGGATCCAATCGTACTGGCTCTGCCTTTCTATTGGACTAATTCAGTGGCATGGAGAGGGGGGATTTGCTGCTTGGGTAACAGCCTATCCTCCATAACAATCCAGCCCAGGCTTTCGTGCTTCGCATGCAGCGTATGCAGTGCCGAGCACGATACCATAGTCTTTCAAGACTGACGGAGGCCTGCTTTTATGGCAACCTTATATTGGTTGCATTTGTGGATTTAGTTGAAGATTGTCCAAATAACACAGTTTGGACTTTTGGTTTCACTGTTCACTGTTTTTGAAGTTTTCCATTTTTTTCCTGCTTAGTTTGTGGTATTTTAAGGGTGGTGATGAATAGCCTACTATTACAAGTCACTGCCAGCTTCTTTCAAATTGAAAAAGCAGGCAGCCTGGTTGACCAAAGCCACTTGACATGTGCAGAAATTGTGGTGATGCCATCATATCACTGCAATTACTTCCAGGACTGGGGTTGACATTTCATGGGATGGGAGCACTAGCCCCAGGAATACTGCTGTTGGTAGTAAAATGCAATAGCAGCACTAGCCTGGCTTAAAGGTTTTCAGTTTATAGGTTCAGCTCATTTTATGGTTTCCTGTTGGGCTAGCAGCTCATTGATGCTCTTTAAATTTGCCTTCCTTGATTGTCCCAGTCAATGTCTTCTCAATGGCTTTACTTACAGTACTGTTTTTCATTTTCCTTCCTTCATTTTTTGATGGTCAAACAATTTTACTATTAAAAAAACTAATAAGAAAAATTTAGAGGAAATCTCAAGACAATTAACAGGATTTTGATAACAAATCTCCATCCCTCCTCAATGGTAAACCATTAGATAGGATGAATGGTGTAGCAGGATGGGCCTTTGATAAGTGAAACTGGCTTCTGAACATTATAAGAGTATGGTATATTGACCAAAGGGAAGGACACAGATGGTAATATAGTGCTAGATCATGATGTGCTTTAATTTATCTGCAAGCTAATACTGGGAAAGGGAAACCTGGCAGTGATGAAGCAATCAAGACACAAACAGCAGGATAATTCCTGGGCAAATGGGTATAGGAATATTTTGGGTACCCTTGACATTTCTTTGACAATTTGTCTTCTAGCAACAATGAGGCAAATGAGACCCTTGATGACAATTGGAGCATTACTCAGATCCCCGTTCAGTACCCGATCAACATCATTGTCACAAGGTAAGGGAACTGTCTGACTGGATTCCCATAACGGGGAGAACTGTGGGATCTAAACAAGAGCTGAATGCAATTTCGCGCTTGTGCCACACTTGCATAGAATCTGGTGCCATGGTCAGAATTTGACATCCTGAACATCTTCGTATTCTTTAAAACATAGTTTCTAGCCCTAACTATAGGTTTGAAAGTGAAAGGCCATCACAATGGGAATCACAAAAGCGAGGAAGGAGATTTGAATGGGATGAGTGCTGAGGGCTCTGTCTAAAATTTTTCCTTGCTCCATGAATAGAAGAGATTCTGAAGGGAAAAAATATATTTCAGCCAGTAGGTATATAGGTGGCCTAGTAGTTGGTAGTTAACCAAAGGTGATAATTAACAAGGTGAGGTGACTTTGGCTGCAATCCTAAACACACCTTCCAGAGAATAAGATCCATTGAATACAATGGGGCTTACATCCGAGTAGAGATGGTTAGGATTGTGTTCTTGGTCTGAGGTGATTTGGTCTGGCTGCTGTGCAGTGTTCTATTCAAACATGTAGACATGACAGTTTTGTATCTTTGACATCTCTGATTGATATCAGTAGTTAATATGAGTAGCAGGAACTTCAGTGGAGGTTACTGAGCTTGATACTGTTATTACAGCGTCAGATCAGTGTGCCATTTAGAGGAGGTGGAGTGATCTCACCTCTTCCTTTTCGCCTCTCTCATCTATGGGTGTCCCTTTTTTTCTCCGCTGCAGCTTAGATACATCTGTCCATTATGTAAACTTCAGTTCCTTAGATCAAGAAAACAAGACCGTGACACACTCATATGAAGTAAGTGGGAAACTGCAGAAATCAAGAGCTCTAGAATTTCTCTTATGCTGCTCAGAATCCAAAATGTAAGAAATTAATACTTTGATGGTGTATGATGGAGAGCCTTTCTCATTCCCCTTCCCCAGGTGACTCACCGGCCTATGGGTGCTTTCCCACCTCCTTCACTGACAGCATTTGTGAAAGTGCCATCCAGAATTCTTCCTGGGCTAAAATGGGAAGTGAATAGTGTCCAAACGGTAAGTATTAAGAATAAGTAAGAATAAGGTGGTAAATGGAAGCAAACACAGCACTACCTAGTGCTAAATTAGGTTGGCCTATTATGAGTAGGAGCAAATAGTTACCATATCACTTGCTAAAACAATATCCAGAGCTGAAGAATAGCTGGTGAATCAGTTAATCACTGGCTCCCAACCCATGGTTTCTGGATCCCAGGAAGTCCGTATGTACGAGAAGTCATCCTGGAAGTGTTGGGGGGAAAGTATCCTGCCGAGCGATCAGATGCAATGAAAGCAGCAACCCACAAATCTCTACAAAAAATAAATGTAATACTGTAAATGTTCTCTATTATAAATTCAATTGTGTTTTTTTTTTTATGCAGAAGGTGGGAGAGCTGCTTGTGGTCCAAGACAATTCCAATTTTTGCCTCATTGGTCTGCAGGCTCCTAAAAGTTGGGAACTACTTAACTGAATGCAGTAATCTATAATGGACATATATTTTACATGATGAAATTTCTTGCTCTCCTCTTCCTAGGACCCCTATGTGATTTGCCAACCTGTTGAAATGGACAAAAAATTCTCAGAAGAAATGTATGATGACAGGAATCACATCCAGTTGACCAAGGTAATGGATAGTTAGTTTCCCAGCAAAAAGATTGTTCATTGTAATCAGGTTTCTTCTGGTTCAAATCTCAGTAAGTGCAATTAGGCAATTATGGAGATGATAATAATGCTACTTGCCTTATAAAAGTTACATCAAAATAATACATGTGGTGATTTGCACACTCAAGTAAGTGCTGAATTCAGATGCTCAGTTCGTATTATTGGTACTATGAAATAAGCTTCTAACACGTCTTGAAAATACAAGTTTTAAGTGTGGATGGTTCTATTTCTGTTTCCTTCCTAGACATGTGCTGTGGATAAATATGACATCTACCAGTGTGATCTTGGACAAATAAATTCTTCTTTAATCCAGATTACTGGGGTGTTGTATGCTACAAGAAGAACTGAGGTAAGGATTTCTTTAGGCCGGGAAAGATAGCTTCAAGGCAGTACAGTAGATAGAGATGGTGCAAAGCACTAAGTTTTGCAGGGAGTATGAAATAGGTCTTTCCCCCTCCTTATGGAGCAATTCCAGGCAGGAGGTGCAAATCAGAGGTGTATATTTACGTGGCCAAGCCATTTTTAAATTGATTGTTGTGAGCAGTGAAAAAGACTTACGACAAAAACTTGTGAAAAAAGTTTGAGATTTCACAGTGAAAAAACATGATTTCTGCATATTCATTGTATTGCCTGATGTGAACTATGGTCCACTCTCCTTTTATCTCTTATGCCAGCTGCCATCTCGATCCACATTTTGCACCTCTTTGTGGTTATCATTTGACACTAGAAGATACAACAACTATCACAAAACTGAATTTAAATCTCAGGTAATGGATACTACTGAAATTCTTTCCCTTTACAGCAAGTTTGGAATATTAATGCTCTTCACTACTCAAACCATTTCTTTTCAGGAAGCTGGTCATGGGGTCAGTTTTTTATAGTGCAATCAGACACGTCTTTTCCAAAGTCCATCCCATTGTATTCAATGGGGCTTATTCTCTGGAAAGCTGTGTGCAATTGTGCAGATTTATTCTAATTATGGGCACAATCCAGAGTAACTATGGGGAATCCTTGCTCTGGTGTAAGTACAGTTTGCTCTGGATTGCAATATGAATTTCCCATAGGTTTTCACTAGGTGGTGCAGTAACTATGGGTGCACATAATGTCTCTTACGTGCTCCTGTACTCTGGATTTGTAGGGTAAGTCAAGCTCTTCCTGCATGGTGAAAATCCTGATCTCCCTGTGTTTTAAACCTGTCACCTGAGAGCTCTTTGTGATTCTTTAGCATCCTGAAAGTCTTTGATTCTGTGATTCTTTAGCTGCTAAGTCTTTCAAGACTTCCTATTGTACCCATAGTTTATCCTGTTGTGATGGTGTTTCTTACATATTCACAACTGACCACTACACAAAGATCAAGCAAAACAATTCCAGAATGGGAAATTCAGGGGCCTTGTTTAATGCAATTTAAAAGGAGAAACTGAAGCAGGGACTTGGGGCAGGTTGTTAACTGGTAGGATCTGCCCTAGTCTGCCCTCTTTCTCCCTTTAAGGTATATTCATGAGGACAATATTTGATCCATGCTTCATACCCAGAATATTCTCATAAAGCAGAATTATTTAACTTTTCCTTCACTTTAAGGAACTGTTAGCTAACTCCAGTGTTTACTATTGTACAGTCACTGGGCTGTCTAGTGTATGAAACAGAACCTGTGAGTTGTGCTTTTCGAGGTGCCTGATTTTCTTTCTAGCAGTGTGATGAATTACTTGTAATTTTAACTCCCTGCATGCCACTTACTTAGATATTGCACATATTTTTCTTTTCAAATCATTGTGCATCTGCAATAAAATTTATCTGGAGATTTCATTTTAGCTGCCTTTGCACTTGATTAATAACAGTAGCAAACACAGATCAGGTGTATTCGGGATGCTATGTATTTGAAAGGACCTCCTAAATAAGAAACCTTTTAATGGAGAAAATGTGATAAATGGATGATATGCTAGTCTTGAGTGAGAGAAAAATACCACATTTATTTCTCCTACTAAATTGGCTATACACTGTCAAATTATGTACAGTACCAGGTATAATTTATGTGCTTGTTTTCTCTCTCGCCTTTGCTCCTACAGGTTAGGACTGAAGTGGAAATAATTGTTGAAATGAATTATCTCCCTATTATAATAGGCAGTGGCATAGGTGGCTTGGTCTTGCTAGTTCTCATTATTGTGCTACTTTATAAGGTAAGGCTGTTTTGAGAATCCAGGGTCACTTTAAGGAATGGGGAGCTTAGCTTTGCTGCTGAGTAAATATAAATGTATACAGAGTTTTATTATCTTATTTAGGGACCTCTAAGTTTTTTGGCAGGAAGTTTCACATTGTCCTTCTGATACTGTGTTGGGGCTGGAAGAAAAAAGAATGTATTTACATTTCAAATTTGAATACATTTGCATAAATGAATGTTAGTGATGGAATCTGTGATGAATTAATTCAAATCATGTCATAGACACTTTCCAACACACACAGAGAGGGGGATTTCTTCCAACCAGTTCAGAAGCACTTTCATACACAGAGAACTATGCGCTGCCTTCCCAGCATTCAAAATACCCTCCCGAGGTGTGGAGAGCAGAGCTCCCCTTACCTCTGGAGGATTACATGTCTTGCCCACGGGCTTTCTGAGGGCCACATCTCAGAATGAGGGGGGCTTTCTGAGGGCTGCATCTAGCCCAGAGCTGGGGTTTGAAGACCCCTGATCTAGTTTACAACAACTATTGACCACCATACTGAAAAGATCTCCAAAGCATTACGAAGATTTCTGCTAGTTCATCACTCTCAGATCCAAGTGGAAGTCGGATCTGACACAGAAAACTTGTTTCAATGCAAAAGAGTCATACAGCAGTGAAATCCTGAAAACAAGTTTGGCTGTTTTAAAATTTGGCTTATGGGTCACAGTTTTTGCACAATCCTACCAATAGCCTTAGAATGCCAAGCCTTAGAATTTCATGGGGATGGTACTTGATGAGGCTGGATTAGTGACCCACTGATATCTCCATTTTTAAAGGTTTTAAGGAGGCTTTTGAATTTATTTGTAATGTTTTTGGGAATTGGATTACCAGTATATTTGTTTTAGGGATTTAAATAACTATATTCCATTCTGACAAATTTATTTAGCTAGCTACTATTGTAAATGTTTAGATATTATTATTATTATTATTATTATTATTATTATTATTATTATTATTATTATTATTATTATTATTACAAAGAAGTGGAAATAAAAATCTTTGGGAATATAAACGGGAATATGATTTTTTCACACTGGCCACTAGCTTGCTTTTCTTAAAAAAATAATCCATGGCAGAATAAACCGAGTCTCTGCATCCGGGGTTTTAGAAAGGACATTGTCATGACTGGTAAAAGGCATTAAAACAGAACTATTGGCCATCAATATTAAATATTGTCTATTAAAACAATATTGTCTATTAAAATGTCTATTAAATATTGTCTATTAAAAGTCCAGGTTCTGTAAATAGCAAAAAAAAAATGTAACTGTATCTAAGGATGTAATCCAATATGCACTTTCCTAGAAGTATCCCACTGAATGCAATGGGACTGACTTCTGAGTAGAGAGGTATAGATTGGATTGCACTAAAATTAATATTAGTAAGGAAGAACACTCATAGTTTTTCACCCCAAAGAAATGGGGAAAAACTGGTCACATCCCATTTCCGTTTGATGAGGTAGCTCAGAGCAAGGCTGTCATACAATCTGTTACTCTTTAAGGTCATCCACTCAAAATGAGCCCTTTTAAGTTGTATAGATATGAATGTGAAAAAGTACTTCTTATTTTTACCAGTTGGAGTAGAAGGGGCTGAATTTATGTCCATTACCATCCTTATTTATTTTGAGATTTGAGGCTGATGTACCACATCAAAATTGGCTGATTATCCAAACTACTGTTAGTAATTTTTGATCCTTTATCATCTGTAGTGTGGATTCTTCAAGCGTAATTATAAAGAGAAGATGGAGATTCAAGAAAACAATGTCTTAGAAGACAATCCAGAAAGCAGTGAAGAGGATGATAAAGAGAAAGAAACGAATGGCATTGCAGACCCTCTGAATACAGAAGCTGAGAGCAAATGACCAGATCAGTTTGCCCTTCCACAACTCAATACTTAGCTTAGATGTTCAGCATGTTGGAAAAAAGCAACACTTCTCTGATGCTGGAAGTAAGGATTTTCACTCACACTTACTATTTGCACAACCCCAGTTGTGTCTGCTGTGGCCTTTTCTTTCAAATGTTTCCATGTGTGTTTTTGGAACATCCTTGCCACCTAAATACTTTGAGTCAGTAGATGACAAGTGCACTAGAAGAGGCCAGAATCATGAACTGGAATGCACAGAAGTTCATTCTTGTGGACAAGTATTTGTGTGCCTGTTGTCCCTACAAGTGGGACAGGGGGTGTGTGAGTGTGGTGTTCATGTGAATGAGTGAATGAATCTTTTTCAGATAATAAATAATAATAAATCAGGACGGTTTTTTGTTTTTTTCATCTTCATGTTCCTTACCAAAAACACACCATTCTCTAAACCCCACATGGGCTATTCCAGGATTTTAACCGTTTTTAAAAATATTGTGCTACTGTTTTCCTCTCCTGTTTTATAAAGACTTTTACAGTTCAACTCTTTGCATCTTTACTTAGAAGTTAATCCTATGTTCACTGAGGATTTACTCTGTAGTAAATGTGCATATGGTCATAGACCTAGGGATATCAAAAAACCAAGATGCTTGAAAGAAAGTGAGCTGTTTATGTGGGATTGCTGCAATCTGCCTTTTCTGTTATATCATACTATTGTCATGGGAACTGAATTGTTTCAACTAATATAAAACTTTTAAATTAAAAGCATTCCAGTCCTTTCAGGACTTTTTCTAAAAAGTTATTCTTTGGAATATTTTTTTAGTTGTTTTCATTTTCTCCCTGTGATATTAACTGTTTTTACTTACTGTGTCAGAGTAATCAACCCCAAAGTGCTGATCTTCATATTGTAGCTGCTGGAATGTATGTGCTTTTCAGGTTGTTGTATAATCAAGGGCACAATCCTAAGCAGGTCTACTCAAAAGTAAGCCCCATTGTGTTCAATGGCTCTTACTCCCAGAAAAGTGTCTTTAGGATTGCAGCCAAGGGCAGCAAGGAAAGATGAAATTCAGTTCAGTAGCCAGCTTCACAAACAGGGGGCCAGAAGACACGGCAGTATAAATCATATTAATTATCATGAAAGTAAAGATTATTGGCCAGGATTGAAGAAGTACTTTAGGAACCCACAAGGCTTTGAGCATGCTCAGTTGTATTTTTACTATTTCTCTTTAAACAACAAGCCTTATTACCCTATTTCTTATCACTAAATGCTCACAAAATTTCCTTCAGACTCGAGCAGTTTGCCATGTGGCAGAAGTTACAGTGTTCAAGAAACACAAGTTCCAGACTTATTTAGAAAATGCATAACTATATAATTATTTGAATACAAGACAGTGTGTTTTGATTGGCTCCGCGGTCCAGAGTTTATGCAGAAAATTTATATGTGTATAGTAATGTACATTATGTTGAAAATATCTATATGCATTAACATATCACTTAGAAATATACGGGAGAAAATTAAACATTGGTCAAGAAAGTAATGAAGTGGGGGCATTTGAGTGGAATCAAAAAAGGCATTTATTAATTATCAAGGAGACATAGATAAGAGCTGGAAACAAAATGTTACAAAAATAACTACAGTAGAGGAATGGGTCTGGAGCATGCAATAGTTTTAAGAACTGTTCTAGTTTAATACTGTGTTTTACATATGACCCCAGATTCCTCAGGGCTCCTAAATAATAATGAAAAATAAAACAACAATGTTAATTGGTTTTGCTCTCAAAGCACTTTTAGGCAATGATTAAATGCATCAAAATTCAGGCAAAGTGTCCTTCCTGCCAAACCAACCACAGAAGTGAAGCAAGAATTTCTCACATAGTGGGAAGAAGGCACCCCCTCAAGGGAGAAACTTGGTAGGCTTTTGACAAAACATGATTTGGATTGATAAGCATGGCACATTATGTACATATCCAGGGCACCATTTAAAAATAAACTGAATAAAACCACCCAATTTAGAATTAATTTAGGGCACAAATCCTATCCAATTTTCCAGTGCTGGTGCAACTGCATCCACTGCATCCTGTGGTAGAGAGGCAGTCACAGAAGCCTCCTCAAGTTATGAGGACATTTCTTCCCTTACCTCGGACTGCTTTGTGGTTGAATCGCTGCTATAGAGTTGGATAGCATTGGGTCCTTCATTAGCAAATGGAACAAGGTGTGGGATGCCACAGGGAGCTGGGTCTTGATGAAGCTGCTGTCTGGTGCTACTGCGCATAGGCATGCGGGTATTGGGGTGAGGGGCAATTTCACGTGGAGTGGTCCCAGCAGAATCCCTCACAAATACAAGTGCAGCCATGTTCACTACAAAAGTATAAGGCCATTTTGCATCATGGTGGACTTCTGCTATTTCTGTCCATTGTATCCAGATGCAAGGCTGCTGGTTTTGGCTACAATTGGCACTCCCAAGACACTCCATTCTCTTTCCATTCTGCTGCAATCACTTTAATTCCACAGTCGCCTCCTTATCCTCACACTGGCTATCATGTCTTCTGCTCTTTCCACTCTTTCCCTCCAAAGTATCCTCCCCATCTCCCAGCCAATTCTGTCTTGCACCATCATTTCCACTGACTCCCCTGTCCTGCTCCATACTTGTGTTCTTCTTATCTCTGACATCCCATCTCTCCCTCACACTCCCACCTCTACCATCTTGCTGGTCTCGCTTCACTCTCTCACCTTGACATTCTGGTCTCATATTTTGATACCCATCATCCTGCACAACCTCCTCCACATTTTCATCATCATCTTGACACTTCAGCCTCATGCTCCCATCCTCATCATTTCGCAAACCCTCCACAACCCTTTCCTCACTGTCATCATCATCATCATCATCATGACATTCCAGCCTCACACCATCCATGCAATCGTCCTGTGAACCCTGCTCCACTATTTCCTCCTCCTCATCTTCCTCCTGCCATTCTATCCTCACAGTTCCAGCTGTACTACCCTTCCAGTCTGGCCTCATGCTTTCTCTACTCTCACCCAGCAGTCGCTGCTTTATACTCTCCTCAGCATCATCCTGCCATTCTGGCCTCACAGTATCATCCCCATCCTCATCCCATTCCTGTCTCATGCTCTCATCTCCATTGCCCTGCCACTCTTGTTCCATAATTCCAATTCCATTGTCTTGCCACATGCCCCCCACTCCTCCTTCAAGCCCTTGATCCCCCACACTTTCCATCCCCACAGCTTCCCACCCCTCCACCAAAGACAGAGTCTCTCCTCTTCTCACATGGGCTCGACGATGCTGGGAAAGTGCTGACTTTTGGCCAAAGCCTCTGCCACAGTAAGAGCAACGGAAAGGCTTTTCACCAGTGTGAGTGGCTTGGTGTTGAAGGAGAGCAGAGCTGCGCACAAACCCCTTTCCACAATCAGCACACGAGTAGGGCTTTTGGCCAGCATGAATACGCTGGTGTATGTGATAAGTGGAACTGACACTGAAGCTCTTCCCACACTGACTGCAACAGTAGGGCCTTTCACCTGTGTGTGTGCGCTGGTGTTGCAAGAGGGCTGAGCTAACACCAAAACCTTTCCCACATTCATCACATTTGAAGGGTTTCTGGCCTCTATGCACCCGTTGGTGTTGCTGGAGGTTGGAACTTTGGTTGAACCCTTTCCCACAATCTGGGCAGCGGAAGGGTCGCTCACTCATATGGATCCTCTGGTGCCGTATAAGATGGGAGCTTTCAGCAAAATGCTTCCCACACTCTGGGCAGCCAAATGGCCGCTCACCAGTGTGGGCACGGAGATGTCGAACAAGGTCGGCACGAAGACGAAATGTCTTGGTGCATTCCCCACAGGAAAATGGTCGTTCGCCAGAGTGGAAGCGCTTGTGTTGGGTGACTTTGGAACTCTGTGAAAAGCATTTCCCACAGATGGAGCAAACATAGGGCTTCTCACCCGTGTGAATTCGCTTGTGCTGGATGAGATCGGAGCTGTGGCTGAAACTCCGTCCACACTCAGGACAGGTGAAAGGACGTTCTCCTGTGTGTGTCCGCTGGTGGATGATGAGGTTGGAGCTCTGAGAGAAGCCTTTGCCACAATGAGTGCAGCGATATGGTTTCTCACCTGTGTGAGATCTCATGTGCTGGACCAAGTGGGAATCCTGGCGGTAGCTCTTGTCACAGTGGGGGCATTTATAAGGTTTTTCTCCTGTGTGGACACGGCGATGCCGGACCAAGTGAGAACTGTTACTAAAGCTTTTCCCACAATCGGGGCAGATGGTGGCTTTAGGTACCTTGTCATTGTCAGAAAGGTTATCAGTGGATTCCTGCCCCTCAGAAAGGACCAACTCACCATTACTGACCTCACAATGACGGATTTTCATTGGACAGTTTTCTTCTGTAGCTCCCTTCTTTAGGGAGGCTTCTTGAAGTGATTTGGTCTCTCTGTGAATCTCCTTGTCCTCCTTCTGGGTCCTGTTAGGTTCTTCATTCTCTTCCTTATCTTCATTTATCTTCTCTTCCTTGTCTTCATTTTTCCTCTCAACAACCTCTGTGAGAATAATTATACCACACATTTTCATTCACTGTGACAAACTTAACTGACTTCATGATATCAAATCTCTCAGTTAGCTGCTGAGAGATTTGAAATTTGGGAATGCAGTTTATACATCGTTCAAATAAATGACAGTAATTTCAAAGGCAACTGACCCCTATGTTAGATTAATTCATGGTAAATTGCCTCTAAAACTAGCAAGATTAATAGTCCAGTCCAGTCCAGTGAGTGCTGCATGCCAGGGATAAGACAGCCCAGGAGAGGTAAGTCAGGATAATGTTTAGTTACCTCGCTGTAGGCTGTCTGGGTCTCCTCTGTCCAATGCCAGCTCTTTTGCATCTGGATAAAGGTCTTCTTATAGATATAAGAAGTGGTGGGGATAAGATCCAGGATATGGAACAACTGCTGAGATCCAAACCCCTCCTGCCTCTCCCCCCAGCCTGGTCTAGCATGGCCCGAGCCCCAATCTGCCCCTGCCTCCAACTTACTAGTGAGAGTGGAGATTCTGCTGGCAGTTATCACCTAATCGCAGCTTCTACACCTTGTACGGGCAGTAGTTCTGCAGAGCACTTGCTACATGATACAATGGTGACTTGCAGTATCCACCATTACACCTCTTTAATATGATTAGTCCATTAGTTCATTACAGAGGATATGCCTTTATTAGAAAAGGATCATTTACCATTCTCTTTACGTGTACTGTCAAAATTAAAATGTTACTGACTGCCTACACCTATAAATGTCTCCAAGTGATCTGGAATGAATTAAGATTTCTGCTTGCAAAGCTTACAAGTAGAATCTGTAACAAATGTTGCAACTTCCCAAACCTAATTCCCACTTCTAGGATACAATAAATAGTGTAAGCTCAAGTAGGCTAATTTTCTCCCCTACTTACTACTGCTGTGTTTTTCCTAGGACACCAATGTCTAGATAGAAACCACTCCCTTTTTTAGTGGGTAACCTTGTTTTGCTTCTAAGCTAACTGATGCCCAATCACCTGTTTGCTATAGGTAGGAAGGCAAGCAGGCAGATGTTAAAAGTTATCCCCTGTGTAGAAGTGAGCTTAAAAAGCAACTCGAACAATTTTCAGCTATTGCATTGTTTTTAAGGTCAGAAAAGAACATAGTATATAGCAGTGGTATTCAGTCATTTCACCCCTGGACCCCCATTCACATTTTAAAATCTGTCTGGGACACCCTATCAAACTTACTGGGATGTTCTGCCATGTCTACTTGGAAGTAAGTACCATTGTGTTCAATGAGACTTACTCCCAGGAAAGCCCAGTGCCAGATTTCAAGAGGGTGGAACCCACTCTCTGGCGACGCCCTAACCTACAATTGGGACCCCCAAGGGAGTCCCAGCCCCCACTTTGAAGACCACTGGTTTATAGCATCGCTGCTTTAAAACCACTCTAAAACCACTGGTTTTTAGCATCACTGCCCTGTTTTGTTTAATATATTGTTTAATACAGCTTCAAGATAGATTTTGGCACCAGGGAAGTTAGCAGAAAGATTAACAACTGTTAAGTATTAAATGTGCAGTATCTGGGATATTTTTGCCACAAATTCTGCATACTTGCAACTTTAGTGAAAACATTAGGATTGGGAAAAAGACAGTTGGCTGAGAGTTAAGCAAACAAATTGGAGTAGGGGCAATCTCCTGGGTTTGGCCCACCATTCAGTCAGCCCAGTGATTTTCAACCCTTTTCATCTCACAGCACACTGACAAGTAACTAAAGTGGTCAAGGTATGCCATTATTTTTTTGACGACAATATACACCATGCTAGTAGGGTGGGCTCACATCCCCCACTGGCAATTCACAGCAAAGTGGTTTAAAATTTCTGATTTAGCTATTACACTGCACTAGATCCACTCACTCCTCACCTCTTAGCATCTTTCCTTCTTTGGTGTTCTGCGGATCCAAGACACATGTTTCTTTCCCACTTTCCATATGGGAGACCACAGAAGCGTTGGCACTATTTGGAAGTCCTTTTAGTTTGAAAATAGATATGCATAGGGTGAGAGCATGCAGATGTCCATGAACTGAAGATCTGTAACAATAAAAGAGTCACCTCATAGTCACAGAGATTTCACATAAAGCTCTCCTCAGTATTTTACAGAACATCATAAATCAAAACTCCAAAAGAGACGGGAGGAATACTCACAGGGAATACTCACACAGCCATATTCCTCCACGGCCTGACAGAACACTTGCCCCAAACTGCATGGAGCTGTGCACACTTTTTGAACAAAAAGATTTCCAGACCACATAACTACATAGGCGCTCTTATTTCAGAGACACTGCTTGTATGTTGCACAATAAATATAAAGATGCTATGGTTTGTACTGCCCAAGCTGGATGGAGTGCATTTCTTAATGTTTCATCCAATTCTTACATCTGTCACCAAAATAATTTCCTGACTCCAGTGTCATTTTGCCTTCTACCCCTTTCACAGTCCCTTTCCTTTCACCTTCCCTTTATGCTTCCCAATGAGATGCTGTTACTGCAAACATGTCAAACCTTGTTATTTGGCGCTGTCAACCTTATGAGTCTCCAGCTGGCTTTGTTTTCATTAAAGAGTGGGCATGGGGATGCTGCTTTACTGTCTAGCTATGGAGATCCGCTTGCAACAGGAAGGTCCCTACATTATTAAGACCCTTCTACAACTGTACTTCCTTCAGAGTCCTTTCTAGGAAGCAACAACTGTACACACTCTACGATTTTAACTCAGTCACTTCCCTCACTTAGCACTGCCAGGACCATTATTTACTGAAACATTCCTTATTAGAGTACAGTAGAACAAAATAGAATAAATGTCCTTTATTTCTTACAGCAGTTATTAAATTTTTTTAATGAAAAATGATCTGGAGAAATGAGTTTTCCCCCAAGAACATGTATTAAGCAATTCCTTGTTTTTGCAATGCAAAAACACCTGTATTACCAGTCTGACAAAATAATGTTATGAAGGACGACTGAACCAAACATCCCCTACAATCCCGAGTAACTACAGGAGCACGTAAGAGACATTACACGCACCCATAGTTACTGCAGGCTTCCGTCAGTCTTGAAAGACTATGGTATTGTGCTCAGCGCTGCATATTGCAATCCAGAGCAAATTGTTCTTACACCGGAGCAAGGACTCCCCATAGTTACTCTAAATTACGCCCATAGCTTGGTTTGAACCAAACATAGATTGGGATACGTAGGTACCTACCACATAGCAACAAGGAATCAGATCCTATAGTCAAGGAGCAATCTAACATGGTCAGAACAAAACACAAATCTTGTATCATCTATATGTCAATTATTACACCTGATAAAAATACCAATTTGGAATAAAAATACATCATATTGCTATTACTAATTTTTATTTTTGCATATCATCATCCTGTTTTAGACTGCTTGTACCTATAGTTCATCCTGAATCCCGTCACAGTACTTACATCTGGTCCACAACAGCCAACTCTGCTGATCTCCTTCACTAAAAATCTGGGGTTTTTATTCCCCCTCAGAACATAAGCTGGGCATGTTTAACAATTTAATAAAGTACTAATCTTAAATGTTATGCTTGGGAGAATAGCAAAAATGCCTGTTCCAATTTCTTTCTGCTGATTCTGTTTGCGGCATCTTCTGAATTTGGGACTGAGAATGGACACAAATTTTTAGTTATTTATTGTTTACATAACAATATGCCATCCACATAACATATGCCATCCACACATGCCATAACATATGCTATCCACGAACACAGCAAAATATAAAATGCCCTTTTCCAGAGATTATTGTCTATAACATGATACAAACAGGGTAGGAAATGGCGGCAGGAGTAATTGGTCCAGAAAATACCTGTTGCACATACAGTACTTTGTCTGGGCTGCAATCCTATGCAAATGTTCTTGTAGTAAGTCCAGTGGGGCGTACACAGTAAGACTTACACACAGTAAGACTTACTTCTGAATAGACTTGTATAGATCTGAGCTGGTATAACGGGTTGTGCCAAAGACTTTAAAGAAAAGGTGAGTTGAGGGCAGGTTTGAAAGAATTCCTGATTTCACACTGATTTTCTGACAAAAGCAGCCCTGACTCCATAAATAAAGTGACCAATAGCAGTCTTTGGTATTTTTAATGTTGTTCTGTCAATGATTCTTAAAAACCCATTTCAACGTTGCTCTGTACTCATGGATCCCTGTTAATGGATACTTATTTATTAATTTAAAACAATTTATATCCTACCTTCCCCATAATTCAAAGTGACTTTCTACAATATATTAAAATACAAAAAATACATTAAAATAATAGGAGAAAAACCAGCAAAGAAAATCAAACAAAAACACTACAGAGTGATCCTATCCAGAGAGGAGATTCCGGTTGGATATCCGGAAAAAATTCCTGACGGTTTGGGCGGTTCGGCAGTGGAACAGATTGCCAAGGGAGGTGGTGGACTCTCCCTCACTGGGGATCTTCAAGCAGAGGCTCGACGAGCACCTGTCGGGGATGCTCTAGGGCAGTGGTTCTCAATCTTCCTAACGCCGTGACCCCTTTATAAGTTCCTCATGTTGTGGGGACCCCCAACCATAAAATTATTTTTGTTGCTACTATATAACTGTAATTTTGCTACTGTTATGAATTGTAATGTAAATATCCGATACGCAGGATGTATTTTCATTGTTACAAATGAAATGTGTGTTCTATGCACACATTGAACACAATGGGATTTATTTCAGAGTAGGCATGCATAGGATTGGGCCCTGAGGCTGTCAGTCAGCCCCAGTGCTCGTGCAGCTACAGCCGGAGGTCTGGCAAGCCTGACCTGGCTCCCTGCATCAGGGGGCTTTAGGTGACCCCCAGGAAAGCTCTAGGCAACCCCCAAAGGGGTCCCGACCCCCACTTTGAGAAATGCTGCTCTAGGGGGGATTTCTTGCTGCAGGCAGGGGGTTGGACTAGATGACCTACTAGGTCCCTTCCAACTTTATGATTCTATGATTCTATGTCTATTCAGATGTAAACATCTGGATTGCAGTCTATGTTATAGAGGGAAACAACAGAAACAAAACACAATCAGAAATCAGGAAAACTTTGGAAAAGGTAACTGGAACAGGTACATTTTCATCTAGTTGTGTTTTCTTTAATACTATCAAATGTTTTTATAGGGAATTATTTTATTTTAATTTTGGGTGAGTTACTCACAGGGATAGATCTGCATGATGAGCCTATTAATTATCTGAGTGTTAATTTCAGCATCAGAAAAGACTTACATGATCCTATTCACAACACAGGATATCAAAATTCACAGCTAACACCCAAGTTGCAGACATGATATTTTGTTTCCTCATATTTTGTGTAACAGAAGAACAGTGTACTGGATTTCATTGTAGGTTTGTTTTTTACTTTCTGATAGTGAAGAAAATGATTTTAGTTATTAGGATGTTTGTTATATATATAATGTATATCTACATACTTATAAATTTGTTATTTTTATTCATTTATTACAGGTTTATCATGTTTGTATATATGTATTATATATTTATGATTATATATTTTGTTTTATTTTATATATTTGTTTGTTATGTGTAAACCATGTTTGTGTATATTATTATGTTTGTTAAAAAGCTGGGTGACCATGGCTGCAATCTGAAATACACTTTCCTGGGAGTGAGACCCATTGAACACAATGGGACTTACTTTTGAGTAGACATGGTCTTCTCAAAAGGAGCATGATTGTGCTACCTGTGTCATAACCAGAAAAGAGGACAAGGCCAAAATGTAGGACACCCAAGAAAAATGTAGGATATGACAAAATAAAAGCTCAAAATGCTACATATTGCTTTCACGTGGTTAATTTAATACTATATTTCTTGCTAAATAAAATAAAACTCAGACATATAATTTATTACATATATTAACTACAAAAAAGAACACTCTTCTGCCTCACAAGAAAATAGAGGACAACAAAGATTTTTTTTCCCAGTACACAAGACTAAAAAAGAGGATGTCCTGAAAAAGAGCACATATGGTTAATGTAAGAGCCCAATCCTATGCATGTCTACTCAGAAGTAACTTCCATTAGAGTCAGTGGGGCATACTCCCAGGAAAGAGTGGACAAAATATATAATCATAAATATATATAATACATATATACAAACATGATAAACCTGTAATGATTTGTCAATAAGCCTGTAGCTCAGAGCTTTGACTGTCCTTCTGATGCTACTGCCACTAATAAATAGCCAGCCACCATTACAGTACCCTGAAGACACTGACAGATGAACCAAGGATAGCCATTGCTGTTTCCTCCCCTCCCACACCCCAAGTGCCGCACCCCTGGAGCCCCACTCAAGAGCCCCACTCAAGCACAATCACACCATCGTGCACTACTGAGGCGAGGCTATAAATAAGCTGTGCGCTTTCCCGCCTCTGAGCAGTGGGTGTGGCTCACATGGCCTTCCGTTGAACCTAAGTGCTTCAGTTAAACCGCCAGTTTACCTCAGGCTCTTGAAGTTTACCTCAGGCTCTTGCTTGAAAGGGGGAGGGGTGGAGGCGCAGGGCGTGTGAGCCTCCCCACCTTTACCTCAGTATTGTATAAACAGTATCGTGATGTGCAAGCATGTGCAAGCCACTCAGTGCCCATTGTGATAATAAAGCTGGAGTAACTGCCACCTTTCTTGGGTGCTTGCACACTTCACATGGCAGTGGCGCTTTTCAAAGGACTCAGTAGGGAGGCTCTGCCTCACCTGCCTCACTACTCACCACATGCCCCCAATTCTGTGTAACTGACACTCAGTAAACACAAAAGCTTTCAGGGACATGTGGTGAGGCACAGCCTTCCCACTGGAGTCCTTTGGAAAGGATTGCTCCAAGCACCCTCAACCAGTGTGCTGTGCGGCATTTTGCAAAGGACTCTAAAGGGGAGGCTCTGCCTCACTTTCATCCTTATCACCACATGTTCCTGATTCTGTGTGTTCCTTATTCTCAATAAACACAAAGGTTTTCAGGAACAGGGGGTGAGTAGGAAGGCAGGTGAGGCAGAGCCTCCCCACCGGAGTCCTTTGAAAAACACCACACTGCATGTGGATTGTGGGTGCTTGCACACCTTTTCAAAGGACTGCAGTAGGAAGGCTCTGCCTCCCCTACCGCACTACTCACCCTATGTCCCCGATTCTGTGTGAATGACTCTCAGTAACCACAAACGTTTTCAGGAACATGGAGTGGGTAGGGAGGCAGGTGAGGCAAAGCCTCCCCACCGGAGTCCTTTGAAAAATGCCATACTGCATGTGAGCTGTGGGTGCCACACCTCAAAAGGCAGTGGTGCTTTTCAAAGGACTTGAGCGGGGAGGCTCTGCCTCACCTGCCTCCCTCCTCACCACATTCCTGATTCTATATAACTGTTGCTGTCTAACCACAAAACTAGCGTACCACAGTGAATCTCTTAAGCTCCAAGATGTCACAAAACTCTTTGGCAGGGGTGATGGTGGTGTTCAGTGTAATAGAACAGTGGTTCCCAAATGTTTTAGCACCAAGACCCCAAAAATAACAGTCTATCAGGTCTCACCTAGGAATAAAAACTAAAAAGAAATATTTATTTATAAATAATAAGCAGAAAGGGACCCACAAGCTTTATTTCTAGATTGACACATGTTTGCAAACTGCAAAAGCATAGCTCCTTCCTGGGCAGTTAGCAGGTATCCTGCAAACTGCAGGAGCTGCAGTGTCTGATTTTTCAATAGCCTCAGGGCTTGAGGAAATTAGGCTGCAATCTAAAACACACTTTCCTGGGAGTATGACCCATTTAACACAATGGGGCTTAAGTTTGAGTAGACATGGTTAGGATTGTCCTCATAAACAGCCTGATCTAAAAACAACAACTTATCTTTAGGCTTCAAAATTGATTAATTAGAAGTCCAGCACTATTGATTGATGCCCACAGGGATGCCCACAGTGTGATTGCAGGCCTCTTGCTTTATTTATGTATGTCCCACCTTTCTGCTACGTGGCTAACAACAGCTTGATCAGAATGAAGAAAAAGTGCCACTGGAAGAGAAGGTGTGGCATGAGAGATAAAGGTTCTCCTCTGAAGGTAAAACAACACAGGTAAATGGAGGAATCCTATTGGTTGGAAAGAAAGGGCACAACAGTTATATGAGCTGGGCATATTTTTTATTTAAACATTTTTCACTTGTCCTCCTCCCTTCTCCCCCCACAACGGGACACCCAATGCTGCTTACAACAAAATTATAATAAATATATTACACCAATCATCAAAAAACAGGAAAAAATGCCATTTTAAAACAGTAATCAAACTAGCAGCAGACATCCAAAGTAACACAGATAAAATGGTGATCAAGGGCAAATAAAATGGCAAAATTCAAAGCAGCAATATAACCCCCCATTCCACAGTACAATTTAAAATCCCATTGAAAAAATATTTTCAACCACCTCTGTAAAACCATCAGGAAGGACACAGAACTCAATGCAAAAGGGTGAGGGTTTCACAATTGTGATACTGCCATGGAGAAGGCCTTACTTCCTTTTGCTACCCACCCAGCCATAGCCAAAATGACACACATATTAATCACTGTGTCAGATATCTCAGGGTGAGCCAGAATATATGGAAGAAGGTGGTTCTTCAGATATCCTTAAACCATAAAAGACTGAAAAACCAGCATCTTGAATTGTGCCTGGAAATAACCCAGCAGCTGGAGATGCCACAGGAGGAGTTTCCTAAATATTACCACGTGGGCTGCCAGATTCTCCACTAGTAGTCCAGGGGTGAGCTTTTCTCATTGAGTTCTTTTCTAACTGCCATGCTTGTCACTTTGGCTTTTGCTGCCAACTGCCTTTCAGTCCTTCTCCTCCCAGCTGGCAGGAGTCTTGGTATGGTGCAGGAAATACTCCCCACCTCTAAAGTAAGGGATCCCAGTAAACTTTTTAGGTTGCGTGTGTGGGAAAAAGAGCTGATACATTTCCAAGAGGGCAAGATTTCATAAATTTTGAGAAACGCTGCCATAATCTGTTTATTACTGTGTAAGAAAAACTAACTTATTTCCCTTTTGAGGCCGCAGTAGATCAAGTTCTGCCCTTGCTTCACTGCCCATTGCTTGCTTTCCCTGCAAAAGGGTACTACTTGTAAATGGCCTCAAAGGTCTCTAGGGTTCTTTTAATCTCCCGGATCTGTTTTGCGAGGGTGTGTACAGGTTGCATGGATCGGTCCAGTTCTTCACACCTGGCCATCAGTGTATACATCCCTTTGATGCTCATGTCCACGGATTCACCCAAGCTGTCCACAGCATCCCTGTAGGTCTGGATGTATCCCACGCTGAGAGCTGTCATGTTCTGGATGGCACTGTTTAGGACTCTCAACATCTGGTCCACTTTTTGCGCCACGTCTTTGGTGAGCCCTTCCAGATCCCGAATCACTTGCGGGTCAATGGGGGGGATGTCTGCAACCTTGCCCCGAACAGAGACGGGTTCGGTGTCATCCAGGCTACCTCTTGAACTCATCTTGATCTTCATCTGCAGGTTGTTGGCCACAAAATGAGTCAGATCCCCATCGTGGCTGACGGTGCCTTCTAGTTCCAGCGCACTGGATATGGTGGCCCTCCTGCCTTCCTGAGCCTTGGATGCTCCATACACCTGGCTGATCCCATCCAAGCTATGACTGTCCAACAAACGGCCTCCCACCATCCTTTCCCGGGCTGCCACTCGCACTGGGTTGGGCATCCTCCTGGATTCTTCTCCAGCCACAGAAGAGGAAGAGGAGGAGGAGGACAGAGGGGTCTGGATGTGAACCTGAGCCATGATGTGTTGTCCCTCCATCGTGCAAAGCAGGGAAAGACCCAAGAAGCAGAGAGTAAGAAGAGGAGAACCAGGGCTGCCCTGCTCCCATTTCCTGCAACTGGGCTCCCACAGCTCGCCCTGCCCTTTAATGGGTGGAGGATGGGGAGGAAGAGGCGGCTCAGGAGGCTTCCTATTCGCACCTGCAACAGCCTTAAACCCCAGAAAGAACCAATCAATGGAGCAGCAGGAAGGAGTTGGTACAATGTGGTGGCGTAGCAAGGGGGGGGTGGAGCAGTCAGGCTTGGAGGAGCATCCCTTCCAATCCTCCAAGCCCCCCTTGAGCTATTGTCACCTTTAAAGGAGCACCTTTATAGTCACAGCAGGACTTTATAGGAGCATCGCAGGCTGTCTAGTTCAGATTATTATAACCACATGCCTAACCATGTCTACTCAAAAGTAAGCCTCCTAGTGTTTAATTGGGCTTACTCTCAGGAAAGTGTATTTAGGATCCTTTGATCCACGTGGCTGATACCTCTAAGAGAGGATGACCATATATCCATTTTTTTCCAGGACATGTCCTCTTTTTTAGCATTGTATCCTGGAAAAAAAATTCACTGTTCCCTTTTCCCCTGCATTCAGCCGCCTTATAATTAATAGGCAATGGCTGCAATCCTAAAGACACTTTCCTGGGAGTAAGACCCATTGATCATAATGGGGCTTACTTTTGAGTAGACACGGTTAGGATTGTGCTCCATGGGGCTTACTTTTGAATAGACATGGAGCACAATCCTAACCGTGCCTACTCAAAAGTAAGCCCCATTATGTTCAATGGGTCTTACTCCCAGGAAAGTGTCTTTAGGATTGCAGCCTATATTATTTATATATTATAGATTATTTATATATAGATACTGTATTTACTTGAATCTAATGCGTCATTGAATCTCATTCACAAACCCTAACTTATATCAAAACAACACATTTACTCAAATCTAATTAACCATCTGATCTAATGCGCAACCTGATTTTGGAGACTGAATTCAGCTGGAAAAGGTGAGTATTATTGAGTAAATACAGAATACAGATTTTTATGCATTTATTTTATTTTTAATTATATATTCATTTATATGTATATTTTAATTTATTATTTATATTACAGCTTAATTAATTCTATATAATATTTATGCAATAGCTTTAAATGTAATAATAAGTAATATAGGCTGCAATCCTAACCACAGTTTCCTGGGAGTAAGTACTATTAAAAACAATGGAAATTACTTTTGAGTAGACATGCTTAGGATTGCATTAATAGTTTCTAAATTAACCATATATATACTGAAAGCAGTATATATGGTGTTTCGGCTGTTATTTTGTCATGCCTTATATTTTTCTTCAGTGCCCTACATTTTGGGGGGCCTCATCCTCTTTTGTAGTTATGACATCTGGTCACCCTGCTCTAAGGAAGGTGGTACAGTACTTGTTATTTCCTACCATTATTTCAATGGTACAGTACTTGTTATTTCCTACCTATGTTATAAGAGGATTTCTTATTTTAAAAAACTTAAATAATGACAGCAAAACCTATATTTCATGTCTGTTTTCTGCTTTTTGTCCAGAAAGAAGGCCTCACTAGGCTCGCAGTTGAGATAGTAAGGAAAAACTAGTGGCACTCAGGCAACCTTAAACCAGGGACCAAGCACCTCTTTTCATTTTGCTTCTTGACTCTTCTGGCTGAGTTATCATCCCAGGTTCACACTTGAATCAGCCTATTGTCTGCTCAAAAGATTTACAGCAAGGAAGGTGAAAACAGAATAGGAAAGTGAGCACTGTGATTCCCCTTGACCTTCATTCCCACAGCAGCTTCTACCTTGAAGTTGCTTTTCACAGGCAGGTCTGTCTGCATGCAAATGAATGTTGAGAATGGGACCTATTAATCCTGGTTCCCTGTTCTGTCCACCCATACAGGTCCAAGCTTATTATACACTGATTTTTTATTTGCTGATACGACTCAACTTGAATGGCCACTGCAAATCACAGTTTAAAAAACTGCTTTTCTACTGTTGTAGAGAGGTAGACATGCAAACAATTATTCAATTTTTCAGTCCCAGAATCAAACCCCTGCAGATACTGAGGTTATTTAATTAGGCACAGCAGAGGAGCAAGAAACCTGAAAGTGAGTTTTTAAACCTATTTTTCCATTGTTTTCTTTATACACTGATTTTTTTTTTATCCACAGGAGGTTCCAGAACAGAACCTGTATTAATGAGACACCTGTATTAATGCTTTTGACTCAAGGAGGTAGGTCTTACACACAGTGAGACCAACCCTCACAATCTATATGTTCCAGCTGAATGGCTTTGGCCCAGGATGCAGTGAGAGGGAAGGAGGCCTCAATGGATACTAACTCCCAAGGCAAGGATGCCATTTATTCTTACAAAAAACCAAACTCTGGGAATAACATTATAAAACTGATAAAGATCAAAGGTGTGTCTAGATCAGCTTCCACTCTAATGCTCATTCACCCACTCCCATCTTCACAGATCAGCCTATGCAATCAAACAGGCAACATGGCATGTATCTGTTTTACACAGGAATCCATGTGCAGGCAGTGTTTTTATGAAAAGAGGGTGAACAGCAAACCTTTTATTTCTCCTCTCCCCCTTTGTTATACATATATAGGATGCGGTGCTATGGTCACTAAAGAGTAGAGATGGCAATTTTGGATGAAACTATCCCTGTATTCTTTTCCTAAAATATGATCCATTCAAATTCCTGGAGACCCTCTTAAAATCTCCGGAATTGCTTTCAGTAGACACCTGGAAACTGATGCTGATTTCTGAAGGTGCAGGGAAATGTCAACTCTACTGAAGATGGACCTGCTGACATGCAAATGCTAAAATGTGGTTGGGACATGATAGGTATTAATTTGCATATTTCATTGTGGTGAAATGTCATGTAGTAAAGCTATCTGTGCTGTTGCTCTCTCTAATTACTGTAATTCTTCCTCCTGGTGGAGCCAGCGAGGTACTGCAGTATCCTAATTGCAGTTAGCAATTTCCTTTTTGCATTCCTGCTATCACAATGTGTTCTTTGCAGCTTTGTTACCTTTAGGCTACATTTAATTAATCTGGCTTCTTAAAATGAAGTTACTACTTGAGTAAATATTCATGTGTGGCCTGAGTTATGCACTACCACAGAGATGCAATTGCAGCTCTAGCTTTCACCTGTTCAAAAAACAAAGGCAGTTCAATAAAGTATACTTCATTGTTAGTAGCCCTCACAATAACCCTGTGTGGTAGGCTGTGACAGATAGATAAAACTTTATTACAGTCAAAAGACCAGACACGAGGTAGTCTATGACTGTTCACATTTTTCAAACCAAGGAACCAGATATTAAAAGAGTATTTGAACTGCGTCTCTCAAGATATCCATGACTGAGCTGAATCCTACAATTCAAAATTGGTTGTAAACAAGGACCTGATTCAATCCAACCCTTAGTTGATTGCATTCCAGGGTCATTTCCAACACTTTGCAGAAACAGAAATAAAAAATGGTCCTGAAAATATCATCATCTCTTAAGAAGGAAAAAGAGTTTTTGTCCACATGGTTGCAAACACTACAAGTCTAAAGACACAAAGCTGGAATAGAATATATGACAACCTATTTGTGTGAACAGTTGTAGGCATGGAGAATATCCAGGAAGAATGATTGTGCCAAGAGATCTTCCCTTTCTGCAGTCAGATAGTGCTTTAGCTGCTGATACTCAACTATTTAGTGTGTCTCTGAGCATGTCTGAGTTACTTCCCCATCACTGAGTAACTGCAACCAGTTCCCACATACTGGAAGTTAAAGCCCAAGATTTCAGGCTCAGTGCATGAACTTCAAGGTGGACTGCAGTTTCATACCTCTCCTTTTAGAGACCAATCACTTCAAACAGGCTTAGATTGATCTTTCTTCTTCACCATTGTGAGATTGCACCCTTTGTCATAAGACATTTCTGGGACATCCTGTTCATGCACCTTTCCAAAAACATGAAAAACTCACAATCCCTTCTTGCATATAATCCCTTCAGTCTCTGACTCCTCTTTGATCTGTAAAGAAATGGTTGGCAGTTCTTCTCTCATTTCCATGTATACCTCATCTAACACTTCCTTTTTCACCAATGAGATTGACGTTCCCTCAGATGAAATACTGTTCTCCCCATTATCCTCTTCCTCCTCTTCACCATCCCATATCCCTGGGGGGAGCACCAGGACCTCACTAGCTTCTTCCACCTCATTCTCCATATCTTCTTGGAACTGGACAAAAGGATCATTGTAAATCTTGATGTCTGCTGGAAGTAAGGAGCTCTTAGTATGAGTTCTCAAATGTTTAGTAAGAGCAACCTGTCTGCTATAATTTTTGTTGCACTGGTTATAGGCATAAGGATGTGAATTCTCATGGATGTGAATCCTTTGATGGTGGACCAGTGTCGAGCTCTGCCACACTAATCACAGCGAAAATGGCATTCACCTGTATGGGAGAGGTGCTAACACTTGAGGACCAACATGCCTTTCTACACTTTCCATAGGTGTACGGGGACTCTCCAGTGTGAGTTTGGAGATGCTGGGCCAGTGCTGAACCCTTTCCTGCACTCTTGGCATTTGTATGGCCTCTCTCCTGTGTGAAGCTGCTGGTGAGTTGTAAGCACTGACTTCTGGCTGAAACTACGCCCACAGTCTGAACATGGATAGGGTGTTTCTCCAGTGTGTATCTGCTGGTGCAGTGTCAAGGCAGAGCTGGCAATGAAGCTTTTTGGGGATTCTGGACACTTGTATGGCTTTTCTCTCATGTGTGATCTCTGGTGGTGAAGTAGAGAGTAGTGCTCAGTGAAGAATTTACCATAGGCTACACACAAGTTGTGTGGGCCTTTTTCAGAATGGGTGCAAACAAGTTCATTGGAGAGGTCCCGGTGCATGAACCACTTTCCACACTCATCACAGGCAAATGGACGCTCTCCTGTGTGAATACAGTGGTGCTCTTCTAAAGTGGTGTTCCAACAGATTTTCCTAACAAACATCTAATACTAGCAGCTCCCATGTTTTCCTCACTACCGTCACTATGATGAGAAAACAGATGCTCCACCAGGGAAGCAATCTCACCAAAATGTTTCCAGCACAGTACATTTGTATGGCTTCTCTCCTGTATGACTGTTGAGATGTGAAACCAAGTGGATCTTGGTGAAGTAGGCGATCCCACAATAATCACATCAGTATGGTTTCATGCCATCATGAAACATCATGGACACTCTTGTGGAGGGTCAAGTTGCTCTTCACCCAGAAGTTCTATCCACACTCCTGACATTTCTAAGGCTTCACACCTGTGTGGATACTTTGGTGGTAGGCCAGTGTGGACTGGGCAAAAAAAGCAGCACCCACAATCTGAGCACTGGTATGGCTTCTCACCTGTGTGCATCTGCTGGTGAGCAAGTTCACATGTCCTGACAAAGCTCTTTCCACAGATGCCACAGATAACCCAGCCCATTCACCAGTGTTTCAGTAGGGGGGCTGCCAAACTTCCTTGAGTTTTTATCTCTGATGCAAACTGACCATCTTTTACCATTTTGTTTGCAGGTTTTTCTCTTGGTTGATCTGCTTCCACCTTTTTCCCCAGTACCTAATAGGAGGAACAAAGTCACAATAATTCATCTATAACCTCCCTACTTTTGGAAAGCTCTAGCCATGCCTGAAACGAGTTCCCTTCCCTACCAAGAAAGCCACCCTTATGTTTGCTATTTCATTCACTAAAGTCAACTTTTTACTGTCATAGTTTTATGATACTGCACTCTGACTGCTAATTTAAATCTCTTCTTGAATTATTCTGTTTGCACTGAATCTGGAGGTTAGCACTGTTTTGCCCACTGAATCCACAAAAAGTCAATTTTTATTAAACAAAGTTCCTTTATCATTCTATTTTAGTCTCCCACCCAGGGAATATATCTGTAATTTGGACTAAACCTGTACAAAATCCCACTGAACGTGGGTTGTCTGGAGAAGGAAAGCTCCCACCTGAAACCCCCACTGCCTTGTAGCTATACCCATCTATGGGAAAGGCGTCAGGAGTCAACCTCCAGGCAAAATCCGGAGCCGGAGTCCTGGAAGCAGTTCATGACTGTGTACAATCACCTTCTGGTAACTCCTGCAACGCAACTGGAACCAATTGTATTGGCTCTGCTGTTCCATTGGACTGTTTCAGTGATGTGGAGGGTGGATTTGCTGGTTGGGTAACAGTCTATCCTCTATATTAATCTGCCCAGGCCATTGTGCTCTGGATAGGACACTCGGAGCGTACTACCATAGTCTTTCGAGACTGAAAGATACCAATGATGAATGACAAAATGTGACAATAGCCACTATCTTAGATTATTCTGAACAAGAATACTTGTGGAGGGCAGGTCTATCAATGGCTGGAAAAATAATGTCTTTTATTTGCTAAAGCTGAGGACAAAAAGTTATCCATTTTTATCTTTCTCAACTTGCAGATTTCTCAAGGCCATCTGGCTGGTCACTGCTTTGGTGACAAGTTAGACAGATTTCTCCAGTGATTTGGTGTGAATTTTTTAAAAAATGGAAGACCTGGGTAAGAAGTCATAGTGCTAGTGCTGGTATTCTTTGAAATTAATGTGAGCGTCTAGGCTCAGCATAATAAGCTTGAGTTGCATCTATGTCTTATCTTTCTTCTTATCCTATTACCATCTCCTACCTATATTATGCAACTTCCTAGTACTTCCAACCACTTCAGAAAGGACTTATGATTCTGTCTATGCAGATTTCTGATGGTCAACAAGCTACTGGGCAAGTCATACTGTAACTGAAGGGTTGCCAAATGTTCACAGCTTCTAGTTTGCTTGAATTGCTGATTGTCACCTCCTCAGTTAATACATTTGGTAATAAAGAAGAAAAACTCTTTCCCCTGTCATATGTAGCTGTATGCAAACTTGCTTGAAATGGTATAATTTATTCAGGTTGCCTTAGTTGTAAAATAGAGCTTCCACATTGCAGTCCTTAGAAGTTGAGGAAGATAGTGACTCTTTGCAAAGAAGCTTAATTGAGGTACAGAGGAAAACAAAATTTTCCTGGGACGCTACAGTTGTTCTCCCTCCTCGCAAAGTTGAAAACAAACCTCCAAGGCACATATGAACAAGCAGAGGTTTCCTGTGCACACTAGTAAATACAACTTGCATTTAAGAGCCACCGATTAGTCCTAGCTGGCTCTGCATATCCTTTCTGTCAGATGTTCAGTGGTTTAGCTAATGACAGTGTTGACTGGTGCCATAATGATGCCCTGGCAGTGACATTATGACCAGAGGTATAGCTAAAGCATCTGCTACCTGGGGTCAAAGATGAAATCAAATTTAATTTATTCAGTAAATAAAATGTTTCTGGTTAATTGGCCACAACTTTTGATACAGATATTCCAACACAATTTGTTTTACTTCATTCAGCATTAAATTACCTTTCTAATGATATATAGCATGATGGTATTATTTGTACATACCAAGGTTTCACAATTTTGGCCATAAGTGTCACGCTCAGCTTGTTGCTCCCCTAAAGCATATTGCCTGGTACAGTTGCCACCCCTGGCATCTCTTAACGACACCACAGAGATGTTCTTTCAAGTATGTGGTTTCACTTGCTCCACCAGGTGCAAATCACTTCCCAAATTTCAAGGCAGAAAAGTGAAAATGTCCCCTTTCTGATCTTTCCTGGTACTGTCTGCTCCAAGCTCGATTTCATGATTTCAGTCTTCTAACTGTCATGGAAGTACCATGACAATACAGACACACTTATCAGTGAACGTAACAGTGAGGCCCAAGAATCTTTATACACACATAGAAAAACACTTTTTTGCCCTTGGTCAAACCAAAACAGAAGGCCACCATCTTCCTTGGATTCGATCCCATAGTACTATATACATTCTCTTTGTATCTTTTCCTGATGGCAAGGGTGCTGGCCACACAAACTAACCCTTGGAGCTGCATTTCCATTATCTCAGCAGTATCCTAATATCTTCTTTTCCATCATATAGGTTACATCTCTTACATACACCTCTATTCCCATACAGGTAAGACAAAGAGAGCAGGACTTCTTTTTGTTGTCTGGGTGGGTGTGTGAGAACAAGAATTGGGAAATCAGAGAGGGAGGAATCTAGGTATATCTTTGTAATAATGTCTTGAGGCACCAACTCCTACTCATGCTTTCCTAGAGTTTAGAAGCACTAACCCACTCAGCCCCCATTTTAGTTACTCCTTTCCTAAACAGAAGAAATGGGAGTTTTACTTTGGAAAAGAGCCTGAGAGCCCTACAGGAGCCAATTCCAAGAGCAGTTCCACCCAAGCCCCTCTCAAACGCACCCTTTCACAGATGGATGAATACATAAGCCTTGTTGCACACCTCACCCTGATCACTGTCTGTACCCTGATTTGTGTCCGATTCGGTGGTCAATAAAATTCCTCCTGCTGTGGGTGGGTGATTGTTTATGATCCATTCGCCTATTGTAGAGGGCTCTCAGGTTCTGCTGCTCAGGCCCACTATGTCCAGCTATGTCCAGCATGTGCTACCACACTCAGTACAACTATAGGGTCCCTCCCCCATTGCCAACTCTTCTTGGTTCTGCTCTTGAGGGCTGGACTCTAGGTGGAACCCTTTCCCACACTGACTGCAGATGAGAAGCCGGTCACCATCTTCCCCCTCAGAATCATTGTTGCCATTGGAGATAGTGGAGTTGGCACACATGGCATCATGACTGGCCATGCAAAGGCTGCTGGCATTAGCACTATCTTCATCGTCACAATCAATGGTGAGGTGGCACGTCTTGATACTGGCATCATCAAGAGTAGAACTGATGTCACTAAGATCATGATCCAGAATCACACCACGGGCATTGGCATGAATGCGGCGGTGACGAATGATGTGAGAGCTTAACCGAAAGCTCTTACCACACTCAGTACAGACGTATGGTTTTTCCCCAGTGTGCACGCGCCAGTGGTCCACCAGGTTGGAGTGGTGGGTGAATCTCTTACCACACTCAGCACAACCATATGGTTTCTCACCAGTGTGGGTGCGCCGGTGGTTGGCCAGAGTGGAACTCCCTGAGAAGCGCTTGCCACATTCCTGGCACTGATATGGCTTCTCCCCTGTGTGGGTCCGCTGATGACGAGTAAGGCAAGAGCTCCCAGTGAAGCGCTTGCCGCAGACACTGCACTGATAAGGAGTGACACCTGTGTGGCCGCGACGATGCAGGTTATAGTTGGAGCTCTGGGAAAAAGCCTTGCCACAGAGCTCACACCGGTAAGGCCTCTCTCCAGTGTGGAAACGCCGATGTTGGAGGAGGTTGGAGCTGGCTGTAAAGGCTTTGCCACAGTCTCCACAAACATAGGGGCGCTCCCCAGTATGTGTCCTCTGGTGTTTGGTAAGGGCCGAGCTCTGGTTGAAGCTGCGACCACAGTCATTGCAGCGGTAAGGCTTCTCCCCTGTATGGATGATCTGGTGCTTGGCCAAGTTTGAGCGGCGGCTGAAATTTTTCCCGCAAACACCACAAGTGTTAGGGCGTGATGATGAGGAGGGCAACTGCAAGGATGGAAGTGGAAGAGAAAAGGTTAAGCACAAAAGCAGAATTCAAATACAGTATTTCTGTAAGAACAGTCAGGAAAGTAGGTCTTGCTTCTCAACTCTGTTCCTCCCCCAATCCCAAATTTGTGGTGAATGCCATTTCCACACCAGCAAACATTAGAATCACTGGAGCAGGATGTATGCATGATATACACAGCCCTCCATCCCTCACAGTTGCTGAATTGGGAATGAGGTTGAAGGGAAGCTTGTCATGTGGCACCTGTCAGTCTGTGGCTTAAGTCTGGTATGGATGGGGAAGAGCAGTCCCAGGTATGAGGTCTCCAAGCCTAAATGCATGCTCAAACACATGCACATCCAAGAGTCCTCCAACCACAAAGGCCGATGTCGCCCTTCAAAGGGCTGTGTAGTAACACATATTGAGGTGTAAACAGATGGAACTTGTGTGATTTTCAGAAGGTGAAATGGAGTTATATAAATGTTGAGTTAAATAAAGATAAATCCAGAAAGCCACTTTGTAACAAAGACTAAAAAAAGCTAACACAACGATACAAATTTAAACAGCAACCTAGTACCAAAGTTCCCAGGGATGATATCACCTTACAACCACACAGTTCTGCCCCCTTCCTGACCCTTTGTCTCAATTCTCTTCTCAGTTCTCTAACTTTGTTTCTGCACTACTCACCAAGCTCCCATCTATTGGGATGGTGACTTTCTGCACCTCAAATTCTTGAGCCTTCTGCTCCTCCATCTCCTCTTTCTCTTCTTTAGGGAGTGAATCCTGAAAGATCCCAGAATTGAACTGGTGTGAAGAGACAATGTTGTCTTTGGTAGGAAGCCAGTCCTTTTGCCCACCCAATCAAACTCACCAATTTATCATCAGCTGAAACCCTCCGCACTTCCACCTCAAACTCCAGATCTTCCTCAACTTTTTCCTTCTTTACTCTCCTTCTGATGAATAGACCTCCCTCGCCGCTGTCTTCCTGTTCCAACATACCATCTAGGAAGGCAGAAGAATCTGGCTGGAAAAGGAATGCAAAGGAAGCATTTACACGGCTTTTCTTTCTTCAGGGCTTAACTGTTACTGAGAGATAAAGCAGGCCTTCCAATTTTCTCCCAGTGCTCTGCTGAAATTCCCACCTAAAAGAGGGCAATCTGGGTCTTTCCCCACTAGATTCCAGAACATTAAGACCTTTTTATTTCAAAAGGCTGAACTGACCTCTTGTTTTAGTTGTCTGGCCCTGTGGCTCAATAGCTGTTTTGCTAATGAGTAATTTAATACAATTTTATCATTATTTTCTTGTTGTTTCAATGTGAATTTGTTATTTCAACAGTTATAATGCCACTTTTGGGATCTTTAGAACATGCACAGAGAATGAGCTTGTATAAGACATTAGGGATACAATTCTAATCAATTTAGGCCACCACAACTCACCCATCTCCCCATTCTTGAGGCTGTCTGTGCACTGGCATAATCCCCTTCCAAGAGAGTGCAGAAGTGTCTTATGGCACTTTCACAACACCAACCCCCCCCCCCCCCGGCCAGCATGGAATTTGTGCCAGACTGACTGGGGGTTAGGACTGCCAGCCTAGAAGATAAAATGATGCTACATTCTCTCAGAGCTCTTTACTCTTACTTTACTAGCTTTTCCTATGCACAGGAAGGATCATCCGACAGGATCAGGCAGGATCAGAGAGGGAAAAGCACCATAACAATCAGGAAAATTATTAGTAACAGCCAGAATTTGTGGGCCCTCAGAACTCACATGAGCAACAACACAACCTATATTTTAAAAAATGGTTCCAACTTTAACTTGTCGTCTCCACTGCCTGAGCTCAAGTTATTCTGAGACTGCTCAGAATAGGTTCAGGACGTGCCTCCACCTTTTGTCTCTGCCATGGGTGTTTCTGAACAAGAACGCAAGAAATTAGTTGGGCCTTGGCTAATACACTCCTGCTGACTGGGCTTGAACATGCCCCCTGGCAAATAAGCAGTGAGCATTTGCAGTGAGCAACCAGAATTATTATTTGCATGACCATAGCTGGAACACCCTTTATAGTTTGTCCCTGTTTCTCTCCTGGCAAAAAAGGTTAATTTCAACCAATGGCTTCCCTCCAGAAGAAGCTGAGTCCTTGTCATGAGGATGCTTATGTCTTTAGTCTCTATAACTCATTTAGGTGAGGGCAATTATTTTTTCAAACCATGATCTGATTTAGTCAAAAGGGTATTTCTTGTCATTGTGTGCATGAAGTTTAAGGAAACTTGAACTCTGAGAATGCTGATATTCCTAGTTGCTTCTGCCTTTGCCACAGTACATCCTGTGGCACAGGAGTTCCTGCAGTTTGTGGCACTGTAGCAGTTTTGTGTCAGGTGAGTTATAGGTTGTCAATTTCATGTGGGCAACTCTAAAATACTGCACATTGATTGGTTCCTTTCATAACCTGCCCACGCAGGAGCATTGTAAGCCTGCTAGCAGTGTCACCATGGGTGCTAGCTGACTGGCTGTCAGGATTACACATCCTTGGGGCTTTCAAAACTCTTCTTTGTTTTGCCCCTACTGTGCTGGACTAGCGTCCAAAGGGACTTAAAGACATTAAAATTTCCAAACCACATAAGGCCTTTCTTGGGGTGGAGGAGGCTCATATTATAAGCTTGTACCAAGTTCAGAGAAGTGATGGCACAGTGAGGTCTCTGTTTTAAAGGTTTGAAATTTTGGTACTCACAGGGTTGTCATCCACTGGGTTTTTGAGCATCTTCACAGCAAATGGAGGACTCTCCTCTCTTGTCCCTTTACCCATTTTGTTTGATGTAAAAGGTGATTTTTGTTTCTTTGGAGAAGAGGATTCAGGCTGAAAATAAGGCAGAAGAAGGGGGAGAACTTAAGGTGGATTAAATACAACACACCAGCTAATATCCTGTGAAATCTGTGTACACCAGACAGACACAGAAAGTGCCTTAGTTCCCCCAAAACGTTCAGCCCACTCCCCATGTACATATGGGGTACCGCAAGACAGAAAAACAAAAACCTCCCCATTCCCACTGAATCTTGGAATCCTGGCTGCTGCACCTCTCCTGTTCAAACCTATTCCCCCAGAACTAGCAGCATTTGGACTGTTGTGTATTCAAAGAAAGAAAAATCAAATTATGCACAAGACAGATATACAGTATGCACCTTTCTCCTGCTTCTTCTTTCTTTGCCACCCTCCCAAATAAGAATACCCCATATTTCTGCCCCGGAGACCTCTTATACAGGTCCAACCTTGTTATACATGGATTTGACTCAACACAAATGGCCACTGCAAATCACAGTTAAAAAAAACTGTTTTTCTACTGTTGTAGAGAGATAGTCATGCAAGCAATCATTCAATTTTTCAGCCTCAGAATCAAACCCCTGCAGCTATCAAGGCACAACCTTATTCCATTAGGCATAACAGAGGAGCAATTAGAGGAGCATAACAGAGCATAACAGAGGAGCAATTAAAGACCTGGAAGTGGGTCTTTAAACCTATTTTTCCACTGTTTTCTTTATAAACAATTTTTTTTTATCCACAGGAAGTTCCGTAATGGAACGCAAGTGGATAATAAGGGATACTTGCATATGCACACCTTGATTCCTTGTGACATTCCCACACCCTTCTTTGCTCTAGTCCTTCTCAGACTTGTTTTCCGTATTCCTGGGGTTGCCTTCTCCTCCAACAATCCATCTGCATCCTGCAAATCGTGAAAAATAATTTTTTTGGGTACTTGGAATTAAGCTTGAGACCAAACTGAATCCTCAAATTCCTTAAAAATCCTTAAGCATCTCCCATTGATCCTACCCAGATCTTAACACAGCACATGACTGCTTGATCCAAGATGGCCTGAGTGGAAGCAAATTTAAAAAAAATTAAACAGGAAAACAAACTTGAAAAGCCCACTATTACTCACCCTACTCCTGTCTGTAAACAGCACTGGTGGTGCATCAGTGATGGGCTTTCTGTCCTGCTTCTCTTCTTCCATGTCCTCCTTGTCATCATCCATTGTGAATTTAAGTTTAGAGAGGGCTAGCTTTTTCATAGAGAAAGGAAGTTAAAAGTGATTAAAGGCTTCTGTGCTAAGTATACTTACCTGAAAGTTGAATCTCTTATGTAACTTTATGTAACTAGAGACAATATCAAGCCTCTGAAATCAGTGCAACATTTTCACTTCACAACAACCTTGCAAGATGAGCCAGGCCTAGCAGTGACTTGCTCAAGGCTATCTTCATATACACACCACATACATCCAAAGTCAACCCTCTACCACTCTTGCTTTTAAGGAACAGGACTAACTTCTAAGTCAGATTTGTAGGATTGGCTTATCCTGGAGAAGTGGGGGGCGGGGGGCTTGGTGGTGGTAATTTGCAGTGTTATGCCACAGTCACTTTCTCAAGTCCCAAGAATCTGCCCCCTCGAACTGAGTCACCCACAAATCATAACAGGTGGCTGTTGTGTCTCACCCACAGCTGTTTTTAAGTCATTTTGACTCAAGACTTAAGGCTGCAATCCTAAAGACACTTTCCTGGGAAGAAGACCCATTGAACACAATGGGGCTTACTTTTGAGTAGACATGGTTAGGATTGCACTCCAAGTTTCAGTGGGGAGATAAATCCACTCTGCACGTGCTCAGAGGTACCCTTGCCATAGGGTCCTGGTTAAAACCCTGTTCCACCCTGTGAGAGCCCAGGAGTGGCAGACCTCTACCACTGCCTGATGGAACAGGGGGTAGGGTACTAGCATGGCGCTGTGTGGTGATGTGACCCCTCCAACTACAGCTGCCTATGGGGAGCTGTGGAAACCCCCAAGGCACTCAGGGGGAGGGAAAGCCTAGCAGGAGGGAGAGCTGTGTGATGTGTCCCCCTCCAGTCACAGCTGCCAGTGAGGAGCCTGACACCCTCCACGGCATTGTGGGAGAAGCTTACAGGAGGGGGGGCTGTGTGGTGATGTGCCCCCTTCAGCCACAGCAGCCTGTGGGGAGTCCCAGACCCGCATTGTTCAGGAGGGGAAAGGCTAGTATGGACACTGTGTGATGTGCACCCTTCCAACCAAAGCTACGTGTGGGGACCCCAGACACCTCCTAGGACATTTCGGGGGGAAGCTTAGCAAGGGGGGCTGTGTTGATGTGCCCCCCTTCAGCCATTGTTGCCTATGAGGAGCCCTAGAAATCCCCCAGAATGTTCAAGGCAGAAGGAAAATCTAGAGGAAGGGGGGCTGTGTGGTGATGTATTTCCAGCAGCCCCCAGGTGGGCAGTAAGGGGGAAGCCTAGCATGAGTGGGGCTGTGTGGTGATGGCCCCCTCCAGCCACAGCTGCCTATGTGAAGCCCCATGCACCCCCAGGGTGTGGGGGAAAGCCTAGCATGGGAGGGGGCTGTATGGTGATGTGCTCCCTCCAGGTACAGCAGCATGTGGGGAGCCCCAGACACACCCTAGGGCTTTCAGGGGGGAATCCTAGCATGAGGAAGGGGAGCTGTATGGTGATGTGCCCCCCTCCAGCCACAGCTGCCTATGGAGCCCAGGGTGTGGGGAAAGCCTAGTATGGGGGGGCTGTGTGGTGATGTGCCCCACTCCAGCCACAGCTGCCAATGAGGAGCCCCATACACCCCCAGGGTGTGGGGAAAGCCTAGTATGGAGGGCTGTGTGGTGATGTGCCCCACTCCAGCCACAGCTGCCTATGAGGAGCCCCATACACTCCCCAGGGCTTGGGGAAAGCCTAGGATGGGGGGCTGGGTGGTGATGTGCCCCCCTCTGGTCTGTGGGGAGCCCAGACACCCCCCAGAGCATTCAAAGGGAGGGAAAGCCTAGAGGAAGGGGGCTGTGTGGTGATGTGCCTCCCCCGCCACCCCAAGTGGCGCCTAGAGGCCCCCCAGGCAGCAACTCAGGGAAGGAAGTTGGGCAGGGAGTAACCATTTCCTGCCTCCCCCCACAAGGCTGGCTGCCTGCCTGCCTCCCCCCTCCCCACTCACCAGGCCTCCCCAGGAGGGTGAGGGGTGGGGACGGTGCTGGGGTGAGGCCTGGAGGCCCCCACACACCGTCGCCTTCTGAGGGGGGAGGAGAGAATGGTGGGTGGCAGGGTCGAAGTGGGGGGGCTCTGTGCTTATTGGTTAGCTGTTCCCGCCCCTCCTCGCCCTCATTGGTAGAGAGGCTGCCTGGAAGGGGAGAATGACAGCAGGCCTAGTGGCGTAGCTAGAGGGGGGCAGAGCACTTGAAGGGAGCCTCAAGGCCTCCACTGTAGGGCTGGAGCTGGGGAGTCCCACTCTCACCTCTCCAATGGTTTGTGAAGAGTGCCTCTGAGCATGTACAGAGTGCCCCCACCAACAGCCTCCCCACCTTTGTCTCCTGAAAAAAAACATGTGCCTAGAATATATTTTGACAGGTAAATAGATAGAGAATAAGATATAGAACAGCAGTTGTCAAAATGGAGGGTCAGGACCCACCTGAGGTGGGTCACGACTCAATTTCAGGAGTGGCACAAAAAGATGGGCCATTTTGGAGTCTGGGAGTGGGCGCCACCATCTTGTGGCACTCAGGCTGCTTTCTTGGGAGTGGTGGCATAGCTAAAGGCAGTGGAGGTGTTAGTCTTGGGGGGAGTCATGCAAGGGGTCCCTCCATTTTGGAGCCGTTCCAGGCAGGGGGGCCGAAACAGAGACTGACTCTTCCGCTCCCCTCTAGTGACCCACTGCCTGGGAGAAAGTCTCACTGAACACAATGGGACTTACTTCTGAGTAGACATGGAGAAGTTCTGGCACCATAGTGATGTCACTTCCAACCAGGACATCACTTCCAAGGGGGTCCCAAGCTGTAATGCTTGAGAACCAGATACATTTTTCTCACTGAAAGCCCAATCCTATGCATGTCTATTCAGAAGTCCCATTATAGTCAATGGGGCTTACTCTCAGGAAAGTGTGGATAGGATTGCGGCCTAAGAGCATAATCCTAACCGTGTCTACTCAAAAATAAGCCCTATTATGTTCAGGGGGTCTTATCCCAGGAATGCGTCTTTAGGATTGTAGCACCAGTCCCTGCCTTGCCCTTCTTGTAACTTATTTGTGCATCAAGATACTTTGTTTCTGTCAGGAAAGTTGCTGAAAACCTGAAGGAAATTACAACTCCTATTTATTGTTTTCCCCAAAACAATGGTGGAAAACAATATTGGACCCAACAGCAAAAGGTAAATAAACCATCCCAAATATTTTCAGAGGCTTTTAGGAGACTTAGAGCACAATCTTAACCATGTCTACTCAAAAGTAAGCCCCATTTTGGACAATGGGTCTTACTCCCAGGAAAGTGTCTTTAGAATTGCAGCCAAAGCCTTACAGGAATTTATTGAATGGCAAAGAATCTCAAACTTGCATCCCAGCTATTTTTCCTTATGGAAAGTATTTGGCATAAGTGGCCCATCAAGTTTGAGTGCTTATCCATAATATCTCTAACGCAGTGGTGTCCAAACATTTTGGCAGGAGGGCCACATCATCTCTGTAACACCGTCTTATGGGCCGGAAAAATTATTTACATTTCAAATTTGAATAAGTTTACATAGAAGAGTGTATTAGAGATAGATCTTGAGCATTACAAGGCTCGCCTATGCCAGATGGGGGTCTTGCTGAGGGCCTCACTGAGGCTCACCTCTAGCCTCTGGGAGAGGGTTTGAACACCCCTGCTATAGAAAGTAGGAAGTGAGCATCTATGTGGTCCAAAAAACCTTATTAGTGAAGAGAATCAGCATTTTGTCAGAGATGGACAAGATCACCCCACTGAGATCTGTGAGTAGCAGAAATGCCATTCTAGTTGCATGTAGAATCAGGGGAAAGGTTTGGGCCCCTATATAAGGGCTCTAAGACAACTGCCATACTGGAGGAAAAAATCTTATATCATACAAACTCAGATGATTAAAAAACTGAAAGTAAAGCACACAAAAAATGATTGAATGTGGCAAGACTTGCACCTTTTTCTGTTAACATCACAGAAAAGATTGCTCTTGTGCTCTCTCTCTCTCTCTCTCGCAGGCATGCATGTGCGTGTGTATTTCAGATGTGCTTAAATACCAGATTTCACCAAAGCCAGGCACATCTGGACAAAATCATAATCAGACAGTCAGTATCTAACAAGCTATAGTCTTATGTAAATTTACATGTAATGAAGTAAAATTGAACACACTGGCTTTGCTTCTGAGTAAACATCGGGTTGCCCATAAACATACAGGAAATGGGACACTGACTCTCTTCCATTCAATAGATTATTTATGAAAAGATTATACAGTGGTACCTCGCTTAACAAGCGTTTCACATAACAAGCAAAATTTCCAAGAAATCTTGATTCACATAACAAGTTCCGCTTCACTTAACAAGCAAGAGCGCTATGGGCACACATGCTATGCAGCCCCGATGCTCCACGCAGAGGCTCTTTAAAAGTGTTGCCGGCCAGCGCTGCTGCCTCTAACTGCCCCCAACTTGTGGGCAGTTGCTTGGAGGTGCCAGAGGCAGCTGCCCTGACTGCTCCCAAGTCCCCCCACTGACCATCTGCAGCAGCCCAGGTAAGCCTCCCAGGAAAGTGTCTTTGATTGCAGTCTCCTAACTATGTCTACTCAGAAGTAAGCCTCATTGTGTTAAACGGGGCTTACTCCCAGGAAAGGGGGACTTACTCCTTTGATTGCAGCCTCTTAACCATGTCTACCCAGAAGTAAGCCCTACTGTGTTAAATGGGGCTTACTCCCAGGAAAGTGTCTTTAGGATTGCAGCCTAAGTAGACTTCATAGGGTCATGCACATTGAATGCATGTTTTGAATTCAATTCCAGTGTTTTGTCATCATTTTTACATCCAGTTAATATTTTAATATGAATATTTTAGGGGTTGTGGAACCAATTGTCTGAATTTCCATTATTTCCTATGGAAAAATCTGCTTCACTTAAAGAGCATGCCTCCGGAACGAATTAAGCTCTTTATGTGAGGCACCATTGTAATTTGTTTTGTATGTGGTTGATTAATGTACTGTATAAATGGTTATTATCTCTAACACCCTGCTGGCAGTAATAATACTGTTCAGAGATGAATTTTGCAGAAAAATATTTTATTTTAAAATAATGGCAGAATTTTTCATTAAGAAATATCTGGATCATATGATAGGATCCCTCTCCCTTTTGCATTCTCTCACATACAATAGGTTCAAATTCTTCTTGACCGTCCCCTTATTTGGGCTTCTGTCATGTCTTCCTCCCGGCATTGTGGATTCTCTGTTGTCTGGCGAGTCCCATGTCCCAGTTTAAAGTTTCACTGCCATTTAGGAAATGTCTGGATGGTCTCACAGCCTGGTGAATTGTCTCATGCTGGTTTCGGTTGGAGTTTTGGCTGAAACCTTTCCCACAGAGCCTGCATTTGTAGGGCCTCTCTCCCGTGTGAATTCGCTGGTGCTCAATGAGAACGGAGCTGCGTGTAAAACTCTTGCCACATTTTACACACGTGTAGGGTTTCTCTCCTGTGTGGGTGATTTGGTGCCGGATGAAATCTGTGCTGCGTGCAAAGCATTTCCCACACTGGGAGCACCTATAGGGCTTCTCAATCAAATGGCTTCTCTGGTGTCTCACCACCACTTTATTGCTCCAGGAAGGGTTTTCTTCTGAAGCCTGAGATTCTCCTGCAGATCCTGGCTCAGCTGCCAAATCCTCTTCAGTTCTCATCAGGCTCTTTGACCTGCTCCTCTGGGCCTCTGCCCTTTGCCGATTCAACCCCAAGCGTGCTTGGGAACCCAATTTCTCCTTGTTGTGAGTCTTCTCATGCTGGTTACGGTTGGAGCTCTGACTAAACCTTTGTCCACAATGGCTGCATTTGTAAGGCTTCTCACCTGTATGGATTCTCTGATGTTCAAGGAGGATCGAGCTCCGGCTGAAGCTCTTCCCACAGTCTAGACACAGATAGGGCCTTTCTCCGGTATGGGTTCTCTGATGCCTTAGGAGATCTGTGCTTCTTCGATAACTTTTTCCACAGTCAGAGCACTTATAGGACTTCTCCTTGTTGGATGGGTACCCAGGGAGCTCCTTGAATTCCCCTTTACCCAGAACTTGTTGGTCTTTTGCTGAGTCTTCTTTATTTCTCTCCCATATGGGACTCCCTGGGGGCATCCCATGCCATTCTGCATCAGTTTTGGAGGGAATTTCAGCTTTATTCTTACTCTCTGCAGAGAGAGACAGTATCCAGGCTTGATCTGTTCCATGAGCTGTGGACAGAGAAAAAGAAAGTTGATCACCAAATTAAACAGCTGTTTTAGGGCAGGGGTGTCATAGAGATGGCAGAATAGCATACAAGATGCCTATTGAGGGCTGGAAATGATGTTATTAGGCAAGAAGTGAAACCATTAAACAGGTCATAACCAAAATTTAAGCACTTTTTCTCACTTTACTCATTAGCTGCAACAAATGGCAGAACCAAATACACACATCTAGATTATATTTCAAAATATTTCACCAATTTTCATGTGGTGTGCCCTTTAAGCAGTAACACCTCAACACTGCTCAGCAGTTGAGAGCCTTTGCTGAACACATCTGACCCTGTGGCCTTATGTTTGATACCTGTTTCTGGCTGCAGTCTTATCCACGCTTAATAACATAAGAAGATAAGATTCTGGATCAGGCCAAAGGCTCATCTAATCCAGTTTTCTGTATCGACCAGATCCCTCAGGGAGCACACAAGATACCTGCGCCTTGGTGCCCTGTGTCCTCTCTTGTCCCTGACTTCTTGAAGTAACCTACTATAAAAATCAGGAGGTTCCACATCCCTAACATGCCTTTCAACCTGAGATGGACTTTTCCTCCAGTGATCTGTCCAATCTCTTTTTAAAGGCATCTAGTTCAGACGGCATCACCACATCCTGTGGCAAGGAGTCCTTTAGACCAATTACACACTGGGTAAAGAAATACTTCCTGAGATCAAACCCCATTGATTACAATGAGACTTCCTTCTGAGTAGGCATGTTTAGCTTGGGAAGGCTGATCCTCCCCTAAGGATGCACTCCTAACCAACTTCCAGTGCTGGCATAGATGCCAGTGGGGCACATGCTGCAACCTGTAGTGGGGAGGGAAATCACTGAGACCTTCTCAAGATTAGGCCATCTTTCTTCCCTTACCTAGGAGTTGCATTGCTCTTATGCCAGTGCTGGAAAGTTGGTTAGGGGAACATGAGTTACTTGGAATTTGAGGCTACAATTCTATCTACACTTTCCTGGGATTAAGACTTAATTCTGAGTAGACATGCCCAGTCTTGGATTGACGCTGCAATCCTATACACACTTTTCAGGGAGTAAGCTGTCTTGACTATAATGGAAATTATTTCTCAGTAAACTTGCCTTGCTTTGCTCTAGGAGGCTGTAATCCTATCTACACTTCCCTGGGAATAAGCTCATTGACCATTATGTGACTTACTTCTGAGTAGATATTCCAGACTTTCTCCTTGAATTCCATCTGAACTTTCCTGGGAGTAAGTGTCATTGACCATAATGAGATAGGCATAGCTTTGAGTAGATATGCCTGGCTTTGCGCCTTTGCAACCCTATCCTGTTTCCTGGGAGTAAGCCCCATAGACTATAATGGGCTTACTTCTGAGTAGACATGCCTGACTTTGCTCCTTGAGGCTGCAATCCTATCCTCACTTGCCTGGGAGTAAGCCCCATAGACTATAATGGGCTTATTTCTGAGTAGACATGCCTGACTTTGCTCCTTGAGGCTGCAACCCTATCCTCTATTTCCTGAGAGTAAGCCCCATAGACTATAATGGGCTTACTTCTGAGTAGACATGCCTGACTTTGCTCCTTGAGGCTGCAATCCTATCCTCACTTGCCTGGGAGTAAGCCCCATAGACTATAATGGGCTTATTTCTGAGTAGACATGCCTGACTTTGCTCCTTGAGGCTGCAACCCTATCCTCTATTTCCTGAGAGTAAGCCCCATAGACTATAATGGGCTTATGTCTGAGTAGACATGCCTGACTTTGCTCCTTAAGGCTGCAACCCTGTCCTCAGTTTCCTGGGAGTAAGCCCCATAGACCATAATGGGCTTACTTCTGAGTAGACATGCCTGACTTTGCTCCTTGAGAGTTTCCTGGGAGTAAGCACCATAGACCATAATGAGCTTACTTCTGAGTAGACATGCCTGACTTTGCTCCTTGAGAGTTTCCTGGGAGTAAGCCCCATAGACCATAATGGGCTTACTTCTGAGTAGACATGCCTGACTTTGCTCCTTGAGAGTTTCCTGGGAGTAAGCCCCATAGACCATAATGGGCTTACTTCTGAGTAGACATGCCTGACTTTGCTCCTTGAGAGTTTCCTGGGAGTAAGCCCCATAGACCATAATGGGCTTACTTCTGAGTAGACATGCCTGACTTTGCTCCTTGAGAGTTTCCTGGGAGTAAGCCCCATAGACTATAATGGGCTTACTCCTGAGTAGACATGCCTTGGCGTAGGAAGCTGGGGGGCTTGGCCAGGTCTGCCCCCTCCCCGCCCTCCCCTCCAGCTCACCTGGCTTGAGCTCCAGGGATCCTCCTGCAGGGACTGCCAGGGGCAGGAGCAGGTACAGGGAGCCAGCAGGCGGCCCTGGGGGATGCAGAGGCGGGGAGGCAGCGGAGGAAGCCCCCACCTCCATCGCAGGCACCGGCAGCCTCCGGGTCTCCCTCTGCTGGGACCTTTTCCCACCCCAGGCACAAGGCGGGTACCAGGTGTGCAGGAGGACAACGCTGCAACGTATCCTGGGAGATGTAGTTCCCGAAACGGACAAAAATGGATTTCAACTGTTAATCCTCCTCTAAAATGGCCGCCTCCACAGCGGCGTCGCGTCCCCAATTTGCCCTCAACCAACATGTCTGCCCCACGTGACGCCAAGTATACATTTTGCCCCTTTCAAAGATGGCGGACATTTCGACTTCAGGAGGCGCGTGCGCCCTTAGACAAGATGGCGACGACGGCGCTCTTTTCTTTTTTTCTTCTTCTTCCAGCGACGCCACCACTCGGTGATGGAGTTTCCTTTGCCCTCAGCAGGTATGGCGGCGCTTACGACGTCCGACCTGGCGAAACAAGGCGCGTTTCTATTGGCTGCGGTTGGAAGCAAGGCGCGTTCTGATTGGATGGGAGGGATCTCGAGGGAGGGAGAGAGAGCAGAGAAGCCCTCAGGGGAAGGGCAGGGAGGAGCGGATAGCGCCGGTGAGCGAGGGCCTCTCTCTGGGGCGTCTCTCTAAGGTGTTCAGGTGGGCGAAGGAAGCATTCCGGGGGCGGCTCTGAGGAGGGCAGGGTGGAGTGACGGGTGGAGGGAAGGCTGCAGGTGTGAGGGGGCAGCCAGGAGGCTGAGGGTGGGGGAGCTGTGGGGGGAAGGGGAAGGGGTGGGGGGGGGGGAAGGGGAAGGGGAAGGGGTGGGGGTAGGGAAGGGGAAGGGGTGGGGGCAGGGAAGGGGAAGGGGAAGGGGTGGGGGTAGGGAAGGGGGTGGGGTGGGGGGTACCCTAGGTGGGGGTGGGGTGGGGTGGGGGGTACCCTAGGTGGGGGTGGGGTGGGGTGGGGTGGGGTGGGGGATACCCTAGGTGGGGGGAGAAGGTGAGGGAGTTCCTGGGGGAGAAGGGGTGAGTGTGTGCCTCAGTGAGTGCCTCAGTGCGCTTGCCTGAGTGTGTGGGGTGCCCTTGCTGGGGGGGAAGAGGGTGCCCTGGGTGAGGGGGTGTCCTGGAGGGGGGGAAAGGGTGCTTGGTGGGGGGTGCCCTGGAGAGGGGAAAGGGTAGGGGTGACTGTGTGTGTGGGAAGAGCTTGTGGGTGCCCTCCATGGGGGGTGGGGGTGCCTGTGTGCATGGGGGGAAGAGGGTGGGGATGTCCTGGAGGAGGGGAAAGGGTGCCTTGGGTGGGGAGGTCCCCTGGTGAGGGGAAAGGGTGGGGTGCCTGTATGTGTAAAGGAGAGTGGGGGGTCCCCTGGGTGGGGGAAAGGGGGTGCCCTGGGTGGGGGGGAAGTGGCTGAGGCCTGGGTTGGGGTAGAGGATGGGGTCCTGGGGTCCGCCCACCCAGGGCTACCAAGTACCCCCACCCTCCAGACTTCCCCCTCCCATATACAGCCTGCCCCCCAGTCACTCCCCAAATCCCATCCTCCTGGCTCCCCACGCCTTCCCCTAAGGCATCCCTCCCAAGGGAGTGTGCTGTGGTGAAGAGGATGGGGCTATCCTGTCTTTGTGGGAAAGGGGGCACCAGTTGCAAGGGGGCACCAGTTGTGGACCTTAGGGTGGAGGAGAATATGGGAATGGGGTTTGGCTGGAGCAGGGGAGGGGGTAGTTCATATCCTTGTTTTAGTTCATATTCTCCTAGACTCTTTGGCAGGAGACCTGCTAAGGTTTACTGATTTTGGTCAGCTAGAAATAGACTCAGTGAACCTCTTCATCTCTTCTTTCTATGGCAATTTTTCCTAAACCATTGGTACTTGAGGTATCTCATTGTACTCCAAGACCTACCCTCTGGCAGCAAGAGTAGCAACTGCAGCACAACAAGCAGCAGTAGGAGGCTTGACTCAGTGGACAAAAATCCAGCATGCACTTTTCACGTGCTTGGAAAAAGCTTTCCCATTTGTTTTGAGCCTCTTACTGGTGTTTGCCATGTTTTGTCTGTCTCTCAATCCAGGTGTATCAGGCCAATGGCAAGTAACTCATCATCCGTGACTTTTGGTAGTTCTTCCACTAGGTGACCATGTAAACTGGTACAGTTGAAGTGGACAACCCCTAATAATATGTGCATCAGAAGGGAAAAAAATTTGGGTGACGAGATGAAAGTTTAGGAGAGTCTTCTCCCATACGGAAAGGCTTGCCATTTCTTAATACGTCTTTCAAAGCTACAGAAGATTTTGGCAGCATGGTTTGACCTATTGGCTTGCACTAGTATGGAATGACACTGATCTTCTTAGTTGCCCTTTTATTAGCTGTCTCCCATCTGCATTTGATAAGTGATTGCTTTTATACATTTTCCAGGGCTGAGGCATCTGCTGAACAATTCTTCCTATCTGGTTACAAAAAAGTCCCTATGGAAGGAGGGTGGATTTGGGTTGTCACTAACATGCTATTTACGTGTCTCTTAATGATTTATAATTACCTTCTCCGAGAGAAGACATAATTAGTTCCCTTTCTGCCTGCCTTCTCTTTTCCTCTGTAGGAAAAAACAATGTTTGAGCCTACCAGGAAAAATGATTTGAGTCTTTACAACAGCATTTAGCATGGAGTGGATACCACCTTCCACCTACCTTCATAGTAAACATGAATTCTTTCCCCTCTTCTTAAGTGGGGGGGGGGTGGGAATTATGATTGTCAGCTTCATTGTGGGGTAGAAGAACAGAACCAGGAGATGGTGTGTGTTTCAGCTTGAACTAATTTAAAGATGAAACTCATGAATGGCATATTGGTCAGAACTTGATTGGTGGACCCAAGGAGGAGTTATTAACACTTTTCTTCCCTCTACAGAAACAGAAAGCTGAGCAATGAGGACCTGGTGGGCAACTCTGGGGCGGCCTCCTAACCCCTGATCCCAGGGAGGTAGATGTGCCTGCCTGCTGAGACCAACCATGGAGTGCCCTATCTTTGAAAATGCATCAGAGGGGGATCCACAGCCAGCCTCTACCTTTCAGAAAAAGGTCAGGCGTCGACGAATCATCATATATAGGTGAGAGAAAAGGTTGGTGGTCTTCCTGAGAGTTCAAGTGTGGAAGGGGAGGGAGCAAACTTGGAAGTTCTCTATACTTCTTTGCCATTTCAGACCTGCTGCTGAGGAGCAGGGATCCCCTTCCCTATGCCAGAAGCCCCTTGAGCAAGGCAGAACAGCTTCCCTCCCATGTGGAGATGCAAGTCGGTCACCCACCAAGAGGCAACGGCTGCAGCAAGGGTCACCCCTGGTGGTGGAGAGGAATGGGGGAATGTATGACAGGATGGGAAAGACCCTGTGGCATATGGCATCTCCTATGGAGAAGAAGCAACGGAAGGTGTTGGCTGTGGACCTGGAGGACTTTTCCATGACCAAAGTGCCTGTAAGGATGCTGTAGAGTGGGAACCGGGGAATATGAGATTATGTACTAAAGTTTTTGAAACAAAAGATCTTGAACAGGGAGCAAGGAAGAATATTCTCTGCTCCTTGTGATTGTGCCTGCCTCTGCACAGGAAATGCTCTTGCTCACACACTGTCTAACCAGACCTGGTAAATTCCCTACCTGACCAAAATGTTTATGTTCACCCCTCCAGCTTCATGCCTAGGAAGTTGCTTCAGTGATATCTTTTTTTAAAAGTTAGTACTGGGGCTAACAGTGCCTAAAACCTTATATACAATGAATGTTGCTGATGCTTTTCAAATTTAAGAACTCAAATGAATGGATATATCCCCACAAATAAACTCTTGTGCAAGTGGGTTCAAAAAAAAGGAAAAAGGTTTCTGCCTGCAATTGTTGAAACAGGATATGTATATGTTGTTTTCCAAGGAAATCCCAAAAGAATGTTTATCTCTGCAAAGACCCACCATATCTCCCTGCACAGATCCTCTCCAGCTGACAAGCACAGATGAAGATAGTGCTTCCAGGTCAATTAAGAGTCAAAGTAGCATGTTGTTTAGGTAAGCAAGGGTACATATGGCTGGAGAGAAGTGAGCTCCAATATCTAAATGGTAATCTCCTAACTTTTCTTCCTCCCTTCTCTGCACCATTTCCAGATCATCTCCTCCAAAAGGGGACTTCGCACAATTTCAGGCACCTGAGAATAGGCTGCCTCATGTGTGCCGGCGGCTATGGGGCCAGAAAGTATCTCTTTCTCATGAATCTGACCGCCTGCAAGCCAAGAGGCAGCGTCTCCAAAAAGGGACACCCTTAGCTTATGGATGTGAGGTGACAGAAGTGTCCCCACTAGAAAAAGCCTGTCAGCAGAGTTCCTTGAAGCATGTACTGGTAAGTTAGGGACAAGGAGTAGCCCTGGAAGAGTGTAACCCTGACACATTGGGCAAATCCATGTAGAGCAGGGGTGTCCAACACGAGGCCCGGGGGCTGCATGTGGCCCAAGACGAGGGTGGATGCGGCCCTCCTGCAAAGCTGGCCACCACCATTGGAAAAACTGGCTATGTGGCAGCAGCCATTTTCAAATTTTGTGTGCTTCTCTGTGCACTGCCCTGGGCGGCCGCCACAAAGCTGGTCTGGGCTGCCTGGCAGCTCCCCCTACCTGCCTCCTGGCACTCAGAGTGCTTCAGGCCCCTGCAGACCTTGCAGCGCTCGCCCACCCGGATCCTCCAAAAGCAGCCTTTTGCTTCAATCCTAACCATGTCTACTCAGAAGTAAGACCCATTGGATATGCTTCAATCCTAACCATGTCTACTCAGAAGTAAGACCCATTGTACCCAGTGGGTGTTACTCCCAGGAAATTGTGTTCAGGATTGCAGCATATCTCCAAGGTTAAGCTTGGAGAGGATCACAGCCCAGCCTATGCATCACGCCTTCTCAGAAGTAAGCCCCACTAAAGTTAATGAGGCTTACTACCAAGTTGCAGTCTGAGAGCCCAATTCTATGCATGGTTGGACACCCCTGATGTAGAGAGATGAAAGAGTGATGGCTCAGAAACCTGAATTCTGATTCCATTGTCTCTTTTTGCTGACAGGATCCTGGTGATGAGAAGGAGCAGCTGGAGAACAGCTCATCTCCTTGTAGGTGAGTATTCATATCCCCTGGCCCATCAAAATACAGAAGCATCCTCCACCTTGAATAAAATGCAAACTTTGACACCTGGGTCTGTTAGGCATCTAGCAACATTGTATGATTTATCAAGCTGCTTGTCATTTCTTGTCATAGCAACATTATATGATTTATCAAACTGCTTGGTTCTGCCCTTATGCAGGAATCATCAGCCTTGCCCGTCTCCTCTAAATACAGAAAAGCCTACTCCTTCAGATTGGCAGGAACACCGTCCACAAATAGGTAGGGCTCTAAGTTTGGCACTTTGTCCTCCTCTGCATGTTTGTCCTTCAGTATGTGTTGGCATTTCAGAGGGGGTTTATCTCAGTTTACTGGGTCTTGCTTGGTTCCACAGAATTCTGCTAACTCCTTTAAAACCTCAGGAAGCAATTCTACCAATTCTAGCAATTCTGTTAGGCTGGCATAACTCACTTGGCATATCTTCCCATGGTGGTGTGGAGAGGTTAGCATTGGTACGGAGAGGCTGGCACTGGCCTAACCCCAGGAGTGGGGTAGAAGTGCCTTATGGCATTTTTCAACATTCCTGGGTCAGCACACTACTTATATTGGGGCTTATGCCAGCCAAACTGGAGGTTAAGATTGCAGCCTCAGTCTTGCAGTCAAAATACCAAGCAAACTTGGCATATGTAATACTTATTTAACTATCTGTGAAGGCTTAAATCCCATGTTTCTCCATTGAGATCCTCAGGGTGGCTCACAAACATGTATAAATTAAGTGGTTTTCAGTTTCAGAAGAGACAGTTTTTCCATCCTAGGACATACCAATAGACTCTTGCCCTTGCTGTATGCTGATTTCCAATGCCGGAGAGTGAATATTCACTGGCATTACCCTTCAGGGAAAGCTTCCTGAGCAGTAACAACACCATTGGTCAAACAGTGGTTTTCTCTCCTGAAAATTCCCATCTCCCCCAATCTGGGAGGGAGGTGGCATTATAATCTTGAACCATAGCATGAGCTAAAAATAGGTAATACAGCCACCTTGCTCAAGCTAGTAGACCTAGGTCTGGACTGGTGACTCTGGGACACTCACATTAGTTGTCCTGAGTTTCATGATGGACAAAATGCAGAATATATAAATATGAAATAGAGGAGGCTGTAGTGGAATTGTGTCAGGTAATTGTGTGCAGGCAAAGAATGAAGATTCAGCATCCTGTAAACATTTAGTAAAAAAATGCTGATGACCATGTTGTGAGGGAACAACATTTTATTCTTTAAATCTTCCTGTGCTCATCTTTTTCTCAGAAGATAGATCTTCTGAAGCAACGGAACCTCTGTCTTCCTGGCCACCGTTGGCTTCAACTCTCTTACGTCCATCAGTGGTCCCCCGTATGCGGCACTGGGGCCTAGTTCCTGTTTTCCAGAATATGCGTTCCAAGCTGGAAGCCTTTGCTGACATCTTCCTTAGTCCGTCCAAGCCATCCCTTCCATCCACCGAGGGAATGTCCTCACTGCCACCATGCCCCCAGGAAAACGAGGGCCAGGCGGCAACCCAACCAGAATCTCCACGCCAAGGAGTCAACATTGAGGTGAAAATTGCCATTTCAGAACCAAGGCCTCGGAAGAGGAGTTGCCACCATGAAGAAGAAGAGGAGGCAGGCAATGTGGTGGTGAGCGGGCGGCCCCCTATCCGCCAGTGGCGCCTGAATGAAGGGGAACCCGCTCCCCAACCCCGTCTTGGACGCAGCTACTCCTGCCCCAACTTTCCTGGGGCCCACTCTTGGCAAGCATCTCCGGTGTCCTTTTCCCTCTCTGCACAGCTACGACAGCGCCGGCACACAGTATGCAGCCTGGAGGTGTCCCGAGAGCTGGGCCGCCCCACCCCACCCTGCCTACGCAAGGAGGTGTACCCCTTCAGTACACCCCCTGCACGCCTCCTGTTTGGTCCCTCAGTGCACTCTTCCCACTGTGATGGTTCCTCCTACTCCTCCCCGGTGCCTTCTTGCTGTCTTGAATCTGACTCGGCTCATTCCAGGTAAAACCTTTTCCCTTCCTACTTTGCCTTGCTCCTATATGTGTTTGCTGTTCCTCAGAAGTCTAGTACAGCCAGACTTTCAAAAATCACAGCAAACCAATGAGAAAAAGGCAGGCACAATCCCTTAAGTATTCATGCACTTAAACTGGCTCTCTTTAACTCCTAGCTTTTAAACAAAGACCAAGTCTTGATTGGACAAAGACTGCAAATTTAGATATTCTGAATCTCAGTGATGGTTTTAGGATATGTTAAAGGTTCTGTGTCTCATACCTTCAGTTAACTGTCTCTTGGGCAGCAGGGAAGGTCTTGTATTATCCTTCACTAGTCAGTACTGGAAGGAATAACACACAGTGCTTTAGGCCCAGCACCACTTGTTGACTCATGCTGGAGCTCAGAAGGATGAACCTAATTTTGCACTGGTTTTCCATTGGCATGAAGGCACCAATTCCCTGATTTGCACAGTGCTTTGTATCTCTTACGTTTGCTTCAACAGTTTGTTACTTTGGTCCCCAGTCTGAGTTGCTAAGCAAACACTGGGAACGTCTAAGACTTGCCAGCTCCTACTTGTGTGCTTTCATCTCTCTCTACAGGGATCTCTCCCCATCTGCAGATGGCGGACAGAGGATGCCAGAGGTTGACCTAGACATGGGTGACTCAGAGATGCTTGCATCGGGGCAGATCATGTTTTCAGAGGCTGAGATTAAAGTTAGTTGCTGGCTGACACATAGTTTTACTTTTAGAGTTAAAATGTTGTGAGAAATGGGTGGTTGGAAGTTTTGTCTTAACATGTTATACCCTTTCATAGTTCCCTTATCTCTCTAAAAACTTGCAGGGTTCCCAAGATACCACCATAGGGAAAGTATCCTCCATAAGGATCCGCAAGACACCTTCCAGACAGCAAGCAAACCTCACCCCAATGGGGCTTCCCCGTCCTGTCAGGTGAGGCTTGTATAGAATGGGCAGGGTAGGTCTTTAGGAGTTCTGGGTCTTAGACCCTGCTTCCCAGGAGTCTGAGAACCTGGGACTTGTCCAGTGCTTAGAGATGTAGGGTCTGGTTGGTTGTAGCTGTGAGTGTGGGCCTGATGAGCTTATTGGTGAGATGAGACTATGTCTGATAGGAACTGAATCTACTGCTTAAGAACTTAGGCAGTCCACAAGGTTAAACATGTGGGTTGATCCTCCTCTGCCTCTTCATTCAATGTAAAGAAATTCAGATGTGCACAGTGGGCTCTCATTACTTGCAGATTTGGGACCTATGAATTTAATTACCCACAAGTCTGAATCTGTGGGGTTGGCCAAATAATGGACCCACTGGAGATGATGAAAGCTGCACTCCTGTGACCTGGAGGTTGTGCTCCATTCACTTGAATTTTTGGTTTAAAATGTTACCTGGTTTACAATATCACTTCTGTTTTTTCCATGAAAACTGAAAATGTGCTAAGGCCTAGGAAGGTGTTCTGAGGTCCAAGGAGGCCAATTGCTGCTTCCACAGACCTCAGAACACCCTCTGGAGGCTGTGAACACCCTTCAAAATCAAAAGGATTGAAAGGTTCAGATCCCCATAGATTTCAGTATCCATAGGGATTCTGGAAATGGAATCCATGCAAATAATGCAGGACACCTGTAATTGGAGCACTTTGGTTCTCCTATCTGATGTGCTAGAGATGAATGCTCTTGAGCTTGCAGGAGAATGCAAGCTACAAAATGTGGGGAAGTGTTGGATTTGTGGTTCTAAGGATCTTGGGAATAAGAACTAATGGACTAGATCTCCAGACTTTCAATTTCAGGGCTCCTGGACCTTTAACAGTTGTGTAAACAAGGGAATTTCAGCATGTGCAGTTTGACCTGTGAGATGAAAAGCTGCACCTGCTGGAATTTCCTTCTCTGCACAATTGTTAAAGATCCAGGACCCTGGACTTTGAAAGTTTGGAGACCTCCTGGATTAGATTGGCACTTTTTGAAATCTGTAAGAAGGTTAATGAAGTTTGCTGAGAGGACCACTGGTGGACTGGAGAGCTAAATGCGTTTTATTGTCCCAGAGAATAGGCATTTTTGGCAATGACCAAGATTTTCCAGAGTGTTGATGAGCTTAATTTCTTTTATCAGGTTGAACAAGAAAGAGTTCAGCCTGGAAGAGATCTACACTAACAAGAATTACCGTACACCCACGGAGAAGAGGTGAGGAGGTCTGCATGGGGAGGTGCTTTCACGGATCATTTGGTGGATTCATGTTCTGCTTATTTCAGATTAACGGTGGTTGACTAGGAATTCAGGATTCTGCCAATTGAACCAACATGGTAACATCTGGTGGGGGTAACTGATGAAGTGTATAGATAGGATCAGTGTAAACTCCCTCATGTTTCTGAACATTTTCCATATAGGAGAGTTCTGGCCAGCATTTAATATTTGCAAATTATTTTGGAACTGGGTTCCTGTAAAAAAGGAATTCATATGAAATGTCATCCATCCCATAGTTCCAATATATGCTTTATATGTGAATGCTGTTTTGTACAAACTCTGTTGAGCTAAAACGTATGAGGGAATTGCAGTCATCCAGTGTTTCAGGCCCCAGATCTTCCCCTCTGTCCTGTATTTCTGATTTCATCCATGTACATTTCTTTTCCTGTTTATACTCAGGAATTTGTGCAATCAGCTTGCTAGGCCTTTTGAATCAGAACCGCTTTCCTGATAATTGGATCTTTTCAAGTTGGAAGTTTCAAGTGATAAAAATTTGTGGGAGCAGATGTTTAATGTGTGAGCAGTTAGGGTGGCAAGCTCTGAATCCACTTTGTAGAGGTCAGGGTAAATGAGAAGCCCCCTTTTCCCGATGCCTCATCTTCCCTCTGTTCCTTGAAGGTCATTTGAGACTATCTTTGAGGTACCAATGGAACGCAATGGAACACTCATCTTTACCAGCCAACGCAAGCTGAAGCGAGTGATGGAGTTTCGGGAGGGTGGCCTTCCCCGGAAACAGCGCAAAGCCCGCTCTCGTGGCGGGCGCAGGGCAGGAGGACGGCGAGCTCAGCCTCAGCCACCAGAGTTGGAAGAGATGCTGAAGGAGCGACTAGCCGAGCTGGATGCCCTATTTGAGGAGGAGGAAGAGTGATGAGCAGAGCCAGGCCTACATTGGTACAGAGGAAAGGGCAGTGCCCTTAGGAATCCTTCTGTCTGTCCCAGAGCACCTGCTCCTCTAAAATAGCCAAGAGTCTCTCAAGCCACAGTTACCACTCCAGACTTGTTTTTGTGATCCTGTTTATTCCGTCTCCCTCTACACACAGCTTGTCTTGTGCTACTGTTGTCTTGCCATCTGTTGATCCTAGAACAGTCCCAATGCAGACATTTGCTGATGTAAAAATGGGGTTGGGTGTCCTTTAGCCCCACCTGGCCAATCACCAAGCTGCCTACCATGGCACCATCTCACTCCCCTTTTGCTCAGCTCTTTGTCTCATGAGCACAAGAGGAAGAACGTTGTTGGTGTCTCATAGCAGTCTGTCCTTGGCGTTCTGCTGCCTACGCACATCAGTGCCCACATGAAGAAGTCAGGCAGGGGAATTCTTCCATCCAGTGCTGTCTGATATTGTGCCATCTGTTTGAGATTCATAGCAAGCAAGGGATGTACCCAATCACATGGGAGGACAGTTACCTCTCCTGGAGCTGTACCAAAACATATGAATGCTGAGTAGTTGACATGCCTGTTGGGTGGAAGGGAGGAGAAAGAGAGGGACTATGGGAAAGCTGCAGCAGGAGCAAGCTTTTTATAGGGCAGGAGATGAAGTGGAGGAAGGGAAGAGTTGTCAAGAGGCTGAGAAACAGAGGAAGGGAATTTATGTCAGGAGGCTGGGGAAATGGTATGTGTCCCTGCCTGTTTGTTAAACTTGGATGGAGTGTGAATGACTTGGAATCTTGACAGAAGCCTTTGGCGCACTGGTCCAGGATCAGGGCCTCAGTATTCCCAGTTCAAATCCACGAGCTGCAACTGTGTTCTGTTGTTAAGTTTTTTGGTTTGTATTTTTTGTATTCTATATTTCTAATAAACTTTCAGCTTGGAAAATATTATGATTTTTAATTGAAGTTTATGCGAAGATCTGGGGTGGGGGGAGAGGGGGTGGGAATTGAGTTCCAATGCATGGAAGAGCTCGTTCTGTTTAATAAATGGAATAAATGTACTAAGGGAATAAAAAACGTGAATTTGATTAGCTGTGACAAAATGAGACAAATACTTAACTGGTTTGCAATATTTGTTACATTTTAACAGCCTATTAATATAATTCAAAGCAATAAATTTAAAACTGAGCTGCAATCAAGAACAAATGGCAGTCACATTTAACTTTAAAAGAAAAGTGAATTAAAGGAATTGTAATATGCAATTTTTTCAAATGGCTAGTTTATAATGTAATGCCACTGCCTTGTGACAAAAAGTTAGGATTGCAAGCTGGTGCCCTCTCATTTTTATTACACAAATAGATGTTTGGATGTTACACAAATAGATGTTCACAAAGCTGTGTGAAACCTCTTGCATCATATACACTGTAGCAATCCCTTGTTTAATATGTTTGCCCTGAACAACATTTCCCAACTAGTGATACCTGTTCTAGCTTTAGTATTTGAGGTGGTGCCTGCAGGCCCCCCAACACCTGTCAGCGTTACTAGTAATGCAGTGTGACAAGGCACTGCTCAGTGAACAGAGCTCCATCTTGTGCTTTTTGCATGCTCAAAAAAGTCCTCCTGTCCACCTTGAGCCTCTTAACAGTGTATATTGTGCCTGTCTTCCCAATCTAACAGGCAATGACATCACCACTGGTGTGACCTCCAAGAGCTGGACCATGTGAAGCAGTATTGGGAGAGGACAAATGTTAAGATATGTTGATCCAGAACAGTGATTTTCTACCTTTCTCATCTCACAGCACACTTAACAAGGCACTGAAATTGTCAAGGCACACAATCAGTTGTTTTTACGAGGCACACCAGACTGTTTCGAATCCTCCAATTTTCCTATTAATGAATGTCAATCCCCAAATTCCTGCGGCACACTGGTTGAAAATCACTGATCTAGAAGCTACTGCATTCCTTCTTTCTCAACTCTTCTAAATTTGTAAGATAGAATATTTGAAATTTAATGGCCACCTGTCCTTTGTTCCATTGGGCCCATTCCTTTCAATAATTAAGGGACAGGCCTGTCTCCAGAGGGGGAACAATTGCTCACCGGCTTTCTCTTTGTCTAAAAAGGTAAAGGTGTCCCCCGCAGATTAGAGTGCTAGTTGTGACTGACTATAGAGTGTGGTGTTCATCCCCATTAAATCTGTAGAGCCAACATTGTCCAAAGATGTTGGCTCTACAGATGTTGACACTTCCATGGTCGTGGGGCCTGCTGGAGGCACAAGCAAGGTGGCACCTATTTATCTACTTGCATGCTTTCAAACTGCTAGGTTGGCAGGAGCTGGGCTAAGGATAGGAGCTTACCCCATTTTGTAGGACCTTAATCTCGAATCCTGGCCTGGTTAACGAGCTCAGTGCCTTATCCACTTGCACCACCACAGCCCACTGCTATGATGTGTTCCCGTGAGTTGGATACACATGAGATGGATATTTGTGTAGGTTTCCTTTAAACTTACACAAAGGGAAAAAACTTCTTGCCTACAATTTGACTTATGTACTCTGCTCTCATAGTTGCACCTTTACCTCATGGCTTGGGTTTAGATGCATTCACTTTATACTTAGAAATTTTCAAAAATCATACTAAACTTCTCCATTAGCATGCAATTCAATCCACCACCAACTGCTTTTCAGACAACATATTGGGATAAACACATCCAGAACAGTGTGGGGCCTGTACACTGCATTTAGGAGGCCAAGGCTCATTGTTAGGGGTGGGTGCTACCATCTTGGGACACCTTGACATTGTCCAAGAGCAAGTGTTAGGAAGGCGTATGTAGCTTGTATGCCTACGACTGCCTCCACTGCTGCATTTGTTTTTCCTCCCAGACTTCTTGGAGGACGGTCTTCTGTTGAGGCTGCAAACAAAGCACCAAGTTTTGAGGGGCACCTCAGAGGAGCATGCAAAGGGCCCCTTATTATTATTATTATTATTGGTAACAAATACTGAACTTAGCAGTGCAGCTTTAACTGAAACTGGAGGGCCTGGATTGAGGTATGACCTTGCTTTGGTGAAGGGGAGGATTGAGCGGTGGGTCAAGGTGTGACATCACATAGTCAGGGAGAGGATTGAGGTATTATGGGTAAGGATTGAGGTGGTGTCCAATGGTGGGATTCAAATAAATTAACAACAGGTTCTATGTCCCATTAGTAACTGGTTCTCAGAACCAAGCACTCATCACCAAACGGTTCTATAGAACCTGTGAGAACCCCCTGAAGCCCACCACAGGCGTGTGAGGTATAACCACAGGTGGGGGAGAGGATTGAGGGGAGTGTCTGAGGTGTGACGTCTCAGTGGCGAGGGTGTGGATTGAGGGGTGGTGTCTGTAAAGGTATGACGTCACTTGTATGTCAGGGTGAGGATTGAGAGATTACCTCTGTTGAGGTATGACGTCACTGGTAACAGTGAGGATTGAGGGAGGTTTCTGAGGTATGACATCACAGGTGAGGGACAGGATTGAGTGGTGTGTCTGAGGTGTGATGTCTCTGTGGTGAGGGTGAGGATCAAGGGGGTTTCTGAGGTGTGACATCAGAGGTGAGGGTGAGGATGGAGGGGGGTTTCTGAGGTGTGACATCAGAGGTGAGGGTGAGGATGGAGGGGGGTTTCTGAGGTGTGACATCAGAGGTGAGGGTGAGGATTGAGGGGGGTTTCTGAGGTGTGACATCAGAGGTGAGGGTGAGGATCAAGGGGGTTTCTGAGGTGTGACATCAGAGGTGAGGGTGAGGATCAAGGGGGTTTCTGAGGTGTGACATCAGAGGTGAGGGTGAGGATGGAGGGGGGTTTCTGAGGTGTGACATCAGAGGTGAGGGTGAGGATTGAGGGGGGTTTCTGAGGTGTGACATCAGAGGTGAGGGTGAGGATTGAGGGGGGTTTCTGAGGTGTGACATCAGAGGTGAGGGTGAGGATCAAGGGGGTTTCTGAGGTGTGACATCAGAGGTGAGGGTGAGGATTGAGGGGGGTTTCTGAGGTGTGACATCAGAGGTGAGGGTGAGGATGGAGGGGGGTTTCTGAGGTGTGACATCAGAGGTGAGGGTGAGGATGGAGGGGGGTTTCTGAGGTGTGACATCAGAGGTGAGGGTGAGGATGGAGGGGGGTTTCTGAGGTGTGACATCAGAGGTGAGGGTGAGGATGGAGGGGGGTTTCTGAGGTGTGACATCACTCTGGCAAGGGGAGGATTGAGGGGTATGACATCACTGCTAGGAGTGAGAACTGAGATTTTCTCTTGAGACATGACGTCACTGTGGTTAGGTAGAGGAGGCGTCTTAAGTCTGACGTCAGTGTTGAGGGCTGCATGACGTCAGTGCTGTGGCGTCATCAGGAGGTGCGGGAGCCTCCAGTGAGGGTGCTGTGCCGATGACGTCAGACGGAGGCGGGGGGCGTGGCTGGAGGCGGGGGGCCGCGATCCGTGCGCGGGGGAGGGACTATTTGCGCGGAGGGATCGGGGACAGTGTCGGCGGAGGGATCCGACGCTGTGGGAGGAGTTGCGTGCCGTGCGCAGCGAGCGAGGAAGGGGATCCGGCCGGGCTGCCGGAGAGCGAGAGGGAGCGTCGCGGGGCAGCGCGGAGAGCGAGCGGGGAGGGGGCGAAGGGCAGCGAGAGCAGGCGGGCTCCCCACAGGCGCAGTGCGGACCGGGCAGGCCTCGCTCCCTCCCCCCTCAGGCCGGACCCCCGCCCCTCCCCCTCCCTCCGCGCTCCAGCCAATCAGCGAGGGGGGGCCTCGAGCACAGCCAATCAGCGCTCGGGGCTCGCGGGACCCCTTCTCCGGCCCCCCCCCCAGGCGAAAGGGTGAGGGGCGCGCGGCAACCGCCCTCAACGGCCACCGCTCTTAAAGGTACCGCTTTGGGGGGGTCGTTTTTGTCCGGAGGACAACAAACCCCCCCGCCTCAGGCTGCTGTCAATGGCTTTAAAGGGAGCTGGGCCCTCTTAAAGGGGAGGTCTGCACCGAGGGAGGTGGGGGAGGGAGCCTCTGAAAGCCCCACCTGGGTGCCTTAAAGGGGAGGAAGATGTGTGGGTGCTGAGAGGGACTCCCCATCTGGGGCTCTTAAAGGGGAGGACTGTGTGTGGAGGGCTTTAAATGCAGGATCTGGTCCCTTAAAGGGGAGGTCACACCCTGTCAGCCAGAGAGGAAGACCCTGGAGGAGATGCTCCTGCCAGCCTTACGGAGGCCTTCATCATCATCTTCGTCATCGTCATCAAGGCCGGGGAGGAAGTGACTGCCCTCGCAGCGGAAGCCGCTTGCCATTGTTGGCAGCACTCGCATCTGCAGTCTTAAAGGAGAGGCCGCCTGGCTGCCGGTGGAGGATCGTCCCCAGCAGGGTGCAGCGGAGCCCCCACAACACGGCTACGGCTCTCACTGGCACTTAAGGTGGAAACTCCCTTTGGGCTCACACACGAGACACTCACCTGCATCCCACAGCAGGGCCTCGGAGAAGGACGGCACTCAGAGAGGAATCCGTGCACCCCACGGCATCTAGGGCAGCTGGAGGGATGTCAAGCCTCCCTTGAAGGCAAGGAACAAGCTTGGCGTCAAAAGGAAAGCAGCCCCGTTAGCCGGTGCTAATTAAAACTTTCCTGGCTCAATTTCTGCTCTTATACGTTGAAATTATTTAATTTTTCTTTTTTAATTTAATGGTCTTTGCCTTTAAGAGGAAGGCAGTAAAAAGGAAGCCGCCCGTTCTCCCCGTTCTCTGAGTGCCCCCAACTTCCCTCTCTAAAGCTCGCTTCAGAACACACAATCCTTGCTTTGAAAGGAGGAGCCTTTTTGGTGCCGAGTGACGTCAACAGACGGGACAGGGAAATTGAGAGCAGCTGCAATGCAACTGGCTGGTGAGGGGTGAAGGGTAGCCTCCCTTCCCACGTTTTTCCCCCTGTACACGCAAGACACAACACGGACACGTTCTCTGCACCTCAAAGGGGCATTATGGAAGGAACAGCAACAGCCCCTGCCCCATGCTGGAGTGGGGGAGGAGGCAGCAGCGGAAGACCAAGGAGGCAGCGGCGTTGTTCACGGCGGGACCGTGAGAGTCGCTGTACTCGTCGGCGAGGCGGCCGTCCTGGAGATGCTTCCCATCGGGGCCTTTCTTCGTCATCATCTTCAGGATCGGACACTGAAGGACCCTCTCCTCCTGCTCCTGTGGCACCCGGGAAAGGCCGCCCCCTGCCACGACGACGGCGTCGCCCCCTTCGGCGGCGGAAGAGAGCCTCTGGATCTTCTTGCAGTCGTGATGAGGAGGAGGAGGAAGAAGAGGAAGAAGACCTCATTGATGGCTTTGCTATTGCCAGTTTCGTCAGCCTTGAGGCACTTGAGGTGAGTAGGCTACCTTGACATGTGTTGGACATCTGCATGTGACCTGAAGTAGGAGTGTGTTGCGGATTTATCATGCTGGTAGCTGAAATATTGTTCAGAAGCAGAAACAAGGTGAACTTGGGTTCCAGTAGATTCCCATAGTTCTGGACTGAATGCACACTAATAAATGCAACAGAATGAGGTCAGCTAGTACAGAATGAGATGAGCTAGCAGAATGAGGTCAGCTAGTATTTAGATTATGGGAGTCGAGATGGTGGTATGCTTAGATGAAGCAGTTTCTATCAGCATAGCACTCCCAATTCAGCATCTACAACTTGTGTTTGCCTCAGTGATTGACCTAGGAGTTTCTGATGCTGTGGAACTACTGAAGCTAAGTAAGAGTGGGCTTGATAGTTTCTTTAGATGTGTGGCAACTGAGAACTCCTGTCTGAAAAACAGGATTTAAGTCATAATCTTTTAAAATTGATTTATAGTGTTCAAGACATCTAGAACAAAGCAAAGGCAAATGTTGTCTTCAGCCCAAAGTCAAGTTCCAGAGTCAAGCAGGAATAGAAAAGAATCAGGCTGTAATGACTGATGGCAACACTTTCTGAGAAGTGAGCATCAAAGAAGGACAAGGCCCCATTTGTCTTCTCTGCTGTCAGTTGATCCAAGCAGGGAAGATTTCAGTTTAAGAGGGATTGATTGGCTTGAGGTTGACAGTGGAATGAAGCTACATGTTTTGCTTCCTGGTGTATTTTTGTACCTGCATGAGACATTAAATTTGGGAGATGAGGAGTCCCAAGCTCTTGAAATACTATAAAAAAGATAAACTTGTACCTGTTCAGGAATCTAATTACGAAGTAACATTATAAAACAATTATCTTATTTATATGAAGTCCCAGCTTCAATCCCTGGCATCAGTATTTTAAAGAGTTTTCAGTAGCTGAGCTTGTCGCAATTAAGCCTTGGGAAACCACTGTGACAAAAGACAGAGAAGGTGTGCAGTATGAGTTGAAAACCAGTGGGTTTAGCAAACTGAAACTAATGTTTTGAGAGGAGGCTCTGTATCCACTCAGCATGAGATGAGGGTCTGCAGGTATTTGTAGGTAACTGACTAGCAAAAACTGCAACCTGTTTCTTATGGTGGTGGGGAAAACTTATCTTAGGTAGGGATTTTTTCCCCAGACAGCAATCCTTTTATTCAAACAGCAATCCTGTATCGGTGTCATCCCATGCCACCCCTGGCCTTCTTTTCCAGGCATTTTCTCAGGTTTAAGGTATGTCACATTAAACAATTTATAATTTGGCTGCCACCTAATTAACAACATGTTTATCAATACATCATTTTAGTTTTTAAAAATCAATTAAATTTACATGAATAAAGACAGTCATTTAGGGTCAAAACATTTTTTTAAAATATTTAGATGATGCACTTATGTGTCATGGCAAGTGACAGCAAACTCTTCTCTATGAGAGAAAAGTACTTTTATTTTTTAAAATACACAATTTTAAAATATGCTTGATTATCCAGGAAACCTTTTATTGATCAGAATCTTTTTTAAAAAAGTTTAGTACTGTATATCCAATTGATTCAGTATTGTAGCATTGTTATCTCTTTCTTGCTGAGATTGCTGGACTTTAATATATTAATAAGATTTGTATACCACGTTCAACAAAAATGTTCACACAGCAGTTTCCAGAGAAAATAAAATAACTTGCTTCCTGACTCAAAAAGGCTCACAGTCCAAGAAAACGCCGAAGATCATCAGCATCAGCCATTAGAAAAGACACAGTGCTTTTCAGTGAACATCTGTTGTGCACATCACTTGAAAAAAGTGCCTCCTTGTGCATTTGGCAAAGTAATAGGTGGCTGGTGTGCAGTTTTTCAATGCTGTGAGATCCAGCTGTTTTCCTTGCTGAAGCAGGAAGGCCTTGCTTAACCCACAAATACTTGGAGACCAGTTCTGAACTGGCTTCACTTGCCTTTCCTGTTAGGCAGGAGTGAGGAGCAGGGCGTGAACACAGGTGTTTTGGCCAGACTCCAAAAGAACCCATATGAAGCTAGCAGAACATGTCTTAGAGCTGGATTATGTTTGACACCCCAGGGCAAACTATCTTACATTTTCCAGTTCTCTTTGTAGGCTATATCTACTGAGACCTTTTTCTCTTCCCCTGAGGCCTGGCCAGCTTGGCACCATCTTCCCTGAACAACTTCTGTAAAAGTTGTTCATCTTTCATACCTATGCAAGTCATTTTTGGGAGGTTGGTTGTCTGTACCCTCCCAGGAAAGACAGAGCGGCTGGTTTATTTCCACTGTACAAGTTGCTACTGTCTTGCCTGCCTAAAGGTGATTTTTTACACCTCAGAGATGGGAAAGTGAATGCTTATTGAGAAACTATTGAGTTCCCAAAAGAAATATTCAAGACATGACTGACCAAAAAAGGAAATGTTGAGTTTCATTTGCTTTTAACAGCCGCTGCTAATTAGAATGGTGTCTAACAACAAGTTTTAACACATCAGAGAAAATTGGATGACACAATCCAATGTTTAGAATATTATTTATTTCATTTGTATTCAACTTTTTTCAAGGACTTCATAGAATAGTTCTATTTTTTGTTCCTCCTAAAGGTAGCTTAGACAAAGCGGCAGTAACTGATCCAAAGTTATCCAGTGAGTTTTGTGGCTGGGTGGAGGTCTAAACCCAGTTTTCCCAGTTCAGCCAATATATTAAGCAGAACAATGCTTGCCATATCAATCCATTTTCTGGATTGTTATCATTAATGTTGAACTTTCCATCTGATTTTATTTAACATGTTTTCTGTACCTGTAAAAAAAATCCTTATATTTTATGTTCTTCAATTTGAGACAAGAAATTATTGATAGCATAATGCATATTTCATTTTTTCCAACAGTCATTTTTCCTTACATTTGTGCTTTCAAAACTTAAAAAAGTAAAGTGATCTAAATGGCTCACCCCAAAAAGATAAAAAAATGTATATATGGAAAAAAACTAACATCAAAAGAAGCTCTAATTCTGCTGATATGGCCAAGCAAACAAAAAAAATCTTTGCCTGGCAATGAAATGTCATGCCATGATTTAAGACTGGTCATTTCCCCATTCATTCTGATTTCAAATGGTGAAGAAATTTGGAGGGAGGGATTTCAGTTAAAAATACAGCTTTTGGGTAGGTTCATGTGGTAGAAGGTGGTTCTTTAGAAGGTGGTTTTTTAAGACTTCATAATATCAGCTGCTGAATTGTGTCTGGAAACAAATTGACAGCCATTGTAGCTGGCTTAGTGCTTTTCTTGGAAGCAGAAATGCAGCATCTCAGAACCCACTCAGGATGGTCGTGTTTGAAGACTGAAGTGGTTGGAGCTTCAGATGAAGCATTCCAAAAAAGAGAAAAGAAAAAGGATAACTGCTTGTGACTTGCTCCTTACCCAGTTTTACCTGGCAGGAATGTCAGGTGAAGCCAGTTCATACTGGTCTATACACCCAACCTGGAGCATTTGTGGGTTAAACAGAATCTTCCTTGCTACCTTAGCAAGCAAAACAGCTGGATCTTGGGAGCTCAGCAAAGTTTAATGTCCACATGTGTTGTTGTCTCCCCGCAGAAGGATGCAACCTTGAAGACGCCGGAGCGGTTGGAGCTTCGGATGAAGCATTCTGGAAAGAGAAAACGTGATGAAGGGAACAATTCTGAGCCTGAGGATGAGGATGGAAGCTCAGAGAAGGGTCGCAGCCGGAGCTGTGGAGGGGAGAGAGCACTGAGAAAACGTAGCAAGAGGCGGCACAAAGAGGTGAGTCCTTGAGGTGGAGGAGACGAAACTGAGGCATGTAGGGGAATTATGATATGCAAAAAATTCGGAGAAAGAAGCAGTTGAGACCTGCTTTTCAGCTGCAGTTTGCTGCTCAGTGAGCCTCAGGATGAAGCATATACAAGTAGGCTTGACAGCAGCCAGAAATATGAAAACAGTGATGTACTATGTGCAGGCTTATCTAATTAGAGCAGAGCTTGGAGGTGGTGGGGGAGTAACTTTTACTAAGCCTCAACCATAGCAGTAATGATTAATAACTGAACACTGTTCTGGGGAGGGGGGGCAGGTTCCCATTGAACTTTTGTCTTTTTCTGAGTTCAGCACTATGTGTATGGAATTTTTGACCTGGATAAATTGCAGACTATAGAGTTGCCCCAAGTTATTAAATTGCATGAGAATAGAAGTTTTTTTGAAATAATAATTGAAGCGAGAATATTAAAAATATTGAAATAATAAAGACATGGTAAAGAAAAAGGGACCAGAATATAATCCCCTAAATTATTTTCTCCTGAAATAAACCAATATCATATTGGAAAATAATTCCCTCACACGTGCAGGGTAACTTTCCTTTAATCACTGATTAATCATAGTTTACGTGTTGGATTTAAAATGAGGGATACCATCTCAAAGGATGTGATCCTGAGGGATGTTTGATGACAAGCATCTATTACAGTAGAAATGGAACTAGATGCTGATTCTGGGCTTTCTCTATAGAAAGCTTCTGATGTTTGAGTTAATTAATTGAGCTGAAGCAGGGAAGGTGGTTGAGTTAGGCAATGAGAAGAAAGGTATCTGGCCAACAGGAGCTTCAGAATTGCTTATTATGTACTATTCGAACAGAGATATGGTCAATGGGTAACAACCAGATTATTTTAGAGCAAAGGATGGATTCCAGAGGACACACCATGTACCTGTCATCCAATCACAAACATGGAGAATCCTGTTTTCTGGGAATACAAAGCGCGTGTGACTATAGCAGATGCTTTTCTTTCTTTCTTTCTTTTGCCTGTACTTTAAAATATGACAACCCTGATAAATTCAGAAGAGTTAGCAGCTAGGCCCCTAGCAATTTTCCTTTATTTTCATTTTTTTAAACTTTGGACTTGGCAGTCCCCATTGTCATTATGACTCTAATCTTGCCCTCCCCCCCCTTTTAAAAATTTTCCAGCCTTCTCTTCAATCCTACCTGGAAACTGGATATATAGTAAGTGGATCTAAAATTCTGTATGTGTTTGCACATTCCTTCCCTGGTCTAGTTTTCCCTTAGCAGTGAGTCCCAGACGGCATGCTGTTGGACCCTTGCTACTTTCTGAGGAATCCTTTCTAAACTTTCCCCTTAAGCTGTAGCATGGTGTGTGTTAAATTGTAAGACCTTCCCCCAACGGGGTGGGAGATCTAGGGAAATCCTTCTTGTGCTAGAGACCAAAGCAGTGGTCTGCCTGCCGAGCAGCTGTAAGGTACAAAGTCACCAGTGGATCCAGCCTTTTCTCTTTGCAGAATCTCCGGTCTGCATGTTTCCTTTGCATTCGTAAATTCAACTGAATTGAAGAGCCTGGGGTGTAATATCCAGTATCCATGAAGCTGATATCATTACAGCAGTTCCCAAACTTAACATGGTTACAGTGCCCTTCTTTTGCATGGTATTGCCATCTTAGATTGTGTGAGAGCTTGCACATTCCTAGATGGCAGTGCCGGATTGCCTGGAAGAAAAGGCTGCCAGGGATATGCTGTGACACCTGTTTGAGTTCACTATGGTGGCTGAGGGCACCGCAGCACACAGTTTGGGAACCACTGTTTTACTAGATAAACTTTTATTAGTGCTGTTGTTCAGTTATGGTTTGGATGCTTTCTTTTTTATTCTTCCATGTAGCATATTGGGTGCAGTGTAGTCATTCTGTCATAAAATCCTTAAGCCGCCTGACAACTTCTAAGACCTGAGCAATGGGGTGATGGGGTGAATCACCGGGGAGAAAATAGAGTTTTATGCACAAATTTATTTCAGTCTTTGTCTTTCTTTTGTCACAGTGTGATACAGAAAGTGATCCAGAGGAGCAGGTAGGCACTGATACAGTCTCCCACCTTTCCCCCATATTATACTGGGATTCACTTGTCTGATCCATTTAGCATTTACTAATAACTCTACATATTAGATTTCTAAGTGGAGTGTATGTGATCACTCTTTAATTTTGCATAGCACTGCCTAATTCTGCAATTCATTTCACACATTGTTGTTAATCTTAAAAGCAAGTAATTGAAGTGAATTTTCAATTTAACTGAGTAATGGGGAAAGGGATGACTGCTGATGTTCAAAATCTGTAAATCAGACTATCTTTATAAAAGGGCATTTTTCCGTTTTTTAGGGGAAAATTTAACCTGTAACTTTTTTCAGTGAAGGAGGCTATATCCATAATTTCTGACATCTATTAAATTAAGCCTGTTAAGCTGAGGATTCACTGCGATATCATCCCCATGCTGATGGGAGGACAGATTAAATGAGAGTGGCTTACATTAGGCCCACTACTGATCTCAAGACAGAGGGAAGAGTCAGAACCAGAGAAATCTTGATGTCACTGTTGGGTCTTTTAATCACTACATAATACCAACTGAGCAAGAGAGGTGTTTGAAGGCTCCTGTTTGAATATGCACATGGTAATCTGGGACCTGTTTCTTTTTGCTCATAATCCCATCCAGTTCTGGTTTCTGTTTGAATACTATAAATACTGTATGTCTACAAATATATGCCTCATAGGTTAAAGTAGATTAAGAGCTATCTTAACCAGCCAGAGTATGAAATTAGGTTTTTCTTCAAGCAGTTTAGGTTTTTGGCATATGCAGCACTGATTAACAGATTTTTTATTAAAGGCTATATTTTACTTTTGAAGAGAATGCTGTGCCTTTGGGCAACTTGCAGAACATCTTTTTAGTTTGTGTCAAAATAATGTAGGGAATACATATTCTGTTTTGAGTCTTATTGGGGGGAAGGAACCAAATGAATAATGGATCCTCGTGTTTCTTGTTTTTAATAGGCCTCCGTTGATGACCTCGAACAGTCATTCACTGTCTCAACCAGCAAAGGTGAGACCTGATAAATAGTAAGCAGTTGGAGGCTTTGTTTGTCAGAGAGGGTTTGTATGCTTTGGAGCTTTAAGTTCATGCTGCTGGCTGATATCAGTCATGATTCAACCTAAGGCATCCTTTTAAGCAGGTTAGGAAGAATGTGGATAACTAAACACGGAGGTAGCAGGAAAGACTGATATACCATATTTTGTTTTGGTGGGATAATCTATCTATAGTATTTATATACCGCTTTTCAACTAAAAAGTTCACAAAGCATTTACAGAGAAAATAAAATAAGTAATGGCTTATGGGTCCCTGTCCCAAAAGGGTTCACAATCTAAAAAGCAAAAGAACGCCAGCAGAAGCCACTTTAACAGACATTGCTGGGGTGAGGAGGGCCAGTTACTCAAGAGGAACACCCACTTGAAAGAGGGCCTCTTGCCAGTTAGCAGGGATTTTAGCTAGTTAGCACTGGATATTTAACACTGGATAGTTTAGTTAGCTAGTTAACACTGGATTTTCTTTCCTCCACTTAATGACAATTCTGTAGGTAATGGGTATCGAGTAGAACCATTCAGACAACACAAAATATTTACTGCATTCTCTAATAATGCTGCTTCCTTTAGCACTTTGATTTTCAACCATTTTCATTTCATGCACTTTGACAAGGCACTAAAATTGTCAAGGCACGCCATCACTTTTGACCATAGACAAGGCACACTGTGCTTCTGGTGGGGAGTTCAAATCCCCCAATTGCCCTTCTACTAAACGATCATCCTCAAAATCCTGAGCCATGGCACAGCAGTGTGCCAAGGGACACTGGTTGAAAATTGCTGCTTTAGTTGTTAATGTTTTATAGTGCTCTCTGTCCTGGAATGATTGACAGCTGTTCTAACCATGCGAGCAGTGCATGGTAGGCAAATCAATGCTCATTTCTCTGCTCATTTAGATTAGTGGTGTCACTAATGCTGTTTCACACAGTGATCAATTTGGGGGAACCTCCCCCCATGCTAGCTGAGGTATTACTGCTCTGGATTCTGATTTTTTGTTTGAAAAGGAGGCTCTTACAAGTTCCTCATAGAACTCTTTTCAGAATAATATTATAATGCATTTCTATTACAGTGGTGCCTTGGTTTACAAGTATAATTCATTCCAGAAGTATGCTTGTAATCCAAAACACTTGTATATCAAAGTGAATTTTCCCATAAGAGATAATGGAAACTCAGATGATTCGTTCCACAACCCAAAAATATTTATGTAAAATGAATACAATACAGTACTGTAATATAATAAAAAAATAAAGAAAATACAAAATATAAAAAAACAAATTAACCTGCACTCAGTCTCTCAGGCTGCAATCCGTCCCCTTACACAGGAGTGTGTCCCACTGATTATAGTAGGGCTTACCCTAGAGTAGACATGCATAATTGGTCTCTCAGGAATGGTTGAGCAGGTGTTGGTGGAGTGCCGAAACTGGTTGTATGCCAGCTGGGACTATTTTTTCGCTTGTATTGCCAGATAAAATTTATTAGAAGTTTGCTTGTCTTGCAAAATGCTCTCAGTCCAAAGTTTTATGAAATGCTTTGCACGGTGGGATGCATCCTCTGAGGGTGGGCTTTCTTCCTACTTTGTCTTTGCCCATTTCATTGGCTATTAAGGGTCTAATTGTTTTAGAATGGAGACCTAATTCATCCCCTAAGTTGTCCTTGGAACCAATCACTTCATATCCTCTCCTCTACATGAGAATAAACTGAGAAATAGTGACTTGCCCAAGAGACTGCTGAGGGAGTCCACAATTGAGCTAGATTTTACTGCATTGTAGCTTGTTTGAATACTGCTCATGCCTTCATATTTGTTTTCGCTTTCTCTCTCTCCCCTCCTTTCCATTTGTTCTGGCAGCCTCGGGACCCATTGGTGCATTAAACGGGAGCTGTGAAACCAAACTCTCTGTGATCCCTAAAGTCTCTGGTCTGGAACGGAGCCAGGAGCGTAACTATGAGGCCGACCGGGACCCCCTGCTAGTGCCTTTCCTGCCCAAGGAGCCCCCTTCTCAGGCAGCCGCAGTCCCCATTCCAGCTCAGGCCTTGCCCCCCAGTCCTCCTGCCCCACCTCCCGCCAGGACTCGCGCTCAGACTCCTAATACTGCTCGCGGGACACCCCAGCCCAAAGGCCAGCTGCCTCCACCGCCTCAGGGAGGAGCAGTCCCTCACAACCTTGTCCAGAGCCATCTGCACATGAAGGTACCACCCTTTGCCAGCCAGACACAGGCACCGTACTCAGTTGGACTAGACCTCAGCACCGGAGGGTGAGTTCAACAATATTTCTGTACAGTGTTTATTTTTTAATCTTTTGATAGGAGAGGGTATACCCAGAATCTCCTCTTACTTGCTCTTGAAGTAGAACTTGTGCTAATTAGACTTCTTTCTTTTGCTTTCATGTAAGCACTCTGTGGGAAGCCATATATGAATGGGAAAGCCATCCCACATGGGAAATGCAGGCAATTATCTAGGCAATTATGACTGACCAACTATTTTGTTGTTACTGGTGGTCCACCCTTAGCTTATGAGCTTGTTCCATGGTTGTGGCGCAAAGATACTAATTCTCTTTTGCCCTTCAAGCATTACTGTAGCCTTCTATCACTACATCCTGGGTCTTTTTTAGGGTTGAAAATATTTTATTCACCCATACTAATTGGCATTTTTTTGCATTTGTGTCTGAAAACATATGCAGTGTTTTAGAAGCATTCTTTACTCAAGATAACATTTTGCTTTATTTTTTAATGGTGCCTCCAATAAGCTCACTACCCATGCAATTCTTTTTAATGTTCTTTTTTTTTTTACTCAAGTATATGCTTCTGACACAAATAAAAAAGAACCAAAGCTAAATTTCACACATCACAGTCAAGATCAGTCTATAATGCCTCTGTCCTGTGTCCTGTATCCTTATCACGTAGCATGTGAAAAACGTGGCTTCGGAAATATCACTATTCTTTTCAGTAAAAACAGTGAAATTCTCAAAAACTCCAAAACATAAATATGAGAAAGAGAAATCTGAATGAACCTTAAATATTGAAATCTTTCCAATAACACCTGTTATTATTAAATCAGAAGGCCACGGGGGAAAGCAGAGAAGAAAATCTATTTCTCACATGACATTGGCCGTGAAACTTTAGTTGGGGTAATATCCTTATACAACATTACTAGCCATGGAATTCTCGTCTCGATAGGTTTAGATATTGATCCAGTCATATAGGAAATACGGGAAAACTGTTGACACACATGTGGAAGAAAATAAACATACCAGATTTGTTCTAGTGTAGATGGCCAAGAAATACTACCATGTGAAAAGTGAGATGTCTCTGTTCAGAATCATTGGTTGCTGTTGTCAGTCCCTTCTTCACATTTCCATTTTTTTCTCCCTGAAGCAACAAGAGATTTCCCTTCCATTTTTTTGTCTTAATCATTACACTTAATAGACTACTTCATATGTGTTTGTCATAGCCTTGTGAATAGATCTAGAGTGTCATATTCCCCCTGTTGGAACTGGAGAAAGAAAGGCCTGCCAAAGGATACCTGGTGGTTTCATGACAGATTTGAACGTCCTGATCTGCAGCTGTTGCAACTGTGCTCCACATATACATACAAACATGGGGGGGGGAGAATCACTTCTCCCACATTTAGATGTTCTCCTTTCTTCTTCATGGTGTCCCTAAAGTCTGGATACACAGGAAATGTCACTAACTATAACTAACAAAATGTGGAATTCATGTGAATCTTGCAAAGTGCATGAAATGGTGGAAAAAACATTGAAGATGTTACTGATTATTCCAATGAAATAAAACATTGTTGAAAAATTCATTGAAATTTATTGAAAATAATGCATTTTGCTTATGTGCCAGGCTTTAAAGAGACCCTGTAGAAAACAATAGTTCTATTCCTTGATTCTTTCTCTGTATTGTTTATTGTTCAGTCATCAGAACATTTCACTGATTCAGCACTGCTAAAATTTAGATGTTTTCTAAGTTATCTCTGGTTAGCTAAATTGCTATTATAAGCAATGATTTGCTTAGGTTTGCTTTTGAATTTAAAAATATGCCTTAGATGTTTTTTCATGTTAATACCAAAAACAATCTGGTGAGGTATGCCATTGTTACTCCGCCCTTACAGACAGGGGACCTGAGGTTTGAAGAGACATGTACCCAAGGCTTCCTATTTGATTCTATGGCAAAGTTGGTACTTGAACTCAGGTCTCTTGGGTCCAAATAAAATGTTCCTTCCAGTTTTTAGGCAATTGTTATCCTCTTTCTCTCCTCTTGGCTTTCGTATTCTAGATTTATTTTCCTTTCCCCTTTTTAGGTGCAGCCGTGGTGCAGCTCATCCCAAGCCGATCCTTCCTCCATGTTCCCCCTCTTCTCAGCTCCCTCACCGATCTTCCACCCCTTCACTGGCCCTACCTCCCCATGCCTTTCCACCCACCCTTCGGCCCTCTTCCCACCACCACCCTGGCATGTTCACCCCCTCACCTGGACTCCCACCACCACCCCCGCTGCTTCAAGTTGCCGGGCACCCAGGTGCAGCCGCTCCTTTGTCTGGTAAGAGAGACTTGACTAGAGGGGTGTGGTTGGGCATAAGATCCTTGAAAAGGTCTCCAAGGACTGGGTGAAATTGGGATACAATCATAAAGTTGGAAGGGACCCAGTAGGTCATCTAGTCAAACCCCCTGCCTGTAGCAGGAAATCCTGCTAGAGCATCTCAGACAGGTCATCATTGAGCCTCTCCTTGAAGATCCCCAGTGAGGAAGAGTCCACCACCTCCCTTGGCAATCTGTTCCACTGCCAAACCACCCTCACCATCAGGAATTTTTTCACACCATATTACATTGGCTTGCATATTTGACTCCTAGTCTACTTAATTGTAGACTGTGACAATCCTGAAAATTCCCATCTTACTTTAATATGTAGTCATCGTTATGATAGACATTTTAAATATATGACACAATGAAGAAGCGAAAAATGGGTTGAGGAGAAATTCAGTCTTTAGGAGTCAGTTAAAGAAAGATGATATCTGATGGAGAGAGAGAATACATGGAGAGCTGGATTATGGAGGATACTAGATGGGAAAGAATACACAGTCAGCACTTAGTCTTGGCAAGAGAAGAAATCTTCTGTCAGCTCAGTTCAGAGTTGGGGCAGGGAGAGATGGAGATTTGTTGGCTATGTGAATATGGAAGGTTATGTGGGTGGGAAGTTGGTGAGTGAATATTGAATCTTTCCAGTATTTTTTGCTTGGTGCTTCCTCAAGTGATAGGCTTTTAGGCTCCTTATTCTTCTGCCTTCCCAGAACAAGAATTAATCCGTCAAGACCTGAGTTCTCGATTTCTGACAGTGCAAGGTGGAGCTGACATGGGGGCTGCTGCCATCCGCCCGCTGGCTTTTCAGTTCCACCAACACAACCACCAGCACCAGCACACACACCAGCACACACACCAGCACTTCACCCCATTCCCTCCAGGCATGGTGCCCACGCCTAGTCCTGCCATGGTGAGTGCAGTCCCAGATTTGAAAGGAGGAGGGGATTTATCCTTCTAATAGAGCCTTTGGCAAATAATTTGACTTCATGATCAATTTGTATTTGGAATGATGGCTTCTCTGCCCCCACAACCCTGGGTAATTTTTCTGCTTGTTTTCTCTCTTTGCAGTTTGAGAAATATCCTGGCAAGGTGGATGGGCTTCTGAGACATAATGTAAGTATGCTCTTTTTGAGGATGGCAGTGCCCAGGGTTGGCGTTTTTGGCAGGGGGTCTGCAGGGAGAGGTCCTAGAGCTGCACATCTATAGAAAGTAGCAGCACCCCTCCCCCACCTCAGTTTCACTGGGTGGCACTTCCATTGCTTTTTCTTCTTCTTCCAGTTCTATGCCGCATTTCCCCCAACCGTGTCGGGGATCCCCCCGGTCCTGCCTCCTGCTGTGAATTTTGGCTCCCTTCAGGGGGCGTTCCAACCTAAGGTGAACCCTCCAGACATAGATAAATGGGCTTTTTTTTAGATTGGGAAAGTTGGATTCGGGACCCTATGGGATTTATTTCTGTCTCTTGGCAATAGAGGCCTACCAGGTGTACAACAAGGAGGTAAAAGGGAGTCTCAGTGTGCTTTTGAAGATGTAGTGCTTGGACTTCTGACTCATCAAATGTAGGAAGGAAAGGTCTTGTAATAACATAACTGATGAAACAGCAAAATACATTAAAATGGAAGGAAGCAGCGTCCAGTATAGCATGTATATAGTTTGTACATGGTAGCACTTTCCTTTGAGATGGCCAGCAATCCAGTAAGTTAGTAAAGTAAGGTGAGACAAATCAGAACCCTTAGCTGAGTGGGGAGCCAGACTCCTTAGATTCTATGAGAAATGTGTAGATTTGAGGCTGGGTTGGAAGAACATACACCTCTGCTCTGTCATTGATACATTGATAGCTTCAAATCAGATTTCCTAATGATGGGATTATCATTCAGATGCATAGAACAGAAAGGAAAGGGAAGGTTAACCGCAGTGTGTATCTTGCTCCCTGATATGTTTTCTCTTTCCCAGAGTGCTAATCCTGACTTGCCATCTCGTTTGAGTGCTGTCCCACCCAGCTTATCCCAGAAAGGCACCCAGGTGAGTTTGTTGTCATTTGTTCAGGGAAGAGGGAGGAAGTGGCACAAAGGATTGCTAATCCCTTCTTGACATTTTGTCTCCTCCTAGCTCGCTGATCCCTTCAGAACAACACTGAGAGTGAGTAACACTGGGACCCCTCCTTGCCTCGGCGCAATAGGGTGGATACTTATGGCATCAAGGACCAGTGGTGGCTGACACAGTAGGAGTGGGTGGGATGAGGTGTTTGTTGAGGGACTGCAAATTTATTAGGGTGTAGGGCAACATGTGCCTGGCCCAGCAGGGACAAGATGTACGGATCTGATGGTTTCCCCCTTTCTCGTAGAAACCCGGCAAGTGGTGTGCTATGCATGTCCGTGTGGCATATATGATCCTGCGGCACCAGGAGAAGATGAAGGTAGGGTGGGTCTGCGCTGCCTCCCCCCTACACCCGTATAGAGTGATGGGGCGTGGCGCAGCTCCTGCTGGTGGCTGCCAGATGGTCGCTACAAGCAACAGGAAAGGCCTCTCCCCTTCTTCTCTTCTGATGTCCAGGCTGGACCAAGGATCCAAGCTGGGGTCTGTGAGTCTGGATTAGGAGATGGGGGAAAAAACATAAGCCCAAGGCTAGAGCCAAGGAGGTGTTCCTGCCCCAGGAGAACTGAAATTGGTGTAATTGAATGGTTTCTGAGGGGAAGCCAGGCTTGTTGTTCACAGCAAATTTATTTCCATTTATTTTTCACAGCTGATGCAGGCAGATCCCCACAAATTGGATTTCCGAACTGACCTACTCACCTACATGCCAGGCACCGGAACCTTTGGAAGTTTGCCTCATGGTCAGGAGCTGGCCCGCACAGCTGCACTCTTCACACCTTCTGGTCAGTGCTTATTGCCCCCATTTTAGGCCTAAAAGACATGGATATACCTGTGCAAATCTTTCCAGCTTTCTGGTCTTCTAGCTCTTTTCCTTTAGTGGCATGGGGGCTCCCCAAAAGCCAGTCCATAATCTTAGTGATTTTCCCTAGAATCCAATAAAAGCACACCTCTCTTTTCCATAGGATCTATAGGCTAACTGTTCTGTCTGCAAAATGTGAACCATTGTGCTCTACCTTTATGGGGCTCCTGTGAATGACATATAGTAAATACTATAAAACAAACTATTGTGATAATAACAGCTATTTTCAGCACTGAGGTGCTTCTGTTTGGGAGTGCCCAGCATCTGCTCTCCGTGAGGCTTCCTGCCCTTATCTCAAAACTAGACTTGTAACCACTAAAGCTTCCTTGTCTGCCTTGCAGGTGCCGTCCACCCTGGCAGTGGCTCATCTTTTGGTCCTGCAAGCACCCCTCATGGCTCCTTCCTCAGTCCCAGTCCTCACATTGGTAAGGACTGGAGCACTAGCGTGACAAGGAAAATTGGGGAGGACCTGGCAGACCATAGGACTGCTCACTCCTCTGCTTTCTTTTGTTCTGCAGATCCTTTTGGAAGGCCACCCAGTTTTGCCTCCCTGGGGGCACTTTCCAGTGGAGCTTTTGGGGGCCTGGGAAACCCATCCTTCAGTAAGTATTGTTTGGGGAAAGAGCATACAAGTATGTAATTGGGGAGGGGGGAGATAGTGTGTTTCTTGAGGTTTCACATTTCCACTTTGCCAAGTAAGCAAATAATTGAGTTCCTTGGAAAATGGAAAGGTAGAATCTATATGCCTTGCCTCTTTTTCATTCTCCCTACATGCCACATCTTTACTGCTAAGTCTTGAAAAGTAACCCAGAGTCCCAACTCTCTAAATTCCGCTTCTCCTTCCCCCCTTCAAAAACCACAGGAGTCCTTTTTTAACTGACATTTCCTTAAAACCAGAGTGACCTGATGCCAAACCCAAAATTCCCCCCAATTCCCCAAAATTCCTGTCCTCCAAACCAAAATTCCTACCTGGTTAAAAAAATGTGGGACACCCCAAAAATGTGGGACAAATGTAGGGCATGCTGAAATAAAGGCAAAAACACTTGTATTTCATACCTGTACTTAATTTTTGCATAAATCTCATTGCAATAGACCAGACACCAACCAAAAAGGCATATGTTTAAGTGATCCAAGCAGCCAGCCTTTCTCAGGCAGGCATGCACAGGCTTGGTCTTTTGGCCTTTCCTTTGCCCCCTTACACAATATAAGCTCATAATACTTTTGAGCGGACACAACTGGGCTTGGAGGCTTAAAACTTAAGAAGCCAAGAGTTATCCCTTGAGATATCCCACCATCTCTACCCTGAGAAGGCTGCCAACTTTACACCCAGCTCTGCTCCTGTGCTTTAACAACAGGTGGATGAAAGGCCCTAAGCAAGCCCTAAGCAACCTAAGCAACTCAAGCCCTTGTTGTGAATTACATGCTTTTTTTGTTAAAGTGTATATTGGTGGATCCAACTATAGAGGCTTAGGAGTAGGAGGGGTTGGGGTTTCTCTGGTCAGTTGGCAACCCTGCTTTAAAAAATTAATTCTTCCCCCTCCTTTCCTTCCAAGCCAAACTCACTGCAACGTTTCAGAGCAACAGCAGTTCCACTTCCAAGCTCCCTCCTTCCTCTGCTCTATTTTCCTCTCCAGCAGCCTCAGCTGAGCTTCCTCCTTCCTTTCTTTGCAGCAAATAGCAAGCAGAATTGCCTCCCATCCCCCCCCCCTGATCTTTTTCTCCGCAGGGACTTAGAGCTCACTGCTAAGCACAGCTATTTGGTAGCTGGAGCTACTTGGGGAAACTGGCACGATGCATGCAGGGAGATATAGTTTTTCCACTGATGGCTTGGAAAGGTGCTTTAGCATGGGGAGGAGGGGGAAAGACTACAATTCCCTCCCTCCCTCTTTACCTTTCTCCCTCCCTTTTCCTCCTTTAACCATCAGCCTCAGTGGCTCAGTGGGCCTAAAATGGCCCAAACATGCCTAAAATCCCAGGAAATGGCTGGAAAGGCCCCCAAATTCCTGACAGAGAGGCCTCTACCTGGACTTCCGTTTCCAGGGCCCCATTTCCTGTTCTGTCAGGGAAGTTCCTGTCATCTGGACATCCTGCTTACTCCATTGCCCTTCATTTTATTTTTAGAATATGTAGAAGATTCAGGAGTCTGGATCCCAATGTCTTTTTACTCTATTCATGAGCAATTTCCTCTTGGCTGTTCTTTCAAGGCTCAGATGAGGCTTTGCATCCTTTCCTGGCAAATTGGAGTTTGTTGGGGTTAATTTATAGGTTTAGGATAAACAAAACCAACAAACCAATAAAGGATTAGGTTAGGTTAACCAATAAAGGATAGGTTTAGGATAAACAGAACCAACCAACCAATAAAGGATATAAATCCAAGAATGGCCAACCTTTCAACCTTAGGGCTCCCGGACGCTTAGCAATTGTGTAGAGGAAAACCCCTGGCCACCTCCCTGGTATAATTTGTTATAATTCTTGTGGGACTGTACCTTTCAGAAAAGTGGGGAAAGGAACTAGCATGGCCTAGAGAAGCAGTCACATGTTGGCATATGATATTCAGGATTCCGTTATTAGAAACATTGAAACATACAGGGACTGTAACATGTTTTTTTCTTAGCTGTGGTGAAGGATGCACCACCATTCTTTTGAGATTGGTACCATATTGTGCTTTGCCAGCTTGCAATTTCAGGAGCCTGGAAAGTTCATTATATATTGAGATATTTCTGGATTTCCCTCCCAGACTCGAGCTCTGTCTTTGGACAGAAGGACAGCCCTGGAGCTCCAACATATCCTAACCCCCATGATGCATGGAATCGCTTACATCGCACACCCCCTTCCTTCCCCACTGCTCCAGCTTGGCCCAAAGGCAGTGTGGGAGATGGGCCTGAGCGTGGAGGCACTCAACATGACAAGGAGAGTGAGAAGCCAGAAGGGCCAGTGATCAAGGATGAAAAAGACAGGTGAGAAATAGAGCAGGGGTGGAACATGGTGGTGATGCTGGGATGGGAGGCTTCTGATGTGCAGTGCATGAACTCACTGAATATTTGTTCCATGGCAAAGGCAAGAGATATACGTTCAAGAATATTTCTGAGATGCATAGGATGGGGGCAGAATGGTACACTGCATTATTTGGAATAGATCAGAACAAGGAGACTTTTAGAGAGTGATCAGAGTGGAGTGATGAGGAAATTTCTACAAGTGATGAAGGTTACTCCTGCTGTCTTCAGAACAAGATTGCAAATTATCTTGTGTTTGATCCCTTAGAGGAAGATCCTAGTTTGTTCCAGGAATGGCTGGGAGGAAGAGCTTAGAAGGGCCCAAATAGTATAGCAGAAAATAAATTTGAATGGTGGACTCATGATTTGATAAGTAACGAAATGGCAGAGCAGGGCAAACTAAGACAAACCTCTCACTAATTTGTTGGTATTGTTGTTTTGCTTTAGAGATGCCCTCTTTTCCCGACATCCCCTTCGTGCTTCTCCAGCTACACCCACCCCAAAGAACCCTGTATTGGCCCACGAGGATCCCCCAGGCCGGCCCCATGTGCCAGCAGAGCGTGAGCACCGCTACAGTAGCCCAGCCAGTTCAAGTCACGCTTCCCGGTCCCCTTATCCAGAGCTGCCTCTGAAGAAGGAAGTGAAAGTCAAGGAAGAGCCAGAGTTGACAGGATTTGAGGGGGCACTGCGCACAGGGGCTCCTTTCCACAGTACCCTGCATGTTTCCCACCCCCTGGGGACACTGGCTGTGTTTGAGCGACCCCAGGCCGGGACTGGTGGAAGCGTCTCTCCATACTTGGTAGCTGGCCCACCTTCAGCTGCTCCCTATGCTGCGCTTGATGCCTGGCGTGAGCCCTACCATCGGGGGCTGGAGTTGCACTCACTACGCCTGCCTCGCTATGTGGAGCCGCCATCATCTGCTGCCACTGCTGCTGAAGACTACGAACGAGCCCGGTTATATGGCCTGGCACCCCCACCCCACCCCAGCCTCATGGCATATCCCCGCCACCAAAATGGGCTGCTGGCAAAAGCCACCCCTTCAGCCACAGCTGCTGCTGTAGGACTCCTGAGCGCCCCTCCACCACTCATCCCTGCTTCAAACGCACGGCCCTGTTCCCCTCGTCGTGCTACTGACATTCGGGAACTGCCAGCTGCCTACAAGGACCGGGACTCCAGATAATGGTGCTGCAGTGGAGTCCTGGAAAAAGAGCACCTGTACCAAGCAACTTCCCTTGCCTCTAGTGGACTGTCCAGTCTTCATGGGCCTTAGGCAGATATCTAGGCCCCTTCATGTTAGCGGGGATAGGAGTGTGGCCTTCTCCCACCATTGCCTGAGAGGCTGTGCTGCTGCCACCACTCTGGAAGGACTCTATCCCTCTTTGCTAAGAGCAGTGGGAACCTCTTCTTGGCTCTGATAGGGCTTCAGATATGTGGTCTGTCTTGGGGCTGGTAGTGGGTGAGGCAGAAATCCAGGTGTTGGGATGCCCAATTTTTTTGTTATCTTCAAAGACCTTTCTTCCTGATACTGGGGGGAACAGGAATTGGCACTTGATTTGGTGCCTTCTTCCTGCTGGTCTCAAACAGACTTTTGGACTTGATCTTCACCCTCCATGGACTGATGGGAAGGCTGCTTTGGGGGGAGGGGCTGTACCTCGGGGCACCTTCCCCTCTAGGCAGTGTAAATATTTATATATTCTGCCCCAGGCAGGTGGGGAAAAGGTTTTTGTACATTTATAAAAGGTTTGAGATTGTGATTTTAACAGTGACTCTTTCCTCCTGTCCCTTACAGCTCTCCTTGTTTTTACTGTACTGCTCTTTTCTATACCTGTATCCTCTTCCTCCTCATCTTTGATCCCTCTCCTTATTCTATAATTGATTGGAAAGGGGTGATGTGGAGGATGCACCGTACCTGTCCTGTACCCTGTTCTTCCCCAGGTTGGTTAATTAAACCCCAAACTGGTGCTTCTGGATTGTGTTTTTGTTTGACTGATTTGGGGTGGATAAAAAAGAGGAAGGAATGATGAAAGATTCTTCCATTCATTTTTGGGGTGGAAAAGGAGTGGCGTTCCTAAGGGCTGAATGCAAAAGAGATGTGAAAGAGAGAACTCTTATTCTTTGAAAAGAATGAGACATTAAACCAAACTATTGCTTTGTGGTGTGGATGCCCCAAGTACTCAAAATATGTTTGGAATATGTGTATACCTTACGGATAAAAACAGAACCCACAGTGATTGCAAGAAAAATCAAGGCATTCCTTTCTTTAGGAACAAATCATAATGACCACTTGTCTAGGACAGAAGAGAGGAGTGGAGATGAGATTCTATAGAATAAGGATGGAAGTAAGGGCTCATCTAATAAAGCGTTATTGTCTTTAGAGGACAAACCTTGTAAATCAGAAAGCAGTGAGTGACATACCCACTAAAATGAGTTCAACTTTTGTAAAGTCTCTTCCACCATTGCTCTTGGGGGAGAGTGGTAGGCTCACTACTATGGCTAGTTACCCCATTCACATGTAGTCGGTTATTGTATGTGGGGACTTGCAGTTTTTCTCAATGCCCCTTATATACCACATCCTCTCACTGAATATTGCCCACCAAAATATTTTCAAAATAGCAAAAATTCCTTTTTTTATGGTCTGACTGCTTATATAAATTTACTTATTAGTCCCTATTTTGCATATATATTTTAATGATTTCTATCCAATCTTTCCATGTTAAGATAAACACAAAGCAGCTCACAATAAATAAAACATACATTAAAAAATAAACATAAAGTTTTTAATGCACAAAACATTGTGCTCTTTGCTACCTAGTTTCTTGTTACGAAGGAAGCTTGCTTAGGCTGCAATTCTAAAGACACTTTCCTGGGAGTCAGAGTCATTGAATAGATCTGGTAAGAATGTGCCTTTAGACTAACAAGCAGCAGGTATGGAAGCATTCATATGCCCCAAGTCCACCTCTTTGCCTTAAAATTTCTGTGTTGATTAAAATTCTTGTCATCTAGCATTAATTTTACATATTGGTATTTTGTAGTGGTCAACTTAAAAATTATTGCAGTTAGGTGTGTCCCAAAATCCTCACGTAAGGTTGGTTCATACCCTCAACCCATATTTTCCCCCTAGTATTCTTGAGCCAATAGATTTTGGGTGTTAAGCCAGAAATGGTCCAGACAGGATCAGATTGATGGTCTCCATGCTCTTTCAAGTGCTCACCAAAATCCTTTCAAAAAGTAAAAATTTCCAGTTATGTGCTTATTTTTGCACAAAATATCTACACTGCAGCAACCTGACTTCCATGTTACCAATGGGATGACAAACTGGCAGGGTGGAACATTTCCTTTATATTGTGATCTTGATAATAGGTTTTCTCCCAATATTAACCTCTAACAATCAAAAGAAGCTAGACTCAACAAGGAGTATTAAGTTTCTGGCATGAATTTGAAATGTTACAACATCTTGTGCACTACTTTCACATTACATTTAACATGTTTGGGTTAAAGTTCAGTTTGGCAAAAACTTGAAATAGGATCCAGGGCTATTCTTATTTTTAAAAATGGCTAAATTGGATGGCTCAGTTTCATTTCAGGCTGGATTGTTGGCTGATGTTTCATATTAGAAAATAACATTTTGGAACTTACATCCCAATGACGGGGCTACAGCAGCAGGCCTGAGAAGTTTTCTCTGCTTGAAATCTTGAGAGATCTGCTGGTCACAACTGTGCTAGGTGGCCCAATGATGTTTGTGTTGTGGCTTTGTGAGGTCATCAAATACATAAATGCAACTCCAGAGGCTTGCTTAAGATCTATGAATTCTATGCATTTTGTTTTGGATTGTAACCATGTAGTTCACTAATTGAAGTTGTCATTGAAAACTGAAGATGAACCACGAGGCCAGGTTTGGGTTGTATTCTTTTTACAAATAATTTCAAAATACACAATGTAGTTTAAGAGATTGTTGTTGTTTGTACAGCTTCACATACAACGGATGAAAAGTGTGGACAGCACCAAACTGATCTGCAATCAGCTCAGGCAAGCGCCAAATGTATTAAAAATTCACAGCTGCAAAAGGTTTTTGTGTTCAACTTGGATAATGGACCTTAAATTTGACTTTTTTTTTCTTTCTGCCTGCCAAGGAATTCAGTGCTACTACATATTAATACCATATCTTAACTGAAGACCTCCTCCTCAGTGGCAAAGCATCAGTTTTCACAAGGTCCCAGGTTCAAATCCTGGCAGCTCCAGATAGCGCAGATTGAAAATCCTGCCTTAAATATGGAGTACCTCTTCCAACTGGTGTTGAACAAGATAAGGCTTCAATCCTAAACATACTTTCCTGGGAGTAAGTACTATTGAAAACAATGAGACTTCATTTTGAGTAGACACACTTACTATTTCATTGAAAGACCGATATTCCACCCAGATCAAGCACCAAGCTTCTCACATTTTCAAAAACAATCCTCTAAGGTGGACTTTGTCATCATGTTTTGAAACTGGAATTTAAGGCTATGAGACTTGTAGGGTTTTATCCCAAATAATTGCGGAACTGGTTTGAAGATAACCCTCTTTCTCTGTGTTAGAAGACGTTTATAAACTGGTTTGAATTCATTCATTCAAATACTAATATATTCACTTATGTAAATATATTCAAATTTGAAAAGCAAATTAATTTTCCCTTAATTTTTAATATAAAAAATGCACTTTTTTCTCTAAATTGCAACACAATGTTGCACACACCTTGCAAACTGCTGTGTCCATCCCAGTGCTGGGCTTCAAAAAATTTAAGAACCGGTTCTCTGCCCATCTGGCAGCCACTTTTAAATGGCTATTTTTAAACTTTATATGTCCTATCTCTTGTTAAGAACCGGTTCTATAGAGTAGGTGCGAACCTGCTAGAGCCCACCACTAGTCCATCCACATTGCAACGTGCAACTCTGAACTCACTACTGAGACCTGTTAAGTCCCCTTCCACATCATGCTCTGCCCTCCCTTCTTGGTGGTGCAGAAGTGCAAATGACTGCATAGGAATAGCCTGACCCTTTCACCCCAGCTGTGCTTGAAGGACTACAATTCCCAGCATTCCATTGTTCCTGCTTTTTCCCAACATGCAGCTCGCGCGTCTCATTGGGTTGTCGGAGAGATTCGTCTGGACTTCAACTCCCAGCATTCCGTTCGGCCTCGCCTGTGAGCCACCTCGAGTCGGGCGGGGGAGGCGGTGAGCTTTTCTTCTCCACTCCTCCCTCCCCCTCAAGTCCCCGCGTCGCAGCAGCTCTCGCGAGATTAGCGGTCCGAGGCCGGCGGGCGGAGGGAGGGAGCTGTGGGAGGAGGGAGGGGTTGGCCCTGGCGCTTGGTGGTGGCGGCCGCCATTTTGCCGCGGCGGGTCGGGTCTGGCTCGTCGAGGCCTGGTCGGGGATCAGCGGCAGGGCAGGAGGGGTCGGCGCCGGGTCGGGCAGCTCCGGCAGGGGCCTCGCGAAGGGATAAGCCGGGCGGGGACGGCCTGGGGGCGACGGATGGCGACGGATTCTGTCCGGCCGAGGCGGCGGCGGTGGGGCTGAGGCGGCGGCAGGAGGAGGCGGGGCAGGAGGCGCCTCCCCTCCCTCCTCACTCCTCCCCCCTCCCACCCAGGTAAGATGGCGGACCGGCCGGGACTCCACTCTCCTCGCTCACACCCACCGCCCGGGAGGGGCGCCAGGCGCTGCTTCGACTCGGGAGGGCACCAAAGTGAGGAGAGAGCGGGGGTGCGCGCGCCACTGCGAGTTGGGCCGTTGAGCGCGTGCCGCCCCCTCCCCTGCCCATAGAGGGCGCGCGCCACTGTGACCAGCCAGCCTGGCTGCTGCTGCTCCCCTCAGAGAGCGGGCCTGGCGCGCGCTGCGAGCGCTTCTCCCTCCCCCTCCCTTCCCGCCTGGTCTTTATCGCGCGCGCCATAAGACTGACCAACCAACGGCCGGCTTCTGAGTGCGTGGGGGAGGGGCGGTCTCTGGGAGGCCAGGGAAGGGGCGAGGGAGGGAGGGGGCGGGGAGGCAGGGAGGGGGCAGAGGGCGCTGCAAGGGGGAAACTAAGGGGCACTGAGTTCATGTGGGGAGGGGAAAGGGGGCACCGGCTCTTGGCTTGGCTTTGGGGACCCAGGAAGGCACCAGGGTGAGGGGCTGCCCGCCTCTGCCCGCCTCTTGGCTTTGGGGGGCCAGGAGAGCACCTGAGTGAGGGGCTGCCACCTCTTGGCTTGGCTTTGGGGAGCCCTGAGGGCACCAGGCTCAGGGTGAGGGGCTGCTGGCTCTTGGGTTTGGGGGGCCAAGAGGTCACCAGGGTGAGGGGCTGCCAGAGAGTCCGGACTCTAGAGCTTCCGAGGGGTCGGGGTGGGAAAAGGGCATGGAGTAAAAGTCGGGAAAAGTTAAGTCTTTATTCATTCATTTATTCATTCACTGCCATCAAGTAGAAAGCTCTGTAAGAAGCAGGTTTTCTGAACATGGAGCCTGAACAGGGACAGGAGGGCACTCCAGTGGGTGATGAGGGAGCAGAGAATCCGGAGGCCGTGTCGGAGAGACCCAGCAAGGAGATGGTGGCCGAGGCATCGGTAGGATCAGAACAAGTTGCAGAGGAGAATTTAGTAGAAGACAAGGAATGGCTGGTTGATGATGTGGTTGAAGGAGAGGTGGGAGCTAGTAAGGATGAAGAGATGGCAGATTCAGGTCAGAAGCAAGGAGAAGAATTGGCTAACGTAGAAGAGATTGAAAGAGCATTGGGAAATGGTGAGGCTGAAGACATGGCAGAACTAGATTTGAAGGAAGAAGAGTTGGCTCAATTAGATAGTGGGCTTGCTGAGGATGAGGTTGAAGGAGAGACAGAAGTGGGAACTGGTGAGGCTGAAGAGTTGGCAGAAATAAAGGAAGAAGAAGAGGAGTTGGCTCAGTTAGATGATGGACCTGCTGAGGATGAGGTTGAAGGAGAGACAGCAGTGGGAACTGGTGAGGCTGAAGAGTTGGCAGAAATAAAAGAAGAAGAGGAAGAGTTGGCTCAGTTAGATGATGGGCCTGCTGAGGATGAGGTTGAAGGAGAGACAGCAGTGGGAACTGGTGAGATTGAAGAGTTGGCAGTTATAAAGAAAGATGAAGAGTTGGCAGTTATTAAGGAAGAAGAAGAGTTGGCTCAGTTAGAGAATGAGATTGAAGGAGAGACAGCAGTGGGAACTGGTGAGGCTGAAGAGTTGGCAGAAATAAAGGAAGAAGAAGAGGAGGAGTTGGCTCAGTTAGATGATGGGCCTGCTGAGGATAAGGTTGAAGGAGAGACAGCAGTGGGAACTGGTGAGGCTGAAGAGATGGCAGAAGAGGAAGATGTGTTGGGGAAGCAGGACCAAAAAGAAAATGTATTTAGTGAAGAAGAGAAGAGGCCTGAAGAAGAAACTGGGGAAAGAAAAATGTCTACAGAAATGGATCAGGGGGAGGCTAGGGAAGTGCAGTTGGAAGAAAAGGAGATGATTGGAGAAGGTAGAGAAATGGCTGCACAAGAGGCTGAGATGACTTTGGCAGAACAACCTATGGTGGATGATGGGGAGGAGAGTGAAGACAAAGGTGGTCAATACGGGAAACTTATAGAACAAGATGAGAGGGAGAGTGAGGTGATAACAGGCCGGGAAGAAATAACATCTGCAACGGGGGAGACTGAAGAGGCAGAGGGAGTTCATGGAGGAGCTTTTGAATTAACAGAGATTCAGGGAAAGGATGACAAGTTGGTAAGACTGACCCCGTCAAGGACTGTAAAGGTAAGATTTGAGACAGAAGATGTGGCACCTACAGTGGATCAGACGGAAACTGAGGACACAGCCTCCGTAGTGGATCAAGAAGAAGCTGAACAGGAAGAAGGAGAAGATGAATATAGGGCTGAAGATGTGACAGTGGATGAAGGAGACATTGAGGAGGCAAATCAGGGGGAGTCTGATGAGGAGATGGGAAAAGTGGCAGTGGCAGATCTAGGTAAAATTGAGGAGACACCTGGAAAAGATCAGGAAGAAGTAAACTTAATGAGTGCAGAAGGAGATGTGTCAGCAGCAGTATCTGAAGAGAAAGTAGAAGATTGGGTGGGGGAGAGCCTGGGTGGGGAAGAAACTAAGGAAGATGTGACAGCAGCAGATCAGGTACAGGCTGAGGTGGTGACTGGAAAAGAAGAAAGGGTACGAGTAATTGATAAGGAGGAAGCTGAAGAGGTCCTGCAAGCAGATCAGGACAAGGCAGAGGAGGTGTCTGCAGAACAAGATGAAGGGAAGGTTGAAGATCTGGTGGGTGAAAGATGGGGAGAGGCTGAGAAGATTACTGCAAAAGAAAGTGTGATGAAACATGTTTCAGTTGAGGTAGTGTCAGAAATAGGTCAAGAAAAAGGAGATGAGATCTCAGCAGTAGATGAAGGAGAAGCAAAGGAGAGTGAGGAACCACCAAAGAGTGTAGCTGGAACTGAAGAAGAAACATTGGTAATTGTGCCTATATTTTCTTCAGCTCCAACTCTGGAGGAGGCTAGCCTAGGAGAAGAAGAGATTAAACAAGAATTGAGACAAGATAAGGTTGAAGAGGTGACACGACAAGAAGAGAGAGAAACAGATCTAGAAGCATTAACTAAGGAGGAAGTTCAGTTGGGGAGACCACCAGAGAAGGATGCTAAGGATAAAATTGAAGAGGTATCAGTGGTTAAGGGTGAGTCTAAGCCTTTGTTGAGATTGGCTTCAGCAGAAATAGCTGCTGTTTCTCAGCTACGAGAAGAAGCTGAAAAGGTGTTGAGTCTTCCTGAGGAGAGTTTTGTGAAGGTGCCCTTTCAGGAAAAGGAACTAGTTTGGGAATCAACAGTGAAAGAAGAGTTGACAGAATCAGCTGAGGATGCTTTGAGAGCAAGTTCTTTTGAAAGAATATCCAGATGGGACCGGGAAGCAACTGAGATGTTATCTAAAGAAATTCAAGCAGAGATTGCAACATTGGCCACAACATTGCAACTTGGAAGAGGAGTATTATCTGATATGGTCTATGGCCAAAGTGAACTACAATCAGAATTTGCAAAATATAATCTGAAGGTAGACAAAGATATTAGTAGGTCAAGAATCTCACCACGTTTGTCAAAGGCTGTTGATTCAGAAAGACGAGAATCAGTTCCCAAAAGAAAAGGGAAGATCATTTCAGGGTTGGCAGGGCTACGGCAAGGACCAGCAGTAACATCTTTTCAAAGAGCTACCAAATCAGCAGGAGCCAGTCAAGGACTCCAAGTGGCACCAGGTTTAATTGTGACTCATTTAACAACACCGGCAGAAAAAAATAGGTTGGCAGATCAGTACCGTAAGCCATTAAAAGAGGGATGGGTTGAACAGAAGGAGGCAAGATCAGTTCCATACACACCTGTAAGGGTTAAGGTGGGTCAAGGACCAGTTCTCATAGGATACAGAATAGGGCGGGAAAGAGTGTCAAGTTTCTCAGGACAGGGCAGAGAGTTCAGAGCTCAGCAGGTTCCGATATCACCTGATGAAGGGCAGGCAGAGACACCAAGCCCAGAACTGGAACTTAAAAGGTTGGAGTCAGTGGAAAGTGATATTAGTGACTTAGATCAACAACATTTGGGGGAAGTACCATTGTCATGGCTGGGTAGGCCACTGACACAACCTTATGACATGCCGTCGTTGAATTCTGCTTGGACTGCAGGGTTAGGGCCAGGTCATGGGCTTTCTAAAAGTGCTCAACGGTTAGGAATACAAAAACGAATTGACATGATGGTGGAAGGCCGTGGGAAAAAGTCACCAGATCAGAGTCCTCCATCACCTATGTCTCCGAGAAGGATATTTGGGCTTGCAAGCAGGTCAGCAGATGTGCACTGGATAAAGGATGTTTTGGGATCAGAACCGTCTCCTGTCTCTTTGGTAGGACGTGACTCAAGATCAAAAGAAAGTAGTCCTGGCTTGACAGCAGAAAGACAAATCCCTGGTCTGTTAACAGGGAAGCGGGCACTGAAAGACTGGCGAGATGGAGTGATGGGCATTGCAATTAAGAAATACAAAGCAATGAGACTTGCAATGTGGGGTGAAGGCCCAGAGGGTTTGCATGTAAAGGGAGTGAAGGCAACTGTGAACACGGACAATGTTCAGGCAAATCTTGTTCAGACTAATGACATTATGGAGCAGACTGAGCAGAAGTTGCTGAGAATGGCTCAGCATGTACAGCTTGAGGATGGGCCGGGCTTGGCTCTGCAAGGACAGCGACTGTCAGATAAGTTGGTACCAGGTGTGGGGATAGCAGAGTCAGTGCATGGACATAGAGCATCAAGGTAGCCATTAGGTTTTCATTAAACTTCAGGTTGCAATGGGTTGGGAGATTTGGCCTCATTAAGAACTAGGGACAGATGAAGCACAATCCAAGGTAGAGTTAAAACTGAATAGTAATAAATAGATTACAAAATCTGAGCTTGCAGGATTGAGGTAGTTTTGTACATAACTGTGAAGCAAGAATGGAGCAAGAAGGGAAGGAGGCGCTAGGACCCTAATGATGAGAGTGACTGGCAGAATATTTATACTTCTTGACGAAAGATGGGTGCATAGGGAAATAAAGGTAAGGTGGACTATGCTGGGAAATGGATGCTGGGAAAATGTAAAGTTCTGGCTTCCTGGGTTTGGGACTGAGGAAGAACACTGTCCAACAACTCAGTAGTTGAAGAATTTTCCTAATTCCTTCTGCTTCCCAGCACCCCAAACAGGTTCCTGCCTCTTTCCATAGGCTGGGATTTGGTAGCTGGTGCTTACATAAAAATTCTCCACTGCAACCTGCAGACTGGCTATTCCCATGCTGTCTGTGTTACAATCTTGGAGAGACAGTGTTTGGTCAACTCTCTTTGGTGAAGTCGGAACCTGAGCTAAGTGGATCAAGTTGAAGGGATCCAGCCAAAGGGACAGAAATGAGGAATGTATCCTATGACAGAGGACCTTCTTTGTCTAGAACTGACAATCTCATCTCATTGCAGGAGTAGTCTTCCCCAGGAAAGCGAAACCCTGGAAGTGGTGTCTGAAGAGCAAGAGCAGATCTCAGCTCACACAGGTACAGGCAGAAAGTAATACAAACTGGGAATTTACTAGCGGGATTGTGCAAAAGGGGAAGGCTGAAGAGGACACAGGCATTTTTGCTGTTTTCCTAAAACCATAATTGGGTTCATTTTTTTTAACCCAATTCATTTTGAATTGGGTTATCATTCTGTGATAAAATACAGATGTTCAGAGACTTTCAAATTGAAAGCTGCAATATATACAAATGTAAATGCTTTTTAAATATATTTATGCACTATGAACATCAAACATGTTATACTCTAGTGGATTCTCAGTTTATAATTGGTAAATTATAAAAGCTTGAAAATTTCTTAATTACCCTTTTTTATTGTGAAGCAAAAAGGAGCTCACCCAACAGCTCATGGAGTCCTTACGTTATATGGCTGCAATCCTAAAGACACGTTTTTGGGAGTAAGACCCTTTGAGCATAATGTGGATTACTTTTGAGTAGACATGGTTAGAACTGGGCTCTATGTCAAAGTCATATGTGGCTTGCAAGTTGCTGTTTGACACACTTGCTAAGACAGTCTTTGCCATTCATTGCTATGTTTGACTGTTCGTTTCAGGAGATCTGATGTATGCTATATCAAAACTACTGCAGTTTAAAACTCAATTTAAAAAAAAGATATATCTGTGTTCCATTCTGGGATGATGCATGAAAAACAATTATTACAATCTTGTTAACCCCCCCACACACATCTAGTTTGATCCTGAACTAGCTAATTTCTGATCCTTCCAATTAGTTCTAGCCCCTAATAGAATTGCTCAGCAGTAGGCTTCTGCTTTACCATTGCTGAGCACTGAACAGTCTTTCTAGGAAACATCTTATGGAAGGAGTGTTCCAGGTTGAGTCAGCTGGTGCAAATAATGTTTTTGTTCATAAACCCAGAAGATGTTAGTAGTATTCTGCTTTGCTTTCTTTGTGTAATCTAAAATTGTTGATGGTTTTTAAACTTTTGGTTGCATGCTTTAATCTTAATCTCTTCTGGTGTTTAGTTGTTTTTATAGTAAGTACAGTATATGTATATATTATAAAATATTATGCTTTACTATGTGTTAATGGTGAATAATATCATAGAGAGCATGACAGAGAGGTGATTAATTTTCCTTATTTAGAAAACCTTTCTTTAGCCTGTTTTTGAAAGTAATACATTTATTTAATGTCAAGTCATCTCTGTTCGCATAATGATTGTGATCCTTCTTTCTGAATCGCTTCAGCTAATTCTGAGAGAGGCAGTCCCGAGCGTAGGCTGGGCTGCCAGGGAACCCAGGAGCTGGACGGCTCGTCCCAGTGGCTGGCTGACCAGAATGAGGCCGGTTCGCAGCATGCACTGGAACAGGACAGCAGCACTACGACCACAAACGAAGCTATTGGGACGAGAGGCAAAGAGCAAGAGAGAATTAAAATGCAGAGCAGTCCTCCCCGACAGCACCATCCACTGCACACACAGGTAGAGTTAGAGGTGAGGGGGATTCCTGGAGCAAGGTCCTGTTGTCATTGGAGAAAAGGTTGGTAGGGAATTGCAGAGGCAATTGGAATAGCTTTTGAACATTTTAAGAAGGTACAAGGGGAATTGGTGCTGTGAACTGAGTAAGAGATGCTCTTGTCTAATGCATTTGGAGCAGTTATTTTCTTTTCTTGAACTGCTGCTGTGTTAATCATCTGCCCTTGTCTGTCCACTCTGACCCAGACTGCATCAGACAGAATGACGGGCAGCAACCCAGTGTCACCAGCCTCATCAGGCTCACCTGCCTCAAGTGGCAGCATCTCTCCACCACATCTCACCCATGACTCCTCTCTAGACAGTCACCTGGGTTTTGATGTTACCAAGACACCAAACAGAACCTTGGTATCAGCTGGAACATACACCTCCTCCGACTTGGCAAGCATGTGGGACAAGTCACATGCAGAAATTGCAGAGCAGGCCAAGCATGTAAGCCACATGTTTCCTTCCCTCTAGCTTGGCTTACATATTAGCATCCATGAGCAAAGCTAATGTGTACTGAGTCCTTCAAGTCTAAAGCACAAGGGAAAGAATGCTTAGAATGAAATAAGTTGAATGCTGTTTTTCAGGAGGCAGAAATTGAAAACCGCATTGCCGAAATGAAGAAAGAAGGATTTTGGTCCCTGAAAAGGCTGTCCAAGGTGCCTGAGCCAGTCCGGCCCAAGGTGCACTGGGATTATCTCTGTGAAGAAATGCAGTGGCTGTCTGCTGATTTTGCCCAGGAGCGTCGCTGGAAGAGAGGGGTTGCAAGGAAGGTGAGTTTCGTCTTTCTTCAAATGTCTATTCTGTCTCTTGCTTTTTCCTCCATGTAACTGTTCGTGGAGAAACAAATGTGATTGCTGAAGCATTCAGAAACTGGTAATTCATGAACCGCTGTAAGTGCTTGTGGGGAGGAATGAAGCCAGCAACATGGTCTCACTGCTGTCCAGGACAAAAGGTTTTATTGTTTTAAACTTAACCCCCTGAGAACATCCGCTTTCTGTAAGTTGCAGGGTTCCCCAGCATCAGATTGGGAAAGTGCGTTGCAGTATCTGTTCTGAGCGTTGGGGAACCCTGTGGATGGGTGTTTGGGCTCCCTGAACCCTCTCCCCTCCGGAAGAGCAGTGTTGTCAGAGCTAAGTTTAAAATTTTTTAAAAAACTTTTTGTCTTAGACAGTGGTGATGTTTCTGTCTTTGCTGTTGTATTACCCCTTATGAAGACAGAGTTGGGCTTGTCTATATGCCAATAAAGGTTTTGGGAAAGAAAGAGTTCGGGTTGTGACACCACAGTTTGGGAACTTCTGGCCTGATTTGTGTCTGGCTAAACTGATTTGTGTCTGGCTATTTCTGCAGTCAGTCCTGTTCACCCACAGTCGTATAGTCCATTGTAGTACGCTCAGTCCCCAAGTTACAGTCACCATGACTTCTGTACATCCACACTGGTACTTTCACACAGTCCGGCTACTCTTTTGCTCTCATGCAGGCACAGTACTGTTCTGATGTGCATCTGTTCCAATTTCCAACTAGACCAGTGATTTTCAACCACTGTGCTTTGGCATGCTGGTGTTCTATGAGACTTTGGGGAGGGTCATTTATGAGTCGGGCCGTTCAAGGATTTGAACCTTCTACCAGCAGCATCTTGTACCTTGACAAGAATCAAGAAACTGATGGTGAACCTTGACAATTTTAGCACCTTGTCAATGTGCTGTGAAACAAAAAAGGTTGAAAGTTGCTGTACTAGAATGTCCCTGGAATGGAACCAAGATGCTAAGGGGACTATCATGATCAAGTGTGGAAAATTTGGCAGTCGCCCGCCCATCACCAACCCAGGTCTTTCAGAATCTGCAAGTCTCCTTGGGCACAGCCTCTTTAAGGTCTTTTCCTAAGGTTATTTTTATGATAAAGCTTAGAAAAAGGAGTGATTATACCACTTATTTTCAAAATGAATGAAAGTAAAACCGATAGAAGTTTAATATTATAAGCAGTGCTTACCAAACTGGTGGGTTACCAGCAAAGCATTTTATGATGTGGCTCCCCACATGGCAGCACATGATTCCCAGGATTGCACTCCTGTTAGGGATGGTTCTTACCTGCAGCCAGTTCTGCAATATTGGGAGATCTGGAGAGCCCTCCAAAGGGCTTCCCGTACCTGCAAAAGCAAAAAACAACAACATTCATTTAATGGTTTTGTTGCAAATACCAGAAGTGCATGGTTTTTTAAAAAGTTTATGGGGAGGACTCCTCAGACTTCCCAGAACTGCAGCACTGCTGCAGGTTAAGTACTCTCCCCCCCCCCTCAGCAGCAGCACCATTCTAGGAATTGTGTTTCTGCTTCCCTCTCTGTCCAACCACAACAGCATAAAAGTGTTCCCAACTCATTTGGGAACCACTGCATAAGGAGAAGGGAACAGGAGACAAGAAGTACAGTTAACATAACCAAATGGGTAGAATGAAACAGTTTTAATTAGTTAAAAATACAATTAAAATGTACAGATATCAAACAATTGCATTATATAAAAACTTTAAAACTCTTATCAATCCAGTACAACACAACTATAAAATGTGTCTAAAATCACTAGATAAGGCAACTCCAAATTAAACCCTACAGGTTCTGTTGATAGCAAGTTCCCTCATGCCTGGCTTACTACCAGAAATACCTTTCCTGAACTCTTTCCTTTCATTTTCCAGAGCAGAGATTCATGGTGCATGTCCCATGCTGTAAATGGGTAAATGTCCCATGCTGGCTTTGGGAGTGTTGCAAAAGTGTCATAAGGCACTTCTGTGCCACTCCTGGCCTGGAGGGGGTGGAGTTAGCCACTGCACAAACATGTGCCAGCTTTCTCACACCAGGGGGACAGGGAGTGGGTGAGTTGTGATGGCCTACATTGGTTAATATTGCACCCCAAGAACACTAACTTTATGAACATTTATTCTTCAGGAGAATTATCATGCATTCTGATTAGATGGCATCAATTCTCCACCTTTTATGTTCCATTTAAAGCCAATGGGCAGCGTGATCCTAACCTGCAGTGGATTAGGCAAGCTAGTTTGCTGTACTGAATTTTGCACAGGTATTGGGACTGCTGCTGCACCACCACCGAGAAGGGGAGACTTGTCCCTTTCTCCACACTAGATCTTCCCCAATTGGTCTTCTCAATCTCAGGAGGTGGGGCTTGTATCTGGCAGTTATGATGGTTCCAAGCCTCTGTCTCTGGGCAGCTGGGAGCATCTTCTGGCTGCTATCATCTATGTACAGTGCTACCTTTGGGGCAGCTCTTGCCATATCTGGGGTAAGGGGAAAACCTTTTTCTTGCTCCATGATAGTGTGGCAGCTGCCCCTATGGAATGCTAGATGCAGTGCAGGCAAGCCAGCCTGCCTGCTCCAGCGCAATTTAGGATTGTGTTGTCATTCACTGAGTTGTTCATTTAAGAAAAGCTCAAGGGTATTGTTCTTACAGTCCACAACTAGGCAAGAGAACTGTACAGTGTTAGAAGGAATATATTTTGTTTGTTCTCACTATTGTGTCCCCACTTTCGTTGCACACAGGTTGTACGTATGGTGATCAGGCACCATGAAGAGCAGAAGCAGAAAGAGGAACGAGCCAAACGGGAGGAGCAGGCCAAGCTGCGCCGTATTGCTTCATCCATTGCCAAAGAGGTCAAGCAGTTTTGGAGCAATGTAGAAAAGGTACATGGGGTATCTGTTTAGCATCTTGAACACATCACACAAGCTTTGTTAGTTTAGTCTGTCCATACTTGAGAATACTGAAACTATACCTCTGTTTTGATATCTCCTGCTATCATGTATCTCTAGTATAACTTTTCTGATGATCACAGGACTGACTGCATGTTCAAAAACTGCACCTGAACTGTTTTTTTTCTTTTTATTCCGAGGGTGGATTTACTGAGATGCCCAGTTTCAGTTGCACCCCTTCATATTTTGTGTACAGTATTCTTTAATAGTAATGGGTTACATCTTTTGAGCTATCTCAAAACCCCCCCATTACAAATTCACTTTTTACATTAAATTTGAATCGTTATCAAATAATGTCTCCATATGACTAAATGTGTGTTTGAAAGGAGATTTGTGACTCCAAATAACTGTTTGGTATAGTGGTGTTTTAGTTTCTTTTTTCTGACCAGCATAGGAAATTTAAGTTGAGCATAGTTTCAGAGAAAAGGAGTAAAAGTGTATGGGTCTTATTGCTGAAGATTTAACACAATGAGCCTTGTGCACTTAGATATGTGATTTTCAATCAGTGTACCATGGCACACTGGTGTGCCACAGATAGTCCTCAGGCATGCTGTGAGAATTTGGAGATTGACATTAATTAATTTAATTAATTAATTAATAGGAAAATTGGGGGATTTGAACAGTTTGGTGTGCCTTGTCAATGGTAAAAACAACTGATGGTGAGCCTTGACAATTTCAGTGCCTTATTAAGTGTGCCATGAGATGAAAAAGACTGAAAAACACTGGTTTAGATAATGCATTTTATTTTAGAGCAAGTTTCACCAGCTTTGGGTACTGCAGACTCCTATTGTGGCCTCACTTATAAGCCCTTCTCTCTCTCAGGTTGTTCAGTTCAAACAGCAATCACGTCTAGAAGAGAAGCGAAAAAAAGCCTTAGATCTGCAGCTGGATTTCATAGTGGGCCAGACTGAAAAGTATTCAGACCTACTAACCCAGAGCCTCAACGAAACCCTTCCAATTGCCAGCAAGACTAGTGGCTCCCATGCTGGCTCCTCTGCCTCCAGTCCACCACCACCCAGTCATCTAACTGAAGATGAAGGTCAGGAACTTAGAACTGAAGTTTTCTATTCTCTGAATTTATTAATCCCAAACCTATCTGACTCTGGGTCAGGATCAATGCTTCTATTAGGAATATATCCTATTTACTAAGTGGGTATGTTTGTCAAACTGCAAACCATTTGGGTCATGACCCGATGTGTAGTAGTGGATCACACAATAATGCTCCATGTTGGACAGCAAAGCATTCATGAGATTCTCTGGAAGATGCTTCCAAGTTGTTCTGGGCCTGAGACCCCCACTCTATGGACCTCAGAATGTCTCAAGGGAGTGACCAGAAGTGATTTCTGGTATGCACCTGCACCTTTTGGGTTGCTTTTGCAGGCGTTTTGGGGATTACAGAGGCCAGTTAAGTTGGCGCAGCCTGGAAGCGGTCTCTGAAGACTTGCAGGAATACTTTGTGGTATGTCCTGACCCACAGTGGAGGACAAGTAGGTTTCTGAAGTGTTTGGAAACTGCTGTGCTAAGCTTTTGTCTCTCAGAATTTCATTGGCGGGAAAAATTCTATGTCCGTTCACAATTCCATCCTACCCACTTTGGAGCAGAGTTGTTATTCCTTTCTATGTGTATCTTCTATGGAATGCATTCAAACCATTGTTTCCTTTTTCAACAGATGGAGATTTCCAACCTCATGAGGAGTCAGATGATGAGGAAACTATTGAGGTGGAGGAACAGCAGGAAGGGAATGATTCAGAAACTCGGCAACGGGAGATAGAGCTTCTAAAGCAGGAAGGTGAACTACCCCTAGAAGAGCTGATCCAGTCACTGCCCCGCCAGATCTTGGAGAATTCCTTTAGTGTATCTCCTTGTGCTTCCAGTTCCAACAGTGATGAAGAGGGGAAGGGTGACAATGAAGAGGAGCAAGAGGAAAAAGAGACCTCCAAGAACCTTAAGGTATATTACTGCTTTATGGACAAATCTTAGGTTTGGAAATCTGGGGGATTTATATTTAGATTCTGCAGTTAAGGAAATACACATGTTAGAGTTTGGAAGTCGCACCATCAGAAATGCCTTGTTGTAATGCCTTGTTGTAATATATGAGGGTGATTCAATAAATAAGGTGAATTTTTCTGTATAAGGACTTTTAATACAGATAGAAGCTTTATTTTTTTTATTTTTCAACGTAATCTCCCAGCAGTGTCACACACTTTTCCCATCTGTGCACAAGCTTCCGTATTCCTTCAGCGTAAAAATATTTAGACTGATGTCTCAGCCAGTCGCTCACAACACTTAACAATATGTGTGCTGTCCCAACAGATAAGCTCAAAGTCCTTGAAATGTCATCCACTGTCACCCTTCTGTCAGACTGAATGAGGTCATTGACTGATTCATTCACCTCAGGAGATCTCACTTCTGTAGGCCTCCCAGGCCTGCCTTCATCCTCAACACTGCTCCGTCCTTTAAACAATTTTGCCCACTTGTAGACATTTTTTTGGCTGAAACGTGTGGCACCATACACAGTTGACATTCTCCTGTGAATGTCAATGGGTTTGCACCCTTCAGCAACCAAAAACTTGATAACTGACCGCTGTTCAATCCTGGAGCATGCTTCTTGATCGGCCATCCTTGATAATCTGTAAAATTCTCACAGCTTTTTTTGTAATCTGCATAAGAAATTAAAAAGTAGTAAAACAATTAAAATACAAAAGAGTAAGTTTCTATCTGTATTAAAAGTCCTTAAACAAAACACCTTATTTATTGAATCACCCTCGTAAATATAAAATAATCTGTAACTAACTTGTGTCTTGTTTAGGCAGTACTGAAATTCTCTTGCTGACTTGTCTCTTGACAGTTTTTTCCCTCCTGTCTCCAGCAGGAGAAACCAAAGTCTGTTAATCAAAGGAACAAAAAACTGTGGAAACCTGATGAAGAGGATGAAGAGTTTGCTGCCAATGAAGAGGAAGGTGAACATTTCTCTTAGAATGAAGTTAACTAAATATTGCTGAGACTGGTGGTAGGAAGCACTGGAACCAACAGAACAGCTGAGAGAGCCCTGTTGGATGGGACATGTCATTTTTACTTAAGTGCAATGTCATTGGTGTTGTTGTTTAAATAAATAACTCTACTACAGTAAACTTTACTGTTTCAGCTGAAGATGAAGAGGAAACAATAGAGGCAGAAGAAAAGCTGGAAGGAGATGTCGATCACAGCAAGGAACTGGATGACCTGGCACAGGAAGGTTCGGAGACCAATTATGTGTGAGCGAGAGTGATGATGGGAGAATGAGTTTAGGGCTTGCGCTTGTGGATTCTGAGAATCATTACTTCAATTTCTAACTGGTGTTGCCAAATGTCTGCTACGTCTGTGAACCATGATTTTTAGAATTTTTATTCTAGATTTAGATTTTTACTCTAGACTAGAATATGCCCTGTTGCAGCTCTCTTGGAGTATTCCAAACATCTCCACCAGCCCTGCAGTCCTTAATATCTGAATTTATTGGCCAACCCTGCTTGCTGGTGAATTCTGTTTGGTCTGTATTGATTGTTCTTATGTTCTCTCTCCAAACCATGGGAAAAGAAAGCTAGAGGTGTTGATTTGAACTCATGTATTGGTTAGGTGAACTCAGCAAGCAGTTGAGCAGTTCCCAAACTCAGATTTGCAACCAACATTAGAGTCATTATAAAACCAGAATGCTGTTTCCATACAAATATAATGCAGTATGGTCGGGGGAGAATAGCACTCCTCAGTGTCTGTGGTTATAACATGAAACATTCTTTTCCTTTGGCAGGTGAGTTGCCTATAGAAGAGCTGCTGCAGAAATATGCTGGTGCCTACGCCTCTGACTTTGAAATGGAGGAGTCAGACGCTTCATCTGGGGCATCAGATCCCATCATTTCTGAGTATGAAGAGGAGTCGGAAGAAGAGGATAGCAGTAGCCAGTCAGGTATAAGAAACTGGGAAAAGGCTCCTAAGACTTCATAATATAATGGAATCATGGATAGAATGGCCACTTTGTCTCAGAAATTGAACTCATTTCTCTAAACTGTTCTCATCTCACCCATAGATTTTGAAGAAATGTAAAATGTTTGATGGAAGCTGAGGAATGTAACTAGTGAACTACTGTTTAGGGCAGGGGGGGCCATAAATTGCTCATCCTAAATATACTTGAATTGTTGCGGACAGATTGATTAGCTACTGGAGCATCTATAGAGATTTGTCAAGCATTCTGCTATTCTGGAAGGAACATTCAATTCCTCAGTTTGAGAACAAATCAAATGATAGCATTTGAAAAATCAGTTCTAAAATTAGATTCCAGACCTGTAAAGGGGATGCTTAAGTGGATTATTACAGGATGATTCAAAATAAATGGGATAAAAAGGCAAGCAACCTTACATCTTTTTGTCCCATTAAATTTGAATCACCCGGTATATCTGCATTGATGACATTCAAAAATCTGTAGCTATAGGTAAGAAGACTGTCTTCCTGCATAGTTTCTTTGCAGTTATGTATACTGAATGCTATCTTCCTTCATAACACCTCTTCTTGCTTTGTCTGGAAAATGACAATTGCATGATAAACTGAATGAAGAACTGCAGGCTGCCAAATGGGGCTGCCAGTATCCACTGGCCTTATGCCTGCAGTATTTCACTCAGAGCCACGGTCCTCTGTCTCTCTACTCAGGTCCCATTATAGTCAATAGAGCTTACTTCCAGGAAAGTGTGGATAGGATAGCAGCCTCAATTTATCATGCAATTGTCATTTTCCATACAAAAAAAGAAGAGGTGTTATGCACTGCCTTACCTGGAGGCTGTGGAGTAAAGGGAGCACTATGGAACATCATGGTCTCTGAGCAAGGCTGGCTGAGCTACATCCCAGTGCGCCATGCAAAATCCATTCTTTTTTGAACTCTGATCTTGGTGGGTGGAATGTCCATTTTTTTTACTGCTTCTCTTCTGTGCATAGAAGGAAGTTGACAGGTAAGTCCATACATTCTGTTCTGTATGCCCAAATGAGACATCTGCTCTCAACCTTGTGGCATATTTCTTAGTAAAGTTCACATAACTTGATTACTTTGCTGGCTCTGCAGAACCAACTTTAAGAATGAAACACTTTTCATTTTCGCAGCACTAGTGCCAAATATCATACCTCAGAGAGCATACATGCATAGTCTCAATAGGCCCTTGTTCATGCAGAAGCACAGCTATAGAGTTGTCTTTTGGTAATTGTAGTTCACAGCATTTCAAAAATCAAAGAGAAGATCTTGAACTTTCCAGAAACTGAAAACGGCAACACTTTGATATGTGGAACAGGCATCATTTATCTTGATATCTGCAGCTTTACTGTTAGCTTCAAATTTTTTTAGCTAGCAGGGTACAAATGCCTTTTTATCTTGCAAATTCTTCCTGTCACACAAAGATTTCTGCAGGTAGACCTATGGGAATAGGTCTAGTGCTAAAGTTGGTGCATACTCGCTCTCACACGCACATACCGAAACACGCACATACCGAAATGTGTGCAAATCAACATAAGGGAGGAAAATTTTAGTGTGTAGAACAGCTGATTTAGGTTGAAAAAGCAGAATATGTATTGGATGAATATCTGAGTATAAAGATGGGATGAACAGATTTAAAAAACAAAGCTTAAGAAAGTTTATTTGCAAAATATATTTGCAAAATTGTGGGTTGGCATGTAAATTTATATTGCAGCTTTACTCACAAGTAGGGAAACTTACCATAATCTAGTGGAAAGGACAGGCTGAGAGCAATCCAAGGACACCAGAAGGGTCCTGATCCAATGAGCAAAGCACCCCAAATGACCCCAAAAAGAAGTTCCCTCCTTCCCCTTTGCATTGAGCTCCATTGAAAGTGTGGAAGGTCAGTCCAGGGGTGCAAGGCTTTCAGAATGACCCTGATCCCAGACACCTGGAGCTTATAAGTGTTCCAGAAGGCAGACCCTCCCCCCCCCCAACACTGAAAATGATAAAAACAAGCTTAACGTGCAATGCAATTTTTTTTTTAAAAAAAACAACTTATTTGTAAAAATAGTCCAAACTCACCTTCTCCCTCACCCTGAGCTTAATGTCCCTCTTAATGTTCCTTTTCCCTCTGGCATTTTAATTAATGCTTTTGGTGGGATGGTTAAAGCTGTTTTAATTTTATTTTTATTAATATTTTTATCAGATGTCCTCTTTCTCCAAGACATTTTTATCCTTGTATTCGGGAAGAAAAATCTTCATTGCCGTCCTTTTCCTTGTGAGCAGGCAGCCTATAGCCTGTTTGGAATTAATAAATTATGGCTTCAAGCCTAAATACACTTTCCTGGTAATAGCCCCTTTGAAGAGTCTGGGGAGTTGGGGGTAAGGGAGGTCCTGTGGGATTGGGGACGGGGGTGGATGGGAGAGAGGGTGGGGACTTGGGGAGGGGCAGAGTGATCATATGTCCCCCTTCTCCAGGACAAGTCCTCTTCTTTTAAAAACCTTATGTCCCAGGTTGAGGGTAGGAAGTTTGACAAGGGGATCCTGGACAGATTCCAAAGATTGAAAGGGGGTCCCGGGCTGAATTGGCAGAAGACCACTGGATTATATAGTGCGTTTTTGTCTTAATGTTGGTGCTTTTCATTTTAGATTCCATAGAAGAGGGAGAGAATGAGCAGGGTGAGAGTGAGGATGATGTCATTGAGGAAGAACAGGAAGAAGAAGCTTCAGTAAGCCAGGAGGAGGACTTTGGTGTTGAATATCTGTTGAAGCACGATGAGGACCGTGGGGGTGAGGGAGACAATGATTCAACTCCAGCCCCAGGGCCTAAGAAGGAGATCACAGACATCGCAGCTGCAGCAGAGAGCCTGCAACCCAAAGGTTATACCCTTGCTACTACACAGGTGAGATCATGGGAATCTCTTGAAGTCAGTGGTTTACAATTGGAAGTAAGTGGGGTGACATAGGCTCTCTTTATTGTCCTTTGCTCATGCAGGTCAAAACACCCATTCCTTACCTGCTCCGAGGCACTCTGCGAGAATATCAACATATTGGTTTGGATTGGTTGGTCACCATGTATGAAAAGAAACTTAATGGCATTTTGGCTGATGAGATGGGACTTGGCAAAACGATCCAGACCATCTCACTGCTGGCACATTTGGCCTGTGAAAAGGGTGAGTGGGACTCTATGGGAAGAGGAGGAAGGGTGAAAACACACTTTATGGAAAAGATAGGGAGAAATTCATAGACTGCTAAATCACCAAATTTGTGGAGTGGTAAGGTTGAGATATTTTGTACTGCTAGCATTTAGTGCCTCACTTGCCCTGAAAGATATCTTTGTGGACTAAATGAATAATGGAAAAAAAACTTTGGAGTAGACTGAGCTGGATTGTATGTAGTATGTGGCTGAAGGATGAGTTGCAGTGGCATTCTTGGTCTCTGGAGGCATATACACTTCTCTATGTGTTCTGCAGGCAGTTGGGGCCCCCATCTGATCATTGTCCCTACCAGTGTGATTCTGAACTGGGAGATGGAGATCAAGCGCTGGTGCCCCAGTTTCAAGATTCTCACATACTATGGGGCTCAGAAGGAGCGTAAGCTAAAGCGACAGGTGAGAGGTTTGATCTCAACAGGAATTGAAATGTTTTGTCACCAATATAAATCACTTGAACTTAAATCCTACAGTTAACTGTAAAAAGAACTGTAAAAAGACAACTGTAAAAGTATGATTGGAAAAAAGGAAAGACAGATGTAAGTTATTCTTTAGAAATATATTGTGTGCTATGTATTTTTCACTTGAAGATTTTAAAGGTGGTATTTACTTCTTTATTTCTAAACTGAAATCTAAAGGAGAAGTTGACTTAGTTGATAATATCAGCATCTGTGAGGCATTCCAGGAACCCAGTGGATGCAGAGTTTTGTGTTAAAAGCAAATAAAAGATATGGGGCACAATCATAACCAAATTAACTCACCTGCCATATTTTCCCGTGATGGTGTGGGGGAAGTCACCATATGCATGTGCACTGCCCTAACCCTCCCCCCCCCCGAGTGGGACAGCTTTTGTGACACCACAGGTCAGCACAGGACTTATGCTGGCCTTATTGCAGCCTTGGTAGCATTCAGCTGGGAAGCACACCTGTCCCTTCTCCCCCCAGTGCATAAGAAAGCAAAGTGATAATCCTAATTGCTTTGTATTCTGTCCTGCGCTCCAAGCATGGGAAGGCAGGGTCTTCCTCCCGGCTGACAGGAAGCTCTTCTAAGACCAGGATAGGGAGGTTGATTAATTTTCTGACTGCCATTTTACTATGGTAAGCAGGATATTTTTAAATCTAAAGGGATGTTTATCATTAACTTAATGGACCAGCCTCATTCGTGTTGAGATAAAACCTTGGGTGAAAAATTCACTGATAATTAGGTTATACCTGTAAATTAAATTGTACATTAAAAGCAGTTGTAAGATAAGAATGAAAGCCGTGATTGATTTTAAAGTGGTATTGGACTCTGATTATTGTTTTTAATAGCCTATATGAAATGGTGTGGTGTTTGTAAGCTAGTTTGTTATGCTAATGAAGAGGCAATATTGTGTTTTTAGAGAAGGTGAAAGATTATCCTTGAGGTGATTGTAATGTTGGTTTCATCCATGTCTACTTGTTGAAAATGTAAGTCAGCAAAAAGAATTACAGAGAAGTTTGGAAAATGACTAAGAGTGGTATGTCTGGGAACACTTGGCATCAAATTAATCCAAGTGAGAGAAATTGCCTAATGTTGTACAAGTACAAATAATATTTCAAGTGTGTATTATATTTGTCTCCATTTTGGGGGAAAACCTGATTGTGAATCTTGTACAAATAGATCATGCTCTAGTGTTTTGTAGGTCAGGGCATCTATCAAAGACAATATATGGAAAAGTTTCAGTTACTAAATTGCATAGGGGAGGCTTGTATCCGTGGATCTGGCTTCACTTAATCTGCAGATCATGGATCTATGGCCCCCTCCCTGATATATTTGCAAATCAGTGATCTAAGCTCCTCCTCCCCTGCAGAGGGTTTTCTGAGCCTCACAAAGGCCCCATATGAAAATAAATTTACCTTTGTAATTTATTCCTTAAGGCAGGATAGAGAATGGAATATGGAACTTCTTGTCTATTGGCCACATATTAATCCTGCACTATCTGTATTCAGGGTTGGACAAAACCCAATGCCTTCCATATCTGCATCACTTCATACAAGCTGGTCCTACAAGACCACCAGGCCTTCCGACGCAAGAATTGGAAGTATCTTATCCTGGATGAGGCTCAGAATATAAAGAACTTCAAATCACAACGTTGGCAGTCTTTGCTCAATTTCAACAGGTTCGGATTGTACAATGCTGCGCTAGGGACAGTCTAGGGCAGTGTTTCTCAAAGTGGGGGTCAGGACCCCTTTGGGGGTCACCTAGAGCTTTCCTGGGGGTTGCCAAAAGACCCCTCGTGCAGGGGGCCAGGTCAGGCTTGCCTGACCTCTGGCTGTAGCTGCACGCGCACTGGGGCTGACTGACAGCCTCAGGGCCCAATCCTATGCATGCCTACTCTGAAATAAATCCCATTATAGTCAGGAGGCCTTTACTCCCATGTAAATATGGATAGGATAGCAGCCTCAGGGCCCAATCCTATGCATGCCTACTCTGAAGTAAATCCCATTATAGTCAGGAGGCCTTTACTCCCATGTAAATATGGATAGGATTGCAGCCTCAGGGCCCAATCCTATGCATGCCTACTCTGAAGTAAATCCCATTATAGTCAGGGGGGCATTTACTCCCATGCAAATATGGATAGGATTGCAGCCTCAGGGCCCAATCCTATGCATGCCTACTCTGAAATAAATCCCATTGTGTTCATAGAACACACATTTCATTTGTAACAATGAAAATACGTCCTGCATATCAGATATTTACATTACGATACATAACAGTAGCAAAATTACACTTATAAAGTAGCAACGAAAATAATTTTATGTTTGGGGGTCCCCACAACATGAGGAAGTTATAAAGGGGTCACGGCATTAGGAAGCTTGAGAACCACTGGTCTAGGAAATTGTGTCCTTCAGTTCTTATTCTCTTATCATATTTGTGTGTTCTAGTCAGAGGAGGCTACTGCTGACTGGAACTCCTCTCCAGAACAGTTTGATGGAGTTGTGGTCCCTCATGCACTTTCTGATGCCCCACGTCTTCCAGTCACACCGTGAGTTCAAGGAGTGGTTTTCTAACCCACTGACGGGCATGATTGAAGGCAGCCAGGAGTACAATGAAAACCTGGTCAAGAGACTTCACAAGGTGAGTCAGACAGGAGGCCCTACACTAAAATTGCATAGAAGACTCATGCAGTAGGATGAGCTTTGAGACTGAGGGTGCAATCCCAACCAATTTAGGCCAGCACAAATCATCCAGATCCCTATTCTGCAGTGGTGTAGGGAGTCTTGCGCATAGTCTGTGCACTGGCCTAACCTCCCACCAGGAGTGGCACTTAGAAGTGCCTTATGGCACTTTTGCAACTCTCTCAGGCAAGCATGGGATTTGTTTCAGCCTAAGTGGGAGTTTGGATTACAATCTTTTATCTCTCTGTCCTGTCCTGCTGCTAACAGGTACTACGGCCCTTTCTCCTACGAAGAGTGAAAGTGGATGTAGAAAAGCAAATGCCAAAGAAGTATGAACATGTCATCAAGTGCCGGCTTTCCAAGCGCCAGCGTTATCTCTATGATGACTTCATGGCTCAGGCTACGTAAGTATGAAAAACAAATTGCTGGAAAGCTCAGGATGTATGGTTGCATGTGTAGAGTGGGAGCCAGGATTGTCAAGCTCTCTGTTAAGAGGGTATGAAGTAGTTGCCAGAAACATATAGGGCTAGAAGTTAGTTAGTTCCCTTTCCCTGACCCCAGGATTCACTCTGGCTTCTTATTGTACCCATTTCTTCCACATCCCTTTTCCTCTTTGAGGTCTGTAATGATAGTCCTTCCTATCTCTGGGTATGGCTGACACTCTGTGGCTGGTTTCCCTTTCAGCACCAAGGAGACATTGGCAACTGGGCACTTCATGAGTGTCATCAACATCCTGATGCAGCTCCGCAAGGTCTGCAATCACCCCAACCTCTTTGATCCGCGGCCCATCCATTCACCATTTATCACAGAGGGAATTTGCTTCAACACAGCTTCCCTTGTGCTGCATGCCCTTGACAACAACCCTTTTCAGGTAGGTGCTCCCCCACTGGATTGGTGGAACAATAAAGTTGACCCATTTGGCGTCACCATGGTAGGAGGTGATACCTTTCTTTGGGGCAAATAAAAAGGAGCAGGTGGGAAAGCCAGCTGAAGTGTTGGCCTGGCTCTCATTTCTGGTATGTGGATTTTTTGTCTTGCAGCATGTGGACTTAGGCATTTTTGACTTGATCAACTTAGAGGGCCGTGTGACCCGTTATGAGACAGACACGTTTCTACCCAAGTGGAAGGTGACAAGGAAACTGATAGAGGAGATTGCTGAATCCCCAGATCCTCCTCCCAGACCCAAGCCCGTCAAGATGAAAGTGAACAGGTACCTGTGACCCTTCTCCTCTCTTCTGTGGGCTGCTCCAAGGTTCCCCTCACAGTCCCGAGATTCCTGCAAAGGCTCACATCCTCTGTCCTGGATTCTGCAGCCCTGGAAGACGCTGACAAAAAGAAAAGAATTATATATATATATATATCTACAAGTTTGTGCATTGTGTATACAGACTTACATAGCAAAACAGTGGCTAGGAGTGAGGGACACCCACAATCAGTGAATTCCTAGAATCTTCCCCCAGTCTAAATTGATTGAGAAACTGGCTAATGAGGATTGCTAACAAGTATGGAGATTTCACATAGGCAAGACGGGGAGCGCCATCTTGGGTGACATTCAGAGAGAAAGGTTGGATATAAATAATTACCCAGCCTCTGAGTTTGTCTCCCTATTTCTTTCAGGATGCTGCAGCCAGTCCCCAAGCCAGAGAACCGCACTGTGGTGCTGGTGAATAGTCCTCGTCCTCCAACACCCCTACACAGACCCATAGCCCCTGTGCTTCCAGAGTCACTGACATCTGCTCTGGCCCCTATCCAGCAACCAGGTCCAGTCTTGCCAGCGCCTGTCCAGCCACCCACACTTCCTCTCCCTCTCCCTGTATCCGTCCCTGTGCCCTCCTCACCAGTGACCATGTCGATCTCAGTGCCTCCTTCTGCCAGACCACAGACACCAACTCTAGTGCCTACCCTGAGCCAGAACAGCACAGCTGCTGCCCTGCTGCAGACCCAGACATCTGCTCCACAGGGTAAGGCTGTAAAGCTCAGGTCTATGGGGAAGGGAAATGTTCACTCTTAGTTGAACACCAGCTTCAAAGTTCCTCTCTGAATTGAAGCTATTAAATCTGTAGCTCTCCTGGCTGCAGAGAAGAATTCTTGTGCAGAGTACTGTAATTCTGGATATTTCCATATGGCTGGGAAAGTGATGGGTATTTTTGGGAAGGGCTAGTGAAGGATTAAAGATGCAAGTGCAAAAACCTCTCCCCTTCTGTCTCATTTAGATTTATTTTGTAATCTCTATTTATGGGAATAGGTATAGGGCAGATATAGATGTAAGCTCTTATTAGGGTGGAATCCCAACCTAAGCTGGCACAGCTCGTTGGTCTTCCCGTTCCTGTGGTGACATAGGAAAGCAAGAGCATGCCTGTGCATTGGCCTAACCCTCCCTCAGGAGTGGCACAGAAATGCCTTAAAGTACTTTTGTGACACTCTAGGCCAGAACAGGACTTGTGCTGGGACTTATGCCAGCTTAATAGGGTTAGGATTGTAGCTTCAGTCTCTAATCATTGCTTCTTTTTCCACAGTCCTGCCCATGGTGATGACTACAGCTCAACTGGTCCCAAACAGTCCCTGTCCACTTGTACCACCACCTCCTATACCTACCACTATTACAACCATCTCCTCACATAAGCCTGGTGCAGTGTCAACCCTTGTGGGACAGCAACAGCCACTGCCTGTGGATCCCCTGGCCCTCCTATCTGTGGGGCAGCAGCAGCAGCCATCTATTGATCCTTTGAGACTACCCTCTGGGGGGCAGCAGCCACCACCTATTGACCCACCAGGCCTGCCCTCTGGGGGGCAACAGCAGTCTGTAGACCAGCAAGGCCTGCCTTCTGTGGGACAACATCCTGTGGACCAACTAGTCGTGTCCACTGTGGGACAACAGCAGCCACCCACTAATACATTAGGCATGCCCACCATGGGGCAGCAGCATCTCCCTGCCAATACACTAGGCATTCCCCCTATGGGGCAGCAGCTTCCTGCCTCCAACACGCTTTGCGTGCCCCCTGTTGGGCAACAGCACCCACCCACCAATACACTCAGCATTCCCACTATGGGGCAGCAGCAGTCCCTCAGCACCATTGGTGTGACTCCCATGGGGCAACCACAATCCATTAGCACCTTGGGTGTGACCCCCATAGGGCAAACACAATCCATCAGCACCTTGAGCATGTCTCCTGTGGGACAGCAACAGCCTACCAATCTCGTGGGCCCAGCACCTGCAGCCCAGCAGTCCACCAGCACCATGGGTGCAGGCACAATTGGAGGCATGATAAAGCCTGTCAGCATTCATTCTGCAGTACCAACCTTGCCTGGCTACAACTTTGCAACTGCTGGAGGCCTGCAACAACGGTTCTTGCTTTCCCCAGATATGCAAGCCCGATTACCATGTGAGTATTGAGAGTAGAGGGCTATATATATAGAGTGTGTGAGAGTTGTCTCCATAGCTAACTGTCTTTTTAACCATAGCAGGTGAAGTGGTTAGCATTGGACAGCTTGCTTCACTGGCTAACCGACCGCTCCAGAATGCTCCAGGCAGCAAACCCCTCACCTTCCAAATCCAGGGCAACAAGCTGACGTTGACAGGGACCCAAGTGCGCCAGGTCACTATGCCTCAGCCAGCCCGACAGCTGCCAAGTAGGTAAACCCCATTGTCCTAGTGACATACTTGTCCATTTGGTCCCTTAAGAGCCAAGTGACACAATGAACTGCTTTGCATGATGTGTGTGTTGTTGGACTGTATTATTTGAAACAGCAGGTAGGGGATTCTTACATTTAAAAAGTCTTTATCTTCATTGAAAGCTAGTGTGTTGTGGAGAAGGTTGTAGTTTTAAATACAGTACAGTATATCACAAAAGTGAGAACACCCCTCCCTTTTGATGCCAATGGTTTAGACATTAATGGCTGTGTGTTGAGTTATTTTGAGGGGATAGCAAATTTACACATTTATACAAGCTGTATACTCACTACTTTGCATTGTAGCAAAGTGTCATTTCTTCTGGGTTGTCACATAAGAAGATAAAATATTTACAAAAATGTGAGGGATGTACTCAGATGATCCACTGAGTCCCTTCCAACTCTATGATTCTATTACCTCTGAACACCTGTGATTTGCTGTATTTAGGGAGCTCTTTATTTTAGGTCTCTGTCATCTTCATACACCAGAAAGGAATGAGATGTCGCTTTTTGCTCTCTCAGATGATACTCACTATTTTCTGAACATCTCAAACATTTTTCTCTTTTGCCATTGCTTGGGTTCTTCTAAGAAATTGAATGGAAAAACTTGTAGGCCCTTGTAGGGATTTATATGCTGCAGAATAAACATGAAGGGGATCAGTAACACCAGATCATGTTCAAGTACATGAGATATTTTTAAAATATTTACTCCACCCATCTCAGCAGTCCCTCTAAGCTCCTGATGACTATTTCTGTGAGTCATTCGGTGACCCGAGGGATACAGTAATCTCCAGAGCCTTACCTGGAATAGAGAACCACTCTTTTTTTGGTGGGCTCTCAGCAGGGTGGCTTACATGTTTACCTGGAGAATTTCCACTATCTACTGGCAAAACAGGAGCCAAGTTGGTATAGTAATTGTCTCTTTCTCTCCCCTTCCTTTTTCCTTCCAGGGAATGTAGTTCACCTGGTGTCTGCTGGGGGGCAGCATCACATCATCAGTCAACCTGCACAGGTGGCTTTGATTCAGGCCATGGCCCAGCAGGCGGGGCAGGCTCCGGTTGGAGTGCAGTCTGTGCCAAGTCACCAACCCCCCACTATCCTTCCCATCCCAACTACCAGCACAGCTGCTGCAGCTGTTGCCTCCACAGCAACCATCACCGTTCCCATTGCTGCCACCCAAGGTCAGTGAATACCACAGCTGGAGAGCCAGGGTTCTTGGGTTTTTAGCTCTTGCTCTGGGAGGGGAATTTGGATCAGTGGATTGAGAGGCTGGGTGCCTGGATCCAAGGTTTTGTTGTTCTTGGCCTAGTAAACCTCTTGCCAATCCTATTGGCTGTTCTTCCTTACTCTCTCATTTCTTAACTCTCTGTCTTGCTTATAACTCTATACTCCATTATCTGCCATCCCTCTGCCTAACCTTTGGTCCTAAAATGTCAAAAAATAGTAACTGGAAGAGATACTACTCGCTCTGGCAGCTGAAATCCAGCATCTTTTCACCTTAATTGCTTCTACAGTGCCCTCCTCAGCAGTGAACAGCTCTGGCGTGGTAAAGATTGTAGTGCGTCAAGCTCCTCGAGACGGTCTATTGTCCCCCTCGCCTGGCCCTCAGCAGCCACCTCTGCACCCTGCCACACCAACAACTGCCGCAGCTCTCCCTGGCCTTCCAGCTGCTCTCATGGTCCAACGAGCTCCACTCTCCATGAATCCTGTACCACCAGTTAGGCTGCCCACTCAGCCATTGGTTCCAGTGAGGGCACCCACTCCAGCTCCTTTGCAGGCCCTTGTGAGGCCCATGCTGCGAATGGTACAGGCACCCAATCCCAGCATGGAGCAACAGCTGGGTAAGTCTGTCTCCTAATGCCCCATGAAGGGCTTGAGTACCTAAAAAGGCTCTAGAATTGGAAAACATTTACAAATTCCTAAGTACTGGCCTTACAGTTCTGTGAGACAGCATCAAGATATTTAGAACAGGTTTCGGAAATTGAGTCTCCCCCTCCCCATTCTACTGAAACTAGGAATGCCAAGGCTCCAGTTCCCAAGTGCAAATGGTTGAGAAAACCAGGCATTTGTTTACTGTCACCAGTTCTTGCAGTACCTCTTTTTGTTTCTTTCTAGTTACAGCTTCTCCATCTCCCACAGTGGCGCCGTTTGCTGTTTCTCCAGCTGCCACTATCGCTGCTAGCACCTCTCCTACCATGGCACCCCTGCCCATCTCAAGCCCTGTGCCCAAGGAGGAACCAGAGATATTAATGCTGCGCTCCACAACACCCACACCGCCTCCCCCTTCTGTCCTGGCTCCGAGGCCTAGACGCCAACCACCTCCTCCACCCCGCTCACCCTTCTATCTGGTGAGTTGTACCACCAGGTTGTATAGGGCAGGAAGTGTGGAGAGTGATAGAAATGAACCTGAATGGTTGGTAGAACAGAAGGGCTGAAATTCATCTGACAATATTTCCCTTTTCTGGTCTGAAGGAATCACTTGAAGATAAGCGGAAGAAGCAGAAAGAAGAGCGCCTTGACAGGCTTTTCCGTCTCAACGAGCAGCATTGCAATCTTGTGCCCATTTATGGTACTGAGGTGCTACAGTTCTGCACTCTTTTCCCTCCTTCTCCCTTCTCCTGGAAGGAGGAAGAGGAAAGTGAGGAGCAGACAGTGGCAGCCCAGAACATAGAAAAGGGCTGGAAAGGGGCTAGCTATGCACACTGCTATGCAGCCCAAGTACAAAGGGATCCCCAGCACCTTGAGGCCTACTGGCAGCGGGCAGAGACTTTGGCTCAGGCTATCTTGACACCCCAGCAACGAATCAAGCAACTAACAGATATTATTGAGAGGTAACATTCCCTGAAATTTATAAATTGTTGGGGGGGGGGGGAATGACTGGCAACAAAGAATTGGTGCAGGAATGCACTCCAGGTTTCCAAATTTTTGGAACTTCAGCCAGTGTTCTAACTTTAATCTCTCAAGAGAAGCCCAGGAATATTTTCTCTCTATGGGCTGAGGAAGTCCTTGTATCTCCATTGCTGTCCTTAGCCTTCCCTTATTTCTCTACAGGTTTATTTTCGTTATGCCTCCTGTGGAGGCTCCTGCTATCACCATGCACACCTCTCACCCACCCCCATCGCTCCTGCTCCAGCAGGCTGTTTTCAAGGAGACGCTGCGACAAGAACTCTCGCCTTCTGCCAGTTGCTTGCATCGTATCATCTGCAACATGAGGACTCAGTTCCCAGATCTCCGACTCATTCAGTATGATTGTGGTATGTGCAGTCTGTGTGACACCACCTGGAATGCTATTATTCTAGAACCAGAGAAAATTCTGTATGTATCTCCACAGGCTTGGTGGTCTTTGATCCCATTGCTGTTCCTGGTCCTTTTTCACCCTCAGGGAAGCTGCAGACGTTGGATGTTTTGCTGCGACAGCTCAAGACTGGGGCCCACCGTGTTCTTATCTTTACTCAGATGACCCGCATGTTGGATGTGCTGGAGCAGTTCCTCAATTATCATGGGCACATCTACCTGCGGTTGGATGGTAGCACCCGTGTAGAACAGCGGCAGGTAGGTAATGGAAGCTGAGGATTTTTGAGTGAAGTTGCCAGCCAGTGCTCCCAGGGTGCCAACTTCCCTTGGTAGATAAGTGTAAAGATAAAAAAATTCAAGCAGAAAGATGAGTAAAATGGCATTCAAGAAAAATCAAGTTGCAAACATAAAGTTGCAAAGTGTTAACATTTGAAGTTGCCAGATCTGTGTACTTCTTTCATAGTCTTATGTTGGAGTCTTTTTCTGTAGTGTTCACATTATATGGAGGGAGCAAAATGTTGTCGCAAGAAATGTCTGGGGAAAGTGGGAGTTCGTAGGGATATATTGAGAGAGGGGCTGGAATTAATGGGAGGGAGGAAATATGGGAGTCTTAGAATCCCTGTCTTCAATTACTATTCTTGTACTGGGTAAACAAGTCATTGCCAGTCATTTAGAAAGGCCTGAGGTGTTGAAGTAACCTCTTGGTTTATTGCAGGTAGGCTCGCTTATCAAATCTGATGCTTGACAGCAGTGTCAACAAAGTGCAAATCAGTTTCACAATGCCATCCTAACCTCTGTTTAGTCTGGTACAAGTCCCGGCACATGTCCTTTGCTGGCCTGGGAGTGCCGCAAATGTGCCATAATGCACTTCTGTGTCATTCCTGGGAAGGGTTAGCCCAAAGCACAGACATGTGAAAGCCTCCCCATGCAACTGTGGGAACAGAATGATAAGTTGTACTGACCTAAATTGGGAAGAATTGCTCCCTTAGTGCCCAGTAAGTGGAACAATATACCAAACATGCTCTCAGTTGATGGCTTGCACTTTCTTACGGTTTTATATCCCACTGCAAATATTGTCACATCCAGAATGCCTTGCAGAAACAACCAGAAATGCATTTTGGGGTGTCCAGGACAAAGTAATGGGTTGTGCAGTCCAGAAGAGGCTTCAACCAAGAAAACATTAAAACAGAATGACAAAAATGAGAATTTTTTTGATGAAAAAATGAGAACAGTAAATGAGAGTTTGCTGTATATCTTTCTGGATTCTCCTGTTGATTTGACCTGCCAATTACATTCCTTTTCAGCTAGGAAGTAAAACTGTCTTCTAATCTTGAGTTTTTTTTACTTCTCTTTGACCTGGGTTCTTCTCCCATGCTGGCAGGCACTGATGGAGCGTTTCAATGCAGACAAGCGCATCTTCTGTTTCATCCTGTCCACACGCAGCGGGGGTGTGGGAGTGAACTTGACAGGTGCTGACACTGTGGTGTTCTATGATAGTGATTGGAATCCCACCATGGACGCTCAAGCCCAAGATCGCTGCCATCGCATTGGGCAAACACGAGATGTTCACATTTACAGGTTAGCTGAGCTCACTGTGCCACTGGTGAAAGCAGAAAAATGCTGCAAGACAGCTAGTTTTTGGAGCATTAGTTTGCATATTGACCTTAATATCTTCTTTAGGTTGATCAGTGAAAGGACAGTGGAGGAAAATATCCTGAAGAAGGCCAATCAAAAGAGGATGCTGGGAGATATGGCCATTGAAGGTGGGAACTTCACCACAGCTTATTTCAGACAGGTAACTGCTGACTGTGACTTGGAGCTTGTGTATCTTTTGTCAGGATGATTGGTTTTGTGATGACATGGATTTGATGCTTCATTAATTAGAGCTCCTGAATATTGTGGTACTAAATGGAGGCTTCCTTGTGAGTGGTAAGAAAGGAATAGCTGTCAATCTTTGCAGGAAAGATGGCAAAAGAATCCTGTGACATGTTAAAAACAAACCAATGTGCTGCATTGTGAGTTACCAGAAGCACAAAAGCATCCCTCATGAGATGCACACCAAGTGTTGAGTAGCTCACTGCCAGGGAACCATTTGTAACCTGCTTATTTCTATATTTCTCAGCAAACCATCCGTGAGCTCTTTGACATGCCATTGGATGAACCAACCAAGAAAGAAGGAGAACCTCTGGCTCCCACACAGGAAGAGGAAGAGGATCCCATGGCTACCAAGGAGACACAGATCTTGGAGCAGGTTAGCTTTCTTCACCCAGCCATGGTGCTGAAATTTAGAAAACTCTCATTTTGACAAAGAGCTCTTATTTACACTGTCTGGATATGACTGGCTCACAGGCACTGTGCAGGGCAGAAGATCCTGAGGACATCCGGGCAGCCACCCAGGCCAAGGCAGAACAAGTGGCTGAGTTGGCAGAGTTCAATGAGAACATCCCTTTGGACACAGAAGACAGGCCCAGCAAGGAAGAGGAGGAAGAAATGTCAAAGGCTGAGCAGGAGATTGCTTCACTGGTAGAGCAGGTACAGTCTATAAATGTCAGTGTTCTTTTGTCCTGTGCTTTTCTTTAAGGCTGGAGAGGTTGCCCTGAATGGGCAAGTGCCCAGTGGAAAATTGCAGGAGTGACCAAAGGCACCCACTCCACAGTGCTGTACTGCCTGGCAGAGAAGTCCTGAGGTGTTGCTGGCTGTTGAGGCGGCCAATAAGAGGACAGGGGACTTCCCCTGTGTGCTCTGCCTGCCTACAAAAAGAGCTGCCGGCAACAGGCAGAGGTGAGATGAATCTGATCCAGAGGCTCTCAAATTAAGCAAAATAGGCTAAAATTAAGCAAAGAATGTGTCCCGAGAGGCAGGAACTCATTCTGAGAGAAGGGAATGTCCCTAGGAGAGGAGTCCTTGCCTCTTTAGAGACCAAGTCATGCCTCCCAGAGAGAGTCACATTCCAGATCTCAGGACCTTTGTTCCTCTTCCAGAATACTTTATTCTTAGGTAATAAATTCCCCTTTCTTCCTTCAAACAGATGGTGGTAGATATGATTTCCTTTCCTAACATTTTGCCATTTTTATTAAAGCTTCACATCCCTGTCAGACAATTGGTCCAATTAGCTCACCAGTGTGTACTGTAGTGTGCAGTGCTCTCCAAATCATAGGCCAAGTTTGTAACTGGTAGACCATCTGTTTTGCATGAGTCAGTCCTCATTCATGCAGAGCATGTTTTCTGCCACCAAGCTTTTGGTCCCCTTTGTATAATAAGACCTCAAAAAGGCCCAATTGCCAAAATTATTTTAGAAGCTGTAGGTCCTGAGCGCCATCTTCCTTTTTTTTCTAATGTGGCTGGAACATTTGAAAAACGTTCCCAAACATTTTAGTCCAGAATCTGCTTTTTAAAACAACATTATCAGAAGTACCTAAATTAAAAAATAAAAATCTCACTACCGTCCTCTTTTATTATCCTTTTTATTGTGGTGTGGGTAAGGGCACTTTCTGGATTATTGGTTGAGCTCTTTGTTCATTGGATTAGAACCATCCTGGTGGTCTCACATTCCCCTTCGCTTGGCTGAACCACAGTTACGTACTCCCAAGTAAATGTGCTCAGTTTCGCTTTCCATGGGATTCAATCCAGTTTCCTTGTCAGCTATCCCCTGATCGCAACCCACCAAAAATCAGGTTGCAGCTCTCAACTGCAGGTTTAATATATATCTAAAACTCTAAAGATCTGACTGAAAAGCTTTTTCAACCTCCGGTTTTCTCTCAAGAACTCAATGGAAACTTTTTCCTTCCTTTTCCTCAGTTAACTCCTATTGAACGGTATGCTATGAACTTCCTTGAGGCATCTCTAGAGGACATCAGTCGCGAGGAGTTGAAGCAGGCGGAGGTATGTAACAGGCTGTCCAAAATGAGAGGTATTATATCAAATAAGCTTGGACTGGCTGCATTGTCTTCTAGTTTGAAGTTGATCAGCTTCTAAATCTGATGCAGCTTCTTAAAAGCAGCCAACAGCAACAAGCTCCCAGGCTGTTGTGAGTCCCATTTCTTTGGACTTTCAACCTTTCATGGAGTTTACATGTATTGTGAATTTGTAGAATAAGAGCACTTACGATTTGTTTTGAAGGGGAAGGGCAATTCAGTACTCGGTCTAATAATTATGGGAAGAAGCTGCTTAAAAGCTATCTCTTCCTTTTGCTCTAAAACAAATCAAACAAGTCTGTGGTGTGGCTGACATTACTTGCTAGTAGTAAGGCTGCTACCTCAACCAGCTTTTCTTGGTTGTCCCTAGGAACAGGTGGAGGCTGCTCGCAAAGACATTGACCAAGCTAAGGATGAGGTGGTCTTCAAGTTGCCAGAGGATGAAGATGACAGCCATGTTCTTGAAGAAGTCTCCAGCAAGAAAAGCAAGAAGGCCAAGGTTCCTAACCGAATAACTTCAGAAAGGACAGGCACTCGCATGAGTGAAAGGCTGCGTAACACACGCCTTCTGCCCCGGGATGGGGAAAGTGGAGATGTGGATTCTTCTCAAACTAGGCCAACCAATCTCCGGCATCCCAGAGTAGTCCCTGAAGAGGAAGATATGTCTCAGCATACGCAAGGTGCTGTTGCACGCAGAGAACTGGTGCGGGAGGAAATTCCCACCCAAACTGCTATGCACACTCGAAGGACTGCTACTCGTCGAGAGGAGCCATGGAATAAGTCCCCAGTCCCCGGGGAGAGGGGGCAGAGAACAGCCTCTCACAGAACTGATGCTTCTGGTGACAGAGTTTTGAGAACAAATCCTCACAGAACAGAAGCCCTGCCCATTGGGGATAAGTTGTTAGGCATTATTCCACAGAAGCTAGATCCAGGAGCTGCTGGGGACAGGGTGCTGAGAGGTACCCCATTAAGAACTGAAGCACCAGTTACTGGGGACAGGGTGTTACGAGGTGTTCAACAGAGAACAGATGCTGGTTTGGATAAGGGACTAAGGTCTGGTCAGCAGAAAACTGAAAAACCTCCTGGGTTAAAGCTTCATTCTACCCCTCCTAAGCCTGAGGCACTAACAGCTGAGGCACAGGTCCCCCAGCTGCAGACTCAGGGACTTGGCAAGGAGGCACTCAGGTTAAAAGCAGATGTAAGGGAATGTGAAAAGAAGGAAGCTTCCCAGTTCAGTGTGTCACCCCCTGAACTCCAGGTCCCTAAAAATTTCCCAGGAGCAGAAGGATCAACATTCCAGGCTCAAGATATTTCAGAGGTTGCAGAGAAGTTGATGGATACACAGACACCTCCTGAAGCTGGAAAGGTTATACCAGTGACTCTGGCTTCCATAGAGAAGGCACCAATCCTGGTGACTGCAGTTGCTGCTTCTGAGAGAAAGCTTGAAGTTATCAGTGAGTCAGGCCAACTTTTGTGTGAGCAAAAGGAGGACCTGCCTAAGCCAGAGGAGAATCCAGATGAGAATGCCAGTTGCAGCACTGCAGAGACAGAATCTGTGAACTCTTTAGATGGTGCTCTCAGGCAGGAGTCTGCTCAGGAGGCAGATGGTGTTGCTGAGATGCTAGCCTCGAAAAGCACAGAGGACATCCCTGCAGGAGAAACTGCATCCAGGCTGGTTGCCAGTAAGTCTACCAAAGTAGAGATGCCAGTGCTTGCTTCCTTGAGCTCCTCCACAGCAGCTACCAGCTCCCTCTCTCCCCTGGATGTTCCACCCTTTGTCAAGGAACAAAATGGTTTGGAGAAGCCATCCAAAGCTAGAGACTTACCGTGTCCTATATCCAACTCCTCAGATGAGCCCCAACCTGGAATACCACCTGTAGAGACCGCATTGCCAGCACCAGAGGCCTCCTACAGTGAAAGCAACAGTCTCATGGAGTCATCCAAACAAGGGGAAGGGGTTGGGGGAAAGATGACACAGTGTGATGATGAGCCAAACAAAGCAAAAAATGCAAATGTTGCATCCATTTGCCCTGAAGCTGTCACTTTGCAAGAAAGTCCATCTGCCACAGGAATCTGCCCAGGAGTCCCATCATCAGATGAGAGTCTGTCACCAATCAAAACCCCACGCCGCCGCACCAGTGCTGATGTGCAGATCCTGCAGAGCTGTCAGGAACAAGATGGCCCTGCTGCTAAAGTTTTGCGCAAACTCCCAGGGCGCCTGGTCACAGTGGTGGAAGAAAAAGAGCTGATTAGGCGTCGCCGAAATCGAACACGCAAGTTGGACCTTGCCAACAGCACCATGGTGAGTCCCACAAACAGCTCAGCCCAGAGTGTCTCAGAACCAGACACCTCCCCCTCTAGTAAAGAGTTGCCCCTGCTCCGTGACTTGCCTGCCCGTCGCAGAATCGAGATGGAGAGCCGTGCAGCCGCCAAGGAGAAGGATGATGCCTCAAGAGGAGAGCCGCTTATTAGCCCTACAGAGCCAATCAAACGCAAACGGGGGCGCCCCCCAAAAAACAAGCAGAGTTTAGAGACGCCTGAGCAGCAGAGTTTAGAGACATCTCAGTCTCTCCTTGAGCCAGCTCCAGAGATCAGCCTCCCAAGTAAGGCACTAGAAAAGAAAGTGCCTGAGATGCAACCCCAAGGTAAGAGCCCAGAAAGGAAAGTCCCCGAGGCACCTTCTCCCCACAGTGACTCTCCCAAGAGCAAGACAGAGAATAGTGAGAATGACTCTCCTGTGGAGAAACGAAGGCGTGGCCGGCCTCCCAAGGTACGGGAGTCTCCTACCGTGCTTTCTAATCTTTCTGTTTCTGAAATTCTTCCAACTGTCCCCACAAAAGCTCTGATCACAGAGCTACTCCCCAAGATGCATGAGCAGTTGGACACACCTCCTCAGCCTGCTTCAGTGAAAGATAAAACGCTTGCTGAATCATTGATCACAACTCCCAAATCACCTTCCATCTCAAGAACATCCTCTAAGGCACGAAACCAAAAGCCTTTGCGTCCCCAACCCACTTTAGCAGCAAAGCTGACTCCTAAGGCACAAGAGCTTTCGGTCACTCCACCCAGGCCTCTGTCCAAATCATCTGCTGAACTGTGTGATCCCCCTGCTGCTTCCCCTAGAGCTCCCTCTACAGCAGAACCTTTCACAGAAGTGGAAGAGCAGCCTTCTTCACACTCTCTGCTATGCACATCACCCAAAGCTGCCCTTGGTCCTCCAGCAGCAGAGTCACCACCCAAGCGGAAAAGGGGTCGCCCCCCAAAGAATCCACCCTCTCCTCGTGTAGAGGCACCACCCCCACCCCCCACCTCAACCTCAGACCAAGAGACCTCCACAGAGAAGCAAACTCCAGCTCCTCCAGTCCGCAAACGACGGAGACGAAGGAGAAAGGATGAATTGGGTCCAGCATTGCCTGCTGTCAGCCAGAGCTCATCTGAAGGTGAGGACACCCGGCCTCTCACCAGGCTGGCTCGGCTCAAGCGTGAGGAAAAGCCAGAGTCTGCCATTGAGGGTTTAATTCCACACTCCTTGAAGTCTGCTGTCACAGAGGGTGCCTCCTCAGCTGAGAGTAGTACTTGGGAGCCACCTTCTGGTGATACCCCCACCCGTTCAACCCGCCTCCGGCCTGGCAGCCTTATGCCACCACTGGAACGTGAGACCCAGCGGCGGAAGCGTCGTTGCTCCTTGGAGGGCAGTCGGGTGAGCAACTGCAGCAAGTCACCTGCTCCTCAAGTGACCTCAGAGCAGGAGGGTGGGGAGTCTGAGTCCTCCCTGCGATCCTCCTCGGAATCAAGTGGTAACAAGTCCGCCCAGCAGCCCAAACGCCAGTGCTGTGAATCTACAGGGGGACGTGGCAGAGGGAGGGGACGATGGCAGCAGAGTGGCTTTGCTGACCGTGTTCTCCGTAGTGCAGCAAAGCCAGCCGACAATACTCGCTCTGCCTCCTCCCCCATCCCCACTAAGAAAACAGGCCCCGCTTCCACCTCAGTTGGGGGAATCTCTGGAGCACCCCATCCCTCAAGCGTCCCAGTTACCTCTTCACTAAGTAACAGAGGCCGCAAGCCCAAGACGTGACCACAACATGAGAAGTTATGACACAACTTACCTGTGGGAAGAGATTTGTCTCTCCCTGCACACACCATAAGCAGATTTAGCCCGCCCTGCCCTTCCCATTCCCCTTTGCTCTTCCTCCCAGCTTCACATTGGGGGGTAGCTGAAGGGGCTCATGTTCGCTCACTCAGCCCAGCTCCCTGCATTCCAGACTTGACTGTTAGAGTACTACTTGAAAGGAGGAGAGTGAGCTCAATGTTTCCTTCTCAGTTGCTTTGCTGGCTCCCAGGGGAGGGCAAGGTACTTGTGCTGAAACTGCTCTCTCTCTCTCTCTCTCTCTCTCTCTCTCTCTCTCTCTCTCTCTCTCTCGGTGTGTAGCTCAGCTGTGGGGTCACAGGGAGAGGTGACAGACCCAGCACTTTCTTGATTAATTCTGCTACTTCCTGATCATGGAGTGAGTGTGGGAGCACCTCGAGAGGGTTGAGGACCTCTAGAGTGACTCTGGGGCTCCTGCTGCCCCAAATGTCTCACCAGTTGAATACTATTAGCTGCTTATATCCTTTTAAAAAAGACATTTGGGAGTTAGGTGTCACTACCCTTCCCTTCCCAAATCCTCATGGGATGCTCTCCTGATACAATTAGCTCTTTTTTAATGGCTTTGGGTTGGTTTTTAAAATGTCAGTGACCAAATGCTGGGGCACCTTCTCTAGCTTACCCTCTTGATTGTCTCCCTGCTTATTCCATTCACAGCTTAGGGCCTCTTCAGGCACAAGGAGGTGGGAGAGTTGGCTCCTCTAAAGAAGCTTGTCCCACTTATGCCCTTACTTCTTGCACCACCAGAAGAGATGGGCTCATTTTTAAAGATGTATATTGCTGCCTCTCTGCTCTAAGGACTCAGTGAGCTTCTGAGTTGGGTCAAATCTCTCTCCCTGTTCCCTTACTTTCTGTGTACAGCTCTCATTGTAAAATAGGTTCTTTTGAACATAATCTATGCAAAGGTTATTTTGTATAGGGGAGCACAAAGTTCCCTCCCCTCCCCCACCGCAGTGGGATTAGGGAGTGGCTGTGGGTCTCTGGTTTGGGGGAGGGATGCAGTTGGGGTGGAGGGGGAGGTGTTCCCATGGAGCTGTCTTTCCTACTGAAGCATGTTCAGAACTTGTACAGAAGACCGATGTAATCTTTCTTCGGAATAATGCTATGAATAAAGTGTTAAAAAAAACAAAAAAAGAGGAAAAACCAACTGGGTCTGTGGTGTCTTTTTGTAGTGGAGCCTCCTGGGTTCCTTTTCCTTGCTTCAGGCATCTGAGAAGAGAAACAGTAGCTTAGCTCTGATATAGTACCGAACCCTGCGCAGATGTTGCCATGCACCTATGGTTCAATTGGTCAGTTCACATTTGTGCCAGACTGGTGTGGATGTTCAACTCCATTTCTGACCTTTTCTAATTTAAACCCTGTAGTAGTTCTGCCAAGGTTTGGGTTCAGATAGGACACAAATGGTTGCTTAAGCCTTTCAGAATTGATGTGGGAGATAGTAGCTGTCTACATGTGCATTCTTATATGTGCTTCCATGTAAAAGTTTTGGTTTGGAACGCAAAGCATATGGTGACCCTTAGATTCACAGGTGGGTGGATTCGACCTGTGTTTTTAATTTATGCAAATTAGGCTATTTTTAGATGGGATATCTTAAGGGTTTTCGTAAATACAGCTTTGGAAGGCCCTGAAAATGCTATATACGAGGTGTTTGCAATAAACTAGTCATCGTTGCCACAACTGCTGCTGCCTTGGACGGTGGCTCTTCTACCAACAGGTGGAAGAATGTGGGCCAACCAGTTTGCCATCTGTTCCTGACAATATTTCATGCTTCTGCTGAGGCGTGTCCTTATTTGGACTTGGCCAGGCCCATTTTTAGGCTGCTGTTTCCTTCTAATCTCATTTTTTGTAATCCTCCCTATTACTGCCAACCTTCAAGTAACATTAACACTTTGATGCACAGTTTGGATGCTCAGTAATATGCTTCCCAGTGAATCAGACGAGTCCTAGTCAAAGATGACAAATGACACACAGAACTGGCCAATTCAGTTCTGAAAAACTATAATTGGAATGTCCAGTTTATTTAACATGGCAGTTACAATTGCTGGGAGATCCTTTTGTGAGGTCCAGCAGCTGGTACATTTAGACTGTTTATGCCCAGGATGTAGGCTATGGGCATTCCAGGATTCAGGGTGGAATCCTTCACCAGGTGGTGATCACTGGTAAGCCTTTCAACTTCCATCAGGAGTTTTTAGGTCAGCCAAGCTGTAAATATCAGAGACTCATGTCTCCATCCAGGAGTTGCCCAGGTCTTTCCCTGCTCAGCTTTGTTTAGAAGCCCTGCTCTCAACCACCAGACCACACCTGCTGGGGGTATGTCAGTACAGCTTCTTAGCAGTGCAAATCCCTTGTGCCAACCCAGTAAAGCAAATGTGCCATAAAACACCATTAGTGCCTACTTGAGTGGGAGAGAACGACACCAGTGCACAGTTGCATCAACCTGCAAGACTACATCTAGCCTCTGGCAGCAAAGGATCTCCACAGCTACTGCTGTGTTATTCAGGGTAAGGCCCAGGACTTAATGCTTCTCCATCCCAAACTTCCGTCCTGGCCTACCGGTTTCAATTCTCCCCAATGCTGGAACATTAGAAATTCTGGATTCCCATATTCCCACCTTGCTCTTACCTGTTAAACAGAATCCACAAGTCTTAGCTTCTCTCATACATTATGCTGAAAACCTCAACCTTCTTGATCCATAACAAGTTTGATTTAACATCTAGGATGTGGGATGTAATATTATAATCAGTATATCCTGATCTACTACTGAAAGGAACCACTGAGTCATTTCCAACATTGGTGACCTCATCCACTGAGAGTCTAGGACCAGCCCTAAAAAGGCACAGCCAAGCTGTACTAGAGTCTTGCTGATGTGGGAGTATAAAGCAGCATCAGAGACGCGTGAAAACCAAAACAGGAAAAGACATTTCAAAGGCACAGTGGAGGACCAAAGAGGTAAGATTCTCCCTCAATGTGGGTATATTCTAATTCTCTGGTGCCAACTACTCTTTATTACATTTGTAATAAGCAATAAGCTTTAAAGTGCTACTTGTTATCAGTCTGTTGAGTTGTGGCACCATCAGGGCCAGTTTTTTCCCCCAGGGCTGTTGAGGGAATCTATCTGGATCTTCCAGATCAAACCCCACTGACTACATCCCTATTTCTTGGCCCTAAATTTAGAGTCACTGTTGTAGAGTGCATTCCCACACCATGTGCAACTGAAAGGGCAGAGAGAAATACAACCTCATCACGTTTTAGTAACACTGCATTGTAATGGAAGAAGAGATGGAACTCCACAATGGAGCCCTTCCTAGGGATGGAGTGGAGACCGTTATGATAAACACAACAGGAATCCTGGAGCATGAAAGCCCTGTCAAGGTCTCTGGCCTGCACATGCACAGACTCCGCAATCTGGCCATTGCTAGCATCATCTGTGGCTGTTCGTGCACTGGAGTCCTAGCTCTGATATACGCAGTTAAGGTGAGTGATGTGTGTCTGTCATGGGTATGGGGCAGGGAGGCATGTGGGCTAAGCCGTGGCTGCTTGCTTCTATACCCTTTTCACCAAACAATGGGAAATGAAGGGCAGCCTTCGGGTCCAGAGCAATAGACAGCTCAGCAGAAGTGAAGGGCTGAATGATGCCTATTGACCAGTATGGCTAAATGGAACCTCTGTGTTCCAGAGATATTGTGCCACTGATGTGAACATAAGCACACAATGGGACGCAAAACCTATTAAACTCAAAGGGACATACAGTATTTCTGAGTAAACATGCATAGGATTGTCAAAGGGTTACTGCTTTTGTGTCCTGCCCGGGGTCTTTCTGTAAACATTGTTTTCATTGGAACAGTTTACCAAGGGAAGTGGTGGACTCTTCCTCACTGGGGATCTTTAAGCAGAGGCTTTGTTTTCCTGCTACAGGCAGGGGGTTGGACTAGATGACCTACTGGGTCCCTTCCAACTCTAGGATTCTATGATGTGACCCACTTTGGGCTGAGTTTTGTGGAAAAGTGGCTTACAAATACACTGGGTTCACCTGACTGGCCACTATGGGAAGCTGGGTGCTGGTTTACTGGGATCTGTGGTCAGGCTCTTTAGAAAATAAAACCTGGAAGCTTACCTTGACTTTGGTCACCTCTTTAGTAATGAGTCCAGGAATTGGTGAGCAGAAAGTAGTGCTAGAAATTCCCACTAGCACTCCACAATTTTCTAGTTTCTGCTCTGCTGTTTTGTTAAGTTGGTGGGTGTGACTCCAGGGGAATTTTGTGCATTCTTGGTGTATTGCTTGTATCTTCCTTGTAACTGGAAGGGACATAAAGGAATATATTCAGGGTTTTTTGCTGCAGCTAATTGCTCCTTCCACTTTGATTGTGACCTTAGCAGGCACCAACAAGCCCAAGAGAAAAGGTGACATTTCCTTCACTTTCTACTCCATAAAACCCTGGTTTGTTGTCACGAGGTGTGCCTTGAGATTAGGAGTTTTTGTTTCACTGTAAATAAAAAAAATTTGGACAGTAGCATTAGGGGAAGAGTTTTGATAAAGAACTTTGTAGGTTGTGTACACAATATAGTGAGGCAATGGTGTGATGGGAAGTATAGTACTGTAATTGTATTGCTACCACACCCTTAAGGTTGTCACCAGATTGCTCACACATTATTCTGAATCCAGAAATGGCTGGCTTCCCCAAGACACACATTACCAAGTGAATGACAAACCCTACAATCCAGAGTAACTATGGGAGCACGTAAGAGACGTTTACCTTGACGTAGTTATGGCACCACCTAATGAAAACCTATGGAAAATTCATATTCAGAGTAAATTGTTCTTACACTGGAGCAAGGACTCCCCTTAGTTACTCTGGATTGTGCCCACAGGCTACAATCCAGAGTAACTACGGGACCTTTGACACCGACGTAGTTACGGTGCCACCTATGGGAAACCTGAGAAATGCATAGAGCAATCCAGAGTAAGTGCCTCTTACGTCTTTCTGTAGTTACTCTGGATTGTAGGTTAAGCCTTAGTTCATTTTTATACATCAATAATGAGGGCATGCTTTGTACCTGCACTGAATGCAGTGTATGAAAATTTGTATTCAGGTGTAGCGCATAACAGTGACTTTCCAAAGGTATAGTTAGAACAGTGAATAGCTATCACATGTTCAGCTGTACTCAGGTATATTTGTTGGATGTACCTGAGTTCATATGCAGATTCAGTGCACATGCAGTCTGTATACAGTGTTCATTAAACTTATAAATGAACTCAAGCAGAGTGATTTACATGGAGATGTTCCCAGAAACAGAGTGCACAACATGAAAACAACCATAAAGTCAGTGATTAAGATCACTGATGCAGTGGTACATTTTGAAGTGCAGGAACTGTCCTGATATCCCCATAGCTATCTGCAAGTAAAGAACTAACTTATAATTGGAGTTATTTCTTTTCCTGTCACTTATTTCCATGTTGGAGTTGGAGCTCGTACAGTACTTTATTTAAAGACCGTTTCATTGCAAACTTTTGCAGAGGTTGCAGTAGTATAAAAGAAATTATGGGAATGATGGGATGAAACACATCCTATGTAAAGAGTATATTGGATTGCAATCCCATGCCAGTTTTACCATTTGTGCTTCCACCATTTGGGCATCCTGGGGCCACTCATCCAATAAAATGTAAATAATTCCCACTCCCTCCAAACGTGGCATGGATCAGCTGTACTTTCTTCCTTCTATGGTCTCCCCATCTGGGGGTAGACCAAACAGGTACTTATGCCCAGGGGTCTCTTTGAGGGGGTACGTACCTGTACAGAGTACTGGCACCTCAGTGGGTGAGTACTGGCACCTCTGTGGCCTCCAAGTAGACATGGCTATAATTACAAATAACATCTTCATGGTGAGTACCCCCACCTTTATTTCTAGGTAAATTTCTGATTTTGCTTCTTAGAACTCAAGCCTATGCAAGTCTACTTAGAAGTAGGTCACATTATAGCCAATGGGGGTTATTCCCAGATAAGTATGGATAGGCTTGCAGCCTTAATGAGACTGTTGCTGCTTCTCAGCTAAGATTCTTTGAAAAAGGGTCATAAATAGTATGAATGCTCTGGATGCTGTTGCTGCTTATGCTGTAAGCAAAGTTTCAGAGCTCTGCTTCTCATCACCTGCATAAAGACCGTTGCAGCTCCTTCACAGCTCCAGACATGCATACTGAAGCTGAGCAGGTGTAACATTCTGAAATCAGGAGCATCCAAGTGGCAATGAGATTCTGAAATATAGGATTATCAAACTCGTTTGGGCAGTGATGTTAAAACTATTCTGAGGAAGCCTAAGGGCAAAATCCAGAGTAACCATGGGGAGTCCTTGCTCCGGTGTAAGAACAATTTACTCTGGATACCAATATGGATTTCCCATAGGTTTTCACTGGGTGGTGCAGTAACTATGGGTGCATGTAATGTCTCTTACATGCTCCTATAGTTACTCTGGATTTGGGGGCAGGATTTCTTTGAAATTTATCAGATTTCTTTATTTTTATCTTAACAGAAATCCTGTGAGATAGCTTTGGCTAAGGAAAACTGGCTGGCCCGTGGGCACTTATGCTGCAATCCTAAAGACACTTTCCTGGGAGTAAGACCCATTGAAGACAATGTGACTTACTTTTGACTAGACATAGTTAGGATTGTGCTCTTAGATTCATGCCATGAGGTGATTTCAACTTACGTCTGCTCCAAGTTCAGCAGCCTAACCACTACACCACACTGCTTTAGGGTTTCATAGACAGGAGAAACCTCCAGGAGGATCTGGATAAACTAGAATACTGGGCTGTAACAGAATGAATTTCAACAGGGAGAAGTGCAAGGTTCTGCACTTAGGAAATAAAAACCAAAAACACAGGTATAAAATGGGGCAGACTTGGCTTGGCAGCACAACATGTGAGCAGAATCTTGGAGTCGCCGTGGATCACAAGCTGAACATGAGTCAGCAGTGTGATGTGTCTGCAAAGAAGGCAAATGCCATTTTAGGCTGCATTAAGAGGACTGTAGCTTCCAAGTCGCGAGAAGTTCTAGTTCCTCTTTACTCTGCATTGGTGAGACCTCACCTTGAGTACTGTGTTCAGTTCTGGGCACCTCACTTTAAGAAAGATGCAGCCAAACTGGAGCAAGTCCAGAGGAGAGCGACAAGAATGATCAGTGGGATCGAAGGGAAGCCCTACGAGGAAAGGTTGGGGGAACTTGGGATGTTCAGCCTGGAGAAGAGGAGGCTGAGGGGAGACATGATTGCCCTCTTCAGATACCTGAACAGCTGTCATAGGGAGGAAGGGGCTCATTTGTTCTTAGCTGCCTCTGAAAGCAGAACTAGAACCAATGGGTACAAACTGCAAGAGAGAAGATTCCGGTTGGATATCCGGAAAAAATTCCTGACATTGAGGGTGGTTCGGCAGTGGAAGAGATTGCCAAGGGAGGTGGTGGACTCTCACTCGCTGGGGATCTTCAAGCAGAGGCTCAACGAGAACCTGTTGGGGATGCTCTAAGGGGATTTCCTGCTGCAGGCAGGGGTTGGACTAGATGACCTACTAGGTCCCTTCCAACTCTATGATTCTATGTTTTTATGATCTTCAGGAAGTCCTGTTTATTAATCAATGTGATATTTTACACCCGGGGGTCTCAAAACTTTAACTTCAGAGCTCCTGGAACTCCTGGACCTATTACATGTGTGTAGAAGAGGGAATTTCAATTTGGGATCTGTGATATGAGAAGCTGCATCTGCTGAAATTCCCTCCTTTAAAGGTCCAGGAGCCCTAAAGTCAAATGTTTGGAGACCAATTTTTTACACGAACCAGGATTGCAATTCTGTAAGAAAGAAGGAAACTACAAATCTCTGGCCAAATAGAACTAATATCCTTTGTGTCATACACAATGCTATTGTACCTTAAATTCTTCATGGAGACAGCAGTTTTATACTTTGCAAAGAGGGGAAAATCTTCTTTTCCCACCAGCTTCTTAATACCTTTGTTCCATCATTAGGTTATCAGGGCGTGCAGTTTTCTTCTTGTGTGTACCGATAAATTCCTTACTGATGAAAGATTATTAATGTATAAACTCAATTGATTGATCCCTTCATGGTGAACGCTGAACCCCAATGTCATCTTTAAAAGCAACACTTGGATGCAGGCAACATTCTTGCTGCAAAAGAAAAGCAAGCAGGCAGTTACATTGGTGTTAAAGTATTTGTTTTGTAAGCCTGTTTTTATCTCTGCTTGCAGCCAATCAATAAACTGATCTTTCTTCAATGGCAGGTGACTGGCAGTTCTACTTAGCAACAGTGACTGCTATCCTATACACACTTTCCTGAGAGTGATTCTACAATCCAGAGTAACTACAGGAGCATGTAAAAGACATTACATGCAGCTGTAGTTACTGCACCACCTAGTGAAAACCTATGGGAAATTCTTATTGCAATCCAGAGTAAATTGTTCTTACACCAGAGCAAGGACTCCTCGTAGTTACTCTAGATTACACCCTAAGTCCCATAGAACACAATGGGTCTTACTTCTGAGTAGATATGCTTAGGATTGCACCCAGTCAGTGTCTTCTAACCTTTCCTGCTTTCTCCCACTCAGGCTAGTGAGAAACACAAGGCTGGTTCCCATGACTCAGCAACAATCTGGAGCCAGAAGTCTCGGCGCATGTCTTTGCTCAGTATCTGTATCTGGGTGTCTCTCCTCATCATGGTGCCCTTATTAGTGTTGCTAACTTCTTATATTATATCACAAGCTGAATGATGACTGTGATTAAATAAAATCAGACCATGAAGTTTCAAGACCACCGTCCTCTGCACAGCTTTCTCCAGCTAGATTTATCCTAAATTGGCATTACGTTGCATCTTGCTCTGACTCCTCATCATTGGAGATGAGACTGTGGGAATGGAGCCACTTCCTTGCGGACTGGAGAGCACCTGAAAAGCGCAATCATCCCATTGCCTGCGCATGGGTGCTAAAATTCAGAGGCGCGAAATGCATCATTTTGGCTAGTTTGCTTTCAACAAAAGTTGTGCAGTCTTGTGGTTGCGTCATTTAGTTTCAATTAACCTTCAGGTGAGCAATACAGTGGTGCCTCACATAAAGAGCTTAATTCGTTCCAGAGGCATGCTCTTTAAGTGAAACGCTCTTTAAGTGAAGCAGATTTTTCCATAGGAAATAATGGAAACTCAGACAATTGGTTCCACATCCCCCAAAATATTCATATAAAAATGCTAACTGGATTTAAAAATGATGACAAAACACTGGAATTGAATTCAAAATATGCATTCAGTGTGCATGATCCTATAAAGTCTACTTAGGCTGCAATCCTAAAAACACTTTCCTGGGAGTAAGCACCATTTAACACAATGTGGCTTACTTCTGAGTAGACATAGTTAGGAGACTGCAATCAAAGATACTTTCCTGGGAGGCTTACCAGGGCTGCTGCTGGAGGTTCAAGGTGGCTAGTGGGGGCACTTGGGGGCAGTTGCCTCTGGCACCTCCAAGCAACTGCCCCCAAGTTGGGGGCAGTTAGAGGCAGCATCACTGGCCAGCAGCCCTTTTAAAGAGCCTTCATGCAGAGCATGAGGGCTGCATAGCACGCATGCCCATAGCACGCTTGCTTGTTAAGTGAAGTGGAACTTGTTATGTGAAGCAAGTTTTCTTGGAAATTTATACTTGTTATGTGAAACGCTTGTTAAGCGAGGTACCACTGTATTTGAACTTTCTTCAACTGTATACATTGGACTTGGCACCCATTCTTTTATGCCTTTTTAAAACTTATTAAAATTAAAGTTTGACTTTTTTACTTGTGTGTGTTTGTGTTCGATTATAAAAATGCAGGGTTTAAATAAACTCTATATGCAGTGGTGAACTCTATATGTGTGTGACAGATGTCCCTATTTGTAGTGAACTCTGTGTGTATGTGTGTGGGACACAATTTGTGGTGAATACAGTATGTGTGTGTGGCACATGTGTGGTGAACTGTGACACAATTTATGGTGAACTCTGTGACACAATTTGTGTGAACTCCATATATGTGTGAGACACAATTTATGTCTTTGTGACACAATCTGAACTCTGTATGAGAGACAATTTGACAGTTTGAATGTGTGTGAGGAAGATTTTTGAAGAACACTGTATGTGACACAATTTCTGTGAACTCAGTGTAAGATGCAATTTGTGGTGAACTTTGTGTCTGACACAATTTGTGGTGATATTTGTGAGGTGCATTTTTATGAACTCTGGATGTGATACAATTTGTGTGAACTCTGTGAGACGCAATTTGTGCTGAACGTTATGGTGAAATTTGTGTGTGAGGCCCATTTTTAATGAACTCTGTGTGACTCTATGGTGAATTCTGTAAGAGTGAGTAAGACTATGTGCCAATACATGTGTGTGCAGCACATTTGTAGTGAACTCTGTGTGACACGCACAATTTGTCATGAACTTCGTATGTGACACAATTTATGATGAATTGTGTAACACAATTTCTGTGAATTCTGTGTGTGTGGCACAATTTGTGGTGAGCTTTGTGTGTGACACAATTTGTGTGAACTGTATGTGCGTGACACAATTTGTGGTGATATTTGTGTGTGACACAATTTCTGTGAACTGTACGTGAGAGACACTTTGTGGTGAACTTTGTGTGACAATTTCTATTAACTGTGTGTAAGAATCATATAAACACTTTTTCTGGTGAACTTTGTGTGTGACACAACTTCTGTGAACTGTGTGTATGAGACACACTTACTTTTTGTGGTGAACTTGGTGTGTGACTGTTTGTGGGAACTGTGTGTGTGAGACACTCTGGTGAACTTTGTGTGTGACACAATTTCTGTGCACAGTGTGTGTGTGTGTGTATGAGATACACACACACCTTTTGTGGTGAACTCTGTGAGACACTATGGTGAACTTTGTGTCTGACACAACTTCTGTGCACAGTGTGTGTGAGAGACACACTTTTTGTGGTAAACTTTGTGTGTGACAATTTGTGTGAACTCTGTGTGTTTGAGACACTGTGGTAAATTTTGTGTGAACTTTGTGTATGTGAGACACTCTGGTGAACTTTGCGTGTGACACAATTTCTGTGACAGTGTGTGTGTGTGTGACACACAGTTCACAGAAATTGTGTCACACACAAAGTTCACCAGAGTGAACACACACAAGCACTTTTTGTGGTGAACTGTGTGAGAAACTCTGGTGAACTTTGACACAACATCTGTGCAGTGTGTGTGTATGAGACACACTTATTTTTTGTGGTGAGCTTTGTGTGTGATAATTTGTGTGAACTCTGTGCGTGAGAGAGACACTCTGTGGTGAACTTTGTGTGTGACACAACTTCTGTGCACAGTGTGTGTGTATGAGACACACTTATTTTTTGTGGTGAGCTTTGTGTGATAATTTGTGTGAACTCTGTGTGTGAGAGAGACACTCTGTGGTGAACTTTGTGTGTGACACAAGTTCTGTGCAGTGTGTGTGTATGAGACACACTTATTTTTTGTGGTGAGCTTTGTGTGTGATAATTTGTGTGAACTCTGTGTGTGAGAGAGACACTCTGTGGTGAACTTTGTGTGTGACACAAGTCCTGTGCAGTGTGTGTATGAGACACACTTATTTTTTGTGGTGAGCTTTGTGTGTGATAATTTGTGTGAACTCTGTGTGTGAGAGAGACACTCTGTGGTGAACTTTGTGTGTGACACAAGTTCTGTGCAGTGTGTGTGTATGAGGCACACTTATTTTTGTGGTGAGCTTTGTGTGTGTGATAATTTGTGTGAACTCTGTGTGTGAGAGAGACACTCTGTGGTGAACTTTGTGTGTGACACAACTTCTGTGCACAGTGTGTGTGTATGAGACACACTTATTTTTTGTGGTGAGCTTTGTGTGTGATAATTTGTGTGAACTCTGTGCGTGAGAGAGACACTCTGTGGTGAACTTTGTGTGTGACACAACTTCTGTGCACAGTGTGTGTGTATGAGACACACTTATTTTTTGTGGTGAGCTTTGTGTGTGATAATTTGTGTGAACTCTGTGCGTGAGAGAGACACTCTGTGGTGAACTTTGTGTGTGACACAAGTTCTGTGCAGTGTGTGTGTATGAGACACACTTATTTTTTGTGGTAAGCTTTGTGCGTGATAATTTGTGTGAACTCTGTGTGTGAGAGAGACACTCTGTGGTGAACTTTGTGTGTGACACAAGTTCTGTGCAGTGTGTGTGTATGAGGCACACTTATTTTTGTGGTGAGCTTTGTGTGTGTGATAATTTGTGTGAACTCTGTGTGTGAGAGAGACACTCTGTGGTGAACTTTGTGTGTGACACAACTTCTGTGCAGTGTGTGTGTATGAGACACACTTATTTTTTGTGGTGAGCTTTGTGTGTGATAATTTGTGTGAACTCTGTGTGTGAGAGAGACACTCTGGGGTGAACTTTGTGTGTGACACAAGTCCTGTGCAGTGTGTGTATGAGACACACTTATTTTTTGTGGTGAGCTTTGTGTGTGATAATTTGTGTGAACTCTGTGTGTGAGAGAGACACTCTGTGGTGAACTTTGTGTGTGACACAAGTTCTGTGCAGTGTGTGTGTATGAGGCACACTTATTTTTGTGGTGAGCTTTGTGTGTGTGATAATTTGTGTGAACTCTGTGTGTGAGAGAGACACTCTGTGGTGAACTTTGTGTGTGACACAACTTCTGTGCAGTGTGTGTGTATGAGACACACTTATTTTTGTGGTGAGCTTTGTGTGTGTGATAATTTGTGTGAACTCTGTGTGTGAGAGAGACACTCTGTGGTGAACTTTGTGTGTGACACAACTTCTGTGCACAGTGTGTGTGTATGAGACACACTTATTTTTTGTGGTAAGCTTTGTGTGTGATAATTTGTGTGAACTCTGTGTGTGAGAGAGACACTCTGTGGTGAACTTTGTGTGTGACACAACTTCTGTGCAGTGTGTGTGTATGAGACACACTTATTTTTTGTGGTGAGCTTTGTGTGTGATAATTTGTGTGAACTCTGTGTGTGAGAGAGACACTCTGTGGTGAACTTTGTGTGTGACACAACTTCTGTGCACAGTGTGTGTGTATGAGACACACTTATTTTTTGTGGTAAGCTTTGTGTGTGATAATTTGTGTGAACTCTGTGTGTGAGAGAGACACTCTGTGGTGAACTTTGTGTGTGACACAAGTTCTGTGCAGTGTGTGTGTATGAGACACACTTATTTTTTGTGGTGAGCTTTGTGTGTGATAATTTGTGTGAACTCTGTGCGTGAGAGAGACACTCTGTGGTGAACTTTGTGTGTGACACAACTTCTGTGCAGTGTGTGTATGAGACACACTTATTTTTTGTGGTAAGCTTTGTGCGTGATAATTTGTGTGAACTCTGTGTGTGAGAGAGACACTCTGTGGTGAACTTTGTGTGTGACACAACTTCTGTGCAGTGTGTGTGTATGAGACACACTTATTTTTTGTGGTGAGCTTTGTGTGTGATAATTTGTGTGAACTCTGTGCGTGAGAGAGACACTCTGTGGTGAACTTTGTGTGTGACACAACTTCTGTGCAGTGTGTGTGTATGAGGCACACTTATTTTTGTGGTGAGCTTTGTGTGTGTGATAATTTGTGTGAACTCTGTGTGTGAGAGAGACACTCTGTGGTGAACTTTGTGTGTGACACAAGTTCTGTGCAGTGTGTGTGTATGAGACACACTTATTTTTTGTGGTGAGCTTTTTGTGTGATAATTTGTGTGAACTCTGTGTGTGAGAGAGACACTCTGTGGTGAACTTTGTGTGTGACACAACTTCTGTGCACAGTGTGTGTGTATGAGACACACTTATTTCTTGTGGTGAGCTTTGTGTGTGATAATTTGTGTGAACTCTGTGCGTGAGAGAGACACTCTGTGGTGAACTTTGTGTGTGACACAAGTTCTGTGCAGTGTGTGTGTATGAGACACACTTATTTTTTGTGGTGAGCTTTGTGTGTGATAATTTGTGTGAACTCTGTGTGTGAGAGAGACACTCTGTGGTGAACTTTGTGTGTGACACAAGTCCTGTGCAGTGTGTGTATGAGACACACTTATTTTTTGTGGTGAGCTTTGTGTGTGATAATTTGTGTGACCTCTGTGTGTGAGAGAGACACTCTGTGGTGAACTTTGTGTGTGACACAAGTTCTGTGCAGTGTGTGTGTATGAGGCACACTTATTTTTGTGGTGAGCTTTGTGTGTGATAATTTGTGTGAACTCTGTGTGTGAGAGAGACACTCTGTGGTGAACTTTGTGTGTGACACAACTTCTGTGCAGTGTGTGTGTATGAGACACACTTATTTTTGTGTTGAGCTTTGTGTGTGTGATAATTTGTGTGAACTCTGTGTGTGAGAGAGACACTCTGTGGTGAACTTTGTGTGTGACACAACTTCTGTGCAGTGTGTGTGTATGAGACACACTTATTTTTGTGGTGAGCTTTGTGTGTGTGATAATTTGTGTGAACTCTGTGTGTGAGAGAGACACTCTGTGGTGAACTTTGTGTGTGACACAAGTCCTGTGCAGTGTGTGTATGAGACACACTTATTTTTTGTGGTGAGCTTTGTGTGTGATAATTTGTGTGAACTCTGTGTGTGAGAGAGACACTCTGTGGTGAACTTTGTGTGTGACACAAGTTCTGTGCAGTGTGTGTGTATGAGGCACACTTATTTTTGTGGTGAGCTTTGTGTGTGTGATAATTTGTGTGAACTCTGTGTGTGAGAGAGACACTCTGTGGTGAACTTTGTGTGTGACACAACTTCTGTGCAGTGTGTGTGTATGAGACACACTTATTTTTGTGGTGAGCTTTGTGTGTGTGATAATTTGTGTGAACTCTGTGTGTGAGAGAGACACTCTGTGGTGAACTTTGTGTGTGACACAACTTCTGTACAGTGTGTGTGTATGAGAGACACACTTATTTTTTGTGGTGAGCTTTTTGTGTGATAATTTGTGTGAACTCTGTGTGTGAGAGAGACACTCTGTGGTGAACTTTGTGTGTGACACAACTTCTGTGCACAGTGTGTGTGCATGAGACACACTTATTTTTTGTGGTGAGCTTTGTGTGTGATAATTTGTGTGAACTCTGTGTGTGAGAGAGACACTCTGTGGTGAACTTTGTGTGTGACACAAGTTCTGTGCAGTGTGTGTGTATGAGACACACTTATTTTTTGTGGTGAGCTTTGTGTGTGATAATTTGTGTGAACTCTGTGTGTGAGAGAGACACTCTGGGGTGAACTTTGTGTGTGACACAAGTCCTGTGCAGTGTGTGTATGAGACACACTTATTTTTTGTGGTGAGCTTTGTGTGTGATAATTTGTGTGAACTCTGTGTGTGAGAGAGACACTCTGTGGTGAACTTTGTGTGTGACACAAGTTCTGTGCAGTGTGTGTGTATGAGGCACACTTATTTTTGTGGTGAGCTTTGTGTGTGTGATAATTTGTGTGAACTCTGTGTGTGAGAGAGACACTCTGTGGTGAACTTTGTGTGTGACACAACTTCTGTGCAGTGTGTGTGTATGAGACACACTTATTTTTGTGGTGAGCTTTGTGTGTGTGATAATTTGTGTGAACTCTGTGTGTGAGAGAGACACTCTGTGGTGAACTTTGTGTGTGACACAACTTCTGTGCACAGTGTGTGTGTATGAGACACACTTATTTTTTGTGGTAAGCTTTGTGTGTGATAATTTTTGTGAACTCTGTGTGTGAGAGAGACACTCTGTGGTGAACTTTGTGTGTGACACAACTTCTGTGCAGTGTGTGTGTATGAGACACACTTATTTTTTGTGGTGAGCTTTGTGTGTGATAATTTGTGTGAACTCTGTGTGTGAGAGAGACACTCTGTGGTGAACTTTGTGTGTGACACAACTTCTGTGCACAGTGTGTGTGTATGAGACACACTTATTTTTTGTGGTAAGCTTTGTGTGTGATAATTTGTGTGAACTCTGTGTGTGAGAGAGACACTCTGTGGTGAACTTTGTGTGTGACACAACTTCTGTGCAGTGTGTGTATGAGACACACTTATTTTTTGTGGTGAGCTTTGTGTGTGATAATTTGTGTGAACTCTGTGTGTGAGAGAGACACTCTGTGGTGAACTTTGTGTGTGACACAACTTCTGTGCAGTGTGTGTGTATGAGACACACTTATTTTTGTGGTGAGCTTTGTGTGTGTGATAATTTGTGTGAACTCTGTGTGTGAGAGAGACACTCTGTGGTGAACTTTGTGTGTGACACAACTTCTGTGCAGTGTGTGTGTATGAGACACACTTATTTTTTGTGGTAAGCTTTGTGTGTGATAATTTGTGTGAACTCTGTGTGTGAGAGAGACACTCTGTGGTGAACTTTGTGTGTGACACAAGTTCTGTGCAGTGTGTGTGTATGAGACACACTTATTTTTTGTGGTGAGCTTTGTGTGTGATAATTTGTGTGAACTCTGTGCGTGAGAGAGACACTCTGTGGTGAACTTTGTGTGTGACACAACTTCTGTGCAGTGTGTGTGTATGAGACACACTTATTTTTTGTGGTGAGCTTTGTGTGTGATAATTTGTGTGAACTCTGTGTGTGAGAGAGACACTCTGTGGTGAACTTTGTGTGTGACACAACTTCTGTGCAGTGTGTGTGTATGAGACACACTTATTTTTGTGGTGAGCTTTGTGTGTGTGATAATTTGTGTGAACTCTGTGTGTGAGAGAGACACTCTGTGGTGAACTTTGTGTGTGACACAACTTCTGTGCAGTGTGTGTGTATGAGACACACTTATTTTTTGTGGTGAGCTTTGTGTGTGATAATTTGTGTGAACTCTGTGTGTGAGAGAGACACTCTGTGGTGAACTTTGTGTGTGACACAACTTCTGTGCACAGTGTGTGTGTATGAGACACACTTATTTTTTGTGGTAAGCTTTGTGTGTGATAATTTGTGTGAACTCTGTGTGTGAGAGAGACACTCTGTGGTGAACTTTGTGTGTGACACAACTTCTGTGCACAGTGTGTGTGTATGAGACACACTTATTTTTTGTGGTGAGCTTTGTGTGTGATAATTTGTGTGAACTCTGTGCGTGAGAGAGACACTCTGTGGTGAACTTTGTGTGTGACACAAGTTCTGTGCAGTGTGTGTGTATGAGACACACTTATTTTTTGTGGTAAGCTTTGTGCGTGATAATTTGTGTGAACTCTGTGTGTGAGAGAGACACTCTGTGGTGAACTTTGTGTGTGACACAAGTTCTGTGCAGTGTGTGTGTATGAGGCACACTTATTTTTGTGGTGAGCTTTGTGTGTGTGATAATTTGTGTGAACTCTGTGTGTGAGAGAGACACTCTGTGGTGAACTTTGTGTGTGACACAACTTCTGTGCAGTGTGTGTGTATGAGACACACTTATTTTTTGTGGTGAGCTTTGTGTGTGATAATTTGTGTGAACTCTGTGTGTGAGAGAGACACTCTGGGGTGAACTTTGTGTGTGACACAAGTCCTGTGCAGTGTGTGTATGAGACACACTTATTTTTTGTGGTGAGCTTTGTGTGTGATAATTTGTGTGAACTCTGTGTGTGAGAGAGACACTCTGTGGTGAACTTTGTGTGTGACACAAGTTCTGTGCAGTGTGTGTGTATGAGGCACACTTATTTTTGTGGTGAGCTTTGTGTGTGTGATAATTTGTGTGAACTCTGTGTGTGAGAGAGACACTCTGTGGTGAACTTTGTGTGTGACACAACTTCTGTGCAGTGTGTGTGTATGAGACACACTTATTTTTGTGGTGAGCTTTGTGTGTGTGATAATTTGTGTGAACTCTGTGTGTGAGAGAGACACTCTGTGGTGAACTTTGTGTGTGACACAACTTCTGTGCACAGTGTGTGTGTATGAGACACACTTATTTTTTGTGGTAAGCTTTGTGTGTGATAATTTGTGTGAACTCTGTGTGTGAGAGAGACACTCTGTGGTGAACTTTGTGTGTGACACAACTTCTGTGCAGTGTGTGTGTATGAGACACACTTATTTTTTGTGGTGAGCTTTGTGTGTGATAATTTGTGTGAACTCTGTGTGTGAGAGAGACACTCTGTGGTGAACTTTGTGTGTGACACAACTTCTGTGCACAGTGTGTGTGTATGAGACACACTTATTTTTTGTGGTAAGCTTTGTGTGTGATAATTTGTGTGAACTCTGTGTGTGAGAGAGACACTCTGTGGTGAACTTTGTGTGTGACACAAGTTCTGTGCAGTGTGTGTGTATGAGACACACTTATTTTTTGTGGTGAGCTTTGTGTGTGATAATTTGTGTGAACTCTGTGCGTGAGAGAGACACTCTGTGGTGAACTTTGTGTGTGACACAACTTCTGTGCAGTGTGTGTATGAGACACACTTATTTTTTGTGGTAAGCTTTGTGCGTGATAATTTGTGTGAACTCTGTGTGTGAGAGAGACACTCTGTGGTGAACTTTGTGTGTGACACAACTTCTGTGCAGTGTGTGTGTATGAGACACACTTATTTTTTGTGGTGAGCTTTGTGTGTGATAATTTGTGTGAACTCTGTGCGTGAGAGAGACACTCTGTGGTGAACTTTGTGTGTGACACAACTTCTGTGCAGTGTGTGTGTATGAGGCACACTTATTTTTGTGGTGAGCTTTGTGTGTGTGATAATTTGTGTGAACTCTGTGTGTGAGAGAGACACTCTGTGGTGAACTTTGTGTGTGACACAAGTTCTGTGCAGTGTGTGTGTATGAGACACACTTATTTTTTGTGGTGAGCTTTTTGTGTGATAATTTGTGTGAACTCTGTGTGTGAGAGAGACACTCTGTGGTGAACTTTGTGTGTGACACAACTTCTGTGCACAGTGTGTGTGTATGAGACACACTTATTTCTTGTGGTGAGCTTTGTGTGTGATAATTTGTGTGAACTCTGTGCGTGAGAGAGACACTCTGTGGTGAACTTTGTGTGTGACACAAGTTCTGTGCAGTGTGTGTGTATGAGACACACTTATTTTTTGTGGTGAGCTTTGTGTGTGATAATTTGTGTGAACTCTGTGTGTGAGAGAGACACTCTGTGGTGAACTTTGTGTGTGACACAAGTCCTGTGCAGTGTGTGTATGAGACACACTTATTTTTTGTGGTGAGCTTTGTGTGTGATAATTTGTGTGACCTCTGTGTGTGAGAGAGACACTCTGTGGTGAACTTTGTGTGTGACACAAGTTCTGTGCAGTGTGTGTGTATGAGGCACACTTATTTTTGTGGTGAGCTTTGTGTGTGATAATTTGTGTGAACTCTGTGTGTGAGAGAGACACTCTGTGGTGAACTTTGTGTGTGACACAACTTCTGTGCAGTGTGTGTGTATGAGACACACTTATTTTTGTGTTGAGCTTTGTGTGTGTGATAATTTGTGTGAACTCTGTGTGTGAGAGAGACACTCTGTGGTGAACTTTGTGTGTGACACAACTTCTGTGCAGTGTGTGTGTATGAGACACACTTATTTTTGTGGTGAGCTTTGTGTGTGTGATAATTTGTGTGAACTCTGTGTGTGAGAGAGACACTCTGTGGTGAACTTTGTGTGTGACACAAGTCCTGTGCAGTGTGTGTATGAGACACACTTATTTTTTGTGGTGAGCTTTGTGTGTGATAATTTGTGTGAACTCTGTGTGTGAGAGAGACACTCTGTGGTGAACTTTGTGTGTGACACAAGTTCTGTGCAGTGTGTGTGTATGAGGCACACTTATTTTTGTGGTGAGCTTTGTGTGTGTGATAATTTGTGTGAACTCTGTGTGTGAGAGAGACACTCTGTGGTGAACTTTGTGTGTGACACAACTTCTGTGCAGTGTGTGTGTATGAGACACACTTATTTTTGTGGTGAGCTTTGTGTGTGTGATAATTTGTGTGAACTCTGTGTGTGAGAGAGACACTCTGTGGTGAACTTTGTGTGTGACACAACTTCTGTACAGTGTGTGTGTATGAGAGACACACTTATTTTTTGTGGTGAGCTTTTTGTGTGATAATTTGTGTGAACTCTGTGTGTGAGAGAGACACTCTGTGGTGAACTTTGTGTGTGACACAACTTCTGTGCACAGTGTGTGTGCATGAGACACACTTATTTTTTGTGGTGAGCTTTGTGTGTGATAATTTGTGTGAACTCTGTGTGTGAGAGAGACACTCTGTGGTGAACTTTGTGTGTGACACAAGTTCTGTGCAGTGTGTGTGTATGAGACACACTTATTTTTTGTGGTGAGCTTTGTGTGTGATAATTTGTGTGAACTCTGTGTGTGAGAGAGACACTCTGGGGTGAACTTTGTGTGTGACACAAGTCCTGTGCAGTGTGTGTATGAGACACACTTATTTTTTGTGGTGAGCTTTGTGTGTGATAATTTGTGTGAACTCTGTGTGTGAGAGAGACACTCTGTGGTGAACTTTGTGTGTGACACAAGTTCTGTGCAGTGTGTGTGTATGAGGCACACTTATTTTTGTGGTGAGCTTTGTGTGTGTGATAATTTGTGTGAACTCTGTGTGTGAGAGAGACACTCTGTGGTGAACTTTGTGTGTGACACAACTTCTGTGCAGTGTGTGTGTATGAGACACACTTATTTTTGTGGTGAGCTTTGTGTGTGTGATAATTTGTGTGAACTCTGTGTGTGAGAGAGACACTCTGTGGTGAACTTTGTGTGTGACACAACTTCTGTGCACAGTGTGTGTGTATGAGACACACTTATTTTTTGTGGTAAGCTTTGTGTGTGATAATTTTTGTGAACTCTGTGTGTGAGAGAGACACTCTGTGGTGAACTTTGTGTGTGACACAACTTCTGTGCAGTGTGTGTGTATGAGACACACTTATTTTTTGTGGTGAGCTTTGTGTGTGATAATTTGTGTGAACTCTGTGTGTGAGAGAGACACTCTGTGGTGAACTTTGTGTGTGACACAACTTCTGTGCACAGTGTGTGTGTATGAGACACACTTATTTTTTGTGGTAAGCTTTGTGTGTGATAATTTGTGTGAACTCTGTGTGTGAGAGAGACACTCTGTGGTGAACTTTGTGTGTGACACAACTTCTGTGCAGTGTGTGTATGAGACACACTTATTTTTTGTGGTGAGCTTTGTGTGTGATAATTTGTGTGAACTCTGTGTGTGAGAGAGACACTCTGTGGTGAACTTTGTGTGTGACACAACTTCTGTGCAGTGTGTGTGTATGAGACACACTTATTTTTGTGGTGAGCTTTGTGTGTGTGATAATTTGTGTGAACTCTGTGTGTGAGAGAGACACTCTGTGGTGAACTTTGTGTGTGACACAACTTCTGTGCAGTGTGTGTGTATGAGACACACTTATTTTTTGTGGTAAGCTTTGTGTGTGATAATTTGTGTGAACTCTGTGTGTGAGAGAGACACTCTGTGGTGAACTTTGTGTGTGACACAAGTTCTGTGCAGTGTGTGTGTATGAGACACACTTATTTTTTGTGGTGAGCTTTGTGTGTGATAATTTGTGTGAACTCTGTGCGTGAGAGAGACACTCTGTGGTGAACTTTGTGTGTGACACAACTTCTGTGCAGTGTGTGTGTATGAGACACACTTATTTTTTGTGGTGAGCTTTGTGTGTGATAATTTGTGTGAACTCTGTGTGTGAGAGAGACACTCTGTGGTGAACTTTGTGTGTGACACAACTTCTGTGCAGTGTGTGTGTATGAGACACACTTATTTTTGTGGTGAGCTTTGTGTGTGTGATAATTTGTGTGAACTCTGTGTGTGAGAGAGACACTCTGTGGTGAACTTTGTGTGTGACACAACTTCTGTGCAGTGTGTGTGTATGAGACACACTTATTTTTTGTGGTGAGCTTTGTGTGTGATAATTTGTGTGAACTCTGTGTGTGAGAGAGACACTCTGTGGTGAACTTTGTGTGTGACACAACTTCTGTGCACAGTGTGTGTGTATGAGACACACTTATTTTTTGTGGTAAGCTTTGTGTGTGATAATTTGTGTGAACTCTGTGTGTGAGAGAGACACTCTGTGGTGAACTTTGTGTGTGACACAACTTCTGTGCAGTGTGTGTATGAGACACACTTATTTTTTGTGGTGAGCTTTGTGTGTGATAATTTGTGTGAACTCTGTGTGTGAGAGAGACACTCTGTGGTGAACTTTGTGTGTGACACAACTTCTGTGCAGTGTGTGTGTATGAGACACACTTATTTTTGTGGTGAGCTTTGTGTGTGTGATAATTTGTGTGAACTCTGTGTGTGAGAGAGACACTCTGTGGTGAACTTTGTGTGTGACACAACTTCTGTGCAGTGTGTGTGTATGAGACACACTTATTTTTTGTGGTAAGCTTTGTGTGTGATAATTTGTGTGAACTCTGTGTGTGAGAGAGACACTCTGTGGTGAACTTTGTGTGTGACACAAGTTCTGTGCAGTGTGTGTGTATGAGACACACTTATTTTTTGTGGTGAGCTTTGTGTGTGATAATTTGTGTGAACTCTGTGCGTGAGAGAGACACTCTGTGGTGAACTTTGTGTGTGACACAACTTCTGTGCAGTGTGTGTGTATGAGACACACTTATTTTTTGTGGTGAGCTTTGTGTGTGATAATTTGTGTGAACTCTGTGTGTGAGAGAGACACTCTGTGGTGAACTTTGTGTGTGACACAACTTCTGTGCAGTGTGTGTGTATGAGACACACTTATTTTTGTGGTGAGCTTTGTGTGTGTGATAATTTGTGTGAACTCTGTGTGTGAGAGAGACACTCTGTGGTGAACTTTGTGTGTGACACAACTTCTGTGCAGTGTGTGTGTATGAGACACACTTATTTTTTGTGGTGAGCTTTGTGTGTGATAATTTGTGTGAACTCTGTGCGTGAGAGAGACACTCTGTGGTGAACTTTGTGTGTGACACAACTTCTGTGCACAGTGTGTGTGTATGAGACACACTTATTTTTTGTGGTAAGCTTTGTGTGTGATAATTTGTGTGAACTCTGTGTGTGAGAGAGACACTCTGTGGTGAACTTTGTGTGTGACACAACTTCTGTGCACAGTGTGTGTGTATGAGACACACTTATTTTTTGTGGTAAGCTTTGTGTGTGATAATTTGTGTGAACTCTGTGTGTGAGAGACACTCTGTGGTGAACTTTGTGTGTGACACAACTTCTGTGCAGTGTGTGTGTATGAGACACACTTATTTTTTGTGGTGAGCTTTGTGTGTGTGATAATTTGTGTGAACTCTGTGCGTGAGAGAGACACTCTGTGGTGAACTTTGTGTGTGACACAACTTCTGTGCACAGTGTGTGTGTATGAGACACACTTATTTTTTGTGGTAAGCTTTGTGTGTGATAATTTGTGTGAACTCTGTGTGTGAGAGAGACACTCTGTGGTGAACTTTGTGTGTGACACAACTTCTGTGCAGTGTGTGTATGAGACACACTTATTTTTTGTGGTGAGCTTTGTGTGTGATAATTTGTGTGAACTCTGTGTGTGAGAGAGACACTCTGTGGTGAACTTTGTGTGTGACACAACTTCTGTGCAGTGTGTGTGTATGAGACACACTTATTTTTGTGGTGAGCTTTGTGTGTGTGATAATTTGTGTGAACTCTGTGTGTGAGAGAGACACTCTGTGGTGAACTTTGTGTGTGACACAACTTCTGTGCAGTGTGTGTGTATGAGACACACTTATTTTTTGTGGTAAGCTTTGTGTGTGATAATTTGTGTGAACTCTGTGTGTGAGAGAGACACTCTGTGGTGAACTTTGTGTGTGACACAAGTTCTGTGCAGTGTGTGTGTATGAGACACACTTATTTTTTGTGGTGAGCTTTGTGTGTGATAATTTGTGTGAACTCTGTGCGTGAGAGAGACACTCTGTGGTGAACTTTGTGTGTGACACAACTTCTGTGCAGTGTGTGTGTATGAGACACACTTATTTTTTGTGGTGAGCTTTGTGTGTGTGATAATTTGTGTGAACTCTGTGTGTGTGGCACAACTTGTGTGGCCTGCGTGTGTTTCTGAGGGACCCAGTGGTGAGCTGAGGGAGGAGTGCTTGACACAGTCTGAGCCCCTCTGGTGAGTCCTGCACTCCTGAGGGGGAGGAGCCTGGCCAGGGACTGCCAACTGCCACTTCTCCTCAGGCAGCCCTGCCTGGAGTGGGCGGAGCTATCCTGAGGGCGGGGCGGGGCCAGCGTTGAGGGGAGGGGCGGAGCCTGAGCCTGAGGAGGCCTCTGTCCTCGCTTTGACCTTCCTCACAGCTCCTGAATCCCCGGCTCACCCCTCCGGACAGCGCCCGCCCCTTTCCCCTCCTGATTGGCTACCGCTTTCTTCCGAGATTACATTGCTCCGCAAAACTGGCAGTACATTGGCTGTCCTGCCTGTCAATAAGTGTTTTCTCCGCCCCCTCTTTGCGATTGGCTTAGCATTGCGTCTCAGCAACTGTGTAGCGGAAAGAGCCGCTTCCTCTTCCAATCCCCGCCCTCTTATGGTCTTCACCTTAACGCTGATTCGCTCGTCCTGTCCTCAGCCCGCCCTCCTCCTGCCTGTCTCCTTTTTCCCCAATGCTCATTGGATGTTCTTCCTGCCAATCCTAGCACGCGAGCACTATCCTTTCGCCTATTGGTCGCGCGTCCTGTCGCTTCAAAATCCCTGGTGGAGTTGTCGGCCAATCAGAGAGGAAGGGGGTGGAGCTTGGGAGCCTGAGGCTTCAGAGTGTTGTCATCCACTCAATCCCAGCAAAGGCATCAGTGGGTGAGGCTTGGGGAGGGAGGGAAAGGGGGGCTGCAGGCATGGGGAGGGGGTTTCCCCTGACTGGGGTGGGAGGGGTGCAGCAGAGGCTTTCCAGCCTAGAACCCCTGAGCCTGAGGCCAGTTTTGGGCCTGAGACAAGAGTGCCTCTGAACCTGTAAAGAGTGCAGTCCCTCCTCCACCTAGCAGCAGTTAGCTGGCTCCTTGTGTACTCCTGTGGAACTCCTTGCCACTGGATGTGGTGATGAGTCATAGAATATGGCTCTAGGCTGAGGAACTCCTTGCCACTGGATGTGGTGATGCATCATAGATTATGGCTCTAGGCTGAGGAACTCCTTGCCACTGGATGTGGTGATGCATCATAGAATATGGCTCTAGGCTGAGGAACTCCTTGCCGCATGATGTGGTGATGCATCATAGAATATGGCTCTAGGCTGAGGAACTCCTTGCCGCATGATGTGGTGATGCATCATAGAATATGGCTCTAGGCTGAGGAACTCCTTGCCGCATGATGTGGTGATGTGTCATTTTTGCCTTTTTGGGCTGGCTCTTTTGGTGAGAATCTGCATATTAAAATGCAGTAATGTCGGTTGTTGATTTTCACTTACTCAATGGTCTAATGGTTCAACCTGTATCTGAATCAGGTTAACCTGATGGCTGGAACTTCTCTGCTTGCTTATAAACTCTGTCTTGCAAATGAAAAACTGTTCAATTAGTGAGTCAGGATCCTCTACCCAATTACGTATTTTGCTTTATCTCTTCTTTTCTCCCTGCCCATTTCAACAACATGTAAATGGGCACATTTTGATCAATAAAGATATGTATATGAGGTGGGCTTCACTTCCCATTTGCCTCCTACATTTGCATCCACCTTCAACTACCCTTTGCTTCTTGTCCTCTGGGGGATAGAATCAAAGAATCATAGAGTTGGAGGGGACCCAGTGGGTCATCTAGTCCAACCCCCTGCCTGTCGCAGGAAATAGGAGTTAATGCATTCAGGAGTTAATGGTTGAAAGGTCCAGTGGTTGAAAGGTCCTCTCCTGCTTTTGCATCCTTTGCTTTTTAGATCTTGATTCTCCATATCCTTCCTCCCACCTGCCCCAAGGATGACACGGGGTGTGACTTTAGAAGATGAGCTTCCTGACTGGGCTGGAGCAAAGGAGTTTTACCAGAAGTATGACCCCAAGGATGTTATTGGCAGGTGAGGGCTGTGCTGTGAGGTGAGGGGGCATTGAGCAGCTTAGAAAGATGAAGAGTCTTTCATTCCCACCTGCCCCCAATGCTGTCTACATTTCTACCAACTTGATGTTTGTTCAATTCCCCTCTACCTTCAGGGGCGTGAGCAGTGTAGTCCGGCGATGTATACACAAGCAGACAGGTCAAGAGTATGCAGTAAAGATTATTGAGGTCACCCCAGAACGTATGACCCCACAGCAGCTGGAGGAGGTGCGCACATCAACTGGCAAAGAGATTGCCATTCTACGCCAAGTCTCTGGTCACCCCTACATCAGTGAGTAACCGTCTCTTGCAACTAAGTTCCCAACTCAGCAGTGTGTTTTCCAGTCTCTGAAGCCCTTCTGAGTTCTCCTATGTAATGCTGCGTTGAAGAGTTGCCTCTTAAGTCAGTGGTATTCAGGCATTTCAGCCCGGGACCCCCTTTCAAACTTAAAAATCAGTCCAGGACCCCTGTCAAACTTATTGGATGCTCCTCCATGTCTACTCAGAAGTAAGTCCCATTGAATTCATTGAGACTTACTTCCAGGAAAGCCCAATGCCAGAATCCAAGATGGTGGATCGTGTCCTCTCACGGATCCAGACTCACTGGATCCTGACCCTCCCTGACCACTTTGAATACCATCGTTCTAATTCATCTAACCATTTCATTACAGCAGGGGTGTCCAAACCCTGGCCGCAGATCCGAATGTGGCCCTTGGCAAGACCTCTCTATCTGGCCATGAGCAAGCCTTGTAATGTCTCTAATAAATCTTATATGCAAATTTATTCAAAAATTGAAATGTAAATCATTTTTCTGGCCCCTGACGCAGTGTCAGAGAGATGATGTGGCCTACTTGGCAAAAGGTTTGGACGCCCCTGCATACAGTATTGGTGGTCTCCCTGGCACCATCTTGTTGAAGAAACATCACAAATTTTTATTAGTAGCAGTAGAAGAATCGAGATACTGTTTCTTGATCAGATTATCTTCAATGCAAGAGATTGCAACAATTACCAAAAGAAGGAAAACAAAGCAGGCTTTCTAACTGTGGTTTTGGTAGGATGACCTTCTGCTTTTTGCTTTTACAACTGGCTATTGGGCAGGATTTTTTCCTGGTAAAGAGGAGGAAAGCTACCAATAGTTGCTCCTTTTGTTCAAATCGTCTTCACCATACCAGTGAATGGCTTAATCCCGCACATTCATTCCTTTGTCAACAAGCAACCCAGAATCTTGCTTAATTGAAGTACAAAAGTTCCGTAGAAGGGGCTTGTCTGATCATGCAACACAGAACAGTTGTAAGAATTCCTGTACTATTTGCTTCCCTTTCCTTACAATTGGCTTTTTTTTAAAGGGTGTGCACGTTGTTGATATTGTTATGCTTTTCACTAATTGGTGTCATAGTGGTCTGTCTCCTTTTGTGTATCATGAAAGAAATTGCTCTGTAGATGCATAATTTTTTTCTTTCTTTCTCCATGTTTTCTCCAGTTACTCTGATAGATTCCTATGAGTCGTCCACCTTCATGTTCCTGGTATTTGACTTGTAAGTAAATATCCACCGAAAGTTGGATCCATGCTGGTCACTCTGATGACATTTCTAAGCTACTATGTGTTTTGGCCTCCCAAGGGATATGAAAAACACTCTTATATTTTCCTTTGCCAAAGACACAAGCTTCTTCCAACCTGATCGTCAATCCAGAGTGGAAAAACAAGGAGTGATGTAACCCCCAGAGCAGTTGCTGAAAGGGAAATGGTGGGGAAGCTATAGTTCTCTTCTGTCACTGTTGTCTTTGGAGAGAGCAGCTTGCAGAAGGAGCCAATTCGTCTGGGCTTTCTAGCCTTTCCAGGCTGAACTATTACTGTTGTGGACCCTACCCTTCCTCTGTGTTTGTTCCTGATCCTCTATAATTACCGTATTTACCCGAATGTGTGCACCTTTTCCAAGAAAATTTGGAGCACAATCCTAATCATGTCTACTCAAAAGTAAGCCCCATTGTGTTCACTGAGTCTTACTTCCAGGAAAGTGTCTTTAGGACTGCAGCCTTAATCTCCAAAATCAGGGTGTGCATCAGATTCTATGGCCCGTTACATTTGAGTAAATATGGTATTTTGATTAAAAGTACATGGCAGTATTTGGTTTAATATTTTATATTGGAATACAAAATTTAACATAAACTCTTCATTGTATAAAGTAGTGCAATGAGGTAAAAAGCAACATAAATTTAAGGTCATATTATTGTCATATATATAAAACTCATTGCTGTATGCAGTAAAATTAAATTTTACTGCTTTGCAGCTGCCCATTACAATGGCCAGTAAATATTTTTTATCTGAAATCTTTTAAAATCAGGGTACACATTAGAGTTGATGGTGCATTAGATTTGAGTAAATATGGGTATTTTCAAACACAATCATAAGAGTGTCTTTTTTAATAAACATTATAGGCCTACATGGTAGGTGACCTTCTTGTCTTAGAGATGAACCCAGATCCTAGTCTCTGGGCCACTTTGACTTACATCCCTCAAGGGAGTAGCCTTATCTCTAAAATTTAAGGCAGTGATTGGTCTGTTCTGCCTTGTGTACCACAAGTAAGATTCAACCTTACTTTTTTGTTCCACATGCAGGATGAAACGTGGAGAACTTTTTGACTATCTTACGGAGAAGGTAACCCTCAGCGAGAAGGAGACCAGGTAATGTGCAGGGCCTTCTGCTGGGTCTGGAAAAATGAAAGCTCCTACCCCAGTCTCAGCTTTTTTTTGGCACGTGAAGAAATGCCTGCTTCAGCAAGTATGATTCTGCCTTCTTCCTTTCAGGTGTATCATGCGAGCTCTGTTGGAAGCTGTGAGCTACCTTCATGCCCACAACATCATTCATCGAGACCTGAAGCCTGAGAACATCCTCATGGATGACCAATTCAATATCAAACTCTCTGATTTTGGCTTCTCCTGCCACCTGGAACCGAATGAGAAATTGAGAGGTATAGATGGGTGTCTCATCACCACCGGCGAGGGACAGCAGGCCTTCATGTTCAGGGGAAATAAATATGCCAGATTTTATTAAAGAAATAGGTCAAATAATTTGGGTCACATTTAAGGCGTCCAGGAATTAAAGTACCATTTTTTTTCCAAATAGTTTGTAGTTATTCATAGCATCACGTGATACACAAGAATAGTCTTTATTGCTCCACAAGCAAAACTTATTTCCAGGTATTAGTTATAAAGCTGTAGTTATATCGATAGCAAGAATTAGCCCTGTGTCAGAATTTAGATATATCAAAACATAACACTGAATTTTGGTATATAAGCGTCATCTATATGCAAGTACAGGTGGAGCTCCTTTACCTGCAGGGATTCTGTTCTCTTCCCATGTAGATGATGAAATATGCAGTTGGAGTCCAATTGACTCCTCAAGAAGCTCTTCTGAGCCTGTATAGGATGTTCATGGCCTATATGGGCCTCAGAATGACTTCCACAGTTCCTAGAAGGGCACTTCCAGTTTTCAGCCAAAATAAGAGTCCACGGACATGAACTGAATAAACTCTGGTTGCCTCTGGAGGCTTCAGGTTGAGCCAATTCTGTGGGTATGAATTTTGCAGACAAGTAGACTCAATCTGTGTATATTCAACCAATCTTGGCATGACCCTTATCTCAGGAGAACTGTATCTGTTATGTGTTCAGCAGCACATGTTAATGTTAGAGTATAGGTGACAATCAACGGAGTGGGTCCTGTTATGTCCTAGATATGTTGTTTTTCTGATTTTGTAACTCCTCCCTGCTAGAGCTCTGTGGAACTCCTGGCTATCTGGCCCCAGAAATCCTCAAATGTTCCATGGATGAGACCCACCCTGGTTATGGGAAAGAAGTGGATCTGTAAGTGACACCGTGTTCATGTTTATCCTTTGGGTTGAGGGTGGTGAATTAGTTTGTTGCTTTCCTTTGTGCCATCTGTGCAAATCCTGGATACTGAGCATGCAATTGTCACTGTCCTCCAGAGCAGCTTTATACTGGTGGTTGGATGTTAATTATATTTGGCATATCCTTGTATATAGAGGTAGCATTTCATTGCGAGATTTTTGGAAGGGGCAGATTACCCTTTATAAAAGAATTTTCTTGACAGCTTTCCTCTCTTTGCCATGGAGCCTGGAAAGAGTTTGGGATGGGTTGAGTGGTGAAGTTGTTGTGGACAGGTCCTGGGAATACAGTGTGGGTTATAGGAATGAGCAGCGTCCTGAATTCAGAAGCTCCTCTTTTCCCTGGGAACTTACTAGTTGAGCCAAGGTAGGTTCAAGCCTATCAGATGTTAAAATTTGCTTGGTGACAATTTTGTTTTCACAATAGAATCATAGAATCATAGAGTTGGAAGGGACCTAGTAGGTCATCTAGTCCAACCTCCTGCCTACAACAGGAAATCCCCCTAGAGCATCCCCGACAGGTGCTCATAGAGCCTCTGCTTGAAGATCCCCAGTGAGGGAGAGTCCACCACCTCCCTTGGCAATCTCTTCCACTGCCGAATCGCCCTCACCGTCAGGAATTTTTTCCGGATATCCAACTGGAATCTCCTTTCTTGCAGTTTGTACCCATTGGTTCTAGTTCTTCTTTCAGAAGCAGCTATGAACAATTGAGCCCCTTCCTCCCTATAACAGCCCTTCAGGTATCTGAAGAGGGCAATCATGTCTCCTCTCAGCCTCCTCTTCTCCAGGCTGAACATCCCAAGTTCCTTCAACCTTTCCTTGTAGGGTTTCCCTTCCATCCCACTGATCATTCTTGTCGCTCTCCTCTGGACTTGCTCCAGCTTGGCTGCATCTTTCTTAAAGTGAGGTGCCCAGAACTGAACACAGTACTCAAGGTGAGGTCTGACCAATGCTGAATAAAAAGGAACTAGAACTTCTCGCGACTGGGAAGCTACAGTCCTCTTAATGCAGCCTAAAATGGCATTTGCCTTCTTTGCAGACACATCACACTGCTGACTCATGTCAGCAATTTTGAAGAACATTTTAAATTGAATATTTTTTCCCCAAATTACAAGAAGCTATTTTCCTAGGGCTAGGCCAATATACCTCACCTGTTTTGCTGGCTGATTTTTTAAAACTGAGAATTGTGCAGAACTGAGCTTTCTTATTTTCTCCTTCATCCCTCAGTTGGGCCTGCGGAGTTATCTTTTTCACCCTCCTGGCTGGCTCGCCCCCTTTCTGGCACCGCAAACAGATGCTGATGCTTCGGATGATCATGGAAGGGCGTTATGAGTTTGGCTCCCCTGAGTGGGATGACCGATCTGACACCGTCAAGGACCTGGTAGGATGAGAGATGTATAGCTCCCATCTCCTGTCTCTTCCAATCACAAACAGTCATGCCAAAGCTAATTTTTGCAAATTTAACATTCTTCCTTGCTTTTGCAAAAAAAAAAAGTTCTTGTGGTTGTGGGGAGGAGGAAAGATTCACCCACAGCTCTGAAGCCCTTCTCTCTCTACTACTGCAAATCCTTCTTCCTTGCTTCCCTGGCTCTCAATTCCAGAACTACTACTTCAATCTTGAGAACTGTGGGTTTGTTCCTGCTATTAATGAGAGCTAAGGTTATGATTGAGTCAGCCTTCAAATGTGGGGGAACCTCTAGTTCAATGGCCTTCAAAGTAGGGGTGGGGACCCCCTTGGGGGTTGCGATTTCATTTCAGGGGGGTTGCAAAAAGCTGGGTTCAGCCATCTTGGATTCTGGCACTGGACACCTTTAAGCCATGACATCACTTCTGGTGAATCCCAGAGAGATTGTCCTTCTCAGAAGGGGGTCCCAGGCTGAAATGCTTGAATCCCACTGCTCTAGTTGAACTCCAGGAGGCTGTTAGCATCTCATAATTGCTGGTAACATTAGAAGGAATTTGGCTTCCAAGGCCTGAGGTTCTGAGCACCAGATTGGCTGATTGTAATGCAGAGGTTTTCTCTGTGTATCAATGGAAGGAGCCACAGAAACTGTGGGAAGACTTTTAAAAAATATATCTGTTAAATCAGTCCCTTTGTTCCTGAATTTTCACATGATGATATCAAAGGATACACTCCTGCCCTCATGCCTGGGACTCCTGCAAAATGCTTCCTGTCTCTTGTAGATTTCACGACTACTGCAAGTGAACCCAACTGAACGGTTGACGGCTGAGCAAGCTCTGCAGCATTCTTTCTTCCACCGTTATGGAACCCGTGAGGTCCGGCGCTTTAGTCCCTTTCGCAGATTCAGAGTAAGTGTCTCCTCCCATTCCCCGTTCATTTGAAAGAACAGACTCTGCCAGTCTCTTGTATATGATCTTTCCTCACCCCCCTCTCAACTGGAGAACGGACTCTTCTTTGGCGATTTTTTTTTCTTTTTAAAACCCTTCCACAATTAGCCCATGGTTTCTTCCTTGGCTGTTTCTCTACCAGTGTTATGTTTTATAATGGAAAGATCAAACTGAACATGGATCTGTATGTTGGTCGATGCTTATTTATTACACATCCTACATTTCTTCTAGCATGGAATGCCAGAATGGTCCATCCAGGTGATCTCCCCCTGAGTAGATCCAGACCTGAATTAACTTCAGCTGATTCATATGCCTTCAGACCTTACTCTGCTGTTGCCTACCATAATCTTCTCCCCCTCCCTTTGGATAAAAGTTTAATCTCACACAATGTTGTCACTTTAAAGCTGTAACACTTTGGTGATTAATCAGTTTAAGATTAATATTTTGATCAGTTTAAATGGTGTCCTTAATCAGCGTGAGATTTTTTCAATTTTTAGTAAGAGTGCTTACAAAACCATAGTGGGGTAGATGTTGTCCTAGCAGAGGATGTCCTCTCCCTCCATAGGAGGACATGCTTCTGCAAAGATATTACTATTGTATTCTGTAAGGGTGCCTCTTTTAAAGCACTCAAAATTGTTTAGTTCATGGATTGGTTCATATTTAGTTCAACAATTAGATTGTTCAAGTGCAATTGGCAGCATATAGTTCCAACTTAGTAATATACAGATTTGACTGCATACGGCCACTGCATATCAGTTTTTAAAACTGCTTTTCTACTGTTGTAGAGAGGCAGTAGTGAATGCAATCATTCCATTTTTCAGGTCCAGAATCAAACCCCAGCAGATACTGAGGCATTACCTTATTCAAACAGGCACAGTAGAATAAGAAACTTGGAAATAACTATTTTTTCCTGTAGTTTTCTCTATACATATATTTTTTTTATCCATGGGAGGTTCTGGAATGGAACCCAAGTGGATAACAAGGTACACTTGTAATTGATTAATAATCCAAGAGTTTCTCTTTAATCTGGTGACAGCCATAATTTTGATTTCTTTCCCTTTGTTAGTTTAATAGTCTTCTCTAATACTTGTTTTAAAATCAATTTTCTGATAATTCTCCTGAATGTTTTGGGATATTCTTCCATGTTCTTTTCTTAGTCCCTCATAATTGAGTCTTCATTCCCTTAACGAATTTTATTTTATGATTTATGAAAGAAACCTTCAAAGGGAAGTGGGTGGAAAGGGAGTAGGGAAGTTAAATATCATACAGAAAAACCAGGTTCTATAAAGAGAAAGGGAGCATGAACAATATATAGCCCCATTATATTTTGGAGCCTTCACATGATGCTGACAAATTTAGAAGTACAAAGTACCCAGGGATGTTGTTCACCCATAAAACCAAATCCTTCAGTATAAAGAAATCCAGGGAGATCTGATCTTACAAGTCTCAGCCGTGCGGTCAGTTCTGTTGCTCTCCTCCAGAATCAGTGTGGGGTTTGCAATATAGTTTTCTTTCCTGCTCCTCTCTGTCTTGTTTAAGACATCCATGGGATTCATCATTTCTGTCTCCTTCCTCTGAAGGTTATTGCATGGACTGTACGGGCTTCCATCCGCATCTTCTTCAACTTCCAGAGGGTGCGGCCGGTCACCAAGGAGCTTCTGTTACGCGACCCCTACTCTCTCAAGGGGGTGCGCAAGTTGATAGATGCCTGTGCCTTCCGCATCTATGGGCACTGGGTCAAGAAGGGTGAACAGCAGAACCGGGCTGCCCTCTTTGAAAATGTCCCTAAGGCCATCCAGTTGGTCTTGCTCACCTCAGAGGGAGAAGAGGTCCCGTTGCCTGCTGTGGATGACTATCCCAACTAAAGGCCCACTTCCTGCACAACTGTGGGGTTGTTGAGTTCCTGACACATATTAACAAAGGGAGGCTGGAGCCCTTGGAAGACTGCTTGCCATATACCTTCTGGAAGAATGGCAGGTTGTAGAGTTCTCCCATGGGACAGGCGATTGCCCTTGCATGCAGAGACATCTAGTCTTGTGGGGAACATGGACTCTGCTTCAAGGAGAACTGGACCTTGTGTTTGTGGCTGATGGGAACAAGCCCTTAGATCCGTGTAGGGTAAGGACACCAATAATGTTTGATACATGTCTTTTTATTTCATCTTGCAGTGATCTGGGCCTTTTAAACACCTCTTCTCAAATAAGACGGTAACTTACATTTCACCCATCAGCAGACCACTTTCCAACTACTGGTTGTGGGGTCAGGGGCCTGGAGTCATTGGAGGGAAAGGAGCAGGATCAGATGTTGTATGTCTCACTTTTTCTATGGAAGGCTATGGTGACTCACCATAGTGCTTTTTGGTTATGCCATCCTGCCTGCTCCTGTCAGGAATCAAAGTGGAATAAAGGTTGAATGTGACCAAAACCAGCCTGACTTGGGCTTCCTTACAACTGAGGTTGTATCCTCTCTAGGGGAGGGAGATGCTGATAGAAAAGGTAAGATGTGGAAATCAACTTTCCAGTATTACTTGCCCTAAAGCAGATGCTACAGAGGGAGTGTAGCCAGTAGGTATGGGGGAACATAGTAGTGTTGTTAGATGATGCATGTTCTCTTGTATTGGAGGAAGAGTATTGATGGATCTTGTGATTTTTGCAACTGTGGCTGGTCCAACTAAAGTGATTTCACAGCCAACATCCTGCTTACTTGCCCAGCCCAAACAGTTGCTTCCCCAGCAATGCTACAAGTTGCTGGGGAAAATTGCAGGGACAAATATTATTGCCCTGAGAGAGAAGTGCTTCCTTGCAGAAATACCTGTTATCTAACACAGAAAAAGAGCACCAGTTATGTTGAATATCTGGAAATGTTTTTAATGTCTTAACATTTTACAGGGAATCTGGCAGTTCCTCATTACCACACAGATTGTGGGGACTATCAGTAAAGCACATCACATGCTTTAAAAAGCTTTTAAGAAATCCAGCTTGTAAGAAATTAGCTTCTATTCATTACACTGTTCTATCTTCACCCTGTCTGCTCTGCCGGTCTCTTTTGAACATCTCTCAAAGGTAGATGTATCCATCCCTAGAGGAGGATCTGAGGGTCCAGTCTAAAATAGTTTGCCTCCCATGTGCAGCATGTCCCACAACCCTGCTCACTTTTTCTTGCCTTTGCCACTTCCTTTGCCACCGGTTTTCTCCAGCTGGGCCAGTTTAGTATTAAAATGCTCCTCTGTGGCTGCTAAGCGCTGCTCCACTGAGAGGCGCAACTGGGCCAGCTCCTGGTTCAGCTGGGATGTGATGTACTCCCGTAGTGCAGCAGTGGGACCTAGGAGGGCAAAATAGAATGAGTGACTTCTTGCCTCTGTCAGCACACTTACCATCCTCTTTGGCAGCCCCTCTGAGTTCAGGATTTGTGCCTTCCTTTCCCCTGCCCCCAACTATACATCACTAGTGCTTTGGCAAACTTTCCAAAGCACTTCCCATATGCATGCACTTCCCAAAGCATTTCCCATCTACAACTCCACACAAATGACCACTGCTACTGAGAAGGAACACGCCTTTAAAAACATTTTAAAAATAGCTTTTCTTACTGTTGTAGAGGCAGTCATGCAAACTTTGCCATTCTTCAGCAGGCAAAGGCAAAGGTCCTTTGCATTTCTAAATATTGACTGCCTTTCTACAACAGGAAGAAAAGCTTGTCAGTTGAAAAAGGATGCACTTCTTATTTTTAAAAAGCTGCTTTTATTTAACTTTTTTTTGTATAAGCAGGGAGTCCCAGTATTAAACCTCTGCGGATATTGAGGTATAAGCTTATTCCAGTAAGAGAAATGGAGGAGCAAGAAACCTGGAAGTAAAAATTTTCCACTGTTTTTTAAAATTTAAATTACTGGTTTTTAAAAATCCACTGGGGGTTCTGGAACGAAACCCAAGTAAATGGGCAACAATGTTGATATTAGTTAATGGGTGCAATCCTAATCTAGGCTGCCACAGCTCTTCAGTTTTCCTGTGCTGATGTAGGGAGGCAAGCACATGTCTGTGTACTGGCCTAACCCCCCAGGAGTGGGGCAGAAGTGTTTTACGGCAATTTTGTAATATCCCCAGATCAGCAGAGGACTTATGCCAGGGCATAGGCCAGCTTAACAGGGGGTTAGGATTGTAGCCTTAAATTTAACTAACATATCTAAGTTAACTTAGATACATTAGTTAACTTTTATTTTAGCTAACTTAATCTTGAATAACGTAGAGCACAATCCCAACTGTCTACTCAAAAGTGAGCCCCATTGAATTCAATGTCTCTTACTCCCGGGAAAGTGTCTTTAGGATTGCAGGCATAATCTTAGTTATCTTTACAAACAGCCCTGTATAATACAGGATCAGTATTATCCAAGTATTGTAGATGGAGAGCTGAGGTGGAGATGAGAATGGAGCTTGGCTTTCTTAGCTGTGACACTGTTCTAGAGCCCTCCAATCTTACTTTCTTCAGGTGGAGCAGCCGCCTCTTCCTCCATCAAAGCCTCCTCAGGAATCTCTGCCAGTCCTTCTGCAAAAAGAGAGAGAAAGATTACACATTTTGGATGAGAATGAAAAGTAGAAGGGCTTGTGGTTCAGTGACTGACCACATGATTTGTACGCATAATGACTCAGGTTCCGTCTCTGACCATTTCCAGTTCACAAGGGGCTCCAGTGAAGACCCCTTTCTGCCGAAATCCCTGGAGAGCTGCTGCCAGTCAGACAGCAAGAGCGTAGATTGATCAAGTGTCTGACCCCGGGCAAGGCAGTCTTATTATCCAGTATGGACTTCAAAACTGCAGTGGAGCAGAAATTGCCTTGGTCACTTTCATGGATTACTTATGATGGAAGAATCGTAAGAGTTGGAAGGGACCCAGTGGATCATCTAGTCCAACCCCCTGCCTGTAGTAGGAAATCCTCATCTTGTGGGGAGAAACAGGAGACTGCAATCCTGTATGTTCTTCTGAAGCAGCATCTTTCATCAACCACAGTATCCTTCTAGGAAGGCTCTTGAGACAGGTCCACTATGATACTGCTCCCACTTGCATAGTAAGTTGCAGAAGTCTGTACTGAGTGATTACCTTTGCCAATTAGGGTACTACCAGGCTGTCTTGTTCCTGTTTTTCAGTACCTATGTGATATTACTGGCTGAGCAATTTGGAGGTGTGATCTGATGTGGTCATTGGCAGTAGTGGGATTCAAATAAATTAACAACAGGTTCTATGTCCTAATAACTTAAATTAACAAGAGGTTCTATGTCCATAGAATAACAGGTTCTATGTCCCATTAGTAACCAGTTCTCAGAACCAGGCGTTCATTAGCAAAGGGTTCTGTAGAACCTTTGAGAACGCCCTGAAACCCACCACTTGTCATTGGTATGCTGATAATGCCCAGATTGTACCTCTAGTTATCTAATTCTTGGGTGGTAGTGAAAACACTGAATTAATGCTTGGAGGTAGTTTGGGGAATGGATCAGGGCAAATGAATTGAATATCTTAATAAGATATTATGATCCTCTGGAGAAATTTAATCTCTTAAGGGGAGTGCTACACTTCCCCTGAAAGAGCAAGTGTGTAGCTTGGGAGTGCTCCTTGAGCCCACACTGTCCTTGGAACTTCCTAGTGAGACCAGCACAGCTTCTACAATTGGCCATGTTTAGAAAAATGTTATAATTACCTGTACTTACATTTGGCATGATCTTCCCAACCCTATAATTACTATTTATTAAAAAATGCTGCTCATATATTTATAGTTTATTAAATATGAATTGAATTTTTTGAATGTTTCTTTATAAACTGCTTTAATCAGACAGAAAAGCAGCCTAAAAATTAACGAAATAAATATGTTCATATATATTCAAGCTGGGTTTGCTTAAATTGCCATTTTCTCCAATGTCTTTATTGGGACTCTTACATTACAGCTGCAATCCTTAACACACTTTCCTGAGAGTAAGTCCCATAGAATAGAATGGGACTTCTGAGAAGACATGCTTAGGATTGCACCCTAAATCTATTACACTCCTGAAAAAATTGGTATTACATGGTCTATAATTCTACATCCTTCTACCTTCCTGCCTAAGACCATGTAAGTATTGTCCTAACTGTAGGGGTCTAGAGGTGGCTTCTGAGGAAGGTTTTGAGCACTTTTGGTTTTACCTTCCTCTTTAGACTCTTCTGGCATCCCAATATAGGTGAAGGATATGTCCAAGCGAATCTAGAGGAAAGGATGATTCAGATATAGGATGTGTGAATACAGAGCTCCAAACTAGCCTCAATGACTTCAACATTTTGTCATTAGCTTGTTACAACAAATCTCTCCCTCTGTGAAGGAAGGAGACCTGGGATCCATTTTCTCCTGAACAATTTGGCTAAAGCCGCTTTACCTGAGGTGTGAAAACATATTTGTAAAGTTTGAAGTGTCGGAAATAGGTGTTGATCATGTAGTCGGTTATGCGCACAAGCTGGTCTTGATTGAAGAGATCGATGCTGAAGGGGGGTCTCTAAGAGGGTCAAGATAGAAGAGTTAAGAAGGAAGTTTGGAAGGCAGATACCCTTTTCCCCAAATAGGCACTGCTATTAAAAGGCACACAATGGAGGGATCTCAGCAAGGTGATGCCACTATTTTTGTCCTGCCCACTCATTACAAATGCACACTTACCCGAATGGAGTGGCAGAAAACAAGTTCAGTGAAGTAGTTGTAGCATTCTTCCACATTGGGCAGTGGCGTTTCTACAGGGAAGGGAAGAATTGAGTCAGTCAGTAATGATTCCAGCTTCAGCCCTTGTCCTCCTACTTGCCCTAGACTCAGTTCTAACCTCATTCAGCAGCCAGAGAAGCTGCTATCTGCTGAGCTTCTGTTTAATCCTCTGCTCTCCCTTCACTTTGCCTGCTGTAACATGTACGGTTGTCACAGGATGCCCAGCAGCCACCATAAAGAGGGAGAGACATGGGCAGATGCCATACAGACCCAGTCAACTCCACATTTTTAAATTGACCATTTGCACTCTTTCCCCATCCTTCAAAATCCAAACTATTCTCAGTTGGGCTTTGGTCCCCCTCCTCTCAGTCTTCTACCCATCCAGCTCCCTTATCCACATTTGTTTACCTGATGGAGCCTCACTACCTTACCAATGCAAGTCTCATGTACATCTTTCACAATGGAAAAGAAGGCTGAGGTTTGTTCCCGATTGAATCCCAGCTCTCGGCTGAATTGGATGGCGTAGAAGTACAGATCCAACAAGACAGCGGACCGTGGGTTAGAATCAAAATCCTGAAGCTGGAGCAGGTTGGCAAGAAGGCTGGGGATGAGAAAGTAGGCAAGTTATGGGTCTGACTGGGTGTCTGGAGTTGCAGGCCTCTTTCAACTTCATGGCCCATGTCTTTTTCCCATTTCCTCATCTGATAAGGGCCTGCCCCAAATTTGGATCTGTTTGTAACAGAAATGAAGAGAGAAGACTAAGGATTGTTTATTGCTTGCCTGAATCTTGAGGTCTGATTGCACCCAGGCATAGAGCCAAACTGTGTTACTTTTGGTAGGTCTTGAAAATCACGTGGTGAACCAGTAGTCCATGCTGGTTTTAACCATTATGCGAGATTATCATGACATAATCTTAAAATTAGATAATAATTATAATAACATAAATAACATAATAGTAATAACCATAATATAATAATATAACAATTATAACTGCATAGCTTGTGTTTGTAACTTCTGGCTAATCCTATGCAGGTTTATTTGGAAGTCACTCCTATTGGAAATATCAGCAAAAGACATCAGCTTTCTGATCAGTAAATTACATCTATCTTTATAATGCACCCAGCTGTACATATATACCTGCAATTATCACTATACATATCGTGCACTTGATGAAAGAGGCAGAAGCAATGAATATATTAATGTTTAAAATGCCAGAAGACTGGCCCTTTTCACTGCAATAGTTACACATTCCAACCACTGCAGACAAAGACTTTATAGAGAAAAGAGCCATTGAATACAGATCAGGATCTCTCAGCTTTATAGTTGGCATTTATTGTCCTGCAGCAAAAATTCTTGTGATGAAAAGATGCTTCTCCTGCAATACGTAGGACCCTGGAAGGATATTAATGCTACATGACAGCAGAGGAACTGCTACAGTTGAATGGCTATGAACATTTTAGTGCACTGCAAAGAATCTCATGCTTCCTGGGTATTAAGCGCAGGAATAATTGACCAGCCTCTCACTGGGAAGGGTATAGGAAATAGTGGATCTGTTGTTCATACACAAAAAGGAGTTCTGTTATGTACATTAATGCATACCAGAATTTTTCCTGGCTTTGGGTCTATAAAGGACTGCAAGACAGTTTAATGCAGGATAAATGGCTGTTGTAACAACACAATTAATGTATTATTCTAGAGCTGAAAACCATTTTGTGCCACTCTAGGGCTTGATGCTAGCTGGCAATCACAACTGTTACTATACAGGAATACTTATGATTGCCTTATACACTTTATTGTCTCTGAGAGTTCCTCTTTTGCATGTTTGTGTATCTTTTGGAGATTTAGAGCACAATCCTAACCACGTCGACTCCAAAGTAAGCCTCACTGTGTTCACTGGATCTTACTCCCAGGAAAGCGTGTTTAGGATTGCAACCAAAGATAGTTTGTTTAATGCTTCTCAATCATAATGGTTCTTGTAGTGGTTTGCATCACAGAATGTGGATGAAACATCAGGGTAATATTTGTTTTCAACTGACAGCAGCTTTTGAACTGTATAAACTTACTTAAATCACGTTTCCACTTGATCAACCCAGAGCACAATCCTAACCAGGTTTACTCAAAAGTAAGTCCCATTGTGTTCAATGGGTCTTACTCTCAGGAAAGTGTCTTTAGCATTGCAGACTGCATCACCTCTTTAGGTCATCTGTTGTTTGAGCCTTGTTGATGAGATCCATGGAGTGGACATCCAGGTATTTCCTGAAAAAAGAAGAGGAAAACAAGAAGGAAGGATGGCTTCCAATACATTGCTTAGCCGCACAGTATAAAGCCATAGTGTAAAGGGTCTCAGACCATCAACTCAACATGGAGAGACTGCCTTTGCCACTTTCCATATGCAGCTGACTGGGGCAGGATGAGGCCACCTGCACTGTCTCTGAAGGAAAAGGGAATTCACTTACCACATACATATCTTTGCTTTGTGCTCCTGGGGCTGAAAGAGAGAGTTCATTTTAGTTAGGTTTTCTGAGAAGGGATCACTAAATGGATATTTTAAGTCTACAGTGAGGGTAACTCCTAGATGAATGAAGCTGTTTCTGCATGATTCATAGATAGAAAATTCAGTAGCAGATGCTTCTGCCATAATAGAAACCAATCCTAAGCACATGGATCATACTTATAAACCCATAGGTACTCATTAGGTATAAATGACCACTTGCTGAGGGCCCTACTAGTGCATTTTCAAGCAAAATAATTCATTATTGGCAAAATCCAGAGTAACGACAGGAAGTTCTTGCTCCAGTGTACGAACAACTTACTCTGGATTCCAATATGAATTTCCCATAGGTTTTCACTAGGTGGTGCAGTAACTACAGGTGCATGTAAAGTCTCTTATGTGCTCCTGTAGTTACTCTAGATTTGGGTGTATGTTTCCAAAAGATATTGTCTGTGTTAACTCACTGACACATATGTTTCTGAAAAATAAAGGCTGTAATCCTAACCACACTTTCCTTGGAGTAACTACTATTGAAAACATTGAGACTTACTTCTGAGTAGACATGCTTAGGATTGCACTGAAAGAGATTGTTTCAACTGTTGAAAGAACTAAGTTCTTCCAGCAATCAGAACCCATCTTAATTTTACTGAAAGACTAATCTCTGTATTATTTTCAAAAGTTACTCTCTGCCGAGTAGTACAAAGTTTATTCCTTTCTCTCCTCTTTTTTTTTAACCTCCCCCCCCACACTAATGTTTCTCAAACTGTGGATGTAATATGTATAAAATAGATATTACTTACTATGTATTTATAATTAAATTATATATTACGCCATTATAATTTATAAATAATTTATAAATTATAATTTATAAATTATAATCGCACAATATATAATTATGTAATTATAAGTTGTAATTATAATTAATTTCTTATAAATTTCTGATTTCTGATTGCATGATTATGCGTAAATAAATAATGAATTATCAGTGCATAATTGCATAAGCAAGTCTGGATTGCAAACTTTTAATTTCCTTACCCTACAATCCAGAGTAACTGCGGGAAGACAAAGGAGGCGCTTACTCTGGATTGCTGTATGCATTTCCCATCGGTTTCCAATAGGCGGCACTGTAACTACAGTGTAGAAGGTCCTGTAGTTACTCTGGATTGTAGCCTTACTACTCAATCCTATGCATGTCTACTCAGAAGTAAAGTCCTATTATGTTCAATGGGGCTTACTCCCGGGAAAGCATTCACAGGATTGCAGCCTTATTGTAAACTAACTGCAAAATAAGTATTCATTATATATTTTTTGCAAACTATTACTAATTGCAATCTTTTCTTAATGTTGCAAATTAAATAAAAAAATTTAATAAAAATTAAATTTAATAAAAATAATAAAATTTAATAAAAAAATTAATAAAATTTAAATTTAATAAAAAATTTAAATTTTTTATTTAATAAATTTAATAAAATGTATTTAATAAAAATTTATTAATAAAATAAAAAATTATTTAATAAAAAATTAAACAAATTTAATAAAAAATTAAAAAATTCTGCATAATGACGTCACCAACTGCAGGCCATGACGTCACTAGGGCCAGACGAGTGACGTCACGTCAGGTGGGAGGGTCCTGAGTGGCTGTCACTCAAAAGAAGGGGTGGTGAGGAGAGGCCTCAGGCAGGGAGTGGGCAGCAGGGAGGCTTCCAGGTGGGCCCAGCTGCGCCCGTCGGGTGCCTGCGCTCCAGGGAGTGAGGCCCAGCCCGGAGCCCCGCCTGCCTCTTGAGCTGAGGCTGAGCCGCCCCGCACCTTCGGGATGGACTCCGGACCCAGCATCCTGACGCGGAGGGTTTGGGGCCTACAAAGGAGGCCTGTGTTGCTATGCCAACCAACGGTCGCTTGCTCGCGACCAACAGCTGCTCCCTAGCATTGGCCGCGCTTTGACCAATCAGAACGGGGAACACTGTCCACAGCCAGAGCCCTCAGCCAATCAGGAAGGACCTCTCAGCGGAGTCGGTGAAGTGACCATAGAGATAGAAAAGGCTAGATCGAACAAAAAGTAAACTCCTCCAACGGGCGCCAGACAGACACGAACGGAGCGAAGACGCTCCGGACTTGGACATCTCTATGTGGTCACTCTAGGAGAGACCAACCAATCACAGAGCTCTCCTCAGTTCACTTTTTTACCCAATCGCCAATCATTTTCTGAAGTGGCCCCGCCCCATATGAGAATTGACCAATGAGAGCACACATTCCCCTCTCCCTTTCCCGGATTGGCTGCGGCTGCGCCTGCGCGGTAAGGTTTCGGTTGGTGTCACGGAGGAGCATGCGCAGTAGCAGTCCTGGCGTTTCTGGTTCGCATGGGGGCGGGGGGCCGAGAGAAGGGAAGCGGCCGGTGGGGCGGAGGGGGCGCCTGGCAGGTGAGGAAGGAGAGGCCCCTCCTCTTCCAGCCCCCTTCGTCCTGTTCCATGATGACACCCCCTCCTCTGGCCCTCCTGCCTGGCCTGCCTCAGCCGTCTCTGGATGGGAGTCAGCCTCGCCCCTTCTAGGGGGAGCTCTCAGGGGCTCTGGGCCCTTTCCAGGCCGAGGGGGGTCCATGAAGTGCCCCACGCGGTGGGGTAGCCGGGAAGGCTGAGGCACCGACTACAAAGGGGCTCAAGCTTGGCAGCCCAGGGCTCCCACCTTTCCACAGTGGTGTAGCTGAGGCCGGTTGGGGTGTTGTTGTGGGGGTGTCATGGCACTGAGGCTCGTTGGGGGGGTGTCATGGCACTGAGGCAGTGGGGGGTGTCATTGGGGATGTCATGGCACTGAGGCCAGTTGGGGGGGGTGTCATGACACTGATACAGCTGGGGGTGTCATGGCACTGAGGCAGCGGGGGGTGTCATGGGGGGTGTCATGGCACTGAGGCTCGTTGGGGGGGTGTCATGGCACTGAGGCAGTGGGGGGTGTCATTGGGGATGTCATGGCACTGAGGCCAGTTGGGGGGGGTGTCATGGCACTGATACAGCTGGGGGTGTCATGGCACTGAGGCAGCGGGGGGTGTCATGGGGGGTGTCATGGCACTGAGGCAGTGGGCGGTATCATGGGGGTGTCATGGTACTGAGGCAGCGGGGGGTGTCATGGGGAGTGTCATGGCACTGAGGCCAGTTGGGGGGTGTCATGGCACTGAGGCCAGTTGGGGGGTGTCATGGGGGTGTCATGGCACGGAGGCAGCTGGGGTTGTCATGGGGGTTGTCGTGGCACTGAGGCCAGTTGGGAGGGTGTCGTGGGGGGGTGTCATGGGGGGTGTCATGGCACTGAGGCCAGTTGGGGGGTGTCATGGCACTGAGGCAGCTGGGGGTATTATGGCACTGAGGCAACTGGGGGTGTCATGGGGGTTGTCGTGGCACTGAGGCCCGTTGGGGGGGGTGTCGTGGCACTGAGGCCCGTTGGGGGGGGTGTCGTGGCACTGAGGCCCGTTGGGGGGGTGTCATGACACTGAGGCCAGTTTGGGGGGGGGTGTCATGGCACTGAGGCAGCTGGGGGTGTCATGGGGGGTGTCACAGCACTGAGGCAGCTGGGGGTGTCATGGGGTGTCTCATAGCACTGAGGCCAGTTGGGGGGTGTAATGGCACTGAGGCAGCTGGGGGTGTCATGGGGGGTGTCATGGCACTGAGGTCAGTTGGAGGGTTTCGTGGCACTGAGGTCACTTGGGGGGTCATGGCACTGTGGCCAGATGGGGGGATGTCATGGCACTGAGGCCAGTTGGGGGTGGTGTCATAGGGGGGTGTCGTGGCACTGAGGCCAGTTGGGGGGGTGTCGTGGCACTGAGGCCAGTTGGGGGGGGGTATCATGGCACTGAGGCTAGTTGGGGGATGTTATGGCACTGAGGCCGGTTGGGGGGGTTGTCATGGGGGTTTTGTAGCACTGAGGCAGCTGGGGGATGTCGTAGGGGTGTGTGTCATGGTGCTGAGGCCGATTGCAGGGGAAGGGGTGTCGTGGTACTGAGGCTGGTTGCGGGGGGGAGGGGTGTCGTGGCACTGAGGCCGGTTGGGAGTATGTGTGTCGTTGCACTAAGGCTGGTTGCGATGAGGTGGTGTTGTGGCACTAAGGTGCTTCAGAGTGCCATGCAGAACAAAATGAAGGCATGTGCCCTGACGCAAAAAGTAACTCTTAAGGGAGGGGGTCACTTGAGATGCCCTGTGCAGGTCAGTGTCATGACAACTTTAGCTAGGCTCTGAATCCTTTATCCTGTTCCCTCCCCTCCGATGCAGGGCTCTTGCTTGCTTTCTCTATAGTCTTGCTACTGCTTTGATAGCCTCCCTCTCTGCATTTCTCCTTCCTTTTTCACCAAAGTCAGGGGTCAGAAACCTATAGCACAAGTGCCAAACTTGATATGCAGACCTAATTTTCACTGGCACGCAGCCCCCCAGTCTCTGTCTTTGAAGAGAGGTTGGGGAACTGAGATGCCAATCAGATTCCCAGATAGCGTGCAGGGATCTCCATCTCTCTAGGCAAGCAAGGGGGATGCTGTTTTGTCCAGAGGGATGTAGACATCAGTACACAAAGAAGTACACAAAGAAGTGGGTAGATATATATCAGTGTGTGTGTATATAAGTATACATATATACACACAGAGATACGTACCCTATATATTACACACACACACATGCACACACGTTTCTCTCTGTGTGTATGTGTATGGTGCCTTGTAAGACAAACATAATTTGTTCTGGAAGCATGGTTGTTTTGCGAATCGTTCTTTATGCAAAGCAGATTTTGCCATAGGACATAATGGAAACAATTGGTTCCACAACCCAAAAATATTCACATAAAAATATTAACTGTATGTAAAAATGATGACAAAACACTGTAATCAAATTCAAAACACTAATATAATACAGAACACAATTACTGTAATAGAACACTGTTATAAATTATACAGTAAAACAGAAAAGACTTAATTTTCACTAAAAGAGTCAGTGATGTCTTTTTGAGCAACTTTAACAAGGAATTTTCTAATGACATTTACTTTTGTCTCCTTTTGAGGATTTTAAGAAAATGTGACATTGCATTGTCATTAAACAGATTAATTGCTTGCACTTTTACAGCCTTGTTTGGGTGGTGCTTTTCTGCAAAATTTTGCACAATGTTCCAAATGTTTACAAATGTCCTCAGTCTCATTTAATATGAGGGACTCCTCCTTCTTATTCTCCTCCTCCACTGCAGATGAGATCTCCTCCATAACCTCTTGCTCATGAAGCAGATCCATCAATTCATTTGTTTTACAACAAATTTTCCTTACAAAACTGTCTTGCACTGTTTGTCTTACAAGGCAGAATTCTTTAGAAATTTTAGTTTGTCTTCCAAGTACCACTGTGCATGTGTATAGTCATAGATACACACACAATTTTTGCATTTATATAATTCTTCTAAAAGGCACTGTGCCTGCTAACCTGAAGATCGGCAGGTCAGCAATTCAAGACCCAAGTACTGCAAGATGGGGTGAGCTCTTGGTCTTAGTCCAGCTCCTGCCAACCTCACGTTGAAAGCATGTAAATGCAAGAAGATAAATAGGTACCGTCTTGGTGGGAAGATAACTACACTAAGGCTTTTCTTTTCTCACAGACTTTCAGACCACTCATGTTCCTGGGGTGGCAGGAACCTGCCTCAGCAACACCTGCCATATCTTGACTACCCTCTTCTTTCTCCTACTTTTTAGGGCTCTTGTTTGCTTTTTCTATAAGTTTGCTACAGTTTTGACCGCCTCACTCTCTTCTTTCTTTTTTCTTACCCCCCCAAGCTTTCCTCTTTCAGAAGTTCAGACTGTCCCCTTCTCTTTCCCCTCCCTTGCCGCATCTTGGCTGCTTTTACATAGCAGGGGTGTCCAAACCCCAGCTCGGGGGTCAGATGCGGCCCATGGCAAGCCTCAGTGCGGAACGTGACAAAACTATTCCATCTGGACCTCAGGCAAGACTTATAACCATATTTCATTCCATTTGTCTTTTCCCTTTTAGCTGAGAAGTTGCCCCCTTGGTTGACTGCCTAATTCCTGCACTTTTGCCCACATTTCGGAGTCAGCATGTCGGGCCCTGGAAGCAAGCGTGCAGCTGGGGATGGGGGCGCTGGGCCCCCTGAGAAGAAATCCAACAGAGAGGAGAAAACCACTACCACTTTGATTGAGCCTATCCGGCTGGGGGGAATTTCTTCTACGGTGAGAACAAGAAGGAAGATTTTTTAAAAAAATGTTATCATTTGGGAAAAAAGCTTGATCATTCCTTTGCCTGGTTATGCTGCAGCCAACTGCAATCTTGCTCGAGACAGTGCCGGCCAGTCAGTCTGCCTTTTTCTACACAGGATAGGATTTGGCTGCCAGTCAGTTAAGGTGTTGGTGGTGAGCTGTATGTTAATGGGATATTGTTTTGCTTCTTTGTGGAGGATAGAATCATTGGAGCTTTGGGTGACGGATGGGAACGGCCAAGGATTATATTCTGGATGTGGGATTTTCTCCTTTAGGAGGAGATGGATCTCAAGGTGCTCCAGTTCAAGAACAAGAAATTATCAGAACGCCTGGAGCAGCGTCAGGCCTTTGAAGATGAGCTGCGTGAACGCATTGAGAAACTGGAGAAGAGGCAGGCCACTGATGATGCCACCCTCTTGATTGTCAACCGCTATTGGAAGCAGGTCAGGGAGTCATCCTGGTTGACCTTAAGAAAGCTTTCTTTTTTGCTTTTTATCATGTGAAACTCTTGTCAATCTTTTTCCTGTAGCTGGATGAGACAGTGCAAGTGCTGCTGAAACGCTGTGATGGGGACTGTGGCCAGGCTCCAGAGGAACCCAAGTCAGAGCTGGCAGGACCAGAGTTTCATGCTGCTATTCTAGGACAGGAGGGATCAGAGAGGAGAGGTCAGCTGAACTTTCTTCCTCATGGGATGAGGGGACGATGGAAGATGGAGATGTTCCATTATCAGAGTCAATGTTGATCCTAATTGTCTGGTTTCTTTAGAGGAAGTCCTGTCTCCCATTGCTCCACCTGCTCCCTGGAAACCTGGGGGTCTTGTGCTGAATGAACCAGCTCTCTCCTTCCTGGCCACCTTAGCCAGCAGCAGCAGTGAAGAGATTGAGCTGCAGCTTCAGGAGCGAATGGAGTTTTCGAAGGCTGCTGTCTCCCGCATTGTGGAGGTCTCTGACAAGATTCATCGGCGCACAGAGGAGCTCTGCCAGAAGATCCATGCTCGTGGTAAGGCCTGAATCCCAATCAGGGATGATGCGGGGAGGATGGGGCTCTAGAGCATGTCCACAGCACTCTTGGCAGCTATTGCACAATGTCAGTGAAGGCTCTATCTCAGGAAAGGATGATAGGTCCTTGGTTTTCATGGGGAAAGTGTGATGGATTTCTGTTTGCTGCTTCCTGCAATGCTATGCAGACAATAGAAGTAGATCTGCAGGCCTGCTCTGCTAGACTTATGGTTCAAACGAAGAGTGGGTAAGCAAGATGGTGATCATCCTAGCAGGATTACTCTATTGCTACTCTGTCAATAGTTTTTATAGTAGATCTTGCACAGAGATTGGGGAGCCAGGGATCAGGTTTCTCATGTCCCTTCTCCTAAACCCAGTGGATTTTGATCAACTGGAAGAGGCAGTTAAGTCTCTCAACAAGGAACTGATGAGAGAGAACAGGCACCTGCAGGACCTGATCACCCAACTTCAAGAAAAGCATCACAAGATCTCCCTGGAGGTAAATTCCTTGCTCAGTTTTGTTTTCTATGGATTAACTGTGGTGGATTGAGAGCATAGATGACTCTAAAATATGACTCATCTGCCTTTTCATCTTTTCTGCCTAGTATTCAGAGTTGCAGGACAAAGTAACCTCTTCTGAGACCAAAGTGCTGGAGATGGAAACAACCATTGAGGACTTGCAGTGGGATATTGAGAAACTGCGCAAGCGAGAGCAGAAGCTGAACAAGCACCTGGCTGAGGCGCTGGAACAGGTAATGGAGGCCCCTTGCATCCCCAGTTCCCCCTCCTGATACTGTTGAAATGCTGTGCTTTCTTTGGGGCAAGAGGTAGGTATCAAAGCACACCTGCTATTGAATCCTATAGAAATTGAAAGCACACATGGACTGAGGAGACATTTCTGGGCAGGAGATCACTTTATGTCTGTCCACCAGCTGATAACCTATACCATATATGGAGAGTAGTTGGCACAGGTCAGGTTGGACCTTATTTGGATGATGTTTTTTAAATTAAAAAATGGGAAAGGAATAAAAATATCAAAAAGAATGAAGAATATTGTAAATTGTGTGGCAAGCATGAAGATTTTCAACAAAGCAAAATAGATAAATGAGAGGGAGATTTAAAAAATTATGTCACTTTTATATTTATATTGCAGCCAGTAACTTTGGCTGCAATCCAACTTCCACTTAGGCTGGCCTGAGACCCGGCATGAATCCTGTGCTGACCTGTGGGTGTTACAAAAGTGTAGTAAGACACTTCTGCCTCACTCCTTGAGGGAGGGGTTAGACCAATGTACAGGCATACACCACCACAGGAAGATAGGTCAGGTGAGGCCTAAATTGGTTAGGATTGTGCCCTTCATCATTCATCAGTTGAGTCATTTTCCTCTTCCTCTTCCATATTTGGATGCTGTTGTGTTTGAGGTGCCATCAGTATTCTGGGTGGTTTGCTCCAAGCAGCCAATAATAAAAAATGTGGCATGAGGAGGCAAACGTTTAAATGGGAACGTTTTTGTTACATTTTTGCCCCATGCAAATATTAGCCCATTTTTATGATGGCTATCTAGGCCGTAACATCTCTTTTGATCTCCATTCCTGTTCATAATTGCTGGCATTGACCTAATTTAAAATAGTGTGGCATCTCTTGTTGTTGATCACTGAGCGACTTTTGTTGTAGCGACTTTTATTCACTAAGTCATGTCCAACTTATTCTGACCCCATGGATTGCAGCACACCAGGCCACCATATCCTCTACTATCTTCCAAAGTCTGTCCACATTCATGTTCTTGTGTGACACTATCTAACCAGCTCATCCTCTGCTGTTCTTTCTCCTTTTGCCTTCAGTTTTTCCCAGCATCAGGCTCTTTTTTAAGGAGTCATTCCTTCTCATGATGTGGCCAAAATATTGGAGCTTCAGCTTCAGTATCTGTCCTCCCAGTGAACAGTCAGGGTTGATTTCCTGCAGGATGGACTGATTTGATCTCCTTGCAGTCCAAGGGACTCTCAAGAGTCTTCTCCAGCACTATAATTCAAAGGCATCTATTCTTTGGCGGTCAGCAGTCTTTATGGTCCAGCTCTCACAGCCATATATTACCACAGGGAAAACCATAGCTTTAACTACATAGATCTTTGTTAGCAAGTTGACTTACCCTACAATCCAGAGTAACTACGGGAGCAAATAAGAGACATTACGTGTACCCGTAGTTACTGCACCACCTAGTGAAAACCTATGGGAAATTCATATTGCAATCCAGAGCAAATTGTTCTTACAGCGGAGCAAGGACTCCCCGTAGTTACTCTGGATTGTGCCCTTAGCTACTTTTAGCCCACCTTGGATGCCCTTTGGGGAGAAAGACAGAACTGGGTTGTGCAGAGCTCTAAGCCTGACTTTCTTTCTTTGACAGCTAAATTCTGGTTATTATGCATCAGGCAGTTCTGGTGGATTCCAAGGTGGACAGATCACACTTAGCATGCAGAAGGTAAGCAGGGAGAACAGGGTGGAAGGCATGGGATTGGGAAGAAGGGTTTGGAGCTTCCTTTGCAGTGTCATGTTGACTTGTTTTGTGTTTGTGGATTGCAGTTTGAGATGTTGAATGCAGAGCTGGAAGAGAACCAAGAACTTGCCAACAGTCGTATGGCAGAGCTGGAAAAACTGCAACAGGAAATGCAGCAGGGTGTTAGGACCAATGAGAAGCTCAAGGTAGTGCTTGTGGGATGAATGTGACATCAGGGTTCCCAATGAATTGTCAGGCAGAAAGTGTTGCATGCTGTAGCAATCGTCTTATAAAGGGGGCTCCCAGTTCCCAAGATGGGTTATCTGACTACATCTGACACTAACTTCTTGCACCTCCTTAATTAGCTTGCACCAGAAGCAAGTAGCAAAATTTTTTGTTGCATGCATGGAAATGATAGTAACGTAATCAAACTAGTTATGCTTTATTCATTTTAAATTTGTCTACCCAGTTGTATGGGAGAAAGCATGATTTAAAATAAAACAACCCCCGCTCTCCACAAATAATATGCTAGAGCTGTTTCTCTTCCTTGCTTTTCAGGTAGCACTACGGAGCCTGCCTGAGGAGGCAGTGAAGGAGACTCTAGAGTACAAAGTGCTGCAGTCTCAGTTTTCATTGTTGTACAGTGAGAGCCTGCAGGTGAAAACGCAGCTTGATGAGGCCCGGGCTCTTTTGCTTACCCACAAGAACAGCCACTTGCGTCACATTGAACACTTAGAGGTAAGGGAGCTGTGGGCCATGCCTGCCCCCGTTTCAAGGACGTATCCTGAATTATCTGCTTGAAGGGGTATAGTCCACCCCATCCTGGTTTGTGGCACAATGTCAGAGCACAAAACCAAAGTGTTTGCTGGTTCAAAGCGAAAACGAGGCCACAACATTTAATTAGTAGATTGACTTGGAAAATTCTCTAAAAGCACCATATTTGGCTGAAAAAGGTGTCACCAATTGGGCCACATAGGCTGCAGTCCTAACCTACACTTAGGGTGGCATAGGTCCTAGCACAAGTCCTGTGCTGGCCTGGGAATGTTACAAAAGTGCTGTAAGGCACTTCTGCACCGCTCCTGGGGGAAGGTTAGGCCAAGACCAATGAATTGTGTCAGCCTAGGTTAGGATTGCGCCCAGGTTACATAAAAATATTTTTGATATAGATATGTGTAGGGCACAATCCTAAGAAATTTAGGTCAACCTAACTTATCTGACCTAACTTTCCATGATGGTGCAAGGAGGTCAGTGTATGTCTGTGCATTGGCCTAACCCCTCAGGAGTGGGGCAGAAGTGTCTTACTGCACTTTTGCCAGTCACAGAAAGTGCAAGCTTAGAAAAGCTGTTTTTGCCTGTATGAGAGAAAAGGATCTTGTCCAGGTTCATGTCTGCTACCATCCTTATTTGTTTGCTACTAGAGCTGGGAACAGGGAAGCCAAGTTCAAGTTGTCAGAGAGCTGGGGGCTAAAGTTTACTTGAGAGCCAATGTGGCATAGTAGGTAGGGTACCAAAGTAGACCTTCAGTAAGAACTTGATACAAGTTTCTACGCAGTCACACAGTTCCTGGATGTGTTTGGGCCTCCCTCCTCACCCCCACCCCTAATGCCCATCTAAATTACATTGCAAATATAAAATGGTGAAGGGTAGAAAAACACAAAACACTTCTAAAGAAAAAGGTTATCTTCTCTCAGATGATCGTGTACCTTCTGCTTCCTGTCCTGCTCATTAACTTTTATAATCAGCCTTTTCCTCAGAGATGCTTAGGGAGATATACATGGTTCTCCTACACAAAAATCTGTATGAGATTTAACTGATGAAAAATTAAGCTCTTGATTAGTTGATTAAGATTTCTTTTAACTAGATGATAGCGCCAGTGGTGGGCCCGGCCTAGCCCAACAACCAGTTCCCCGGAAGTGGGCGGGGCCGAGTCAGGAGGTGGGGTCAGGGGCAGGGGTGGGGTCAGGGGCGGGGCCGGGGAGAATTTAAAGGGGAAACATTTAATTTAAAGGGGAAATTTTTTTAAAATCTAAAAATTTAATTTTTTTTTTTAAAAAATCTAAGTTTTTGTTAGTGCCCCCCAGCAACCCTAGCCACACTTTCCTGGGAGTAAGTCCAATTGACTATCGTGGTGCTTACTTCTGAGTAGACATGCAGAGGGTAGGCTGTGAGGCTGCTGTCCCAGCCACACTTTCCTGGGAGTAAGCCCCATTGACTATCATGGTGCTTACTTCCGAGTAGACATGGAGAGGATGGGCTGTCAGGCAGCAGTCCCAGCCACACTTTCCTGGGAGTAAGCCCCATTGATTATCATGGTAGTCAGTTACTTCCGAGCAGACGTGCAGAGGGTCTCCAGGGTGGAAAGGATGCTCCAATGCTGGGGCTTGTGGGGCGCCTCGCCGGGCAGCTGCGGGAAATTTAAAAGTGCCTGGCTGGATGCCTCTGCCGCTCCAGCAGCAGTGGGCTTAGTGTGCCTGGGACTGCAGCCTGAGAGCCCGAATCAGTCTGCCCGGTTATCGCCCCTCCCCCCCCCCTGGAACGGTAGCAGTGGGGAAATGGGAACATCCAGTTCCTAGGAACCAGACGGAACCGGTCTGGGCCCACCTCTGGATAGCGCTAGGAAAAAATGAACAACTCAGTCTGCTAGTTCAGAAAATGGTTATGTGTATGTGCTGATGAGATCTGTTTTAGGTATCCACTTTGGTTCCTTTGTTGTTGATGATGTTTTCTCTCCCTTGTTTTTTCTCTGGCTATAGAGCGATGAGTTGAACGCACAGAAGAAATTGCGCACAGACGTCATCCAGTTGGAGGATACTCTAGCACAGGTGCGCAAGGAGTATGAAATGCTTCGCATTGAGTTTGAACAGAACTTGGCTGCCAATGAACAAGCTGGTAAGATTGGATTTTTCTTCTATTCCCCCCCCCAAGGATTTTGTAGTATTGTTTTTGATGGGACTTTTCATTATTTGCAGGACATGGGGCAGCCTATTGAGAATGGGAATCCTGTGTAATATTAGGTGTTGCTGTCCTGTAACTGGGGAAGAATATGTGACAGGAGCCAGCATAGTGTCATTTCCAGCTAGGACTGGGGAAGACCTGGCTCAAATTCATACTCAGCCATGAAACTCAGTGGGTGATGTTGAGCTAGTTGCGCTCTTGCTCTCTCTCCCCCTTCTTGCTTAGCTGACCTCACAGTATTGCCTTGAGGATAAAAGTAGGGGGAATCGTTTTTGCCACCCTTATTTTCTTAGAAGAAGCAAGATAAAAATGTTTTTAAAGAACACCATAATTAGGCAGAAGACAAGTTTACACCTAAAATTCTATCGGTTACTAGGCATGTGCATTGTGAACAAGAGACTCTTACTTGCCTCTGTCTTCAGAGGAACAATGGACACCCCCACAGGCTGTGCTAATTCCTTGCTACCATATTTCAAGGGCTTATAATGCCTCCCTTCCAAGCTGGTGCTTGCTCTACCATGCATAGTGCAAAAATGGAGAGTGCTATTTTTCTCTAAGAACCATTGTTCTTCATATGCAAATATACGGTATACAGATTTAATTGATCAATTAAAACTCTGCGCTTGAGGCGACATGAGTAGATGGGTGGCAGTTCTATAAATGTCTTTCTTTTCTCTTCCCTCCTCTTCCTCCCTGTTTCAATCTGAGGTCCCATCAATCGGGAGATGCGCCACCTGATCAGCAGCCTCCAGAACCACAACCACCAGCTGAAGGGCGATGTACAGCGGTACAAACGGAAGCTTCGGGAGGTGCAGGCAGAGATCAATAAGGTGGGGATGTGATGAGAAGTGGTGTGGTGAAGCACCCCTTCTGCAAGTGGTGTGGGGGTGATTTTTGGATTGGCGTTAAACAGTTCTTGCTCCCCCTTCTTGAGTGTAAAAAGCCTTTTTCTTCTATCTTTATGGCTGAAAAAACATGATAGTAATAGGAGAGGCCACTTTGAATTCCTTTCTTGAAGTAAAGTGAGATATAAAAATATTTTGTTGTAGACTCCCAGAGATTGTGCAGGATTGTATTTTTGCTTTCATCCTGAATATGCATGCCAACTGTTCTAACAATTATCAGCTCCCTTAGACCTGAACGTGGAGCATGTTGACAGATTGGAGCAACTCCCTGCTGTCCGGACTGGACACCTCTTCCTGTTTTCCTCCGTGCTTTTGTGAACCTTTACAAATGGTTCTCAAACTTTTCAGCACCTTGACCCATTTTTTAAAATGACATTCTGTAAGGACCACCTTGCCTTATGAGACTTTTTAAAAAGGTGATCCAGAAAAAAATATATTTGTAGAAAACTGGATTCATTTTTCATAATGAAGCAGTCCTAAGGAGGCTGGCGGGGACTTAGTTATATGATCCAGATTTCACCTGTCCCCACTACCCATCACTGGTGGATGGGGGGAGGGAATACACCACCAAAATGCACAAATTTACAGGTTTGCAAATTACAGAAGCTTAGCTTCTTGTAAATGCAGGAGTTATTTGCAGGGCAGTTAGCAGCCATTTCCATGGTTTATATTTCCATGTTTATATTATTATAATCTCATCACCCTTGTTATATTATGTTTAGATTATATTTCCATCACCCATGTTTTCACTGGAGGCTCCACAGGGCCCACCAGAAATCTGGACACGATCCATAGTTTGAGAAATGCTGCCATTCACGTTTTCTAGCACCTCTCACATGCACAAATGTGTGCACATAGAATAAAATTTCAAACTGTATGCATATATGTAAATTTATGTCGCCTAACCTGATCAGAATGAATTGTTGTGGTTATTAAATCTGGAATTTTTTAGTCCTCAGTTTCAGAAACTCTAGAACATGTCTTCCACTTCTTCCCTGCAGAGCACTCTCTTCTTTTCCCAGGTTCGGATGCAACAAAGTGGCTATTCCTCTAGTTCAACAACAGCACCCCCTACACCAGGGAATGAGGACCCTGCTGGACTTCCAGGAACCTCAGGGATTGCTACAGTGAAAGAAGAGGAGGGGGCAGCAGCAGCTCCTGAGGTAAAGAAGGAACCCAAGGAGGTGCAAGTGAAGAAGGAGCCCAAGGAGGAGGTGGTGACTCCCCAGCAGCCAGGCAACCATGATGTGGTTGTGAAGAAGGAAGAAGAGGAGCCTCCTGCCCCCCAGCCACCCCCACCTCACCCACCCCCACCTCCACGGGCCAAGGAGCCTGAACGATCCAAGGGGCATGGTAGTGAACGGAGTGGGGACCGTGAGAGATCACGAGATCGAGACAAGGAGACCTCTTCCTCATCGTCATCATCATCCTCTTCTTCACGAGATCGAGACAAACAGAAGGGGAGCGGAGGCAGCGAAGATAGCAAGAAGAAGGACTCGGACCTTGTCAAACAGCTGCGCGGTGATCTGAAGTGAGAGTTATAGAGTATCTAGGGAAGATAGTGGTGCATGGAAGACTTGAACATTGCCCGGAGAGTGAGAATGGGAGAAAGGTGGTTGCAGAACAGAACAGACTATGTTCTGCATGTGTTGCGTGGTTGAGAGACACTATGAAAACATTGTGGAAAACTTGTCAGAGTATTTGGGAATATGGGAGTGTCCAAGCCTGTGAAAGTGAATCAGGGGAAAGGGGGGTGTTGTAAGGAGACGTTGGTATCAAGCTGACCAGTTGTTCCCTTGAAGCCCAAGTAGTTGTGTCTATCTGTGATTCTTAATGCCACTTTTTGGAAATGGCATTCCCATGATTGGCAGTTGAGGAAGTCTGGGGGGTTTGGACTCCCTCCTTCTTGCTGACCTTGTCTTCCTCTTCCCCAGGAAGGCTCAAGAGAGCCAGAAAGAGATGAAGCTCCTCTTGGACATGTACAAATCAGCACCTAAAGAGCAGCGAGACAAAGTTCAGCTCATGGCAGCTGAAAAGAAAACAAAAGCAGAGGTGAGATTACAAAAAGCCAGCCTTCTCAAGGATTGGGGCCTTTCTCTTTCTCCACCCTTCGAGGTACCTGTTCTCCTTTCTCTGAGCATCTGCCTCTTTTGCACCTAAGCCTTGGTGTGCTAAGAATGTGTGTGTGTGTGACTCCCAGTGTCCTGACTCAAGGCAGGAAATGTCTGGAAGGAAATTGACCTCATCCATGGTTCACAGCTGCCCCTTGCATAGTCCACAGCAAGTTTCCAAAATAAAGTTTGGTCATACTTTAAAAACTGGGCTAATTATTTGCTTTCTTCCTTCATTGACTGGAATTTTGAATTTGACTGAATAATTTCTGGGGTTGAGAGAAAATTTCTGGGTGTCATTCCTGTCATCTTTTTGGCTGGCAGGTGGAGGAGATAAGAGTGCGGATTCGTGAACTGGAGGAGAAGGAGAAGAAAGAGAGCAAGAAGATGGCTGATGAAGATGCCTTGCGCAAGATCAAGCTGGCTGAGGAGCAGATTGAGCACCTGCAGAAAAAGTTGGCTGCAACCAAGCAGGTATCAGTCCTGGGACAAACACGGGGCAGGAGTCTGTACAGTTGTAACTACCACAAAGCATAGGACTAGTATTGGTGGTTCTCCCAGACTCTCTGAACATGGAGGCTTGGAAGAGTGGGCTTATCTACCAGGATCGTTGGAAGGTGGTGACCAAAATGCTGGATACTGAGCTATGTGTGAGAGAGAACCTGGTTTGCACAGGGCCTTCAAAGTGTGAGTTCATTTTAACCATAGAGAGCAGGTAAAGAATATGTGGGAAAGGCATTGAGAGCAGTCTCATTTCTTTCATTGCTTATTTTTTACTCCCATGCAGGAAGAGGAGGCTCTCCTGTCAGAGATGGATGTGACAGGCCAGGCTTTTGAGGACATGCAGGAGCAGAACATGCGGCTGAATCAGCAGCTGCGTGAGAAGGATGATGCCAACTTCAAGCTGATGTCGGAGCGCATCAAATCCAACCAGATCCACAAGCTGCTGCGTGAAGAGAAGGATGAGCTCGCCGAACAGGTCTTGGCCCTCAAGTCACAGGTGAGGCAGACTCCTCTCCTTACTACAGTTGTGGAGCATCTCTAGTACACATCTCAAAGGGACTGTCCCTGTCCCTCAAGGTCTTGTGGAGACTGTGCTCTTGCCAAGATAGTGGCAGTGGAGGAACTGATTGGAGAGGTGGGCTCTGAATATCTCAAGATCCTGAGTCAGGGACACGTAAGATTACAACAGTGATTCTGTTGGTGGTGGTGGGGGTGGGTGGGAAAGGACAACTGGGGACCTGCACCACCAGTGATCACTGAATACTGTTGCTTCTGGTTTTTGTGCTAGGTGGATACCCAGCTATTGGTGGTGCAGAAGCTGGAGGAGAAGGAACGTGTCCTACAGGGCAATCTGGCCACTGTGGAGAAGGAGCTCACACTGCGAAGCCAAGCTTTGGAATTCAATAAAAGGAAGGTGAGGAATAGTCTGATGGCTTCCAACCTTAGGGAACAGGGAGAAATGGGAAGTGAGCAGAGTGGTTCAGATGCTTGCTTAAAAATACACAGAACATCTTTGCTGTGGTTTGTAAGAACCTCATTTGTCAGCTCTGGGAGGCACTGCTGTGTCCCAACCCCATGCGGCTTCTGAGATTTCCCCAGGCACTTTCAACTGTGCCTTTTGTAGCCAGATACTTGCTTTAAAAACTGGAAAGCCAAACTGGAAAGCCAAAATTCTCAGGGTGGTGAATGCTGTGTCTGGTCTAGGGCCAAACATTGGTTACGTAATGTGGCTCTATAGAAACAAGACTCAGATGCTGTTGTTGGAGACATGCAAGGCCAAGTGTGCTCTGCTCAGCTACTGTGCTTGTGTTCTCTTTTTTTTCTCCTTGCAGGCAGTGGAGGCTGCCCAGTTGGCAGAGGACCTGAAGGTGCAGCTGGAGCATGTGCAATGTAAACTGAAGGAAATTCAGACCTGTATGGCTGAGAATCGGGCAGCCAAGGAGAAGGAGTCTTTCAACCTCAAAAGAGCTCAGGTATCATCTGAAAGAACAAGAGCACTTTCAGGGATGTTGTGCAAGTGTAGTGCCCAATTCTAATGCTTTTTGGAGACTACTACCTTCTAATTTATATATTATAAGATGCTAGTCTTTCTGTTTGCAGAGAGTTTATGGGCATTGTTTTTAGTCCTGCAAAACACCCTGTTATCTCATTGTCTTATATTTCTTCCCCAGGAGGAGATATCTCGCCTGAGGCGCAAGTTAGAAAAGCAGCGCAAGGTGGAAGTGTATGCAGATGCTGATGAGATCTTGCAGGAGGAGATAAAGGAGTACAAAGTAAGTGAGGAGGGATGAGTTTTGCAGTCCAGGGGGAGGCGGCCTTGTCATGGAGATGTAGGTCTGGGATTCTGACCTGTCCTTGCTTGTTCTTTTCCACAGGCCAAGCTCACCTGCCCCTGCTGCAATACTCGCAAGAAGGATGCCGTCCTCACAAAGTGCTTTCACGTCTTCTGCTTTGACTGCGTCAAGACGCGCTACGACACCCGCCAGCGAAAATGCCCCAAGTGCAATGCAGCCTTTGGAGCAAATGATTTTCACCGCATCTACATAAGCTGAGTGCCTGGGCCTTAATCCTTCTCCAAAGGAGCGTACAGACTTAAAGACCTGCCTTGGACTCTCACAATACTCTTCTCCACTGATGTTGTGGATCTCTTCCCAAGAGTTGAAATATTTTCAGAGGTTTCCTATGGGGGTGGATCTTTGTGTTTGCTTTCTCTTCTCCCTGTCTCAGTTCTGTCAGTTTGTTCACTGGATTAACCTCTAGGTGTCACTGGAGCCTTTTCCTATGGAATGGCTCATCTGGAATGGTTCATCTCTGCAACTCTTCTCTTCCGCCTTTCCTTGGTGCAACCCTGCAGATCTTTCTCTTTCTCTTCTCCCCATCATCATTTGAAGAGCTTTTATGACTTTCACCAATCTCTGGCTGCAGTCACGCAGGTTTAACACTCTGTTGGGGAGGGGGCATTTTCATTTTTAAAAAGTTTGAATATGTTAAAAGTAAAATGTAAGAGGAGGCTTGCTCTGGCAAGATTCCTCTCTGTTCCTCGCAACCTTGTGTCTGTGTTTGCTGTTGGGCATTGTGTTGGTGTGAGATCATTGGAGGGACAGGAGTTCCTTCAATGGGCAGCTTTTGGAGATTGTCACAATGAACCCCATCCAAGCAAAGCTTCTGGTGAGAAGACAGTGGTGGAGAGATGCAGAAGAATTGCACATGGAAGCAATGTGGCAGCTCTCTGTATTGTACTTGTGCACATGTGAAAGCCCACTAGTTCAGAAACAGAACTGGGCAGAAAATGAGGTGGAGGAAGAGGATCCAAATCTAATGAGGATTAGGGAAGCTAAGCTAGCTGTTGACTGCTCATTGCCACATGGTATATATCGTCAGAAACCTAAGAAAAGATAAGTGCCTTAACGAATTGGGGTTGCAGGGAATCATTATTTCTTCTTGACTTCAAAGACCAATTAGACAATTGGATAAATGGCTCAATTGATGGATCATACAGTAAATGAACATAGAGCTTGCCCTACCTCAAATTCTGTGTGTAACCAAGTCCTGAACAAATCTGAAAAGGCACACAAACTGTGTGTATACACCTTCAAAGTTGATTTGGGAAGAAGCCTGTTAAGATAAACCTTACAGATCGCACTGAAATTCAAGGGCTGCAACTGAAAGCAAAAAGGAAATGATGAGCCCAGTAAGGACAAAAAGGAAATGATGAACCCAGTAAGGACAACAATTATTTTCTGTTGACAGAAAATAGCCACACAATTTTTCTGGTAAATATTATTTGAGGTATTCCCACTAGTTTAAATAGTTGAGGATATTTCAGAATAATAACTCATTTTAGGGAAATTTAGTTTTAAAACCGCATTTATTAATTAAAACAGGCCTCAGTTGTGTGCTTCAGTTTTATGTGTGTGTAGTTTGTATTTGAAAATATTGACAAAATACAAAAAGAAAACAGCTCCTAGATATTTGCATCTTGTGCTGTTTGACTCTCATCCTTTATACGTCTAGGGTCAGAAAAGGGGGACGTGTACAGCACCTTTGAAAATATTTTCCCCTTCCGAAGAATGTGGTCTTCCTTATTGCTCAGGCTCTCAAGTTTACAGATGCTTGATGTGAGAGAAGCCTTTATTTTCTTCCCCAGCTCTGACTTTGCTGAGCAGGGTCACTTTTCCTTTTTCGTCAACACACATGGATCCACCTCCGGGGTACAAATGAATGGTTTCTATCAAAAATAAACACCCTCTCCTTTGTCCTGCTCTCTGGCTGAATATTTGTTGGGAAAGCTCTTTGTGATGTAGTTCCTCTGCCACTGAGGCTTGCTCCATCCTAAGTGCATCATATGGTAAAAACCTCCCTGGACTTAATAAAAAAGGAAATATATAGGTATCTATAGTGATCCACAAGAACAACCCCAAAACCATTAATTCTATATCTTCACCTTGGCAGATGCAGTTGTCCCTATGTTCTGTATTTCCAGGCTGGGAAAAGAGATCTCAACTGAATTACACACAAATACAGCAGCCTTGGCAAATTGTGTGTTATTCCAGAAGCTTTATAATCAGGATATGTGTGCATTATATACCAATCCTACCTGTAGGTTACTTCCCCGGTTCTGGATCTTGTCAATTTCATCCATATAACTGTGTGGTGTTATTGGGGAAGCTGTTTCCTCATGTCGGTGGATTGTTTGGGAAAACTTTCAATTCCAATTTCATGCTAATGGAACTAGAAGAGGGGCTACTTACTATAATTGAAAATATATATTCCTCTTTAACAGAGGCAAATGGCTCCCAAATCAGTTTACCTTAAAAAAGAAATGAGCAAGATGGTTTCTGATCCAAAAGAGGCTTGGGTTGCAATCCTAAGCACACTTTCCAGGGAGTAAGACCCACTGAACACAATGGGGCTTTCTTTTAAGTAGACGTGGTTAGGATTGTGCTCTGTGTCTAAGAAATTCACCAGCAAACTGGAATAAATAGAAACAGCTGCCTCAACCTATATTTGCGTCCTTGCATTAAAAGTATAATTGTTGCTCAGATAGTAGGTTGACTACAATTCCCAGAGTTCCTTTGACTCTGAAACCAATGTGTGTATGTATGTCCTGTGCCTGCACAAAATCAGTTATAGAAAGGGTGAGCATATGTCCCCTTTTTCAGGATGTGTCCTGGAAAGAAAATCTTCATTGTCCTCCTTTTCCTCTTGTAATTAATAAATTATATGCAGTAATTTCAAGCAATAGATGTAGTATTACAACAAATGAACACCATCACCACACACTACAAACACTAAAGAAGTTGCTTTTTTATGCAGTAAATTATATAGCATATAATAGTTTAAAATTTAAATATAATACGGTAAAACCTTGGATTGAGAGCAAATTACATTGACAGTGTTTTGCAAGACAAACAAACATTTCTAATAAATTTAAACTCGATATACAAGCAATTTCTTGATAAACAAGCGAAAACAGTCCCAGCTGGGATAAGGCCAGTTTCAGCGCTCCACCAGCACTTGCTCAGCCTCTCCAGAGAGAGACCAACCAATGCATGTCTACTCTGAAGTAAGCCCTATTATAATCAGTGAGGGGGGCATATTATAATAGACATATTATAGCGTGTAAGGGGGGCAGACTGCAGTCTGAGAGACCAAGAGCACAATCCTATGTCTACTCAAAAGTAAGTCCCATTATAATCAATAGAGCTTTCTCCCAGGAAAGGGACTATAGTAGTTTTAAATTTAAGTAAAATAGTGTAAAAAATTATTAACCACATGAAAGCAGAATATATGAATGTTTTTAGTTTTTATTTCAGGTCCTAGATTTTTTGCCTTATCATCTTTTGACATATCCTATCTTCTTTATGACATATGGTAAAAAAACAGACAAGGTGACAACTTGGGAATCAGCTGGTAAGGACAGCTCCCATGCTCAAAGACTACAACCCCCAGAGATCATTGCCACTCTTTCCCAGCATCCCCTGCAACTGCTATTGAGAATTGCAACATGGCAAAATGTAAGTGGCAGCTGTTGGTTGGAGAGTACTGGATCTTGGGTACTGGTACTGGTTGCAAGGGAGCAGACCAGGTAGGGAGGTGATGGTATTGCAAGTAACCCACTGAGCAAGGCTGGCATTGCACAGGTACTTATGGGGTAAAAATAAAATAAAACCTGAGCATGTGTATGGTGTGCAGTCAACCAGCACTCCTTAAAAAACTGCTGTTGGGCATGCTTTTGCAATTAATGGAAAGTGCTGTACAGGGATTGCATGGTAATGAGACATTTGCACATCCATGCTCTTGCATGCTTGAGCATAGATGCAATCAATCTGCAGGGGCTTTTTATGAGATCAGCACCATCACGAAGGTAGGAGGTCTTTTTCAGTTGCCCAGAACTCCAGGCACGATTCTTGCTTCAGACTTTTATGTACAGAATTGCTGTAAGTAACCCATGCGCTTCATCCGCATTAGCCCCCTAATTTGTACACTGTGGCACGCTTTGCATTTAATAATAATAATAATAATAATAATAATAATAATAATAATAATAATAGTGGGCACAAATTGAGGCACAACTCTGTTGCCCAGATGATCCACTGGAATCTATGCCAGAAGTATCATCTGCCAGTGGCACCACAAGCCTGAAAAAGTGGTTGCAAATGAGCAGGTCAAGCTTCTGTGGGACTTGAGGATACAGATGGACAAGGTCTTGGAACACAATACTCCAGATAACAGCTTCATAGAAAGCAGTCAGGTGTGGCTTGTTGACCGCAGACAGCAGAATTGAGGAGAAACAACTGGAAAAGATCTCCCGCTACCAAGACCTAAGAATCGAATGACAGCGTATCTGGTGTCAGCCAGTGCAGGTGGTTCCAGTGGTAATTGGCACACTGGGTGCAGTGCCCAAAGACCTTGGCAGGCACCTGAAAACTATTGGCATTGACAAAACATCACTCTGCCAACTGCAGAAAGCTGCTCTTCTGGGATCAGCACAAATTATATTCTGCTACATCACACAGTCCTAGACTCTTGGGAAGGGTCCGATTGGTGAAGTGAATGAAACTAGCACAAAACTGTTTGCTGTGCATTTATAATAATAATAATAATAATAATAATAATAATAATAAGTCAAACTTGTTGGAACCAGTGGGACTCACACTTAGGGAAGTGTATATGACTACAACCATAGGGGTGTGACAAAGCCTAATTTGTACTCACTGTATTTACTCGAATCTAACACCTTTTCCAGCCTAATTCAGTCTCCAAAATCAGGGTGTGCATTAGATTTGATGGTTGATTAGATCTGAGTAAATGTGGTGTTTTGATTATAAGTATCCAGCGCGCATTAGATTTAATGGTGCATTAGATTTGAGTAAATGCGGAAGTTTCACAGGTGTATATTTTTATCAGTAAGCAGGTTCTGAGATGCTAGAACTCCTCCATGCCAACTTGGACATAAGTCCCATTGTGTTCAGTGACACTTACTCCCAGGAAAGCCTAATGCCAGATTCCATGATAGTGGATCACACTCTCTCACAATACCCCCTGATCTGAGGTTGCAACCATCCAAAATGCTCCCAACCTCCACTTTGAGTACCACTGCTCTGGAACATGCCACAGAATTCTCAGTTCATTGTGGAGGAGTCTGAAACATATTCTAGGTGAAAATCTTGATACCTGCAATCAGTATATATCCGTATATATTATTACCCATATTTACTCAAATCGAATGTGCCATCCAATCTAATGTGCACCCCTGTTTTAAAAGACTTGAGATTTTAAAAATATTCACTGTGATGGTGATGTGCATCTGCAAAGCAGGTGCAAAATTTAAATTTACTGCATACAAAAATTTGTAATTTGATGATATTAAAAAATAATAATAATAATAATATGACTGTGGGTTTATGTTATGATTTTTACCCAATTGCACTACTTTATACAACAGTGGGTTTATGTTACATTTTATTACAAAATAGTAAACTATTAATCTAAATACTTATCAAAATACTGTGGTGCCTCACATAAAGAGCTTAATTTGTTCTGGAGGCATGTCCTTTAAGTGAAACTCTCTTTAAGTGAAGTGGATTTTCCCATAGGAAATAATGGAAACTCAGATGATTGGTTCCACAGCCCAAAAATATTCATATAAAAATATTAACTGTATGTGAAAAAAGATAACAAAACATTGTAACTGAATTCAAAACATGCATTCAATGTGCATGATCCTATGAAGTCTACTTAGGCTGCAATCCTAAAGACATTTTTCTGGGAGTAAGACCCATTTAACACAATAGGGCTTACTTCTGAGTAGACATGGTTAGGAGGCTGCAATCAAAGACACTTTCCTGGGAGGCTTACCTGGGCTTCTGCTGGAGGTTCAAGGTGGCTGGTGGGGGCACTTGGGGGCAGTTAGGGGCAGCTGCTTTTGGAACTGGTGAATACTGTGTGCCTTGAAACTGTTCAGGTGCTGCTGCAACCATGGAAGATTTTGGGGAACAGCCCCTTTGCACAGAAAGTTATGGCTCCCGCAATGCTCAACGCTACTGGTCTTTGCCCAATGGGAGACTGAACTGTATCCCCGACAGGAAGGAAGATTGGAAGCGCCGTTCACTGAGTGATATCTTCATGGTAAGTATATGATTTTTCCAGAAAGGCACCCAATGGCTATTTGCAGGCATTGGTGGAATTTACTATCCTATAGATATAGATATAGATATAGATATGCATGCATGTACAGATGGGCTGTGGGTGGCGCAAGTGGTTAAGACGCTGTGCCTGTTAACCAGCAGGCCAGGGTTCGAGACCCGGGTCGGCCCCACAAGATAGGGTGAGCTCCTGTCTTTAGTCCAGCTCTGCAACGCCAGCTGGATCCAATCGTATTGGTTCTGCCTTTCCATTGGACTAATTCAGTGGTGTGGAGAGGGGGGATTTGCTGCTTGGGTAACAGCCTATCGTCCATAACAATCTAACCCAGGCTTTCATGCTTCGCATGCAGCGTATGCAGTGCCGAGCACGATACCATAGTCTTCCAAGACTGACAGAGGCCTTCTGCATGTACAGAAAATAACTATATATTTTGAATATTTATATGATTTCTTTGTGTGTGCATTAAGATCAGAGACTCTTGTCACACAGTAATAGTGTTAAAAATAAATTATCTTTAGAAGGAGTTCAAAAGATACTTGAAGTATCAAGTGGTACTCCCAGGGGTGAAGATAGTGATGCACCCCTTTTTTTGTACCTTCCAAATATTCTCATCTTGTTTCTGTCTTGTTTTCCAACAGTCGGTCTTCTTACCCCAAGGTTATCCCGACAGTGTGAGTCCAGACTACCTTGCCTACCAGATTTGGGATACAGTGCAGGTGAGGGAACCACTGTCCATCCCAACCTCTTCTTCTCGTAGGGGTTGCAATTATTTTTAAGATGGTCTTTAGGGTGGATGTGATTTTGTGATGTAGAGTATCATGTATACAGGGAGAAAGGAAGGTGCTAGGTAGGGTGTCCCTGCTCAGTTCTTATCCATGTCATTCCTTTTGGATCCTGCCTAAGAGCACAATCTTAACCATGTCTACTCAGATGTAAGCCCCATTGTGTCCAATGGGTCTTACTCCCAGGAAAGTGTCTTTAGGATTGCAGCCTAAATTGTCCTTCATCTCTCCCCACCCAACTCAGGCCTTTGCTAGCAGCATCACAGGGACTCTGGCCACCCAGGCTGTGCTGAAGGGGGTGGGAGTCGGGGATGAGACTTCAACTGTCACGGCCGCCACTATCACTTGGATACTGAAAGGTGGGATCTGCGTTCTGTTTCCCTATGCCTGAAAGCACTTCCTCTGCTCGCTCTTTTTTCATTCGTACATCATGTTGTCTTGAGATGCTTGCTTAAAGCTTATATTGTATTTACTCGAATCCAATACTCACCTTTTCCAGCCAAATTCAGTCTCCAAAGTCAGGGTGTGTATTAGATTCAATGGTTAATCAGATTTGAGTATGGGCACAATCCAGAGTAACTACGGGGGGTCCTTGCTCCGGTGTAAGAACAATTTACTCTGGATTGCAGTATGAATTTCCCATAGGTTTTCACTAGGTGGTGTAGTAACTACGGGTGTCTCCTTTGTGCTCCCATCGTTACTCTGGATTGTAGGGTACATACAGTATTTTGATTATAAGTATAGGGTGCGCATTAGATTTGAGTAAATACAGTATTTTGATTATAAGTATAGGGTGCACATTAGATTCGATGGCACATTAGATTTGAGTAAATAAAGTATTTCTGGGCCTCTCAAAACAAAAGGGTTTTTTTTGCTCCTCATCTTTTTGCCTTTCTTTTAACTTCATCCCACTCAAGCAAAGATTGTTCTCTCAACGTGTCTAGTTCTCTACCTCTAGTTCTTAAATAACTCATGTGGCAAGTGATTCCCTGCCCCAAAATGAGCACACTTCTTACACGCTTGTTTAGAGTAAGTCTCCAGAAAGGTCTGCTATTCCCAGATCTGCTTATCTTTGCCTCACCCTTTCTGTTCCAGATGGGACGGGAATGCTGGGCCGAATCCTCTTTGCTTGGAGCAAGGGGTGAGTCTTGCTTCCCCTCTCTCCATTGCTGCAGTTGGAAAATATATTTGGATGGGATAATAGTTTGTCTTCTTGAGTTTGGTCTTCAATTCCTGATGCTTCCCCTCCCCTTTCCTCTTTTTTCTAGGAGCAAATTGGACTGTGATGCTAAGCAATGGAGGTAAAGCAACAGTACATTGTACAGTACAGTACAAACAGTACACTGAAAATGAGGATTGTACTTTGGGTATGCATGGTGGGTACACATTTCTCCTTTAATTTTAGCTGGTTGATGTTTTGACCCTTCTTCCCCATCACCAGGCTCTTTGCAGACGTACTCAATGACACGGCTATTTTAATGGAGATCATGGCTCCAGCATTCCCAGCGTGTTTCACCCTCATTGTGTGCACGAGTGGCTTCTTCAAGGTATAAAGGATGTCTGTGCAGGGAGTGGAGCTTGGCTTAGCGGCATGATGGATGGGAAATGAGAGGGGAGTTGTGGGTTGGTGTGCATAGCTGGGGGAGAAGAATAGGTGTAATGTCTCCTGTAAACTAGTATTGATAAGATAGGGTGGCAGCGGCTGGGTATTGTACCTTGGAGGATTACAAGTAGGTCTGTGCGGTCCATACGATCTCTTGTTCTCCTTCCGTTCCTCTTTCTCTCTTGCCCTTTTTCTGCTTCAGTGCATTGTGGGAGTTGCTGGAGGTGCCACTCGGGCCGCGCTTACGATGCACCAGGCTCGGAGAGACAACATGGCAGATGTTTCAGCCAAAGACGGAAGCCAGGTGAGAATTTGGCTTTTCAAAGGACTTCTAGGCATAAACTGGTCAGCTTTTGGCCTGGTTAAAAAGAGGCTGTGAAAGACCTGAGCTGTACAACCTACTCTTGTCTAACTTTACTCAGGAGACGCTGGTGAACTTAGCTGGCCTGCTCTTCAGTCTTCTCCTTATCCCTCTCGTGGCTGACAACCTTTGGTGAGCAAAACAGCATCATACTTCTAACTGATATGTTGGTAGATGGTGAGAGAGGCAAGATCTGTGAGGGTAATGGGAAGTTTCGGGAAGGAAGGCAAGTGGGACTGCGCCCCATTTTTTGATTCAATTCTCACTTTCTCTTTCAGCCTCACCTACACTCTCTACGGTTTCTTCACGGTCCTGCATCTCTTTGCCAACTATCGGGCGGTGAGGGCCATCTGCATGGAGACCTTCAACCGTGCCCGGCTCCGCCTGGTCCTGTGCCATTTCTTGCAAAGTGGGAAGATCCTGGACCCTGCTGTTGCCAATCTTAGGGAGCCTCTGCTGCTGGGTAATCCAGGGTAGTCCAGGCACTGAATTTCTGCATTGTAATTGGAACTTGTTAAATTGGCCTCGGTGAGTTCCAATGGCTATTCTTGAGGGAGGCTGGTTAATTTGGTTTAAGTTTGAGGCTTGTTTTGCAGGTCAGCGCATCCCATTGTATTGAAATGAACAGGTTGAAGAACAAGAATTGTTTTTTTTGTTGGCCATTTGGAAATTCACTGTGTTTAAGCTATTCCACTGGCCGTTTGGAAATTCAGTGCTTTTTGGACTTTATGATTTGGGAATAACGGAAGAGAGAAGGGGTCCCCTGAATCCTTTCCACATATTCTCCTTAGCAATTGATCTTTACAGAAACCCATCTCACCCTCTTTTTATAGGGTTCCGGAAGAAACTCAAGCTGACTTTGGGGGCTCCACTTCACACAGTTGTCTCCAAGTGAGTGTTATGTGTTATCCGCCATCATGTGGAAGAAACCCAATTAAAATATATGTACTTTTAAAATAGTCCTATTAAGATTTTTTTTTAAAGGTTGTGAACTATCTCAGGCTATGCTCGACAACATTTGGAATAAATGAGAGAATGTGGGTACAATCTTAACCAACTTTCCAGCACTTGCATAGCTATGCCAATGGGTGTGTGCCAGTTGGGGATAGACATGGAGGTCTACTCAAGGAAAGGGAATGTTTGTTCCTTTATTCTGGAGTTGCGTTGCCCTTACCCTAGCTGGAAAATTGGTTAGGATTTCATCCTAAAGTTTTAATTGTTGTCTGCTTTTGCCAGGACAATCTTTGTGAAAACACAGAATCATGGAGTTGGAAGAGACGTAGTAGGTCCTCTAGTCCAACCCTCTGCCTGTAGTAGGAAATCCTACTAGAACATTTCCAATGGATGCTTGTCGAGCCTGTGCTTGAATATCATAGGTCCACATACTCTCATAGGACTCATCTGGACTTTCATAGGTCCAGATACTCTTTCTGGAACTTCTGGAAACTTTTCAGGTCAAATTCTCCCATGCTTCTAAGTAGTAAAACACTTCCTAACCTTTGGTATCTATGTCTTCTCTTCTGATCTCTGCCAGTGTTGCTGATTTCCAGAAAGCTCTAGAAGGGAACTCTGCAAACTACTTAATCTTTTTCAACCGAGCAGCTGGTGAGTATACAAAGGCATCTATTAAGTCTAACTTTGTTGGGAAATGCTAAAAGGGCCATATGAGCAGGTCTTTGCATATTCTATGCAGTCTGGTAAAGAATAATTTGGTGAGTTTCTAGATCAATATGGCTGTAAAGGTAGTGAGTGCCAGTGTGTTTAATTCTAAGAGAGCTGGATTGAGACATAGGAGACCCGGTTCTGATGTCTGCTCCTATGGACGATTCTAATGCTAGTAGAAAAGTGACTGCATGGTGTGGTGTGTGTGTGTGTGTGAGAGAGATCCTAGGATCTTTCCACTGACTTTGCTCCTTTTATCTCTCCAGAAACTGTCTCTGTGCTCCTGCACCAGCAGGCGGACAGTGTGGATGCGATTAAAGCCTGCGCTCATGCCCTGATCCTGGAATCTCTGCTCTACCAGCACATCTCAGCATTCCTAGTGGAAAGAGAGTCTCTCCTGGATCTGCAGCATAGGCTACAAGAAGGTGATTAAACCAGAAAATGAAGGAGGAGGTCAAGGGGTGCAACCAACTCCATGCAGTAGGACTTTACAGGTTAAATTAGTGGCATCCCTGCTTGAAGGATCTTGGATAGCAAGGCTAGGAAACAAATCTTCCTTTTGATACTGTTTTTCCCATTCAAGTCAGTGGTGCTGGGTTAGATGACTTGACATGAGGTAGCTGCTTATATCCTTGTATTACTTGGAGTGACATTTTCCAGCCCACTTTGAAGAATGCTGCAATTTTTTAATTTTTTAATTTTTTAATTTTTAATTTTTTTAAAAATCTTTTTTAAAGATTTTTAATTGGTTTGCATTTCTCGTCTGCCACTATAATTAAACACATCGTATATATATTAAGAGCACAATCCCAACTATGTCTACTCAAAATTAAGCCCCATTGTGTTTAATGAGTTTTACTCACAGGAAAATGTCTTTAGGATTGCGGCATAAATTTATTGGTATAGTTTTTTTATCTTTTTATTGTGCTAGTTCAGCCACTCCTTTCTCTCTTATTTCTTTGTCATTCAGACCCTGATGGTGAGAATTGGGCTATCGTTTCTGAATCGCATCGCCTGCTGGACAGAGTGTTTCCCAAATTCTTGACAGGTATGTGGTGGAGGTGTCAGTGCTGATGGTAAAGCAAACAAAAATATGCTTACTCCTGCAACAACTGCTGAATGCCTGAAATGAAACAAATTTCCAAATTTTGGCATCTCTGTTTTTTCCAGGCCTGACCAAAGCAGGATGGGTAACAGATCGTAATCTCCTAGGTCTTGAGGAGTGGCGCGTGGATTGGACAATTTCCAAGAAGAAAGCTCTTTGACAGTGGCAAACAGTTGCTATAGCTTCCTAAAACTTAAAGAGGACTGGATCCCAGTTGTTGATGCCCGTGACTTGTGGCTGCTGGGGCTATCCTTAATATGAGATTGGGAAAACTGTAATACCAAAACAGAGGAGAGGAGCTGGCAGTGCACATATTAAGGGGTCTGTTTCTAGGGGTGGGGTGAATTGTAAACATAAAGATTTTTAAATACAGAGGGCCCTTTGTATTGCTACCCATGAATTCCGCCATCCCATGAATTCCGCCAAGCCTGCACTTGAGTGGGCCTCCAGGAAGATCAGAAGCCCACTTCCACTCATGCCAGGGAATTGTTCTGAGGTGTGGGCAGGCACTCCTCAACCTGAGAGCACTTCTTTTATGGGACCAGAACCCACTTCTGGTTCGCAGATGCAACTTCTAATTGCATCTTGAGAATGGCATAAGGGCCACAGGCATCCCATGCCTCAGAACACTTTCTGGGTGTGACTAGAAGCTGCATCTACAAACCATAAGAGTTTATGTAGACTTTCATCCTACAAACTTAGGGTATGTGTTGTGTCCCCAGAGGAGAAGTGTGAACACCACTCCTCTGACCCATTGCCTCTAATCCAAAATATGCAGAAGCATCCACTGTTTTTCAGAATTCAGTTTATTTTCTTTTTGTCTTCCAAATCCTGGCTTTGGGCTGTCACCAATAGGATGTGAGAAGTTTGTGGCATTATTGAAGGAAAGGGTGTTTATGCATGGTTTGGGAATCAGGACATGCATAGGGGAAACAAGAAGCAGTGTAGATGATCAGCTGGAAAAGTCCTGGAAATAGGTAAAAACAGGACTGGGAAAAAATTAGGGGTTGCCGAGTTATGGAGGTACCAAAGTAGAATTTGTTTTTAGATTAATTGTTAAATTTGCAGTTCCATTGGATCTATGACGTATCATATCTTGGGCCATTAGTTTGGGGAGAATTGGAGTAAAAAGCATCTTCAGAACAGGGCCTAAATCTGTTTGGGATGTACACGGTCTCTGTTTTAGTCTGTGTGGGTTAGTCCGCAATGGGTTTGGATGATTCTGGCTTCTGGTTGTAACCTTGATAGCCTTTGAGTTCCTACCAACTCTGATTCCATCTTTTTGCTCCTGCTGTTTCTCCGAGGCTGAAGGTTAAACGGCATACTCAGATGGGTTGGTTGGTGGGACAGATATCAAGTATAGGAGGCACAGTAAGACACCATGGCAGATGATGCTCAGGCATAGCAACCCCACAAAAATACAGCAAGGGCCATCATAATGATTGCATTGATATTGACAACACGGCTCCAAGTTGGGGACTCCGAGATGTCTGTCAAGCGCCTCAGCTCCTCGGCCTTTTCTTCTGGACTGGGCTCTGGTTGCCCTTGACTGCTTGTCCCCATGCCGCAGAACCAGCCCATGCATTTGCTAACCACCCCCAGGCATCCACTGGGGGGCACTGCTTTGGAATCTGTATGGAGAAGGGAAGAGACAAGATGGCAGTCAGCTCTACTGCCAAGAGGTCAGGTAAGGTCAGGGTTGGGCAAACATTTTGGCAGGAAGGCTCCATCATCTCTGTGTTGGAGGCCAGGGAAAAAAGAATTAATTTACATTTCAAATTTGAATAAATTTACATAAATGAATACATTAGTGAAAGAACTTGAATGAATTTTACTGAGCTTAGGAAAATGTAGGAGAAAACAGGAGAACTATAATACCAGCATGTAAATAGAACCACATAAGAATCATGAGTTGTTTTCACACACCTTTTGCATAGTGAAAACATACAAAGCCAGAAACATAAGCCTTAAAAGGAGATCCAAGGACAGGGGTGCAGACGGTGCATAGCTTCCCCGGCTCTCAGGAGGTGAGGCTCACCCGTGTATCAGATGGAGAGGGCTCTTTGCAGGCAGCATCTGGCTTGCAGGCACCTCTGAGTTAGATAATCCTGAGTGAAACTAACTGACATTTTGATGCCCCTTAAGGGAAACAAAAATCTTCAATCTGACATTTCATAGGGTTTGGTCAAGCAGTGAAGCATAGAGCTTCACTGGCCCTAATGGATGTTCACACAGCCCTTGACTAGTCTGTGTCTTGCAAGAAGGTAAGAAACATTCCTGCCTCTCTAAGCATGTGATATAAATTATTTGCCTTTGCTGGTTGGTTTGAGTTGACTGCTACAGTTTTATGTGACTTGAGAGCTGCCATTGCATGCAGCTGTCTATCTTAGCCGCTCCTCTAGCCTCACCTTCTACCTCCAGTGCATTCTCCAGCCTCCCATTTCCAGCTGCTGCCATCTCTGCCTCTTGCTGCTGTGTGGCTTCCCTCTGTTTAGCCATATCCTCCTCCATATCCAGATCTACCCGCTCTTCCTTACTGTGCCTCAAGCTGAAGACAAGGCGATGCAACTGTGGGGCAGAAAAGAATTAGGTTAACTATTTTTAACTGGTGTGATATGGCAGGCTATGGGAATTTGAAGCCCAGTTGTTGAAAACTGCTGAAAAATTCTGGGTGCTGCGGCTCTGTTTCTGGTGCAACTGTCTGTGCTGATGAATAGTCAGTCTGGCATCTTCTGTGGGTGAAGGAAGAAGGACAAACCATTCAGAGCTGTAGACTGTTGGACTAGAAACAAAGCTGCAGAATCAGAAGTCTTCCAGAAGTTGGAAACAACATCAAAAGAGGTGAGATGAAGATTGCAACACAACAAGCAGCAGATGGAGGCTCAGCAAACAGACCTCCAAAGCATCCTTTTGGAGATGTCCTGTCCCCCCAGAGCCACTTAATGGAGTTTGTTGCATTGCATCTAGTCCCCCAGCACTGATGATGCCATCACCAAGTTAGTTTTGGTGGTACTTTGAATAGCTGGACTGTGTGAAGTGGACCAGCAAAATCTTGAGAAACAGTTCTCTGCATTTAGTGGTTGTACAGGCTGTGTACCCAGGGTGACCAGATGTCCAAACCTCAAAAGCAGGATAAGGTCTTGGATTTCTCTCAGCCTGGTCTTTCTGGTGGACAATGGTATGTTTGCCTACTTGTGAGTAAAGGCGTGATATTGGGCACTTTCACTTCCCCATAGAGCTCCATGCATATTTTTATTTTTTATTTTTTTGGCCATAATGTTTGATAGGAAGGAGATATTTCAAAACCGATTTTTGCATTGGATTCCGCTCTTCAATACAAATCCCACAACATATGACATGATGGGATACTGTACACTACCGCAAAGTTCCAAAATGAAACCAGAATAGAGGACAATGAAGCCCTTTTGGAGGACACGCGGAGAGAAGACTAAAAAAGAGGACAAATCTGGAAATTTCTGGTCATCAGGTCACCCTGCTTGTACCAAGCTCCTATGTGACAGCCATTCTGAGTACACCAAAACAAAATTTCTTCTGCTAGAGAGCCCTTGGTCCTAAATAGACTCCTGACTTTTTATTGCAGTTAGAATCTGTCCTAATTGGATCACAGTACAACTTAGATGGGAGTTCAGCCTGTGGCCAACTTTAATTTTGGAGCTGCCACCTTGTGAGCTCAGCCTTCCCTCCATCTCCCAAGACATGTGCTCTGAAATAATTGAGAAACAGTCCCCAGTTTCCACCCATAGAGCTGTTCGAAAGTCATTTAAGATGCAGAGTCTGTGTGCACAGGCAGAGGGCCTTCCTATTGAAGGAAACAAATTGATTTTTTTTTTCATTTAAGAGAGTTTTTACAATGTTTCTCAAACAATTGCTAAGATCTAAACAGAAGATAGTGGAAATCGTTAATGTCGTGGATAATGATCAGTATAACAGACAGTATATTAATAGGACCAAGGAATTTGAATCCTCACATGCCCTTTGACTTCCTCAGCTTAACCAAACTATTGGACGCACACACAGACGGACACACATATGCACACTCTGCAAACTTTACAGAGGGGGGATATAAAGGTTGAAAACCTGTGACTTGTAGCAACTCTTTCCTTTTCATAGATGCAGAGTGAACTTTCAATGTTTTATTATATTTTGGCTATCAAAAATCGGATTAAGGCGTATTTCTCATAGAAACTAATAATGGGGAATTGGATCTGTTTCTGCTCTGAAAACTAACTTTTCAGGGAAGCTTCACTTCTGGTGTGCCTCCTCCTGTGATTTTAAATGGGACATCTTTGTCTGGATATGTCTGGTATTATTCCTAACAGGCACAAGTCTTAATGGGCTTCAGTTGTGTTGGAAGGAAGGTGTCTCTATTAATCTGGTTATATGGGAGAGAAAAGGATACTAGCTTTGTTTGTGATGGATCACAGAAAGAGTCTGTAAAATAAGGATGGGCTTCTCTAGGATGGAGACAGCATGGAGGTATGAAATGGGATCAGCAGCAGTTATGGAGATGAGCTACTTAAGCCAGAATCTCCAGTTCTTTATTGCTTTGAGATGCTGAGTTGTCTGCTCCTTTGGTTTACACACACACACACTCACTCGCCCATTCTTCCTTACATTTTTATCAGGGATTGGAGGGGTGCAGAGGGAGACACCCATCACAGTGGCAGCAGTGATGAGAAAGAGGATGACCGCAAAGTAGAGGTAGTGGATGCCGCAGATTAGCCGAGGACAGCTGCTGGGAAAGAGACAACTCCCTGTCCCATAAATGAATTCGGGGATCATCCGGGCCATGCCCACGGCCAGCCCCACCAGCAGGCCCCAGAATGCACCCTGAAGAAAAAGAGAAAAATGGAGTGTAAATCCAGCAAGAGCAGAATGGAAAACTGGATCCTGTTTTTCAACACACCCACCTGTTCATTCACCCTTTTAACAAAGACTCCAAGGAGAAAGATGGCTGCGATGGGTGGGGCCAGGTAACTGCTGATGGACTGCATGTAGTCAAAGAGTTGCCCACCTTGGGCAGCTTGCACCACTGGGATCCACGCAATACTGACCCCCACAAGTAGCAGGATCCACACCCTGCAGCAAAGTAAAAACACAGCTCTGCCTTATTGCAAGCTTGGGGGTAGATGTACCACTGAAATTTCTAAATCATTACCTGTACTTCGATAGTGTATACTCCCAGTTATTTAATCTGATGCTATGTAATTTTTTTCAGTGTGCATTTATCTTCCAGGACCTGCTTCATGCAACTTGGTTGGCTTGCTTGAGTTGACTAGAATAGTTTTTAAATACTATTTTTTACATTTAATATTTGAATGAGTACCACTTTTGCAGGCATAATCAAAGATAGTCACTAAGCATAGAAGAGGGTTGTCCCACGATTTTCCTTGCAGTTGCTGTCATCCCCACTCCTCTCTCCTTTGCTATGTCCCTCATTTCCAAATGTGGGTCTCTTTGGTAGGGCTGGCCACTACATTGTTTCATGCTGTGGATGTCAATTGGCATCTCCTTGCCCTGTGGATTTGGGCCAGTTGGAGCACAGCCACATAATTAATGTGGTATAATCTGGGTATAATCTAATGCATCATAAAACAATTTCTGCCAAAGGAATCTTGGTAGATGGGACACCTGTCCACTTTTTTTGTGCATGGATGCTTAAATGTATGGCGGGTCAAAGTATGATGTAGAACAGTCGGCTTACATACAAAGGGTAAGATTCTCCTTCAATATTGAAGGATATATTTAAACACACTACAAATTTACATGAGTTTTATGCCAGCTTCATGACTTTTTAAAAAAAGAATCCTGGGCAGTATAAAATCATTCTAGGAGAACACTGGTTCCCAAGGTTGACTGCAGAAAAGGAACTGGAGCAAAATCTGTTTAAGGTCCAAATTCTAATTGATTGGTTTAGTGCAGTGATTTTCAACCAGTATGCTGTGCACACTGGTGGTGCTGCGAATTGTCTTCAGTTGTGCCATGGGAATTTGGGGGAGAGTCAATTAATAGGAAAATTGGGGGATTTGAACAGGCTGGCGTGCCTTGTCAATGGTAAAAACAACTAATGGTGTGCCTTGACTATTTCAGTGGCTTGTTAGTGTGCCATTAGATGAAAAAGATTGAAAAGCACTGGTATTGTGTGTGTTTCAAAGCAAATAGCAACTGCATGGGTCCTTGTTCTGGACCGAAACAATGATACCCTAGAGCAACTAGTTCCCTCCCCTAATCAGGATTTGAGCCCCCATAACTACTATTTAATTTTTAATGCAGGGCCAAACAATATGGTTTTAACTATCAAGTGTGGCCAAAAGTTTATTAAGCAGGCCTAGATGAAGCAGGACTGGATCCTGGTGCAACAGTGTACCAGGGAAATTAGTGGAATGCTGTTAGTGGAATGTTAGTCTATGTCTATGCCGCAGAAGAAATGTCTCTTACGTGTTCTTGTAGTTACTCTGGATTGTAGGGTATATTAGTTTGACTATAAGGTCCTGCTTAATTCCTTTTTTGTTCTTTCTGAAGAAAACAGATATCAATATGCATTGGGCTCACTAATGCCTTCTTACCTGCCCACTATCAACAGTTCCTTGTCATGGGCCTGTGGCCTCAAACGGTTGTAGATGTCCATGGTGAAGAGGGTACCGCTGCTATTGAAGATGGAGGCCAAGGAACTCATCAATGCGGCCAGCATTACAGCCAGCATGAGCCCCCGGAGGCCTGGAAAGGAAGAATAGACCAAGAGGTGTCATGCAGTGAGAACACCCTCCCCTCCCAGATGCAATGGAGAAATTAGCAAGCATTCACACTCAGATCAAAGCAGCAAATTCAGCAGACTTGAGCATCAGGGTGGTCCTGGATTTCTTCCATTTTGGACCTAAAACACTGTATTTGGAGTTCCCGGACAGTATCATCTGAGCATTGATCTGTTCAGAATCTGTTTGGAATTAGGATTTGCTATAGAATTCCTCTAGCATCAAAGTGGAATGCTTTGCTACAGGAGACTCAAATAGACTTATCCTTACCGCTTGGCATGAGAGATACCACCAGTTTAGGGTAGGCAATGTTGGAGCATCCAACTTCTGTACCGCATATCCGTCTGCATTCTTCAGGAACAATGCAAGCGATCTCATCTGAAAAAGCAAAGGGGGTAAGAAGCTGGCTGTGAGTAAGACTGTAAATCTACAGATACAGTAAATGGCTATGTGAACCACACTTGTCATGAACTTGCTCTTCTTTAGGAATTTGCCATGAACTTGCCAATCTTGAGACCAGTAGCTACAGGGAAACTGTAGCACACTTATTCTCAAAGTATGGTCAGGGGCAAGAATACGACAGGAGCCTCTGAAAAGGCTGAAAGTATCTTTTGACATTTTCAACATATGCTAAGAATTAACCCACTGTTCAGTATAAATTTTAAACTGAAAAGTGGTTTGGTCTCTTGAACAGTGCAGAGTGGCTGCCCAGGACACATTACTTTAAAAATCCTAAAATCAGGGAAGTGTCTGATCTTGTTAACCATGAAGGTTTTGTGTGGCTATGCCCCAGACGTACCTCCCTGGTACTGGCTGTCTTGTCCCTTGCAAACACCCCAGCCCACACGCACACACCAAACACTAACCTGGGTACAGAATCCTGCTGATCATACCAGGTATAACGATGAGAAACATGGGCAGTAATTTAAGGTAGCCACAAAGGATGCAGCCAGCTTTCACGTGAGTGAGGTTCTTCCCTGCCAGGCACCTCTGCACGATGACCTGTGTGGGGTGGAAATGTGAATGCTACAGCTGACCCATTCCAAGCTTGTGGGGTCAACCTAGAGGGTATGTGGGAAGTTTGTGATAGGATCTGCTCATGCACACAGACAGTGAAACATTCCTTTCACAGCAATGCTCAGCCCTAGGGACCTACACCAGAGCTCATTCAGGAGCAGCAGAATACTTACAGCGTTTTCTGAGCATACTCAGAATACAGGTGTAGCCTAATTATATGCAATTTATTTAGAGTGATTTTGTCTGAAAGTGATCATCTGAGGGTTACGGAGCAGTTAATGGCTTAAAGGCATCCTGCTTACCATGCTTACCATGGCAATGTGGCAGGAAATTAAGCTTATCTTAAAGTTCATGAACGTTAAGTTTCTGTTCAGCTTGGAAGCAGAGCCCATCCCTTCCCCAAAATCATAGATTTTCAACCTTTTTCATCTCACAGCACACGTAACAAGGCACTGAAATTGTCAAGGCACACCATCAATTGTTTTTACCATTGACAAGGCACACCAGACTGTTCAAGTCCTCCAATTTTCCTGTTCATGAATGTCAATCCCCAAATTCCCAGGACACACCTGAGGACTATCTGCAGCACACCACTGTGCCATTGCACACGGCTGAAAATCACTGCTCCAAATAATAATCACTTGTGAATTGCTCTGAACTGACACTGCTTGCAAATTTGCTGGAGCTCAGCTCCTTGCAGGGCAGTTAGCAGTCACCTGAAAAGGATCTTGATTCATCTTTAATCACACAGGTTTATGGAACCAAATGTTGCAAATGGGGAGTTTCAACCTACATTTCTCAACACATTCAGGCAACCAGAGTCAACCCACATAATGTGGAGTAAGGAATAATTTCTTCCAGTCCAGAGTGCATGGCACTTCCCTAGAAATTCCTATAGTAAGGCCTGATCTATTCTTACAGAAGATTGGAATAGGAATACAGAGAAGGGAGTAGGAATTGATGTGTTGATGTCAGTCAAAAAGAGGTGCCTGAAATGGATCACTTGAACATCTCAAAAGTCTACTAAACTTTGGTTTTAAAGGGATTACGTTTTGCAAAAGAAGACTATTTGCCGCTTCATTCACAATATTTATTAATCTGCAGGAAAGGGATATGATCTTGTGCACATGCCCACAAAGAAACCACAGGATCCCTTCTGCCATTGCCCATCGCTTACCTGGTCACTGCACCAGTACCAGATTGAGTTGATGGAAAGACCCAGGATAACAGCTGGCCATGGCAGGTCACTAACGACAGCATCCCTGATCATGTGGAAAGAGTCCTCACGGGGAAGGTAGCAGGAGGATGAGATGTTATAGAGGGCAGGGGTGCTGGAAAGCATGCGACTGGGGAGAGCCCCCATGTATTTGTCAAACACCCCTTGGTAGCCACCCACCTCGTTGAAGGCTGCAGAGTAATAAGAATGGAAAACATCATGACTGAAACAAGCATGGACTCTTGAAGCATCAGCCCAGACTCCTGGTACTATCTCCTAGTTCCTCTGTATTCAGCCAGGCAGTGGCATAGCCAGGGTAGTGCCGGGAGTGCAGTTGCACTGGGCTACAAACTGAGCTTGACACTAGTCAAGGCTAAAGAGACTGATTGCTTGAGGCCCACAAGATCTATTCTCCCAGAAAGTAGGGTATAAGACTGATGGGTCACCCTACACCCATATCAGTGGTGGGATTCAAATAAATTAACAACAGGTTCTATGTCCTAATAACCTAAATTAACAACAGGTTCTGTGTCTCATTAGTAACGGTTCTCAGAACCAGGCACTCATTAGCAAAGGGTTCTATAGAACCTGTGAGAACCCCCTGAAGCCCATCACTGATCCCATATTATCTTATTTTCGCATTCTTTACTCCATTTTCCCAGTTTTCTTGGAGGGTGTAAGGCAGAGGAGTAATGGAGTACTCACCAAATCCCATGAGGACAAAGGCTCCCCCAATCATGACAAATGTCTGGACAGTGTCTGTGTACATGAGGGCTGCCAACCCACCTGGAGAAGAAGCAGGAGAAGGGCATGGAAGGTGTAAGAACATCAAGATCCTCCACTGAATCAGGCCAAAGGCCCATCTAGTCCAGCTTCCTGTATCACATAGCAGCCCACCAGATGCTTCAGAGAGCACATATGACACCTGCATCCAGGTGCCCCCCCTTGCATCTGGCATTTTGAGGTTGTCCACCTCTACACCCAACCTTCATGTTCCTTTGATGGTTCTGTGCTGTCAACTTTTGCAACCCCCACATTTTCAACACCTGCAAACTGTGATCTTAATGCAAATACTTGTTATATAAGCCTTTATATGGAACTCCTTCAAAGTGTGCTGATGTAGTCCTTGCACCAACCCTCCTAGTATTGTATTGGCATCCATCAGTCTTGAAAGATTATGGTATTGTGCTCGATGCTGTATGCAAAGCACGAAGGCTTGGGTAGATTAATATGGAGGATAGGCTGTTACCAAGCAGCAAATCTCCCCTCTCCATGCCACTGAAATAGTCCAATGGAACGCCAGAGCCAATACGATTGGTTCCAGCTGCGTCGCAGAGCTGGGATAAGGACAGGAGCTCATCCTGTCTTGTAGGGACCCGGGTCTTGAACTCTGGCCTTCTGGTTAACAGGCACAGTATCTTAACCACTTGCACCACCCACAGCCCATACCAACCCTCTATGAAGAGCAGGTATTGTTACTGAATGCAAGAAGGTTGATGCAGAGAGGGGGTAGCTTGCTCAAAGCTGCCTGATAAGATCATGGTAGTGGCAGAATTGAACAGAGAAGTCCTGACTTGCAGCTTAGTTCCAACTGCCGTTTTATTTTTATTTTTTCTGAGTTTTGCTAAGTTAGACCCTATATGTTGATAAGAGTTTTACTGGGTAAAATCAATGGTCCATTTAGTTTAACATTCTGTCTTTTAAGATTAGCCAATCAGATACCACAGGTCAGTGGCACAGCTAGAAAAGGGGTGCAAAGCACTAAGTTTTTTAGGGAGCCTCACTGCAGCGTAGAAGCAGCACCTTTATATTAAGAATTTTCTTCTCATTAATGGAATGCCCAAGGTGGTTAATAACATCAGTAAAAGCAGTTATAAAAGAAGGAAATGAACAGATAAAACAAAGGATGATTGTTGACATCAGCTGAAATAAAACTGGTTCTAGCAGTCCAAATGCCATCACGGAAGAGTCAGCTAAGAGCACAATCCTAACCATGACTACTCAAAAGTAAGCCCCATTGTGTTCAACGGATCTTCTAACTCCCAGGAAAGTGTCGGTAGGGTCTTTGCGGCCTAAGAATCTGTTGGCAATTCTATTCATTGCATGGAAACATTATGACTCGGAAACTATGGACCTGAAAATCAGGGCTGGGGTGTGTGTAGTATATAAGTTATGGTTTTGCATAATAGAGAAAAAGGCACTCTGTGCATGGGTTGAGGCACTCTCTTTTATACCCATTTCAGATTATAACTGTTACGGTTATGAACCCAGTCTTAAACCTGCCAGGCCTGAAGCTCAATATTTTGCCTCTGTCTTGCAAGATGTTATTTCTTTTGGCAGTATGTTATCTTTGGAATCCACTGCCTCCAGTTATTTGGATAAGCCAGTTCCTCCCACTCTATCAGAAGTGCCTCAAGATAATATCAAGCAAATGTATCTCAAAAAGCTTCCTCTCGTGCCTTCTGTCTTACACTGTTTTTCTCTCCCCAGACTTTTGGCCCCTGTAGCTGTTCAGCAGTTTGACTATACCAGGTGATCAGGTATAGCAGGTGATCAAAGGGTGAGCTCTATAAACAATTCCTTCACTGATTATTTCCACACATCAAAGGGAGAAGAACAGGTTAGTCCTGGGATTGTTTGTTCCCCAAGATAGTTGGCAACCCAATTTCCTATTGTGCTCTGTCCCCTTGTCCCAGTTGCTCGATTATCTTCCAATTCCGGCTTCCTGTTCGGCAGCCAACCAGCTGCCCCACAAACCAGTGAACACTCCGGTTACCTGTCGCTGTGTAAATAGTGGTTATGATCAGGAGGGCTATGACAGCCACATAAATATTCCAGCCCAAAGCTTGCTGGATGAACACGGCTCCAGAGAACATGTCCACCTGCAGAGGAAGAGGGGTAAGCAAAAACCTGGGATGCATCATGGTTGCAACATTAAGAACATTAAGAGGAGTGGCTGTTAGAACACTTGCTACTGCAAGGAACAAGGAAGAGATCCTTTCCTCTCCCTCACTGTGGAGCAAAGGGAAGTAACAGACTTCAGGTGTCCTTAGGAGGGAGTGGGCCAATCTTAGCCCTTCTCTATCATAGAGCCAACCTGCCTTTCATCATTCCCTGCGACCTGGATGAATGACCTACTGAGATTTTGGTGAAGATGTACATGAAGAGAGAGAGGATGGAGAGGTAGAGACGGATTCGCTGACCTCCAAAGCGCTTCTTCAGGTACTGGGGCATTGTGATAACCTGAATGGGGGAAGCAGCAGAGAAAGACTTGTTAGTACAGTAGTTGGATTTTTTTTTAGAACCTATATGGCCATCTTATCTAACTCCCCATCCAAAAGCATGTCCTCTATATGATGACTTCTTTATTGATTTGTATTCCATCCTTCCTCCAAAGAACTCTCAGCACTGTACATAACTTTCTTCTACCCTCTTTTTATTCTTTAAAGGACAAGGTAGGATGGCCATATAGATTGTACAATGAGCTTCAGAGCTGCCTTAAACAACCCAGTTTCTAATGTGCTCCAAGCAGGGAGCAAATATGATTAAGGGGGAATGTCCTGGGCCAGTGGGCGAATGAGCCAAGCTATGTGCTGGTGCATGAGAGGACCAACCCTTTCAAAGTTCACCAGCCAACCTGATCTCCGAGAAGAATCTTTCCAGTACCTATATTTGGTGGTTACATAAACCACAAGCAGACCCCACCCAAAGCTGTCCCTCTCTAGGAAAAGCTATGGTCCAGATATATGTTCTGTCTGCCATCCTACTTCATGATGGTCCCTCCCTGGTACAGACAAACCATCAGATCTTTTTGGGGAAGGAAAGAGGAGAATGTGCCTGACCAGACTCAGGAACAACAGGGACCACAAGTAGGGAAAGATATGGGTGAGAAGTAATGGCTTACCCCAGCTGTAAGGTAAACAGGGACAAAGAGCCACCCCAGGAGCAGAACGATGAAAAGAGCCTGGAGAGAGAAGAGAGGACTTGTGATGGAGTCAAGACAGCTTGGATCAAGTTGTCCTCTTTCTGTCCTGGCTAGGCCCCAGGATGGTGAATCTGGGCACCACTTCTCCACTCTGCGTTTCCACACAGTGGACATCAGCATCTGTTGCAGGTTCTTTGAAGTGAGCATTTCCAACCTTGCCTTCCTTCTCAGCTAGTAACAACAGCTGGTAAGGCCACCTGTGGTGTTCTCTTTCTGAACTGTGAATCCCACTCAATAGCCCCATGCATCATTGTTTCACCCACCCCATTTTCCCAAGAGCCCTTTGCTTACATTCCACTCGAATCCTGCCACAGCCAGGCCACTTGCTGCGCCGGTACCCGCCAAGCCTACAAAGTGTCCGCTGCCAATGTTGCTGGCAAAGAGAGAGGCGCCAATCTGCAGGTACAATAACCACAAAGGAAAAGGGGGCAGCACCTTGTCTTGTCCTGACCCTTTAACTGTGACCCCATCACTTGTCCTGATCCCATCACAGGACCCTGTCGCTGTGCACCAGACACCTCTCACTCTGCTCATCATCCAGTCCCAGAATACCACAAAGTCTAATACTGGACAATCTCTGCTGATAATCTCTGTCATCTCTTTCTTTTTGAACACCAAACCATTCTGTTTTTGCTTTTTCCTTCTGATCCTTACTTCCAGCCACTTTATCTTTATATCCCTTCCCCTCAATCTTCTCATTCACAACTTTGTAAGGGAAAGACAGAGGACAAGATGGGCCAAGTGCCTAGTGGTTACAACTGCACCCCTACTCTGCTTCTATTTTACCTATTTAATGAAGTAAACTGGGAAAAGATAATCCATCTGCCACCCCCCGAAAGGGATGTTTGTACCCCTTATAATCTGTGGGTATTAATCAGATTTTGCCTGTGAAATTGGGAATTTGGGTGGGGGGGGGGGGTGACCTGAGTCCTGAATTTCCTACTCCTGAAAATCAATGAGCCTTTACAATCCAGGGAGCTGGCTCAAAGCCAACTGGTCAGTTGGGGTAGAACAAGATGGTCAACAACTATAAGGAAATGATGACACCTGCATGACTCAGCAGCTCTTTTGGGATGCTGGGGTATCTCCTAGAAGTTTCTGAGATGATAGAATAGTTTAAAAAGGTTTTAAAAAGTATGGTGAACTTTCCAATCCATATGTCAGTTTCTATGCCTCCTTTTGTCCCTCTTTTCTTCTACTCACCGGCCACCATGCCATGTTCCTACCAGCCAAGAAATATCCCCCGACTGTACCCCGGTTGGTCCGGCACATGGACTGTGGAGCCAAGAGAAAAGAAAGGTGGGGTCTTAGTAAATTCTGCCTAAGGTCTTGGCCATTTTAGGAGGGCATGGCGTTCCTGGTCTTGGCTGGAAGATGGACAACATATACAGACACAGGGAGAGGGGCCTGCTTTGGAGAACACATTCTTCAATTACTGATCTGTTGAATTTCACACATCATTACCAGCTGCTAGTACATTCCTGAATCGTGTAACGTTTTGATAATTATTAAACTATCTGATCAGGCCTAAGATCAAAGAGAATAGACAATGAAAGACAGAGTACAAGGGCCATGCATAAGGTCAGGGCTCCCTGTCAAAATGCGGGCAGAGGAATTCTGCAGATGTTGGGAACGAAGCAAATTTCCATGCGCTGCTTGAGTTCTAGGCATCTCAAATACTATACTGCTTTGCACCTTATTGTCATTTAATGTGCATTGATAATATCTGTAACTTAATGTTTCACAAAGTTTGTGTTTCCTTTAGTGTTTAGTATGTACTTAAGCATGCATTGGTGAATGTTTAGTATTTTAGACAGCTTTTTTTAGTTCAAAGTATATCTCTAGGTTCATATGTTAAAGTGCACTCAGGTGCAACCATTGTACACTAACTCATATGTTTTATTCAATGCAAGTACAAACTATGTACAGTGTAAATCAGTCTTTGGTCTGTAAAAATGAACCCAAGTACAGTACTGTCATTCACACATAAATGTATGTCCTGCTGCTCAGGGGCAGCCCTATGAACTGTGGGGATCAATGCAAAACTTTTTTTGTGGGTCTTCCAAGTCCTGAGGACTCCCTACTCATTGGGACATGGGGCAGTGGCAAGGCACCCAGCAGCATGTCACTTCCAACTGCTTCCAAGGAGCCAATTTCAAGCCAATCAGAACCAAAGGCAGGGAGGTGGGGGGTCCATCCAATGGCAATGTTCAGGCTGTCTTGCAACATAGAAGGTTCTGTGCTGGAGCATTAACTACACAGAGTGAAGCGCTAGCTGTGGCTGTGGGTACTTTGCTTACTGCACCCCAATCCCAGATTCTGTGCCCATTTTGACCAAATTGCCCTAAGGCTGGCCCTAGCCACCACAGCATTCATATGTGAACATCCCTATTAATTAAAAGCAGGCCTCCGTCAGTCTTGAAAGACTATGGTATCATGCTTTGCGCTGAATATGCTGCATGTGAAGCATGAAAGCCTGGTTTGGATTGTTATGGAGGATAGGCTGTTACCCAAGCAGCAAATCCCCCCTCTCCACGCCACTGAATTAGTCCCATGGAAAGGCAAAGCCAATATGACTGGATTCAGCTGGTGTCGCAGAGCTGGGTTAAGGACAGGAGCTCACCCTGTCTTGTGGGATCGACCCGGGTCTCGAACCCTGGCCTGCTGGTTAACAGGCACAGCGTCTTAAATGCGTGCGCCACCCACAGCCACCCACACCCTATTAATAATGGTGAACATAAACATATGGATTCTAAAATATAAAAGCAGTCTTGTGTTTTTGAGGCATATCCTCCAATCAGTGGGCCCATCCTCGGGGATGATATTTCTGCCCTTGGATTTTACAATCAGGGATGACATTTTGGTTCTAGATTTCAACAACTCTCAAGGATCTAGGTTGTTGTGACCAAAATTATGACTTTCTTCTCTGCAAAGGAAAATGAATGCTGGATTTTAGGAAGGCATACGGAGAGCCTTGAAAGAAGGTCTCTGAAAGATAAGTGAGAAACTTAAGAACTCATACTATACCCAATGGTTAATCCTTTTAACTCATAACTAGTAATCTTCAGACTCAGTAATGCTTTCCCTTAAAATCCCAAAGGAGGAAACTTTGCATTCATTTTTATTTGATTTTAGGTAACATTTTGGCATGAACTCTTCTCAGAATTGATAAGTTACAGTAGCCAAATACAGTGGTGCCTCACGTAAAGAACGCCTCACGTAAAGTATGTTTCACATAACAAACAAAAATTTCTCTAGGATTCTGCTTCACGTAAAGAAAGTGCTTCATGTAAAGAACACACTCATTGGCGGTTGGGGCAGACGCGCTGGCCGGCAGCCTGTTTAAAAAGCATCAGGGCTGTCTAGCGCACCTGCCCATAGTGAAAGCAACACTTCCATGCTGTTCCTCCTGTGGCCGGGTGTCCGCTGGGCAGAGGGAGAGAAGAGCAGCGGAGAAGAGGGAAGCAGCTCAGGGTAGCCAGAAGGGAGCAGGGGAGAGAGAGGCTCAGGATGGAGAGAAGGAGAAAGTGGGGAGACATTTTGAAGGTGTCTTGGATTGCAGCCTCCTAACCATGTCTACGCAGAAGTAAGCCCCATTGTGTTAAATGGGTCTTACTCCCAGGAAAGTGTCTTTAGGACTGAAGCCTAAGTAGACTTCATAACATTGAATGCATTTTTTGAATTCAATCCCAGTGTTCTGTCATCATTTTTACATCCAGTTAATATTTTTACATGAATATTTTTGGGGTTGTGGAACCAATTGTCTGAGTTTCCATTATTTTCTATGGGAAAATCCGCTTCACGTAAAGAATGTTTCACGTAAAGAACATGCCTCCAGAATGAATTAAATTTGTTACGTGAGGCGCCACTGTAACATAAACTACAGCTGAAATCTTTACCTCTAGTTGGGCTGGCATAAGCCTCAGCATAAGTTTTCTCCTGACCTGGGTGTATCACAAAAATGTCATAAGGCACTTCTGCCTTGCTCCAGAGCACAGGCAAATGCCGACGTCCCGACACCACCGCAGAAAGGTATGCCAGGAGAGATAGGCTGGCCTTAAATTGTCCCATAAGCTTACTATCATAGAGAGATGTTTTCTCCAAGAGCAGGGGTCTCCAAAACTTGGTCCAGGAATTCAAGGGTTTGCTAATTACAGGTGTAGCTTAACACAGAGCCTCTATCAAATCCACAGGAATCCTGAACAATCTCTACAGAGGACTGGATGCTGTTTGATTTACCGGTATTTTGTTTGAATTTTGTTGGATAAGTACACTAGAGATGGAATTTAGCTGAATGAATAAAAGAATGAATGAGCTCAAATTTTTCAGCTGGATTAGACACAGTTCCACCTACCCCACCTCTACAAGCCTGTATTTGCAACAACAAATCAAGCATTATGAAGACCTCTAGAGATTATTTTTTTCTGGTCCTCAATACCATGCCAGATAATTGATTCACTCCTCAGACCAAAAAGCTTAGAGACCCCTGTTCAAGAGGGATGCTTGTATGTGAATTGATTAGTAGGCAAGAAATACCTGGAGACCAGCAGGTTCAGTTTTTTTTATAAACAGATGGCATTACTCTTAATTATGGGTGAGTTAATTGTTGGTAACACTTGAATGGGGTTGTATATTGTAGGATTTCTATAAGGATGATTCTAATCTTTTGACAGCTTTTTAGGATTTTTCTGAATGGGTTAGAGAAGGCATGCAAAGAAAGGACAGCTAGGAGCTCAAGAAGGACAATGCAAATTGAGAGGGAGGGTGTCATGTATTCAGCATTGGTATTCTGGGGTTGGGATTCTGGGGTTGGGACAGAGTGATGTGTAAAGATGGACAGATAAGCAGAATATATGTGGAAGATAGATGAGAAGAAATAGTGATGGCTTGATGAGTAGGGTTAGATTATTTTTTTAAAAATCTATGTAAATTTCTAAACAAACATTTTGGGAACCAGGTTCTACAGTTCTATTTATGGGTTTAATGGGTCCTGGGTGACACAGTTGGACCCACATTTTACCCTTGAATTCTACTGCCGTCTCTCTCAATTGCCTTCCCAAAGACAGGCAATGATCTTATTTTCTAGGGTAATGAACAGAGGTCCAACTTAGTCCCTCCAGAAGATGTTGGAGTGCAAGAAGCCCCCATGCCCATGCACGTACCCACAGTCCAACTCCAATAACTGCAAGGAAGTAGAAGCAGATGACTGAAATGTCTGCAGGATTGCTGATGGACGCACTCTTTGTCTCGGGGATCAAGGATTCCTGCTCCATGGTGTCTCAAGCTCCAGATTTTCCACAACCAAATGGTCAAAGCCAAGAAGATGACTGGGGCAGTTTCTGAAGGGGGACACCCCCCACTGACGGTTAATGACCAACTCAGTCATGGGTTGGATGTGTGATTAACTCAGAATGTATGTGAGGAGAAGGCTTTGGTGTGCTGGGGGGGATGATATGGGGAAAGGCAATTCCCAAGAATCTCAACTGCAGTTGCTTCCACATTTGGATGGTCTGATCTTCCTCAACTATAATTTCTGTATGAGGTAAAACATTTCTGACCAATGCATATCTATACCAAAAATGCTTGGTTTGTTGAATAGCAGATGCTCAGGACACTAGGATTGACATGTTCTGAGGGTAAGTATGTGCCCTGAAAATGCACTTTTGTCAAGGCAAACCATCTGTTCTCTGGCCGTTAACAAGGCACATCATACCTCTGACAGTGGGCTCAAATCTCCCAATTGCCCTAATGACCATCCCAAAGTCCTGAGGCACACCTTCAGACCATCCACTGCACCCAAGTGTTCCACAGCATAGTGGTTGAAAATCACTGAGTTTGAAAGGCATGGAAGCTGTACACCAGCTTCACCTTCCAGTAAATAAATCTATTGTCCCCTGGATTGCACCCTGCATTTTAACCAATCATGGCCTGCTGAAGTCTTCAAAAACAGTAGTAAAAAGGGACTGTTCCTAAAGGAAAGGGGTACAGCACAGTTACTTCCAGGTACTTGTCTAAAATATCAAGGTGAGGTGATGGCATGGTGTCTGAGACAAATATCATCAGGGTACAAAGTTATTATTGAACTCCTCCTCCTCCACTGTCCCCACTAATAGACAGTACCTTTTTGTGGTGGTGGGATTGTGTGCTCCAGTGCTACAAAGGGCTTTGCTGGTGGCAGCATAGCTACTGGCAGGGACTCCCATGCCAGACAGACCTTTGTTGAGGAGCCAGACTAAACCTGTCCAGAATACCACTGAACATGGGTTGTCTGGAGAAGGAAAACTCCCGCCTCAAACCTCCACTGCCTTTTCCCAAACCCATCTATGGAAAAGGCTTCAAGAATCAACTTTGAGTCAAAATCCGGAGCCTGGCAGCAGTTCGTGACTGTGTACAATCACATTCTGGTAACTCCTGTGATGCAGCTGGAACCAACCAGTTGTATTGGCATGCCATTCCACTGGACTATTTCAGTGATGTGGAGAGGGGGGATTTGCTGCTTGGGTAACACTCTATCCTCCATATTAATCTACCCAGGCCATTGTGCTCTCAAGAGGACACTTGGAGCACAATACCATAGTCTTTTGAGACTGAAGGATGTCAATGCATTGTCTCTTCTACATTGAATCATTATTTCAAATTATCACCAGATCATAATTTCTATATGGGCGAAATCCAGAGTAACTACAGGAAGTCCTTGCTCCGATGTAAAAACAATTTACTCTGGATTGCAATATGAATTTCCCATAGGTTTTCACTAGGTGGCGCAGTAACTACGTGAGCACGTAATGTCTGTAAATCTCAATACGTAAAACAAAGTAGACTTACACAAAATGTGAATGCTTGTCTTCACACAATATATGCAAGCATTTTCTTAGACCCCAGTAAATTTTTGACCACTTTCCTTTGGCTGCCAGGCCCCCCTTTTTTGACACTAGGACTTGGTACTATGTATTCTGGCCTGACCCCCTCTCTCAGGAATCCTGTTGAGACCAGAAAATTTAATATCTCCAGAAATGTTTGAGCCCTTTTGTTTGGCTCATCGGCCCCCTTTTATACCCTTGGCCCAGGTACAATTTACCCCCTGCAGCCTCCATGGCCTCTGGGAGACTGAACAAAAGGATGTCTATTCTGAGCCACTAGGCATAGCCAGAATCAGCCCCAACACACCAGGTGCCACCCTTAATGGCCACACCAGGCTCTACCTCCCTCCACTGGTGGGCTTGGCTCCCAAGTTCCAAGGTCAAAGTGTTGTGATACATGACCATGCAAATTTACAGCCTTCCTCAATACACACCATCTCTTATCTGCTTTCCTTAAAAAGAACCTCAGTCTTCCTGTTCATTTCCTTACATTCTCTGTCCTTTATGACTCAAAAAAAATGATGTGCCCCAAACTACCAGTCGCCTCCTGCCCTTTAAGCCATGTAACACTGCTTCTTTTTGCCGAGGCAGCATATTGAAGCCCAGTCTCTTGAGAAGATCATTCCCCATGGACTTGATGAATTTCCTCTCCAAGGCAATGCTTACTTCTTTTGGCACCACAAGAGGGTGCTCGACACTCATAAGACGTATCTGGTTTGGAGCATGGGCTAATTAAAGGCTATTTAATTAGCAAACCCTTGAATTCCTTTTATAACGTAAGCAATCAAAACCAGTGTGAAAACAGAGATTAAGACATATATCCTAAAGTGAAATTAAGCCCCTTGCTCCAGAGCAGTTAAGACGACTTTCCATAAGATGACTTTCCACTGGAGAGTGACGTGTATTTAGCTCTGTATTTAGTCCTAAAAAGTATAATTTTTCTAAAAGCAAACAATGCATTGTTAATATCTTTGCACAGCACATTTAAATGATGACTATAGGCAGATTTTAGTAACAGGGAGTCAGCAATAACCAAGAAAAGCTTTGATGATAATAATGTTGGAAGCTGCTGATGCAGCAAGAGCTCCGCAGGAAAAGAATCCCAAAGGAATCGTATTATAAATGACGAAGATCCTGTACATCCCTTTGCATTTCCTCCCACTGTAAGGAAAAGTAAAGAAATAAAGTCATTGAGATTGATGAACGTCACAAGAATGGGGAGAGCATGCAGAGTTGTTAGTGGTTGAGCCCTGTCAGAAGAGTGATGGTGTTTTCCATATTATATATAAGTCTAAAAAGTATTTCTATTTCACTGGGTCTGTAGGAAGGCTCATAAGGAAGGCTCATAAGGTCATAAGGGTTGAAAGTGAGTCTTACATTTGTTTATATTGCTTCATATGATATCAAAGAACCTTCCTCATAAACAACTTCTGTTGATCTGCTATAACAGGGTGATCATGACTGGATTTTTCTGGATTTGTCCTCATTTTTAGCCCTCTGTCTGGGTGTCCTCCAAAAGGGCTTCATTGTCCTCCATTTTGGCGTCATTTTGGAATTTGAACCAAATGACTTTGTAGATGAGGCAGAAGAAACTATCTAAACTTGATTTATCAGCAGAAATTTTCACCTTATTCGTTAGCTTTTCAGAGCTATTTGTTTACTCGAAGGCTTATATGTATACAGTTTTATGTTAAAATATGAAACGTGCTCAGATCTATTTGGACCACTAAGTCAAATGCACTTTTGAAGTGCACATTTTGATTGTTATCCATTCTAACATGAAGTCTATAATAAATTTTATTCATATCTCTAAGCTTCTACTGATCTTGGCTGTTATCCTAGGGCCCTAGAAAGAGACCCTAAGATCAGATAGCTGTGTGTGTCCCAAAGGACTTGTGATTCCTCCTCTGTCCAATTCACGATGCACTGACCTCAGCCTCAAAGCCAATTTGTTTGATGCCTCTTCCCATTCACCAGAGACGTCTGGATCTTTATCTAAAAAGAGAAGGCAAGCATTACAGATGAGAAGTTGAGTACAGTGTCAGATGAAGTTGTGCTGTAGTAGGGAACTGGTGTAGGGGTACCTTATTCTTAAAGATACTGGAGGGATTGGTCTTTTAGAGCATCATGCAATTTCTACCTATCTCTGGCTGTGCCCTTTCTTAAAGAAATCGATATGGAATAATCTTCATTAACAGAATGGTTTCTGAATAGTAAAGTGCTATTATTTTGTGCTAGCATAAATGAGAGCACACTCCAGTCAAGATGGATACATTTGGTGGCATATTTTAGAGAGAAATGCACATGTTTGCAGCTTACTTTTTTGTGACCGTGAAATGATTTAGTGAAAACACTACTTTTAATTTTTGTTTAGAAACAATAATTCAAAATGTCCATTGCCATGTGTTGTGTATATTTGACAAGTCTAGAGTGGATTGCCCTAGCATGGGGTAACCCTTAGGCACAGGGCCTAATTGGTCTAACAGACTTAAAGCCAATCCTGTCTCTTCAACTGCCAAAAAAATCCAATGTAAGTAGGCCCCCAGATTCTTCTCCCTTCTCCCACATAACGCACTGCTTTCCCATTGCTTTCAGGCATACCCTGTCCCACTTCTGAGTCTCAGTTCTTGCACTTGCAAAATCTTCCCACTCGTTTAGACTCAAAACCCACCCGGGAACATGTCCTAGATGTAGTAGTAGTACTAGTAGCACTAGCTGCCCTAGATGTGCGCTAGTAGTTACATGCTACACATGTACAAGCCACAGCTGGCTCACTTCTGTGGTTGAATGTATAACTTCCAGAAGGCAAAATCATCATGTAAGCAGCTCTGAGCACTGGGCAGTGCCATGACTTGATTTCATTTTGAATGCAGATACATTCACAACTCTGTTCTCACACATATCATTTGCGTTTTCCAAGTGACACAGCCCCTAAGTCTCCATCCATTACTATACCTGTTTCCATGTGCAGTAACTGAAATCATCACACAGACTTCTTGTTGAGTCTGAAGCCTATTTTCCCCCACCCTTTTTGCTGCTCTCTCTCCAGTATTGCATTCCCTTGGGGCACACCCCTATCCACGTGCTCTAAACTGCTTGTGCGGTGATGGTGCAATGTCTCTATAATTGATGTGCTGTTTGCTTACTGTGACTGGCCTCACAAATGGCCCTGCCTTTAAGCTGTGCCTGATCAGGATCTGACATATGACATAGGAATTGTCAGCTAGTGTTCCTCAATGGCCAGTGGATATTTCTTCATAAAAGTCTCTGGGTACAGAAACTGCTCTGGAAAGGGGAAAATCGTCAAAGCTGAAGGAAAATAATCCCCCCTCCTGCCAATACTGCCCTTGCCCAGATAATGGGAGAATCTAGTTTAATGTGAATGTCTGTGCCTAGAAAGAACAGTTTGCAAGTTGGGAGGCAGTTTGCAATTTTTAATGTAAGACTGGGAGAAAGAGCTGAGAACAGAGCCCTGTCCCAGCTGCTAAGCCAAAGAGGGGAGGCTCATGACTGCTCCTCTGCGTTAGTTAAGCAGAGACTCTGGAGCAAGGATTTTCAACCTTTTTCATCTTATGGTATACTTAACAAGGCACTGAAATTGTCAAGGCACACCATCAGTTGTTTTTATCATTGACAAGGCACACCGGACTGTTCAAATCCCGTTTTCCTATTAATGAATGTCAACCCCCAAATTCCCACAGCACACCTGTCCATGGCACACCAGTGTACCATGGCACACTAGTTGAAAATCACTGCTCTGGAAGTTTTGTACCCTCTGTTCTTTCTTCTGTGTAAAGGGAGCCTCCACAGGAGAAGGAACGGGGGCGTGAAGCCTCTGCAGCAGGGCTTTTCAACCAGTGTGCCGTGGCACATTGGTGTGCCATGGATAGTCCTCAGGTGTGCCATGGGAATTTGGGGGTTGACATTCATTAATAGGAAAATTAGGGGATTTGAACAGCCTGGTGTGCCTTCTCAATGATAAAAACAACTGATGGTGTGCCTTGACAATTTCAGTCCCTTGTTAGTGTGCCGTGAGATGAAAAAGGTTGAAAATAACTGCTCTACAGCAAGTACCTTTCCCTTGGGGTCACAGTGGTGGGCGCCAGCAGGTTCACACCTACTCTATAGAACTGGTTGTTAACAAGAGATAGGACATATAAAGTTTAAAAATAGCCATTTAAAAGTGGCTGCATTGGGCATAGAACCGGTTGTTAATTTCTTTGAATGCCATCACTGCTTGGGGATAAGCAGAAAGTGACGTCAAGATGCTACTGACCCAGGTGCAGGGGCAGTTTGTTATGTCTTAAACTAAGAGACACATTCTGAGAAAGGCCTCGCTTTGGAAATTTGAGGTGGCAAACCTGGTCTGTGCAGGAGTGCATCTGCTGCTTACCTTCACAGGATGTTTAACATATGTAGCATATTTTGCTAACACGTGATTTTTTTTTTTGATGTGCTTCGTGCACAATCCTAACCATGTCTACCCAAAAGTAATGGGTGTTACTCCCAGAAAAGTGTCTTTAGGATTGCAGGCTTCATCTTCTTCTCTTCTCCCAAGGATACCAAAGTCCTTCTGCCTTTGGAACGTTTCACAGCTCAGAGCAATGGGGAAGCTCTATCAAATGACACAATTACAACATTATATAATAATGCTATTACAAAATATTATGCAATTATAATATTGCATTTGCACTTCTGAAGTGAGTAAGGAATGAGTGAATATCCACATCATTGTGGTGAATGATGTGGTGAATCCACATCATTTTCTCCTAGCCTCTAAAAGCTAAGGCAGTGCTCTTTCAGGAGAGATCAAATGTTGAGGTGGTATGATATATAACCTTGAATATGCCCGAGCTCAACCCCAGGTTTTTTTCCACAGTTCTCATGACTCTTTGGATGATTCAGAAAGTCTTCAGTCTGAGGATATAAATAGTGTTTTTGCTAAAATACAGATATAGAGCCCTTTGGGGTCATTTTTTAATCACTGGTTTCAGCTGGGCTCATGATTCCCTCCCTGCTCTGGCTCCCTCTCCTGTATGTAATTAACATACTGATAAATTATGAAAAGCTCAACACGCCATGGAAATGAATAATGCAGGAACTCACTTGACTATGTGCCAAGAATGATAAGTCGCCATTTTCCAGCTGGGTTGGTGACTGATACTGTATCAAGGGAGGTGAAAAAGGAGAATGTTGTAAAGAGAGGAATTAACAGAAGGTAGAAAGGGCTTTCTATGTGCAGCGCAATCCTAACTTGTGCTGGAATGGGAAGCCTAGTGGGTCTCCCCATATCCAGCACAAATTCAGTTCTGCTGTCCCTCCATGGGGCAAGGGAAAGGTTTTCCTCTTATCCCGGGTAATGTGACAGCATTTCCAATGGATCTACTTGGAGCTCTGCCACTGTTGTTGGTGGCACAACTCTGAGGAGAGCTGAGCAGCCTCAGGCTGCTCCACACTGCCCAGGGAACAAGGTTGGGGTTCTGAAATAACTGCTGGATCCCAGCCCTGCCTCCTGCTCCCTGCCCACCACCCAGGAACATTGGTGAGATGCCAAGAGGTTCAGTGTGGCCAGTGCAACTCCCTTCACCAGCCTACCACACTCCCTCTATGATCTCACAGATGTGCTTCATGGCATGTTTGCTGCACCTTAGACTGGCACAAGTGACTTGCTTCAGCTTATCTGGGCAGCTAGGATTACATTGCCAGTTACTTTCTTCTATTTTTACATTGTTGATTTGGCTGCTTTGAAGGGGCAGGTGGATTTTAACCTCCATTTTCTTCTCAAACCAGCCCTGTGAATTTGCCTTGGCTAAGAAAAAGTAGAAGATCATAATCCCCCGTCCATTGCACCATATTGGCTTCCCACTCAAGCTATTTTCATATTCCTTTAAAATTTATTTTTGTTTATTTTGCTCATTAAAAAAAAAAACTTTTCAGAGATGGCTGTTCATGTGGTTTCGTTGTTATCCGTAGCCTCAAGTGTGGGATGAAGCGAAGCCCAATTATAAATATTTGCATTAATTTGAATAAATAATTGCAGAGCAGGCCATGCTGCACATGCAGCCTGGTCATTTTTGACCCAATTGCCTGTCTCTTCATGTGAAAGGCAGTTTCTAGCTGCTGCACCCTGGGGCATCTCAATCCAGGACATGGCTAGTTCCCAGAATGCTGGGTGGTATTTGGTATTCTTCACTGGGCCACTTCACTGGGGAAAGCTATGCTAGATGAATGCATTTTGCTTCATTGAAAGTTGCCTGTTTTCCCCCCTCATAACTGAAGAGGACTGCAGTTGAGTGCTGCAGGGAGTCAGTGCTGAAGGGCTTCATTTTCTCTCCAATTCTAAGCCTTTCATTTCCCTTCCAGTTCTGAGGGGCTTCAAATTTCCCTCCAATTCTGATGAGCTTCATTTTTCCTCCAGTTGTGAGGGGCTTCTTTTCCACTCCAATTCTGAAAGGCTTCATTTCCCCTCCAGTTCTGATGAACTTCATTTTTCCTCCATTTCTGAGGAGCTTCTTTTTTCCTCCAATTCTGTTGAACTTCATTTTTCTTCCATTTCTGAGGAGCTTAATTTTTCCTCCATTTCTGAGGAGCTTCTTTTTTCCTCCAATTCTGTTGAACTTCATTTTTCTTCCATTTCTGAGGAGCTTCATTTTTCCTCCAGTTCTGAGGGTCTTCTCCCCTCCAATTCTGATGAGCTTCATTTTTTTCTCCAGTTCTGAAGGGCTTCTTTTCCCCTCCAATTCTGATGAGCTTCATTTTTCTTCCATTTCTGAGGAGCTTTATTTTCCCCTCCAATTCTGATGAGCTTCATTTTTCTTCCATTTCTGAGGAGCTTTATTTTCCCCTCCAATTCTGATGAGCTTCATTTTTCTTCCATTTCTGAGGAGCTTTATTTTCCCCTCCAATTCTGATGAGCTTCATTTTTCTTCCATTTCTGAGGAGTTTTATTTTCCCCTCCAATTCTGATGAGCTTTATTTTTCCTCCAGTTCTGAGGAGCTTCTTTTCCCCTCCAGTTTTGAGGGGCTTCAGGTTCCAGGAGGAACCAGTCAATGAGAGACCTGAGGGAAGCAGGGCCACAGGGTCAGGGGGAAAAACATCACCAGACATGAGGAGATTTTCACTCTCTCTTTGGTGCTCTGGAGAGATCCACTCTCTGGGGAGCAGAGTGGATAGTTTCTGGAGAATGCTCCATGGATCCAGACAGGGACCAATTATTAGCCAGGAGTGTTAGGTTCTATTTGTGTTGGTCTGACCAGATATTGGGAGATCTTGGACCCCTCAGTTCAGGCTAGACTGAGTGATTTGTCAACCATACCACTGTCAGAATGAGGGTGTTTTAACAACCCTGAATGAATAACATTATTATTAGAGAGGGGTTTTGTCTAGGGAACCCTTCTGGGAACTGGATCCTACCAAATCTTGTCCCACCAAGCTGCATGTATAATGGATTGGAAGAGTAGATAGGAAGGGAGTGTGCTTCGCACTAGGCATTGCTGCCCTGGATCAATTGGTGGTAGCTAGGTGTCCCCTTCCCCTTTCATGAGCTGTATCAATGATGGAGCAACACCAGAAGAAAGACACAAGGGGGGTTTGAAAACACAGTACAGATGCTGTGCCATTACAAGTTATTTGACAGACTGTAACAGATGACAGTGTGGTCAGGCTGCACCAGTTGGTTTGCTGTCTGTCATGGAGTTGGCAAAGCCACAAGGCCTTTGCCAGAACAAGTAGGTTAGCAACCTTATTTGGCTTACACTTGTCAAGCACAAGGCAAGCTTCAGGTTTCCTTTGAGATTTGCCCATTGGCTTCAAATGTGGAACAACTGCCTGAGGGGAGTCATAGAGAGAGTAACAGGGCCTGGAGCTGAGCATCAGGCATTCATGACCTCTGGACTGAAATGCATGGTATTTGTGAAAGAGAGACTGCAGAAAACTGAGTTCATAATGTTTTGGAGTGTTATCTCTCCCTCTCCTAGGGAGTTGCACTGGAATTGCACTGTGACAACGGTGTAGACCTCAAATGTGCATTCAAATGTGCATTCAGCCAGCAGTATCAATGGTTGGAGTGCCTGGCATTCATCGAAAAGGAGCTCCTTATTCCTTGCACTTCACTATTCCAGAAGGGGGCAATGATTAGGCAACACAATTTATAGCAAGGATACATGCTTTTGTGTCCATGTGAAGAGGTTTTAGGGTATGGTACATACTGACTCCTCATACCTCCCACATCTCACCTACATTACACTCTGATCTGCTCCCTGTTTTGGGATTTCCACCAGGGATTTTGTGCTAATGTCTGGGTTTTTCTAGTACTGTGTTTTTCCAGTGACATAATAGCTTCCATGGTGCATCCCTCGATGGGTGGATTTTTGTATTGTTGGAGATGGTTGTGCACCAGCATACGTGAACATATGCTTGCATATCATAGGGTGTAACATGCTCTGATTGGCTGCAACCCAGAAATCAAAATAATTGATTGCCTCTTGATGCTCAGCTGGTGGTGTTCATATTTATGCCTTTTTTCAACACAAAACTCCTTGTCATGCAGGAAATTCAAATAAAGTCCCTGTTCCTGTCGTTTATGAAACTGGACATTGAAGCCAATTTCTTTCCAAGAAATGACAATTCAGTTAATTCGTTATTTTGCCAGAGGCCAAATCCGTTTGGATTCCCAACTTCCATTTATTTCCATTTACATCGTGCTTCTCCACCAGTTTGAACTAACACATCTGGGCATGAGAGTAACGCCTTGAGAGAATTTGGAAATAATGCATTCATGTTCCACCCTTCATACAAGCTGCTCAAGACTGCATACATGAGTTGAGTCTCCCCCCTGCCCCCACATTATATCTTCTTAACATCCCTAATACTCTCTCTCTCTCTCTCTCTCTCTCTCTCTCTCTCTCTCTCTCTCACACACACACACACACACACACACACACACACACACACACTCACACAGACCTTGGGAATTCCTATCACAATGGCCTTCCTGGCACAATTCTCCAAGGAGGCAATTAAAAGGAGGTAATTTTGATGTGGCAATTTGTGATTGTTGCTTGTGAAGTTGCATTTGCTCTTCTCTGATCAAGAAAAGCTACTGACAGTTCCGGGGGAGTGGCACCTGTGTGACCTGTCAAATCCCTGGAAGCCAAAAAGATAAGATGTTGGCAATTTGGAGCACAAACTCAGGCCCTACTGAAGCTTCTTCAATCCCAGAAGTGCTTCAACCACTGAAGCTGCTTCTGCCAGAAGTGGTGGTATCCTTCCCAATAATGCTTGGTTTCCTCCATCTGGAGTATCTTCAATTTTTCATTAGAAGGTGACAAAACTCAACAGTTATTATACTTTGTTTGGATCCCTTTCCCCTCTTTTAACGTTCTTGAACTCCACATCTTCAACTGCCTGACCCAACATCAGAGATTCATTGGAACCAGGAATGCTAAGTATAGTAGAGACCCTGATTTGGAATGTGAAGAAAAAAATATTTCTGAGAAGGTGCAGTGCTCTGGCCAGTTGAGTTGCTTGGGACTGCAGGGGATGCTCATCAACCTGGATGATGCTCTTCTGGTGTGTGTGACTTCACTACTGGTTAAAATTGTGAAAATATGCTATATCATTAATATATCGAGCTTGCGTCCTGAGCACACTCTTGTACTGCAGTGAGTCTTGGACCCTTTATGCATGGCAGGAGAGGAAGCTGAACACCTTCCATATGCGCTGTCTCCAACGTATTCTTGGAATCACCTGGCATGACAAAGTCTCAAATGACACAGTATTGGAACGTGCTGGAATCTCTAGCATGTTCACACTTCTGAAACAGCGGCGTCTACGCTGGCTTGGGCATGTCGTGAGAATGGCTGATGGTCGGATTCCAAAAGATCTCTTATATGGAGAATTAGTGCAGGGAAAGCGCCCAAGAAGGAGACCACAGCTGCGATACAAAGACATCTGCAAGAGGGATCCAAAGGCCTTGGGAATGGACATCAACAGCTGTGAAACCTTGACCTCTGACCGTTCAGCGTGGAGGCAAAAGACCCAGCATGGCCTTCTCCAACTGGAAGAGACACTTGTTCGGCAGGCTGAAGCAAAGAGACAGACCCGAAAGCAGCGAAACCTGGGACCTGGGCAGGGGACGGAATTTATTTTTCCTCAGTGTGGAAGGGATGGACACTCTCAAATTGGCCTCTTTAGTCACACTAGATGTTGTTTCAGGACCTCCAGTCAGAGCACGATACCACAGTCTTTCGAGACTGAAGGATGCCAATAATATCATTAATGCTATATCATTAATGCTATATCATTAATAAGTGGAAAGACTTTTCAGTCAATGTTTAGGGGAAATTGGCAGAGTTGATATTCACTTGTGACTGCATCCTCCTCTCCAACCCATCCTAATATGGAATTCTTGGAAGCTGATTGAAATTTATTATTTAGTAAATTTGTACCCTGCCTTTCTCAGGCCACGGCTGACTCAAGGCAGCTAATAAGTAAAAACATTTTTTAAAACATTCAATAAAAACATTCAAAAACATCTGAAACATACATGGATTAAAGACAACAATACCCCCCCAACTCTGTCTCAATAAAAAGCTTTTTTCAAAATAGAAGGTTTTTAGGCTCCGCCTGAAGCTCTGTATGGAGGGAGTTTTCCTAAGTTCCAGAGGGAGGGAGTTCCAAAGTTGGGGTGCCACTGCCAAGAAGGCCCTATTCCTGGCCACCACACCTCTCGCCTCCCTCGATGGTGGCACAGTCAGTAGGGCCCCACCTGATGACCATAAGTGACATAGGATTGTACAGAAGAAGGAGGTCCTTCAAATACCCTGGACCTGAACCATTTAGAGCTTTAAGGTCAGCACCAGCACTTGAATTCAGCCTGGAAGTGAATGGGCAGCCAGTGTAGCTGCTGAAGCAGTGGACCAACAGAGTGAAACTGAAGAGCCCCAGACAACTTTTCTATGGCAACTGTTCTACCTCTGTTTATTCTCCTTCCAGGCTTGGAATTATCGCATTAATATAGTTTGAGCTATGCACTGTTTCTTCAGATTATCCTTGGGAAAGGCAGTAGACTAGTATACATAACGTGTCAGACAAATTTCTCAGTTTATCCTCTGCTGAATAATATGCTTCTTCTTGGCATAGATCATTCTGAAAAATTGTTTCCTAGACAGCTCTTGAGCACCCTGAATAATATCATGCTTGTGCTGGAGGAGGTCGAGGAATCCACTCCCTCTTGACTACTCCTTTCTCAGAATGATAGGTTCTACCTGACTTCCTCAACTCCTGAAGTCACTTCCTCACCTTACTTTCAATTAAAATGAAGTGTCTGTACTACAACAAAAATTCACTTCTCAGTATTCATGTATGTAAACAGTTTGGGGCTCACAACTTCCTATAATTCATGTAATAATTCCTGTGATTTCTGCAAACTGTCTGCCACCATCAAACAATTTCTGCCTTTAAATTTTAGATGATGAAACTGCCTCCTTTTTGGTGAGCAAATTCTGACCTCTGGTCCTTCTATGGTAACTTGGAATTTGAAAAAAGGGTTAGATGTCACAGTGACTCAGGTAAAACAAGAGACTGGAAGGAGATGGATTAAATTAAGGCTGCAATCCTAAACACACTTTCCCGGGAGTATGACCCTATTGAACACAATAGTAGTAGACATGGTTAGGAATGTGCTCTTAAGTTAGATGTTTTTATATATGTGAGTTAGTAGTTACTCTTCACAGGTTTCCTTCCTGCAGTGACTCTGCTACCAGTTTTATGTGCTTCTGTTTTAGTTCTTCAGTGGGGCAGTGTCAGGACTGCTGCTAAATTTTGGACAATAAAGCAGCACCAAGCCAGACTCTTCCTTTCCTTCAGATTCTGGGGGTCTGGGAATAGTGGTGGCTGTTTCTGCCTCCTTAGAACCAGCATTGCTACGATCTAGTCAAGAATAAGAGAGAAATGCCCCCCGCCCCAGTTGTGAGAGTCAGCCTTTTATTCCAGCCACACCACAAACACTGAAGAAGTGTTCTAGCTAAGGCACCATGTGCCCCATGTTATGTGGGTCATGATTAATTTGAACAGATTAATCATGAACAGATTGCCAAGGGAGGTGGTGGACTCTCCCTCACTGGGAATCTTCAAGCAGAGGCTTTATGAGCACCTGTTGGGCTCTAGGAGGATCCTGCTATAGGCAGGGGGTTAGACTAGATGACCTACTAGGTCCCTTCCAACTCTATGATTCTATGATTCTAATTTGCCCCTGAAGCACAAATGATGAAAGGTGGACAGAACTGGAGAACAGGGTTGGACATGCCTATAGCCTGGAAGAAACTGGACTTGGTTGACATGAAAGTCCAGTGAATATCTACAACTACTGGATTAAATCACAGTATGTGCCAGAAGGGACATTCTTAATGGTTTGTTTAATGGAATAATTTAGCTTCCTGTAGCTTGGCCTAGCTTGTCATTTGGCAGAAGTAGTTAGCAAGGTTCTAAGTTTGGGATTGGATGGTGTGAAGTAAGCAGGACACTAGGAGAGGCTTAGGGGTACAATCCTGACCAATTTTCTATTGCCAAGGGAAAGGGCAGTGCATCTGCATGATAAAGCAACAAAGATTCCCTTGAGGATGTTTCTGTGACTGCCTCCCAACTGCAGGATACTCCACCGGCAGCGATACCAATGCTTGACATTTGGTTATGATGGCATCATTAGTTGATTTCTTGGAATGGATAAAAAATGGTTAACAAATGTTAATGCTTGTCTTAAGAAGGCCTGAGAAGAGGGTCCCGTATGCCTCAAGTATGCCTGAGAAAAGTTACAGCCCATGGTCAAAGGGCAAAGGCAAAGGGGCAGAATATTTGACCATGATGCCATTACTGAATCTTTGGGTTGCCAAGCACTGTTGCATGGAGTTCTGATTAAGAAACCTACCCAATTTGCTGCGTGTTAGACAGAGAACAGCAGAGCCACCTGCCCAAGCTCATGTGCGTTGGCACTTCCTGTCTGGCATGCAACAAATTGGGCAGGAAGCTTCACCTCCCAAGTCAAGCTCTGCATGGGTCATGTGAATTTGGGTGGCAAGTCAGATCTGGTCTGCAGGTTGAAGGGTGCTGATCTCTGCCTTGTAGTTTAAGGTGATTCCTCCTTCTCAGAGTTGGTGAGGCAAGGACTTCAGGTGGTGGCAGATAATAGGGAGCTAGCCAGACAGAGGCTGGATTAGAAGCTAAAGGAGAACCAGTTAACACCTCACCTATCAGGATGCTTGCCTGCCAAGTAATGTAACTTACTGCCACTTGCCAGAGTGTGTTATTGAACATCCAAAGTCTCAACTCTTCGTGTGCAAAACACCTTATCTCTGGGTTTTTCCTTCATATGAACCCAGATAACATTGCACCTTTTGAACTTTTCACTATTTAGAGACGGCATGAGCAAAGAACAATATTTAGAAATCATCTGTTTTTGTAAGGCATTTAGGAGCCTCTGGCTATCTTAGAATTAAAAGTTGGATTTAATTTTAAATTAGAATTTAGATATATAGTCTATAGTCTATATTGAATAGTCTATATTGAGACTTGCCCATCTTACAAGGCAGGGGTTGGTAACCTTCTTCCTCACAAGGCCAGAAATCAGGTCTGTCAGTAAGAATTCATGCCTGTTCAATACATATGTGCAAACCCTCAGATTAGGCCATAGAGCTAAGAATAAAGAGGTGGGCATAGAATGGAGAAACACATGTTGTGTTGTCATGGATGTCTTCATATCCACTGGATACACAATGGAAATCAGCTGTTCTCTTGTCAGCATCACCACACATAACAGTGGGTGTTTATGTGGATGGTTTGTATTCAAGGAAACATTTTTTACTGTAGTTTCTCCAGCAATTGTTGGAAAGACCAGGTTATGAAAGTAAATTAATTTTGAATGCTGCTCCAAATGGTAGGTTTTGGAGTTCCTTTCTTTGTTTCAAATAAGAAAGGTAAAGGTCCCCCACAGATTAACTCCCAGTTATGTCCAGCTCTAGGAAATGTGCTCAAAATTCCTTCTGATTGCTGAGTGCTGAGTCAAATTGCTTTCGAGGGAAGAGAAACTGGGCCATTTTATTTTTATTTAAAATACAGAGCAAGTGACAGGCAAAGGGAAGAATGGTTAAGTAAGTCCCACAAATGTCAGGCTCTTTGTTCAGATGGCTCAAGGTTATCTGAAGGTATTTAGGTATGTGCCTGAGCATAATAATCAAAGTAATAACATCCCCTTCTCTCTCCTGCCAATCTAGCCATTCAAAAGAATTTCACTGCTAAACTCTGTGGCCTCATTGTTGGGCCAGGAGCCTTCAACTGAGAAGGAAGCATCAAGTTGTTGGAGATGTTGATAAGCCCTCTATTACCCAGCCCTTCAGATGTAGTTAAGATTAAGGTTCATAAAGTTCAGAGTGTATGGTGAAGAGGATCCCCTGAAATCTAACCCAATTTTCCCCATAGAACTGGTGATTCAATATCTGCTAATTCACTGTCCACTAGGTTTCCAGGAAACTGACCAGAGCAGATAATAAAAACTGACTTTAGATTATCTGTCTTTCTGATTATGAGAGAGAGAGAGAGAGAGAGAGAGAGAGAGAGAGAAACCTTGTTTTGCAATTTGGAGTCTGATGATCGATCAACATATTTTACTTAATCAGTTGCCTACCCACATGACTTCCTTGTTATATACAACGTCAACAGCAACCTGTTTGTCACTACGTGGGTGCTGGTTTGGCTGCCTCTCGTGCTCTGGGGTGTGTCCAGTTGCTGCCTTCTTCCACTATTCTCCTCCTACCTACCTAGGTGGACTATAATAAATATAGTTGAGACAAACTCTGGCAGATGGCAGATTAAAGAAGCTTCAGGAACAATTCTGGTGCAACAGGTGAGCATTCCTCCAGGAATTAGGCCCTGGGGAATCAAAGCGTAGGGGAAGTGTAGGTTTCTTCTTTCTTGTTGGGGACCTTTAGAATCCCTAAGTCTTCTGGCTGTTGAACATCAAAGACCAGTTTGGAAGTACTTGTTCTCATCTTGTAGCACAATGAGATCTGGAGTATGTCACATCCTCATTTTGTGTGCCTCATTTTATGGATAGGATGCTGCCCTTGAACTAGAGGATCTTTTTGGTGCCTACCAGACTTATTATCTGGTTAGGGGCAGCCAGGTGAGACTGAAAATCTAGGTTCTGTTGATTGATAATCTTACCATATTTCAGCAACCCTTGAGTCCATCTGCAGCTCCTTCTGCCTCTTCTCAGGATGGAAGAAACTTGAACCTGGACTATGTCTTCAGTTGTTAGAAGAGTGTCATAATACACTCATCCAAGTACATCTGATATATTTGATTCCGTTTGTTATGTTAGGTTAAGCACTTGTGGGCATTTATTGAAAGGCAGTATATGGTTTGTTTTAAGAATTATCACCTTCATTTTTGCTGTGCATTTTAATTTTGGTATCCAATAGTGGTTGAAAAGCAGAGTTTAAATATAATGAACAAGAATCATGTATCCTATGGTCTCCAGATCAACTATCAGCACCATCTTATGAGTAAACTAGAGGTGACAAGAAATGCATAATGATGCATTTTATTATGTTTAAATACATTTTTTAAAAAATAGAAAATGTGGCAGGGTTGGCTTGTGTCATGTCATATCGTTTTCCACCTTAACATTATTTATTTATTTATTTATTTATTTATTTATTTATTTATTTATTTATTTATTTAGGGGATTTATCCCCACCTTTTCCATGCCAAAGCAAATATCAAAGGCAGCTGACAAGGCTTTAGTGACTCCTCTCTTGCTGTCTTTACAACAACTCTGTGAGGTAGGTTGGGCTGAGAATGAGTGACTGGTCTAATGTCACCCAGAAAGCAGAGGAAGGGATTTGAACCTAGACCTTCAGATCTCAGTCCAACTCTCTAACCACTACATCGCGCTGGCTCTCAAATTATTGTGACCTCCCCTCTTGTACTGCATTCAAAAGGGCTAACTTGCATGTAAATAGCATTTTCTAGGAGACAAGGATTTTTACTTGAAAACAACTCATTCATTTTTTAAAGTTACAGATGCAAATGACTAATTTCATTTGATGACTAATAAACGAGAATAAATTATACATATATAAAATTTAAAAATAAATGTTAAAGTGCAGCTTTATGAAATGTACATACTTTTTGAGTCAGAGGGTTCACACTTTTAATATTGCAATAATTGCTCATTGGTGTGCTTGCATTTTCCACTGCTGGGTAAACGATCTATGTACTGAACTAGGTCGCTTATTCAGTTAGCACTCCAATCACAAAGTCAAACAAAATGTGGGGCTGAATGTGAATGGGTCTGGTGCAAAATAGTGTTGCTACTGGTAGGGTGAGATGGGGAGAATAAAGTCTTCAGCCACCGCAAGTAACATTCCACCTCTGTGCAGGTAACAATGGAAGGCCTGGGCATCATACTGAAACCAACCATATGTGTATTGGTGCTGCTACATGTATTGAGAGGATTCTGTGATGGTAGCAGACATGGTAAGACTTGATAGTACACTGCCCCACCCCAAATTAAACAACAAAAAACCCCAACACTAACACTTTTCTTTTCCTTACAGAGAAATGGTGCTATGACCAGTCAAGCTGCGGTAAGCAAAACAGCTTTCCTGGTTTCACCCACAGATGCAAGAGTACCTCCCATTGTGGGAAGGAAAGATTATATTCACAGGGGCAACTGGAATGTTGCAGGCTTGCCTACTGCTGTTTCTTGGAAGAACCCAGGTGTCTTACACCCAACCCAAATATCAGGACAGTGTGTAGGGTTAGAGTGCTGAACTAGTGTCAGAAGGGCTTGAATTTCACACCTAACCATGAAGTGCTGTGGTTGACTTGGAACTACATTCTCTGTGTCTCACACACACACATGCATGCACTCATGCATACACATGGACAAGGATATTGTGAGGATAAAAGGGGATAACCCATATATGTCATCCTTGGAGGAAGGGCAGGATATAAATGGGATCAGCAACATTCTTGTAGGTTCCTATTTTCTGATGGGAAATTCTGATGAATCCAGAAGGACATGAGTTGGCTGAATAAGGGCAAGATTTTTGAACAGTCTGTGACATAATCTTTGTACCTGCAGCCTGTCAGCCTCAATATAATCCCAACATTTGAACATCATTAAGAGTCAATAAAAAGAGGGACCCTCAGAGCCTATTTTTATTATTTGCTTAACTACTGTAAAAAGATACAGTAGTTGGCTTCATGGAATCTCTGGGATAATTCTTGGGAAAGGTGCAGAGGAAATGGAGGGAATCATTGGGATAATGATCCCCTCAGTGCTTTATGTTGTAATAACAGGAGGAAGTGGAGGCAGAACTGGGGCACATGAACTTCCACATGTGTGGCCAATAAAAAGCAGGGTTTTTTATTTTTGTTTTTTAAAAAGTAGAGCATCACTTCAGATGATACTCCAACTTGAGCTGAACCAGCACACAGTTCCTCTAATGGGTTCTTTCTCATTTTTTTAAAAAAAAGGATTAATAGTCCGTATGTACTCCAGACATGGTTGCAGTGACCATACCAGCTATGGCCTCAGTGAGAAACCAGGAGGAGGGAGGGCTTCTAGGTGTAGAGAAAGCTTCTCACTCCATTACTTGGCTCTATGGCATGATGACCAAGTTCTAATAATGTGGAACTGATTGGAGGTGAGATGATTGGAGGTGGGATGATGGGAGTAGTTCTCCATATAAAATATACCCGCCAGTGTAAAGCTAGCAAAGCACAGATTCTACTGTCTCTTCTGCTAGTTTTTAACTTTTCCAAATAGGAAAACATTTTTTAAAAAATCATCCCTTAGTGTCTGAAGGGACATGATTCATTTGGCCTCAAAAGGATTCTTCCATCTCATTCCCACCTAATGATGCTGTTTTCGGAAACCCCTGTGTATTACTAAGTGGATTTTCTCATTTCCAAAGTTCAATTCACATTTGTGGATAAGATGAGGTCTTTGACTGATGGTTTGTGACAGAGGATTTATAATCAAGGGGTTGTTACTGCATTCGTAGGAGTGTCCAAACCTCAGCCTAGGGGTCAGAAGAGTCCCAAGCCCCCTCCATCTGGCCTGCAGGTGAGGATTGTATCTCAGGATGCATGGGGATCTCTGCTCCCTTCATTTATGGAGAAAGTTCTGAGGACTAGGAATGCTTGCACACAGGTTTGAAGATCACTGTCTATAATCAGTTTCTAATTTACACCTCTAAGTAAATTTATTCAAATTTGAAATGTAAATTAGCTTTATTTTGGCCCCGACGCAGTGTCAGAGAGATGGTGTGAGCCTCCTGCCAAAATGTTTGCACACCTTGTTATAGATTATGAAGACATTGTATGTATGTATGTGGGCACCAGCCAACTGCCTTTTTCTATTCTGCCTCATTGGGTAACAGCCAATCCTCCATATCAATCTAACCCAGGCCTTCGTGCCTCGCATGCAGCGTATGCAGCACTGAGCATGATACCATAGTCTTTTAAGACTGACGGATGCCTGCATTGGGCTGACCATGTCCATCTTAGAGTTGGCTTCAGCATTTTATTCTTTCTTTTCCTAGGACCCAGGACATGGGGACCCCTTGGTTCATGTGGTGGCTATCGGCAGTCTCCCATCAACATTGTCACAAGCAACACCGTTCATAATCCTTGTTTGGGTCCTGTTAGTTTTTTTGGATACGAGAACCGTGATTTGCAAAAAAGCCTCACAAACAAAGGGAGTTTTCGTAAGTTTGGATGTTTATTAGTGATCTCCAACTTCAACCCCAAATAGCTGGCCCACAATAGCCAACCCCAAATAGTGATGCACATTCCCTGCATCACTGTGGTAGACTGCCAGACAAGGGCATCAGGCTGGTCTATTTAGCACCATTTCTGGTGATGACCAAAGGGTGGTACTACAACTCAGGACTGGCCTTTGGAGTCAGTGAGGGAAGTATAAGAACCAACTGACTGACCACCTGCCACAGGTCCCAGATTCAGCCCTCAGCATCTCCAGGAATGGCTGAGAAAGATTTCTGTCTGGAACTCAGGAATAGTCACTGGCAGTCAGTGTTGGTAATGCTGAGCTAGGTGGACTAAAAGTGAAATCCTAACCACTGGTTAGGCTGGCACAAGTCCCTTGTTAGCCTTGGGATATTACAAAAGTGCCATAATACACTTCTGTGCCACCTCCGGGGGTGGGGGTGGGATTTGGCCAGTACACAGACATGCACCAGTATCCTCACATCAGTGCGGAAATGGGAGACAGATGAGTTGTACCCGTCTAAATTGGTTAGGATTGTGCACTAAGGCAGCTTTCCAAGTAAGTCAGCTGCACAGTCCTGACTGGATCGTCACTCATGTGGCATTTGCTACTACCAAACACTGGGACTTAGAATCATAGAATCATAGAATTGGAAGGGACCAAGTAGGTCATCTAGTCCAACCCACTGCTTGTAGCAGGAAATCCTTCTAGAGCATGCTCGTCAAGCCTCTGCTTGAAGATCACCAGTGAGGGAGAGTCCACCACCTCCCTTGGCAATCTGTTACACTGCCAAACTGCCCTCACCATCAGGAATTTTTTCCTGATATCCAACTGGAATCTCCTTTCTTGAAGTTTGTACACATTGGTTCTAGTTCTGCCTTCAGAGGCAGCAAAGAACAAATGAGCCCCGATATGACAGCCCTTCAGATATCTGAAGAGGGTGATCATGTCTCCTCTCAGCCTTCTCTTCTCCAGGCTGAACATACCAAGTTAAAGACTTGTATTATGTTCACAGATTGGTATCTTGCATTGTCTCCTGCTGTCCCATATAATGCAGAGGTTGGTTAACAGCCTAATTAATTGTAGGTACGTAATCTCAAATGCACATAAAACCATATGACAATGTGGCTTGACGTGCTACCTATGAGATACACTGCTTGTTGATGTTTCACTGGGGAAAAGTATTGTTGGCAGTGATATGCACTCTCATTAGAGGTGGATAAGTCTCTGCTTCACATGAACCTGACCACCCTGGTGGACCTGTGTCCTGGGGGTTGGAGAGGCTGCAGCCTCTCTGGGCCTTAGAAGACTTTCTGAGTCCTCTGAAAGTCTTAGAAAGCCACCCAAGGGCCAGAAAAGCCACACATAACCTTGGAAAGACTTTCTGGAAGCATTAGAAGGGAGGTGAACCCAAAGTGATGTCAGTTCTGGAACTATCACTTCTGGATCACGACCCATCATGAAGTCCTGTGTCTCACTAGCATATCCTTGTGCTGTCATGTGTCACAGCACATCCTTGGGTGGGGTAATGCAGAGGAGAAATAATGGCTTTGGGAATAATTAAGCATATACCCCACTACCCTTCAACTCACATCTTCCTCAGCTGCTTTTTAGAGATACAGCAAAAGCCTATTTCGCAGACCCCAGTATTGGTCAAACCTCTAGCTTGGCAGGCACAGCACTTTTTTTTAAAACTGCAAGCCTTGTTGAAGATTAGTTCATCCCCAGTAGCAGTTTGAACCCCACTTTGGCTTAGGATTATGGAGATACACAGGATATGTTCCTCTGGTGTCAATCCCTTGGAGATTTCCTTTTTCCTCTTTAACTAATTTCATCAAACATTGTTTTGCCTCCATCTCATTTCTTTGGTTTTGTTGTAGCGGAGGTTGAAATGTGGCCTGGAGCTGGCATTATTGTCAATGGACTTCCAGGAGTGTATCAGCTGCGTTCCTACCATTTCCACTTTGGCACATACCTTCGTCAAGGTTCAGAACATGCAGTCAATGGCAAGCGCTACTCCATGGAGGTGAGCCACAGAAAGGATAGGGGGAACAGGAATGAAAACTGAAGGATCTAGCAGCTTAATTGGGATGTTAATGCAATGTTGAATTGTTGGGCTTTTGTTTCCTTGGGCCAATAATGGCTCATAATTTCCCTTGTTCTGGGTGCTTCTAAGGTACTGTGCCTGGATGAGTATTGGTAGACACCAGCAAAGAAAGGTTCTGGAGCTTTGATAATGGAAATTGTAGAAGCGAGAGGCTTAGTGGGGCAGAAGATGATTTTATAAGACCCAGGGCTGGTCCCCCAATCTGCAAGGTACCACTAGGGAGCACTGTGATACTGAAAACAAATTGTCACCTATCATGCAATTATCTGCAACGCTACCACCTTATTGAGAATATTTTTCTGGCGCTTACATTCCTTTAGTGATTTCTGTACCTGAATCACCTTCTACAAATATGCAATGTTTATTTTTTGTTTTATTTTTTAATTTGTAAAAACAATCTGTTCACTTTTCTTAAGAAGGATCTAAATGGTTAAGAACAATGATGGTGCTAAAACACCAACAGATTTTTTTTAAAAAAGAGAACATTAAAAATACCTACACAATTCATTTTTAAGAAAAATAAAATATACGGTATTTATTTTCTCCTCTTGGCTCTTCTCTTTTCTGTACATTGCTCAATATTCAGTCTGAGATCAGGGAAGTTTGGTCTGTATATGCAGAAAGAGTTGGCAGAATGAGAATGTAGTAGAATGGATTGTATCATTTCAGGCTGAAGTTGAAAAATACCACTTTTGAATTTTGTCCCATGTCAGAAAATCCTTGGAAATAGCAAAACTAACACATTGCTAGCTTTGGGCTGCAATCCTTAACACATTTTCCTGGGAGTAAGACCCATTAAACACAATGGGGCTTACTTTTGAATAGACATGGTTAGGATTGTGCTTAACCATTTGTCTGCTTTTCAGGTTTTTCTATTTTCATTGAGTTTTTTGATGCAGGAGGGCATTCCAAGGTGTGGCCTTTGCTGTGTAGACAGAAGTGGTGCAGAAGTATTTTACCATCCTGCAACAGGTGTGTTGCAGCAGGCCTGTGCGACCCAAAATCAGAGGCTCATCAGCCTGTCTTTTCTTTAAGCACTCTTAGTTTGTCTATTATTTGGTAAGCCCCCAGAACATGAATTTCTTTGTAGGCACCATTAAGAGACGGAAAAAGTCATTTAGCATTGCCCTGCCTACCTACCCACTTCCTCTGATTTTGAGAAATTTGGGGCTAGGATCAAGTATTCCAGGGCAGACCCTTCCTTTTCAGTAATTGGGAGGTTTGTGAAACACAAAACCACTCAGATACTGTTGGGAGCCTCCAGCTGGGAGAAACAAAACATCTTGAATTTGTAGGTTTATGTACAACTACTCCAAGAGCTTCATAGATAAGTTAATATTATTTTTTAAAAGTCACCATCAACTGTTGACTCATGACAATTTTGCTATACTCTCAACCTCCACTGGCCCCAACCCCCACTAAGAGCAAGCAATCTAAGGGGAAAATCCAGAGTAACTATGGGGAGTCCTTGCTCCGGTGTAAGAACAAGTTACTCTGGATTGCAATATGAATTTCCCATAGGTTTTCACTAGGTGGTGCAGTAACGGTGCATGTAAAGTCTCTTACGTGCTCCCATAGTTACTCTTGATTTGGGGGTAAGTGACATACAGAAGGATTTTATTCCCTTTATTATATGTGAGTGTTAAAGACTATCCCTACAATCCAAAGTATGGGAGCACGTAAGAGACATTACATACAACCGTCATTACGGCACCACCTAGTGAAAACCTATGGGAAATTCATATTGTAATCCAGAGTAAATTGTACTTACATCGAAGCAAGGACTCCCCATAGTTACTCTGGATTGCGCCTTTAATTGCACTATTTCCTCTTACAGAAAGGGTGGGAATGTTCATAGTAATCATGCTTTCCAAACACATGGCTGCTGTGACTTTCATTGATACTGGGCAGGGGAGAGGTAGGAAGAAGCTTTACTGAACAACTGGTTGCAGTGGAACAACTTCTGAGTGGAGCTACAAAGAATTAGGTCGTCCTGGTAAGTCTAGCAGCTGCTGCGTGATTCTCTCTGTACTTGCATCTTCAGTCCCTGCTCTCTTGCAGTCCATCACACTCCTTCCTGCCTTCTTTACAGATGGGATTGACAGCAGGAAAGTGTTTAAAGTAAACTCTGACACACACAGAACAGCAGCAGCAGCAGCAGCAGCAGTTTTTGTCTTCACCAGATACATAGACTAAACTTGTCTGAGTGACTTGAAAAGAACCCGATAGAACTTGTTTTTTTTTTTAAGTGACAAGTCACACAGGTGGAGACTCAAGTCTCAAATTGAGTCAAGCTGGACTGGAAAGTTGGATGGGATTAGATATATAGTCTAATATCCTATTTCACACTATGGCTGGCTGGTAAACCCTAAAAATTTTTTTTGAGTGGCTTGCATTGACATGATTTACATTTTCTTTCTCTTTTTCTCTCTCAATATTCTTCCTGCACCAGCTCCACCTTGTCCACACCAAAGACAACTTGACCTTGGAGGAAGCAAAAAAAGATCCTGTAGGAATTGTTGTAGTGGCATTTTTCATACAGGTGAGGAACAGGGGAGAATGATCTGTGCTGGTGGCTGGTCTGATGTTAGAGCCCTGTACTATTGTGGGCTGTTTGGGTTCTGTTTTCTCAAAACAAACAAGAAGAGCTGGAAGACTCTAAAGAAGAGGCTCTTAACAGACTCCCTACCCCTTTTGTCAGATTGTCGAAGTTGTCATTGTCATCATCATCATAACATCATCGCTTTTTTCTGCGGAAAAAAGTGCCAGTACTCATCACAGTGGCATAACTAGTCATCCCCACATAACTAATTATTAATTAACTGCTGGATGGAAACTGCTGGATGGAAATTATTATTTAACTGCTGGTACAGATGGAAAAAAGTGCCACTACTGAGTACCCCTAGAAAAAAGCTCTGATCATTATCACCAGTCCTATCATGTACATAAAGTATCTATTATCTACCTATTATGACTTCAAAAGATGACAATAGCAGGGTTTTACTTATAGATAGCTGGGAATAGATTGCCTCAATCTGTATTGATAATGGTGAAAGTTAAAATGAATCTTCCAACAATTAATTGTCCAGAGATCAAATTCCATATTCCTTGTCTTTTGGTTTCCATACCCTCAAGATCTACAGATACCCCTGGTTAAAATCCCTGTTGTAGAGGGAATTTCTTGTAATAAATTCCCTCTTCCTTCCATTTCTCCATAGAAGTCTCAAAAGACTCAGATTATGCCTGGATGGAGGACTCTGGCTGATCTTCTGAAGGACATCCCACAACAAAGTGAGCTTCCAACTCTCAGCTGTTCTGGGAAATAGGAAAGTTTCCCATCATGGCTTCCAAACCCATTTCACACATTTTTTTCCCTTTTTCCTCAGATAACAGTATAAAATTGAATCGGTCATTCTGCCCAGGGAGTTTACTGTCCTCAGCAGATCTAAGTCACCCTTATGCCTACTTTGGCTCCCTTACATCTCCTAACTGCAGCCAGAGTGTATTTTGGATCATCTATCCTATGCCTATCCTGGTAACTCACAGAGTGGTGAGTGGATAACATTTCTTTCTTTTAAGTTTCAGGCAAAGTGGGGAAATGGGAGGACAGAATCCTTATGTGTTTGGAGAGCAGACTAGAGTGTAGGAGGATTGCAAAGTATTGGGGAAACAGACATGGACCACAGGGTTGCCACAACTCCACAACCAGGCCACCTCTAGTGCAAGGTCACCTCATGCCTCTTAGTCCCTTGCAAAAGAACAACGGACCTTGGGGAAATCCAATAAGGGCAGGCGGAAGGAGATCTCCAGACCCCAGGCAATAAAGTTGTCCCAAAAAGAGGTGCCTGGGACCAAAGATGGATTGCATAATCTGGGGGAGAAAAGGGCCAGCCTCCCCAAGGAGGAACTGTGGGCCAGAGGCTGAGAGGGCGACCCCAGACAGGTGGTAGAGTAGACCAAAGTCCATTAGCCACAACCAGAGGCCAGCAACCAGTTACACACAATCGGAGGAGTCAGCTTCCAAAAACAGCAGTGTGAAGAATGAAGCAGGGGACGAGGCTAGCAAATGACAAGCTGCTCAGCCTGAAGGCCCTCTCTCTCCAGATCCTGTTCTTATAGGGCCTGGTAGAGTGTGACTGTTCTGTGGGATCTGCCAAGTAAGAGCTTATGACAGTGATGGTGGGAACCCAGTTTGTGGCACCCTAGAGGAACTGAATGGCAGAAATGAGCATTGTTGGTCCCGGAGCCTTGTTGGAAGTCACAAGCTCTGCATCCCTCGCAATCTCAGTCTGATGGCCTCCTGCTAGGCCAGAGGTGGTGTGTGCATCGCCTGCAGCCAGCCTAGGAGCTTGTCCCTTAGAATGAAGGTATTCTTTGGCAGAATTTCATGTGAGGGGTTAAGGAACTCTTTGTTTATACCTCCATCTCATAAACTGTGCCTTTGCATGCCTTCCCTTCAGGCAGGCTCCTAAGCCATATTGCCCCATCAATCTGAAGTTGGCGGTCTACCCAGGAGCACTTTTCACCAGTTTTTTTTCTACTTAAAAGGGGAAAACCATTTCCTGTAGAGTAGACAGTCATTGTCAAAGCTCCTGAAAGGCCAATGTGTTATGAAAGAGAAGTTTCATGAAGTTTCATGTTAAGATTGAGCTTTCATGACAGCAGCCAAGCTTGTCTCTCTGAAGCATAGGCTGCAATCCTAAAGACACTTTTCTGGGAGTAAGACCCATTGAACACAATGGGGCTTTCTTTTGAGTAGACATGGTTAGGATTGTGCTCTATGGCTGCAATCCTATATATACGTACTTGTGAGCTGGTCCCATTGAATTCCATAAAACTTACTTCTGGGGTTGCATGAGTAGGATTGAGTTTGTAAGCACTGGTCCTCTTATATTGCATCTCTCTATGTTTGTGTGAATGCCAACAACGTTCTGTCTTTCAACATTTTCTCCCCACACTGCCCTGCTGTCTACCTTCTAGGTGAAGCAGTTTACTACATCAATGTACTTTACCACCAAAGCAGATGGTAGGAGGATGCAGAACAATTTCCGTCCATGGCAGCCACTGGGCAATCGGACAGTTTATAGCTTCAACCAAAATGCAATCCCTGATTATCACAACTGTTTTGAATACCTGGACTATTACTGAAATGCAATTCCCAATTATCAGAACTGTTTTGAATACCACGAATACCGAGGCAACAGGAGTGTATTGTGGGAACAATCCATTCCACTTGGACAATCCATTTATAGGCTCCCTCGGCCCCTCTGTTCTGAACTGAATACCAGGACTGTCTATATATCAATGATAATTTTTCGGGAAGACTGAATGTTGCATGTCAGAGCCACAGATGCTCTAGCACAGAGTATGTCATTGTCCATGTTTAATTTAAAAAGTAAATCATCACTGCTAACATACATGTGATTGTGTTTTCTTGAAAATAATATTTATTCATGCACACATTCAAGATTTGTTATCAGTCAAAGAGAAATTATGCCATTGATCTTCACAGGAATCAAAAAGTGCACTGGATGCCTATTCTTACCTATGTGCAAAACAGAGTCCTGCAGAGGGAGAGAAAATAGCTGTTCTTTTTGACAAGACACATGCCAACATCATCTGAAAATAGACAGTTCAGTCAGTTTAAAGAGACACAGGGCACTTAGGACCCATTTATGCCAGCGCAACTCACCCATCTTCCTGATCCTACAGTGGCATGGGGGGAGGGAGCGGGAACGGTGCATGTCTGTGCATCATTCTAACAAACACCGCACTTGGGAGTGGCACAAAAGTGCCTTTTGGCACTTTTGCAACATCCCCATGCCAGCACAAGGGACCTGTGCCAGCCTAGGCAGGGGTTAGGATTGCAGAGAAGGATAACTGCCCCATTCCAGCTTCATTCAGTGGATTATGTAAGAAAGAACACCAGGGTGGCTTTACATGATCTCCCTTGATAAGATTCTCCTTTTCTGAAAAAGTTGGGATTTGACCCCTGTACATTAAATCATGCACAAGAACCACAGAAATTAAAGACACATTTTCCAAAATAACTTTCACAGAAATACTTAGTTCTTTCACAGAAATACTTAGAAAATTAATTGTGCAATCCTAAACAAACACTTTTGAGAATAAGCGCCATTGAACATATACAGGATTGCACAATTAATTTTCCTCCTGTTTGTGTGAATACATCATACATACAGTCATCATGCTTGCTTAAATTAATTTGCCACACATACACATCCTTTACATTACAGCTTATTACGTAATTGGTTTCTGTTGTTATCAAAATCATTGTCAGATGAGGATCACGAGAGAGACACTGCTCCATGCCCTTAAAACATGTGTTTTAAATTACAATACTAGACATTTTTGCACCAAAAAAAATCCAAAATACATATTGAGTGCAACATTTGGAATCAATTTTCTTTTTGGGTGGATTTCATGTATTGACAAGTGTATAGCACTGTTCAAATTTGGGGGACAGTCTGCTGTGTTTGAGTTTCATCTCAAAGTTTTTTTTCTTTAAATTCAAAATGAATTATCAGATATTAAAAAGTAGCTAGTTTTTGATGGTTAATAGAAGTTTCATTTCAGATGTAGCTACAATGGACAAGACAAGAATGTTCCTCTCTTAGAACTTGTGACAGATACCCAGCAGTACTGGCTCCTGCCAAGTTCCTTCTTTGCGCTCCTCTTCCTCTCTGGAACGTGCACCTCCTACCCTTTCATCCTGTTATTTGCCAGTACTTTTGCTACTGGGTGAGCTGTTGGAAAATTGGAATTTCTGGGGGATGGAAAGAATTGTGGCTGAACATTGATCCCTTAAGAGATAATACCAGCTCTCTTTTCATTTTTCCACAGCCTCTATATGGGTAAGAAGGATATAATAGCAGTAAAGAAAACCAAGAGGAGGAATTGTACAGGCTGTGAGTCCAGGGAGGCAGCAGAACTGAGCAGAGTCTCCATAGCAGCTGGTGCTTCCACTGTCAGCTTGTCAATCTTCTGGAGGGGCCGGAAATTGTTCACCAGATTAATTCCTCTTGTGGAATAGAGTTCTGGAAAAGCATTCACCTACAGTGGAGTGGAAAGGAGTCAGATTGGAGAAAGTGGAAGTAAGAGGGTGAAAACATTGGGATTTTAACTCTTAAAAGCCAGGATGTAGCAACCCAAAGGTGGGAGCTTTGATATCACAGCAAGGTTTAGATAGGATAATTTGAGCAGGATAACTCAACAGAATTCAACCTTAGTGGATGATGGGCAAAATCCAGAGAAAATACGGGGAGTCCTTGCTCTCGTGTAAGAACAAGTTACTCTGGATTGCAATATGAATTTCCCATAGGTTTTCACTAGGTAGTGCAGTAACTACGGTGCATGTAAAGGTCTCTTACGTGCTCCCATAGTTACTCTGGATTTGGCGGTTAGGTAAATAATAGATTTTTCTGTTTGTGAGTCATTTGATCATGACTCAAGACTATCTCCTTCAGCAAAATCTCTCCTACATTACACTGCACCTTACCAACTCATTCAGTGCTAATGAACCAATTATGTTTGCATCCCTCTTTTCCTCCAAGGCGGTCAATGTGGCATCAGTGGTTCCTCCCTCAACCCCCATCTTTTCCTTACAATAAATCCCTATGAAGTAGATGAGGCTAAGAGAAGTGGTGGTCACCCGGTGAGCTTCCTGGATGCATGGAGCTTTGAATATGTGTTTCCTACACCTAGGCCAACTTTATATCCACTACATGTCACATCGGCTCTCACACTTTAGGTCCCTGACCTCTCTCATCCATTTAATGATATAAGAGGCTGTATATCCCAATTGCCTCCTGTGCAACAAATCAGTTGGGCTGTATACATTACTTTGTGATTCCACATATACACAGAAAGAGCAAGAAATATGGTACTAGCTGCATAATTTAGGATCCAATGATATCCACACTTTCCTTTTGTTGTTGTGGTGGTGCTGGTGTAGATGTGCTTATTCTACATCATTTAAACAGGTTGTCAAATTACACCCTTTTTGGTGACTCTATTTAGACTTTTAAAAAAAAATTCAAACTGCTCATACTGCTTCTCTGACACAAGAACATAAGATCAGCCTCTTTGGATCAGGGCAAAGGCACATCTAGTCCAGCTTCCAGTATCTCTCAGTGGTCCACCAAATGCTTCAAGGAGCACACAAGACAACAACAGATCTGCAACCTGGTGCCCTCTCAAAGTTCTTTCTGCTGTTCTGAACCTTGATGCAGCTTCTGGCTCCCATTTGAAGCTCTGCCCTGAAAGTATTTCTCCCTAAAATACTGACGACATCAAGGATTGGTAGTGGTAAGGCAGTCAACCGTTCTAGCTTCCTGCCTTCCCCTCTCAATCCTTCCCCTTCACTCACCACTTTGAGCGACACCAGAATAGGTTCAGTAAAGATGGTCCAGGTGACTACTTCATTGCAGAAAGGAGTGGTGAGAGACCCATGATAGCGGTAATAAAGGTCCAGGTTTACGGAGCTCACCAATTCCTGCAACGAGAACTCACTCTCATGCAGACCTACGCGTTTATCTGTGTGGGAGGAGGAGGAAAAGATGTCAGGACTTGGATGCAATAGTATTCTCAAAGCTGCTTAAACACTGATGGCTCCCAACCAAAAGGTATTTGGCTATTATGTAAGGATTCTATAAGGTCCAGTGATTTCTTACAAATACTTTAGTATCATAGAGTCATAGAGTTGGAAGGGACCTAGTAGGTCATCTAGTCCAACCCCCTGCCTGCAGCAGGAAATCCTCCTAGAGCATCCCTGACAGAAGCTCGTCTAGCCTCTGCTTGAAAATCCCCAGTGAGGAAGAGTCCACCACCTCCCTTGGCAAACTGTTCCACTGCCGAACCACCCTCACCATCAGGAATTTTTCCCTGATATCCAACCGGAATCTCCTCTCTTGCAGTTTGTACCCATTGGTTCTAGTTCTGCTTTCAGAAGCAGCTATGAACAAATGAGCCCCTTCCTCCCTATGACAGCCATTCAGGTATATGAAGAGGGCAATCATGTCTCCTCTCGGCCTCCTATTCTCCATGCTGAACATCCCAAGTTCCCCCAACCTTTCCTTGTAGGGCTTCCATCCCACTGATCATTCTTGTTGCTCTCCTCTGGACTTGCTCCAGTTTGGCTGCATCTTTCGTGAAGTGAGGTGCCCAGAAATGAACACAGTACTCAAGGTGAGGTCTAAACAATGCTGAATAAAGAGGAACTATAACTTCTCGTGACTTGGAAGCTACAGACCTCTTAATGCAGCCTAAAATGGCATTTGCCTTCTTTGCAGACACATCACACTGCTGACTCATGTTCAGCTTGTGATCCATGGTGACTCCAAGATCCCGCTCACATGTTGAGCTGCCAAGCCAAGTATCCCCCATTTTATACCTGTGTCTTTGGTTTTTATTGCCTAAGTGCAGAACCTTGCACTTCTCTCTGTTGAAATTGATTCTGTTTGTAACAGCCCAATATTCCAGTTTATCCAGATCCTCCTGGAAGTTTCTCCTGCCTTCTGTTGTGTTTGCTACTCCTCCCTGCTTGGTGTCATCTGCAAATTTGATCAGGCTCCCCCGTATTTTTCCTCCAAGTCATTGATGAAAATGTTAACCGGGCGCAAGACAGAGCCCTGGGGCACCCCACATGAAACCGACTTCCAGGTTGACACAGAACCATTACTAAAACCCTTTGAGTGTGGTTGTCGAACCAGTTGCAGATCCACCTAACGATTTCCCCGTCTAGCCCATATTTTTCCAACTTCCCAATTAAGATGTCATGTGGGACTTGGTCAAATGCTTTTCTGAAGTCAAGATAAATGACATCCACAGCATTGCCATGTCCAGTAAACTCGTAACCCAATCAAAAAAGGAGATCAGATTTGTCTGCCAAGATTTATTCTTGGTAAATCCATGCTAGGTTGTTTTGATCACCGAGTACTTGTCTAGATGTGCACAAATTGTGTGTTTTATGATTTGTTCTAATATCTTCCCCAGGATTGAAGTCAAACTGACTGGTCTATAATTTCCTGAGTCTTCTTTTTTCCCCTTCTTAAAGATTGGGACTACATTTGCCCTCTTCCAGTCCAGTGGCACCTCTCCACTCCTCAAGGATTTCTCAAAGATGATCGACAGAGGCTCTGCAAGGACATCTGCCAGTTCCTTCAGAACTCTAGGATGCAGCTCATCCGGTCCAAATGACTTGAATTCATTTAGGCCAGTTAAGTGGTTTTGAACCAGGTCTCTGGCAATCTTAATCTGCTTTCCAGCACTCTAATGAAGTTCCCAGGAGATACCTGGACTATTACTGTATGTTTCTGGATAAGTTTAGGTTCTAAAATTCGTAAGACAAATGACGGAGAGGAAGAAGAACTTCCCAACCTCTGATTATGGCAGCCATTATGAACGCCACCACTGCTTTCTCAGAAATGCTCAAGGAACCAGATGCTCCTCTGAACTTTACCAGCAAACTCACCCTTTTCAGAGACTTCTGGCAGGTGCTTTATAAGTGATTCCCATGCTTCTGCTGTCTTGCCCTTGGTCCCTTCAGAGCCCTGTTGTAGAGAGCAAATGCAAAGCAGGGTAAATTGAAGCATGGAAGGAATATTTAGCCAGAATAACCTAGGAATCCTAGCACAGAATTCCTTTTTGCATCATCATCATCATGTGTGTCATAGCTGCCAGTTCTTTAGCTGGACTTGGCATTAATACTAGTCAGAACCCACCCACGGTCCTAGGATGTCTAATAAACTTGTGTATAATATGTGCTGAACCAAACAGTGGTCCTTTGAATTTGACCAGTTGTGATTTTGTCAATGTACAGATGTTTTATAAGTAATTTAATAAGTGATTTTAGTGTTTTATAAATAACTAGCGAAAAGCGTACCCCATTGCGGGAGTAAAATTTCCCCATACACCATCCCCCACGGCGCATCAATTCCTCACGCACATCAACCCCCCATGCGCATCAGTCCCCCATGTGCATCAGTCCCCCATGAGCATCAAGCCCCCATGCGCGACAACCTCCCATGCGCATCATCCCCCCAAGCTCATCAATCCCCTATGTGCATCAAATCCCCATGCACAGCAACCCCCCATGTGAAACCTCTCCCATGCGCATCAACCCCCCCATGCGCAACATCTCCCATGCGCATCAACCCCCAATGCACATCATTCCCCATGTGCATCATTCCCCCATGCACATCATCTCCCCATGCGCATTATTCCCCATGTTCATCCTCCCATGCGCAACAGCCACCCATGCACAATATCCCCCATGTGCATCAGTCCCCTGTGTGCATCAATCCCTGTGTGCACCAACCCCCCGGGCACATCATCCCCAGTGCGCGACATCCCCCTGTGCGCACCAACCCCCTGTGCGCATCAATCCCCATGCACATCATTTCCCATGTTCATCTCCCATGTGCAATATCTCCCATGTTCAGTCCCCCATGTGCATCAACCCCCATGAGCATCAATGCTCCATGCTCAACAACCTTCCATGCGCATCAACTCTCCATGTGCATCAACCCTCCATGCGCATCAACCCCCATGTGAAACACCCCCCATGCACAACATCCCCATGTGCATCATCCCCCCATGCGCAACATCCCCCATGCGCATCAACACCCCAACATGCATCAACCCCCAATGTTGATGTGCATCAACCCCCAATCTCCCGATGCACATCATCTCCCAATGTGCAACAACTTCCCCATGTGCAGCGTCCTCCCTAGTGCAACACCTCCCTCCAAACAACATCCCCCCCCCACCGCACTGGGCACTCAGCATCAAATTGAAAACGCGTTGTGCCCCATTTCACCCCCTTCCAGTTGGAATTTCAGAAAACCAGTTCTTAATGGATCCCTCCATCACCGAAGGAACATCCACCCAAATTTCACACTTCCAGGCCTAGCGGTTTCCAGGCCTGGCATTGATGAGTGAGTGAGTGAGACAGTGAGTCAGTCAATGACTTTTCTCTTATATATATATATATATATTAGTGTTTTGAGTACTGTACCTAATGTGTCAATCACCACTGACGTAACCAGAGCTGATTTGTGCCATTATCCTTAAATTTCAATTTTTAGATCCTATTAATTTACTAATCCTTTATGTTCTTTTTCGTTGAGTCTACTATTGCAAGATAGTGTTGTATCGATGATGGTTAATTTATTTTTAAATCGTCTTTATCATCTATTTGACTATGAGAAAATCTCATGATAATAATATTACCATTTTAATATATATTATTTCCGTCATAATAATATTACCATCATTATAATAATATTACCAAACAAAATCCCCAGGATTCTTAGAAGTCATGACAGTTAGAGGTGTAAACCAATATACAGTGGTGCCTCACGTAAAGTATGTTTCACGTAACAAACATAAATTTCTCCAGGATTCTGCTTCACATAAAGAAAGTGCTTCACGTAAAGAAAACATTTGTTGGCAGTTGGAACAGACATGCTGGCCGGCAGCCTGTTTAAAAAGCATCAGGGCTGCCTAGCGCACCTGTCCATAGCGAAAGCAACACTTCTGCGCTGTTCCTCCTGTGGCTGGGTGTCTGCTGGGCAGAGGGAGAGAAGAGCAGTGGAGAAGAGGGAAGCAGCTCAGGGCTAGCCAAAAAGGAGCAGGGGAGAGAGAGGCTCAGGATGGAGAGAAGGAGAAAGTGGGGAGACACTTTGAAGGTGTCTTGGATTGCAGCCTCCCAACCATGTCTACCCAGAAATAAGCCCCATTGTGTTAAATGGGTCTTAGTCCCAGGGAAGTGTCTTTAGGACTGCAGCCTAAGTAGACTTCATAAGATCATGCACATTGAATGCATGTTTTGAATTCAATCCCAGTGTTCTGTCATCATTTTTACATCCAGTTAATATTTTTATACGAATATTTTGGGGGTTGCTGAACCAATTGTCTGAATTTCCATTATTTGCTATGGGAAAATCTGCTTCACGTAAAGAATGTTTCACATAAAGAAAATGCCTCTGGAACGAATTAATTATGTGAGGCGCTACTGTACATTGGTAGCTTAAAAATGCAGAGATCTGGGTTTCTCTACGCACCTGGATAAAGAATGCCAGAACAGCAATTCCATCTGAGACCTTCAGAGCGTCTGGTATACTCATGTTGTTTTTAGTATGCACAATATGAAACTGAGCAGAGAGAAACCAAGAAAGAGGTAAAGAACAAGATGATCATTTTGGGGTATCACTGCTGTGCTGATCTACCCTGCTTTCTTGGGAAGGGGCTTTCATGCAATTTACAGTGGTACCTTGCGTAACAAATGCCTCCAGTAAAGTATGTTCCACATAACGAACCTACCGCTAGGTGGCGCCTCTGCCTTGGGTAACAAACCTCCTGTGGGTAACGAAAGCTGGCCAGCTCTTTAATTATTAAAGTGCTGCTAGCCAGCACTCCTTGGTTGGGCTCAGAAGCCACAAGGCTAATAAGGAAAACATGTCCTTGGAAGATCTCTTCATTGTCATCCTTTCCATTGTAGCTAAGTATGACCTACAAGGTGCTTGGCTACAAGGGAAAGGAGGACAATGAAGAGATCTTCCCAGGACATCCTCACAAGGCTACTGAAAGGACCTTTCCTGGGAAGATCTCTTCCTTGTCCTCCTTTCCCTTGTAGCTAAGCATGTCCTACAAGGTGTTTGGCTACAAGGGAAAGGAGGACAATGGAAATATCTTTTCAGGACACAAGGCATGTCTACTCAGAAGTACGACGCCCCATTGTGTTAAATGGGTCCTACTCCTAGGAAAGTGTCATTAGGATTGCAGCCTAAGTAGACTTCATAGGATCATGCACATCACCCTCCTTCCATGCAGGGGATCCCCAGTCAGGAGGGCATATATTAGGACCTGACTCTGAGAGCACAATCTTAAGCATGTTCTTTCAGAAGTAAGAACATGCTTTAATTCATTCAGGAGGCATGTTTGTTACGTGAAACGTTCTTTACGTGAAGTGGATTCAATGGGGAACACACTTTACATGACGTGTGTTCAATGGGGCTTGCACCCAGGGAAGTGTCTTTGATTGCAGCCTCCTAAGCATGTCTACCCAGAAGTACTTACTCCTAGGAAAGTGACTTTAGGATTCCATTATAAGTAGACTTTATAGGATCATGCACATTGACTGCATCTTTTGAATTCAATTTGTCATCATTTTTACATACAGTTAATATTTTTATATGAATATTTTTGGGTTCTGGAACCAATCGTCTGAGTTTCCATTACTTCCTATGGGAAAATCCACTTCACGTAAAGAACGTTTCACATAACAAACATGCCTCCTGAATGAATTAAATTTGTTACGTGAGGCACCACTGTATATATGACATGCATTGAAGTTATATCACCTGTATGATTCCTTCCCTCTTCCAATTTCTTTGGTGTTACCCCATCTAATTCTTAAAACACATATCAGTCTTTGAAGCTCTGCATACTCATTTAAGATGAGTGAGAATATATTCTAATTATTTGGTGGTGAAAGAAATAAGTTTTACACATGATGAGGACTCTCTCTCTCTCTCTCTCTCTCTCTCTCTCTCTCTCTCTCTCTGGGCTTACGTAGAGAGCTTACAAAATGGGCTTACAAAGGGTTTTACAATTTCTGTTCAGGTTTTGGGTGACTGCAGATTTTGGGAATTCTACTCAGAATTGTTATGGCTTGTGTGTGTCATCCTATTGTTGCAGCATCTTGAAGCTGCCAGTGGTGGTGTTTTCCTTTTCAGGAAATTCTTCAAAGTTTAGGAGAACTTTTAGGCTCAGGAACTTACAACTCACAATATAAGGAATGTGAAGTGTATTCATACCTCCATGGAGTACTGTTTGCCATTGATTCGGTGCTCAGAACCTGGTTTGTAGACACCATCTCCCCAGTGAAAGTGAAAGGTTCTGGCTGTGTAAGTTGCTGGAAGCCCTTGTGCACTGAAGTGAAGTCCATCTCCAAGTAATACATCAACTGCCGATGAAAAGAAAGAAACAGGATGTTTCTTTTTATGGCAAGAAAGATCAGGGCTGGCTCCAAATCTATGGGAAATCTTTGCAAGGGACCTGTTGTAGACCCCTCAATGGCCATTTTTCTTATATTGGTGATGTGGAGGACATCAGTTTTATGCAGCTGAGAAAACAAAGTCCTCAGAAGGCTCATGCCCAAGGCTACCTCTGAGCCCACCACCCTCACGCAGTGGTGGAAGAACAACCTCAGCCAAGAGAGTCACTCCATTGGCATGTCCTCTCTTCTGTCCTATCTCCCAACAGAAGCTTCACCTTTTGGAAAAAGTCCAGAGAAGAGGCATCAGTGATAGGTCCTCCCAGAGCTTGTCCCCCAGCAACCACCCAAGGATGCTATGTACCAACATCAGCCCCGGTCAAAATGCTTGCAGGTCTTCATGGAAAGCCTTCCCCAGTTGTTGCAACCCTTGAAAATGGGAAATTATACAGGACAACACACATTTTGGTGTCTTAAAAGTTGGACTATACCTAGATATATTTGGGGTGCTGATTCAAAAAAAATATATCAATTTTGCCTTATCATTTCTCGTTTAGGAGGTATATGGCATAGTTGTATGTCAGTAAATGACTGGAGCAGCTTTCTTGTGAAGAAGATTATGCCATAGCTTCCTCACAAGGAAGCTTTTGAACCATCCACTAAAAAAGCTACTTTTAGTAGATTCTAGTAGAGTAAAAGAATTAAACATTATCTCTTGCCCAAAGTACCATCAATTTCTAGAACCTAAACTTTTTTCAAAAGAAGGGATTGCATAGTTACCTGTTTTTCCAGTGTTCTCCATTTCCAATAATTTTTTGGGGTCACCATAGCCAGTAAGTTTAATGGGACCCAACTTAGAGTTGAGGACGGTCTTATTAGTGTTGATGTCAATAGGAGACTGACGTTTGCCACCACACTGACCCAGTGACACCCATGTGCTAGGACCTTGCCAAGAGGAAAGAAGAAACCATGAACAAAGTCAGCATGGTAATCAGATGGTAATTAGCATGGTGATTAATTTCAAGAAAGAAATGGTGGGGCTCCAGCCCATCCTAGGTTATATGGCCCTTCCGACTATGGCCATGTAAGATTGTTACTTCGGCCACTTTGCATTTTTAAAGGAGATTCTACATTTTCTAGTAGAGATAAGGAATTAAACATTGTTTCTGGTCCATGGAGCCCTGACTCAAAATAAGTCAGGGTGTGACTTATGGACCAAGAAAACAATTCTCTCAAGGTCAAGAGCTGCAGTTTTTCTTACCACACTGATGTTCATTGTAGCACCAGGGACCTATACAGGGAAGAAGAAAAGAGAAGTTGCAGGAAGAAGAACCAATCTGTTTGAGGAAGAGGTACAAAATTTTAAATACAATTTTACAATCAATACAAAGATACAATTTTTCAACCGACCCCCATCCCCTGTAGCAAACAGAAGTGCTGTCGAAATAGAGAGGGTTACCTTCAAAAACATGGCATTCCCCTAAAATAAGAAGGGCCAAGGTGAGGAGGGCCTTTTGTAGCCACGTAGAAGCCATAATGTTCTTTGCCAGCTAAAGAGAAAAGGGGGGGGGGAAGGTTAAATAAGGTCATTCTTGGACTAGCATGTGTAGACAGCACTATACAAAATTCAGAATTGCATTTTTGGTAGAAGAAGAGATGGGAAGCATTAAAATTACAAGTTACCTTCCCCTCCTAGGAGTGCTCACCTAAAGATCAGAGGTTCCCCCCCAAGCAATGATGAGTTTGAATTTCTTTGCTGTCCCATACCAAAATGTGTGGAATTACAATATAAAAGAGGATTAAGGAGGGAGGGAGCTACACAAAACTGGAAAACACACATAAAAATGGAATGAAATAAAACCTCAGAAAGAATTAACAGCTTAATGCTTGTTGCCAAAAGAAAGGGAAATGTTGGCTTGTTGCCCCGAGAAAGGGGCTCGTTGCCCCAAGAAAGACGGGACTTGTAAGGCTTTGCTCAAGAGTTTTGGACCGTAGCAACTCTTGAAACTGGAGGTGGTAGCAGTGACAGCAGCAGGGGAACTCCATAGCTGGGGGAACTATTTTCAGCATGTCTTTCAGTGTCTAAAGTGAGTGAACCAGTGGTGTTCTCTGTGAAATCTACCAAAGGTTGTGTGTGTGTTTCAATGAAGTCCCTGTTTTTGCCTTTAGGAGTCTCCAGTGCTTTTTCTGGGAGAGAAAAGGTGCTGGTACTCAACACAGTGGCGTAGCTGGAATGATTAATTAGCTGCTGGAGAGACAGGTTGAAAAAGGGGCTGGTACTGAGTACCGGGGAGTTACCTGTAAAAAAAAGCCCCGGGTGTATCTTTCATGTGGGTTTTGCTAGTGCGGTCATTCTTCTGGATAACTGATCCAGAGCATCACTTCTTAGTAAGTGCTGGCATCAGATTTCTGAGTCCCTCAGATACACCTCTGATCATAACTCCCTAACAATAGTGTGAAGGCTATTATTGTTGCTACCTGTACAGAGGGTTAAGGAGCCAACACAATTGTGTGGTCCCTCTAATGGCCATATGCACATGGTCAGTGTCAATCCCCAATGCCACTTTTAATGCACATAAGCATAGCCTGCCATTTCACACACAGTAGTGAATGGTGTGATGGTTACCTTTTCAACCATTGATAACCAATTGATAACCATTAATAACCAATTCAGCCAATGACTACCTTTCAACCGTTGATAACCAATTGTAGTACAATTACATTTTTCTAATATATTCTAAACACTTACACAAACTCATCCTGGCATCGAAATCTCTGTCAATCAGGCTTACATGAAGACAGTAGAACTTCCAACAGTGGAGAGGCTCAGATAGTGTTGCTCCTTCCGATGGAGACTGGGGAAACGCCACAGTTGTGACCCTGGTTTGGTCTGGGAGTTACTGGAAGTGATGGTGTTGGAGTGCAGCAAATGATCTCAGAGCAATGGTGAGGTTAAAGCTTCAGACATTCCAAGTTCCTTACATGTGTTGGAAAGTCTCATGTATGTGGTAAAAGCAGCATTTAGATCACTGAGTGTTCATCGCCATGACTGCCACTGAACATACCACCTCTGGGAAGTTACTCTAGGCCACAACTTTGCAGAAAGTGCACAGTGCAAGATGATCACATATGATAATCACACAATACACTCAGCAGTGAGTAATTTTATAAACGAAGACCATAATACTAGAAGGTTCTACTATGAGCTGGAAAAGACTTGGAATTCCATTTAAATGCCAGACCTAAGTTCTAAAACATCATCATCATTATCTTTTGGAACTCACTGACACAAGATAAGGTGCTGACTCTAAAAACAGGGGAAATGGGTGGACAAAATCCTTATGAGTTTGGAGAGCAGCCTAGAATGTAGGAGGACTGCAAGGTACTGGGGAAACAGATATGGACCACAGGGTTGCCACAACAACCAGTGACTCCACAACCAGACCACCTCTAGTGCAAGGTCACCTCATGCCTCTTAGTCCCTGGCAAAAGCACAATGGACCCTGGGGAAATCCAATAAGGGCAGGCGGAAGGAGATCTCCAGACATCAGGCAATCAAGATGTCCCAAATGAGGTCCCTGGGACCAAAGATGGATAGCACGATCTATCCATCTTTGGGGGAGAAAAAGGCCAGGCTCCCCAAAGAGGAATTGTGGGCCAGAGGCTGAGAGGGCAACCCCAGACAGGTGGTAGACCAAAGTCCATTAGCCACAACCAGAGGCCAGCAACCAGTTACACAATCGGAGGAGTCGACTTCCAAAAACAGCAGTGTAGAGAATGAAGCAGGGGACGAGGCTAGCAAATGACAAGCTGCTCAGCCTGAAGGCCCTCTCTCTCCAGATCCTGCTCTTATAGGGCCTGGTAGAGTGTGACTTTTCTGTGGGATCTGCCAAGTAAGAGCTTATGACAGTGATGGTGGGAACCCAGTTTGTGGCACCCTAGAGGAACTGAGTGGCAGAAATGAGCATTGTTGGTCCCGGAGCCTTGTTGGAAGTCACAAGCTCTGCATCCCTCGCAATCTCAGTCTGATGGCCTCCTGCTAGGCCAGAGGTGGTGTGTGCATCGCCTGCAGCCAGCCTGAGCCCTTGTCCCATAGAATGAAGGTATTCTTTGGCAGAATTTCATGTGAGGGGTTAAGGAACTCTTTGTTTATACCACCATCTCATAAACTGTGCCTTTGCATGCCTTCCCTTCAGGCAGGCTCCTAAGCCATATTGCCCCATCAATCTGAAGCTGGCGGTCTACCCAGGAGCACTTTTCACCAGTTTTTTTTCTACTTAAAAGGGGAAAACCATTTCCTGTAGAGTAGACATTGTCAAAGCCCTTGAAATTTCCAGGCCAATGTGGTATGAAAGAGAAGTTTCATGAAGTTTCAAGTTAAGATTGAGCTTTCATGACAGCAGCCAAGCTTGTCTCTCTGAAGCATAGGCTGCAATCTTAAAGACACTTTTCTGGGAGTAAGACCCATTGAACACAATGGGGCTTACTTTGGAGTAGACATGGATAGGATTGTGCTCATAATGTCATACATTAAGGTTGCAATCCTAAACACACTCTCCTGGGAGTAAGACCCATTAAACACAATGAGACTTAGGCTGCAATCCTAAAGACACTTTCCTGAGAGTAAGACCCATTGAACATAATGGGGCTTACTTTTGAGTAGACATAGGATTGTGCTCTTACTTTTGAGTAGACATGTTTAGGATTGTTCTCTATGGCTGCAATCCTATATATACGTACTTGGGAGCAGGTCCCATTGAATTCCATAAAACTTACTTCTGGGGATGCATGAGTAGGGTTGGGTTTGTAAGCACAGGTCCTTTTAACCAAAATGCAATCCCCGATTATCACAACTATTTTGAATACCTGGACTTTTACTGAAATGCAATTCCCAATTATCAGAACTGTTTTGAATACCACGAATACCGAGGCAACAGGAGTGTATTGTGGGAACAATCCATTCCACTTGGACAATCCCTTTATAGGCTCCCTCGGCCCCTCTGTTCTGAACTGAATACCAGGACTGTCTATATATCAATGATAATTTTTCGGGAAGACTGAATGTTGCATGTCAGAGCCACAGATGCTCTAGCACAGAGTATGTCATTGTCCATGTTTAATTTAAAAAGTAAATCATCACTGCTAACATACATGTGATTGTGTTTTCTTGAAAATAATATTTATTCATGCACACGTTCAAGATTTGTTATCAGTCAAAGAGAAATTATGCCATTGATCTTCACAGGAATCAAAAAGTGCACTGGATGCCTATTCTTACCTATGTGCAAAACAGAGTCCTGCAGAGGGAGAGAAAATAGCTGTTCTTTTTGACAAGACACATGCCAACATCATCTGAAAATAGACAGTTCAGTCAGTTTAAAGAGACACAGGGCACTTAGGACCCATTTATGCCAGCGCAACTCACCCATCTTCCTGATCCTACAGTGGCATGGGGGGAGGGAGCGGGAACGGTGCATGTCTGTGCACCATTCTAACAAACACCGCACTTGGGAGTGGCGCAAAAGTGCCTTTTGGCACTTTTGCAACATCCCCATGCCAGCACAAGGGACCTGTGCCAGCCTAGGCAGGGGTTAGGATTGCAGAGAAGGATAACTGCCCCATTCCAGCTTCATTCAGTGGATTATGTAAGAAAGAACACCAGGGTGGCTTTACATGATCTCCCTAGATAAGATTCTCCTTTTCTGAAAAAGTTGGTGTTTGACTCCTGTACGTTAAATCATGTGCAAGAACCACAGAAATTAAAGACACATTTTCCAACCACAAAAATTAAAGACACATTTTCCAACCACAGAAATTAAAGACACATTTAACTTTCACATAAATACTTAGCCTGCAATCCTAAACAAACTCTTTTGAGAATAAGCCCTATTGAACATGCACAGGACTGCACAATTAATTTTCCTCCTTTTCGTGTGAATACAGCATGTATACAGTCATCATACTTGCTTAAATTAATTTGCCACCCATACACATCCTTTACATTACAGCTTGTTATGTAATTGGTTTCTGTTGTTATCAAAATCATTGTCAGATGAGGATCATGAGAGACACACAGCTCCATGCCCTTAAAAGTTTCCACTGAGAAATGAACTCCCCTTTGTTGGGGAGTGGTTTGTAGCCTTATTATATAGCCCTTAGTAATAGGACTTTCCGCTATTAAAGAATTAAGGCTCAGTGCAAGACGCGAAAAACTGATAACAGTATTAAGAGGCCAGGTAAGATAGTTCAAATGTTTATTAGCTCCAGGTTTTGAGTTGAGAGGAAATCTTATAATACAAAAATACTTGGAGTTACCTTCCCCCCAAATGTTACACTTTTGATCTGCAGCATAATAAAAAATAAAGAATTGTCAGTGTGTTTTAACAGTCATCACATATTGGGATTTAATTCAGCTTGCAAAAATGTAGAGCACAAATTTTTCAAATAAATTAATAAATAAGGCTGCAAACCTAAGAGCCCTTTCCTAGGAGTAAGCCCCATTGAACTCAATGGAACTTATTTCCGCGTAGACACAAATAGGATTGCATTGTCAATAAATACAAATCATGGATGCCAGTATGAGTCACTGCTTTCGACTTCCTGCTGCAATGAAAACTGAAACTAATATTGGAATAGAGGCAAAAATGCATGTGTTTTAAATTACAATACTTGACATTTTTGCACCCAAAAAAAAAAAATCCAAAATCCATATTTCAATATTTAGAATCAATTTTCTTTTTGGGTGGATTTCATGTATTGACAAGTGTATAGCGCTGTTCAAGTCTGCTGTGTTTGAGTTTCATCTCAAAAGTTTTTTTAAAAATTCAAAATGAATTATCAGATATTAAAAAGTAGCTAGTTTTTGATGATTAATAGAAGTTTCATTTCAGATGTAGCTACAATGGACAAGACAAGAATGTTCCTCTCTTAGAACTTGTGACAGATACCCAGCAGTACTGGCTCCTGCCAAGTTCCTTCTTTGCGCTCCTCTTCCTCTCTGGAACGTGCACCTCCTACCCTTTCATCCTGTTATTTGCCAGTACTTTTGCTACTGGATGAGCTGGTTGGGCAGCAGATGGAGAATTGGAATTTCTGGGGAATGGAAAGAATTGTGGCAAAACTTTGACTCCTTAAGAGATAATACCAGCTCTCTTTTCATTTTTCCACAGCCTCTATATGGGTAAGAAGGATATAACAGCAGTAATGAAAACCAAGAGGAGGAACTGTACAGGCTGTGAATCCAGGGAGGCAGCAGAACGGAGCAGAGCCTTCATAGCAGCTGATGCTTCCACTGTCCGCTTGTCAATCTTCTGGAGGGGCCTGAAATTGTTCACCAGGTGGGCTCCACTTGTGGAATAGAGTTCTGGAAAAGCATCCACCTACAGTGGAGTGGAAAGGAGTCAGATTGGAGAAAGTGGAAGCAAAAGGGTGAAAACACTGGGATTTTAACTCTTAAAAGCCAGGATGTAGCAACCCAAAGGTGGGAGCTTTGATATCACGGCAGGGTTTTGATAGGATAATTTGAGCAGGATAACTCAACAGAATTCAACCTTAGTGGATTTAGGTAAAGAATAGACTCTTGTGTTTGTGAAGTTATTTAATCATGACTCAAGACTATCTCCTTCAGCAAAATCTCTCCTACATTGCACTGCACCTTACCAATTCACTCAGTGCCACTGAACCAATTATGTTTGCAATTGCATCCCTCCTTTCCTCCAAGGAGGTCAATGTGGCATCAGTGGTTCTTTCCTCAACCCCCATCTTTTCCTTACAATAAACCCCTATGAAGTTGATGAGGCTAAGAGAAGTGGTGGTCACCCAGTGAGCTTTGAATATGGATTTGCCACACTAAGACCAACTTTCTATCCACTACATGCCACATCGGCTCTCACACTTTAAGTCCTTGACCTCTCTCATCCATTTAATGATACAAGAGGCTGTATATCCCAATTGCCTCTAGTGCAACAAATCAGTTGGGCTGTGTATACATTACTTTGTGATTCCACATATACACAGAAAGAGCAAGAAATATGGTACTAGCTGCATAATTTAGGTTCCAGTGATATCCACACTTTCCTTTTGTTGTTGTTGTTGTGTAGATCTGCTTATTCTACAAATTATGTCAAATTATGCTCTTCGTGACTCTAGACTTTTAAAATAAATCAGACTGCACATATTGCCTCTCTGACACAAGAACATAAGATCAGCCTGTCTGGATCAGGACAAAGGCACATCCAGGCTACAATCCAGAGTAACTACAGGACATTTTACAGCAACATAGTTATGGTGCAACCTAGAGTAAGTGCCTCTTACGTCTTCTCTTCCCGTAGTTACTCTGGATTGTAGGGCTGGTCCAGCTTCCAGTATCTCACAGTGGTCCAGTATCTCACAGTGGTCCACCAAATGCTTCAAGGAGCACACAAGACAACAGATCTGCATTCTGGTGCCCTCTCAAAGCTCTGACTGCTGCTCTGAACCTTGATGCAGCTTCTGGCTCCCATTTTAAACCTGCCTACGGCTCTGCCTTGAGAGTATTTCTCCCTAAAACACTTGTGACATCAAGCATTAGTAGTGGTAAGTCAGTCAACCGTTCTGGATTCCTGCCTTCCCCTCTCAATCCTTCCCCTTCACTCACCACTTTGGGTGACACCAGAATAGGTTCAGTAAAGATGGTCCAGATGACTACTTCATTGCAGAAAGGAGTGGTGAGAGACCCAAGATAGCGATAATATTGGTCCAGGTTCACGGAGCTCACCAATTCCTGCAAAGAGAGCTCACTGTCCAGATCTACATGTTCATCTGTGCGGGAGAAGGAGGAAAAGAGGTCAGGACTTGGATGCAATAGTAGTCTCAGAGCTGCTCAAACACTGATGGCTCCCCACCAAAAGGTATTTGGCTATTATGTAAGGATTCTATAAGGTCCAGTGATTTCTTAGAAATATTTTCCAATACTCTAATGAAGTTCCCAGGAGATACCTGGACAATTATGCTTCTAGATAAGTTTAGCTTCTAAAATTCGTAAGACTTGTAACTGAGGAGACTCGTAACCGAGAGGAGGAAGAACATCCCAAACTCTGATTATGGCAACCATTATGAACGCCACCGCTGCATTCTCAGAGATGCTCAAGGCACCACATGCTCCTCTGAACTTTACCAGCAAACTCACCCTTTTCAGAGACTTCTGGCAGGTGCTTTATAAGTGATTCCCATGCTTCTGCTGTCTTGCCCTTGGTCCCTTCAGAGCCCTGTTGTAGAGAGCAAATGCAAAGCTGAGTAAATTGAAGCATAGAAGGAAGATTTGGCCAAAATGACCAAGGAATCCTATCACAGAATTCCCTGTTGTATCATCATCATCATCATCATCATCATCATCATCATCATCATCATCATCATCATGCGTATCATAGCTGTCAGTTCTTAGCTGGACTTGGCATTAATTATTAGTCAGGACCCACCCAGGGGCGTAGGATGTCTAATAAATTTGTGAATAATATGTCCTGAACCAAGCAGAGTATTCCTTAGAATTTGACCAATTGTGATTTTGTCAATGTACAGATGTTTTATAAGTAACTAGCGAAAAGCATACCCGCGTTGCGGGAGTAACATTTCCCCATATGCCATCCCCTACGGTGCAACTTCCCCATGCGCAACTTCTCCCCATGCGCATCAACCATCCCCCATGCACATCAACCCCCCATGCGCAACTTCCCCCATGCGCATCAACCTCCATGTGCAACTTCACCCCATGCGCATCAACCCCCATGTGGAACTTCCCCCATGCGCATCAACCCCCCATGCGCAACTTGCCCCATGCGCAACTTGCCCCATGTGCAACAACCCCCATGCGCAACTTCTCCCATGCGCATCAACCCCCATGCGCAACTTCCCCCATGTGCATCTTCCCCATGCGCAACTTACCCCATGCGCATCAACCCCCCATGCGCAACTTCCCCCATGCGCAACTTTCCTACATACACATCATCCCCCTATGTGCAAATTCCCCCATGCGCAACTTCCCCCTTGTGCAACTTCCCCCATGCGCAACATTCCTACATGCGCAACTTCCCCCATGCGCAACTTTCCTACATGCGCAACTTTCCTACATGCGCATCATCCCCCCATGCGCAACTTCCCCCATGCGCAGCATCCTCTCCACTGCAACCTCTTCCTCCTAACAACATCTCCCAGTGCACCAGGCACTGAGCACCAAACTGGCTGGATGTTATTCAGTCTCCCATGTTAAATATAGGACAGAAACAGGTTGCCCCCTTTTCAGCCCCTGAAGGGTTAAGTTTCTCCAGATGGTTCTTGGTGGGTGTTCAGGTGACAGAAGGAACTCCCAGAATTCCATGCTTCAGGCCCAGCAGATGGGGCAGAATGTTGCTGAGTCAGCAATTCTCAATGCAAAGTATAGGGAGGAAAACGCGTTGCACCCCTTTTCACCCCCTTCCGGTTGGAATTTCCGAAAACCGGTTCTTAGTGCACCCCTCTGCCACGGAAGGAACACCCACCCCAATTTTCACGCTTCTAGGGCCAACGGTTTTGGCAGGGCGGTGATGAGTCAGTCAGTGAGTCAGTGAGTCAGTGAGTGACTTTTCTCTTTTATATATATAGATTTAAGTGTTGTGGGTACTGTACCTAATGGGTCAGTCACCACTGACATGAACACAGCTGATTTGTGCCATTATCCTTAAATTTCAGTTTTTAGATCCTACTAATTTACTAATCCTTCATGTTCTTTTTCATTGATTCTACTATCGCCAGATATTGCTGTATCAATGATGGTTAATTTATTTTTTTAATCATCTTCATCTGACTATGAGAAAATCTCATGATAATAGTATTACCATTTTAATATATATTACTACCATCATTATAATAACATTACCATCATTATAATAATATTACCAAACAAAATCACCAGGATTCTTAGAAGTCATGACAATTAGAGGTGTAAACCAATATATATTGATAGCTTATAAATGCAGAGATCTGGGTTTCTCTACGCACCTGGATAAAGAATGCCAGAACAGCAATTCCATCTGAGTCCTTCAGAGCATCTGGTACACTCATGTTGTTTTTAGTATGCACAATATGTAACTGAGCAGAGAGAAACCAAGAAAGAGGTAAAGAACAAGATGATCATTTTGGGGTATCACTGCTGTGCTGATCTACCCTGCTTTCTTGGGAAGGGGCCTCCATGCAATTATATAAGACATGCATTAAAGTTATATCACCTGTATGGTTCCTTCCCTCTTCCACTTTCTTTGGTGTTACCCCATCTAATTCTTAAAACACATATCAGTCTTTGAAGCTCTGCATACTCGTTTAAAATATGTGAGATTATACTCTCTCTCTCTCTCTCTCTCTCTCTCTCTCTCTCTCTCTCTCTCTGGGCTTACATAGAGAACTTACAAAATGGGCTTACAAAGGGTTTTACAATTTCTGTTCAGGTTTTGGGAATTCTACTCAGAATTGTGATGACTTGTGTGTCATCCTGTTGCCGCAGCATCTTGAAGCTGCCAGTGGTGGTGTTTTCCTTTTCAGGAAATTCTTAGGAGAAAAGTTTAGGACAACTTTTATGCTCAGGAACTTACAACTCACAATATAAGGAATGTGAAGTGTATTCATACCTCCATGGAGTACTGTTTGCCATTGATTTGGTGCTCAGAACCTGGCTTGGAGTTACCATCTCCCCAGTGAAAGTGAAAGGATTTGGCTGTGTAGGTTGCTGGAAGCCCTTGTGCACTGAAGTGAAGTCCATCTCCGAGTTCTACATCAACTGCAGATGAAAAGAAACAAAATGTTTTTATTTATGGCAAGAAAGATCAGGGCTGGCTCCAAATCTATGAGGAATCTTGGCAAGGGACCTGTTGTAGACCCCTCAATGGCCATTATTCTTATATTGGTGATGGGTTTGTGGAGGACATCAGTTTTATGCAGCTGAGAACACAAAGTCCTCAGAAAACACCTGCCCAAGGCTACCTCTGAGCCCACCACCCTCATGCAATGGTGGAAGAACAACCTCAGCCAAGAGAGTCATTCCATTGGCATGTCCTCTCTACTGTCCTATCTCCCAACAGAAGCTTCACTTTTTGGAATAAGTCAAGAGAAGAGGCATCAGTGATAGGTCCACCCAGAACTTGTCCCCCAGCAACCTCCTAAGGATGCCATGTGCCAACAGCAGCCCCAACCAAAATGCTTGCTGGTCTTCATGGAAAGCCTTCCCCAGTTGTTGCAACCCTTGAAAAATGGAAAATTATACACGCCAACACACATTTTGGTGTCTTAAAAGTTAGACCTTAAAAGTTAGACCTATTCCTGGGTATATTTGGGGTATTGATTCAAAAAACCTATATCATTTTTGCCCTATAACATCTAGTTTAGGAGATATATGGCATAGTTATATGTCATAGCAATCAGTAAATGGCTGGAGCAGCTTTCTTGTGAAGAAGATTATGCCATAGCTTCCTCACAAGGAAGCTTCTTGAACCATCCACTAACAAGGCGAAGGAATTCTAGTAGAGCTAAAGAATTAAACATTATTTCTTGTCCAAAGTACCATCAATTTCTAGAAGCTAAACTTTTTTCAAAAGAAGGGATTGCATAGTTACCTGTTTTTCCAGTGTTCTTCATTTCCAAAAATTTTTTGGGGTCACCATAGCCAGTAAGTTTAATGGGACCCAACTTAGAGTTGAGGACGGTCTTATTAGTGTTGATGTCAATAGGAGACTGACGTTTGCCACCACACTGACCCAGTGACACCCATGTGCTAGGACCTTGCCAAGAGGAAAGAAGAAACCATGAACAAAGTCAGCATGGTAATCAGATGGTAATTAGCATGGTGATTAATTTCAAGAAAGAAATGGTGGGGCTCCAGCCCATCCTAGGTTATATGGCCCTTCCGACTATGGCCATGTAAGATTGTTACTTCGGCCACTTTGCATTTTTAAAGGAGATTCTACATTTTCTAGTAGAGATAAGGAATTAAACATTGTTTCTGGTCCATGGAGCCCTGACTCAAAATAAGTCAGGATGTGACTTATGGATCAAGAAAAGTACTCTCTCAAGGTCAAGAGCTGCAGTTTTTCTTACCACACTGATGTTCATCGTAGCACCAGGGACCTATACAGGGAAGAAGAAAAGAGAAGTTGCAGGAAGAAGAACCAATCTGTTTGAGGAAAGGGTACAAAAGTACCAAAGATACAATTTTTCAACCCTTCCCATAGCAAACAGAAGCCCTGTAGAAATAGAGAGGGTTACCTTCAGAAGAAGCATAGCATTTCCCTAGAATAAGAAGGGCCAGGGTGAGGGCCTTTCGTAACCACGTAGGAACCATAATGTGCTTTGCCAGCTAAAGAGAGAAGTGGGGGGGGGGGGGGAGAAGGTTACATAAGGTCATTCTTGGACTAGCATGTGTAGACAGCACTATACAAAATTCAGAATTGCATTGTTGGTAGAAGAAGAGACCAGAGGCATTAAAATTACAAGTTCCCCTCCTAGGAGTGCTCAGCTGAAGATCAGAGGTTCCCCCCAAGCAATGATGAGTCTAGAAAATTACTTTTAAAAAAATCACTTTGATGTTATTTGAATTTCTTGGCTGTCCCATACAAAATGTGTGGAATTACAGTACAAAAGTGGATTACAAAGGAGGGAGGGAGCTACACAAAACTGCAAAACACACATAAAAATGGAATGAAATAAAACCTCAGAAACAATTAACAGCTTAATGCTTGTTGCTAAAAGCCAGCCCAGAGAGACGGGACTTGTGAGGCTTTGCCCAAGAATTTTGGATTATAGCAACTCCTGAAAGTGGAGGAGGTAGCAGTGACAGCAGCAGGGGAACTCCGTAGCTGGGGAAACTATCTTCCACATGTCTTTCATTATGAGTGAACCATGGTGTTCTCTGTGAAATCTACCAAAGGTTGTGTGTGTGTTTCAGTGAAGTCCCTGTTTTTGCCTTTAGGAGTATCCAGTGCTTTTTCTGGGAGAGAAAAGGTGCTGGTACTCAACACAGTGGCGTGGCTGGAATGATTAATTAGCTGCTGGAGAGACATGTTGAAAAAGGGGCTGGACTTAGTACCGGGGTGTTACCTGAGAAAAAAAGCCCTGGGTGAATCTCTCATGTGGGTTTTGCTAGTATTGTCATTCTTCTGGATGACTGATCCAGAGCATCACTCCTTAGCCCCTTAGTAATCAGTGCTGGCATCAGATTTCTGAGTCCCTCAGATACACCTCTGATCATAACTCCCTAACAATAGTGTGAAGGCTATTATTGTTGCTACCTGTACAGAGGGTTAAGGAGTCAACACAATTGTGTGGTCCCTCTAACGGCCATGGGCTCATGGCCAATGTCAATCCCCAATGCCACTTTTAATGCACATAAGCATAGCCTGCCATTTCACACATAGTAGTGAATAGTGTGACCTTTTCAACCATTGATAACCAATTGATAACCATTAATAACCAATTCAGCCAATGATTACCTTTCAACCGTTGATAACCAATTGTAGTACAATTACATTTTTCTAACATATTCTAAACACTTACACAAACTCATCTTGGCATCGAAATCTCTGTCAATCAGGCAAGCGCATGACCGCAGCTTACATGAAGACAGTAGAACTTCCAACAGTGGAGAGGCTCAGATAGTGTTGCTCCTTCCGATGGAGACTGGGATACCACCACAGTGACCCTGGTTTGGTCTGGGAGTTACTGGAGTGATGGGGTTGCAGTGCAGCAAATGATCTCAGAGCAATGGTGAGGTTAAAGCTTCAGATATTTCAAGTTCCTTACATGTGTTGGAAAGTCTCATGTATGCGGTAAAGCAGCATTTAGGTCATCGGGTGTTCATATTACAATCGCCATGATTGCCACTGAACATACCAGCTCTGGGAAGTTACTCTAGGCCACAACTTTGCAGAAAGTGCACAATGCAAGATGGTCACATATGATAATCACACAATACACTCAGCAGCGAGTAATTATATACAGGAAGACCATAATACTGGAAGGTACTACTATGAGCTGGAACAGCCTTGGAATTCCTTTTAAATGCCAGACCTAAGTTCTAAAACATCATCATCATTGGGCACAATCCAGAGTAATTATGGGGAGTCCTTGCTCCAGTGTTAGAACGATTTACTCTGGATTGCAATACGATTTTCCCATAGGTCTTCACTAGGTGGTGCAGTAACTACTGGTGCACGTAATGTCTCTTACGTGCTCCCGTAGTTTCTTTTGATTGTAGAAATTATCTTTTGGAACTCACTGACACAAAATAAGATGCTGACTCTAAAACAGGTTAGGCACAATAAGGTGGGTTGATCCATCAACAGGGTTGCCATAGTTCTCTTCCACAAAACCGGGACAGAACTTTCTGCCCCATTTGCCAGTATGTGAACACAATCTCCCCAAATTGGGAATGTCTCTGTTTTTCCTGTCATATTGCAGTCCTCTCCATCAATAGCTTTGATTGTATAAAAGGAACCTCCAGAGTTCAGAAGAGGTATTGATACCAGCAGTTAGCAACAAACACGGAGCTCAACACTTGCACACTTGATTTGACCTAAAAGAACAATTTTTTGTTCTCTCTGCACACATAATTGCAATTGGGATACACGTTTATTTGTCAGAAGTGTTATCAGAAAGAGACACTAGTGTCAAATCAATGTTTATGACTTCATACCTATGCCAGCCATTCTTCTTATCTCTGGTCTTTGCCAGGACCCCTAAAGACAAAATGTGCTCCCTCCAATCCTGCCACCAAAGCCCCCTTTTTCTTTTACTTGGCACAAAGAAAGCTCACCTGTGAAATGTGTGTGCCTCTTTCCGTCCTCCTGGACAAGGTGACACTGATGCTGGTAAGAGAGCATCCTGGCTTCTCAGATATATATATGTGTGCCTGTGTGTGTGTGTTTATCAAGGTCACCACCCAGTCTGACTACTGGGGCGGGTGGAATTACTGCGAAAGGGAGGGTAGATTACAAGGAAGGAGGGGAAGGAAGAAGAAGAAGAAGAAGATGCAGACAGGCTGGTAGGCAGTCTCAATAAGGAGACAAGGGCAGATGCTCAGCCTCCTGTACCGGACCGGTTCCTTGAAACAAGAGGGAGCTTAGCCAAGCATTTGTGCAAGGGATGTGAGCAAGTGGTTGCACAATTAGGAAATGACTCCCAGCAGCTACTGAACGTGACGAAGAACATGTTCAGATTTCACAAAGGTATCCCCTTTCTCATCTGCACAGAAACCACAGGCTCTCCATAGGGCCTACTGTAATCATTGCTTTCTAAGGTGTGGGTCCTGGTATATATACTGCTGTACATCATTGGACATCAGTGTATTATCAGTGTGTATGTCCCTCTCAGAGGGTTAAAGGCCTGGCTTCTAAACTACTCCCCATTTATGTATTAATATAAGCCTCACTACCTTCTCAGAGTTCTGATTCATACCTTTCCACAGGTATGATTCATGCCTTTCCAGAGGGCTGCCAATGGTTTTTCTTTTTGACAGGGTTCTTGTGTCTTTCCACATGATAGTACATGACAAATAAAATTTAAAAAGTCAAGAATTTTTATATAAGAATATTGGCAGTGATGGAAACAACTGGATTACAGCTTGTTAAAGGCACAGGAGCCTAGCAAGGTAACTGATGTAGTTACAGTGCCACCTATGGGAGACCTATGGGAAATGCAGAGAGCAATCCAGAGTAAGTGCCTCTTATGTCTTCCCATAGTTACTTTGGACTGTAGGGTAACAGTGACAATTACATCACATCTCTTATACCAGATCTATTTTACTTGTCGAAAAGGAGTTCCCCTTTTCCCTGTGATACTGTAAATTTGGAAACATTTCCCTTCTCTTAGTGAACTCAGGACTCTTAGCTCCTAACCCATGATATATTGCCAACTGACCAGAAAAAATCAGCCTAGATACTCCTGTGTCTTTAACAGTGGTTTGATTAGCAGAATCCAATAGGTGATGGTTTTTGCTACATAGAGATAAGGCTTAGAACTTGTTAATATCTGAAGAGGCAGAAAAGTTGGCTCTTAAAAATGTATGTTCTGAACTTTTTCTTGATTTCTTTCATTTTTGCTGTCTTCTTTTGTATTGTTTATGTTTTTAATTGGTATTAAAAGCAGCCTTGAGTCCCCCAAAGGGAGAAAATTCTTTATTCTCTCTGTTTGGAGTTAGATTCCAGGAGGTCTGACCTCCTGACCCACTTGTACCCATACACTGAAATGATGATGATTAATTTATGTTCTGCACAGAGCTGTACAGGCTGTGGGTGGCACATGCGGTTAAGACGTTGTACCTGTTAACCAGTAGGCCAGGGTTCAAGACCTGGGTCAGCCCCACAAGACAGGGTGAGCTCCTGTCCATAGCCCAGGCTCTGCCTTTCCATTGGACTAATTCAGTGGTGTGGAGAGGGGGATTTGCTGCTTGGGTAACAGCCTATCCTCCATAATAATCCAACCCAGGCTTTCGTGCTTCGCATGCAGCATATGCAGAGCCAAGCACGATACCATAGTCTTCCAAGACTGACGGAGGCCTGTACAGAGCTGTGTGTGTGTTTTGTTGAATGAGAGATGCATGGTCTTCTACACTTTCTCCATCAAAGCCTTGTCATAAAGCTAGGGTTCCCCCTTCTTAACTTTTACCTTCTTTTACATGAAAGATCCAGATCCAGCCATCTTCCACCTATTGTTCTCCTGACTTCTTCTTTACACATTTCCCCCATCAGGTCTGACTTGATTCCCAGTTCTGGGGAAGGAACTGAAGAATCCACTCTTAACCCATCCCTTGCTGTTTTCATTAATGTTCGTTGAGTGTTTGATCTGCAAGTGGAGGGACATTGTCTTAGCAGACACATGTGTACTCAGTACATTTGTGGGTCATTGCTTTGTCATCACAACAAACCGCTTTCTTATTGTCAGTTTCAGAACTGGTTGGGTCAGGGACAAGTGACCGGACCAGCTTGGACCCATTTACCAACTGTCACCCCTTTCCCATCACCTGGTATTAATCTTGTCTCCGTTGCTTCAGTGCTGAGTTCAGAGAAGGTAGAATAAGAGAGACTTGAGTAGGTCAAAGTAGAGGAAGCTGCAATTAGAACTCCTCTGGAAAGTTGGGGGGGGGGTGAAGTTCAAGGAACCTTGAATTTTAAGTCCTCAGGACTTCCAGCTATAGAAGGGGGTTATGACTTGTGGGTCTTTATGGAGGTATCCTGTTTACCTTCCCACCAAAGCGGTACTTATTTATCTACTTGCATTTGCATGCTTTCAAACTGCTAGGTTGGCAGGAGCTGGGAAAAGGATGGGAGCTCACTCTGTCTTGGGGTACTCAGGTCTTGAACTGCTGAATTGCTGACCTTCTGGTCAAGCACAAAGTTCTAACCCTAGTGTTCTAACCCCTTGAGCCACTGCTGCACCATAAAGAGTTCTATGTGCCATGCTGGCCACATGACCACAGAGGCATTTTTGGACAACACTGGTTCTTTGGCCCATGAAATGGAGATAAGCATCACACCCTATGGCCACCAGTCACAGCTATAGTCACACTGATCAACTTCCAGGGCAACCTGCGAGCGATCCTTTGGGGCAGTGATTGTCAACCGGTGTGCCATGGCACAGTGGTATGCTGTGGATAGCACAGGGGTTTGAGGCGCATGGGGGGTTGGTGTGAATGGGGGTTTGGTACAAAAGGGGATGTTGCGCATGGGGGATGTTGCGCATGGGGGTATGATGTCCATGGGGGATATTGTGCATGGGGGGATGTTGCGCATGGGGGTTTGATGCTCATGGGATGATGTTGCGCATGGGGGTTGATGTGCATGGGGATGTTGTGCATGGGGGATATTGTGCATGGGGGTTGATGCTCATAGGGGTTGATGCGCATGGGGGATGTTGTGCATGCGGGATATTGTGCATGGGGTTGATGCGCATGGGGATGTTGTGCATGGGGGTTTGATGTGCATAGGGACTGATGAGCATAGGGGACTGATGTGCATGGGGGATGTTGCGCATGGGGGATGAACATGGGGAATCTTGTGCGTGGGGGTTGTTGCATATGGGGGGGTTGTTGCACATGGGGGATTTGTGCATGGGGGGTTGATGTGCATAGGGGGATGGTGCGCATGGGGTGGATGAACATGGGGATGGTGCACATAGGGGTGAATGAACATGGGGTTGATGTGCAAGGGGGATTGACAGTGGTGGGCACAGCCTGGCCCAAGAACCGGTTCTCCGGAAGTGGGCATAGCCAGGGGGTGTGGCCAGGGTCAAGGGGCGGGGCCAGGATGGTTTTTAATTTAACAATTGAAAATTTTTTAAAAATTACTTACTTCAGAGTAGACCTGCATAGGATGGTGCTCTGAGGCTGCAATCCTCTCCACAGTTTCCTGGGAGTAAGCCCCATTGACTACACTGGGACTTACTTCTGAGTAGACCTGCATAGGATGGGGCTCTGAGGCTGCAATCCTCTCCACACTTTCCTGGGAGTAAGCCCCATTGACTATACTGGGACTTACTTCTGAGTAGACCTGTATAGGATGGGGTTCTGAGGCTGCAGTCCTCTCAACACTGACCTGGGAGTAAGTCCCATTGACCATACTGGGACTTACTTCTGAGTAGACCTGCACAGGATGGGGCTCTGAGGCTGCAGTCCTCTCAACACTGACCTGGGAGTAAGTCCCATTGACTATACTGGAACTTACTTCTGAGTTGACCTGCATAGGATGGGGCTCTGAGACTGCTCTGAGGCTCTCTTCACACTGGCCTGGGAGTAAGTCCCATTGACTATACTGGGACTTCTGCTTAGGATGGGGCTCTGAGGCTGCTCTGAGGCTCTCTTCACACTGGCCTGGGAGTAAGTCCCATTGACTATACTGGAACTTACTTCAGAGTAGACCTGCATAGGATGAGGCTCTGAGGCTGCTCTGAGGCTCTCTTCATACTGGCCTGGGAGTAAGTCCCATTGACTATACTGGGACTTACTTCAGAGTAGACCTGCTTAGGCTGGGGCTCTGAGACTGCAGTCCTCCCCACACCTGCCTGGGAGTAAGTCCCATTGACTACACTGGGACTTACTTCATAGTAGACTGCTTAGGCTGGGGCTCTGAGACTGCAGTCCTCTCCACACCTGCCTGGGAGTAAGTCCCATTGACTACACTGCAGGAGAGGCAGGGAGAGCGCGATGGTGGCGCTGCCCCCTTCTGTGCCTCCCCACCAGCAGCAGAGGAAGGGAGACCGCGGTGGCGCCCCTGGCCAGCTGGGAGGAAGGGGGAGGAGGGAGGAGGAAGGGAAGCAGCAGCTGTGCTGCGTACCGGTCCCTAGTGTTCTGCTCCTCCTTGGTCCTACCGGCTCCCCATTGGCTGCCAGAAGACAAGAACCTACTCTAGAGAGTAGGTGCGTCCCCCCTAGTGCCCACCTGTGGGGATTGATGTGCAGTGGAGGGATGACGTATGGGGGAATTTTACTCCCACAACGCGGGTACACTTTTTGCTAGTTAATTAATAAGGATATTGGGAGATTAGAGCAGCCTGGTGTTCTTGTCAATGATAAAAATAACTGGTGGTGTCCTTGACAATTCCAGTGCCTTGTTAGTGTATCACAAGATGAAAAAGGTTGAAAATCGCTGCTTTGGGGATATCAGAACCTCTGAGCCTTTAAAGGGAAGGGCCAAATCCTGGATTGGTATCTAGTTAAAGAAATCTTAGACAATTAATCAGATGAGTTTCAGCCATTTAATTATTCCATTAAATATGCAAACAACTGCATATGATTCAGACTCTTCTTTCAAAAGAAAAAAGCTTCTTCATTTGGCTCAGAGCATTCATGCACATATTGCAGAAAGCTCCCACATTCAAAGAGGTTTTATAAATTCAAAGGTTTTATATTTCATTTCATTCTTTATTTACGGTCACAGAACTGACACAAATTTTTTTATAAATGTTTCTTGTAAAAATAATTAATACTATCATAAGGGAAGTAAGTGAATTTTGTCTTATCCTACGATCCAGAGTAACTATGGGAGCAGGTAAGAGACATTACATGTACCCGTAGTTACTGCACCACCTAGTGAAAACCTATGGGAAATTCAAATTGCAATCCAGAGCAAATTGTTCTTACACCGGAGCAGGGACTCCCTGTAGTTACTCTGGATTGCACCCTTAAAAATTGTTTTTAAAATCAGAGGAGAACCAGAAATTATATGTGAATGAATGTGTGTATATTTTTTGAGAAGATGGGTATTCACATTTGAGGTAAGCCTATATAAGTTTTTATATTATAATTTGTAGAAACTGTATGAAATTATGATCTAGGCACTGCCTGCACCTATGGGTTGTCTAAGCCCAATGGAGCAAAGGAAAAGCTCTCCCAGTTTCGTGTGTGGCTTCCAGGCAGGTAGGCACTTGCCTACTCGTTTGCCTGCTTATTGATTGATCTGATTGATTTATGGCCTGCCCCATTAAATTACGTGATATTTTGAAGATGAAATTAAGCTTTAGTTGCGTCCATGACTTTTAAGGGCATGGCAATAGGGGCCACCATGGGATCTCATGGAAGAAGCTGGTTTGTGGAGGAGAGTCCTGAATGGCAAAGCTGAATTCTTTGATCTGCAGAGGAAGATATCCTGGGAGGGATTTTGGAACTGAGGGTTTTCCCTACTTTTTCCCAACCCAGCTGCTTTTTCTCCCCACCATTATCATCGTGTTCGTGAGTCAACTGCAGAGCCCTGAGGCAAAGAGAGTGAAACAGTTGCTGCAACTGGGAGGTGGAATTGCCTTTTGACATCCTTCCTCCTGCCAGGTCTGAGTTTCATTTGATGAAGAAACAAATACAGTTGGCAGCAAGTCTGCCAGAAAAAAATGACCTGAAAGTCCCACACAGCAGCTACTGGGTGCCAAGCAAAGTGTCTTTCAACATCCTCAGAACTGCCCTCAGCCTTGGGGTGCCAACAATTGCCACACCAGAGTTTTTCCGGGAGACTCAAGAGTTTATAAGTTTCCTTCTCGTTTATAAATTTCCGCCCTACAGGTGCCTTGACCTCATAAACCAGAGGGATGGAATGCAGTGTGATGAGCTTGGGATTTAGGATTTCTGGGTCCTTTCAAGACAGAGATCTTTTTGAGGCAATTTTGATGATGGCTAAGTTTTATACAACAGCAAAATGAGCTGTGCATCTGCACTTCACCAATATCATGTTTTAATCTGCTCCATGTAAACAAACAAACAGAAAATCCCGCTAGATCAGACCAAAGTATCATATAGTCCAGCATCCCATATCTCAAAGTGATCCAACAGATGCTGCAGGGTGCACACTAGAGTCCTGCTAGATCAGGGTCTAAAAGAGTCCTGCTACACCCCACTAAAACGGTCCCGCTAGATCAGACCAAAGTTTCATATCCAGCATCCCATATTTCAAAGTGATCCACCAGATGCATCAGGGAGCACACAAGATTACATGACACCTGGATCCTAGCGCCACACCCTTGCACCTGGCATAATGAGGTAGCCTACTTCTCAAAACTGGGGGTGGCACATACTCATCATGGCTAATAAAGTGTGATGGACTTTCCTCCAGTTATCTGTCCAATCTCCTTTGAAGGCATCTAGGACATCACTATGTCCTGTGGTGAACTGCAAGTAGAAAAGTAGGACATCAGGGAGAAAACCCTGAAACCAGAAAACTGGGACATTAGGGAGAAAGGATACAACCCAGCCCTATTCCTGTTGTGCTAATATTCTGTTTTCAAGGTGTTTTGATGAAGAGGAGTGTTCTGCAATAAATGTGAACCCTTCCTTCTGACCACTGGTGTGCTATGATGTATACTGCTGCTATGATGTAGAGTCAGCCTATGCTAGATGCAAGAGACCTGTGCCCACAACACAGCAGAACAAGACATCCTCTATATGAGCCAAGAGTTTGGAAGTTGGACTTAGGCTATAATCCTAATCCCCAGTTAGGCTGGCATAAGTCCTGGCATAAGTTCTGTGCTGGCCTGCGGGTGTCTCAAAACAGCTATAAGGCATGTCTGCAAACTCCTAGAGATTTTAAGCCAGTGCACAGAAATGCACCAGCCTCTCCACACAACCACAGGAACAAGGAGCAGATGAGTTGTGCCAGCCCAAATTGCTTAGGATTGTGCCCTCAGACCAGTAAGATCCAGGTTCAAATCCCTGTTCAGGCAAGATGTTTTCTGGGTGACCTTAGGCCAGTTACTATTTCTAAGTTTATTCTACTTCACAGGTTTGCTGTGAGCACAAAGGAGAAGAGGACGCCCTTGAGCACCTTCCAGGAAGGATGAAAAAAAATATGAAAATAAATGTATGTGAAAGGTCCCATACGTGACCTGGCAGCATCTCTAGGTCCATGACAACATATGCAATATGACCCTGATGGACCATTACTCTGACTCAACATAAGACACTTCCTGGATTCATTGGTCAAGGTCTTGTAAAAGTCACTACATATGAGCCAGCCTGACATTTGAAAGTTCTGAAGCAACCTTTGAGGCTTACAGAGGAAGCCAGAGGTTCAACCTCAGAGTATGTGGCCACATCTTCTGCCTCTTTTGGTACTGGCCCAAGACCTGCTGTTTGGAAAAAATGCTGCCCCATCACAGTTCAGTGATGTGCCAGCCTCTTCTCACCCTTCAATTCTCTGTTTTTTTATTACTAGCAGAATGAACCTTCTCCTTGCAGGAGTAAAATTTACAGAATATTTGTGGGCTTTGGGCACGGGTGGGCACGGGCACTGGGTGGCAAGCATCAGCAGGCACTGGGTATTGCTGAGCACTGACAGGCACCAGATACCAAAGGGGGCATCAGGGGGCAGTGGTGGTCATAAGAGGGCAACAGTGGGGACAGGGCATCCCTATCAGGCACCATTGGGCACCAGCAGGCACCACTGTGCAGTGTACAGTAGGCAGCGGGCACCACAGGGCACCACCATGTAGCGAGCACCAGTGGGCACTGGGCATCCTTAAAGGCACCACTGGACAGCAGGCACCACCATGCACTGGGCAGCAGGCATCAGTGTGCAGCGAGCACCACCAGGACCGGTGGGCAATGGTAATGAGCATCCCTACTGAGCACCAGGCTTCCTTACTGTACATTACTGGGCACCACCACCCAGTGGGCACCACTGGATTGCCTAGGATTCCCTCCAGCTCTGCCTGTCTCTGGAGGAACATGCATCCAGGAACATGCATACACAAGGCATAATCCGACCACTGCTCCAGCCCTGGGTCTGGTCATACCTGTCATGCAAATGGTCAACGTATCTTCTTTCTCCAGCTCTCATTGACACATCCAGCATGGAGGAACTTAGAAGGTACAATTAATGAAGAAGCAAGGTCATACCTGCCCATCCTCTGGGCCCACAGGGCATCCCCATAGTGATGTAACTTTAAACTGGGACTGGTGTGTGTAAAGGTCATGGTGTGTAGGCACTGAGTACTAATTTTCCCTGATGTGTTTGTGCGTGTGTCCATGTGATTCAGATCTATGCATATATAAGCCTTATGGAAGCATTGTGTCCATATGGAGGTTTCTAGCAAGCCAGGGGGTGAATCATTCCTCTGGGAATGATTATGCTCTCTTCCACCATATGTCTAAACTGAGCCAAGGTATAGCATTGGACTGGAAAATAGCACTATAGCGGTGCCTCACGTAACAAATTTAATTCATTCTGGAGGCATGCTTGTTACATGAAACATTCTTTACATTAGGTGGATTTTCCCACAGGAAATAATAGAAACTCAGACAATTGGTTCCACAACCCAAAAATATTCATGTAAAAATATTAATTGGATGTAAAAATGATAACAAAACACTGGAATTGAATTCAAAACATGCATTCAGTGTGCATCAGGCATGGGCCCAAGCCAGTTCGGACTGATTCGGCTGAACAGGTTGTTTCCATGACCCCGCTGCTACTGAACCAGTAGCTGCGGGATCTCCTGAAAACCCAGTGTACTGGTTCGGATGCTGGGAGAGGACACACACTGCGCGTGCGCTGACCTCAGCGCACACGCAGTGTGTCTCCTCCTGGTGACACCTCCTCCAGCCGGAGGAGACCACTGCACATGCGTCCGGGGTTGGTGCTGACCCGGCCTGCCCCCTCCCACTTTCGGCGAACCGGTTGCTGGGAGAGGGTCGGCCCACCCCTGGTGTGCATGACCCTATGAAGTCTACTTAGGCTGCAATCCTAAAGACACTTTCCTGGGAGTAAGACCCATTTAACACAATGGGGCTTATTTCTGGGTAGACATGGTTAGGAGGCTGCAATCAAAGACACTTTCCTGGGAGTAAGCCCCATTTAACACAATGGGGCTTATTTCTGGGTAGACATGGTTAGGAGGCTGCAATAAAACACACTTTCTTTTGCAGTCAAAGACACCTTCACAGTGTCTCCCCACTTTCTCCTTCTCTTCATCCTGAGCCTCTCTCTCCCCTGCTCCTGTCTGGCTAGCCCTGAGCTGCTTCCTTCTTCTCCACTACTGTTCTCTCCCTCTGCCCAGCGGACGCCTGGCCTCAGGAGGAACAGTGCAGAAGGGTTGCTTTTGCTATGGGCAGGTGCACTAGGCAGCCTGACGCTTTTTAAAAGGGCTGCCAGCCAGCACATCTGTCCCAACTGCCAATGAGTGTGTTTGTTAAGTGAAGCACAGTTTGTCACGTGAAGCAGAATCCTAGAGAAATTTTTATTTGGATTTAAATTTATTTAAATTTTTATTTATTTTATTTTATTTATTATACGTGGAACATACTTTATGTGAGGCGCTTGTTACATGAGGCGCCACTGTATGTTAGAGTCATTTGATCTTTCATGTTTAGCCAACAGTTCTTCAGATTGTCCAGTTGATAAAACCAACCTGGTGGGTCAAGGAATTTGATTTGTGTATATTTTGAAGAAGATGGTGTTTGTGTGGTCCTATCTGGAGGCTCTCCTCTCTCCCCCTCATGATCAGTTCATCCCTAAGTGACTGCAGTAGTGGCTGCAGGGAGTTTACACTATCATCAGCTCTGTTTACCAGATTCTCTGAGTGTCCCCTTCCTCAGTACACAGAAAGTGAGCAATCCTCCACATTGCTAGCGGCATCCAGTTCTCAAAGGTATAGCCTAGTTAAGTTAACCAAGGGTGTTGATCCCTGGAAAAAAATATTGTCTTATTACCTTGCGATCATCCATTCCCCTTGCCTGCAGCAGCCCCTTACAATACATTATGACCAAGACATAAATCTTTACCGTACAATCCTATTTTTTTTTAATCCTGTTGAGTAACACAGAATACCAGTGCTCTAGTAAAGTCCCTGCTATGGAGACAATAAGTCAAATGTTGGAGCACATGGTTTGGGGCAGTACCTCTCTGGCCTCATGCTGTGCATACATGTGGCACACAGTGAGGAACTTGGTGATGGGAATGGAGAAAGGACACTGTGGGCTCAAAGGTAACACTGCACAATGACCCTGCTGTCCTCTAACCATGGATGGGAAGAGTACCTGATTATCTTTTGTTTTACTAGAATTCTTGTGGTAGGAGCTACAGCCCAGGATAAGTCCATGCACAACACCCAACTGGAAGGTCCATCACTCCAGAAGCGGTTCAAGGACAATGCTACCTTGACACAGGTAAGAACGGATGGAGAATTTTATGCCCCCGAGCACGATGACTGGATAATATCTCTTGTGCCTCTGGTCTTCCTCCATCCCGCACCCTTCAGAATTGTCAGGTGTGTCTTCACTGTCAACTGTGTTGTCTATCCCCCTTCTTCAGCTAATAGCAGTAAGTGTGTGAGAAGTTCTCTTTTGGTAAATACCATGTTCTCCAACATTGCAAAAGTTGAACAAATAAATATGTATACTCATCCTGAGCTTTTCTGTTTTTCAAGATTGCAGCATTTCCTTTTGGGGTCGAGGATTCATTACCCATAAGGTCCACTGCAACCTACAGGGGAGGGAAAGGCGCTGCTCCAGACACTGCCTTCTCTCCTCCTGAACACTACCACATGTGCACTCAGATTGCACTAGCCTCAGTCACAACTATTGTCAGTCACAACTCACAAGTGTAATTTTGAGCATGAATCTTGATCCCAAGAACTGCGTGTTGTTGCTGCTATCTATTTCATGTTACTATTTCTCTGTGCCTCTTTGCTTTCTACATAGGGTTGCTGTAATTCTCTTCCACAAAACTGGGACAGGACCCTCTGTCCCATTTGCCAGTATGTGAACACGATGCCCCAAAATTGGGGTTGTCCCTGTTTTTTGGGACATATGGAAATATTTCTACAGGCAGCTTTCCATCAGGGAAGAGAACATAGGATCCTCCATTTACCCAGCTACCCAAACCACAAGGAAACCCATGACATAGCAGACTGCAGTGACTAGTGTAATTTTCAGCCGTTCTCCTGTAAGTTTTTTCCCCCCTACCCTGTAGTTTTGCAGGACTCCTTGATGAAAAAAATATTAATAAATAATGTATTACATGGATTTTCACTGTTATGAAATCTTCTAAGTTTTAAACAGAGTTTAGTCAAGTTTGGGAAATAATCATAGCAAAGAGCAAGAAGAGGATGACTCCAAATGTGAATGTTGTGACCAATGTGCTGTCTGCCCAAACTCCTAACCAACATAGTATTTACTAATTAAAAGGAACAAACAATGAAATACAAGAAGTGTCTATTTCACTCATAGAAGTTTCAGTTTCAGTTTCCCGGGTATCTGAGATAAACGTAAGAAAAAGTTACATCTCTCCTGCTGAAGAGTGCAATATTGGAGATTTAGGGCAAAATCCATAGCAGTTACGGGTCCACGCAGTTACGTCACCCTCTAGTGTTATTTTATGGAAAGTCATCTTCACTGCTCCGGAGCAAGGGGCTTAATTTCACTTTAGGATATAGGCCTTAGATAAACCTGCAGTCACCTGTGGAACCGTTTGTGGGATCACTGTGGTCCCCTGTGGTCCCGTTTGTGGGATCACTGTGGTCCCCATGGAACCACCTGGAGTAAGCTGTGGTATCATGAATCGCTTATCAATATAAGAGTGATTGGTATGTATGAATGACTAACCCTACAATCCAGAGTAACTACGGAGCATGTAAGAGACATTATGTGCACCCATAGTTACTGCACCACCTAGTGAAAACCTATGGGAAATTCATATTGCAATCCAGAGTAAAATGTTCTTACACCGGAGCAAGGACTTCCCGTAGTTACTCTGGATTGCACCCAATGTGTGAATGGGCCAATAGAAGAGGCTGAAGAACCTAAGACAGAATTGTGGCTTATGGGTAAGAAATGGCTGAGGAAAGCCCAGATTGAAAAGCAAAATAAAGTGCTGGATTGTATGGAATACACAAGGAATGTATAACATGTTCTGGTGAATGATGAACTTTGATAATTTGAATATGGAGAAGGTTTTCCATCATCCATAGACAAAACTATACATGTCTAATATAAACATTTCAGTCTTATCAAGAACACTCAATAATAAGCAGGTACACCAAAAACATCAGTTCATGTGAAATAAGCATGCAAATCCACATGTTTGCATCCACATGTTTGCAGCAACACGAACAATGCAGCGGACCAATCAGGATTTCAGACCTGGTCTTGATGGCAAAATGCCTGGTGAGAACCAGAACGAAAATGGCATAAAAGACTGGTCAAGAAGGAAGGACTTCTGAAGCCGTGATGCCCGAGAGGCATGCTTTGCACGACCTCTAGTCTATAGACTGGTCATCTCTTAGGCTGCAATCCTAAAGACAGTTTCCTGGGAGTAAGACTCATCAAATTCAGTGGGGCTTACTTTTGAGTAGACATGGTTAGGATTGGTCCCATTGGCTGAGAGAAGATGCCAGCAATGTATCACGCTGGACGTGTATTACCTAGGTGGAATACAAACCTAATAATAAATAAATGATACATATAAGTCATCCATACATTTATGGACTTATATATATTATTTATTTATTATTAGATTTGTATTCCACCTTTCTCCCTGAAGGGTACCCAACACGAAAGAGTATGAGTGTGTGTATGAGTGAGTTGTCAGTGAGATTGGCAAACCTATATATATAAAATTGAAGTCACTGACTGATTCACTGACTCTGACTAACTGATCAATGCCCAGCCAAAACTGCTAGGCCGAGAAGTGTGAAATTTGGGGAGGGTGTTCCTTCCTTGATGAAGGCGCCCACCAAGAACTGGTTTTTGGAAATTCCAATCGGAAGGGGGTGAAAAGGGGCGCAACTTGTTTTCCTCCCTATACATTGAAGAATCACAGACTGAGGGATGCTCTTGCACAACCCCCAGACCTACACATGTGAAATTTGGGGTGTGTGTTCCTTATGTCACGTGAACACATACCAAGAACCAATGTTGAGAAATTTAACCCTTATAGGGCTGAAAAGGGGTGCCATGTGTTTTTGTCCTATGCTTAACATTGAAGACTGACTGATCACCATCCAGCCAATTTGGTGCCCGGTGCCTGATGCACTGGGATGGAGGGTGCACTTGGCAGGATGGTTCACATGGGGGATGGTGTGCATAGGGGGATAATATGCATGGTGGGATGATGCACATGGGGAACGTCTTGTGGTCCACCTGTGGTCACCTGTAGAACCACTGTGGTTCTTGTGGAACTACCTGTGGCCATCTGTAGTCACCTGTGAAATCACCTGTAGTCAATGTGAAACTACCTGTGGTGAGGACCTTCAGATGGCCACAGATTCCCACATTTCCATAGATGGCCACAGGTAGTTCCTCCTGTGGAACTTCTTGTGGTCCTCATGGAACCACTTGTGGTCACCTGTGGAACCACCATGGCCATCTGTGGAAACACCTGTGGTCACTGTGAAACCACCTGAGGCCACCTGTGCTCCTCATGGAACCACCCGTGGTCATCCGTGGAACTTCTTGTGGTCCTCATGGAACCACCTGTGGAACCACTGTGGTCCTTGTGGAACTACCTGTGGCCACCTGTGGTCCTCATGGAACCACCCATGGTCACCTGTGGAACCATCTGTGATGCGTGTGGAGCCACCTGTGGCCACTTGTGGACCAAAGATTGTGACCCACTGATTTACAGCTAGAAGCATAAATTCAGTGCTTCTATCCACACAATGATCTTCCCCTTTCAGGACAATGCAGGGGGAAAACCAAAACTATTTGGGGTGAAACTACAACTCCCATCATGCACTGCTCCCGGCTGTTTGTCTTATGGGAGTTGTAGTCCTCCGTCTACCGAAAGAGAACTACAACTACCGTGAGGCACCTGCAACCGGGGCCTCGCGGAGCGCGTCGGGAGTTGTAGTCTTTCCCCGAAGGCAGGACAATTCCCGCAGTGCCGCGCGCGGGGCCGCCTGGTGCTTGGCCCCCTCCCGGGGGAAGGGCCCTTCCCAAGATGGAGGCTGTGGGGGTCTCGGTGGGCGGGGGCGGCTCCCTGGGGCACTGCCTGGCCCAGCTGCAGCGGGGGACGGAGCCCGGCCTGGGGAAGGCCCTGCTGGCGCTGAGGACGCGGCACATCAAGGAGCCGGGGGGCATCGCCCGCTTCAGGAGCCGGGGTGGGCTGGAGCCCCTGCTGGGAGTCCTGGCCGCAGCCCCCCGCCCCAGGCGCACGCTCGACCTCGCCCTCAGCATCCTCGCCAACTGCTGCACCGAGCAAGGCAGCCGCACCCGCGTCCGCGAACTGGGAGGGATCCCGCCCCTCGGTCAGTGGGGGGAGTGAGCGGGTCCCACGGGGGGGTCTGGTATGTGTGGGGTCTCTGGGGAGTGAGGGGGTCCCATGGGGGTCTCTGGTGGGGGAGTGAGGGGAGTCTCTGGGGAGTGAGGGGGTCTCATGGGGGTCTCTGGTGGGGGAGTGAGGGGGGTCTCTGGGGAGTGAGAGGGTCTCATGGGGGTCTCTGGTGTGGGGGAGTGAGGGGGGTCTCTGGAGAGTGAGGGGATCTCATGTGGGTCTCTGGTGTGGGGGGAGTGAGGGAGGTCTCTGGAGAGTGAGGATGTCTCATGGGAGTCTCTGGTGTGGGGGAGTGAGGGGGGTCTCTGGGGAGTGAGGGGGTCTCATGGGGGTCTCTGGTATGGGGGAGTGAGGGGGGTCTCTGGAGAGTGAGGATGTCTCATGGGGGTCTCTGGTGTGGGGGAGTGAGGGGGGTCTCTGGGGAGTGAGGGGGTCTCATGGGGGTCTCTGGTGTGGGGGAGTGAGGGGGGTCTCTGGAGAGTGAGGGGGTCTCATGGGGGTCTCTGGTGTGGGGGAGTGAGGGGGGTCTCTGGAGAGTGAGGGGGTCTCATGGGGGTCTCTGGTGTGGGGGAGTGAGGGGGGTCTCTGGAGAGTGAGGGGGTCTCATGGGGGTCTCTGGTGTGGGGGAGTGAGGGGGGTCTCTGGAGAGTGAGGGGGTCTCATGGGGGTCTCTGGTGTGGGGGAGTGAGGGGGGTCTCTGGAGAGTGAGGGGGTCTCATGGGGGTCTCTGGTGTGGGGGAGTGAGGGGGGTCTCTGGGGAGTGAGGGGGTCTCATTGGGGGTCTCTGGTGTGGGGGTATGAGGGGGGTCTCTGGGGAGTGAGGGGGTCTCATGGGGGTCTCTGGTGTGGGGGAGTGAGGGGGTCTCTGGAGAGTGAGGGGGTCTCATGGGGGTCTCTGGTGTGGGGGAGTGAGGGGGATCTCTGGGGAGTGAGGTAGTCTCAAGGGGGTCTCTGGTGTGGGGGAGTGAGGGGGTCTCTGGGGAGTGTGGGGGTCCCATGGTGGTCTCTGCTGTGGGGGAGTAGTGAAAGTGTGAGAACTTTGCCCCCCTCTAGCTATGTCACTGATTCAGATCTGGTCCTGTGGAGATGCTCCAGCCCACCACGCCTTGTGGAAGGTTTGAGTGCCCCGGAGAGTCTGGTGTCTGTTTTCAAGGGCAGAGCCAGAACTCTTTAGGATTTCTTCATCCTGCCACCGCTGGGGGAGCGCCTGAGCCTGTGTTGCTCCCTGCTGCTGCCACCACCACAGTTGGCGCGCCCTCTACTGGTGAAGACATGAATGAAGCCTCTTCTTGAAACCTGGCGATGGAGGGCGGCTGCAGCACAGCCTGCAGTTCTGCGAGCATCTTTCTGAGTGTACGCTTTTCCTGCAAGGCTGTGCTGTTGTTTTAAATGCATTTTATGCAGCCGACTGAACACGTGCCAGAGAGCAGCGATGGACTTTTTCTTGTTAGGGGAAATTGCCGTCTTTGGGGCTTGAGATCTGTTGGGGCACCTTGCGAGAAACCTGCAGCTATTTCACAAATATTGAAGGACTGCACAGAACAGTGTGGCTGTGTTTCTCAAGGTGGGAGTCTGGATCCACTAGGTGGGTCATGTAGCACATGAAAATACATCATGCAGAGTTTCTGAGGAGGTTGGGCTCCTCCTGGGGAAAGGACCTGGTGCTTTGCCCTGAATAGGTGGGAAGGAGGGAAGGCTGTTTTGCCTTTCCAAGTCTATGTTCTGCTTTGACTTACAACCGGGACTTTGTATGTTCTGCTATGTTCTATGTTCTGCTTTGACTTACAAGCTGTTCATAATAGCAGTACAAGCACACTGTAATGGGGTCTTTGGCTGATCTCACCTTAGATTTGAAGCTTAAATTGATGCCATTTCTGGCCATGACACCACTTCCAGTGGGTCGCAACAGATTGCCATTCTAAAGGGTGGGTCCTTGCCACTAAAACATTTGAGAACCATAGGACTCAACCATAAAGATATCAGAAAGATACCATCTTTCTGGGCCATCTTGTGGGATTGGATTAGGGCAGATGCAATGTACCTGGCAGATGCAACTCTGATTCTTTATCCATGTCTCAGTTCCCTTTGAGGGAAAACAGAAAACACCCATTCCCTCCTCATTTTAGGCTTGTTTGGCCCCTTAATGAGTGTTTTTTTTAAAGCTATCTTTCTAATAGTTTATTAATGGTATGTGTGTGTACAAAGATGTAAACATTGTTTTATTTTGTTCTTTGTGAGCCACTTTAGGGCAGGGTAAAGTGGGGGGTAGTGAGGGGGTCCCATGGGGGTCTCTGATGTGAGGAAAGTGAGGGGTCCCATGGGGGTCTCTGATGTGAGGGAAGGAGTGAGGGGGTCCCATGGGGGTCTCTGCTGTGGGAGAGGAGTGAGGAGGTCCCAAGGGGGTCTCTGCTGTGAGTGAAGGAGTTAGGGGGTCCCATGGGGGGGGTCTCTGATGTAAGGGGTAGGAGGGGGTCCCATGGGGGTGTCTATGCATTTGGGGGGAGAGAGTGAGGGAGGCCCATAGGGAGGTCTCTGCTTTTGAGGGGGAGGGAGGGGGCTCCCATTGGTTGGGTTTGTTGTTAGGGGGTGCTATCTGCATGGAAAATGCATTGCAGTGTTGCTCCCATTTCAGCTTATTGTGAAGTTGTAGTTTGACAGTGTAATTATTCTCTCCCCCCTTCTTTAGTTACTATCCTGAAATCACTCGCTGTAGAAAGTATCCAGAATCGGACAGCACGGGCTCTTGGCAACTTGGCTATTGATACAGAGAACTGCCAGGCCATCCACGAAGCAGGTTGAGTGTGGGACTGTACTTTGGGTGGAGTGGTGGGATATGATTTTGAGTAGAGTGTATAGACATATACAAGGGCTTACATATAATGTACTCTTACATATACAAGGGCTCATATAATATACTCTTTTGTCATTGTGAAGGAAAGAGGCACCACAGGTTTTTTCAGGCCCTAAAAAGAAAGCAAGGTACTTTTTTTGTATCACAGCGAATTCATGTTGTGGCTTGAAACCAATCTTTCTGCACAAAATTGCACTCAAAATGATAGAAGTTCTCAGTAATAATTTTTTTTAAAAAACTTGAGCAAATTGAAATAAAATCCAGTTGTTGAAACTCTCAATAAGAAACAACATAGTAGTAGGTGTTATAAAAGCTGCCCCAAAGCTATTCAAAATGAACATCCCTTTGCAATCTATTGGAAGGTGAACAAGGAGGGTGCATGGTGAATTTCAACAGGGAGAAAATTACACAGGTGTGGATCCACCATTGAAAGGGTCCTGCCTTTGGTGCTCACCAGCCACATTGCTGAGTCTGTACCCTTTTCTGCAAATGCAACTACAGGTCCAACCTTGTTATAAACTGATTTTTATACACAAATTTGACTCAGCATAACTGCCACTGCATATCACAGTTTTAAAAATTGCTTTTCTACTGTTATAGGAATGCAGTCATACAAGCACTTATTCCATTCATCAGTTCCAGAATCAAACCCCTGTGGATATTGAGGCACTACCTTAAACCATTAGGTGCAATGGAGGAGCAAGAAACCTGGAATTAGGTCTTTTAAACCTATTTTTCAATTTTTTATCCACTTTTTTTAATCCATGAGAGGTTCCAAAATGGAACCCTTGTGGATAACGAGGGACACTTGCAATGCACATTGATCTGTGGATGTACATCATGGAGTCCCTTCTGTCACTTGGTGACTGGTAGCCTGTTGGCAGAGTCTGATGATTTAAGACTAAACTGAAAGTCTTGAACCCTGTCTGGTTCATCCTGGACAGGTGTGGGTTCATTAGGTGACTTTGGTTAAGTCACTCCTCTTCTGTGCTTACCCTCACCTCACCTGCAAAATGGAGGTGACCCAATCTGGTCACAAGGCCTACTTTACAAGTCTGTTAGAAGGTCTTAAACGGAAATGTTCTGTGTTCTGGACCCTTGAAATGCTCTATAAGTAGTAAGTATGGACTTCGCCTTTTTGAGGGTTGGGTGAATAATTAGGTCTAGAAAAAAGGAGATGCTCCAAGATGCAAGTTTAAAAGTGGGTTTTGGAGCACATTGATGCTCCAATGTGGAATTGATGTGTTTTGAGTGAGCAACCAAAAGATGGAGTGGTTGTGGAAAGCAAAGGCATAGAGACTTCAGACTTGGAATTTGCAAGCTGTCAATTAAACTAAAGTACTGTACATGAAATCTTGTAAAGGAATGACTGTTTTTCTATTTGTCTCAAACTTCTTCCTCCATGCAGGTGCGGTTCCCCTACTTGTCCAGATCCTCACCACCTCCCAAGATAGTGAGTGTTTGCAGAGTGTGATCCGGGCAGTGCGATATCTGGCGGATACTCCTGCTCATCGTCTTGTGTTGGCCCAACAAGGAGCTGTGCGCCTCATTGCTGAGCGCTTGACTTCCTCTCTGGATGATGCTCCCCTAGTTACAGCAGGCGTACGGGCCCTCCTTGAACTGACGAAGGGCTGCAGTAGGGATTGTGCTGCCCAGCTGAGCTTGGGGGGTGGGGTGGCACCCCTTGTGACGTTGGCCAACCATGACAAGCGAACAGTGCGAGAGTCTGCTCTCTCAACCGTGGCCAACCTTTGCTTGCAGGGTGTGCTGCGGCCTGCAGTGGGCAATGCGGGTGGGGTGGAAGTGCTAGTACGGGAGATCCAGCAGCAGAGGGAAGCTAGAGTGCCTGCTGCTTCCCTCTATCCTCTGGTGAAAGCTTTGTGCCTGCTGTGCCGGGAGGCAGTGAATAGAAGTCGAATACGGAAAGCGGGAGGGTTGGAGCTGTTGCTGTCCCTATTGCGGGATCAGGGCCAGAGTTCTTCCCATGCTCGGGTGGTGGTGGCCTTTGTGACTTTCTTGTATGATGAGGAAGCTCTGGAGGTGCTGCAGACCAAGGGGCTGGTCCCCCTGCTGGTTGGGAGACTGGCAGTGCTGGGGCAGTTGGGCAGTCAGGACCAAGAGGAGGCTGAGGAGGAAGAGGAAGATGGCGAAGATGAGCGAGATGCAGCATCTTTTGATCTCCCTTTGGAGGGACGGCGTTGGGAACCGGCAACGCCTGGGACAGAGTCTTCCAGCTTTCAGAGCCTCAGGTAAATGCTGCCATGGGCTGGATGCCTGTCTTGCTTGTTGTTCAATAGCAACAGAGATTTGAAGTTGATTCAAAAAGATGGCATTCAGGGTTGTTTTGAATTAAGCCTCTTTGTTTTCTGCACCCAGGAAAGGCAAATACGTGCATACACAAAGGTGGTTCCAACTTTAGACTGTGCTGTGTCCGTTAAGCATGTAAATATTGTGTGCTGCTTCACCTAGTATTATAGTACTTTGGATTTTGTGGCAGGAAAGTATAAAGGTTGCAGGCAAGTGGGAATAATTGGAGAATTTCTGTATTCTATAGGGTCACTTTTGCTTCCTTAGAATTGCAGTTCTGTAGTGGGTTTGTTAATCCCCACTTTCCCTCAGTTGTGATTCTAGGCCTCTTAATGCAAGTCCTTAGTCATGTGTGTAGCAGCAGGAGAAACCCCTACTGCTGGTTATTCACATGTATGGAGACATGGACATATAGCCTTGCCCTTCTGTGATCAGTGTTTGTGTTGATAGTCATCGAACACACAAATTTCTTCCTATGGTTACCATCCTGGAGAAAATCTCCATGTTTTGTGTTGCTACTGCAGACAAACCCTGATCCAAGGGAGTTCAGAGCTGGGCTCAACACAGATTTGCTTAGTGAACTCTGGAGATGCTCTTGCACGCTTGACTCCCCTTGGAGTTGGGGAGCTGGGCAGGTCCTTCTTATTACCAGTGTATTTCTCCCTGCCCTTTCTCCAAGGACCTCAGGGTAGTCAGTGCAAATAGTTCCTTTCTCTTCTTTGATCTTCAGAACTACCCTGCAGCATAGATTGGTGTGAAAGAGATCCGAAGTTGTCAGGTCACCCATCCAGAAAGGTTTAGGAGTTGAATGAGGGTTTAAACCTGGATTTCCTCAGTCTGAGTCCCGCACCCATAGCAAGTTCTCTATTCTGGCTCCCTGGTGTTGGACATTGTGCCTGGCATTAAACGAGGATAATGCTGCTGCGTTCATACCCCAGCTGTGTTTGTTGCTCTGGGCCAAAAGGAGATTTCTTATATGAGGCAGCATCTTGTGGGTAGCGTAACTGGTTAAGACACTGTGCCTGTTAACCAGAAGGCCAGGGTTTGAGACCTGGGTCCCCACAAAACAGGGTGAGCTCCTGTCCTTAGCCCAGCTTTGCGACGCAGCTGGAACCAATCATATCGGCTCTGCCTTTCCATTGGCAGTGGCATGGAGAGGGGGGATTTGCTGCTTGGGTAACAGCCTATCCATATCACTCTACCCAGGTCTTCGTGCTTCGCATGCAGCGTCGAGCATGATACCATAGTCTTTCAAAACTGATGGATGCCAATATTAATATTATTATTAATTAATTGTTAGGCTGGGAGATGGAAATATTTGCATGTGCCAATATAGCTTTCCCATGGTGACCTCATGCCAAGTGGCTGGGTGAATAAACTCTCAGTCGGTGCTCTTCTCCACTTCCAAATTTTCTCTACTTCATGATCTCTGTCTGTCTCCCTGTCTATGCCTTCCTTCTCCCTCCCCCATACAGATCCTGGCTTGTCTCTGAAGGATATATTGCAAGTCCTGGAGACCTTTCCCCTCAATGGTCCCCTGAAACCACCCTTTCTGAGCCTGATGTCCAAGGATATGCCAGCCCCAATCGGGAACTGCAAGATGATCCATTGAGTACCAGTCATGCTACACCTGGAAACAAAGCTCAATCTAGGAGTGAATCACCTGATTTTTTAAATTCTCCATTATTGGATTTGGCCCTCATGGGACAGTCAAGTACTCCCAGTACACAAAATCCAACAGAGGAAGATGGAATGAGCAGGGAGCCAAGTCTGTGCCCCAAGGTTTCACCTATCTTGAGTGAACCCAAGCATTCCCCTTCAACACAGTCGCCTTCCTTGGAGACAGTGGACTCAGATGTGATCAAGCAGGATGAAACATTTGAAACCAGCAGGCAGGAAAAGGTGTTGGTTAAAACTGTGCAAAGCAGATATTTAGCCAAGCTTGATGAGGAACTTCCTGGGCAGGGTACCTCAGATTTGCAGTATTTGTTGGGTTCAAGGGCTGTGCAAAACTCAGTGGGAACAAGTGCAGTAGAAGTGGCTGAAAAGGTGGAACAGCCAACCCAGGTTTTGTTGGCCATGGACGAGAGTAAGCCTGGTACCAGTAGCCAGCACTTGGTTCCGACAACTCCAAGCAAGAGTAACCAAGACCGGCTGTCTCCCATGCAAGTTGCCAAATCACTAACCACAGAGGTGGTACGTTTGGTGCCCCCAAAGCCCTGCTTTCAGGGTCTCTCAATGTCTCCTGAGGATTCCAGAGCCTTCACCTTCTGCATGAAACGTAATAGGTTTCGGATCTTGTCTGAGCCACCTGGACATACTCACCTATCTCGCTCTGTTGGGGAGACACCAGCCCCACTGCTCTCCTTGGCCTTGCCTCTCTCCCTCTCTTCCCAGGGGGACGACAGAGAGCTGCATGCGCCTGAAGCACCAGCCTTGCTGCTGCTCTCACGGTTCTCTCAAGCAGAGGATCCCAGTCGCTGTTTGGTGACACCAGCCACACTAGAGGGCCTGCTGCGCTACATCACTAGAAGCCCTGCCCCCTTACGTTGCTGCCTTCGGCTGCTGGATCGCCTCACCTGCAACCCTGCCTGCTTAGAGGCCTTTATCCGTTCCTATGGAGCATCGCTCATCCGTGCCTGGCTAGTCCTTGGTGTGTCACCTGATAATGCTGCTGCTGCTGTTGCTGCTGGAGAGGAACCTGAGTGGCAGAAATGGGATCTCGAGTGCCATGACACCACGAGATTCAAGGAACTGGGTGTGTGTTTTTGTTTGCCTTGTGGCTTTTCTCCCATGTTGTGATTCCCACCTCTCTTCTTTGTCTTATCTTGACTCACTTCATTAGATCTGGGAGTGGGGTGGGATCTGAGATGCTCAGACTCCCTCTCTCTCCACACTTCAGAATTTTATAAATGGTCAGGACATAGCAGAGCTTAGTCCCAGAGCCTGTTTTCATATCTGGTTTCATTGGGGACGTGTCAAGTAGTATCTGAATGCAAGTAGAAAACCTTTCTGTCCCATCTGAGTAATTGCAGACACTACATAGCTGGCGTAAGTTCAGAAGGCTTTCAGGCTAGAAACAACTTCTAATTTCCCACATGGTTCTCACATAGGCTTGCAGGCCTATGCACATGTACTTAGAAGTATACCCTATTGAACACTTATGAATAAATCCACATTGGACTGTGCTTTAAGCTTTAGATAGCTGTACTAGTGGAATTTACCTGTTGTTGCAGTTGTGGGCACCAGCTGGGAACCGGGTGGTGGGGATCCCAACTGGACACCACTGGGTACCAGGCATTCCTACCAGCCACCAGTGAGCAGTGGGCACCCACCAGACACCACCAGGCATCCCTACCATGTACCAGGCATCCCTGCCAGGCACTGGGCACCAGTGAGCAATACCTAGCCGCAGGCACCATCAGACTCTACTGGGCATGAAATTGGTTCTCGGTGGGTTCTTACATCACAGAATGAATACACTCCCCAAATTTCAGGTTCTAGATCCATGAAATTGGATCCATGGTTGTGGCTGGGTGGTTCAGTCTGGGTGGTTCAGTCTTTAATGTCAAGTATAGGGACAAAAACATGTGGCACCCCTCTACACCCCTTCTGGTTAAAATTTCCCAGAATCAGTTCTTATTGGGTGCTTACATCACAGAAGGAAGACTCTCCCCAAATTTCATCCAGCTCTGGCAGTTTTGGCTGTGTGTTGATGAGTCAGTCAGTGAGTAACACTTTGATTTATATAGATATAGATAGATAATGGAGTATGGGTTGTATCTTGGGAAATCCAACACTTGTTATTTAGAGCTTTAAAAGGTAGTGAAAGGAGCAGTAAGATGCAGGGATTGGCTCCTTGTTGGGTGGAACCATAGTTTGGTGCATCCCATACAGAAAGTTCTAGGTTCAGCCCTTGGCATTACCTGGTGGGTCTTGGAAAGGCTCCTGCCTGGGACAGTGTACCAGCCATTAGACAGTACTGACTGCAATGAGCCAAGTGTCTGACTCCATGTAATCCAACTTCAGGTGCACATCATGCCCCCTTTTAGTTGAAGGTGCCAGCTTTAGATGGAGGTGGCACATGGCAACTGCCAATTCTAACATGATGCTTTTTTACTCTTCTCTTATCAGGTCAGAGCCTTTTGATGAACCTAGGTTTACAAGCGATGTCGCCCTATGGCGTGGGAGTCCTCACCCACATGCTGATGTCAGGCTGTGAATCAGACCAGGTGGCCTGTGCTATTTTCTTGCCTTATGTCTGCAGGTAGGTCTAGCTCATCTCCCTCCAAGTACTAGAGTGGGCTCAGTACCAGGGCGAGGATAGAATTGGTTAGCATTCTGTGGAGCCTGTGTACTCATACAGTGTGGCAGCACATAGGCAGGTGTGGCAGCCATTTAGAATGACAGATGGATTCAATTCTGGGGCAATATTTTTTGTTTTCCCCAGATTCAAACATTGTGTTTGAACAGTGTATGGTAAAACTGTAGGTAAACTTTAATTTCCTATGTCTGTTCTGGCAGCATGCTGGAAAAGTTATCCATTTGACCTGTGGTTCTTAAAGTAGGGGTTGTGACTTCATATCAAAGGGGGTTTCGAAAAGTTGGCATTTTAAAATTTGGTACTAGGTGCCTCCATCTTGCAATTGGACACTCACTCAGGCTGCTTTCCTGGGAGTAAGTCACTACCACAATGGGACTTACTTCTGAGTAGATATGGGGGACATGTCAAATTTGGGGACAAAAATGTTCAGGGAGCAGGAGGGGAGAGAAATGTGATTGGACCAAAGTCCTCAGCTTTGATGCTCTTCCTTTGTTATTCTTTTGCTTCTGCCACAGAAATGATTCTCTTTGCCGGAAACTTCTTGTGGACCAGTCTGGCCTGCGCCTCTTGTTTCGTGTGCTAATACAAGACCCCGACCCCCGTGTTGTCTTCTATGCCTCGGAATCACTGTACTTCCTCCTCAATGGTCAAAGAGTGACTTCTTCCATGTGGATGCCGAGCTCTGACGTTCAGGGGCCTTGCCCTTATAGCCTCCTTGTGGGTGAAGGCAGGGCTGACCTCCACTTCCAGCTTGATTGTGGTGGCCTGATCCCTGCTTCACGCCAGGTGGTCAGTGAAGCATCAGAGGTCTTCTGTGCCATGCTGAGTGGAGGGTTTGCAGAGTCACGCCATGCCACCGTGATGCTTCATGACCTATCATTTGATCCCTTCCAGGCTGTTGCACATTTTCTCCACGGCTGTCGTGGGAAGCCCTGTCCATTCCTGGGTGTACCGTTCTCTCTCTCTTTGGCCGAAGAAATCTTCATTATCTCTGAACAGTATCTCCTTCCTGAGCTTCAATCTCTGGTTGATGAAGCTCTGTCTCATGACTTTGCACCGCCCAGGACGATTCCTAAGGTGTACCATTTAGCTGAACGGCAAAACCGACCCCGTCTGCTGCAGCGATGCGTGGCCTACACTATTCGGGAACTACCAAAACCAATCTTGCGAGCTGCTGTGCTGGGTGAACTGCTTCGGTCAGCTCAGAATCCCAGTCGATTGATCAATGAGTTGTATGATATAGTCCTAGAGTCGCCGTGGGGCTCTCATTATGTGACCTCTTGCTCTGATGACTTTACAACCCTGCCTCCTCTTACTTAACTATCTCCCACATCATCAAAGCTTAGGTATCAGCAGAACAAACCAATGGAACATCAGCAGAGTTATGAGAATAAATTGAGAAAGTCTCAGTGAAGGATGGTTTGGGTTTGTGGTTGGTCTTACAGAGCCAGAGAGTGAGTGAACAGACTCACAGATGGAAGATGTTGCAGAAAGCATCCCTTGACAAATGGGCAGGGGATGTATTATGCCAGATGCAGGGGAGGGCACTGGGATGCAGATCTCTTGTGTTCTTCCTGAAGCACCTCTTGGGCTACTGTGAGATATTGGAAACTGGACTAGATGGGCCTTTGGCCTGACCCACCAGGGCTGTGTTTAAGTGAGGATGTGGGGAAGAGAAGGAAGAAAGGGCAGAAGTCTCAACTGTCGAATAACCGTACCAGTTACATCAGAGATAGGGTGGGGAAAAACTGGAATCAAAACGTGACCTGAAATCTTGGTTTGAAGCAGCATGACTTTTAGTTGGGGTGATGTTGACAGTTGGAGATGAACAAAAAGCCAACATTTAGTTGTTATCCCAGGCATTGCAGAAATAAAAAATGGATTGGATTCCTCTCTGATGAGAAAGTGGGAAGGGGCTCCAAATGTACCAGTATAGAATGTGTGGAAGTTCCCTTCTGACAGCAGCCATTCAGGAAAGAGACTCTGGTTTCTGGATGAGGATATGAAGAAATTCCTTCTCCATTGGGGCAAAAGGATGTTTTCAGAAGGAGACATTAATATACTATATAATGAAGGAAAGTGAATTTGGGAAGGGGGTTGTGTGAAACATCCAGCTGAAACTACCCAACAGCAGGGACTTGCCAGGTGTTGAGACGCTTCTTCTCAGGATCTCTGGAAGCACTTGAATCCTGACACTGGGCTGGAGTGAATGTGGCCCAGTTGTGCAGATGACATGCCAGAAGTGCTTGACATGTCTGTGTGGTCTGGCCTTTATGGAAGTGAGCAAGTGAGGGACAAAGCACATAGAAGGGTGAAAATGAAAATCAGTGTTTTGCCACTACAAAATGGGGGGGAAGGCAGCATCTTGCAGATCATCTGGCTTATTTAGAGCCACAATAAGGTTCTTTCTCCCTGCCCTTCCCATCCTTCAGTGTGTAGACCAGATTTCATCCTGTTGTCTAATTGGGACTTCAGTGCAAATGATAAAAATGTGATAGAGGCATGTGGTCTGTGAAAATCTGGAAAAGCTCTTAGGGGTGCAGTCTTCAGGTTACACTTGCATGCCCCATCATGCCAATTGTGCATCTTTGAATTGGACTGAGAAGCCTGCCAGCGCCATTCCTCCCCTCCCCAACTCCTTTCCACACCAAGAACAGGAAACGCCTGTTTTCTAACTGCATCCAGATGGTCTGGAGAACTGGCAAGGGGGAGGGAGGAACCACTTCCTGAGCGTGCGACTGATTACTGCAGGCCCTGTTCTCCTAGTATGGGGTGGAAGAGTTCCCTGTCCATTAGAGATTTGGGTTTCTGTTATCTCATCCTGGTCTCATTTTTCTACTGATCACCATTTGAATGTTCTCTGTTGTCCACTTTTTCCCTTGCACTTATTGGGTGCTGGAAGCTGATCACTGGTTTACTTCTAGATATTCCCTCTTATGGCTTAGTAGCACAATTCTAACCATATCTACTCAGAAGTAAGCACCATTGTGTTCAATGGATCTTACTCCCAGGAAAGTGTCTTTAGGAGTGCAGCCTAGGTTTGGTAAACGATTAAAACTTGAACAACTAGCAGAGATATACTTTGCCTGTAGAACCCTTGCAAGAAATTTGAGATTGCTGTAATGCCTAGCTAAGGCTGCAGACTGTTTTTTCTTAGTTTGGTCCTGTGGCTGAGCACATGAAGCTTTTCCTATCACTTTGTGCCAGGAAAAATCCCCTGGTTAACTTCATCATGACTAGCCCCTGTTGAAAGCAGAGGAGCAGGGATCGGCACAAACTTTGCCAACCCTCCTTACCACAAAGCTAACATTCAGTGAACATGTTTGGTGCAGAATCAGACGAAGCACAATCCAGAGTAACGATGGGGAGTCCTTGCTCCGGTGTAAGAAAATTTGCTCTGGATTGCAATATGAATTTCCCATAGGTTTACACTTGGTGCTGCAGTAGCTACGGGTACACGTAATATCTCTTACGTGCTCCTGTAGTTACTCTGGATTGTAGGGTTATAAGTGGAGCAGGCCTAATATGCAGTCTGTTTTCATTTCTAACACCCCGCATAGTCAATATATGGGTCAGTGCATGCCTTTAGGTATATGATTGTACCAGCAGAGTTATAAATTGATTATTCATAATTTGCATTCGTCATGCAGACTGTGTACAGTGTGTACACGACTGAAAGTGAACACCAGTGTATAGATCAGTACAGTTCACTTCAACTGTGTTTTATTTTGACAGGTCAGTTCCCCTGCCCTGTCAGTGTTAAAATGAATGCAACTACAGTCATTCACATAAAATGTGCATGCGGAGACAAGTGTAGTTGCATACAAATCTAATGGGTGCATTCAGTTCTGACTTGCAAAGTCATGAGACTGGAGCAGGTTTGAGAGCATTTTGTGAGGCTCTTTAAAAAGGGCCCTAATAAGACCATAAGGCCCTAATTAAAATGAAGCGTGACTTCGCTCCCCGGCTACTGTTTTCCTGGCTGGGGGTCCATAGTGAGTGTTTGACAGGTGATTTCCACCAGGACCTGCCTTTTCAAAACCCTACCCTAAACCACCACAGTACAAGGCAGTCAGTTGGCAGATATGCTACAAACTTGTTTTAATGAAGAAGAGTCCTCTCTTCATAAAGAAGACGAGATGGGGTGGAAAGATGCAAAATTAAGCCACATGAACCTTGATATTATTTGTATCGGTATTCCCTTCAGTGTCTGCCTTCGCACCCTTACAGATCCATTACCTTTTAGTTGAAATCGTCAAAAGATTTAGCACCATTGTGGAGAAGGCCCTGCTCTTTGTGCCATGCCTCCGAAGAGAAAAGTCCTTTGGGCTAGACCTGAGTTGACGACTGAAGTGTTTGGGGAGGTGTATACGGGGAAATCCGAGTCCTCTGTCCTCTCTTGGTTTTTTTCTCTTGACTCTTGTCAATTTAGGTTCTCTGTTTCCTGTATCTTGTAAACATCCGTTGAATCAAATCATTCTTTTTTGGCTAGGGATTGAATTCTCCTTTCCACATCCCAGCTGCATGTCAGCCTAAACACATCATCGTTCAAAGAACCTCATGCCAGATAGGACAGATAGTTTGGAAAAATAAGGGGCAGGCTATTCATGCTACAAGTGTGTGTGGAGTGGGACAGGGACAGGCTGTCCAACTGGGTGTGTGGAGGGGACGACAGACGGACGGATGACAAATTTCAATATTGTTTAATGGTCACAAGCTTTATTCAGGAGATTGCAGCCCAAATAGGCTGACTGATTGATTGGCTTAAGGTCACCCAAGAAGCTTCATGGCCAAAGAGAAATTTGAACCTGGATCTTCGAGATCTAGTCCAGACCTTTCAGTCTAACCACTATGACTCTCCTAAACTTTCTCTCAAGTACCACCTCAACATCATCGCCAGTTTGCTTCTAAGTTGGGATGTTTGATGTGAAACAACACCAGTAAGAGGCTGAGGATGGAAGAGAGCTTTTTTGAACTCAGAAAGGCATGCTTTGGCTCTCTGCCCACCAAGCTGAGTCTATCACTGCTGTTTGTTGTGTTGTTTTCCTGATTTGGTGGTGAGTGCCAGGTACTTAAGAGGGACACTGGCTCAGGCTACAGGTCCATCAAGTCCAGCTTTTTGTATCATAGTGGCCCACCAAATGCTTGAGGGACCATCACTCCAACATCTCTCACCTGATCTCAAACAGCTCAGAATGATATGTATAAAGTATAAATAGCCTGTGTATAGAGTTTTGATTATTTGTCCCAATGTGCATAACTTTACTTATATTGAAGTGCATCTGTTATTTTGTTGCTTATTCTCCTAGTTTGGGAAGATCTCTTCTGGAGCTCTTCACAATCTCTCTGGTCTTTACCACTTGGAAAATTTTGGTGTCATTTGCAAACTTGGCCACCTTGTTGCTTATCCCTATTTCCAGGGCACGCGCGCGCACACACACACACACACACAAGAAGACCTGCCCTCTAATTTCCTGACTGTGGTCCTCAGCAGCCTTTGATGTGTCCAAAGTCTTGTGAAAGCTGATCAGTCTTCAATGTTAAGTATAGGGCCGAAACACGTTGCACCCCTTTTCACCCCATTAAGGGTTAAATTTCTCAACATCGGTTCTTGGTGGGTGTTCTTGTCACAGAAGGAACACCTTCCCCAAATTTAATGCTTCTAGGCTTGATGGTTTTGGCTGGGCATTGATGAGTCAGTCAGTGAATCGGTCAGTGACTTGGCATTTCACAAATTTACCTTTAGGTTGACTGGCCAATTAGTGCTCAGGTATTCAGGGATCCCTGAGTACCACCAGACACCACCTCAAGTATCACTGGTGGTACCCATATCACCGGTTGAGAAACACTGGTCTATATCCCAACAGTTCAGTCCATGCATGTGGTGTTCAGTGCAGTTTATTCCCAATTGAGGTTTACAATCTCATGCACACTTTTGTGGGAGCAACCCATAGACAATGTCACCAGTCATCCTTTTAAGCTGACCTGCTTAGGATTGAGTGCAAACATTGCAATACCCAAAAGCAGATCCCATTGGAGTGAATGAGTTTTACTTCTGCGCAGACAAGGCTATGAATGCCCTGGTAGGTCACTGGAAGACCAGTTTGCACCTGAGACAGGAGTTGTCTCTTTCAACCTTACTCCCAGGGAAGTGTGGCTAGGGTTATACTCTGAGATCCCAAGCCTATGCATGTGTACTCAGAAGCAAGTCCCATCACATTCAATGGACTTACTCCCAGGGAAGTGTGGCTAGGGTTATACTCTGAGATCCCAAGCCTATGCATGTGTACTCAGAAGCAGGTCCCATCACATTCAATGGACTTACTCCCAGGGAAGTGTGGCTAGGGTTATACTCTGAGATCCCAAGCCTATGCATGTGTACTCAGAAGCAAGTCCCATCACATTCAATGGACTTACTCCCAGGGAAGTGTGGCTAGGGTTATACTCTGAGATCCCAAGCCTATGCATGTGTACTCAGAAGCAAGTCCCATCACATTCAATGGACTTACTCCCAGGGAAGTGTGGCTAGGGTTATACTCTGAGATCCCAAGCCTATGCATGTGTACTCAGAAGCAAGTCCCATCACATTCAATGGACTTACTCCCAGGGAAGTGTGGCTAGGGTTATACTCTGAGATCCCAAGCCTATGCATGTGTACTCAGAAGCAAGTCCCATCACATTCAATGGACTTACTCCTAGGGATGTGAGGATAGGGTTGTAGCCCCAGTTCTGCCAGTCCTGCACTACTTGGGGTCTCTTGTCCCACCTAGTCCAGGCTGACCATATGTGATAGCTGCAGATGAGGACAAAATATAGGACATCCAAGAAAAATGTAGGACACGACAAAATAAAAGCTAAAAACACTCATATATGAGCCATAAATGGCTACATACATACTGTATATATTGCTTTTATGTGCTTAATTTAAACATTATTGCTTATAATTAAATTCGAAACCATTATTAATGAGCAAAAGGATCCACACTGTCAAAGAAGGAGGACAATGAAGATGTTTTTTCCAGAGCCAAGGCTGAGAAGGGGGGTGTCCTGGAAAAAGAGGGGCGAAGGCGATCTGGGCATCCCTGCTGCATCCCCTTTGCCATAAATGGTCACCCGCGGTGGCAGCGGAGGCAGCGGCGGGAGGGCTGGGGTTGGGGCTGGGCTGGGCTGGGGTTGGGGCTGGGGCTGCGCTCCGGGAAGGCGCGTCACTGGGGCGGGGGCGCCCAGCAGCCAGCCCCGGAGAGGGACCGGCCCGCGCCCTCCTGCCTGCCCGGGATGGACGATCTGGGTAAGGACTGCCGCGGGGACCCGATCCCTCCTTCCCCCAGCCCAGCCCATGCCCTCTCCCCCAAAGCACCCAGGTCGCAACCCCTCTACGTTGACCTGAGAGTGAGACTAGAATGAGACTTACTTCTGAGTAGACAGATAGAGGATCAGGCTCCATCATGCAATCTATCCACGTTTTTCTCGGAGTAAGCTCTATTGGCTATAATGGGACTTACTTCTGAGTAGACAGGGAGAGGATTGACTCTTTGAAATGCTGTACATGCTTACTTGGGAGTAAGTTATATTGGCTATAATGGGGTTTACTTCTGAGTAGGCAGGCAGAGGATCACAGGCTCCATCCTGCAATCTATCCACGTTTTTCTGAGTGTAAGCTGTATTGGCTATAATGGGACTTATTTCTGAGTAGGCAGGCAAAGGATTTGCTCTCTGAAATCCTATGCATGCTTACCTGAGAGTAAGTTCTATTGGCTATAATGGGGTTTACTTCTGAGTAGGCAGGCAGAGGATCAGGCTCCATCCTGCAATCTATCTACGCTTATCTGGGAGTAAGCGCTATTGACTCTAATTGGACTTACTTCTGAGTAGACAGGCATAGGATTGGGTTTTCAGTCTGAAATCTTATACATACTTACCTGGGAGTAAGCACTGTTGACTACAATGGGACTGACTTCTGGGTAGACAGGCATAGGATTGGGGTCTGAGTCTTGCAGGACAGCCCCAAAGGGAAGGAGAGGGAAGGTACTCAGTTCTTGCAAATGAGGGTCCCTGCAAAACTTAGTGCTTTGCCCCCCTCTAGCTACGCCACTGCCTCCAGGCGCTCCTCCTGGGGTTCCCAGTCCTTCTCCTTCTCTCACCCCGGGACCCACACAGACACCCTAGGAGTCCTGATGTGTAGGCATGCGAGATACACGTGTTTGCAGGCACGTGGGAATGCATGCAACCTCAATTTCAGCTTTTTCGATAGAGTGACAGCCCAATCCTATGCATGTCTACTCAGAAGTATGTCCCTTTATAGACAGTAGATCTTACTCCCAGGTAAGTGTTGGGATAGCATTGCAGTCCTAATCTTTTCTAGATGAACACCAGAAGAAGAGGAAGGTGTGAAATGGGTCTTTATTGTGGCTCTCTCACAGTCCACTCCTATGCATGTCTACTCAGAAGTAAGTTCCTTATAGTCAGTGAGGCTTACTCTCAGATAAGTGTGGATAAAATTGCAACCCAAATCCCTCCTAGGTGTAGAACTGAAAGAAGAACTGGGTTCTCTTGTGGCTGTCTTACAGCCCAATCCTATGTGTCTCTACTCAGAAGTAAGTCCCATTGAATTCAGTGGGGCTGACTCTTAGGAAAGCAAGCATTAGATTGCAGCCTTTCTCAGACCTGTCCTTTGTGAGACTAGCAATCTGGTCCTCCTCATCCTCCTCAGTGGCATAGCTAGAGGGGGTCAGCCCTGGAGGAAACCTCACTGCAGCATGCAGAGCCATTCCAGGTTGGGGGAGCAAAAGGGAGCCAAACCCTTGCACCCCCCAAGTCTGATTGCTACACCCCCATCTAGCTATGCCACCAGGCCCCTGTGGTCTGCCATCCAGCTCATAGCAGCTTTTCTCTGCTTCTTTCCTCCTCTGCCCCTCCCTGTCTCCCTCTCCTTGCTTCTAGCTGGCAGGGTGGGGGTTTGGTTGGAAGAAGAGGGTGCTGTTTCCTCCGCCCTTCCCATCCGGAGAAGGAATGTATTTCTCAGCGTATTCCTGTGGCTTGCGGAATAGCTGGAGGGAGGCTCTGCGCCAGGGCAGGACAAGGGTGCTTTGCTGGGCACCCTCCTCCTAGGCCAGGCAGCAGAACACAAAGGGTTCTTCCCAGGACATGCAAAGGTAGGGCTGCCATAATTCTCATCCGCAAGGACTCTCTGTTCCATTTGCCAGTATGTGAACACAGTCCCCCAAAATCCGGACTGTCCCTGTTTTTTGGGACATATGGCAACCTTATGCCAAGGCGAAAGGAATTCTTGGAAGACAACCCAGGTGTCCGAGATCCTCGGCATCCTTCTTTCTCCTGCACCCCAAATCTTTAAGAGGTCTGGTTTCAGAACTTCTTGATGGCTGCACCCCATCCTATGAATCTCCAGTCTCCCGGCCATACTGGAAAGGGGGAGCACACGGTGTGGAAGGAAGCAGGCATTTGAGCAGGGCCAGAACCCCACCTTCAAGGGAAGCCAGGAGTTCTGCTGGCTGAGGCTCAGGTTAGGATTCAGGAGTGTTCAAACCCTGGCCCAGGGGCTGGATGCGGCCCTCCGTGAGCCTCAATGCAGCCTGTGACAAGACCTCGCCATCTGCCTCCACCATCTGACCCTACTGACCCTCAGGAAGCCTTGTAATCTTCCAGATTGGTCTCTAATACACTCTTGTATGTAAATCTATTTAAATTTGAAATGTAAATCATCCCCCCCATGATGTGGCATTCCTGGTTTGGGCACCCCTGGTTTAGGCCAGGCTTGATGGTTACTGGTTTCTCCCCAGCAGGATGATCTGGCCAGGCCAACACCTGATGGGCTCCTGAGACCTCACCCCAGAGGTCTCACCCCACATTCCCGGAACACCTATTTCTCAGCCATACTTCTCCGGATTGTTGTATGGCTTGAAGTTGAGTGAGGAAGACAAACTGTTTTCTTCTACCCTAATCTCCTGAAAGTAGTAGACAGGATAGGAATGTGTTAAGTCCACACTGATAACTAATTGAAGCAATTGGGACATTCAAGACCATATCAGGATGAATTGTGTCACAAGGTGAGGTCTTTGTGTGTATGTGTGTGTGTGTGAGAGAGAGAGAGAGAGGGGGGGGGAGGGAGAGAAAGAATATCAGGGTGATCAGACGTCATAACAGCAAAAAAAGGACAAGATCTTCCCCAAAATGAAGAACACCCAAGAAAAAACATGACAAAATAAAAACTAAAACCACTAATATATATTGTGTTCATGTGATCAATTTAAACACTGATTGCAACCCTAACCATGTCTACTCAAAAGTGAGCCCCATTATGTTAAATGAATCTGACTCCCAGGAAAGTGTTTTAGGATTCCAGCATATATTACTTATTAAATTCAAAACTATTCCATATAATTTATTCCATGTGATTTATTAATTATCTGAAAGCTACGTGCTGCCTGCTGATCAAGAAAAGTAGGATAAGGCAGATTTTTTTTTCCCAGGACGCAAGGCTAAAAAAGAGGATATGTCCTGGAAAAAGAGGACACAGGTTTAAAATAAAAGGACACATCCAAGAAAAAGAGGACATATGGTCCCCCTTTTGTGTGTGTGTGTGTGTGAGAGAGAGAGAGAGAGAAAAAAAAATTGGATGTTTTCAGTGTCAAGAACCAATATTTAGTGTGTTGGACTTTGAATTAATGTTTAGCACGTGGCTGAAATCCTGTGTGACCTTTTTGATTCAGCGAAGGATCTGGTGTTGGGGTGAAGTGGCAATGCACGGAGGGAGGCGACGCATGGGGTGAGGCTATGCCTGCATGTCAGTTCCCCCACCCCATGTCTCTTATCCTCCCTTCTTGTATGTTACATTCCTGGCTCTCTCCCTCTGTGGTTTCCTTCCCAGGCTTAGACACATTTCTACCCTGTGACATCAGCCAAAAGGGGGGGCAGAAGAGAGAAAGCTCCTTTTTCAGTTTTCTCCATTTCCCTCTCTCCTCTGCCTGCACATCCCAGCAAACAACTGTCAACAACTGTAAAATACTGTATTCTCTCATTATTCTCTCCAGACCCCCCTCTTCTTTTTTGGCCTGAAATAACCTCGGGAAGGGAGGCTTGATCCAAAAGGGTGAGCAGCCTTCTAAGGGAGATCTGCTGGAGCGGGCTGGAGTCAGGATTTGCTTGACCTGATAGCAGAACTGATAAACTTATCAAGTTATTTTCCACAATTTTAATTATTCTATCCTTCCTCCAAGGGGCTCAGTGTGGTGTCATCGTGCCCTACTTTTGTCCTCACAACAACCCTGTGAGTTAGGCTTCTTTGAGAGAGTGTGACTGGCCTGGGTAATGCAGGAAGTTTCATGGATGATCTGGGATTTGAACCTGAATCATCCAGGTCCGAGTCCAACCCAGAACATACATACGTACATACATGCCTATCTATCTATCTATCTATCTATCTATCTATCTATCTATCTATCTATCTATCTATCTATCTATCTATCTATCTAATCTAATCTAATCTAATCTAATCTAATCTAATCAATACTAAGGAAGCTTACAAAACTTTTATCCTTTTGTCCTCACAACAACCCTGTGAGGTAGGTGGGGCTGAGTGTGAGTGCCTCAGGAAGCTTACTTACTCAGGAGTGCCTGAGTGTGAGGTCACTCAGGAAGCTTACTTGCCAAGGAGGGATTTGAACCGGGATCTTCCATGTCTCAACTCAGCTCCCTAACCACTTGGGTACAAAAATATGTTTGTGTCCCCCTCCAAATTAACATGACAGTGTATATGGAGTTGGGATATTAGAAGAGGGGGATCTATTACAAAAGATCAGCCACTGATCTGGGAAATCAATAGAGTCCCTTTGAAGGAAGGAGTTGAAACTTACTTCAAGGATAGATAAAGGAAGGACAAGGTTGATCAGTCCTCTAGAGGGCCTTTTCCTTCATATGGACATTGATGGCCCTATGAAACGTGTGGCTTGGGAGGGATCCATTATAATTAGAACTGTGTGGTCAAAACTGAATAATGCATTGAATGCCAGCTTGGAAAGATCAGGAATCCATTGCTTGCCTGAAGAGCTGATGCTGGTGTGAGAAATGTGTGCTGTGTCTATATCTGAACATAGTGATATAGGAACGTTTTAATTTGGCTTGTGAGCGTGAGCTGCTTTGGGACTGCTGGGTGTCTCCTGCTAGAACAAAGTATGTTGCTGTTGTAAGTTCAGTTGCTACTAACATTTATTCTGTAAAGTAAACAGTGTGTACTCGAGCCGGCACGGTCGCAGAAGCAGCGCAGCTTCTGCCCTAGATAGTTTACAAGCTGAATAAGATGGCCTGGACATATAGGGTGGATGGGACAGCAAGAGGCTGCTATGGTTATTTGGGAAGCATTAATGCATTCTGCGCATGGCCAGGTGGGTGACTGCATGCGTCTCTTTCATATGCATTGCTTCATGTGGACTGCAATGTTGTTTTATTCTTTTGTTGCTGTTGAGCAAATAATTCCACTTTTATTTGTTGCAAGATTTTAAGGTGCTGGAGTGGGATCCTTAGAATACCTTTGGGCGCAATCCTGAGTAATTACGGGGAGTCCTTGCTCCGGTGTAAGAACAATTTGCTCTGGATTGCAATATGAATTTCCCATAGGTTTTCACTGGGTGGTGCAGTAACTACGGGTGCACGTAAAGTCTCTTACGTGCTCCCGTAGTTACTCTGGATTGTAGGGTTAGTTATTTTTTAGAAGGCCTTTGCTTTATTGTGGTGGACTTGTAAGGTTTGCTAAGGAACACTTATAATAACCCTCTAAGATACATAGTTTTCGGGTCTTTCAAAAGTGCGAGGCAAATTGCTTTACTATTGTGGGGCTGCAGGGGGTCTTTGGGAACAATGTTAGAGGTTTGTTTTTATGGACTGTCCTGAGATCTTGGGAAAAGCTGGATGAGGTCAGAAAGATCAACGGCTTGGTTGTCGCAGATGCATTTAGAGAACTCAAAAAGGCCTCTTTGGAACGTGCTCTGGGTGGCGAAAAAGGGGGCTCTTACAAAAGGATGATTGTGTGCAGCACACGTTTGCCCGCAGCTGAAATGGAAAGTGTGAGGCTCTGCGGGCAAAGACCAAGGGGGACCCAAGGCTAATGATCTTGTATGGGCTGTGCAGGAAAGTTAACTCTGAGGCCAAATTTCCTGGGCTTAACACAAGAATTTGTTTCAAACGCTATGGCTTTGAGCCTGTGAAGTCATGATAACCTCTGAGCATGGGCAGAATGCCTTCACCTCGAATGCATCACTGTGAATATAACCAGGGCTTGAAGTGCATGCTGACTCCAATGAGCACGAATAATGTGATAAGGCTGCCTCTTTTCCAGATTATCTCTTGTCCATCTGTCCTTCTTCCCTCTGTGCAATGGCTTGTTCTATCTCCTTTCTACAGGTAGCTCTGCTGACGCCCCTCCTTTCTCACTTGGTCCCCGTATTGTCATATTTGGTATGTACCCTCTGCTGGCTCTTGTCTGTCCCCTTCCCTGCTTTTTAATGATAAATGCAGAATAATCCTCTAAAGCCCTTATTAGTGCAGAGGCCATGGAATGCATGAGTTTAAAGGCTCCTTAGCAGACGCTGTCAACGGAGAGGGGCACCGAATCGAGCCTGGATGTTTGAGTTCTCTAAGATAAGAGTGAATTTGGTGATAAGACTAACTAGGGATTTTGACGGTGTGTAGATTTTTGACATTTTTGCACTGGAGGTAAGGAGGCAAAGGATCATCATCCCTGCGGTCCGCTCATATTTTTAATGGGACACAAAAGCAGAGAGTTGGGTTCAGGAGGATTTTTTTGGAATCTGATACATGTTGCTTCAGGGTAGGGCTCAAGGCTTCCCTTTAGTGATGTGTTCACTTAAGCTGCCTGGACAGAGGCACCTGGACAGTATCTGTATCAGTAAGCATCTGGACAGTAAGCACCTGTATCTATTCTTTTTTAAACTCTGAAGAAGAATGGCTTATTGATACCTGATTGAGAAGAATCTGATTGACACTTGATTTTGTCTCAGGTTTGTGATGCAGTGTCTACTCCTTGCATTTTCACTGAAGTTTGCAGGGATTTTGAATTTTTGCAGTGCTCAATTCATAAGGGGTTACATGCAGAGTCATGATTGGATATAGACTACCTAAGAAAATGTTGCCATCTCTTTGTGCAGGTATCCATGTCATTACCTTTTGAATTGCTTTGCCTTTGAAGAAAATCCTTCAGTAGCAGCAGGTTCCTCCTCTCTAGAGAAAAGGAGGGTTGGGGTGGAGGAGAATGTCTCCTGGGTTCCACTTGGGTTTGGATGATGTCAGATTAGACATGGTGGGAGCTCCACCACCAGATTTGAATTCCTTTTCAATGTGAAAAACAAGATTAGTTTGCAAAGTGGCAGATGACAAGTCAAGTACCAGTTTGCTTAGAAGCTTAGAAGGGGCGGCAGGCCTGGAATGATAGCAGCCTTGCGGCCTCCATGCCTGCCCCCTAACATGGTAAAGCACATCATGCTACTGAATAATCTGAGTTATATCACTGTCCCCAGATATTACCAGTCGGTCTCTCAAAAGTTCAGTCTTCAGATGTCTCTTGGTTGGGATGAGAGATGTAGAACAAGGGATCGGCTCTTGCGTATAAAGCCATGAATTTATAGCCGTGTGCCATGGTTGTGTAAAGGAGATGGGTGAGAAAATGGATCCATTGTGTGCAATGGTGGTAGGTGCATGCTTTCACTTTTGTGGACAGTCCCTTGCAAGCAGGGAGCTCCATGGCTTCTCTTCTGATGGGGACAGCATCATTGCTAGGGATGGTGTTTCTGTCCTCTGTCCCTTGTCTTTCAAGCCTCCACCCGCAGTTTCTTCCATTCTCAGTCCATCTTGTTTCTTCCACACCAGATGCTCTCCTGGCTGATCTGGAGACAACCACCTCCCATATTGCCAAGCGGCCGGTTCTGCTCACAGACTCTGGAGGAACCCACCCTAACGGACTGAACCAAGAGAGGACCCCAGACCCCAAGCCACCTCCTCCTCCTTACAACCCTCAACAGCAGGTAGGTGGGTGAAAGTGGCTGATGGCCGCCCCCTACCCAGGCAGCAGTCCCAATATTTTGCTCACAATATTTTGCTGCCTGTTTCCAGGCCATGCCTTGGCACTGTGAGTTCTACTCAGCCCAGGAGGTTCTTGCAATCTTGGATCTGTCTGTCTCTCCAACAGAGTGAGATCTGCTTATCTGTCCAGCCGTGCCTACTACCTCCATCTCACTTTTCTCCCCCTCAGGTTGGGACCACAGCCATGCCTGCAGACCCACTTCAGGGACCCACCCTGCAGGGTGGAACCGACAAGGAACACCTATACAGGTAAATCATGAGTGTTTTTTTTGGGGGGGGGGTCTGGGTGTCCTCAGGTACATGTGGCATATCATTCCTTCTGGGTGCAATCCTAACTTAGGCAGGAACGACTCATTGGGGTCTTCTCAACCCTGTGGTGATGTTGGGAGGCAAGCACATGTCTGTGCACTGGCCTAACCACTGGATGTCACTTCTGTGACATCCCCAGGCCAGCACTGGGGTTTATGCTGTCCAAACTGGGGATTAGGATTGCAGCCTCCATCCATATCCTTAACCATCACCCTAAATTCAAGAGAAGCAACAAATGCTAAAGGAATATAGAATAGAAAGTGAATAGAGAGTGAAACCAGTTGAGGAGAGGAAAGATGAGTGTGTTGAGATGGGCAGGAGGCTGACGGGGAAAAATACCTGTAAGAAGAAGAAGACTCCTTTATTAAGGGGACAAAAGGATTCCTCCTAATCTGGACAGAAAGGTACTATTATACTCTAGGGCAGTGATTTTCAACCAGTGTGCCATGGATAGTCCTCAGTTGTGTCGCAGGAATTTGGAGATTGACATCCATTAATAGGAAAATTGGGGGATTGAATAGTCTGGTGTGTCTTGTCGATGGTAAAAACAACTGATGGTGTCCCTTGACAATTTCAGTGCCTTGTTAAGTGTTTGTTGAGATGAAAAAGGTTGAAAATTACTGCGCTAGGTGTTCCTTTCGTATTTGCGTTAGGGGGAATTTGAGTGAATGGTGTTTCTCCCACCAATATGGTGTTTTGATAGAAGAAGTCGTCAGTGCCAGAGTTCTCCACCTTTGTGCAAAGAAGGAAGACTTCCCAAGTAGAACTTGGCATCTCAAGAGAAACTAGATTCCATAACTCTTTTAACCTGGCCTCATTTGGAAGGTCAAGTACCAGAAAGATGGAAAAGGGCAAGGGTGCTTGAGGCAGGGTGACCATATGACTGGAAATGTCCGGATTTGTCCTCTTTTTTAGCCTATGAGTTCCATGGGAAAGTGAAAGTGCCTAATATCATGGCTTTACTTGTGAGTAGGCAAACATGCCATTGACCGCCGGAAAGGCACGGCTGAGAGGAATCCAAGACCTTGTCCGCCTTTTGAGGTTTGGGCATCTGGTCACCCTGGCTTGGGGGGCGGGGGGAGAAAGATGCTTGTGAGGAGTTTGGTCTCCTTGGGAGCTGTGCCCAGCTTCACTGGCCTCCTTCCAGAGCATCCATTAAGCAGAGGCATCCTATAAATAGCTGCCACCCCTCTTGGCTCCTTTCCCATCTTCCCTGGAGTGGCCAAATGCCGCAGCCATCTCGTTGGGGAGTGGTGTGAGCATCAGTCATCCACCCCCCCCCCCACATACACACAACTGTTCCGATTTTGGTGCTGTTGCCCTGCATCCCTCTATTATACTCATCTCTCTCATCCATCTGTGTTGTCAGCACTGTCTGCAAGCCTCGTTCACCCAAACCCAAGGAAGGAGCCCCGCCACCCTTCTCCTCCTCCAGCGGGGTGCTGGGAGCTGGACTCTGTGAGCTGGACCGCCTCCTGCAGGAACTTAATGCCACCCAGTTCAACATCACAGGTACAGGGATGGGAAAGAGGATGGGGCAGTGCTTGCGAAGAGACATCAAGGCTCAAACCTGATAAACAGAAGCAATGGTTTCTTCTTACACCTGAAATCTGCATATAGAATTCCTTGCCACAAGACGCAGAGATAACCACTAGTTTAGATCATTGTTTAATAATTAGATACATTCATGGACTGTAGCTCCATTGAACCAGTGGCATAGCTAAGGGGATGCAGAGGGCGCAGTTGCACTGAGTAGCAAGCTTTACTGGGGGGGCAACAAGTTGAGCTTGACACTAGTGGATAAAATTGCAAAAAACGGGGTATGTATGAATGATAATACCATCATGTTACATAGAATCATAGAATCATAGAGTTGGAAGGGACCTAGTAGGTCATCTAGTCCAACCCCCTGCCTGCAGCAGGAAATCCCCCTAGAGCATCCCCGACAGGTGCTCGTCGAGCCTCTGCTTGAAGATCCCTAGTAAGGGAGAGTCCACCACCTCCCTTGGCAATCTGTTCCACTGCCGAACCGCCCGAACTGTCAGGAATTTTTTCCAGATATCCAACCGGAATCTCCTCTCTTGCAGTTTGTACCCATTGGTTTTGGTTCTGCTTTCAGAAGCAGCTATGAACAAATGAGCCCCTTCCTCCCTATGACAGCCCTTCAGGGATCTGAAGAGGGCAATCATGTCTCCTCTCAGTCTCCTCTTCTCCAGGCTGAACATCCCAAGTTCCAACCTCTCCTCGTAGGGCTTCCCTTCCATCCCACTGATCATTCTTGTCGCTCTCCTCTGGACTTGCTCCAGTTTGGCTGCATCTTTCTTCAAGTGAGGTGCCCAGAACTGAACACAGTACTCAAGGTGAGGTCTCACCAATGCTGAATAAAGAAGAACTAGAACTTCTCGTGACTTGGAAGCTACAGTCCTCTTAATGCAGCCTAAAATGGCATTTGCCTTCTTTGCAGACACATCACACTGCTGACTCATGTTCAGCTTGTGATCCACAGCGACTCCAAGATCCCGCTCATATGTTGTGCTGCCAAGCCAAGTATCCCCCATTTTATACCTATGTTTTTGGTTTTTATTGCCTAAGTGCAGAACCTTGCACTTCTCCCTATTGAAATTCATTCTATTTGTTACAGCCCAGTATTCTAGTTTATCCAGATCCTCCTGGAGGTTTCTCCTGTCTTCTGTTGTGTTTGCTGCTCCTCCCAGCTTGGTGTCATCTGCAAATTTGATCAGGCTCCCCCGTATTTTTCCTCCAAGTCATTAATGAAAATGTTAAAGAGAACCGGGCCCAAGACAGAGCCTTGGGGTACCCCACTTGAAACCGACCTCCAGGTTGACACAGAACCATTTACTAAAACCCTTTGAGTGCGGCCATCAAGCCAGTTGCGGATCCACCTAACGATTGCCCCATCTAGCCCATATTTTTCCAACTTCCCAATTAAAATGTCATGTGGGACCTTGTCAAATGCTTTGCTGAAGTCAAGATAAATGACATCCACAGTATTGCCATGTCCAGTAAGCTCGTAACCCGATCAAAAAAGGAGATCAGATTTGTCTGGCAAGATTTATTCTTGGTAAATCCATGCTGGGTTGTTTTGATCACTGAGTACTTGTCTAGATGTGCACAAATTGTGTGTTTTATGATTTGCTCTAATATCTTGCCCGGGATTGAAGTCAAACTGACTGGTCTATAATTTCCCGGGTCTTCTTTTTTCCCCTTCTTAAAGATTGGGACCACATTTGCCCTCTTCCAGTCCAGTGGCACTTCTCCACTCCTCAAGGATTTCTCAAAGATGATTGACGGAGGCTCTGTCATATTGACATATCGTTGGAAAAGTAATTTAATGTAGAAATGCAATGAAATAAACTACATTGGAATATCTATATTATATCAGAGGTTATAGCCAATTAACAAAAGCCTATGGAACAAAAAGTGGATTTTTTAAACTCAAAACTTTCTCATGGTAATGATTGCTCTGAGAACCAATGTGTTGTAATTCTGATACTGTATGGAACTAATAAGGTGTTAATATAAATCAGCTTTCATTTCCATATACATATATCATGCTAACTGGGTATACAGGCAGAAGTGATGCTATTCTTATATTTTGCAGGGAAAGAATAACCATTCCTCTTTGCCACAGAGCAGTTTCCCTAACCAATAAGGAACACAATTTTCTTTTTTTTCCTATTTAAATTTGATTTTGTTGTTGCAGTAGAGGGCAGGGGGAACAAAATCTTCTTCAGCTCCATACAGCAAATAGCTGCTTTAGCTATGCCACTTGCTGAGCAAATGGGTGGTGAACTTCTGAGGAGGAGGAGGCAGGTTTTTCCCCAATTTTCTCTTTAAAAATACATGGGAATGACATCTCTTCTGGTTGTGGCATCACTTCTGGGGCAACATTTTGAGCTTTGCATCGGGCTATATGATCATTAGCTAAGCCACTGCATTGAACTGTTAGTAAGAAACCCTCTCTCAGTGGGTTCTGCGTCTCTGCTGATGAAGCCCTCTTTCCCCTTTGCCAGTTGCCTTTGGACATCCGCCTAGTTTATAAAAAACCATCCAAGATTGTTTAGGTGGCGTCTTGTGTCTTCTGGTGGGAGCAAAAGCAGTTCCAAGGGCAGGAGAAAGGGTTTGTGGTTTTCTGCTGCCTGCGGTGAGACATGTGGTCAACAACTTTATTGTTTCCCCCAGTGCTTAATTTACAAAATTAGATGGTTTTTAATTCAAGCTTTCTTGGAAGTCTTACCCTCTAACTTACCCTTTAAGTCTTACCTCTAGGCACTGATGATGCCGATGAAGCTCCTACTCCTCATAACTGTGAGGAGCTGGAAGAGGGCATTTTTGCCTTGGAAATGGGCTCTGGATACAGAGTAACTGCTCTGCCCTAGGCAATGCTGAACATGCCCTCAACATGCCTCTCCGGAACTGTCGAGGCTGCCCCAGCTAGGGCAGCCCAGATCCATCTGTCTTGGAGCATCCTATGTTGTCTTAGGCTGCCCCAAGCCTTTTCCAGAATAACTGGGGTGGCCCATCTTGCAGTTGGGTCAGCTCAGTGATATAATAGGGTAACCCAAGTGCACTTCTGGATTGTGCCCTCTCTTCAGAATAGATATGCATAAGCTAGTCTCTCAGGAGAGGATGTGGAGGTGCAGACGAAGCTCCTAAATATGCCATATCCTGGCCGGGACTATTTTTTCTGTTTGTTAACAAGACATCACTTACATATCAAGTTAGAATTTATTAGAAATGTTTGCTTGTCTTGCAAAATACCCTCAATCCAAGTTACTGTCAATCCAAGGTTTGACTTTATATAGTTTTCTTTCATTCCTTTCTTTTTCTTCCTTCAGACGAAATAATGTCTCAGTTCCCAACCAGCAAAAGCCCTAGTGGAGACAAGGGCAAAGACAAACCAGAAGATTCTTCAGATGGAGGTTCTCTAACTCGGTAAGCATATGGTTGTCTTGGAGAAGAAGATTAATAACCAACAAAGGGACTTGCCCCAGAGTTAACTGCATTTGGGGGAAGGTTAGATTTTTGTATCAGTAGCTATTTTGATCCCATTGTTCTGGATCATGGGGATATTTCCATCATCTTTCTTAAGCCCCCGTTCCTAAGTGCTCATATCAATTTCTAAGAGATTATGAGGATATAATCATGTCTTCTATGCCCCTAAGTTAATTTTGTTTGGTCACAACCCTGTGATGATAAGTCATTAGTATTCCCTTTTAAGAGATTAGGAGATGGAGGCTGAGAGTGAGAAAGGCTACCTCAGGAGTTAGTGTAGAGGTATGATTTAGGATTGCCAACCCAGCCCTTGGAGATTATCTTTGTGAGACAAGAAGTTGCCCCTTGTGATGTTTTCACTTTTGCCGTTTCTGATTCTGTAATTGCAATTAAAGCAGGTTCTGAACACAGAATCAGTTTCTCCATAACCTGGACTGCCATAGCTGTGATTAGCTGTATCAGAACATAAGAAGAGCCTCCACTGGATAAGGCCAAAGGCCCATTTAGTCCAGTTTCCTGGATAACACAGTGACCCACCAGATGCTTCAAGGAGCACACAAGACACCTGCATCTAGGTGCCCCCTGCATCTGGCATTTTGAGGTTGTCCACGTCCATACACAACCCTCATCGCTTGTAACCCATGATGGTTCTTTCCTCTAGGAATTTGAATCTCTTAGTATGTGTGCGCTCATAAATATTTCTGAGAGTTAAATTGGGAGAGCCACATTCTCTCCCTCCCTCCCTCCACCTGATGGAGTGAATCTTTTTCCAGATTAGCAGCTGCTCCATCTGCAAAGCCATCTGCTACATCTGCCACCATGGAGCTGGACAAGCTCATGGCTTCTCTGTCGGATTTCCGGGTCCAGAGCAATGTGAGTGGGGCACTCGGGAAGCACTGAGTTGAGGGGCAGCAGAGAGGAGAGGGTTCCTTTCAGGGCTATATATGTAAACAGTCACACCTTACAAGTGCAGAAAACTGATTGTGGAATTTAGCACTGTGCCTTCATTTCATTCATTAGATCAGAAGCAGTTTTCTAGTCTTTTGGGACTCTAGTCCACAAGGACTTGTGACTTTGTGCACCAACAAAGCTGTATCTTAACCAGCTTTCACTAGTGCCACCTGTTTTTTCTGCTCATTTTAATAAAAATATTTGGTTACAGTGCTTGGAGTGCATAGTGGGTGGTGATGCAGTGGTGTGCGAGTGTGTGTTTGTGTGTGGGGGGGGGGGAGTCCTGTTGCTAATAATTTGTTTTATAGTCTTCTTGGGAAATGCACCCCAAAAACAATTGGAGTTATCCAAATTATTCTGCTCATTCTGCTGCTATTGATGACATGTATTTCTTGCTCTGTTCCAGAAACAGGTAAGGAAGGGGGTACAGATACCAATAATATGATAATTATGTAATATTGTTCCCTGACATTCTAGCTCCCAGGAACCACTGCTACTGTCTCGCCTCCACCAGCTCCTGCTCGAGTGTCCTCAGCCCAGCTGCCAGTGGTCTCATCTGTCTGCCCAAGTACCCCTGTCGTGCCCCCCCAGACATCACCGGGTCAGCCCAGTGGGAATCTAGATTGCATGCTAGTCATGCTGGAATCAGATCTCAGCCGCCAAGGGATCTCCACCACTGCCAAGGGGCTGTGTGCATCCTGTCAGAAGCCCATTGCGGGGCAGGTGAGCACTGTCTGAGAGAGGGAAAAGCACCAGGGCAATTTAGGAACACTGAGATTCAAGCTGAAATGGAAGGCACTGCTGACATTAGGATTTGTAGGCACACATTCAAGCTAGTGACAAGCAAGTGACATTCAAACCTTTTGTCTGCACAAAAGTATGTATGCTGTATGCTGAAGAATTTTTTGAGATCCCAGGGTAAGGGGACAAGGGCTAAAAGGGTATTATCACTCATGGATAATAAAGATGTACATATGATGAGAAATTCAAATTAGGTGGTCAGGAAAGTATGAAGCATAATCAAAGGGACACCAGTCAAGCCTCCAGTTTTTATTTTTTCAGATGAGTGGGGAGAGTCCCCTCTTACATGTTTCTGCCTGGCCAAAAGAAATTATACTGGGTCATTAGCTGGCATCCCTTCCATTCTTCCCAGTCTCTCCCTCTGCTATTGCAGTCCTGCCTTTCCATGGGAGGACAGGAAGGCATCAATGCCAGTGCAGTACCATATGGGACTTGGTAGGGTTGGGAATGCCTAGGTGAACATCATAGCATGTTGAGTGTGGGACTTGATAGGGTTAGGAATGCCTAGGTGAACATCATAGCATGTTGAGTGACCTTGTGATACCCCTTTGGTAGCCTTGTGAAAACACAGTTTTTTTCTAAGGCAAAAAAGAAATAGGAGTAGATACTAATCCACCCTGTGTCTTTGGGAAAAGGGGGAAGAAGAGACTAGGAAGAGACTGCCAATAGGTTTTGTAAGCCTAGAAAAGGGAATCCAGGAAGAAAAGGGGTGCCTTGACTGCTCTGCCACTCCTAGGTGTCAAATGTATTTCTCCCTTCTCTGACAACTTTGGCCCTTTTTCTCTTTGCGTAGGTGGTAACAGCTCTGGGGAGTACCTGGCATCCCGAGCATTTTGTCTGCACCCACTGCCAGAAGGAGATGGGGGGCAGCAATTTCTTTGAGAAGGATGGGGCCCCTTACTGCGAGAAGGATTATTTCCAGCTCTTTTCTCCCCGCTGTGGTCTCTGCAATGAACCAATCCTGGATGTAAGTTGTCTGAGCCCAGCTGTCTTCCAGACACACTCTGCCATCTTGAGTCTAGCTGAACATTTGAAAGAGTTTGGAATGGAATTTGTGAAATTTGTTGCCTTATATGTTTGCCATGCTATGGAGAATACACACTGGAGGTGCTCTTTGTAGAGTGACAGTGTGGTGTGTGGTTGGATGGGTGGGACGTCATCTTCCCCAGTGGGTGGGTGGGACGTCATCTTCCCCAGTATTTCAGAACATCTGTGGTTCCTCAGAAACACCTGGTCTTTAGGAAGTTGCTTGGCTGTATGTAGATAAAAAGCCAAACTGCTTTTAATGCAATTTATTGTTGAAAATATTAAAAGCAAGCCTTTGCTCTATCATTACCTGACCATCTTTGTCCTTCCTTCCTTACTGAAATGGCACCCACCTGATTCTGATGCTTTTAGGAATAGCAGTGGGATGCCACAGGGCATCACAAGTGGTGTTTGAGGATGAGGTGCTGACTTGCAATATGGCGCAGCATAGCAGTGTTACCTATAGTCAAGGGCAATGTAATGCACTGTTTCAGAAACTGAACTGAAATGGAAATCTTGGCTGAAATGCAATACAGTGCATGGAAATATGACCCAAGAGCAGGCAGTGTGTGAGAATACTGAGGCCCAGTGTGGCAATCAACATTTGAAAATGCAGTTGAAGACAGTGAGATAGTATTCAGATCAGTACAGAAATGCACAGTGTCTGGATATCACTGCTGCACAGGGTCACATAAAAGCAAATGGGCTATAGTGTGCAAAGCTGGAGAGAGCACCACATAGACCAAGTAAATATACGTGGACCGCAGCATCACATCACAGAACATGCAGCACAGACGCATAAAAGTGTCCCTGTGTTGTGGTACAGAGTGTTGCCATATGCGGCAGGTCAGGACTGGGAAATGCTCTAATATCCTGTGCAGTGCATTGTCAGCAGGTTGTGACTTCCTCACATTGTGTTTGTTTTTTTTCTCACACTCATCTGACTCTTTCAGAAAATGGTGACCGCACTGGATAAGAATTGGCACCCAGAACACTTCTGCTGTGTTAAATGTGGGCGGCCCTTTGGGGAGGAAGGTGAGTTTCAACAGCTTAGTAACTGATTCCTGGAACAGTGGGCAGGAAGAAAGACAACACCATGCCTGCACATATGGTCCTATCTACACATGCCCTACTCACTTTAGGGCTGCCATATACCCCCAAAACCAGGACTGTCCGAGTTTGGGGGATTTCATTCACATACTGGCAAGTTTGACAGGGGGTACTGTTCCAGAATTATGGCAACTCTAACACATGCCCACCTACACAAACTGATAGTCTGCATGTTAAATAATGTAATATTCAGGTTGATCATACTGAATAGAGGACTGAGTACCTTTTCCCTTAACCATTGCATAGAAAAGGGAATTTAGGCAGGTGCTGTTTTTTAAATGCTGAGGTTCTGTGTTGAGCTAAACTTGTCCTCCATTCTGTATGGATACCCTGGTAATATTGCTTATGCAGTAAAATCTTGGATTGAGAGCATTTTGCAAGACAAGCAAACATTTCTAATAAATTTTGTCATGCAATACAAGCAATGTCTTGCAATACAAGTGAAAAAATAGTCCCACTGGGATATGGCCAGTTCTGGTGCTCCACTGCAATTACTCAGCCTCTCCTGAAAGACCATCCTATGCATGTCTACTCTGAAGCCTATAGCAGTTAATGGGACTCACTGCTAGGTAAGGGGGACAATGGAAATGAGCCTGAGAGACCTGGAGTACAATCCTAACCATACTACTCAAAAGTAAGCCCCATTGTGTTCAATGGGTCTTACTCCTGGGACACTGTCTTGAGGATTGCAGCCCTAGCCTCCCATGTCTTCTCTAAGTTAGTCCTATTATAATGGGGTGTAAGGGGGCAATGGAAAGGAGCCTGAGAGACCTCGCCTTGCATGTCTCCTCGAAAGTAATTCTGATTACAATCAGTGGGACTCACTCGTGTGTAAGATTGCAGCCTGAGAGAGTCTAAGTGCAGGTTTAATTTTTCTTTTTTATATTTTGTATTTTCTTTATTATTTTGCATTATAGTACACTATTGTAATCATTATTCTATGAATATTTTTGGAATTGTCTGTCGATTTATTTTTTATGGGAAAAATTACTTTGATATGCAAGCATTTGGATTACAAGCATGCTTCTAGAACGAATTATGCTCGTAAACCAATGTACCACTATATGTGAGTGGAGCATGCTGTGGTGGCTAAAATCTCCTACAGGGCGCCAGGAGACCTGTGTTCAAAACCTATGTGGCTGTGAAGCTGACTGGCTTCTCAGGCTTGTGTGAGGTGAAAAATGGGTGCACCTCTGCACTTCCTAAAACTCCTTGGAGTAAGGGAAAGTTTTAAATGTTATAAGTACTGCTTGTGTTTCTCATAGGGCACAATCCAGAGTAACTACTGGGAGTCCTTGCTCCGACGTAAGAACAATTTACTCTGGGTTGCAATATGAATTTCCCATAGTTTTTCACTAGGTGGTGCTGTAACTACGTTGACGTAAATGTCTCTTACGTGCTCCGGTAGTTACTCTGGATTGTACGGATAGTGACAAAACATCACGTTTATGAGAATAAATAACTCTTCAGTTTTGTTGTAGTCCCTTCTGATCTATACCCTCCCTTGTGGTTCAGCAAGTCTGACAAACCCTTTGTGTGCTTTGGCTTCTTCATGTCTCAGATTAGATGGTCTATGCAGTACTTGGAAGGGACTGTGCTACTTCAGAAACCCCAAATGTCATGGTTGCTCCTTCTTGTGGTTACTTAGGACCAATTTACATGTCATGTAAAATGTGCTATCAGCTTCATTCACTGGTTCTGATCCTTATTGCTCCCAACTGTTGCTCTTTAGTCCTGGAGGGAGGCTGCCACTGGTACTGTTTAAAGTGCATTTGTCCCACCTCATTACAAGTTGGTTACCATCCTTTTTACTTACCGGATCCTTCTTGTTGCCTCCTCTGCAGGCTTCCATGAGAAAGACGGGAAGCAGTACTGTCGCCAAGACTTCTACGAGCTCTTTTCCACCCGCTGCCAGGGGTGCAATCAGGCCATTTTGGAGAACTACATCTCGGCACTCAATGCCCTGTGGCACCCAGAATGCTTTGTTTGTAGGGTGAGTGTGTACATTGGTGTAATAATGAGGGCAGAGCTTCCTGTAAGTGTGTACAAGAAATCAGAAAATCAGTGGAGTAGTTATGGGGGGAAGGCCTCCATTTTGCTCCCCCTGCCCAGAACGACTCCAAAGTGGAGGGGCCACTTTCATGCTGCAGTGAGACTTCTTTAAAACTCAGTGCTTTGCAACCCCTTTCGCTATCACTTGAGGCAGCTAATGGTATCAACTGACTGTGAGCAGTAAAAAACATTGAGTTGGTATGCGTAGCTCAATGGAAAGTTCAATTTACTGTGATGCAGCAAAGAAAAAGGAAATGTACTGTAGATTACCGTGAAGGGAATGGAACGGAAAATAAATCTGAAACACAATGTCTTAATGTGAAAGTGAAACCAAAATTATTAAACCATTAGAGGCTGAGAAACCTTTGGGACTTTTACTTTATAACTTAGCAAAACTAAAACAGCTACTGTTGGTGACCATTTAAAGTAAATGTACTCCAGGCAAAGTGGCATACAATGACTGGTGTCCTATATGTCAAGAAGATCTGACTGATGGTCATCTGGTCAGTCATACTTTATGGAGCTGAATGATGGCCAGCAACAAAATAAACTGAATGGTGCCATAGTACCATGCTGTGGTGTGGCTCACTGGGGTCACAACAGTGCTGTGTTGGCTCACTAGGGTCACATTTTGACTGCATCTGCCACACTGAGATCTGGCAGTGATATGATGTTGCTTCAAGCACTGATAAGATGAGAGAAACCCGTCTCCAGTGCTACAGCAATGTTTTGCGTACCAAAAGCAACACTGTTTGGAAGTCAGCAGGAAACGACCAAAGGGTCAACTAAAGTAGCGCTGGCTTGACACACTGCGTGACGACCTGAGAACCAGCCATTTGCACTCAGATCAAGCCCACGACCAGGAAAAATGGCACCAGTGATCCAGAACAGTGGATCCTATCATTAACATGCGATAACACTAAGAAAAGTAGAAGACTGCCTGTGAACATTTAAAGTGCCATTTTCATTACAATGGTTTAAAATGGTTTGGGAGGCCTGTTTGATGGTTAATACATTTTCTTAGAGGTTTCCTGAGAGAACGTTTCTCTTTCTGGGCTTCTGCTAATGCAGAATTTCGAGTCACCCAGCAAAATAAATGGGCAATAGATTTAAAAGAGATTAAAGACTACATTGTGCACAATGCAGGGAATTCCTTGCCACAAGATGTGCTGATAGTCACAGGTTTAAATGGCTTTAAAAGGGAATTCTGAATCATGGACACCTGGGGATCATCCGTGCCATACCAGTGTGCCATGGCACATTAGTTGAAAATCACTGGATTAGAGGGTCTGACCCAGAAATCCTATCCTCAGCAAAGCAGCTGCTTCTGTAATTCATGATTCCTTTATTTTCCTTAGCAAATTAAAAGCAATCACATGCGTCTCAACTCAGAAATAAGCCCCATTGTATTCAGTGAGGCTTTGTCTTAAGACAATGTATGTAAGATTGCAGTCAGTGTAATACTATAACAACTACCATTTTCTGTACAGAGGACAAGAATACATAGTGTGTGCTAACAATAAGTAAATACTGATATTTTGCAATTATGATAATTTTTGCTTTTACTGATTGAAAGAAGGTGGGAATGAGACACAAAGAAGAGAGGAAACTGTTGTGGAGCAAAGCTTGTAAATGTGAGGTCTAGAAACTTGATGTGTTTCTCAGGATTTGAAATCCTGTTGCTGGTATTAGCACTTGCTGGTGCAGGTGCTGCAAATCTGCCAACCACAGAACAAAAGTAGCTTCAAAGATTAGGTAAGTTTAAAGGTGTGTAAATTTTGTTTATCTAAATGCTGCCCCCTTTCTTGTTTTGTTCTCTCCATTCCAGGAATGCTATACGCCTTTTGTGAATGGCAGTTTCTTTGAGCATGGTGGACGTCCGTTCTGCGAGATCCATTATCACAAGCAGCGCGGTTCGCTCTGCTCGGGCTGTGAGAAACCGATCACAGGCCGCTGCATCACAGCCATGGCGCGCAAGTTCCACCCGGAGCATTTTGTCTGTGCCTTCTGCCTCAAACAGCTCAACAAAGGCACCTTCAAAGAGCAGAACGACAAGCCCTACTGCCACCCTTGCTTCATCAAGCTCTTTGGGTGACAAGGAGATGCCTTGGTTCTAATGTGGCCAAGCCACACCTGTCGCCAACCGGGGACAAGGGAGGGCCCACCATTCTCAGCCTTTGACCGAGCCACACCCACTGCCATGCATGGGAGGGGCCTGTGCCTTATGGGCTCCACCCCACCCACGGGAGCCACCACATTGGTGTCAAAACTATGCCTATAGTTAAAGCCACACGCAAACAGATACGGTGAGGAGCGTGTTTTCTCTGCTCCTTCCACCCTTCTCAGGAGTCACTCCCCATCACAGCATGAGCAGCCTTTAATTAAGCCCCACCAACTCTTAACACCACACAACACCATCATTTCGGACAGGAGGCAGTGCCTTAACACATCCACACGACCGGCTGGAGATGTCATCCAGATAGGAAGCAGTGCATTTAGGACACCACACCTCCACACGCCTTCCTTTCCCACATTTTTGTCTAATGGTGCTGGATAGGGAACATGTAAGCATTCCCCCTATATACACACAACAACCTTTAAGCCGTAAAGCCATTCAGATGGGAAAAGGGAAGAAAAAAACATTTCAAGGTTTGATACCATATTATTTCTGATCCAAAATAATTTACATGTGGGGAGATGGGGGACTGATATGGTCCAGGACTGCCTTAAAGCACTTAAAAATCTTGATACTAATATTGTTCAACAGCAAGAGGAGAAAGGCAACGGTACCACCACTCTTTTTTGATCCACCCTTTTCCTGTCAAGCTTTAAGGTGTGTTTTCATGGTAAGAGCTTTGAATAAACCCAAGGGTTGTGTGAATGCCTAGTGGGGTTTGGACTCTGCCCAACTCATCTAAGGCTCCACAATTCTAAGTGGTGGTGGTGGGGTCCTGACTCCTGGTTATGGTTTGTAGTGGAATCTCTCCCTTCTCGGATCTTTGGGTAGATAAGCTGGCTTTGAGTAAAAGGAAGTGGCATTTTTTTATTTCCCTTCACTCATGGTGGTTGAAAAAAACCTTGGATTAAATATGATGGGAACCTAATTTTATTTCAAATTTGGGGGAAGAAAATATGCCTAAGTGTACAGTTTTGATTTATCAGGGTAATTTTAATCTTCTATAAACCAAAAAGGTATTGAGGCTTTGACTATGACGCAGTTAAGGTCAGGCGTCCATGCTTGTCCTTCTGCCACCAAAGTCATCCAAACAGGAAGCAGAGCAGATAGGCCAACTTTTTATCCTCTCACTGCTGTATATTATATAATAAAAGTCACATGCAAAAATAAAAAGTATCTGTTGTCTTTGTGTATGTGTGTGGTTTAACTACCCAGGCGAATCTCTGCTAGAGTTGCCACTTGCTGTTATGGGGAAAGACTCTGAGTTGTACAGTGGTACCTTGGTTTACAAGCATAATTTGTTTCTAAAGCATGCTTATAATCCAAAATGCTTGTATATCAAAGCAAATTTTCCCGTAAGAAGTAATGGAAACTCAGATGATTTGTTCCACAACCCAAAAATATTCATATAAAATGATTACAATACTGCAATATAATACTAAATAATAAAGAAAATACAAAATCTAAAGAAAAATAAAACAAATTAAGCTGCACTAAGTTTCTCAGATCTCTCGGGCTGCAACCTGCCCCCTTACAAAGGAGTGAGCTCCCTGATTATAATAGGGCTTACTTTAGAGTAGACATGCCAGGTTAGGTCTTTCAGGCTTCTTTCCATTGTCCCCTTACACAGGAGTGAGCCCCATTCACTGTAATAGGCTCACTACAGAGTAGACATGCATAGGCTGGACTCTTGGGAGAGGCTGAGCAGGTGCTGGTGGAGCACTGAAGCCAGCTGTATCCCGGCTGAGACTAATTTTTTTGCATTGCAAGACAAAATTAATTAGAAATGTTTGCTTGTCTTGCAAAACACTTTCAATCCAAAATGCTCTCAGTCCAAGATTTAACTATATTAACAAGATGACATGCAGGAAATTAAAGTCGGGTCCTTGTTTATTCCATTTAGAAGTTTAACCAAGGAACTTTGATCTGAAAGGCCATGCCTCTCAAAACACACTTGGGCCATTCTGGATTGCACACTCACATTCCAGGTCACTCTTTGCTCAAACTGTTTCAGTAGGGTGGATAAAGACCTCATTTTGGGCTATAGACCAACACCTCCATGCTACCCAATGCATTTTGTTGCACTTTTCATTCCCAAAGAAGGTAATAGCCAGGTTAATCCCTGCATCTCAAAACAGGAAGGGAAAGTCTTGTGCATCTCATTTCCTTCTTCTCATGGATCAAACATCCCATAACTCTGCTGCAAACTTGCATTAATAACTGTGATGCACTAGTCCTTCAGTTTCAGCTCTCTCCAGCACCTTGGACAGGAGCTACAGTACTTTTTTTAATGGGCTACGGTAAAAAAAATTGCTTCCCAATTCCTGTTTCTCTGCATTCTTTTAATCAAGATATTTTTACTTATCAAAGTAAGCAACTACACATTGCAATCTTAGAAGTGTTATGGCTAGAGCACCTCTGTGGTTCTTATTTTTAACTGTGCCAAATGTTTGCATGTCAGTTTAGGCGTCCCATTGGATTAAGGGGGTTTTACAGTGCAGTCCTGAGCATGCCTACTCAGAAGTAAGTCCCATAGTGTTCAACAGGACTTACTCCCAGAAAAGTGTGGTTAGGATTGCAGCCTTTGTCCCAGAAAAGTATAGGATTGCAATGTGAATAATTTCTTTTCAAGGTGCCTTGCAGAGTCTTTTGAAATATATGGAATCTTGTCTGTTTTTGATTCCCTAAAAATGTTGCCAAAATAGAACTTTTTAAATGTTGTGCAGATGCATATACAGGAGTAAATGGGATCTCTGTGAGCTCTTTGACAATCAGCTTGTGACCCACAGGTTGGGAAACACTGTTCTAGAGCAGTGGTTGCAGTGTGCTGTGGCCACAGATGGTCTGCAGGTGTGCCGTGGGATTTTGGGAAGGGTTGAGCCTTTCCAGCAGACCTATTCTGGTCTCATCACTGCTCCCGAGGACTGATCTCAGGGTGGCTTCACCTGAACTCAGGGTGGTCTCAGAGTCCAGTCCTATCCCTGTCTACTCTGAAGCAAGACCTATTAGACCCAATGGAATTAACTCCCAGGTAAATGTGGATAGGATAGCAGCCTCAAGAGTCCAAACCAATGACTGTCTACTCAGAAGCACGTCCCATTGTAGTCAGTGGGCCTTACTCCCAAGTACATGTGGACATAAAAGTCTCAAGAGTCCAATCCTATGCAAGTCTACTCAGAAGCAAGTCTCATTGTAGTTAGTTTGGTTTACCCCAGGTAAATGTGGATAGGGTTGCAGCCCCGAGACCAATTCTATGCCTGCAAACTCAGAAGCAGGTCCCACCACTACTGCTGCATGCTCCTCAGCCTCTCCTGAGAGACCAGCCTATGTATATCTACTCTGAAGTAAGCCTACTGCAGTCAGCTCACTCCTATGTAAGGGGGGCAATGGAAAGGAGCCTGAAACCCAGCCTTGCTTGTCTACTTTAAGTCCTAATATAGTCAGTAAGCCCTATTATAATAGTAAACCCTATTAACTGAAAAATGGGAGAGAAGAAAAGTAGTAGCTTATAATTAAAAAAAATCTGTGAACTTTCTCGGGGAGATTTACCTCTACTCAAAATGCTCCTTACTCCTTATGAAGTGTAATGGGAAAAACTCTACTGTCTTGCCTTTACAGAGGCATCAAGGACACATTGGTGAGCAATTACTCCAATATCCACTTCAACCTCATTTAGGCTGCCCCCTTTCCTGGGAGTAAGATCCACTGAACACAATGGGGCTTTCTTCTGAGTAGACTTGGTTAGGACTGTGCTCTTCATGTCATTTGCACACATATTTCTCTCCCATGTGAGTCCTCTTGTGTTTTATGAGGGTGGAGCTGTCACAGAACCCTTTGGTGCTATAGGGACATTTGAAGGGCCGTTCCCCCGTGTGAAGTCTCCGGTGGATGACCAACTGTGACCACTGTCGGAAGGCCTGACCACAGTCAGGGCACCCAAAAGGTTTCTCCCCAGTGTGGGTCTGGTGGTGATTCAGGTAAACAGAGCTCAGGACAAACCCCTTCCCACAGACATCACACTTGTAGGGTTTTTCCCCAGTGTGGCTTCGCTGATGAATAATGAGAGATGAGGTATCTGTGAACCCTTTGCCACAATCTTCACATTTATAGGGCCGCTCTCCAGTATAACTTCTCTGATGTGTCACAAGATGGGAGCTGAGACTGAAGCATTTCCCACATTCCAGGCATCGATGCGGTTTCTCTCCAGTGTGGATTCGCTGGTGCTTTTTCAGAGTGGAGTTCTCAATAAAGCTCTTCCCACAATCAGGGCGTTTGTGAGGTCGTTCCCCGATGTGAATTCTCTGGTGCTGAATGAGGTGTGAACTTTGGCCAAAACACTTCTTGCACATGGGGCATTTGTAAGGTTTCTCCCATGAATGGTACCTCTGGTGCCGAATTAGATTGGCGGCCTCACTGAAGTTGATCCCGCACAGTATGCATCTGTAGGGTTTCTCTCCTGTATGGATTCTTAGGTGTTTAATAAGGTTGGAAAACAGGCTAAATGTTTTACCACAATCAGAGCAGCTATGATCCACTCCATTGGTAGCAATCACTGTGGATTCCCCATTGCAGTCAATGAGGTATGCCATATCAGTCACGTGAGTCCTTTGGTGCACCTGAAGCCTTGCACTTTCATCAAAGCTCTTCCCACATTTGGGGCATTTGTAGGGCTTCTCCCCTGTGTGAATTCTCTGGTGCCGAAGCAGGATTGAGCTACGGTTGAAAGTCTTTCCACATTTAGGACATTTGTAAGGTTTTTCTCCTGTGTGAATCCTCTCGTGTTCAGCCAGGTTGTTACTCCGGGTGAACCTTTTGCCACACTGGGAGCATTTATATGGCTTCTCACCAGTGTGGATCTTCTCATGCTGGACAAGGTTGGATGTTTTTGTAAAGCTCTTTCTGCAGACAGAACACTTGTAGGGGGCTGCCTCAACCATAAACTCTTCTATACTGGGTCCACCATCTCCTATGTGAGCATCAGGAATGTCATGCACATCTTCAGAACTTTGGGTAACCAAATCTTCTTCCCCCTCCATCCTGGGAGCCTGGAGGATACAAAATTCTGGTGGGAGACTAAAGAAAATATGAAATAGGTTATAATTGTACATGACTCGTGGACTTTCTATTCATTCAGAAAATATTTTTTATTTATTTGCTCATAACCCATCCTTCTTCCAGAGTTCAACTCCCCCCTTTATTTTTAGCATTATAAATATTTGAGGTAGGTAAAGTTGAAAGAGAACACTAACCCAAGGTCCATCCAACTTCCCAGTGCTGATGAAGGCAGCCTTGAGATAAGGGAAAAAGCAGCCTTGAGATAAGCCTTTATCTTGAGGAGGCCTCAATGACTTCTTCCCTCACATATGTAGCACATGTCTTGTGGCACGGTTTCATTAATACTGGAAAGTTGGATAGGATAGTCCATTCCATCACTGATGGGAATTTTCTTTCAGGTCTCTCTGGGCCAGATCCATCATTTCACCAACCACCAAATATCAACTCATGATGTGCAAGGTTCTATGAGTACTTGGTCTTCATTTAAATCTTTATTTATAGTTAGCAACCAGTTTTTATTTCATGAGTTCCTAATTGGAACATGCAGCCAATTGTCATGTACATTTTGAGTTCAATCCTACGCATGTCTACTCTGAAGTATGGCCTATTATAGGATTATCCTATTATAGGATCCTATTATAGGATTGCAGCTAGGGTTGCCATATGTCTTGAAAAACAGGGCCAATCCTGATTTGGCGGGATTGTGTTCACATACTGGCAAATGGGATAGAGGGTCCTGTCCTGATTTTGTGGGAGAGAATTATGGCAACCCTAATTGCAACTTCTCTTTGCATACAAATTCACTTATCTGCAAGGGCCATCACCTGTCTTTATTTCTTCTTATCCCATTACACTGTACAGCAAACAGGTACTGACCCATGAAAATTGTTGAACACATTTGATTGCCACTTTCAGACTTGTCCCATGTTCTTTTGTTCCTTTTAAATTTTACTGACAACCCTTCACAATAACAAAAACACATCTCTGTTTTGTGGTAACGGCCCAGAATGGGTGTGAAGGCAAGGTGCAGCTTGCACGGTGCATTGAGGTGCCTGCAAAACTTAGTGCTTAGCACTCTCTAGCTAAGCCACCATGTATCACATCAGGTAAATGGGTACTTCTTTCTGATATACAAACTTTAGAGTTTGCAGCTCAGCTAACAATAAGGTGAGAATATAGATGGTGATTCTAGATGGTGAACAATATTCCCCTCCCCTAAGCAATGTTATTTTTCATTACACATTAAAGCATGATCTATATATTTGAAAATCTATATTATTTGGCCTTACTATAGAAATGCTAGATTATTTCCATGCCAATAAATATTAGATGACAGGAGCTCCCTTCATCTCACAACTGTCTCTCTCAATACGTTTGCTCATTGCTGGAGATCACTGTTGCTCTTCCCCACTGCAGCCCACTTAATGCCAGTCTGTAGCAATGAAAAGGCAGGGTACAAATAAAGTATTATTATTATTATCATCATCATCATCATCATCATCATCATCATCATCATCTTCTTCTTCTTCTTCTTCGTCTTCTTCGTCTTCATCTCTGGCTTTCACTACTCTGCAGCCACAACTAGCTCCATTTCCCTGCTGCTGCTGCTACTATTGCTTGTTAAAAACCTCCCTGACTTACCCAGCTCCAGCAGTGCCCTGACATCCTCACCCCACCTGTGGACAGCTGCTTGCAAAGCCCCTTCCCTGATGGCTCAAAGCATCTACCAGGATGCAGAGAACATCTGGCAGGAGGATCAGAAGTGTAGGTGCAACCTTGATTGGTGCCCCCCAATCCTTTTCTGCAGACATCAGGAGTTTTAACTTTGTGGTTTTAACTCTTCCCTACCTGGCTTTATGTCCTGGGATTTTTGCAAGCATGCTCAGGATGACCAGATGCCATAACCACAAAAGGCCTTCCAAAGTGTGCAACATACAAGAAAAATATAGGATGCGGTGAAAGAAAAACTAGATGTCGAAAAAGATGTCTGATTTGTAATACTGATGGGATTTCTTTATTTTAGAACATTTTTGTCTGCCTGAGAGGAAGAAATACAACTTCTCCTTGCAAAGGAACTGCAAAGAAGGCTATGAGTTCATTTAACAGAAAGGTTTCAAAATATATCCATTCGTAGGCTTTACGAATATGCATGTTATCCTGGCACTTAACCTTGCACCCTGCTGCCTTGTATATACGTATTGATGTATATGTTGGATTGTATGGATTTAAAAAATTTGTGCTGATCAGCGTCTGTAACAATAAAGAATACGAAATATGCTAAATAGGCAAAATCTGTCACTTCTGTTCACACTCATGGGGTGTGCTTTCCACATCACAACTGGCAGCCAAAACTCAGAAATGAGGAAGTGTAGTTCGTAAAAATGTTTAAAAGGATACTTAGGAAAGAGGAACACGATGAGTTTCAGGAGTTTGGTCACCACAGAGCTAACTATAATCATGGTGTCCAATGAGTAGGTGACTATCCATGTCATTCAAAAAGGCAAATGGGTGTTGAGACAAAGAAGAGATTAGAGAGTAATAAAGCAGGCCTCCGTCAGTCTTCAGAGACTATGGTATCGTGCTCGGCGCTGCATACGCTGCATGCAAAGCACGAAAGCCTGGGTTGGATTGTTATGGAGGATAGGCTGTTACCCAAGCAGCAAATCCCCCCTCTCCATGCCACTGAATTAGTCCAATGGAAAGGCAGAGCCAATACGATTGGATCCAGCTGGTGTCGCAGAGCTGGGCTAAGGACAGGAGCTCACCCTATCTTGTGGGGCCGACCCGACCGGGTCTCGAACCCTGGCCTGCTGGTTAACAGGCACAGTGTCTTAGCCACTTGCGCCACCCAAATAGACTACTGACCCAAATAGACTACTCAATGCTTTTAAAAAATATATCCGGTTTTATGGTTGGTCCCAGGGAAGAAGATTTCTTTCTCCCTCCCCTAAGCATTGAGAAGAGGGATTGAATGGTAGTCAGTAGAATAAGGAAGTGGGTTTTAGGTAGTATTTTAAGTGTAACGTACATTGGTTAAACAACCAAAATCAGTTGCTTTCTTCCTGATAGAATAAAAAGGAAACCCTCAAGGGATGAATGCATGTGAAACACATGATGGAAAGAAAGTCAAGTGGAGGATTGTGACTAGTTCCTCACCCCTTCCTGTCTGCCATCCATGTATGATTTTCAGGACCACAGGCATTGGGATGTCATGTCTTTCGGCTGATATTGTTCATGATTCCAATTACTCTCTCTAATAATGAGACTTTAGTAGGATATTCTATTTGAAATTAAAGATTATCAGTCAGCTCACTGGGCTTCCCAAACCGGATGCTGGTCTGGATGAGCCTTGGTTGCAGACTAGAAGGGCTCTTTCTCATGCCTTCTTAAAGTAGACTGGGATTTTGCAAGATTATTTTGACTGAGACGAGGAAGAGAATCACTTTTGGTGACTCAGTTCTATTCTTTTATAGTCCAAGGGCAGCCAGTTCTAAGACAAGAATAGCTCCATCTGAGTGTTTTGTCTGATGCTGGTTTTCACAGGGTCTTTGGACCCCAAATATGAGCATTGCAAATGTCACCTTCCTTTCAGCAGCAGAATTAAAAAGCTTCCACCCCCAAATACCTTGACTCCTTTGCCTTTGTGGTGCTTGAACCTGGTACAAAGCTGGCTGTTACAGTCTGCCCCCCAACAGCCTGGTGTGATGGTGATAGCCCAATCCTATCCCAAGGAGCTCTGCTGGGCGCAGCAGAGCCAAAATGGCTATATCAGGTAGCACTTGGAAGCCTCCTCGGGGAAGGAGTTTTGTCCTCTTCCCATAATAAGGGTGCAGGGGCTGCAATGGTCTTCTCCCCATTCCACACTCCTTGCCCTCCCCCAAACCTGAATGCCCTCCACCCCCAAGGCCCTCACTGGCACCTGGAACTGCTACTGTGCTCTGGGCAGCATTCATCCATTGCTAAGCCCAGTGCGGACTGGTGCTGGGCGGGTTCCAGCACTGACTCTTCTCAGGGTATTGTGGATGTTCCATGTGGCACGTTTGTGACACCCAGTACTGGTACGGGAGCTCAGCACTGTCACTGAGGTATATTAGGACTGGGCACTCAGTAGGGCTGTGTTACTGTGGGGTCCCAGATGAAAAACCCGAGCCATTAAGCCGCATGGTGGGTGAGGGCAAGCCTTTGATCTGGGCTGCTCTGTTCCAACCCTGTGTTCATATGGGCAGCCAACCTAGTGGTGCTGGCAGTGGCACTCTTTAGCCCTGCTGAACCTGAGAATGAAGCCCTGTCTTTAATTAATGGGGTTAGAGAGAAAATTTCAGCTTGTGTGTCATCATTCTCCATAGAAGCTTCATGTCTGCCCACGTCTTCCTCTGGTGTTTCTCTTCCCACCTAACCTTTGGGTTGTTCGTCCATCCTCTTTAATGTTCACTACAAGTCACTCAGTATTAGTTCCCTCCTCAAAAGGCTGGACTTTCTTGTCCTGTGTGAAGGGAAGCTGCACTTCTCTGCTTTACACATTCACATTCTCTTCAGGGCAGCCCTTCATCCTTCTAGCCTGCCTCCTTTTCATCTCCAGAGCACCCATCCTGATTTTCCCCCACCCCACCTATACTCTACCAGCCATGGACCTTCGACTATGCCTTTTTTATCTAGGCACAGGTGAGTGACAATGGCAAGGGAAATGGAGGGCGTTCGAGAGCTGGAGCTATTGAACTAAATCCTGTGGGATTTAGATCCAGTGGGATCAGATTTTTGTAGGGAATTCTGTGCTCCTCTGATATGCAACCTGTTGCTCCTCAAAGAAATCCTAAGTTAATTTGCTTATGAACTGCAAAAACTTGTAAAGTAGCCAAATTAAACACCCTCCACCTTGTCTGGCAGTTCTTCCCGTTCTGCAGGACTAGAATTCAAACAATATCCCCTTTCTTTATTCCTGTTGCCCAATAAACTTTATTGTTTGAAGCCAATTCCCTCAGCACTCACCCACTCTCCAAGCACAGCACCTATACAACAGGTGAGAGAAACTCAGGGGGACCATCTCGTGTTGAGCGAGTGGAAAGGAAGGCAAGATGCAGAGGACTTGTATGGGATTGCCATCTTTTCAATTCTCACTTGGCTATTAATGAAAGTTGGGCTGTGGGTGGCACAAGCGGTAAAGACGCTGTGCCTGTTAACCAGCAGGCCAGGGTTCGAGACCAGGGTCGGCCCCACAAGACAGGGTGAGCTCCTGTCCTTAGCCCAGCTCTGCGACGCAGCTGGGACCAATCGTATTGGCTCTGCCTTTCCATTGGACTAATTCAGTGGCGTGGAGAGGGGGGATTTGCTGCTTGGGTAACAGCCTATCCTCCATAACAATCCAACCCAGGCTTTCATGCTTCGCGTGCAGCGTATGCAGCGCCAAGCACGAGACCATAGTCTTTCAAGACTGACGGAGGCCTGCTTTTTTTATTAATGAAAGTGTAGAAATGTCAAGATGAACTTAAGCAAGCATACTTTGAAACAGGATACAGTAATTTTCTTCAGAGATCCTTCACTGATAGTTTTGGTTCTGTTCCATGAGGAAAGGTCAGATTGTCCAACAGAAATGTCCCTATTTTCATTTTTAAAAAATGTTGTTGGAGAATATTGGTTAAGAGAAAAAATAAGTAACTGTATTTCATGATTCCACTATTACCGTATTTACTCAAATCTAATGCACCATTAAATCTAAAGTGCACCCTATACTTATAATTAAAATACTGCATTTACTCAGATCTAATTAACCATCAAATCTACCACACGCCCTGATTTTGGAGACTGAATTCTACTGAAAAAGGTGAGCGTTAGATTTAAGTAAATACAGCATTTGTTTGGTTTAAAATAAAAATATTTAGGAAGAGAGTCAGGATACATAATAAAATTATGTTTTAACTCCTGCAGTGCTGGTGCTGTGCCACGGATTCAGCGTGGATGTGAAGGATGTAACCATGATGAGTGTACACACAGAGAGCTTTGGAAGAAGCGTGGCGCAAATTGGGAATGTGTAAGAGGAAGCTGATGTTGAATTGGGATGGACTGGACAAAGAGAAAGGATGGAGAGAGTATGGCACAAACAGAGGGGGCTTAGTACCCCATGGCCACATTTTTTTGTGCAAGCCCTCCTCAGTCTGGCCCTTGTAATCTGTCTTAACTTTCTGATTTTATTTACTACTTGCTCATCACCATTTCCCTTCTAGATCTCCTACATTATGGGTTTTGTTCTCTCTTAAATGCTAAGTGCACTTGCATGGGGTGCCTGCCTTTTCTGTGAAGACTTTGGCGTAATAACCCTTTAGTTCCCCCCTGAAATGTAGATTTAAAACTTGTAACTGCATTTATTCTCATTCATTTTTTGCTAGCTTGATCCCTCATTTCCCTTCCTTCTGGTATCTCTTGGTCAACTCACTGGTAACCTTTAAGAATAACTTATCTTCATTTCATGAGTTTCTTTGTATACTGACAGGTATGTTGCCAGTGCAGTAGAAATATTAACAATCCATCTTTCTTCTTCTCTCTTAGGATCCTTGTCACTGCCCCATTTCAAACAGGAGAAGTGAATGAAACAGGAAAACTCTATAAGTGTGGCTTCCGCATGGGTGGCTGTATGGCCATCAGCATCCAACGTAGGTAGCCCCATTGAAATGCTTCTCTGTTGTGATAGCATTTTGCTGCAGTTGAAGCACCTGACTGTCTGTAAGGCCGGCTTGCTATAGAATATACCACAACAGTCAAGCATGGAAGTATCCAGATGCAAGGACAGTTGTGGACAGATCTTTGCTTTTCAGATAGTGATATGGTTGGGTCATCAGAGTTACAGTACTGGCAAATTTAAAAAAGAGAAGACTAAAAAATTCCAAAGACAGCCTAGCAGCACAATCCTAATCCTTGGTTAGGCTGGCAGAAGTGCTGTGCTGGCCTGGGAATGTTGCAAAGTTGCCATAATGCACTCCGTCAGTACCACTCCTGGGGCAGTAGGCCAGTGCACAGACATATGCTGGCCTCCACACACCTCCACCAGAATGAAAAGATGGGTGAGTTGTGTTGGTCTAAATTGGTTTGGATTGCATCCTAGAATAGGGATTTGGGGCTGTTTCTACACTGGAGTTCTTCAGCACTACTCCAAAGTTACTTTTTATAATTAACTGGGCACAAAATTAAGGCAGAGGGGTTCTGCACACAGTGGTATCACCAGGGTAGTGCGGCTGGTGCGGCACTCCACTGCAGAGTGACGCGCCGGAGGCACATCCATGCCTCAGCACACACATTAGGGCCTGCTTCGAGATGGAGCAGCAGCCAGGAGCTGCTGCTTCGCCTTGGAGCAAGCTCGAATGACCGCCTGAGGCAAACTGTGCATGTCCAGGCCTCTGGACGTGCACAGTGGGAGGCTCCCACTGTGCATGTCCAGAAGCCTGGACATGCACAGTCCCAGCCTCTGCCTGGCCATTTGAGCCTGCTACTGGCCACTGCTCTGCCTTGGAGCAAGCCCAAATGGCCGGGCAGAGACATTCCTCTGCTCTAAGGAGAAGCAGGTTGCTCCTCCATAGAATGGAGAACGTCTCCTCTGAAGCTGGTCGGCTTCAGAGGAGACTGCGCAGGCATCAGAGTTGGCGACTGCGAAGTCCTGGGAGAGGTGAGCGCATCCCAGGGGTGATGTGCTCCCCCCACACTGGATGACGTGCACTGTCACGTCACCCCCATCTACAATCAATCAATTAATCAACAGTATTTATATACAGCTTTTCAACAAAAAGTTCACAAAGCAATTTGCAGAGAAAATGAATAACTAAGGGCACAATCCTAAGAAACGTAGGGTTGTCTAAATCATTTGACATATCTTCCTGTGGTGGTGTGGGGAGGTCAGCATATGCCTGTGCAGTGGCCTCACCCACCCACCCACCCCCACCGGAACAGGGCAGAAGTGCCTTATAACACTTTTGTGACAGCCACAATTCAGCATAGGACTTATCCTGCAACTTATGCCAGCCTAACTGGAGGCAAGAATTGTAGCATCTCTGTCCCAAAAGGGCTTATAATCTAAAAAGATACAAAAAGAAAAAAAGAAAAAACACACACACCAGTAGAAGCAACTATACAAGACATTGCTGGGGTTAGGATCGCCTGTTACTCTTCTCCTATTAAATAAAAGAGGAACACCCACTTGAAAGAGTGCCTCTTTCCCAATTAGCATTTTTATATAGATCTACATTATCTAGCAATGCTTTTTCCCATGTGCCTTCGATAGTGTCTTCTAAAGAGCCTTAGGCTGCAATCCTAAAGACACTTTCCTGGGAGTAAGACCCATTGAACAGACCCATTGGCCCCCTGCACCAGAGGTCTTACTTTTGAGTAGACCTGGTTAGGATTGTGCTCTTATATTGCCTTCTATAATGTCTACTTAAAATTAAGTTCCATTTTGTTTGAAGTCGTCTATTTAATTGCACTTTTTAAAAATCTCATAAATGCCTCTTGAATAGCCACCCTCCTGAGACCTGCATTTTAGTATCTGTTTCATAGGGAGTGTATATTTTTCATTACATTAGTGCTATTTCTATATTTAGAAAATGAAGAGGAAATGAGTATTAAAGGTGTCTTCTGGGAACAGAAAACGGCTGCTGCCAATTTTTCTTCGGATAAATAAGAAATACATGTGTTCCTTGCTATCTACTAAGGTTCTGATCTGGAACCTCCTGTGGATAAAAAAATCAGTGTATAAAGAAATCAATGGAAAATAGTTTTAAAAACCCACTTCCAGATTTATTGCTCCTCTATTGCACCTAATGGAATCAATCAATATCTGCAAGGCGGAGATTTATGGTACTGAAAAATGGAATAATTGCTTGCACGACTACCTCTCTACAACAGTAAAAAAGCAGTTTTTTAAACAGTGATTTGCAGTGGCCATTTGTGTCAAGTCAAATTTGTGGATAAAAAAATCAGTGTATAAAAAGTTTGGACCTGTAGTATAAACTGGGCTGAACATGAAATTAAAGGAAACTGTATTCCCGAAAGACCTTAGTAGCTCTTTGTCCAGCCACACTGGACAGGCCAGAGCCCCCCATTCTATTTTATTACTAAAATAAAACAAATAAAAATAAAACAAATCACCATAATTAAGGTCAGAGACAGGGCCAGATTCAGATTTGATGAGTCCCTATGCTATTGAAGGTAATGGGGCCCTTTATAAGTCCAGCTGTCCTCTGTTAACAACAAATTGTCTTTTTTTTTGTGTGTTGAATGTATTCTATATGGTAATTTATGGACCTAATAGATATCTAACGCCATTTGTGCATAACAAAATATGTATTTTATTAAAGTAATTGTTGAACTGAAATACAATTTAGATTTTGGGGGGGGGGGGCCAAGAGAGTGGGGCCCTAGGCTAAAGCTTGTTTAGCTTATATGTAAATCCAGCACTGGTCTGGAAAACAATGGAAATTAATAACTTACAAACAACGGCATGTGGATGCAATGTATGAATTGAATGAACAAGGGACAGCAGTTCCATAGATAAGGGTTAGGGTTAGAAAGGGTTTAGGGAAGTGGTCTTTCTTAATGCAGGGAAAATGTTGAATTTCCACTGTCTAGTGGAAATTTACTTCTTTGGGTTGAAGTAACACCTAGAAGATGCAGCTCTTATATGGCCATTTGCAATGAAACCAAACAGGAAAAGAACTAATCTCCCCAGGCATTCTAGCAGTAGTTAATATCATTAGCTTAAAATGAACATTTGGACAAGAATTTACAAGACGTGACAGATTTCATAACTGACACTAGAGAATCATGGAATTGGAAGATACCCACAAGGTCACCTAGTCCAATGCCTACCTGTAGAACAGTGGTTCTCAATCTTCCTAACGCCATGACCCCTTTATAAGTTCCTCATGTTGTGAGGACCCCCAACCATAAAATTATTTTCGTTGCTACTTTATAACTGTAATTTTGCTACTGTTATGAACCGTAATGTAAATATCTGATATGCAGGATGTATTTTCATTGTTACAAATGAAATGTGTGTTCTATGCACACACTGAACACAATGGGATTTATTTCAGAATAGGCATGCATAGGATTGGGCCCTGAGGCTGTCAGTCAGCCCCAGTGCACGCACAGCTACAGCCGGAGGTCTGGCAAGCCTGACCTGGCCCCCTGCACCAGAGGTCTTTAGGCAACCCCCAGGAAAGCTCTAGGAGACCCCCCAAAGGGGTCCCGGCCCCCACTTTGAGAAACACTGCTGTAGAGCCTCGACAGCAGGCGCTTATCAAGCCTCTGCTGGAAGATTTCCAGGGAGGAAAGATCCATCACATTCAATTAGCCGTACATTAGCATTTTCTTGAATTTGTCCAGAAGTACAGAGAAGTCACACCTTATTTTTCTTATTTTTTCTTATTTTTTTCTTATTTTTTTCTTTTGAAAAGAAGCCTGATGCCTCAAGGCTGAGTTTTAGATTGTCCAGACTTTGAAAGGTATAGCTCATCTTCATCATAGCACCAAGTGCCTCCAAGGCATTTTTTGCAACTAATAAGAATAAGAATAAATCTCTGGAGTCATATCCTAAGGGACCATCTGGAAATGAGGCAGCATTTTGTGCTGAGCAAGAAATTGCACCACATGGAAGAATTTGCACCACAATCAGTGACTCACTGACTATTTTTAGTGTGAAAAATTGTACAATATGTTGTGAAATGTGATGTACAATGTGATGAACAAATAAAAAGACAAGTCTGTTATGACTTATGTATGCAAAAACCTCACGTAATACGTTTTGTGAGTGGAAGGATCAGTTTGGATATAACTTTTTCACTTTCCTCTTTTAGGACCAGCAGATGCTGTCAATATGTCCCTTGGTTTGTCCCTGTCTGTCTTGGGTTCTCAAATCCTGGTAGGTTATGCAGTGGAGGGAAACTTGGTACTTTGGATGTGGGGCCCCCATGTCCTGTTTCTTGCTTAGTCCTTATCGTGTCACTCTCTCATATGAAGCTAGGGTTGACATATTTTCTGGCTTTGTTCCTTTGCCTGTAACAGCCCCATGATCCACAAACATGAGCATTTATTATTTTTTGGGCATGATAATAAGTGATAGTGTGTAAATTCCACGGTGTAAATTGTAAAATGTGTAAATTCAGTAAAATGTATACAAGAATAATCTCCAGTTCAAGGTGCTTTGACTTTCTGTATAAAATTCTATAGTATTTTAAAGTGGGAACATACTGCCCGATATTTAGTCATATCATATTTATCATATTATATCATACCATATTTAGAGGGTTTTGCAAAACCTGGGAACCTGGCAAAATGTACCTCAAGTTCCCCACAAGAATGAAGAATGTCCCACATTTTGGTCCAACATTTTCAGCTGGACTTTTGGAACCATCCTAAACAATTTTCTATGTTAGGTTATGGGGAATGCAACTCCAAGGCCAAGGAACAAATATTATCATTCCTTGAGGAGGCCTCTATCTGCCCCCCCAACTATAGGATGCAGAACATACCCCACTAACACAGCTCCCAACAGTCCTGGAAAGTTGGTTAGAATTGCATTGTTTCACCATTCTAGGGCTTCCATGCAGAGCCCAGATACTGAGAGGAACTGATTTTTAAAAAAATTAATATTTTTGTTTTTTATTGATATAGCCACCTCTCCTTTGTTTTCCATTAAGGTATGTGGTCCCACAGTGTATCGGGCCTGTGGAACAAACATGTATGTGAACGGCTACTGTTTTCTACTGGACCAGTCTTTTCAGCAGCTCCAACGCTTCCCAGAGTCCTTGCCAGGTGAGGCCTAACCCTGTAGGCATAAAAGAATTAACCAAGAAAAAAAAATTGACACCTGTATGGGGAACTCCTATAGGTTATGCAGGAAATACCATAGTTTGGACAGAGTAAGATTCAGATAAACATACATCGGGTGCAATCCTAAAAAATTTAGGCTGGCCTAACTCACATGGCGTATCTTTCCATGGAAGTGTGGGGAGGTCGGCATATGTCTGTGCACTGACCTAAACCCCACCTTCCCACATGTGGCACAGAAGTGTGGAATTTTTGTGACACCCCAGGTCAGCACTTTTGTGACACCCCCAAGTCAGCACGGGATTTATGCTGCATGTTAGGATTGCAGCCATACTGGATATCTTCTGACAGTTGGTAGTTAGGAGACAGACAGACAGCAGTTAGGAGGTGGAAAGGAGTTTGAGAGATGCATCACCTTTCCTTATGCTACTATTTTTTTGTTCCACCCAAAAATCCTTGTTTGTTTGCTTCTGGACATACAGAGCTATCCATAAAACAATAAACAATAAATTATTGTTTAAAATAATAAGTTTAAACAAGAAAAACCACACATACATCCGGAAGCTTTCACGGCCTTCTCTAATAGACCAATTAAAAGACTCAGGGCTCGAAAATGAGTAGGTGCACCACTAGTGCATGGATGGTCTACGACTATGGATGGTCCATGACTATTGTAATTGATGCTCCCCTATTCTTGCCTTTGGATACCCTCCTCCTTATCTAGGGAGGCTTTGATTCATACAGGTGAAGAACATGGAAAGAGATGCAAAGATGGTGATTCCATGCTTTCATGGTCATTCTATTTCCAGAATGCTCTGCCCACCCAACAGACATTGTGTTCTTGATCGATGGCTCGGGCAGCATCGTCCCACGGGATTTTGAAAGGATGAAGGTGTTTGTTTCGGAGGTCATCACAAGACTGTCTGGCAGAAACACTTTGGTAATGGACACTTAAGGGATGCCATGCTGCAATGGACACTTAAGGGATGCCACTACCCAATTCTGCTGTCAACTGGGCAGCTTTGACCTGATCTACTCCCTATAGGTCAAGGGAAGTGTCTCCTGTTCCATGCATGCATTTGCCACTCAGAGCTTATGCTATTATTTTTTCTGTTGATAATATTATTAATTTGCAACTCATGCTTCTTTCCTTCCTTTCTCCTCCTCTCCTCTTCTATAAGTTGGAAAAGAAAGAGGGGGACCCAAAGGAAGATAAAGTGTGGAGGAGAGAAGTGGACTAGCTAGACCAGGGGGTCTCCAAACGTTTCAGCCAAAGAGCCACATCAAATACCTGGCATGGTATTGAGGGCCAGAAAAAATGTTAAATATAAAATATATTTAAATATAAAAATTAAATAAATAAATTAGAGATAGATGAATGAATGGGTTCAAATTTCCAGGATTTCTCCAAACACCAACACACATCACAGACATAAAGCACATATTCAAATGGATCCTCGCTCCTCCACTTCCTAAGCACATTATTTAAACATTATGAAGATCCTCTGTACTGATTATTTTTTCCAGCGCTCAACACCATGCCAGATATTTGATGCAGCCCTCCGATCAAAAAGTTTTGAGACCCCGGGGGGTTTAAGGCAGGGGTCAGAGGGGTCACAAAACTTTTTGATCGGGGGGCTGCATCAAGTATCTGGCATGGTGTTGAGTGCTGGAAAAAATAATCAGTACAGAGGATCTTCATAATGTTTGATTCATAGAGCGCAATACTAACCCTATCTACTCAGAAGTAAGTCCCATTATATTCAATGGGGCTTAATCCCAGGAAATTGTGTTTAGGATTACAGCCATAGAAGGGGTGGGAGGGATATATCAAAATGTGTCGTTAATGAATTCATCTAGGTTCCATCTCTAATGTATTATTTCAAACAGCATTTAGTTCTCTGTAGAGATTTTTCAGGCTGGCCATGGGCCAGAGAAAGGCTCACTGCGGGGCCATATGTGGCCCCCAGAATGGAGTTTGAAAACCCCTAGTCTAAGGCTTTCAGAAGGCACAGAATGTTACTTCTGGTTTTGGTGAAAAACAGTAAGTGATTTTTTTTAGTCCCTCAGAACATTATCCAAATATAACCAGAGCACAGCTCCAGTGGTGTTTGGTCAAGTGTCATATGTGAGATGATCAGCAGCACCCGCTGAAATTCCCTCCTCTACCATTTCTTAAAGGTCCAGAAGCCCTATGGAGAAAGGTTGACCACCCCTGGAGCTCAAAGCTTTAATAGAAAAGTGTTCCCCAGAGCCTCTATATCCCCAACCAACCCATATTATTAACCTGCTCTCAGAATTGCTCCTGCGTATTTTTAGCATACCCGCTAATCCTCTTTTTTTCTTCCTTGGATCAGTTTGCCCTTATGCAGTTTTCAGATAAATTTCAAGAGCACTTCAATTTCAACAGTCAGGATCCAGTGCACCGTGTCATGGAAATTCATCAACTCTATGGATGGACTCGGACAGCTACAGCCATCGACAAAGTGATGTGTGTCCCTCTGAGCCATTTCTCCTCTTCCACTTGGTTTTCTTTGCATAATCTTTTTTATAATGTATATCTGCATTTCTCAAACTGGACTGGGGAGCTCCATAAGTTTGCTTCATAAGTCCTGGGGAGCTCCATAAGTTTGCTTCATAAGTCCTGGGGAGCTCCATAAGTTTGCTTCAGGGGCTGTCCAAGAACCACCATAAGCCCTGCACTACTCCATTCTCTGGTGTCGTTTCACCCTTCTCTTGGACTCCTGGAGCACACAGCACCCTCTGTTCATTTTATTGTGGCTCAACATTGCACGAGCACCACAGCCCCTCACTGGGAGGTGAGGACTATGAGGAAAGGAAGACAAATAGAATTCTATAATTTTTGCAAGCAGATGGCAATTCTGTATTGTTAAATACAGGTTCTTGCTTCAAGTTGGGCTTCTGCTCTTCAAGGGTTGTACTGGATGTGCACCCATAGCATTTTCACTGCCCCTCCTCCTTGGGGCTCCACCATCATTTTTTGAGATGTAAAGGTCTCCACAAACCAAGTGTGACAACCACTGATCTGTGTTGACTAATAATGAACTCGGGTGGCAGAGCGCCTGTCAATTTGATGTAAAACAGTTTGCATGCCCAAATATAGTAGTGGTTTCTGCATACTTAGCAGGCCTCCGTCAGTCTTGAAAGATTATGGTATCGTACTTGGCACTGCATACGCTGCATGCGAAGCACGAAAGTCTGGGTTGGATTGTTATGGAGGATAGGCTGTTACCCAAGCAGCAAATCCCCCCTCTCTACGGCACTGAATTAGTATGCAGAAGGACATCTAGCATGCTTATCAATTAAAAGAAAAAAATAGGTAGCCCTATAGCTCGGTTGCCATAATTCTCTTCCACAAAATTGGGACAGGAACCTCTGTCCCATTAGCCAGTATGTGAATACAATCCCCCAAAATCAGGTTTGTCCCTTTTTTTGGGTCATATGGCAACCCTACTGTAGCTGGCACAGGTTTAAGAAACCTGCCAGGGCATGTTGGGCCCAGGACGGAGTTCAGGATACAGCAAAAGTTAGTGCTGTATCCAGTGGTGGGCTTCAGGGAGTTCTCAGAGGTTCTATAGAACCCTTTGCTAATGAGCACCTGGTTCTGAGAACCGGTTACTAATGGAAAATAATACCTGTTGTTAATTTAGGTTATTAGGACATAGAACCTGTTAGTTTATCTGAATCCCACCACTGGCTGTATCCTTTCCCCTATCCCTACCACACCACCGACAAAACTCCTCTAGTACCATATCTAGTCTGCACTGTGCTGCTGGTGACATGCACAACTTTCTGGCTTTTGCACCACCAGTGATAAGCTAGATCTTGTGCTCCACCAAAACTTATAGTATGCCAGTGTACCCTAAGGAAAAGGTTGGACAGTTTGAGTTGTGGTGGGGTTTAACCAGTGGTGGGCACTAGCAGGTTCGCACCTACTCTATAGAACCGGTTCTTAACAAGAGATAGTACATATAAAGTTTAAAAATAGCCATTTAAAAATGGCTGTCAGATGGGCAGAGAACCGGTTCTTAAATTTTTTGAAGCCCATCACTGGGTTTAACACTCTCCTCCCTGAGCTATAGGAAATAAAGGAAGTCCTAAAGTGACAGCCCTAAACCTATTTCTCTGACTCTATATAGCTTGTTTGGGAGAGATCTAAGTGAGGGGGTAAAAAAAAGTGTCAGAAAAAAGTGTCTAGTAAAAAAAATGTGTCTAGTAAAAAAAGGAAGCTGGAAGAGTGTAAAAAGCATTAAGTTTTGCAAGCATGCAAAACTGTAGCATGCAAGCAGCCCCTCACTCTCCCTTTTAGAGCCAGGTATATACCTCTCTTTTGCACCCCACATGGAATATTTTTATAGGGGGGGCACATGCACACCATAGGGAGGACCCCTCCAAAGCTTAGTGCTTTTCACACCCTTCTAGCTACACCACTGCACAAGGCTTTGATTTCCAGCTGACTGCATACTTGAAAAAGAAGATTCCACTTTGGGGATGTGAAATTATTTTTGCGCGTCCCACCTATTCTGTGCTGCTTTCTCTCCTCCGTCTCTCTCTAAATGTCTTGGTGGATGTTCAGACATTGAATCTTCATGGTTCTTTTCTCCCTTCTTTTTTCCCCAAGGGATGAGTTGTTTACTATACAAAAAGGATCGCGTAAGGAAGCTACCAAGATTCTCATTGTGATAACAGATGGGAGAAAAGAGAGGGATTCCTTGGAGTATGGGCCTGTGATACGGAAGGCGAAGAAAGCTGGGATAATCCGTTATGCTATTGGGGTGAGGACATTTCACAGTCAGAACAATAGCAAGCAAAGCAGCGTGATCATATGTTCTCTTTTTCCAGGACATGTTATGGATTTTAGCCTTGTGTTCTGGAAAAAAATTTCAGTGACCTCCATTTCCTTGCAAGTGGAGAGCGTGTAGCCTTCTTGTAATTAATGAATTATTTGTAATAGGTTTAAATTTGATATCAGGTATTATATACTGCTTACATTAAGCATGAAAGCAATATGTCTGAGTGTTTTAGCTTTTACAGGTGTTTCTTGTTATCCACTAGGGTTCTGTTCTGGAAACTCCCATATTTATACAAATTTTTGTATAAATAAAACAATGGGAATATAGGTTTAGAGACCCAGTTCCAGGTTTCTTGTTCCTCCACTGCACATAATAGAATAATGTAGTGCCTCGATATCTGCAGGGTTTTGATTCTGGGACTGAAAAATGGAATGATTACTTACATACCTGCCTCTCTACAACAGTAGAAAAACAGTTTTTTAAAAAACTGATTTGCAGTGGCCATTTGTGTTGAGTCAAATCCATGGATTAAAAAAAATCTTGTGCTTAATAACAAGGTTGGACCTATATTTTATCACATTCAGCATTTTCCTTGGATGTCCTACATTTTGGAGGGCCTTGTACTCCTTTTTTTGGTCATGGCATATGGTCATCCTGGAGCAAAGCAGATCAGGTTTTATGCTCCAGGGCTTTCACACCTGCTCTCTTGTGCATCAAAAGTGCTTTTACTTCTCATTTGCTTCTCCTTGGTGCTGACCACAGTCTTCCTAACAGTTTGATGGTTGTGGTTTAGAGGATTCCCTGGGATGAGGAAATGACTGTGAAACTAGTGTTGGTCGGCAATGAGAAGGTGACCCACAGGTGCCACAACTGGGTGGTGCTTCCTTTTGGTGGTGCTTTCACTGTGGAAATGTTGCAGCTGGAGGTCTTCTGCCAGGCATCCCATTCATTGCTATATGAAGCAATGGCTGCATCACAAGTTGTGTTGGTGTCAGTGAGGCATTTCTTAGATATATTCCATATGGTCTAATGCAGTGATTTTCAATCTTTTTCATCTCATGATACACTGTCAAGGCACAGCATCAGTCTTTTGACACTTGATGAGGCACGCCATGCTGCTGGTGGAGGGTTCACATCCCTCAATGGCACTATTAATAAATGATATTATCTAAAAAATAAATACATTTTCCAAACCCCCACAACATACCTGTGGAGCAATCACAGCACACCAGTGTGCCGCGAAACACTTGTTGAAAACCACTGGTCTAATGCAATTCTTTCTCCTACCCCATGAAGGTTGGCAGTGCTTTCTCTGACTTCAGGGCCAAGGAGGAATTGAATGTGATTGCATCTGAGCCTGATGAAGAGCATGTCTTCGCAGTGAACAATTTTGATGCCCTAAAGGGCATCCAAGACCAGCTGCAGGATAAAATCTTTGCAATTGAAGGTACTATATGGGTCCAAGAACAAGTGGTCCCTCTATATTTTAAAGCAATGTTTTTTCTTGATACTTCATTCAAGCAAAGTTATTAAATTTGAGAGTGTATTTCTGTTTGTAACCACCAGAAAATGAAAGAACAGTTTTTTAAAAAGTTAGTCCATGTTTTTGTGTGAGGAGTGCACCCGATTTGTAAGGATACAGCCCTAGAACATGTAGCTTCTCCAAGAGTAAGGTGCGTTGTAAGACAGGTGCCTTGTAAGACAAACTTAATTCATTCTGAAAGCATGTTTGTCTTACAAAGCGGATTTTCCCATTGGAAGTAATGGAAACTGAGATGATTGGTTCCAAAACCCAAAATATTCATTTAAAATATTAACTGCATGTAAAATGATGACAAAACACTTTAATCAAATTGAAAACACTGTAATGTAATACAGAAAACCACTACTGTAATAAAACACAGTAATATACTGTACAGCAGGAGTGTCAAACTCATTTCATACAGAGAGCTTCATTCGCCTTAATGGTGTCTCTCGAGGGCTGCATTAATGGTGTCTCCCAAGGGCTGCAATCCAACTTTTTTGCATGTCTACTCAGAAGTGCCCTCCTTTCTCCTAGGCTCTTTCTCTGGCTCAAAATCAAGTGTGCTGCCACCACTACTGAGCTGCTTTTGGGGGTGGGGAGATCAGTCAAGGGCCGCATGTGTGCCTGCAAAGGGCTGCATGCGGCCCTCGGGCTGCCGGTTTGACATGCCTGCTGTACAGTAAAACAGAAAAGCAAAACCTTTATGGACAAGGATGCATACTCTTCCTGCTTTCACGGGCCCTCTTCTTACTCCTCCTTGCAGGCATGCAATCCCAGAGCAGCAGTTCCTTTGAGATGGAAATGGCCCAAGAAGGATTCAGTGCGCTGGTGACCCCGGTGAGTTGCTCTAACCCCTTTCATTGTCTCATATACTTTCATTGTCTCATATACTCTAGATCAGTGGTCTTCAAAGTGGCGGTTGGGAGCCCCTTGGGGCTGGGGGTCACAACCTCAGGTTTGGGCAGTGATTTTCAACATTTCCATCTCGTGACTTAATTCCATTTATTTTATATAATAAATATAATTCCATATATTCCAGTTATTTTTACCATTGACAAGGCACACACACCATGCTGTTCAAATCCCCAAATTTTCCTATTAAAAATTGTTCCTCCTCAAATTCCCATGGCACACCTGAGGACACTGGCTGAAAATCACTGGGTTTGGTTTGAAAATCACTGGGTTTGTGAGAGGGTGGGATCCACCATACTTGGAATCTGACACTGGGCTTTCCTGGGAGTAAGTCTCATTGAACACAATGGGACTTACTTCTGAGTAGACATGGGCCAGTAAGTTTGACAGGGGGGTCCTGGACAGATTTTTTAATTGAAAGGAGGTCTCAGGTTGAAATGCCTGAATACCACTGCTCTAGCAGCTCTGCGATGCCAGCTGGATCCAATCGTATTGGCTCTGCCTTTCCATTGGACTAATTCAGTGGTGTGGAGAGGGGGGATTTGCTGCTTGGGTAACAGCCTATCCTCCATAACAATCCAACCCAGGCTTTCGTGCTTCGCATGCAGCGTATGCAGCGCCAAGCACGATACCATAGTCTTTCAAGACCGACGGAGGCCTGCTAGATGGCTCTACCACTGAACCACTGATAGTGAATTCAGCACCAATTAGCAGCAATCCAGAATCCAGGTGAACACCAATTAGCAGAAATCTCAGAACCAAATATATCCTGGAGAAATGAATCCTGTTGCCCAAGGGTGACCATGGACAATTCTTTTTGTTTTACCATGTGCCATGCTTTAGGAAGGCCCTGTCTTAGGTGCAGTGGGAGCCTACGACTGGTCTGGAGGTGTGTTTCTATACCAGAACAATAACAGAGACCCAAGTCTCATTAATGTCTCCAGCACTGATGAGGATATGAACGATGCTTATCTTGGTACGTATTAGAACACCAAGTGTCTCCCATTCCATCTGTTCTGCTCCACAGGGCATTGTCCCACCCACTCCATAAGAGGAAATCCATCATGGTGGTGACATGCTGGTCTTCTGCACAAGATAACACAAACCTTTGTGATGCAACTGGATTGCTGCTTAACTCTGTGAGAAAGCTAATAAGCTTTCGACATTACATAAAGTTTGGACCTTAAGCACAGCTTTTTTCAGTTAGTATTCTTTTGGATCTGGGGAATGCTGGAAGCATTTTGGGGGCTTGTTAGTGAAGAAATCAGAACTGATGTCCAAGCTGTCCAAAACAAATAGATTAACAGATTTTTAAAAAAAAAATTTGTGGCTTCAAGGGAAGGTGTGTACAGGAATGCATTCTCAGCAGGGACAGGGTCTCAGTAGACCTGCCTAGCAAATCATGTAAACTGAGCCTGTGCCCTGGTGCAGATGTATGCAGGCTTTGTGAAGTGTGTGTTTTCGTTGAACCATGAGGTTCACCATCAATTGGACCCTGATGCAGCATGGTGATGGGGATAAGTCTGATGCAAAATGGTGATTATTCAGATGATGATGTGACCAGATTTCCCAGCATTTCCCCCTCCTTGCTAGGTTATTCCTCACAATTCATCCAGCGCAATGGGAGAAGCGGCTTGATGGTGGGAGCTCCCCGCTACAAGCACATTGGTAAAATTTTCCTTTTTGAGAGACGTGCCCAGAACAAGGAATGGCAGCTGAAAACAGAGGCTGTTGGAGAGCAGGTATGTGTTGGGGAGGTGAAATGGAGAACAGAAATGAAATACAGAACAGTTATGTGTTGGGGAGATGATAAGGAGAGATAGCATAGAAAATCACTCTGTGTAGAAGAGAAGTGTAGAAGTAACAATAATTTATAAATAAAATCTATAGATCTGAAACAAGAAGGGTACCTCCTTTACTTTTAAAAGATTCATGGAACACCATTATAGCTGACATTATCTTTAGAAAGACATTCACATCGATGGGATAAAAAATAATTTTTTTTAAAAAGCTGGTGCTTGATATCTGCAGATTTATGTTTTTATACTGAATTAAAAATCTTGCTTAAATTAATTTAGTAGATAATGAATAAGATAAATGAGTTTATCTTTTAAATTTAATAGCAAAGTTTTTGATTGACTAATCTAAATGATTTAAGTGCAATCCTAACCTAGGCCAGCATAACTCATCTGTCTTCCTGTTCCCTTGATGATGTAGTGGGCAAGCGCATGTCTGTACACTGGCCAAGCCCTCCCCCAGGAGTGGCGCAGAATTGTCCTTAAAGCACTTTTGTGACATGCATAGGCCAGCATGGGATCTATGCTAGGTCTTAGGCTGGCCTAAGTGGAGATTAGGTTTGCAGCCAATTACACTAAAAGCCCAATTATACATACCTTTAGCATTGGTGGAACGCATGTTCCTCTGGCTGCCACAAAAGTTGCTTAATGGAGACCTGCCAGAGAACATAAGCCCTGTGCAGTAGCAGAATGGGGTAGGTGGGAAGGGGGTTGACAGCAGAACGAGGAGATGGAGTGGGGTGGGTGGATCAGGCTTAGAATCGGGGAAGGTTTGGCAGCAGCAGCATGTACCAAATTCAAACCCTTTGCCAAGTTTGCTGTGCCTGCACAGATCATCTGAGACTTGTGCCAGCAATCTCACTGGCTCAGCTTCAAGTTGATCCATTCAGCTAGCCTGAATTTACCCTTACAGCTGAATCCCTGCAGTTTACAGATTAGCTTGGACAGGTGCCCCTGCATTGTTCTGCAAGGACTTCGGTAGGATCAAGTCTCTAACGTTGCAATCCCCAAAAAAGAGGTAATGCTGAACCTGCACCTGCACCAGTGAATAACTAGTAGAAATAAAAAGGATTTTTTGTCTGATATCACAGGTCGGGTCATATTTTGGAGCATCGCTGTGCTCTGTGGATCTTAATAAGGATGGCAACACTGACGTGGTTTTGGTTGGGGCCCCCATGTATTATGATGCAGTTACTGGAGGAAGAGTTTATGTTTGTCAATTTAAGGTATGAACAAAGAAGATGCTTGTTACTTTGTTTGATGCTAGGGGACAGGGCTCTTGTTTGGGTAAAAAATGTAGCAAACCCCAGGCTTGGGTGGTTTGCTGTGGTTATAAAGAGGTAGGGTTATTATTCTCTTCCACAAAACTAGGACAGGACCCCCGTCACACTTGCCAGTATGTGAACACAATCCCCCAAAATCGGGACTATCCCAATTTTCTGGGACATACAGCAACCCTATATAGAGGAGAGATGAAAACGTTCTGCATAGTCTCAGTTGAGTTGCCCCTTTACTTGCTCCAGCTTTAGGTTCTTTATTGTAAACCACCTTTAGTAATTTGTTAAAAGAAAAGTCAGTTCATCATCATTTTCTTAGCATTGTTCCTGCTCATGGCGGGGTCTGCTAGGATGAAACCTGGGTGGCCTGTCACAGTGGTTTGTCACCAGGATGTTGCTTTTCCCATTGAAGTGGTACCAATTTATCCACTTGTATTTGCATGCTTTCAAATTTGTATTTGCATGCGAGGTTGGTAGGAGCTAGGACAAGTAATGGGAGCTCATCCATCCATCATGCAGCATCTGGGTCTCAAACCACTGATCTGCTGATCTACACATCAGCATGTACAGCACCTTTAATCACTGAGCTGCTGCAGTCCCTTACAAAAGTCAATTTAACTTTTAAATAAAAAGAATAAATAAATAGATCTTGCTTGAAAGATGCTAAGTTAAAGGCAGTAAGGCAACGTTTACTCTTGGACTCACCCTCATGATCATCTTCTTTTGCTCTCACTTCTAGGGCAAGACTCTTCACTGTCACACAAGTTTGAAAGGGCAGGCAGGACATATTTTTGGTCGCTTTGGAACCAGCATGGCAGAAACAGGTGACATCACTGGGGATGGACTGACGGACGTGGTGATTGGGGCCCCTATGGAGGATGAGAACAAGGGTGCTGTGTATGTGTTCAGTGGCAGTCGAACATCTATCGATCCCCAATACAACCAGGTGAGCTGAGGGCTGCTAGTTGCCCTCAAAGAATTTTTGGGACCTGGGATGCTTCCAAAGGCCGTCTGCATGACAGTGCCCTGTGTTCTCATTTCTTTTTCCCAGACCCTATTGGGATGCTGTTTAATTTGGGCTTTCTTTAAAAATGGGTAAAACACATTTTGCTTGAAGCTTTTGATGTCTTGCAAGCCGCCTTGAGTCCCGTGTGCAGAAGAAAGGCAGGATAAATAAATAAATAAATAAATAAATAAATAAATAAATAAATAAATAAATAAATAGGAGAGATGTGTGCAGAGCACAGGGACTCTCATTATGAAGATCATTTTTCTTGTTATTGGAATTGCGCTATAGCTCAAGAGTTGGCACCCCAAGCACAATTGCTGAACCTGGCACACGGAAAAATTCTTAGCAGCACTTGGCATTGATTGCCACCAGGCAACTGCCTGTCACCATCACCGGTGCCCAGAATGGCACCGTCTCTTTCTCCCCTGTTGTCATCAGAATGGAAGGGCTGGAGAAGCTTACATACTTAGAAACCAATCTTGCACCTCTCTACTCAGAACTAAGGCTGCAATCCTAATCACACTTTCCTGGGAGGAAGGCCTACTGAACTCAATGGGGCTTATTTCTGAGTAGACATGGTTAGGATTGTGCCCTAAGCGGGCATGCCAAGATCAGGCTTCAGCACCTCCGGCTCCCACAGCAGCACAGGAATGGAGAACCCTATGGGGAGGGCAGAGAGAGTCACGTGCTGGCTGGAGGACAGAAAAGTGGTTTCTTCCCAGGAGGAGGTATGCATGCATACAAGTATGCTTTATTATGATAATAAAAATAATAAATATCTGGGGTCCTCAATCCCTGATCTGTGGGCCACTGCCATTCAATGGTGCCTTGGTGTCAGGGCTGCGACAGGACTAGAGTCAGGACTGAAGGCAGGAGGCCTAATTCCCCAGCTTTGGCCCTGGAGCAAATGGAGCATGTGTGGCCCAGTTGCTGGACTGTGCATGCCCAGCTTGCCTAGGCCCAGAGTGAACTGGGCACACACAGCCCAGCCACTGGGCTGCACATGTACAGCCCATACTGGACTGGCCTGAAGTGCACATGTGCAATCTGGCCTGTCTATGGGAAATTTTTTCCCCCATCGTCTTGGGCTGCGGTCCTCAAAAGGTTGAGGATCACTGTGTGTGCATGTATGTGTGTGTGGGTGAGTGTATAATCAGTGGTCCTCAACATTTTCACTTTTATATATTTATAATTTATTATATTTAATTTATATTATAATAATAATTTTAGAATCATGTTGAATAACATTGTAACCTGTTTGGTACTACATTCCTGAAAGGTTGCACATAGCTCATAGTGTTACTTTGGTATCACATTCCTCTAGTTTGCCTTCACTCTTTTTTTTTTGCAGCGCATTGAAATGTCTTATTGGGATAGAAAGTACTTCTTTCATTATCGTTATTTTGGCCTGGCGGTCAGTGGAGGAACAGACCTTTCTGGGGACGGACTGATGGACATAGTCGTGGGAAGGCCAGGACAGATTGTGTTGCTGAGGTGAGGGGGAAGGAAGTAAACATTTGCTTTTAAACAAAACAAACAATCCTAAATATGTCAACTCAGGAGTAAGTCATGTGGTGTTCAATGAGTTTCACTCCCGGCTGCAATACATAGGATTGCAGCCAATATCTAAGGTAATGCTTAGAAGCCCTGTTCCATGGCCCAGTGTCATGACAGGCACAAGGACTGCAACCCCTGATCACAAGGAGTACCTGAGTGATGATCCTGTCCTCTTCTCCTCCCTGGTAGGTCCTCTCCTCTTCTCCGAGTGAGGATCTCCATTCAGTTTGAGCCCAGTTTGATTCCTGCTTCAGTCTTCCAGTGTCAGGGACAGGAACCTCTCCAGAAAGTGGCCAGCAAAGCAAATGTGTGCTTTAATGTTAGTAAGGCCACTCAGGATTCTTTGGGTAAGGCTACGATATCTATTCAGGCTGGAGCAGGCTGCATGGGATGGTTGGGAGACATATTCCTGCCTGTGCCAGGGGCATCTGCATGGGAGGAAAGGTCATTTGACCTTTAACAGAGGTTGTACGGGTGCATAGTTGGAGATGGGGAAACAGAAGTCAAAAACACAAAAACATGTCCCTTTCCACCACTCACGTGTCATTCACAGATGTGTCTATACACAGCCTGAAACTTCTTTTAAGAGAAGATGGGTTTAAGAAAAAAAGTGCATGTTCCCATTTTCTTCAGCTTGCCTGTGTTTACTTCTCCCTGCTCTCAGGTGAACTCTTCAGTGACTTGAAGTATACCCTGGCCCTGGACTCCGAGAGAGCAAAGACGCGAGCCTCCTTCAGCACTAAGTCCCCAGTTTTGACTACAGAGTTTGAGACTGGCCTTGGAACTAAATGCCAGGCTTACAACATTGAATTGCCTGTGAGTCTGGCACCACGTCTTTGGGGAAGGGCTTCTCTTTGCCCAGTAATTCCCAAATGTACCAAGATCATGATAACCCCACTACTTCTTCTTTCTGGATCCCCCAGGAGCTGCTATTTTGGATCTCACAAAATACTTCAAGATCCAAGATATGGCCGTACCTGGGAAAACAGGAGATGCCACTGGAGAATCCTATAGTGACCAGTGAATGTGTCATAAAGCCCTAAGGCATCATGACTCACACTTTGAGAACCTCTTATTAGGTGTGGGAGAGAATCAAATTAATTTTCCTGTTGTCTATCCAACTATTTCTCCCTTTTCTAGATTTGCATTGAGGACGTCCTGACACCCATCACTTTAAGGCTTAACTACAGCCTTGTAGGAAAGCGCACTACCAAAAGCCCCACTTACCAACCTCTCCTGAGCAAAGATTCGCAACAGGTCTACACTACACAGGTAATTCCAGCTCACAGTCCCATAATTTATTTATTTTTATTTATTATAGTGATTTATAACTCCACCTTTCCCATGCCAACACAAATACCCAAGGTGGCTTATTGTCCCCACAACAACCCTGTGAGGTGGGTAATTGTCACTGACAGCTCGTAGAACTCTTTTGGATGGAAACATTCATGGTGTGGTCATCTCATCTGGCATCAGGGAATGCCTTCAAAACTTCTAGCAAAGAAAAACCAGCAACTCTATAGCTGAATTTTGTTTTTTGAAGTTCAGCTGCCCTGTGTGGACATCACTGTGCACTTATTTTGTGCACTGTAATTTTTTTTTTTGCCATGAACAGGTGAAGTAGGCACCCTGTATTAATTTTGTGTATGTTTTTGCAGCTTCCCTTTCAGAAGAACTGTGATGATGACATATGTAAAGACAGTTTACAGATCTCAATTACTTATTCAGGGTATGAAAATTTTTCTCTCTCTTCTGCTGAATTACCCACCCCTTTGAGATGCATTTGGCAGGACATGACTGGAATCAGGTCTCCAAAACCCTAAATTTCTGTTTCTCGTGGCTATGGAAGGGTCACCCAAATGAAGACACATTCTATTCTTTGGAAATACATGAAGAATTGCCATTGCTTTGAGTGGAACATTCATTAGATTTGTACCCTCTTTTGATGTTCCATATAGATTTGACGTTCATCTTCCTCCTGCTTTGTCTTCATTTATTGGTTTGCTTGTTCCAATCACATTCACCCTTAATGAAGTTTTCTAAATAATATTATTAAGTTACAGTGCAATCCTGTACACTCCTACGTGCCAGTAAGCCCCACTGAACAGTGGGATTTTCTTCAGCATAAGCTTGTATAGGATTGTAATGTAATCTTCTGAAGATTGTATTGTAATCTTCTGAAGATCACGCTTCAGAAAGGAAATGTAGCAAGTTGTAATCTGTAAAATGTGGAAAAGTGAAGCTGATTTGTGTATGTCTTAATATTGACAAATGCATATGCATGTACCGAGATTGTATACATTTAAATTCCATTAAATTTCAATTTAAATAATTTAAATCTCCTGAATTTTTGAAAAACTGGCGGTTACTGATTCCTTTCAATCCTATATTCTTCTTACCCACAAACAGCCTCAGTACTCTGATAGTAGGTCTAACTCCTGAACTCAATGTGACGGCTTCTATCCAGAACTATGGAGAGGACTCCTACAGCACCAGAATGCTCTTCATTTACCCTGCTGGAGTGTCCTACCGCAAGGTCACACTGCTACAGGTAGGCCGTAGCATGGAGAAGAGAGAGCCAGGGATGGAAGGGACCAGGGAAAATGTGTGTTTTATTACACACATTCCTGAACTGTGTGTCTCCACTTTCCTCAGCCCAGCATCAGGGTCATGAATGTTAAGTGCAATTCAGCTCCTGCGTCCGAGGAAGATGCTGACAGGAACGCCACCTGCTATGTCAACCATCCAATTTTCTGGAGTGGGGCAAAGGTAAGGGCAACCTCATTTTCTCAGAATTCATTGCCACAAGATGTGATGATGGTCATTGGCTTAATGGTCACTGGCTTAAGCTTGCCATAATTCTAGGACAGGACCTTCTGTCCCATTTGTTAGTATGTGAACACAATCCCCCAAAATTGGGACTGTCCCTGTTTTTTTAGGACATATGACAACCCTACACTGGCTTGAAGCTGCTTTAGATATTTGGGGTGGTGGGGTGAAGGGAACAGGTGATATCAGCCTTCCTGGGGCTGTTTCAAGTGCATGGGGTGAATACAGATCTGGGAAGGGCATAACTTGGGACAGACAGTACCCAAATTTAAATCCTGGCATCTCTAGTTCAACTACTTCTCAGGTAGCCAGGCTGGGAAAGAGACCTGTATGAGACTTGGAAAGCCACCATAAATCAGAATAGACAGGACCAAATTAGATGGAACAATGGCCTGATGAGGTCAATGGGAGTGAAAAGATTGGTTTATTATCATTGTAAGCATCCCTGCCCCTCTTAACACCCATACCTATAGAAATAGCAACCCACAGTAATCTGCATGTGTCTATGTTTCAGGCTACCTTTGCTGTCACATTTGATGTTTCGGCAGATGTTGATCTTGGAGATACCCTGCTAATTTCAGCTAAAGCTAACAGGTAATACCTCTGCAGGTAACCCTTGTGCAGTCATGGGGCTTCTGATCAAGCAGTGCTGCCTGATGGGCGCTATGATGCTAAAAGCAGTGCAAGGTGTATTGGTGCATATTTATTCTGTTTCACTTCTCTAGTGAAAATGGTGGTAACATAACCAAGGATATGATTCGTGAAGCAGAGCTGCCTGTCAAATATGCTGTGTTCATCATCACCACCACGTAAGGAACTATAAGTATTCTGGGGCAAAGTTGTGGCTTATTATTTCTTATGATTATGTATTCAGTTATATTTTCCTCCTTCAGCAATGTTCCATAACCTCTAAAACCTTCCTTCCCTATCATTGTCCCCCAACCGTACCCCTTTCCCACCAATGTTTTTTTTCTCTCTTCCATCCCCCCAGCACTGAGATGTCAACCAAGTATATCAACTTTACAGCTGGTGAGGAGGATGCAGGCAAGACTGTGGAACATCGATATGAGGTGAAGGGCAAACCATGAGGGTGGCAAAGCGTGGGTAGGTCAGCTGAGGAAGGTACAGTTGAGGAGTTGAGGAAGGTACAGCATGGAGACACTGACATGATGGACAAGACTGAGACCCCTAGTAAGCCTACTTCCTATGCAGTGAAATGAAGTCCAATGCTTCAGTGTTACCAAAAGGGCATTAAAATTAGTTAAGGGCTTTAAAATTAGTTAAAATTGTCCTTTTGGATGTATATATAAGGACTGCAAGGCAGGACTTTCAAAATAGCTTCATGCAGAGGGGATACCCTCATTAGAAAGAGAACATCTTAGGAAACTTATCACAAAGAAACAGAATTTATTGTTATAAGGCATATAGTAAAATTACACACATTCAGTACTATGAAATGAAGTGTATCTGTTCCTTGAATAGTGTGTACCAAAGGAAGAGGGGAGGCAAAGAAAGGTGGGAGAGAGAGGGAGGGAGCTGGGAAAGAAAGATGGGGGGGGGGGAGCAATATCTTCCTTCTTCATGCCATGCCATCCAGGAAGAGAGGAAGAGGAAGAACAAGAGGTTGCAGGATCTCTTTTATAACCAAGGTACCATGTGGCTGTTAACCTCACAAAAAGGGAAAGACCATCACCCATTCAGGACCAAGTCAAAGAAGGGCAAACCCAGTTAGATGTGATCAAGCCAAATCTAGGGCCAGAAACCAGGATTAGCAATGAGGGACCCTAGATGCAGGATGGAAATAGGTGAGATCACTCATCAGACTGACTTCCACATTAGCATATAAATAGAAAGATGTAGGATGCAAGAAGATAGGGGAGTTAACAGAGGAGAATGGAATGCAGGATGAGACCAGAAAGGTTGTTTTGAGAAGTGAGGGGGGAAATGAAGGACTTTATGCATCAGATTCATAATATAATAATTAATAAAAAGTATAAGAAAGCTTTTCTCATAAAAGTGCCCTAAAAGTGGGAATACTAGGATGAGTGAGTTTGTTTAAACCATCTTCACCCCACTTTTTAGCCAACAAGCTCTGAAAGTAGCCCATGGAAAATGTCAGTTGACCCAGTGAGGAGAAGGAAAGCACAGTTCAAAATTTTATAAGGCAGTATCAAGTGGCTATAATGCCAATATCGCAATGCCTTACAGACTTTTCTGTCTCCTTGTTTTCCTCATCTTCCTCTTTCACATGGCATTTGGTGGTTCTGTGGCCACTGTGAGGGAGGAAGGGCCATGTTACCTGAAAAATCTATACATCTTGATTATTTTTACACTTGTTAGACTGTTACTTTTATGGCTTTTCTTAGAACCTTGGATATTCTAGTTTGATTTGGGTGTAGAGGATTTTCTGTTGTAGATGGAGCACTTCTCACCTCATCTTCAGTTCTTGGGAAGAGGGGACTGTTTAGGCAGCTGCAGTACAGGCTTCACCTGATTAAGAAAGTAGCACTTCCAACACAATCCTAAAGCACAAGTCTACTCAAAAGTAAGCTCCATTGCTTTCAATGGGTCTTACTCCCAGGAATGTCTTCTGGATTGCAGGAATGTCTTCTGGATTGCAGCAATAGTCTGGTAGGTTAGTGATAGGATTATTCCACAAGACAGGGTGAGCTCCCTGCTCTGCGATGTCAGCTGGATCCAATCGTATCGGCTCTACCTTTCCATTGGACTAATTTAGTGGCGTGGAGAGGGGGATTTGCTGCTTGGGTAACAGCCTATCCTCCATAACAATCTAACCCAGGCTTTCGTGCTTCGCATACAGCATATGCAGCGCCAAGCACAATACCATAGTCTTCCAAGACTGACAGATGCCTGCTTTATTTCACTTCATTCTGTTGTAGACCATAATTTTGGGTTAGTGAGAAGACAAATTCCTAATGGTTAAGAAATGAGGTCCAAGAGCCAGGATTTGAGGGTTCTGCCCATTTTGCGGATAATCTGTTTTTCTTTCAGGTGAAGAACCTCCGTGAACGGAGCATCCCTGTCTCTGTGATGTTCCAGATCCCCATAAAATTGAAAGGGATTCTGGTGTGGAATGTGACTGAGGTTGTCCCCTCCAAGGTAGATATGCTTGTTCTCTGCCACCCACTTCCAAGCCTCTCTAACTCCAACAAAGTAATCCCATCAAAGTGCCCCAGCTGATGTGTATGTCTTGTTGGGGATATATTTATATAGCTTGTCAGGGATTATTTTTTATATACTTCCCCAACTACATTCATTATATTTGATGTGAAGATGAAAAGCATCACCTGCCATTCCTAACTCCTGATTGATATGGGGCTATTTATGTGCCACAATAGGGCTGTGGGTGGCGCAAGTGGTTAAGACGCTGTGCCTGTTAACCAGCTAGGCCAGGGTTCAAGACCCAGGTCAGCCCCACAAGACAGGGTGAGCTCCTGTCCTTAGCCCAGCTCTGCGACGCCAGCTGGATCCAATTGTATTGGCTCTGCCTTTCCATTGGACTAATTCAGTGGCGTGGAGAGGGGGGATTTGCTGCTTGGGTAACAGCCTATCCTCCATAACAATCCAACCCAGGCTTTCATGCTTTGCATGCAGCGTATGCAGCGCCGAGCACGATACCATAGTCTTTCAAGACTGACGGAGGCCTGCTATGTGCCACATGTTATAATTAACCTCTCTTCTTCCACAGCCACAGCTTGCTAAGTGTGCCTTGGAGAGAGAAACACCGGATGCTATGAATTCTGAGAAGCTGAAGCATCCCCTTGTGGTGAGTGCACCCTACTGTGGCTCCTGCAGCTGCACCCCAAGAACACTTCATATGGCATAAGCACCCTGTTCCACAAATAATATCTGCCTGTATTGAAATGTTTTGATAAGTCCTGGAGTCTTCTGGCATCTTATTAGCCCACTGGTTTGCCATCCTAAGTTTTAGGAGTGGCAGTTAAACTTGGTGAATGAAGTCAGTCTAGATTACAATTACAATGAAGATGTACATAATTGATGCTGTGACATTTTACAATTACTTTTAATTGATGTGTATGATAAAAATTCAGAATCAGCTTTTTCAGTATGTTTGAACTGTGAACTTCATTCAAACTCATGTTCATCTTCCTGCTTAAATTCATTGTCCCTTTGTGCCTGAAGCCAGTGGGCATGAGCAAGAAAACCCCTACCTTAAAAAAAAAAACCTTGGGAATAGCAGACTTCGGCTGCACTCCTAACCTGCAGTTAGGCTAGCCTAAGCCCTGGCATAAGTTCTGTGCTGATCTGGGGGTGTCACAAAAGTGCTGCAAGGCACTTCTGTGCCACTCCTGGGGGGAGGATTAGGCCAGTACATAGACAGGCACTTGACTTCCGACATCACCACAGATACAGGAAGACCAATGAGTTGTGATGACCTAGGTTAGGATTGCACCCTTGCTGCAATACTCAGGCTAGCATTTGTTGTAGTTCTCCTTTTCCCACCCACAATTTAGTCCCCAAAAATGCCTCTATTCACATTCTGCACAAAAATAACAGACTGGCAGTTGTCAAGATAATGTGTTGTTTCCCTCTTACTCAGCCTCCCTATCTGGTTTCCGAGGTTTCACCAAACATTCTGCATGTTTTCAAGCCTGCCTATAACACTAGGGTTTGTGTGGTTTCGTGAGTGTTGAATTTGCCTGGGATACGGTAACCTTATTTTAAATTCTTATACAGCCAAGAAACTTACTGGGTGATCTTAGACCAGTCACAACTTTCAGCCTAAGTTACCCCATGAGGCTGTTGGGAGGATAAAATTCTCACCAATATATACTGGTTGGAGCTCCACGGAGGAAGAATGACTCTGAATAAAGATAACTGAAAACATCTCCATAGCCATAAGGGCAAGAAACATGTTTTACAAAATATATAATCAACACTGGTATTCTTAGGATACTGAATGCTTCCCTATTTTGTGCACAGCAATGTTTCCTTTGAGTTGATACCGGGGTATCTTTCCACCTTCCACAGGACTGCTCCATAGCCTCTTGCAGGCTGATCCGTTGTGACGTTTTGTCACTGGAAATGAGACAACCTTTGGAGTTCAAGATCAAGGGGGATGTTGGCTTCCAGTGGTCTCAGGTACAGAGATAGCTGCTGGCAGCAATACAATTAATAGGGATAAGAGGGGGAAAATATTTTTTATCTAGAAAATAAAATTGGCATCACAGAGGCAGCTGCCTCTCATGAATTCCTTATTTTATCCCATGATTCCTAATCGATTCCTTATTGCTTGGTGAAGCCTCTTAGGCAAGACTCCATCACTCAGGAGATTTATTTCTGTGACCTAGATCCAGCTGAACAAACTGACCCTGGTGAGCATTGCACAAATTTCCTATGATGAGACAAAATATATTCAAAAGGAAGGCTTTGTACAGAGCCAGGTAAGTAAGTGGAGTGAATGAATGAGAATGAGAGCATATAAGGAGCGCTACTGGAGGCCCATATAGTCCAGCTCCCTATAGATAACAGTACCAGATGTCTCAGAGAGCACACACAGCAACACGATACTGCATCCTGTTGCCATTCCCATGCACCTGGCATTCAGACATAGGCTACCTCTGAAACCTGCAGGTTGCACACAGTAGCGTGTGATGGACTTCTCTATAAATCTGTCCCATCACTCAGTGCTTATGGCTTGGAGTCTTGAGTCCTGGGAGCCCTGGGAGCCCTGGGAGCTGGGCTTCTGGATTTTCTCAACCACCGCTGGGCATTCTCCTGCATTAAGAGCTGATGATGTCTGGACTAAGTCTGGATCTGCCTGTCTTCCCTTTTCAGATGCATACAGTAGTTGAGCACATTGAGGTCTACAACTACTTGCCTGTGATCATTGGCAGCTCCATTGGTGGGCTTGTCCTTCTAGCTGTCATTGCTGCAGTCCTGTATAAGGTGAGGTGGCGCTTGGGACAGTCTCATAATATATGTGAAGGAGGGCTTATTCTATCCTGAAGGTCCTCAGAGTCTGGTGATGTGTTCATGTATACATTTATTATACAGCAAAGAAGAGAGTATCTGTGTGTTAGAGTACAGATGTAACCTAATTATATGTTATTTATTTTTATATAAATTTATCTCAAAGTGAATGATGTTGACTCTTTAAATTGAAAGATATACATCCCTTATGGAGCAATTAATGGCTTAAAGGTAGCCTGCTTAGCATAGCAATGTGGCAGGAAATGGTGCTTGCCTTAGAAAGGTTCACAGAGTATATAATAAAACTTATAATAATAATAAAACTTTATTATGGTCTGCAGACCAGAGATCAGTTCACAGAGATCAGTTTAGCTTCTATTTTAGCTGGGAGGTAGTGCCTCTTCCTTCTCCCAAATGATAATCACCTCTAAATTTCTGCCTCTGAGCTGAAACTAAGCATTTTAAGGCACTTGAAAGGGAACTTGGTTCATTTTGATTCATTACCTGTCTTGTTATCATGATAACATATTGCCTTTGTATAACCTAAATATAGTTAATCACAGAGCTTCCTGGAACCAAACGTCATGAATATACTTTCTTTTCAAATGTCATGAATATACTTTCAGCCTATACTTTCTTTTCCCAGTGGTGTAATCTTAGCCAGTCACCAGATAAAAGATCAACCTCAAAGTACGATTTCCACACTTCTCTTAAAAATTAAGCCCTTATGTGTGAAATCCTTTACTTCAAAAACAATATTATCTAGAAAATTAATATACAGTATATGGCAGGCATTCTTTTTCACTGGCCTCCTCTGTCATTCTAGGTTGGGTTCTTCAAGCGTCAATATAAGGAGATGTTGAAAGATGCTGGGACTGATGATGGAGTCACAGAGTCCGAGTCCACTCCACAAGACACAGTCTCCTCTCCGCCCACCAATGACAATGTGTATTAACTCTCTTGTGTCTTTTTGGGGACCTAGATGAGGAATGTAGTCTGCCGTCCTTCATTCTCTTGATGGAACTACATGCTGAGGTTGTAATGCAGAATTTTTCAACTCAAGCGTTCTCTACAAAAAAACTCATATGGGAATCTTCCAAACATAGGAAGAAACACACCTGAAGTAGGAGGATACAACTGAGAAGTGTTGTGTATTACAATTTATTGTTGATTATTTCCAGCATAATGTGACATATTTGTGTCAAAAAAGGTCCTTTGGATGTTGAATTCTGCATCTAATGTACACAGTATTGTTTGCACAGAAGTGCAGCAGGTTTGCACATACTCTGGTTGTGCAACAAGAACTGGTTGTTAACAAGAGATAGGACATATAAAGTCTAAAAATAGCCATTTAAAAGTGGCTGCCAGATGGGCAGAGAACCGGTGGTTAATTTCTGGACAGAACCCAAGCCCAGCCTCTACCTAGCCACAAGCAAGAAGGATGAATTTGCTATAGAAAGGGGTGAAGGTATTTATGAAATGAAGCAGCAGGAACAAGAAAAAGAAGATCCCTATCTCCAGTCAAGGCTGGAGGGGATGGACAGACAGTACAGTTGTTTTCAGACCAAATTTCTAGGCTATTTTTGATGCCATAGTTATATCAAGGAAGGCAGCTGCTCACAGGAAAAAGCAGCTCTTTATTCTTGCAGTGACTTGGCAGCATTATTCATGCTCTTTCAAACTCATGTGCTCTTAACTGGGAGAAAATATACATTAAAAAACCGCAACAACTTTTCAAAAATGTTGCACTAATTCTTTTTTGCATTACAAGGAAAGCAATGATCTGTCCCAATAAACACTATTATCTTTGTGTTGTAGAGGTGGGTGAATTGAGGCTGAGTGACGTGTTAATAATCTTTTAATGTTTTCTAGTTGAAGAAAGAGTGGTATTGTACTGTTGTCTAGTGTTTATCACAGATCTATTTGCAACGTAGTTATGGCGCCGCCCAGTGGAAGCCTATGGGAAATAGAACAATCCAGAGTAAACTGTTCTTACCTCAACGTAAGGGCTCCCATAGTTACTCTGGATTGTGCAGTTATGGTCTCTTTATATAACCTGCAATACAGTCCACGATCTTTGTCCCTACATTGCAATGGGGATGGGGTGAGGCTGAGCAATGGTGGGATATGACAACTGTGCAACATAGACACGTGAGGAAAGACTAGTGCTATAATGCCTTGTGTGCACTTTGTACCACTCTCATAAAAATTGATGGAGATCTTCAGTCAATCCCTGAAGCATGTGTTTCTCTAATGTTTCATCATTTCAGTTGCCTGAGCTTGTTCTGAATTCTTAAAATATTTTTATTATTATCTATAGATGTACGATCATTCCCATGAGACCTTAAGAGTGAGTAAGAGAATGTATGGAACATGATTGGGAAGAAATTTTATTCCTATGTTGAACTGATCAATTTTGTCATATATGTGATGGTTCAAAATACAGTATTTTATTTTTGTTCATTGCCCTTGCTGAAAATCTGATAAATAGTCTCATAATAGGTAAACATATTTTACTTTGAGCACAATCCTAACCATGTCTACCCAAAAGTAAGCCCCATTGTGTTTAATGGGCCTTACTCCCAGGAAAATGTCTTTAGGATTGCATCTTTAAGGTTGCAGTTGGTCATACTCTTGATTGTCTTCCCTGACTGTAGTAGATCTAGAACTTGGAAATATTTCTGGACTTTGGAAAATTTTCTTCTCGTAGATGGAGACTATTAAGAAGTCATATAAGCGGTCTTGTCCAGAAGGGCACAGAAGTTCTCTCTTGTAGTTCTGTTGATCTCTTGTAAACTGGACCCGATTAATCACTTTGTCTCCATGCTGTGTCAATGGAAAAAAAAGTGCTTACAGAATAATTTTTGAAAGCTCATTGGTGCTTACATATGCAAAGCACAACAGCCTTACTGTGAATGAAAAGGTTCTTGATCCCTAATAATTTCCCTGCAACCATTTCAAGAACAACTTTTATATTTTATTCAAGAAGAATGGAATGTAAGCTGTGACACAGGTAGACAGACGACACTCTCTGGGATGTTGTGGGCTATGGATGAGAGTGGCCATAATGTCATTGCACACTGTACCCTTTGTATGTCATATCATTATCAGTGATGGGATTCAAAGAAATTAACTACCAGTTCTATGCCCATCTGGCAGCCACTTTTAAATGGCTATTTTTCAACTTTATATGCCCTATCTCTTATTAACAACCGGTTCTATAGAGTAGGTACGAACCTGCTGGAACCCACCACTTATCATTATGTAGTTGTATACTGAATGGGTCTGATCAGTTTAGCATGTCTAATACTATCGATGCCACCAGCAACGAGAGCGAGCAACAGTTGACGAGACCTACATTAATCTGCCTGGTTCATAGGTGTACACATTTGGTCCCTGTTGTGAACATGCACTGCTGGGCAGAAGTGGCTTAAAAGCCTGGGTTTTTCAATGGATGGAAGGGAGAGGATCAAGATCTTGGTATACATTTTATGAGAGCACACATGCTCAAGAATGAACATGAGGCACACAGGTCAAATGAGGACAACATGTCTAAATTTGGGGAAGCATGCAAGGATTCTGTCAAAAAATATCCCCCAAACCCTAGCTTCAATTTGAAATGTCTCTAATGTAATTTCTGCATGTTACTTGCCTGATGCCCATTACCTTGTCTTGCTAATCAGAATATTCCCTGCTGGACCTCTTTGGAGCCTGGACTTCACATGTTCACTGTGAGTCGAGCTATAAATACTCCCCAGGAATCCAAAAGAGGAGGGGCTGGCAGGGTGGCTGGCTGGTAGTGTGACCAGTGAGACCTTGGTCCCTTGACATGTGTTAAGCAACAGCACTCCTGGACAGTGTCCAAACACAGTTATGTTTGTCTCTTGGGTTCATTGGCCAAGCAGAGTCAGATGGGCATGACGGGCAGGCTTGTGGGGTGGTGGAGGGACTGAACGGAAGGCCTTGTCATAGGAAGGCAAAGACAGAGAGACCAACCAGTCCTCTGGAGAGGAGACCTTTGCTGTGGGCACCCTCAAGCAGACAAGGTTTCAAAATGAGTCTCTGGTGGAGAAGAGCCACTCAGCTTATGGTGAAGGGACGAAATCTAGCCACAGCAGCTGCTGGTGGGCACCACGGTGATGGGTCAGGTGGTAAGTTACTTTAACAACTGAACTAAGCCTGAAGATTATGGTAGATAAATTGCATATGTGGACAGGGCCATTTTTCTTATTTCAGATTTTCTAATTATGAGCCTTTATCCTAATAGCTCAAGGCAAGTATATACTTTTATATCCCCCAACTCTAACTTGGAGGACTAGGGATTACACCCAGTAGAAAGGCATGCCAAATTTCCATTTCAAAGGATATTTTCTTCTTTTAAAACAAGCTCAAGGTGCCTGGGACATTGTCAAGGAGCTATACCTTCACAGATAACTCTTTGATGCAATCTATACAAGATGTCCTTGGAACAGATTACATCTTTGAACTACAGCATCTCCTACTATTTAGCTCTGCAAGGTGCCATTTTCTTTCCCATTCCCTGTTAGCAGGAATGTAACACCCAACACTTTTCCTCTGGTTTGCACTCTGGAAAAGATGTCAGTGTTTTGATTTCAGATGTACTGACAAACATGGCTAACAAAAGGCAGTGGCCTTCAGGATGACCTTTAGCTTCTAGAAGGCATCAAGGAGTAGTAGGGTGGTGTTCGACCGAGGGTGGTGGGCCCTTTGATGGCCAATGTTTTTGCCAGTGAGGCAGAACACTGCTAAGGGGGGCAAACTGCATCCATTTCCATCAGGTATTGTAAAGCCCTGCAGTGTCATTGCTTTGGATCATTCTTTTCATCCTGGATTTACCTGAATTTCCTATTTGTGGCATAGGCCGGACCTGGAAGATCCTGTCCTTTGTAGTAGCACTTCCTGGAGTGGCGGTCTGCATGCTGAATGTGTGGCTGCAACAGGCAAACCACCCACATGAACAACCCCCATTCATCCCATACCATCATCTGCGCCTCCGAACAAAGGTTAGAATTGAACACTGTCTAACTGCCTCACTGCCTTGATCTGCTGGGTGGAAAGGGATATGTATGTGTGTGTGTGTGTGTGTGTGTGTGTAAAACAATAGCATCACATAATGATTAAGTCTCTCTTTCTCTCTCGCTTTCATTTTAGCCTTTTCCTTGGGGTGATGGAAATCACACACTCTTCCACAACCCTCACACTAATCCTCTGCCCACAGGCTATGAAGAGGTAGGCAGCCACCACTGAGCTCCTGCCATTTCTTTCTTCTGCCTCTAAGTGCACCAGGCTGAGCTCCTTGTATACTCATCACTACTATGAGCCAGATCGCAATACTGAGAGACAATAAAAAAATACTTCAAAACATAGATCTCTTTCTTGGTATTTCAAATTGTAGTGAAGGGGAAATGAGGCATGGAAGAAAAAGTATTCTGCCAAGTTTTAAAATCCATGGGGTGGTAGTAAAGTAACTTTCATCTAGAAACCCTGAGCTCAACCTAGGAAGATATGAAGTCTCAAAGTTCTTTTTCCTAGATTATAATCAATTATCCCCTAAAATGTGTTGCCAAATTTAAATGGTCCTAATTTATTGAGAAATTTATTGAAATTTTTTTGAGAATTTCCTGTTTTTAACTAATAAGGCCCAGAGATTTCAATGTACAGTGTTTGTACTTTGCTCACATTTCTTCTTCTTCTTCCTTAGACCTTAGCTGGCAATTGGAGAGAGGGTCATCCTCTCAACCAATATGCTGCTGTAGCACTTCTATCCAGTGGTGGGCTTCAGCGGGTTCTCATATAGAACCTTTTGCTAATGAGTGCCTGGTTCTGAGAACTGGTTACTAATAGGACATAGAACCTGTTGTTAATTTAGGTGATTAGGACATAGAACCTGTTGTTAATTTATTTGAATCCTACCACTGCTTCTAACTAAGGAATATCTTACTAGCAAGTGTAGGTTGTCACCTGTGACACAATTCCACCTCCATGTAAGTAGTTCATCATGTGTACACATGAGGATAAACTGCACATTTTTACAGATGCTTTCTCTGTGAGACTGGTACCTGTGTCATACTCATGGAAGCAGGCCAGTTTCTATCACCAAAGCTATTTCCATACTGAAAAAATGCAACAGCTTTAGCTTAGACAGCAATCCCTTTTCATACACAACAGTGTCTCATATGGTTGATGATATTGTGTGCATATCAGATATCAGAGAGAAGGTGGTTGTGAGGTTGGTTACCCTTTAGTAGCATCAGGACTGCTGTCCTCAGGAGGTCCAGCCCCCTCATTTCCTTCTGCTCCTACCTCGTCCATCATTTCTTTATACTGTCGTTTGAAGAATCCAACCTGCAAGGAAAGGCAAGGAAGAGAAAGGCAGATGAGGACTACATTCAGCCTGAAGACAACAGGTAAGACACAAAGCTACAGGCAGGGGCATATAGGAGCAACCCTGCTTAGGGTGGCAGTTTTTCCCCTTCTTCCCCAGCCAGCCCTCTCAAGGTGGGCCCTGACTGAACAGAAACTGCACACCGACTATAAACCAAGCATAAGGAGGAGGAACTTTGACTCCTCAGAGCTTCCTCCCAGGAGATATTTCTTTGACACCTCAATTCTCACCTTGTAAAGAACTGCAGCAATCAGAGCTAAAAGGATGAGCCCCCCAATGCTGCTGCCGATAATGACAGGCAGATAATTGTAGGGCCTCAAGTACTCCACCACCGTATTCACCTAAGGGGCAAAAAGGACCAAAGACTGAACTGGACTCACCAACTTTAACTTGTTACTATAACCAATACCTTGCCCAAAGAAAGCTACAGTCAGCCAAGAAAGCTTTCAGCATCTTCAAATTCTAGACCACGTCCCCTTTCCAAGATGCCAAGGGTCCAGGCTCTTGGCAGTAGAGAGTCTCTTTTGCACTGGTTACCTCACTCTGTCCAAAGCCCCCCTCCTGGGTGTATTTTGTCTCATCGTAAGAAATGTGAGCTGAGCTCACTAGGGCCACTTTATTCTGCTGGATCTGGAAGACAGACAGAAGTTCACACATTGGTGGTGATAGAATACCATTTCAAGTTTATATGGTAGGTGCACACTAATATGCAACTTATTCTGCGGCCAAACACATCTTACAAAGACAGGGAAGAAATTTATTTCCTCCCCCCCATTCCAAGCTCTATAAAGCTCCCAGTAGCAATTTCCATACCTGGGAAAGCCAACGGAAGCTAATGTTCCCCTTGATACTGAACTTGAGAGGTTGCTGTTGCTCCAAGGATGAAATGTTGCAATGAATTGTTTTACAGGAGGCCACAGAGCAGTCCTAGGTGGAGGTGGAAGAATTTCATGGGGTTAGGCCACAAGCCGAGTAGTGGTGCTGAATATGAATACCCTTTAACCAACAGTGGCTTCCTATTGGGTAACCAGTTACCCAGTGCCACCCACAACATCCATTATAAAATAAAGCTGGTGCCATCACAGTGGAGCTGTACTCACAAGAACGGGACTCTCCCCTAGTTGCTTCTCAAAATTCTTGGACTCTGGAGTGCGTGTTCCAGGGACACACTGAACCAGGTGGGAGAGCTGGGGGAAAAAAGAGTCTGACATTCATAAAAGATGAATTGGTGTTCTCAGCATATATTCCCCTGATAGCTGCTGATTGACTTTTCTTCCATGAATTTAACTTCCTTTTAAAGTCATCTGTACTAGTGGCCTTCTGTGTTTCCTTTAAGGTGAGTGGCTGAATGGGCAGGCACCTCTCAGTCAAGCACCATGCAGTGTGGCGCTTTGTAACCTAGACGGATGGTGGTGATGTGATCACCGAATATATATGATGTGATCACCGAATATATATCACCACATTATATGGTGATGATGTGATCACCAATATTTGGCTGCCCACTGAATATATGGGCAGCCAAATAGATCTGCACAGCAGCATAGACAACTTAGAGGGAATGCTGGTGGCTATCACCACTTCTTGGTGCAGAGAATTCCATAAGCCAATAATGTGTTTGAAGGAAAAAGTATTTTTTGGGGTCAGTCTTGAATCACCAGCTGATCAATTTCAGTGGATGTCCCAGAGTTTTAGTGTTAGCAGAAAGGGAAAAAATCAGCTTTTCTTTATCTACTTTATTTGCAAAAGAATCCCAGTTCTACTAATTCAGTGTGAACAGCTGCAATCACTTCTGTGTGGCTTCTTTGGGACATACCTCAGAGGGGACCTCCACAGATGCATTCCAAACCCAGGTCTTGTTCAGCTGTATAGGAAACTGAAAGGTCACTGAGACAGGAATGCTTCGCTGGTATGTATTCTTGACCTACACAAAAAGTAGATTCTTTGTAATTGTGAACTGGAGCCCAGCAGTCCTAACATTCACTCCCCTCTTGGTGCTCACTATGAGACTTTATCTTCATGTGTATTAAAAACCAAGCCTTGTGGATGTATGCATTCAAATAACTCAGGTCAAAGGCATGAAGCTCTTGTGGTTTGAGCATCCCCCTGCTTTTCCCATGTTCTTAGTCCCACAAAACCCCATGCCCTTCTCACCTCATACCAGTGTTCCACCATCTGGCTTCCATCTTCTTGACCAGTGGAAAAATTAACATACTTGGTTGATTTATCAACTCTAGAAGAAATTAGGCAACAGTCTCAGAATGTGTATGCTTGGGAGAGGGGAAGGTGAAACACAGGCAAAGATGAGGGAGAAGGCAATTCAGATAAGGAAGAAGACATTAAAAATGCTCTTCCCCTTCTTCCCTATTTCTGGTCCATTGGTGACTCCCAGGTGGTGGCTCTATCATGAAGTGAGATAAAGCAAAAACATCAGGTAGCAGATTTTGGGATGCCAGAAAAGACAAGCATGTGGGAGAAAGATCTGAGTCATAGGGCATAATCTATGTTTGACACACAATCTATGTGTTCACAGTCCACAATGGGCTGTGGGTGGCACAAGCGGTTAAGACGCTGTGCCTGTTAACCAGCAGGCCAGGGTTCAAGACCTGGGTCGGCCCCACAAGACAGGGTGAGCTCCTGTCCTTAGCCCAGCTCTGCGACGCAGCTGGATCCAATCGTATTGGCCTTGCCTTTCCATTGGACTAATTCAGTGGCGTGGAGAGGGGGGATTTGCTGCATGGGTAATAGCCTATCCTCCATAACAATCCAACCCAGGCTTTCATGCTTCGCATGCAGTGTATGCAGCGCCGAGCATGATACCATAGTCTTTCAAGACCGACCGAGGCCTGCTTTTATGTGTTCAGTGGAAGCCTCACTAAAATGAATGGGACTTATAGAAGAACGTAGTGGTTATTCTGGGGGAAGCCACTGGTGTCTTCTGCGTCAGATACCAGATATGCCTAGTTGTTTTTATGAATCAGCTTTGAATCTTCATCAGATTTGTTCAAATGTTTAAGAGCTGAATGGGTTGGAAGGAACTGAAATACATAAATTATCCTGAACAATCAGAAACTCCTTTCTTTTAACCCATGATGGTTTCATGGCTGGTTTCTCTCTGATGGATAAAATTTTCAAAAAATACAGGCCTAAGTTAATCAACAAGGGTTGGAATGAAACCCTGGGAATTTTCTTGGTTGGGTAGAGCTGTTGGTACTTGGGAGCTGCCCAGGGATGAGGGACCTTAGTCCTTGGAAAATAATCCTAGGTGTGCAAAGAAACCCTCCAATTGTAACAACACACTGTGTTGCCACCCAAAACTTGCAGTCACGTACGCATTGACAAAGATATACACAGCGTATTTCACAGGGAGTGTTGCTTGGTGAACCATATCTTGGGTGATGGGACCACCATTTTCACTGGAAAAAAAGAAAGAGGGTCAGAATGAAGTACATCAGAACATAAGTTAGACATATGGCCATCTCCTCACAACCTGCTTAAGCTCATCATTGTTCAGCATCACTATCCTGTAATGCATATGGCTTTGTCTTTTACACATGATAAAGTGTCCACCTTCCTTTGTAAGCCGATTTGTGAGCTTCAAAGATATCAAGTGCAATCCTAACTCTTGGTTAGGTCCGCACAACTCCTATGCTGGCCTGGGGGTGTCACAAAAGTGTTGTAACGCACTTCTGAGCCACTCTGGGGGAAGAGTTAGGCCAGTGCACAGAGACGTGTTTGTCTCCCTACATTACCACAGGAATGGGGAGACCAGTGAGTTGTAGCTGCCTAGGTTAGGATTGCACCCTTATCTATATATATAAAAGAGAAAAATCACTCACTGACTGACTGACTGACTGACTCATCACCACCCTGCCAAAACCGCTGGGCCTAGAAGCGTGAAATTTGGGGTGGGTGTACCTTCCGTGACAGAGGGGTGCACTAAGAACCGGTTTTCGGAAATTCCAACCGGAAGGGGGTGAAAAGGGGTGCAACACGTTTTCCTCCCTATACTTTGCATTGAGAATTGCTGACTCATCAACATTCTGCCCCAACTGCTGGGCCTGAAGCATGGAATTCTGGGAGTTCCTTCTGTCACCTGAACACCCCCCAAGAACCATCTGGAGGAATTTAACCCTTCAGGGGCTAAAAAGGGGGCAACGTGTTTTTGTCCTATACTTAACATGGGAGACTGAACAACATCCAGCCTATTTGGTGCTCGGTGCCTGGTGCAGAGGGAATGTTGTTCGGAGGAAGAGGTTGCACTGGTGAGGATGCTGTGCATGGGGGGAAGTTGTACATGGGGGGAAGTTGTACATGGGGGGAAGTTGCGCATGGGGGGCAGTTGCGCATGGGGGGCAGTTGCGCCGTGGGGGGATGTCATATGGGGAAATGTTCCTCCCGCAACACGGGTATGCTTTTCGCTAGTAGAGAAATAAAACAAATCTTCATCCCAACTGAGTGCCTCAGGAGATGGAAGAAATGCCTTTCTGAGACTAATTATGATGGCCCTGTTCCACCTATAGGTCCAGAGACAGTTGCAGGGAAGAAGTGGTGGGAGAGGAGAATGCCTTCATCTTTTGCTTGTAGGCAGCTGGTAGGTCAGTGTAGGAAGTGGATGTTGGACAAGATGATGCTTAAATTTAGCCTGTACCACAAAGGCATATGCAAATCTAGTGTACATTTAAACCCACCTGAAAGTAGTTTAATCATGACTGATCTAAAACTGGTTGAAGCTACTTTTGCAAACACGTCCCAAATAAGGCACAGCAAGCCTCACCTGCCAGCTGTGCTATTCATTTGAACCACACTCCCCAGCTCAACATCTTGGGAGATGGAAAAGGTGGCAGTGAAGATCACCTGGAACAAAGGAAGCACAACCCATGACTGAATGGCAGGGAGATCCGGATTTTACCCATAAAGGTGTTTTAAAACCCAACAAGGACCTCCCAAGCCTTTGGAGGGGGCTGTGACTGTTTCTAGCGACCTCAGAGAGCTATAACTCCCAAGATTATTGAGATTGAAGCCAGGATAATGAAAGTACAGGTGTCCCTTGTTATACACTAGGGTTCCATTCCAGAAACTCACATGGATAAAAAATTCCATGTATAAAGAAAACAATGGAAAAATAGGTGAAATGTCCCACATCCAGGTTTCTTGCTCCTCTATTGCACCTACTGGAATAAGGTTGTGCCTTAATATCTGCAGAGGTTTGATTCTGGGACTGACAAATGGAATGATTAATAGAGAGCAAAAACCTCTCTACAACAGTAGAAAAGCAGTTTTTAAAGCTGTAATTTGCAATGGCCATTCATGCTGAGTCAAATCCGTGTATAAAAAAATCAGTGTATAACAAGGTTGGACCTGTAGTTTAAATCTGTAGTGCTGGGCACTGCAGTGTGTGCATACTACATTATAATAACACATATGTACATATAATTAGTGCTTCTATATAATTAGTGTTTTCCCTGCTCCCCTCCAGGAACACCAGTGGATCAAAGTTTACTTTCCCTGTTCCCAAAATTGCTAGGAAGAGCACCTTACCTTAGCCCCACTCCGGAAGATGGGGTGGTTGATGTCACAGGTGGTGTTAGTCACAGGGTCATCTTCTGAGGCAGTCTTGGAGGAGCACTTAATGATTATATACTTCCTGTTGGACTGAGGAATGAGGATCAAATTGTGAAGGTGATCAATGGGGCAAAGCAGCCCATGCCTCTCATTCCCAGTGGCTTCTGCTTCTCCTCTGCCCTCATACCTGCAACAGTGTGAACCTGCGGTAGGACAGTGCTGAAGGGTAGGAGAAGGTCAGTTTGGTACTGAAGGAATCCTCTCCATTGTTCTGGATGAAGACTGTGGCATTGAGCTCAGGGATCAGACCCACCACTAAAGTGCCAAGGCTGCAGAAAAGTGGAGAGCCTTTGATAAGAAACATCTAAAACAAGAAATGGTGGGGCTCAGTCCTGCCCCAAAGTCATTCCCACTGATAGGACCCAGGTATACAAAAGGAAAGAAATGCATTCTATATGTGGTCAGATACAATATCCTACAGAATATTCCAAAGATCAGCCCTGCAGAAAAAAGGTGTTTTGTGACTTGGTTTGCATTAAGGCTGCAATCTAAACCACACTTTCCTGAGAGTAAGTACTATTGAACACAATGGGACTTACTTCTGAGTAGACATGCTTAGGATTGCACCATTAGTCTTGGACCAATAGGCTGGTCCAAGTTTGGCCTGTGCCTGAATGCCCCTGTTATGCTTCTATTATCCGTCAAACCAGTTTGTAACTGGACAAAGAAGCACTTTTTGAAGTGGAGCTCCTCTTATATTTAGTTGGAGAAAGTAACTTTCTATTCGCTCTTTTTTACTGGTTGTTTGTTGGAGTTGTATGGGGGCGATGAGCCATTTATTTTCTCTGTGGACTGCTTTGTAAAGAATTTTTTGGTTGAAAGGTGATATGTAAATATACTTAGGGTTTAATCCGAGCCAATGTGGGCCAGCGTTAACTCACCTGGTATAACTTCCTGTTGCGGAGTGGAGGCTGGTGTATATTCTGCCCCATTTCTGGGGCGTGGGGTGTTCAGCCATGCACCAGCCCCTCTCCACATCACCATAGGAAGTTAATATCAGGTGAGTTATAGCTGGCCTAAACTGATTAAGATTGCGTCCTTATTCATCATAATTATCATCAACATCAGCAACAACAGTGCCACAGTGTAAAAGTGCATGATACCCTGCTTCACCATGTATGGTCCCTTTACCTCTCTCTCCCTCTCCTCCCTTCTCCTCTGCCCATGCTGCCTAAACTTAACAAGAGGAAAATTGAGAGCATAAGAAGAGAAGAGTAGTGGGCTAGAGTGTCTCCCACTCCACTGCTCCCTGCATCCTCTTCTGCTTCATTCTCTTCTTTTTTACATAAAGAGAATGCAGCTGAGGGGAATGAGAACAGTTTCCCTCAAAGGAAACAGTTTCCCAACCATTATGGACTGGGAATGGCTTAAAGATGGATGGCCCTGCCTTGAATGCAAGCCATTATTCAGGGAGTGGCCCTGAGATGAGCTCACTGTTCCTCAGCAGTCTCTTCTGGTAATGGCGCAAACACCATACTCTGCAGTCCTTGAACACCAAAGTCAAGTAATGAATCTTGCCAACCTGAAATCTAATAACCTACATAAATTCCTACGTTGGCTTGGGGGATATGATGAAGAAAATAATCTCTTACCCTGAGAAATTGAAAGATGCTTTTAATTCATCCTTACAGATCCCATCAGGGCCACAGTTCTTCTGAAAATACAGCTTGAAGAGATAAAGGAATAATAATATCAACCCTGGGCAAGGCGAGAGTATTAAAAATAACATTGCTTAGGGAGAAATCCTAACCTAGGCTTACAAGGTTCATTGGTCTTTCCATTCCTGTGGTGATGTAGGGAGGCAAGCACATGTCTGTACACCAGTTTCACCCTACTCCAGGAGTGGTACAGAAGTCTGGGCTTAGGTCAGTCTAACTGGGGGGTTAGGATTGCAGCCCTAGAGCTTTAATTAAATTGCCCCATACATTCCTCTGTATTTGCAATCTTTTTCTGTGGATTTTGATATCAAAGTTTTCATTCATCATAACTGTCTTTCCTTCAGGCAGCTATGTGTACCACTCCCAATTTTGCAACAGCTACAGAGAGAGCAAGATCCGACTGAGAGAAAAAAAACTTGATCCATGTTACATAGTGAGTCTCACAGCTGAACAAAAATCTGAACCCAGATCTAGAAACATAGAGTTGGAAGGGACTTAATAGGTCATCTCGCCCAACCCCCTACCTGTAGCAGGAAATCCTCCTAGAGCATCTCCGACAGGTGCTTGTCGAACATCTGCTCAGAAGAATACTTTTTATGGCTACTCCACTGTCAGCCAATAGCATGAATTAACATCAAGCAGGGCTTTTTTTCTGGGACTTTCTGGTACTCAGTACTGGCACCTTTTCCCACCTGCCTCCCAAGAAGCTAATTTAAAAATTAATCGTATGGGGATGATGAGCTATGCCACAATGGTGCGTACCCAGAAAAAAAGCACTGGTATAAAGTATTTAATAGCTTTTGCTTTAGATTTTGGAGGTGCAACCATGGCCTCTTCCATAAGTGGGCACTTTGGGGTTGCTGAGAGAGAGAGCTTCAGAAAAGTTCCTAAGTGGCTAAATATGGAGAAGTGTGAGAAACTGAAATTGTCAAGGGCACACACTTTTTCCATGAATGAAATCCTGGCATTCTGCATTCTCCACACACCGACAGCCAGTCAATCCTTACCCAGACAAAAGCATCCAGAAAGCTCCAGGACTCACCGGTGCAAATATAAATGGACGGGACTTCTCTTCTCTGAGGATGGCTCGCAGATTGTCAGTAGCAGGAATGGGATTTCCGATCAGGGTGTAATTCAGCCGGAGGTTTATGGGTGTGAGACTGTCTTCTATGCAGGTCTTTGCAGAAAGGCAAAAGGGAAACAAGTAGGTGTGATGACAATGTCTGTATCAAGGACCAAAAACCCAGCATTCTGCCTTTTCCTTTGTGGCCATGATCTCACTCACCGGCAGCTTGATGCGATACTCTTTGCAGTGTCTTGTTAAGCCAATCTGTGCCACCTCATTGACGATGGGGGACTGGGTGTCAAAAACAGCTCGGATCTTCATGCGACCAGGGTCCAGGGTCAATGTGTATCGTAAGGTACTTGAAATGCTGGTACCTGAAGCATACAGAATTAAATCAAATTTACCCTACAATCCAGAGCAACTTCCAGAATACATAAGAGGCACTTATTCTGGATTGCTCTATGCATTTCCCATAGCTTTCCCATCAGTGCACTGTAACCACGTTGGTGTAAAAGGTCCTGTAGTTACTCTGGATTGTAGCCTATGTGATTATAGAGATTCTAAGGCAGACAAAGGCAGTTGCTGCCATGGGAAGCTCATCCCTGCATAGAGGAGGGACTTTCAAGCTGCTTTCCCTTAAAGGCTCTTTCCATTTCAATTTACCTACATTTGAACATGGTAGGGGAAATACATTGTGTTCAATGTGCAACACTGAGTGTGCGTAGTTGGTCGGTGGAACTTCTAGCCACAGGATGTGATAATGGCATCTAGCCTTTAAGAAGAGATTGGACAAATTCCTAGAGGAAAGGACTATCATGGGTTACAAGCCATGAGTGGTGTACAAGGTGGACATCCTCAGAATGCCAGATGCAGGGCAAAACATGTGCTCCCTGATGCATCTGGTGGGCCACTGTGAGATACAAGAAGGTGGACTAGATGAGCCTGTAGCCTGATCCAGTGGAGGCTCCTTTTATGTTCCTAAAACCTGATGGAATCTGGGGTATTTGCAGATTCCTGGGAGTTTTTAGTTTGAAGGGAAAAAGTTGAATTACAGCAATTATGTGTATCTAAAAGGTGAAGTGTTGGTTGTCATGCTTCTTGAAGGGGAATTGGGGCTGCACTTGGCATCCATTGCACAAACTGGTTGCCAATACCAGAGCCATATGCATACCCCCTCCCCAGTGCTACATGCCTACCTAATGTAAACTGCGAGATCAACTGGACGGTGAGGCAGACGTTTGCCTTGCTGACCTCCTTGTTTAGCTCCTCCTGGTCCTGGCACACAAAGGCAGAGATGGGGATCACAGGTGGGGTGAAAGTAATCTGAGGCAAGACCCGGACCACAGGCCGTGACCTGTTGCAAAGAGAATCAGGGTAGGTAGGGGCAGGGAAATCGTTTTTAGTCCTCCTGTGCCCATTTAGGTGAATTGGAAGATGTACAGTTTTGTCACACATTTGTTGTGAGTCATGGGATATCTTCCTCCCAATCTCCAAGGAAGCATTTCTGTTGCTGAGATATCAGGTTTTCTTAGCATTCATATATAATTCCCTCATCTCATCCTACTTTGCTATATTGGGTGGATATGCAGATTTCATAGGTACTTCTTAGATAATTCCCTCAGAATGGCCCTGCCATTGGGAAAGATGAGGATGTTGTCCCAGAGCAGCCAGGTGGCGAGATCTGACCTACTGGAAAGTTCATCTTCACATGCCCCATTGAAATGTAAGGGACACGTGTATAGGAGAACTTCCTAGTGAATTACGGTGGTCTATAGGAAGAGCGAGGAAGAGTGACACTGAGGGTGCAATCCTAACCAAGTTAGGCCAGTACAACTCATGCATATTTCTGTTCCCACAGTGGCATGGGGAGGTCAGCACATGTCTGTGCACTTACCCCCCACCCCAGAGTGGGGCATGATGCTGGGAGTGTGTGACACTCCCAGGCCAGCACAGATCTGTGCCAGGACTTGTGCCAGCCTAACTAGGTGGTTAAGATTGCATTGCCAGAGAGACACTGCTTTTAGTTCAGTCCTGAGGGGTTGTGCCTGACACAACCACTTCCATTTCCAAGACTATGCAAGAGTAAAACATGTTGTCATGCAATACAATTTTATTCTTTATCCTTTATTAGTACCACTAAGAGAATCATCTTCTGCTGCATTCAAGGATTCGTTAAAGAAATGTGGCCAAGCTGAAGCCCCCAAGTCCTCACCTCAACAGCAGCACCTGCCCTTGAGACCCTGCAGTGATGTCTGACAGTCCATCTTCTGTAAGATCTGTCCCAGCGCCAAGTGCCTGGCCAAAGTAGCGAAGTCTGTTGCCAAACAGAGAGGCCTGGATGCGCTGCAGACAGGATAATGGGAGTAAGAGGGTGTTATGTCATCACTAAGAATAAAACCATGTCATGATGACAGCTGCATGGGAATGTTTAAAGGGGCAGGGAAGCTGTTTGCTCACCTGGCTGTATGTTTGGTTGATGGATTTGCTGGTCCCTTGGAATATGTACACTGCTCCTTGACCCTCATCCTCCATGGGTGCTCCAACTGCCACATCTGTCCATTGGTCCCCAGTTATTTCCCCTAGTTCTGTTATACTGGCCCCAAATCGGCCCAAAGGGTTTTTGGTCACTCCTCGCAGTTCTTCATCACAAGAAAATGCCTTCCCCTTGCAAATTATGAAAAGGAACAATTGAATGGGGGAAAGAAAAAGCAAGCATCATGGTGAAAATGTTTTTGCTTGGAGAATTCAGATCTGCTGATTCTGGGGCACCCTCTTGTGTGTAAAAAAAAGGCCAAAATGGACCTTGAGGAAACAAGGGAATCTTTGCCTAATGCAGCCAGCAACTTCTGAATTTCATCCTGCTCTTCCCATTGTCTGTTCTGACAAGGCAATTTACAAATGAGACCCTCAAATGAGCACTTCCTATGACCTGCACACTGGTTCCAAGCCCTCTCCATTCATACCAGATGACTTTGTCACTGCCAATGGCTGGGATTCAATCAGTTCTCCTCCATTGCCTAATTTTACAGCTGCATTGGGCATCTTCCCCTTTGAAATCCCCTAGCCTTACTCACCTCTTGATAATTCAAGGTCAAAAAAGCCAGGGCAGGAAAATTCAGGGCAGCCACGGAAGAAACAGCAGATAGATCCACCCCAATCATATCATAATCCACCCACATCCACAAAAAATCTCAAAACTTGTGACATCACAACATTCTGTGTTCCCTTATATGTGCTGATGGGCAAGGGTGTGGAAACATAGAATATGATGTCACTACACAAGGAGATGACTCCATTATTTAATTACCACTGCTCTGTAGAATTATGTCCACCCTTGTTCCTTCTCCCTTGTCCCAAAGCAGGAACCAAGGGGAAGTCTTATTCATCCTCCAGGAACATTTTCCCCAAATTGCAGCCCCCAGTTTTGAGCTGCCTAGTAGAAAGGACAACACAATAGCCCCCATCACATACCTTTCTCTGACAAATGTAGACCCTTCCTCCCCTTATGCCGTCATAGTACATGGGAGAACCAATGAGAACCAGGTCTGTGTTGGTGTCTCTGTCAAGGTCCACAGAACACAATGTGGCCCCAAAGTAAGAACCAATCTGCAAAGGCTTAAAATTCCATTTTAAGGTGTAAAAACTGTAACACAAAAACTATACAGTATTAAATTGCTATCCCTTTTAAGTGACCCCTTTACGGGCTAGATCCAGATCAGCCTGTGCCAATTCAGACCAGCCAGTGTCCTCTTTGCCCTAGGAGTGGCTGGCAGATGCCAGTGAGCATTGGCTGTAGTGGCAGCCTTTTTGGCGGCACTACTCTTCTGGGTGCTACCACTGGCAGTTCAGAATTGAGCAATAAAAAGGCATCAGAGATTTACTAGGCAATACATTTTTTAAAGTTAGTTTAACTCTTAATATTAATTGCAAAAGTTAAATACATTTTCAAATAAGGATAAAAATCCCCATAAACAAACTCCTTTGCCTTATCCCACCACCATTCCCATTCAAAACAAACCACATTCCCACTCAAAAACCATATTAACATACTCTAAACCATTTATCATCAACAGACTACATTAGCTGGTGCCCCTACATACTGTACATACACACACACTTCATGTTGTACACAGGGTGACTATATAGAATGGAGGACAGAGTGCCTCTACCTTTAACCATTGCATAGAAGAGGGAATTTAAGGCAGGTTTAACTCATCATAGAAGGGTTAAAAAACCTAAATTCCCTCTTCTATGCAATGGTTAAAGGTAGAGGCACTCTGTCTTCCATTCTATATAGTCACCCTGACAGTACACACACTCCACATACTGTACCCAAACAGCAACACAGTGTCCTAACAAAGTGGGAACAAATGGGACCACTAGAGAATAAGTGCAGACTTCCGCCACATTCTATGTGAATGCAACCCTATAGCCCCTTTACCTTCTTTAAAGACAGTTCTGATTTCAGGGACCACTGCCCATTTTCTTGGCTGAACATGACAACTCTGCCAGTGTGCTGGTAACGTGGAGCCCCCACCACATAGCTGATCTGTCCGTTCACTTTCACCATCTGTATTGAGTAACCTTAGAAAGACAAATTACAGTCTTCATAGTTGAGAAGGAAGAGCATAGCTATCTTTGGCAAAGTTGTAATCTGTTTGTAGTTGTAATCTGTTTGTAGCTTTACAACAAAAAGTCTTAATTGACAGCCAAATGCAGTTGCTTCTGGGATGGATACAAGTCAAGGGAAAAATTCACCTGTACTACCCAACATGTGCCCGAAAGCAAACCCAGAAGCAATGACTTTGGAAGAGGAAGCTAATGAATAGGGCACAGACCATGCACCTGCCTCTGCTTTCTAGTTAATACCTGTTCAGCCAGAAGTCTCCAATTTTCCTAGCTTCCAAAGAGATTGCTCAACATTTTTCACCAAACAGTTCCAGCACATCCAAGAGCTCAAGAGAGACTTTCTTTTATGGTAGACAAAAACCAGCTGTCAGAATTTATTAGAATTATTATTAGAATTATTGAAATTATTTGATACCTTTGAAATCATTCTGTGGGCTGCCTATAGTAAAGGACACGCAGCCAAGCACCTTACAGACATTAAACAATGGCTGGGAACACACATTTGCCCCAGGCAAGGCTATCCATCAAAATTCACAGGTTCTCACAAGTTCCCAAGAGAAGGGATTATAACATCACAATGAATTGTCCCAAGTTCTCAAGCATTGTTATTGTCTACAGTAAATGGCCCACTTAAGACTTGTAAAGATATGCTTATCTCAGCAGGAACTAAAAGAAAATTCCTTTCTTTTGTCATTGCCTAAACCCTGCAGCCCAGTAAAGCAATGTTAAATTGTCAGGCAAATCAGAAGAACTTATTTGAAGCCCAAAGATTATAAAATTAAAATAAAATTTTAATTCTTCTTCCTGTGGGAAAGGAAACTCAGATGGATCAACCAAAGTCAGAATACACATGCTTGATAACCACAAGTGTTCTTCATTGTACTGATGTGTAATGTCATGTCCTGCCACATCCTATTCCCATCTCAGCTCAGGAAGCTTTAAAGATGGAATCTTTTAATCTGTATGAATTCTCTTGTTACCTATGTGAAAGCAAGGGTATAAAAAAGTGTGTTCAATTTGTACAAGGGACTCAGTCTTTTTGTGAGACAGAAACTGTCTGACTGAAGTCCAGAGCTCTGAATAAAGAAATCTCTTGCTTGCATCATCATCTCCTGAGTTTTCCCTGCTAGGTACCTACTTCATTCCTATTACACTTTCTTTCTCTCTTTCTCTCTTTCTCTCTTTCTTTCTCTCTTTCTCTCTTTCTTTCTTTCTTTCTTTCTTTCTTTCTTTCTTTCTTTATTTATGGGATTTGCTTCTGACTCTTACCAAGATAAGCATCATTCATATTACTGCCACTGGACACATTGATGAAGCTTGGATTGCCATTGTTTCCATACAGGAAGATCCCTCCAGACCAGTCGTAGGCTCCAACTGCCCCCAACATGGGTCCATCCTAAACCATCACAAGGAACAGCGGACATTTTAGAAACTGTGTTGGGGAGCCTCATGCATAGATTATATTTGGGGGAAAAAACTCCTGTGCTGCCTGGTGCACTAATTTATAATTTATGGTGCACTCCTTAGCCTTTTAATTACATTTTTATCTCACTCTTAATTTGACCACTTCAGGATAATCCTCCTCTTTTTCATCTTCATAACAAACATGCAAAAAGTAAGGTAGGTTAACCAAGAGTGACTGGCCCAAATTTCACAAACTAGTGAAGAGGCTCCATGGTATACTAATGGTATACTAATGAACAGGACTGGGCTTTTCGGTAGTCTTTCCAAGGGGACTTGGTTTCATGACTTTCCTTCTGGCGAAGGCCCTAAAGTGCTGGAGCTCCACATGTAAATGTAGGAGGAACACATTCTGCCAGGGACATGCCCAAATCTATCCCATGAGTTTCATGGGATTTAAATCTGTGGTCTTGTACAGTATAAAGTTAAACATTCATTCACTGCACAGCCTGATCCTCTGTATAAGCTGCTTGTATTTGGGAACCCAAAATATATAACCTACTGAAGAGGGCCATTCTTCTATAGGAGCTGGAAGAAGGGGAAGAGGAAGGGCTGGAATAACTCACTGGGGTCAGCAAAGCACTGAATCCTTCTTGAGACATCTCCAGCTGGAAGGAGCTGCTGCTTTGGGACTGTGTGCCTGTTGGAAAAGGAGGTGACAGTTGTTCATAGTATTGCTCAGTTTCCTGAGGCTTAAATCCTGAGATGAAAATTTTCCACAGTTTTGGGGGAAAATCACACCCTGAGCAGAAAATTGTGAAGTCTGTGTTGGAGGGCTCTTATTTTTTAATTAACACACTCATTGTCTGTTCCAAACCCAGAGGTATGTGAAAGCTACCCTTGGGTTGATAAACTGTGGGTGAGATTCAATAGCCTTCAATGGAATTACAATATCTGGGGGAACCCTTCTTGACTTGCTATAAGGTTTGTCTAATTCAGCATCTTGCTTTCCATAGTGGCCATCCAGATGCTTCTAGAAAGTCCTAAAATGGGACATGTAGCTAATGACCTCTTTTCTGCTGTTTCTTCCATAAAAATAATAGTCAGAGACACCTGCTCATAGTATACAATTAGTAGACCTCAAGTGAGCTGTTCTATGTGAATTTCTAAGCTCTTTTTACAGATACCCAAGCTAGATTACATTTTATGGCAGAAAATGTATAGATTACCATAATTAAGGCTATTTTCCTGTGTAGAATTTATTTTTTGTCTCAAATCAACTGCCAGTCAATTTCACAGATGACCCAGAGTTTTTGTGTTTGGGGTGGTGCCTGGTGTGGAAACTCTGATCAAAACTTACCGGTATTTCTCTTCAGTACCTCTACACCACACCTGAATCAAAGATGGATGTTTTTAATGGAATGTGCAGCTACTGTGGCATTGGACTTGATACCTTCAATGGCAAAAATCTTGTCCTGAAGTTGGTTCTGGATGTCGTTCAGGGCATCAAAGTTGTCCACGGGGAAAACATGGTCCAAGGAAGGTTTAGATGCAATAGCATTGAGCTCGTTCCTGCCACGAGTGCCCTCTTGGAAAGCTGTTCCAACCTTTTCAGCAAGCCAGGGAAGGGGCAAAGCAGAGAATGAAATGTGTTGCTAGAGACCATCAGCCAAGAGATGTATTATCCCACTCTGTGTATATTTGACTGAAATGAAGAGAAACAGGTTTTCATCTTGAAATTAGAAGTGTTCTTTGGAAAACAGTTGTAATGGCTGACTTTAAAAAAACCACAAAAAACACCTAACTTCAATTTTCTCTCCAAAATAAACATGCAGTTAACCTAACTCAGCGATCATCGCCACATGCTGTGACAATGATAATGTGTCATGTGTTCTTTTTTGTCATGTGTCATGTGTTCTTTTTTGTTATAACTTCAATCATTTGTATTGAATGACTCAAATTTTGAAAATCAGGAAAATCCCAGTACTGTCTTCACTTTGCCCATTTGGTCAACATAGGCAGTGGTGGGCTCCAGCAGGTTCGCACCTACTCTATAGAACCGGTTGTTAACAAGAGATAGGACATATAAAGTTTAAAAATAGCCATTTAAAAGTGGCTGCCAGATGGGCAGAGAACCGGTTCTTAATTTCTTTGAAGCCCATCACTGAACATGGTGTTTGCTGATTGGTAAGAGGGGGAGGTATGGCATGATCTTGGTCTTTAGCAGCAACTTGAAGTTGCTCTTCTTAAATGGACAAGTAAAATATTTCACAACATTTCACAATATACCGGTACTAACCTGCTCAGCTCGAGAAATTAGAACTCTAGAGGCACAGAAGCAATTAAAAATTGGACTATTATTTTCCAACCTCATATTCCTTTCTCTACTGGTCCAAATCCTGTTTTTATTTCCTGTTCATGCTTTGAGGATTCCTTTGTTCATTTCCTCACCCCAATGGCAAAGCGGATGATTCCAGCTTTCTCAATCTCTGGTATCACATCGCTGTATTCCAGGCGATCTCCCATTTTTTCTCCATCTGTGATCACAATGAGAATTTTAGAGGCTCCATCACGGGATCCTTTTTCTGGGCTGAAGAGCTCACGCCTGGAAAAAATGAGATGAAGAAACAATGAAAAGGTTGTTTGTTCATACAAAATTAGAGGCAAGGAAGGAAAAAAGTTAAAACAGTAGAAAATGATGTGTATTTGTCTGTTCCCATTACAAACCATCTAAGCTTTACTACTGGGGGTGGCTCAACTAAATTTTGGGAAAACCAGGAAGAAAACTAGCCCCTCAGAACATCTTCCAGTCCAGAAACAACTGGAGCACAGCTCTGGTCATGTTCAGTCAAGTGGGTCAGAGGCTGGTTGTGGGCCGGATGGAGGCTTATGCCAGCAGTGGGCAACACAGCTGAGATAGAGGAAAGTGGGGATGTATGTAAATTCTCATGGGTCCATTGCCTCTCTGCTTACCTGGCCACTCTCCAAAACAGCTTAGGTGGGCATGTTGGAGCAGGAGAACTTCCTCTTCCCCTCCCAATATTATATGCCCAGCCTGCTTTGAAGAAGCAGCCAGGTGGCCAAGGAGATGGCTGCAGAGGTCAGGATGAACACATGTACAGAATGAAAGAGTTAATTAAGTAAAATAATGAAAATTGTGTCCCTTATTGGTTAGGGAAAACTGTGCTGGGGCAAAGAGGAATGGCTATTCTTTCCCTACTAAATAGAAGAGGAGCACCACTGTGAAGTACCTGTATACCCAGTTAGCATGGAGTAACTGTTTTATATCTGTACTGTATATTATATATGTACTGAGAATTGATTCATATCAACAGCAATCAGTAAATCAGGAAAAGTTTGAGTTTTAAAAAATCCAGTTTTTGTTCCATAGGCTTTTGTTTTCATTTTTAATTGTCCATAACCTTTGATAGAATATTGATATTCCAATACAGTTTGTCTCATTGTGCTATGCATAAAATTATTTTTCCAACCATATATAACACAATGGTATTATCATTCATACAGATCCCATTTCTCACAATTTTAGCCCCTCGTGTCAAGCTCAGCCTGTAGCCCTGCCTAAAGCTTGTAGCCTGGTGCAATTGCACCCCTTGCACACCCCTGAGCTATGCCACTGCACCTCTCCCTTCTTACTGCATTGGTCACATGCTACCTGTAATGATTATAAAACAATGGAAACATGCTAAGATTGTTGCTATATTTGTAACATATGTTGCATCAGGTAAAACAAAAAGGAGATCTTACCCTACTTTCAGGATATATGTAGCTGTCCGAGTGCCCCCTGTCAGCTGTGAAACTCCTCTGACAAGATAATCAGGATCTGAGCTTTGCTGGTATTGAAGGAAGTCAAAGTGTTCTTTATATTTATGTGAATACTGGGCCAAAGCAAACTAAAACAAAAAGAAAAATGGAAAGAAGAATTATAAGATAAAGCAGCATCTGTGGGCACAGTGCAAGGGCAATGCTGCCAGCGATGCTGGGCCAGGGGAGGAGGTTCTTGGGTTGGCCCAGCTTCTATGATATTTTATTAGCTTCATTTCTTCCTGTGAATCTAGAGGACATTTGTTTAGTTGGTATTCTTTCTTTATTTTTCTAGGTGTCCTCCCACATTTTAAATTTCCATGTGTTATTCAAAACTCATCACAGTACAAACATTTGAAGTCCAAATGACATTGTGCAACAATTCTGATCTGTTTCAGAATGTGGTTTGTGATAAAACATGTGGGAATATAAAGCCTTGTCACTCTGTATGACCTGCCCAACCCTCCCGTTATTGCGGATGTATTAGTCACGATGGCTGTGCACATCTTCTACGCTCAGAGGGAGTCTGAATACCAGTGACAACAGAGCAACAGTGGAAAGGGGTATGCCTTCATCTTTTGCTTGGGGCTTGAGGTAGACCAATCTTTCTAAAACTGTGGGTCAACACCCACCAGGTACATTGTGAACCAATTTCAGGTGAGTCCTCCAGGTCCCATTCATTTCAATATTTTATTTTTAATATACACTATTAGACTTGATGCAACCATGGTATGGCTGTGCCTGTTAACCAGCAGGCCATGGTTCGAGACCTTGGTTGGCCCCACAAGACAGGGTGAGCTTCTGTCCTTTGCCCAGCTCTGCGACGCCAGCTGGATCCAATTGTATTGGCTCTGCCTTGAATAGGACTAATTCAGTGGTGTGGAGAGGGGGGATTTGCTGCTTGGGTAACAGCCTATCCTCCATAACAATCCAACCCAGGCTTTCGTGCTTTGCATGCAGCGTATGCAGTGCCGAGCATGATACCATAGTCTTCCAAGACTGATGGATGCCTGCTTTATGGGACTGTATTGGGGGAAATGACACAGAGCTGTACATTTAACAGCTAATTTGCACCTATTTTTAACAATGATAGTAAATTGATTTACTCCTGGGTGTCAGTAATGATTCCTGGGTAAGTGTCAGTAGGAAGTGTCACTAGGATTGTTAAAAAAAATTTGCTTGATGATGTCACTTCTGGGTCCTGACATAGTCTCATTTTAAAAAGTGAGTCCTGGTGCTAAAAGGTGTGATAACCAACAATTATTCTGATTCCTGATTGTGTTACAGCCCTTTATTGACTGCAACCAAAAATTAAACTTGGGTTTTTTCAAGTCAGCCCATCTTTCATTCCAAAAACTCATCATCCAAACATTACCTGGGCATTGGTATGGCGGAAACGCTTCATTACTTCTGAAATAAATGACTTCATCGTTCTAAATTGTTCAGCATCAATGCTTCCTGACCCATCTATAAGAAGAACTATGTCGGTGGGCCGCTTGGTGCATTCTAGGAGATAAAACATTAGGGTTTTTTTAAGGAGCTGCAGATACATAATTAAGACCAAGATCATTTAATGCAAACCTTCCACCATATGAGCCGGCCTTTGATTGCTGCTGCAAATGGCCTATCACCATGTAATTGGAATGGCCCCCTTTAGGAACCTGTTAAGACAAATCCTTTATTTCAGCAGACTTCAGAAGCTTAGGTTGCTTTCCTATTTTGTTGCTGCCTTGTTGTGTTATTTGGTGTTTTATTATTATTTGTAGTTACTGTCTCTAAGGCGCAAGGTGATTCTTCCCTATGTAAATTACCATGAGTGAAAATGAAAGTTCATCAATGATCTGGAAGAGCTGAAAGAAGCAGAAGGTGCTAAGGGCACAATCCAGAGTAACTATGGGAGCACATGAGAGACATTTAGTGCACCTGTAGTTACTGCACCACCTAGTGAAAACCTATGGGAAATTCATATTGCAATCCAGAGTCAATTGTTCTAACTCTGGAGCAAGGACTCCCTGTAGTTACTCTGGATTTCACCCTTTAAGAGGCTGTCTCAGCAAGACATGGCAGCTAAGCAGCTGCAGGTGAGCTTAAACGTCACATGTGGCTGACACTGCTTGCAAGACAGGGTGATAGGTCCTCTATCCAGAATATGTCCTATTTTTTTAGCCATATGTCCTGGAAAAAAATCTACACTGTCCTCTTTTTCCTTGAGAGCAGGCAGCATGGAGCCTTCTTGTAATTAATAAATTATATGCAATACATGATATGTAATAGTTTTAATTTAATGCTAAGTAATATAGTATTTAAATTAACCAGATGAAAGCAATATATAGAAGAGTTTTTTTTAATTTTGTCATGTTCTACATTTAATTTTAATATTGACATGAACTACATTTTCCTTGGGCATTCTACATATAGGAGGCCTTTTACTCTTTTGTGCCTATGATATCTGGTCATCTTTTGCAAGACCATGTGCTATTTAACTCTGTCCTATGCTCAAACCTGCATATTTGTAAATGAAGCAAATATAACAATGCAAATCAAATATAACAAATATAATAACTATAACTCTCCAATGAACTCCCCTCCAAAGGAAGCTTGAATATAGGTAATGTTGTGCCCAAAAGCCTCCTGACACCTCAGGTGGCATGTCAAAAGCTGGAGCAGTTGAAGAAGGTAGAGATCGTCGCACCCCACCACCATTCTGCTGCCTGAGGCAACCTCTTCAGTTGGCCTCATGGAGGAACCAGCCCTGGCTTTGCTCCTAGATTTTCTCACTGCCCACAACCAAGGGGGAAAAGTGCACTTCTATCAACTTTTCAATGCATGTGCATGATGGGAAGAGTTTAAGACTGGCAGTTCTTTTACTGCTGCAACCCACTTCAGTTGAAAAAGTGAGTCCTCTTTTAAACTACACATGGTTGGGATTGTGTTGTAAGTCTACAAGCAGGCATCCGTCAGTCTTGAAAGACTATGGTATCATGCACAGCTCTGCATACGCTGCATGCAAAGCACAAAGGCCTGGGTTAGATTGATATGGAGGATAGGCTGTAACCCAAGCAGCAAATCCCCCCTTTACATGCCACTGAAATAGTCCAATGGAATGGCAGAGCCAATATGATTGGTTCCAGCTGTGTCGCAGAGCTGGGCTAAGGACAGGAGCTCACCCTGTCTTGTGGGGACCTCACCAGGTCTTGAACCCTGGCCTACAGGTTAACAGGCACAGTGTCTTAACCACTTGTGCCACAATCCTATGCATATAGGAGTGACCACATTAAACTCAGTAGGATATCATTTGGTATTTACATACCAAAGTGAAAAACTGGTTAGCTCAGTGTGGCTTGTATAGGAAAACTATGGTAACTGATGGATTTTGTCCTGGAAGGGGGTTTGGATGGGAGTTGTCTGCCTCCCTTACAGTAGCTATAAATTGATTTATACCTTTCATGCAAGTTAAAGATAGAGAAATGGGATCAGGAAATAGGTGGAGAGTCATAAGGAGACTCTTTTTGAAAAAGAAAGCAGAGACTATATCCTGCCTTGGTATCGTTATCTCCATTTACTTCCTCAGGTCCCAAAAAATCAGTGGAGTGTATTTCTTGACACCAGTATTTTCCCCTTCTTGCCACCCCTATGTAGTCCCTGGCTTTTGGAATTGCTTCATTCCTTCCTTGTATGTTGGTCTCACCTGGCAGTGACTCAGGAAACTGTTGTATTTGCCTCATGTTTTGGTCCAGAAGAAAGCAGTAGCCCTTAACGTACACGTTTGTCCCACAGGTCTGATGCACTGTGGGACCACAGACCTGTAGAACCAACAGGGAGTTATTAGCAACGTTCAGGCAGAAGGGATGGTCAACACATGTGTCCCACTCCCAAAGCGCTGAGGTTAAAACCTATCTAAATGCCACATCCACTTGACCTCAAAATCTTATACACTAAAGAAAAATTATGTCCGTGCTCATATGGTAGTTACTCTCTTCTTGCTAAATTATTTTGCTAAATTAAAGCTTATATTAAGAAGAGATCATCTGGCCACCGTTATCCAGCCTCAAGTACAGTAGCTGGATTGATGTCTTGTAACAAGGTTGATGGAAGTAATTTAAGTTACTTAAGGGAGTAACTTAAGGTTGATGTCTTGATTGTAGATTTTTAGCAAGAGGTAGATAGACTGTACAACCTATAAATAATAAATGGTGTAGTAGTTAGGGAATTGCACTGCGACCTGAAGATCCAGGTTCAAGTCCCCAATCATGCCTGCCTCATAGGATTGTTGTGAGGACAAAAGCTTTGTAAGTAATCTTGGCCATTTGCTTTGGTATGGGAAAAGTGGGGTATATATCCCTTAAATAAACAAAGGCTGCAAACCTAAACACACTTTCTGGGGAGTGAGACCCATTGAACACAATGGGGTTTACTTTTGAATAGACATGGTTAGGATTCCACCCAAACAAGAGTTTCTGCGGCTGATGTCTCTGAAATGAAACCCTGATATTAAACTTTGTGAGGCAAAAATAAAAAGCATGGCATGGTGAGAAAAGGTTAATTTGCAAAGAAGGCCATACTCTGTGAGAAAAGAAAGAGAACGCAAAGTGGAGTATCTGAGGTTGGTCATTATTGGAGCAATCCTAACCATTTTAGGCAGTGATGGGCCCAGTCTGGGCCAAGAACCGGTTCTCCGGAAGTGGGCGGGGTCAGGGGCGGGGTCAGGGTCAAGGGGCGGGGTCAGGGTCAAGGGGTGTGGCCAGGGAGGTTTTTAATTTTTAAATTAAAAAATAATAAATAAATAAAATTACTTACTTCAGAGTAGACCTGCATAGGATGGGGCTCTGAGGCTGCAGTCCTCTCCACACTGGCCTGGGAGTAAGTCCCATTGACTATACTGGGACTAACTTCAGAGTAGACCTGCACAGGATGGGGCTCTGACTGAGGCTGCAGTCCTCTCCACACTGGCCTGGGAGTAAGTCCCATTGACTATACTGGGACTAACTTCAGAGTAGACCTGCATAGGATGGGGCTCTGACTGAGGCTGCAGTCCTCTCCACACTGGCCTGGGAGTAAGTCCCATTGACTATACTGGGACTAACTTCAGAGTAGACCTTCATAGGATGGGGCTCTGACTGAGGCTGCAGTCCTCTCCACTCTGGCCTGGGAGTAAGTCCCATTGACTATACTGGGACTAACTTCAGAGTAGACCTGCATAGGATGGGGCTCTGAAGCTGCTCTGAGGCTCTCTCCACACTGGCCTGGGAGTAAGTCCCATTGGCTATATTGGGACTTACTTCAGAGTAGACCTGCATAGGATGGGGCTCTGAAGCTGCTCTGAGGCTCTCTCCACACTGGCCTGGGAGTAAGTCCCATTGGCTGTATTGGGACTTACTTCAGATTAGACCAGCATAGGATGGGGCTCTCAGCCCCCTCCCCCACTGGGAGAGGCCGGGAGAGTGCGATGGGGCTGCTCTCCTCCTTCTCAGCCCCCCCTCGCCGGGAGAGGAGAGCGTACCGGTCCTCATTGTTCTGGGGACCTCCTGCTGCTGCCTACTCGCTAACGGCTGGCTTTTTGAATGATCCCCCACGCCAGAGTAGGGGCGCGTAGGCTCCTGCCCACCTGTGATTTTAGGCTACTTGCTTCCCATTCCTGTGGAGATGTGGGGAAGCTGGCGCATGTCTGTGCATTGGTCTAACACACATACACACAAACACAAATACACACACACCCAGTGGAAAGAAGTGCCTTACAGGACTTGTGTCGGACCTTATGCTGGCTTAACTGGGTGTTAGGATTGCAGCCTATGTCCTCTTACAAGAGCGTACCATTTCTACTACAGCCACAGCTTTTTTATCCTGTTGACACCTTCTTCCCCCAGACTGCTGAGGCTAAAGTGGACCTCTTTTGGACTTTTCTTTGGAGCTTAAGCTGAACCTCAGCTGGGGGATAGGGGCTGGATTCCTAACAGCCCTAACTCCATGGGGCCAATGTGATCTCCAAGCAGGCCTCTCTGGGACTGAGATGTTGAGAAGCAGCATTGACCCCTATCTTTGGGCGTTGCTTACCAGTAACTGGGAATTGTAGGCAGAGACCGACAAACCAAGAGACATGTTTATGGCATCGTTGGGTCCTGCAAGAAGTAACACATACCAAAGTGATACAACTGACACCACTATTCATACAGCATGTTTTCATATCTACTATAGGTCTTCATATCCACCATTTTGGTAATCCTCCTGGCAGAGGAAAGATTCAGGCAGACATTTTGCTTCAGATTCATATTAAAGACAGAGCAAGAAGTTGCTAAAGAGCCTGTAAAGAATTATTCACAACACTGCAACCCCCAAATGGAGACAATCTTACCCACCAATGAGCCCCCTATAGCACATAAGAGGAATTAACAGCAGGTTGGAATTGAAATGGCCCCATTTTCCAAACTGCAAAAATGATGGGCAATTCTGATAGTGATGGAGGAGGGTGATTTTGGAAAGAGGGGGAGTAAAATTCACCAGGGCTTTTCTTGGTGGCAGTAGGAGAAACACGGAGGCAAAATAGGCAATGGTGTGAAAACTGACAAAAGAGGCGACTCCTCTTTCTGCACTTCATCTCCCCCATTTGAGTTCTCACTTATGGATTTTTAGTTTGGCTATGAAAGGCTGACACCTCTATGTCTGAAGCGCTTTCTCTGAGGGACAACCTAGAGGAGACAACATTACTTTTCTCTCTCTCTGTTTCTCTTGGGTTTCCATAATTCTCTTCCTCAAAATTGGGACAGGACCCTGTCACACTTGTTAGTATGTCAACAAAATCCCCTAAATTGGGACTGTCCTCATTTTTTGAGAAATATGGCAACCCTGTCTTCCTCCCACCTGGGGTGCCTCACTTCCCTTGATGGTTCTCATTCCCCATATTGCTTTCTCTCAGCTATTTTGTTTGTAACGGAGAATTCAGAATCATCAGTGGTTTGCCCACAGCTGAGGAGAAAAACACCCTGATGGGAATATGTGCCCCTCATATACTTCAGATGGATAACTCTCTTATATTTAGTATAGGGTGAGCAAATGTTCCTATTTATCCCAGAAGTTTTTGAAGTGGCTCTTTGCTGATGTCTCCCTTTGTGGTGATGGTGGTAGTGGTTCTTTTAAGACTGGGAGGGTAACCTTATGGCAGGGTGACCATATGACCGGATTTTTCCAGATTGTCCTCTTTTTTAGCCTTCGGTCAGTATGTCCTCCAAAAGGGCTTCGTTGTCCAGCATTTTGGCTTCATTTTGGGACTTTGCAATGGTGTGCAGTACCCATCATGTCACATCATTGGATTTGTACTGAAGAGCAGAATCCAATGCAAAATCGGTTTTGAAATATCTCGTTCCTATCAAAAGATATGGCCAAAAAAATAAAAATAAAAAATATGCATTGAGCTCTATGAGAAAGTGCCCAATATCGTGGCTTTACTGGTGAGTAGGCAAACATGCCATTGTCCACCGAAAAGGCCAGGCTGAGAGGAATCCAAAACCTTGTCCTCCTTTATAGGTTTAGGCATCAGTCATCCTACCTTATGGTAAGGTAAGGCAGCCTTATGGAAGAGTAAACTTTTTTCCCATTCCTTTGCTATGTAACCCAATTTGATAACTTCTTGTGAAAGAAAAGTAATACATGATTAATAGCTATTTTTTCTTTTGTTTTTGCTTTGTGATCAGAAAAAGAAAACCAATAAAAACAATTATATGTAGAAAAAAATTAAATAGATATTTAATTTTTACATTAGAAAACTGAGTTCCATCATGAGACATTCAGAGTTCTCAATTTTTTGCAAGGGCCAGTGTCTGTTCTTGTGCAGTGTAGTTGCAGAATCAGAGAACATACACAATTTTGGGTGGGCGCTCCAGTGGCAAGCCGCAAAGCTCAGCTCCCAACCCTTTTCCTTTGTTGCAATCTTACAAGCAAGTCAGCTCTAACCAGCCAAACACTTACTTTGCACAGTGACCTCCTGACAGCTGCCTGATTTGCTCTGTATCTTCTGGCAGCTGTAGAGTTTTCCTGTTTCATTCACATCTCCCCTTTGAAGGGGGGCACCAACCAGCACTCTGCAAGAGGGCGAATATATTATGGTTTGCCAATTGTTAGCCATAATGAGTCATTTGATGTTTCTTGAGTGGTGACAGTTGGCAACCTCTCCCTTGTATTTCAATAAGAAATCCTACAAAACAGTTGGGTAGATGCACCAGATTTCTGGACAAGGGACAAATGTGTCCCTGTGTGCGTCTGAACTGAGAGTTGGCAAGAGACTCATTTGGACCCAGGGTATTATTAATATAGTGGATCTGCAGCCTAGAATTGAATCCTGTTTACTTCCATTTGTTCTCTAGTTATGAATAAAACAAATATTACTAACATGCCTACATTTCCAGTGCTTTCATACAAAGAGAACCAAACCTGGATAGCATTTCCTTGGACCTTGTCACTGATTGGGGAAATAAGAAGTATGCAGTAATGTACAGAGAACCCCTGGTTATAGCTACAGGATAACAAGAGACAGATGATTCTCCATCCATGTAAAGATGTGAAGTGACAGTAAGTACATACCCTGCATTTGATCCTCTTCCAAACTGAACCACACTGTGTCCAAAGCCCTCTGCTGTCTCCTGGAAGATGACTGGGTGTTCTGTATCCACACTGAATCCATTGCATGGCATCAGCACTGCAGAGATCCACAAACTTACTTCTTATCCAGTATTACTATGAATACTCTTACATATATGTATTAGTGATGCCCGTTTTCCCCAATATGTGTGTGTTAAAGGACCTTTAATTGTTGCCTATTGGGCAGCCCATCCCAACCATGTGCTTGTGGGCTAGGTTAAACCCCAGCATAAATCCCATACTGACCCGGGGTGTCACAAACATACTATAAGGCACTTCTGCCCCACTTCAGGGGGAGAGTTGGGGCAGGGCGCAGGCATGCACTTGATTCCTACATCACCACAAGAACAGTGATGGGCCCAGCTTCCCTGAAGATCCGGTTAGCCGGAAGTTCGGGGGCTGGGCCGGGGTCAGGGGGTTGGGCCGGGGTCAGGGGGCGGGGCGGGGGGCCTGGCCCTAACCAGGTTGCACTGTGCATGTGCCAGACTTGGCGCATGCGCAGTGCGTCTCCTGAAGCGTCCTTGGCGCCAGGGCTGCAGGGCGCCAGGACGCTTAGTGCACGTGCGTCCAGCTGGACGCACGCGCACTGAGCGTCCTGGCACCAAGCCTCAGGATGCTCAGTGCGCCTGCGTCCAGATGGACGCAGGCGCACTAAGCTTCATGGCGGCGAGCCCCAGGAGACCCGATGCCGGCGGACGCTGGCGAACCGGTCCCCACGGCTCATGCAGCCATGGCTGTGACCGGATCGCCAACGTCTGCCAAGGGGGAAGATCCGGTTCGGGCGAGTAGGCCCCAACCGGCATCTGCCCACCTCTGCACAAGAACCGATGAGTTTTGCCAGGCTAGGGTAGGATTGCACCCTGAATGTAGTTTTTGAACTTCTGTCTTCTCCCATATATGTTCTTGGTGGCAGAAGGAGAAACACTGAGGCAAAACAGGCAATGGTGTGAAAACTGACAAAAGGGGTGACTCATCCCTTCTGTACCTAATCTTCCCAATTTCAAGGCAATACAAAGTAATCAGTGAAATAAAACAGATACTTAGGAGAGGGGAAAATATGAGAAATTTTAGAACACTCCTGTAGTGCAAAAGGTTAATTTCAGAAGGAAAAAAAAACATGGTGGAACTCCATGAGGGTTATAATTACCAGAAAGTGGGTGGATGTGAAAGAGGACATGAGACAGCAGTATGATGCTATTGCAAAAGGACGTTCAAAGCATCGTTCAAAGCAATTTAGAAAATAACTGTATGGATGTCTTGAAGTCTGATCTTTCTAAAATTTTGGACTATGTTTGGTCACTCTGAAATCCCACAACCAGTCTTGGCAATCATTTTCTGCATGCCATTTCCATGGACAGTGGTGCATAAGTAGAATGAGTAAGAGGAGGGGAATTACTAGCCCCCATAGAGAATGAAATGTTGGCTATACAATCTGAGAGTTGGAGGGGAAAAGGCAGACAAATGGGTGGGATGCACAGTCTCACTATTAATGGTTTGCTTTTTCAGAAACACAAAACCTTTACTGTAGTGTAATGGAAAGCCTTTGCTGGTTTGTGTGATAGCAGAGGGGCTGAGAGACTGAATGCTCAGCTTTCAAACAATAACACAACAGGTGGTGGGCCTTATGGTAGGCATGAAGAAGGGTGCATTGCTAGTGTGCTGCCTATGCTAAGTGAGGCTCCCTGAAGGTAAATTCAGCTCCAGAAACCTAATAAACTCAATACCACTAGTGAGGGTGTCATGTTCAACCACTGAACCTCAAACCATTTTGAGGCAAGGGAAATACAGCCAAAAAGCTTGGAGGAAGGAGAAGACCATAGACGGCTTGGTCTTTCATCTGAGGGAAAGAACCCCATATATTCCACTCAAAGCGGAAAAACAGTAAGGAAAAAAGTCAGTGTAGAACTAAGTGCTATCTCATCCAAACAACCTCTAAAGTTAGTTTTCTAGTTTACCTCTAAAGTTAGTTAGTTTACTAACTTTACTAAAGTTCATTTACTAAAGTTAGTTTACTAGTTTACTTTCTTCTTTTCCCAAATATGCACATTTTTTATGAGTTGTATCTCAGAATTCTTCCCATGATTTGGTGGGCACAACTTTGTTATAAATCAGGGGTCTCCAAACATTTTGGCAGGAGGGCCACATCATCTCTCTAACATGGTGTTGGGGGCCAGAAAACTAATTTACATTTCAAATTTTAATACATTTACATAAATTTACATATAACAATGTATTGGAGTGGGTTACAAGGCTTGCCCAAGGGCCAGACAGAGGGGTCTTCCTGGGGGCCACATTGAGACTCACCAAGGGCTAGTGGTGGGCTGCAGCAGGTTCGCACCTACTCTATAGAACCGGTTGTTCCAATTTCCCGGTGATGGCAATCAGGTAGCTGCGGGGAGGAGGCAATAACCAGGGAACCGGTTCCTTCAGCTGCTGGATTGGTAGTTAAAGGGTGCAGCTGGGAGCACTTTTAAATTACAAGCCCCTGAGCATCCTTTCCTTTCTATGCTTGGAGCGCAAATTTAAAAGTGATCCCAGCTGCACCCTTTAACTGCTGACTCCCAGGCAAGTGTGGCTGGGATTGCATCCTGAGAGCCCAATCCTATGATGACTACTCAAAAGTAAGTCCCATGATAGTCAATGAGGCTTATTCCAAGGCAAGTGTGGCTGTGACTGCAGCCTGAGAGCCCAAGCCAATCCTATGCATGACTACTCTGGAGTAGGATAGATCCTCTTTTCTTAGCCTGGTGATTACAATCCTAACAATGTCTACACAAAAGTAAGCCCCTTTGTGCTCAATGGGTCTTATTCCAAGGAAACTGTCTTCAGGATTCCTGCCTCCTTTCCAGGATAGATCCTCTTTTCTTAGCCTGGTGATTACAATCCTAACCATGTCTATTCAAAAGTAAGTCCCATGACAGTCAATGAGGCTTACTCCCAGGCAAGTGTGGCTGGAACTGCAGCCTGAGAATCCTATCCTATGCATGCCTACTATGAAGTAAGTCCCATGACAGTCAATGGGGCTTACTCCCAGGCAAGTGTGGCTGGAACTGCAGCCTGAGAACCCTATCCTATGCCTGCCTACTCTGAAGTAATTCCCATGACAGTCAATGGGACTTACTCCCAGGAAAGTGTGGTTAGGGTTGCTGTGGGGCACTAACAAAAACTTAAATTTTTCAAAAAAAAATTATTTTTTTTAAATTTTTAGATTTTTAAAAAATTTCCCCTTTAAATTCTCCCCGGCCCTGCCCCCTGACCCTTGCCACGCCCCTTGACCCCAGCCCTGCCCACTGACCTGGCCTGGCCCCACCCACTTCCAGAGAACCGGTTGTTGGGCCAGGCTGGGCCCACCATTGAATATAAAGGAAGAAGAAGGAAATGAATATTTTTTAAAAAAAAATCAAGTGGCCTGAGCATAGGCAGGGTTAGTTAGTTAGTTCTTTCTTTCTTTCTACCTACCTACGGTATTTACATACCGCTTTTCAACTAAAAAGTGCAATTCATACCACAGGCAATTTCCCACAAGTGGGAGTGGTGGTGACAAGATGTCACCCAAAGGACAACTGAAGACAGTTGCATGGGGGAGAAGTTTGACCCGGATAGGCCCAGTTCCACATGTTCATATACAAAACCCCTTCCATATGTTCTCTTATGTGAAACATAAAGGTAGAATATAAGGGTGCAATCTTAGGCCGGCACAATTCATTAGTCTTCCCATTCCTGTGGTGATGTATGGAGGCATGCATGCCTGTGCACTTGCCTAATCCTTCCCTCAATAGTGGTGCAGAAGTGTCTTACAGAACTTTTGTGACGTCCGCAGCCCAGCATAGGACTTGTGCTGGGAATTTGGCTGGCTGTACCCTACAATCCAGAGTAACTATAGGAGCACGTCATAGGCATTACGTGTACCCATAGTTAGTGCACCACCTAGTGAAAACATATGGGAAATTCATATTGCAATCCAGAGCAAATTGTTCTTACACAAGAGCAAGGACTCCCTGTAATTACTCTGGATTGCACCCTAACTGGGGATTAGGATTGCAGCCTCAATATTGTAATTACTGAAACAAAGTCATAAATAATATCCAGGGTTAAACAATAGCTACATAGATGGGCAAATATATTTTTGGTACCAGGAGCTATGTACAAGAATGAAACAAACCAGGCTGCTAAACAATTAAATAATTGTTAGTTGATGAATGTTCTGCCTTTAAAATGATTATTTGAATTTCAGTACACTTAACATTTTATCGAGATCTCAATACAGGGTTGTTTTTATTTCAGTTATTGAAGGAAATAAAAGAAAGAAACTTACAATTCAATAAAGAAAAATTTGTCACACAAGGGTGGAACTTTAATATTTTCTTTTTAAAAATCCAATTTAGTGACAAATCATATCCAAATAATTAACATGTGCCTTTAATCTAACAGTCCCTGTGACAAAGTGTAGCACCTGCTGATTCATCATGCCAAACTTTTGTTGGCTACAAACCTATATATAATTACCAAGAAGTAAGTCTCATTGGTATTTCCCAAATAAATTAACAGATAGCACACACCTATGTGTGCCTACTTGGTAGTAATCCATGTACAACTCAATTAGATTTTCTCTCTTGTGTAGGAATGCAGCCCAACTTAATATGCAAATTAATATTTACTCACCACCTTTCTGTGACAAAAATTAAAGTTTGAGATTAAATGGTGTAGAGGTAAATTTTGAAGGGCAGGACCTCATCCTCATTACTTGACAGAGGTGCTAGTCCTTTTGGGGCATTAGATTACCAGAGCTATTGTCCCAGCAGTGCAAATTTCCATTATAGTGGTGCAGGCTGAGACAGTGTGACACATATTGGGACACTGCCTTGGCATATTACTTCTGTTGTGTTACTAGGACTTATTCCCAGGTAATTTGGTTAGGATTAACACTGTATGTAACACACATTACATAATGTCTTTCAAACCACCCTCAGAAAAGACAATGGCCTAGCCCCAGAGAGATGTTAAGGGTGCAAAAAAAAGCAGGCCTCCGTCAGTCTTGAAAGACTATGGTGTGCTCAGCACTGCATACGCTGCATGAGAAGCACGAAAGCCTGGGTTAGATTGTTATGGAGGATAGGTTATTACCCAAGCAGCAAATCCCCCCTCTCCACGCCACTGAATTAGTCCAATGGAAGGGCAGAGCCGATATGACTGAATCCAGCTGGCATCGCAGAGCTGGGCTAAGGACAGGAGCTCACCCTGTCTTGTGGGGCCGACCCGGGTCTCGAACCCTGGCCTGCTGGTTAACAGGCACAGCACCTTAACTGCTTGCGCCACCCACAGCTTGCAATCCACAGGGTGCAATCCTAAGCAATCTGAAGTCTCATTGTTTTCTATGAGACTAACCTCCAAATCCAGAGTAACTACAGGAGCACATAAGAGACATTACATGCACCCGTAGTTACTGCACCTCCTAGTGAAAACCTATGAGAAATTCATATTGGAAACCAGAATAATGACAAACACCGGAGCAAGGACTCCCCGTAGTTACTCTGGATTTTGCCCTTACTCTAAGGAAAGTGAGTATAGGATTGCAGCCTAACACTGTATATTATTTTATGTCTACAAGGTAGCCTCAAAATGCCCCAGCCTTTTCCAATAAAACACAGAGGTACTTACCAGCAGCATAGATCAGCAATGCAAGGTAGTTCATCTCTGTATGAACTGTGGGCTGGAGGGCAAACCACACGTTTCAGAAGAAAGCAGTGTTGTATGGCACTGTTGTCAGGTGAAGCCTTTACAAACTGGGAGTTTGTGCAAGAGTGTCCAAAAGGGGAAGCTGAGTCAGGATCAATAGAGGAAAGTATGTGGGATGTGTGGTTACGACTGCATGAGGGGCCAAAGCAGATAAATTACTTTGCCAGCAGCATCCCATACTCTTTGAAAGCAGAACTGAAATAAGAAACATTTTCGTTTGTATGCTCTCTTAACTTTACAGATTCAAAACAGTGTGCCTCTGGGGTACTTAAACACACACCAGCAGTGGTCTTCATCATAAGCAAAACATAAACGAATATATCTAACCAGCAGTATGCTAGGCATGTTCTTATTGGACTAAGGTCTGCCTCAATATCTACAAGGATAGGACACTGCTGATTAAAAAATGTGTTTAAAAAGCAGTTTAAAAAATACAAGGTGCATCACTTTACAATTGTTGAAAAACTGCTTTTCTTTAGGACAGTCAGCAACTAGAAATGCAAAGAACTCCCTTCCTTTGCCTGGCTCAGCTGAAGAAGGGGATACAAGTGTAATATGTAATATATGTGATTTATTTATACAGTGGCGCCTCATGTAAGGAATGCCTCACGTAAAGTATGTTTCACGTAACAAACAAAAATTTCTCTAGGATTCTGCTTCATCTAAAGAACTTGCTTCAAGTAAAGAACACATTCGTTGGCAGTTGGGGCAGACGCACTGGCCGGCAGCCTGTTTAAAAAGCATCATGGCTGCCTAGAGCAACTGTCCATAGTGAAAGCAACACTTCCATGCTGTCCCTCCTGTGGCCAGATATCCGCTGGGCAGAGGGAGAGAAGAGCAGTGGGGAAGAGGGAAGCAGCTCAGGGCTAGCCAGAAGGGAGCAGGGGAGAGAGGGGCTCAGGATAGAGAGAAATAAAATAAAAACACTGGTAGCAGCTACATTTTTTGTTGAGCCATGGCTGACATTGTTCTAAGAAAAACTTGGGATTTGAGTCCCCCAAATGCTCTGGTAGGCTCAGAAATTCTGCCCAATATGACTCATTTGTTTCGACAAGTTAAAGGTTAAAGGTGGCAGATACTTAAAGGTGGCAGACAAGTTAAAGGTGGCAGATACTTTAAGCCACACTCAGTTTGCCCATCTCTGACCCTTAAGTACATCCACGTTGGATTGTTGCAATATGTTTTACATGGGGTGACCTCCAAGAGTGTTCTGGAAACTGGAGCTGATACAGATTGCAGTTGAGCAGTGTGGACTCTTGAGCAGGTTTGGGCTTGGGAGCTTATAACTCCCAACTTACCATCTCCATTGGTTATCAGAATTTGATTTTCAGGCTCAGTTCAAGGGGTTGATTATGACCTTTCAAGCCCAAAATTTGAGGAGCTACCTCTCCCCATTTCTCCCCACACATAAGAACATAAGAAGAGCCTCCACTGGATCAGGCCAAAGGCCCATTTAGTCCAGCTTTCTGTATCACACAGTGGCCCACCAGATGCCTTGGGAAGCATATAAGATACCTACATCCAGGTGTCACCCTTGCATCTGGCATTTTGGGGTCATCCATGTCCACACACCCCCCTCATGGCTGGTAACATGTGATGGTACTTTCCTCTAGGAATTTGTCTAATCGCTTCTTATAGGCATTGAGGCCATTTCCACATCCTGGGGCAGGGAGTTCCACAGTTACACAATGAGTAAAGTGAATATTTACCTGCTCACCACATGAAACACCAAAGACCATGCTTTCCCTTAAATTTGCTAGTGGGAAAGACATTACAGACATTCTGTCCCAGCCAACTAGAGGGACTGTGGGACTCCTTCCCTCTTAAGGTCCATCTGACCTCCTCATTGTCACTGCTGAACCATTGTGCATAGTAAGACATTTCACACAAATTGATTCTCTCATTATAATAATCAATCCCCTTGAGCTGTCTTTGAGAGATGGTTTCAAGGCTAATGAGGAAACAGGCTTTGGTTTGCAACTTCTCCGTCTGTTATGGAAAGGATGGTAGGCGGAAAAGAAGAATGTTGCAAGCAAAACCCAGATAAATATTACAACTTGCTTACTTCCTCTTTTTTTGTCTGCACAGAGCAAAGTTTTCAATCTTCACTTGTCCTCACTCTTCACTTGTCCTATCTCCTGCTGTGGTTTTCACACCTCTTTGTCATAGTGCTGAGGTGATACAGGGCAGGAAGTGAATACCCACCAATGTTTTGTAACCAGCAGGCCAGGGTTCGAGACCTGGATCAGCACCACAAGACAGGGTGAGCACCTGTCCTTAGCCCAGCTCTGCGGCGCAGCTGGATCCAATTGTATTGGCTCTGCCTTTCCATTGGACTAATTCAGTGGCGTGGAGAGGGGGGATTTGCTGCTTGGGTAACAGCCTCTCCTCCATAACAATCCAACCCAGGCTTTTGAGCTTTGCATGCAGCGTATGCAGCGCCGAGCACAATACCATAGTCTTTCAAGACTGACGGAGACCTGCTTTTGCTGTGACAACAGTGGCACGCTGAATTTATTTCTTAAAAAATTCTTCCCCTTTTTTCCTTCTACTTTTCAGGATCCACAAAAGGGGAAACCAAAGAAAGATGCAATACTGCACCATATTAAAGCAAAAATAATACAAGTGTAGACCAAATCAGTTGTTTCCTAAATGCCTTTTTCATTCTGGTGATTTCATCCAATCTGAAGGTAAAGTGGAAAAGGCCCTACTCCCTGTGACATCTGCTGCAAGAAGCAGATAATTGCAGCTTGCATTGGTGGCAGGTCGGAGGGAGGTGGTGATGATGGTGGCAAAAGCAGATTTGTGGTGAAAGACATCCCAAATTCTCTGGGACCTCAAGAAAATAAACAGAATGGAAAATACTATTCAGAATGGAAAATACAGTTTGCACTGAAGGGTCAATCTTGCTGACCGTTGGAGTAGCCACACAAGGGAGAATGTGTCTCCTTCTGAATATCTCAGAAACCAGCTGGGGTGAACTTGTCCTTTGTTAAACACCATAAAAACCTGAAGGTGGACATAATTCTTCAGTGTAAACATCAGAGATGCAGGCAGAGAAGAGCATGCCGTTCTCTGAATGCCAGATAATCCTCAGTGAGAATACACCAAAAGATCAGAAAATCCATCTCATGGCGAAGTGTTGTCAGTGCCTTGAGTGTGACAAATCTTCACACAGTATTTTGAAAGAAAGGCCAACAAAAGATACTGAAAATCTTCAAAAACTTCTCATCTTTTCCTTTCACGGGCAACAGAAGTCCGATGCTGAAGAGCTTCATACTGGGGAAAAGTCAACTGAGTGTGGGGAATGCAACAAATGTCTTAGATGCAGCAACCCAAATACAAAGGCAGCCGTGTAGGTGAATGGCCTTACGTGTGTGGGCAGAATAGACACCACTTCAAGCAGAACACCATCCTCACATGTCACCTAAACACTCACCAAGCAGCTGCTTTGACCTGTACCCACTATGGCAAGCCTGCCATGATCCAGAGGACCTAGCTGCACACCATCCCACTGAAGAAAAGCCCTACCAGTGCAAGGATTGTGGTAAGATCTTCCATTGGATTTCACAAAATGCACCACCATAGCCACGCAGGTGAGTATTCCTATGTTTGTGTGGAATGTGGGTGTAGGCTCAGTTAGGGTGCCAACTCTCTGCAGCACCAGCACACCACACTTCTGAATGGCCCCAGAAAGAGCCACACTTTCTGTCGGGAGTGTGGAAAATGTTTCATTGGAGGTGTGTATTAGCCAAATATCAGCATCAATTTATATAACCAGCTTTCCTGTAACCAGCTTTCCTTGCACTGTACTACCTCAAGTATTTGGTGGTAGTTGATTGTTGGAATGCTTTTCCCTAAAACCTGCCCTCTATATAAAAACCAGAATGTTATGAAAAGGGATCAGCTACGAAGAACATGGGAAAGATTTTAAATATGGACCTGCCCATCAAACCAGAGTGACAGTGATGACTGATGAGTGACACAGTCCAGAAAACACTTTGATTCTAATAATTGGATGAATTGGTCTTCTGTTGGGCCATCCAGGATTTCTCCTTCATGGAAGCGAACTGTGATTCTTGCCCAAAAAGGTAGCACCTATGGGCCCTGTACCTTGAGGCTTCTGCATGACTGTACACAAATGAACTATGATGGGGAAAGTGTTTCTGTGCTACTACAAAGCCTTACAATAGCTCTGTGGCACAGAATGTCAATCCAATTTCAGATTGTTGGCTACTTTGTAAAAAAATAGTCTGGATTTTGGATGGGAAAAAGATCATTCCACAAGTGTAAAGCTAATACTGATGATCCAAGCCATGGCTGCAGAGTGGAAGTAGTCTGCTCTGTGGAGTTAGGGAGCAGGGGTAGATGTTGCACAATTTGTATACTGTGACTTGCCAGGTTCCCTATGATGAGTAAAAATCATCAGTTGAGGAAGTTTCACAAAATTATATTTTTGGTCACAAATGACGAATGATGGTATATGTGGGCAGACCAGCTGGTAAAAGAAATGTTGCTTAGAGCACAGTTCTAACCATGACTACTCACAAGTGAGTCCCATTGTGTTAAATGGGTCTTACTCCCAGGAAAGTGTCTTTAGGATAGCAGCCTTTGTAACTTATTTGCAAGGCTAATTCTGCATTTATATTGTTCTGAACACTAGGTGGTATGTTCTTTTTGTAGAAAATAAAAACATCCACCTCATTCCATGTACTTAATAACCTAGATGCTACTGAAAGATTATCTTCGGATATAGCACGGTCAGAATCTTGAGTCCGCCCTCCCATATATACATCCATCCCCAAATATGCATACAGTTGAAATGGAACATCTCATACCATGTGCCCTTGGATTTAAGATGGGTGAGCAAGTTGACATAGACAGCCACTAGTCCATTTTGAACATGATGGTTCCTGTGGTTCTGTCAGAAGCAATAATTGTGCTAAAAAATTGTGCTCTAGTCCTTACCATGACTAAACAGGTTTCTATGTTCTTTATTCAGAACTGTGGGCAGCAACCAAAAAGCAGGCCTCCATCAGTCTTGGAAGACTATGGTATCATGCTCGGCGCTGCATACACTGCATGCGAAGCAAGAAAGCCTGGGTTAGATTGTTATGGAGGATAGGCTGTTACCCAAGCAGCAAATCCCCCCTCTCCACGCCACTGAATTAGTCCAATGGAAAGGCAGAGCCAATACAATTGGATCCAGCTGGCATCGCAGAGCTGGGCTAAAGACAGGAGCTCACCCTATCTTGTGGGGCCGTCCCGGGTCTCGAACGCTGGCCTGCTGGTTAACAGGCACAGTGTCTTAGCCACTTGCGCCACCCACAGCCCATTAAAATACTTGTGCCCAATGTGGGGCTCGAACCCACGACCTTGAGATTAAGAGTCTCATGCTCTACCAACATTCCCATGAAACCATGGAAGGAAATGTTCAATGCTTAAAAAACAAACAGAAAATGTAGTTCATAAAATTGCAGAGATTATTTTTACATAATTTATTGTGCTTCCAAGATTCAAACTGTCAAAGAATGGAACTATTTTTTATAAGGATTAAAGTGATAGTAGGAAATAGAGGGAAAGGTGAACATGGATTCTGGATTACAATGAACAGTATGTGGGAGAGACAGGGGGCCATGGGAGTAGATTGCCCGGGCCCTGGGAGGCATGCCAGGCCCCCGCTTGTTCTGAAGTCTGCAAAACACTGTTTACACATTTTACTCTGCAAACTGAGGAGTGTCTATATAATATAACATGTGAATGGATTTGTTTAGGTGCATCTCTGAAGGCTATGAGCTGATCACTGCCCTTCTGCCTCAGGAGTGTAGATGACCAAAGGTTGGCTGTTCTTGCCCTTATCATGCCAACAGACATCAAAGAATGGGTAAACAGTACCCGTGAAGCGCTCATGGAAAGCGAAGATCTGTACCAGGTTGTCTTCATCACTGGCATTATAGAAGGCCAAGATGCCATCATCGAAACTGAGGTAGATGCCAATGCGGCTTGGCTTAGTCTCCAGCTTCAGCTGCCGTGGCTCCTTGTGCTCCACATGGGCTTCATAGGTCTTGCCTTCCTTGCACCCTATCAGCCAGAAGCCACTGGACGGGACAGCGTGCAGGCGACCCTTGCGCCCAGCCTCAGCTGAGATGAGACCCAGAGCCCAGCGAGGTTTATCATTCACTGTCACCTCCCAGTAATGCTCACCCTGTGAGAAGCTTTGGCATGACACCAGGCAGTTGGACTTGTCGAAGCGCTGTGGGTCTTCTGGACTCACAGCTTGCTTGTGTTCCACGCACTCAACACGCTTGCCGTCTTCTGACACCAGGAGATTGGCTTGAGCAGTGTTGGGGTCAAACGTCAGGTTCTCCAAACCTAGTAAGGAGGAGAAGAAAGGAAAAAAAATAAAGGTGGTGACCTGTGAGGATCAGGTTCTTTAAAAAGGCGAAGATTCAGTCCATAGCTGGACCCTCCACACTCAACTATTTTTAAACACAAAGTTTTAATATTGTAATTTAATAACAGAAGCATGTATGATTTCAATTGGTCGTATGGATCTGGCAAAGCAGCTTTGGCACACATTAAAATAGCATAGGTCTTATATCTTATGCTCACAAGCATGTCCATTTCACTATTTTGAAAGTGTGGAATTTGGGAGTAAAATTCAAGATCTTGAGAAGTGTAGTTTCAATTTTTTTAATTAAAGTGATCAAGAAGTTTTGAAATTGAGTGGCTGACACCAGGTGATGCCTAAGTCACAGTAAACTGTTAGAAACGAGACATATGCAGTTGATATGCAGGAGTTCTGTGTTTATATACTGTATTTATTCAAATCGAATGCTTGCCCTTTTCAGCTGAATTTAGTCTCCAAAAACAGGGTGGGCGTTAGATTTGATAGTTAATTAGGTTTGAGTAAATGTGGTGTTTTGATTATAAGCAGAAGGTGCACATTAGATTTGATGGCACATTAGATTCAAGTGAATATGGTATTTTAATTAAAAAAACAGCAAGGCCAGTTTGAGCCAATCAGTTGTTCAGGAGAGAAATACTGTAGCTTTAACCAGTTTTCCTGAGTCACCTCTTCTCCCACACTCAGCTGCTATTAGGTCTGTGACGTCAAAAGGGCAGGCCCTGGGATTTCCGGTACTCGTGTTTGGGAGATTAAGGCTGCTGACCTCTGTGTTTTGTGTAATTATGTGAAGCAGAATCAATTATACACATGATGAAAGATGTATATAATGCATACAAGTCACAGCTTTCCTGGGTGCAAATATTTGGGGTTACCTGGATATAAAATTTGACATTCTTTTCAAATGCACAGAGTATAAACAGCCATTTTCTAGAGCACCTCCTAATTGAGATCTTTACCTGGCATGAGTGCACGGAACATCTTCCTCCACACCTGGAATTTGAACTCATCTGAAATTATGGGGAGCTGGATGTCCATGCGGGCAATGGGTGGAGACTCTCCAAGGATCTTCTGCAGTCTATAGCACGGTGCAGAAGACAGCGACCAACATGATCAGCGGGTTGGATGACCACAGTTTTGTGTTTTGATAAAAGTAGCATAATGAACCATTTTTTAATAATGATCTATTTTTTTATAATGAGCTTTGGTTGCCTTCTCTCTTCCCCCCCTTCCCCAACAGATTCAGTTATGCTTTGACCTTTCATTGAGGTTCTTGGTGATTTTATGGGAATTGGCTGTGCCAGGTAGTCTGGAACAGCATGCATGTGCGGGCTGAAAATTTCATACCACTCACAAGAAAGTGGCCGAGGGGAAGGTGTGTGCCAAGTTGGGCAGAACTCAGAGAAGCAAAACTGGTTGTGGATTTATAAAGAGATATTCACTCACCTACTGGCCACCAAGCAATATTTCTGTGGAGAAAACAAAACAGGATAAATAACTATGAACAGACACACTTCCTGACATCATCTCCTATTAAATATATTTCTGAAAGATGGGATTGCCAGGGGAATGTGTGCATTTCAGAGAGATGCAAAAATGGATGTGGAAGAATTTGAAGATGTTAGGATAGGACAAAAATAAATCATCATGTTTTTGGAACTGTGAATTCTGCAGCCCCTCAAATCTTTGATGGTTTGATGCAAGTTAGGAAGATAAATGAAGGTCTGTCTGGATGTGATGAGGGGAGTGAGTGGAGAGGTTCCTGATTATGGTTCAGTATCAAAATACCATATGGGTTTTATTATACACAGGGCACATGAGCTAGAACGGGGTGGAAAGGTGGGGGTATTTCTCCACTGAGTATTTCCCCACTGAGGTGGGGGTATTTCTCACCCTGAGAAATTCAGTCTGTGGTTCATCTTGCACGTCTCCCAGCACTATCTCCATCTGCTTGAGCTGATCCAGGTAACTAGTCATAACCTTGCGTTCGTTTTGCAAGGCATCTGTGGCCTGATGCTGCACCCGCTCAGCCTCTCGGCCCAGAGAGGCCTCCAGTGCCCCCAGGTAGGTACGCATCAACCCCAAGTGCTCTGACACTTGCTGCTTGAACCGAGACACTGTATCCTGCAAAGAGAGAGAGACACACACTTGGAATAACTTATCTTTCCTGCCACCCCATCATTTTTTTTTCCTACAGAAAGCCTTGCCCCAATCCTATATTCTTTTTCTTCATTCTGATTTGTGTGGATCATAAGTCTCGAATAGCAGTCTTCTTAATTTATGCTTGTTTAGCTCGTCAGCGGAGACCATCCAAGAACTAAACAGTTTCTCATGTATGCTATGAGGTGATGAGGAAAAGTGCCCAGGTATTCACTATGATCAGCCATTTTCAACCACGGTGCTGTGGCACCCTCATGTGCAACAGATGGTCTGCAGGTGTGCCATGAGAAGTCTCTTTTAAGTACATTTTTAAAAAAATGTTATGATAGCTTTTGCATTTCCAAAAATAAAGAGCTCACCTCCACTTCTGCTATTTGCCGGTTCAGTAAGGAAATAGTTTTTTCCTTCCGCACCTGGGCTTCTTGCAACAGGACTTGCTGCTGAGGAAGTTGTTTCTAAAAAGGATACCAGAAGAAAAGGGGAAACAGACAGACATCTCACTCATGGCAAGGAAGAGAGGATGTTGTGACTGATTTCAAGAAGTGGAAACATCTATTAACTATGTTATAATTAATATAAAAATTTATATATAAAATAACAATAATAATTATTATTATTATATAATTATAACCAATTAATTATCTATTAATTATAGACTTGGTTTCTTCATGCAGGTTGTGACAAGTCAGTAATGAGAATCGAATTGGAAAGAGGCAAGACCACTGTGGCTTGGAGATGCTTTGCTGAAGATCTGAGCCCACTGAAAGGACTTCAAGGAAGAAAGGGAAGTGGTTTGGGGTGCAATCCTAATGTAGGGCAGCAGAACTCATCAGTCTTCCCATTTCTTTGGTGACGTAGGTAGGCAAGCATATATCTGTGCTTCCAGGTCATTTGTCATATTGTGCGCCAGGAGTAGCACAAAAGTGTCTTATGCCACATTTGTGACACCCCCAGGTCAACAAAAGAGTTATCCAGAGCTTAGGCTGGCCTAACTGGAGATTAGGATTGCAGCCTTCATTTCTTATTAGAAATGTCAGAACTTCCAAAGTGGTAGATGTTATTTGACAGCAAGCCAGTGAGGAGAATTAAGAAAGGCGGTTTAGGTTTACAATGACTGAACATATCTTCCTGTGGTAACCTTCCTGTGGACCAGATGACTGCATGTAAGGGAATGAACATGAATAATTTAGTGACAAACTCTTTAGGGAAAACTATCTGATTTAGAAAACTAGATATAAGGGAGAAGGATTTTAATGTTGATGTGCTTCCTGACATGCTGGTTTTCCATGTGCAGGGAAGTGTCCCTTGGGGGGAGAACATTCAAAAATGCAGGCCCCACTAAAATGGTGCTATCTGAAAAGAGTTTTAAGCATGATTTGTCTCAAGTAGGCAGGAACCAAAGTCTGGAAGGTTTATGGAAAGCCAGGTGAATCCACTGGTTGGGATCCTTTGGGACAGTGAGGAAGATTGGGGAAATGGAGGTTAGGATTGAGACGTACCTTCATCTTCTGGTGAGCTTCAGCAGCAGTGATGATGTTGTGTCCCTTGTGCTTCCCCAGAGAAGCACACACTCCACAAATGACCTGCTGGTCCTGCTCACAATAGACGCTCAACGGGTCCAGGTGCTCCTCACAGTGGTCTTGGGGCACCTGCCGGAAACTCTCCACCAGGTGCTCCATCTGCTGGTTGATGCGCAGCTGCTCCACCTTGGTGAGGGCCTGGCAGGTGGGGCAGGATGTGGCCTTTCCATCCTCTTCCTTTGGTGCATGAGACAAGCAATCCTGGCAGAAGGTGTGCCCGCATTCTGCTGTCACAGGGGACTGGAACAGCTTCAGGCAGATGGGGCAGCTGAGGTCCTGATGCATGCCCTGGATGAGGCGCTGCTGGGAACGGGACATGGTGGCTGCAGGCAGGGATCTGCGGAGGGCAAGAGATGTTCTTCCTCATATTGAGCACTTTTCTAATTACAAGTACCCTTGTGTAGAAGGTTTTGTGCATGGAAATTGAACTTGTGCATCTGCAGGGATTGTTGATGGGGGAAAAATAAACCAGAAAAGAAGGGCACATCATCTAAAACTAAGTGTTGGGGAGAGTTAGGAAAGAAAAAATAAAATATTTTTATTACCCTGGTCTCTCTGCCTCACTGGCTATTGGCAGCACACACTGATTACATGCTCCAGTTGTGGCTACTCATGCTCAGAAAAATGCCTCTTTGGACTTTTCTTATATATATATTCTGGAAGTGGTGATACTTGACATGTGTCAGTCACAGCATGGGGGGCTAATGGAGGGAGGAAGCTGTGGGTCACCTTTTTGTGCACATGTACCTAGCAATATGAAATCACTTATCATACCACTATTCTACACTCACTATATAGAGATATATGTGCACAAATGCAGGGCAAAGCTTTCCTTTTCAGGAGGCAAAAACAATGTTTTTTATTTTTGATAGTGGTGACAAAATCAGAGGAGAGACATGGACACTGGCACTGTCCAACAGAAGTCTGACCTGCCGTTTCCAAAGCAAAATTGGCATTTTGTAGTAGTTGACATCTAAAATAAGGTTCCACATACCCATCATGGCTTGTAATATGTGATTAGCTTTTCCTTCAGAAATTTGTCCCATCCCCTCTTGAATGCCAAAAACAACACCTTGTGGCAAGGAGTCCCACAGACTAATTACACGCCGGGTAAAGAAATATTTAATTTTTCCTTTCCTAACTCTCCCAACACTTAGTTTTAGAGGATGTCCCCTTCATTTTTGGTGCTCTCCTGGTAGATCTTCCTCGGAAGTGCTACCCTTAGAGATCCAGAAGCAACTTGTGGCCCCTGTAGGAGAAGATTCTCTGGAATCTCCCACACCCTCCATAACTTGGGGCGAAATTATTCTTTCTCCAAGCCTTTCCTCCTTGCTAAATTCTGGGCCTTCTTCTTGGCATTCAGGGCTCTATTTGACCTATTGCAAGTAGCGAAGGAATGTTCACCCTGCAAAGCAGCTGCTGGGTCCTCTGTAGGGCAGAGTGACAAATGCCCTATAAATAGCTTTGGAGCCAGCCTGGTAACTAGAGCTCAGAGGCAGAAGCTGAGAGTTCAATGCCTGCCTGCTTCCTTCTGTCCTTTCCGTATGCATGAGAAGGCATGCAACTTCATCTTATGCCCTTGCTGTCTTTCTGCGGTTGTCTGTCCTGATGTTGCATTATTCTGCATTGCAGGGCATTTGAAACAGCATGCAGGGTGCAATCCAGAGTAACTATGGGGTGTCCTTGCTCCGCTGTAAGAACAATTTACTCTGGATTGCAATATGAATTTCCCATAGGTTTTCACTAGATGGTGCAGTAACTGTGGGTGCACGTAAAGTCTCTTACGTGCTCCCGTAGATACTCTGGATTGTAGGGCAAGTCTGCTTAATATGATATTTCACAATAGGAGCAGTAAAATCATTGACTGCATAATTCAGTTCAAGGAATGGTTGCCAAGGCTTAAGTCTACCTAAAACCATTAAACTGGAAGGCTTTCCTTACACATTATGCTGAGTGGGCGTTCACTGTAGTGACTCAGTGCCACAGGAAATGCACTCTGCATTTGCTCTGGGGTATTTGTATGGATCTTAATGCTTCATATGAGCCTAATAACTTGATGTGTGACTTAGATGGTTTATTCTTCTATTATTTAATACATTTGATTGCTGCTCCCCACATCTGCATAAAGGTGTTTACAATAACATGCAGCAATATATGATGAACAACAATAAAACAAACAAGCCAGGACTATTGGGCCATCTTTTTCATGTTAACTACAAGAGATGTGGTCAACAATCAAAAGCATGGGTGGTATCCTGATGAGCACATCTCCATTTGGGAACAAAAGGATGGAACACATGTGGAACTTCTATATTTAAAAAGCAAGTATGTAAAACTACTTTTTATATATTTTACAAGGTTGTGACAGGGTGACCATATGACTGGAAAAACCCGGATTTGTCCGGATTTTTAGCCTCCTGTCCGGCTGTCCTACATTTTGGCTTCATTTTTTAACTTTGTGGTGGTGTGCAGTACCCCATCATGTCATATGTCATCAGATTCGTATTGAAGAGCAGAATCCAATGCAAAAATCAGTTTTGAGATATCTCATTTCTATCAACAGTTATGGCCTATTGATAGAACAAAAATATAAAAACAAATTTTTGGCAATTTTTTTAAGTGGGTAAAAATTTTGGCTTGGGGGTTAGGAATTTTGCCTTGGGGGTAGGAATTTTGGCCTTGGGGTTCAGGAATTTAGGGTTTGGCGTCTGGTCACCCTGTTGTAATAGCTCAAGTGGTTAATGCACCGTTCCTGTCCCTTGTAGCTCAGTGCTACAAAATGGAGTTATTGATGCACCACCTTATACAATTAGCAGCAATGGAAGAGCAAGAAACCTGGAAGTGGGTCTTTAAATTTATTTTTTCCACTGTTTGTTTATACATGGATTTTTTTAAATTCGCGGAAGGTTCCAGAACAGAATCCTAGTGGATAACAAGTGACAACTGTATATGTTAGTTTTAAAAAGGTAATGGGGAAGGTATGTACAATTTAAAGTTTACTGTGGAACTCAAAACTGTCACATGAATGTCAAATTCATTTCATATATTGGGCTAAATAACATTCATGGTTTCTGCTGGGAGCCAGACGTGACATCATTAAACAAGAAGTGACATCATGAAGCAAAGGATGGCTAGAAATAAGCACTTTGATATCACACATAAACTCATTAGCTTCAAATGACAGAAGAGAAAATGAGAAAATCTCGTTCATCATTTCAAGAAACTAGAGAGCCCAGTTAAAGTGGGCCAGATAGATTACTTTTAGGGATTGCATCTGGCTTGTGGGTCTTATGCTTGACACCCTTGTTCAGGGATCTCCAAGCGTTTTGGCAGGAGGACCACATCATCTCTCTGACACTGTGTCGGGGACCAGAAAAATGTCAAATTTGAATACATTTATATAAATTTACATATAACATTATATTAGAAACAGGTGTTTTCTGGTAGCAAATTATACAGTTGTGTCATATGGAGCCCACAGCAGCAACAGAAGGGAAGACTGAGAGAGAGTTGAGGGCTACACACTGCTCTTTTGCCTCCTCCAATGCCAAGTTAAATCTCTAAGGGCACAATCCCTGACATAACTCACATGGCATATCTTCCTGCGGTGGTGCGGGGAGGTCAGTGTATGCATCTACACTGGTCTAACCCACCCAAGAGGTGGGTGGAAGTACCTTATGGCACTTTTGTGACATCCCAAGGTCAGCAAATGACTTGTGCCAGGGTTATGCCAGCCTAACTGGAGGTTAGGATTGCAGTTTTAGTCTTCTCCTTGCCCAAGGATATCCAGCAATTCATGGACATGTTGGGCTCCCTCCATCTCTCCCTCTCCTCCCCCTGCCCAAGTTTAGACACTCTCCTGCCAGCTCTTTCTCAAAGCTTATTCAAACTCTCTTTCCCCGCTGTCTGTAAATCTGTCCACTTTTCAGCTCCCACCTCTTAATTCTGAGTCTGCATGCACAGGAGTTCCATGGATCATAAAGAAACATTGTGGGAGCTGAAAAGTGGACAGATAGTTACAGCGAGGAAGGAGAGTTTGAAGTCCCAGGAGATTCAATGGGGCTTACTCTCAAGTAAAAGCACAGCATTGCAACCCCAGCTCTTACCATCCCTCCAGCCAAGACGCTTTGGATAGAATCCTGAAGACACTCTATTGGGCATAAGTCCCATTCAACACAACTGGGTTTACTTTAGAGTAAACATAGTTAAGATTGTGCTCTTTGTATACTAGACAGACTGTTCAGACCTTCAGCAGGACTTCAGTCACCAGTAGAGCTGAGATGCTGACACTGTCCCTTTGGCATGTAACCAGACTATATCAAAGGTATGAAGTTTGAACCCAAAGGCAAGCAAGCAAGAGACTCCTTACTAGATCAGGGGAAGGTCAGGCTTCAGTGGAGACAGCAGTGTCCAAAGAGAGAGAAGGAAGAGATCAGAGAAGCAGCAAGGAGACACCGACCATCCCGGGACAGACACAGAAGCTGTGTGAATGACCCTTAGTCCCGCCCCAGGCTCCCTATATATAGCTCAATAACGCAGCATAATTCTGGGAAGGCCAGGAGACCTTCCAGTCTTTAGAGCCATTTTTCCTGAAGGTGGAAGATGAGGTGGGTGGTGTGTAGGAGGACTCCTCACCCACGTGCAAGATGCCACTTATGTCCCGGCACCTGTTCCTTATATGCAATATTGCTTATGCAGGTACTAGTGAGCCATGCAGTGGTGTGGAATTGCTGTACAATCAGACTTCTTTCCATAGTGGACAGTCCTTTAGCTCTTGAAATCTTGGAGCAGCTGAGCAATGAAGGGAATTGTAGCATATCCAATTTCCCTGCAAAGGATATTGCACAGTAACATGGGTGACTGATAATTATCCCCACCACTTGGGGATTTGGGGAAATACGCTGAGTGGGTGGCGTAGTATGACATCAAGTATGACACAGAGTGGGAGAGGACGAGTCCAGATTCTCCAAGTGGGTGGCGCTAAAAATGGATTAGGAGATGAGATGGCCAAATTGCTCCATTAGGGGTTGGACTGCAGGTGGGGGTCTCACAGCACTGAATGCTACCAAATTTCCCAACACATAGAAAACATGCATGTTATCCCCCCATTATTAGCATACACAAGGCAGCATTTGCAGTCTAAACACAAACTTACTTATTCCATTTATATCCCACTGTCTTGCTGAAGAGTTGTACTTGGTTCCCTCCTCCCTATTTGATTAGGGACAGCGAGTCCCTGGCTCAAAGGACAGCGAGTTGCCTGGCTGAATGGAGATTTGAAGCTGGTTCACTTCTGTTCTGGTATTTCTTAACAATAGCAACTGAATCTGCTGTTTGCAAGAACTAGGCCTAAATGTAGATCCCAAAGGGACATAAAGATTTGCTATAATGTATCTGTTAAATCTTTAGTGTGCCATTTGAGTGTATCATTTTGGCTGCTGAAACTGACAAGGCACACCATCAGTTTTTTCTATTACTGAGGGGCACACCAAATAGCGTTCTATTGGGCTCCTGGTCTGGGGATCAGGGAATTGGGCTCCTGGTCTGGGGATCAGGGAAGGGGCCCCACTCTTTCAGAAAATGGAGGGGCCGCAGGAGGGGAGGAGCGGGGTTAGGGGCTACCCCAAGTCGGCAAGGCTTAGTAATGGCCGACCGGGCAGCAGCTTCCTTCAATACTGAAGGCTGTGCAGGCACATGCAGCTCTAATCACAAAGCAGCGCTTCCTGTAAGGGTGACCCATGCATGGGCAGAGCATCCCTAGGCTGCAACCTGGCTGCGCACATCTCTGGGGAGAATAAAAGTGGTGCACAGAGGCATGCACATCCAGATCACAACCTGGGTAGCCCTTACAGGAAGTGCTGCTTCCTGATTAGACCTGCACGTGCCTGCGCAGCCTTCACTATTGAAGGAAGTGGCTTCACTATTGAAACCAGTCAGCCTTGCCAACCTGAGGCAGCCTCTAACCCCCCAAGTGCCCTCCCACCAGGCACCAGCAGCCTCTCCAGGCAAGTCCAATCCTAGCCATGTCTACTCAGAAGTAAGCCCATTGAGTCACTGGAGCTTACTCCTGAGTCAGGAGAGGGTTCTTGCCTATGCAGCCAAGTCCTTCCCTGCTTACCTCTCTCGTATCCTTTCCCCCTCACTTGCATATGTTGTGTTGCTGCAAACTGTTTTGAGGGTGTCTTACATGTCTGGGTCAGAATCATGCATGTTAAGAGGTTTTCAATATAAATAGTGTTGAAATTAAGTACAGGAAAGCAATACAAGTATTTTGCTTTATTTTAACATGTCCTATATTTATCCTACATTTTTGGGGTGTCCTACATTTTTTAACAGGGTAGGAATTTTGGCTTGGGATTAAGAATTTTGGGGCACTTGGCAGGAAATTTTGGGTTGGGCATCTGGTCACCCTGACACAAAATAGCCTGCTGGGGACTTACACCTCAATTGGCCTCATTAATAAATGAGGCACCCCTAAATTCACATGGCACATCTGAAGACAATTCATAGCACACACTGTTTAAAAATTGTGAGTCTAACATGTTTAAGTAGGTCAGGAGTGGTGGTGGTTTCTACTCACCCCCTGCTCTGGAAAATGAGACATAGAAAAGGGAGGCTGGGATCCAGAAATTGATTCTGTTCCTAAATATGAGAGTAGGGTTGCTTTAATTCTCTTCTGCAAAAGTGGAACAGGACCCTGTGTCCCATTTTCCAGTATGTGAACACAATTCCCAAAAATTGGTATTGTCCCTGTTTTGGGGTACATATGGCAACCCTATGTGAGAGTGGAACAGAGTCTAGCAATTTTGGGAGCCCTAGCTGAGGTACTTGTGGGGTGAGGTGAACCTTGAAATTTGAAGTCACTCTGAGCAGCTTACATGAAAAGAGAACTGACCCTTTTTCTTGCCATAACTTTCCTTTTTGGGTGCCAACATGTCAATGGTCCCAACTTTTGCTTTCTAGTTCCACAGCTTTGCTAGTGAGCGCCAATGTTTTTCGTTTGATCGAAAGCAGTCCTGCAGAGACATCCAGTGGCTTGATGGTGAGTAGAAGAAGAAAACCCATGTCCTGATGGGGGCAGCATCTCCCTAATGTCCTAATTTTAAAAGCCAGTTAAAAAGTACAGCTTAGAAGATCCAAATGGTACTGTCAGGTTGGGGGTGCAGCTGTTCCATAAACTGGACTATTCTGCTTGAAAATAAGGGGCTAAATCAACAATCAGCTTAAACTATTTCTCCTCAGGTGGGGAAAAATATGATATATCATGGTGGCCTTTGTTCAGTTTAGCTGTAATGCGCCTATAATGCTCCTATAAGTCAAGGTAAGTCACCTGTGAATTTTTTAGGTTGAAAAATGCAACAAGAAAAATCATTGTCTTGTTTTGCTGGGTTACTCCAAGTGCAGTTGGATAGCACCGTTGATAGCTGATTGGCAATGCAATCCTGACTTTTGGCCAGAAAAGTGGCCCAACTAAGCTGGCCTAAGTAGGCCATATACTGAGCTGAAAGGCAAAATCTGCAGTACTAGATGGCCTCTGGCCGGCCCAACTGCTGCTGAAGAGGCTGAAGCATAAGAGCAGCATGATCATGGGCTGGTGTAGTTGGGCCACATCCTAAGGTGAGCTAGTGTAATTGTGCTGTATTCTTTGGGGGGCTGGTGTAGTTGTGTTGTATCCTGAGGTTGAGAGGCAGGGGTTGGCCTAGGACTCAGAATTTTTTGCCACCCAGTTTTACTCTGGCTTATCATGGACCCCTATGACTCTACTCAGATTTATTCCTGCTCCTTAGGTGACCTAACTCTGAGGAGCTGTGAGAAGGCATGTCTGCCCTGGAAACAGGCTCTGGATACAGCCTAACTGCACAGTTCTAGGCCATGCTCTCAACATGCCTCTCCTGAACTGCCTAGGCTTGCACAGCTAGGTCAGTCAAGGTCCATCTGTCTTGGGCCAGCCTAAGTTGACTTATGCCAGCCCAAGCCTTTCTGGTGTAACTTCGCTGGTCCATCTTGGGCCAGCCCAGTGATATATAGGCTAACCCAAGTGCACTTCAGGATTGCAGCCTTAAAGTGTTTATCTTTAAAAGGTTTTGATCCAACATACAAATGGTGTACCCAGAGCTAAAACAAAACTTCAATCAATCAATCAATCAATCAGTCAATCAATCAATCAATCCTTTCCTGAAAATTACATGCAGATTACGTACAGATAAATGGTTAAAAATTTAAGCTGACCTTAGAAACAACTTCCTTCCTCAAAGGCCAAGCAAAACATATAAGTCTTCAAACCTGCTGGAAACCATGTAACAAAGAAGCTGCCTTCAGATCTTCCAGCAACCAGTTCAAAGGTATTAAGAAGTCCCTAAGCATTATTGCCATCCCCTGGCTTCATATAGCAGTGATATCCAACAGGCCTTCTTTGATTTATTGTAGAGCAGTGGTGTCCAACCTTATAGCTTCCCTGGGCCGCATTGGAAGAAGATGAGTTGGTTTCGGTCACGCACAAACACTAACAACTTTTTTAAAATATAGGACAAAATGTAGGATGTCCTATATTTTGTCCTACATTTTTAAACCTTGGAGTAAGTCTCATTAATTTTAATGGGGCTTGCTTCTGAGTAGGCACGATGCATAGGATGGGCTGTGATCCTCTCCAAGCTTAACCTTGGAGATATGCTGCAATCCTGAACACACTTTCCTGGGAGTAAGATCCACTGGGTACAATGGGCCTTACTTCTGAGTAGACATGGCTAGGGTTGCAGCATATCTCCAAGGTTAAGCTTGGAGAGGATCACAGCCCATCCTATGCATCATTGGGCTGAGTAGGTCTCAAGGGCAGCAGGCAGCAGCCAGGATAGAGGCTGAGGCTGCTTTTGGGGGATGCGGGTGGGTGAGTGCTGCAAGGTCTGCAGGGGCCTGAAGCGCTCTGAGTGCCAGGAGGCAGGTAGGGGGAGGAGCCAGGCAGCCCAGACCAGCTTTGTGGTGGCTGCCCAGGGCAGTGCGCAGAGAAGCACGCAAAATTTGAAAATGGCTGCTGCCACTAAGCCGGTTTTTCCAATGGTGGTGGCCAGCTTTGCAGGAGGGCCGCATCCACCCTCACCCCGGGCCTCGTGTTGGACACCCCTGCTGTAAAGGAAGCACAGGAATGTATGGGAAGGAGGTCCCTGAGATATGAGATCCAGATATTTGAGCAGCAGTACTCTGAAATGTCTGCTGAAAGAATAAGAGGTTGGAGCTCAACCTGATGGAGAAGCAGGTCAAGGAGGAGGAACTAGACTGGGAGGCTTGTGTGAGATAAGCTTTGATCAGGGGAGGACTCTTGATTGGACAAAAGCTTGAGGGCATGACTGATAAGCCACATTTCTTCTCTGATTTTCATTTCTTCCTTCTGCTTTGGATGAGCTCATGTGATCTTCACCTCCACTGCCAGGTTTGTATGAATCTCTGGAGAAGAAACTTCCATATCCGGCTGTAATGGTGCAGACCACTGTTGACATGTAGATATATCCCCATCCAGTCATGTTCTGAACTTCCTCAGTTGCCACCAGCTCCTTTCCCTGTCCCTGTCCTAAGATACAAAGTTCATATAAGGCATTTTTTTTAAAAAGAGAATCAATTACTGCATGATGATCTGCCTTGTTCTCTGGGAAGCAAAGCTGCTGCTCATGAGGTGAATACACTCACCTTTTTTCTAGAAAAAAAGCACTGTGTTGAAACTTGTGAAAGTCAGAGTAAAAATGGAAAAGTAAAAAAAGCTGCAATCCTATATACCAGCATTCAACTTCATATCATATTAAATATTGTCTTAATGGTGAAAACCACAGCAATCTATCTGTTGAAGGGGCTCAGTGGCTCAGGTGGTTTTCATCTGGCAGGCTGGGGTTTGAGATCCAGGTGCTGCAAGATGGAGTGAGCTCCCATCTTTAGCCCAGCTCCTGCCAACCTAGCAGTTTGAAACTATGTAAAATGCATGTAGATAAATAAGTACCACCTTGGTGGGAAGATAAACAGCATTCTGTGCATTCATGTTGGGCATGTGACCATGGAGGTATCTTTGGACGGCACTGGCTCAGGGCTTGAATCAGGATGAGTTCCGCACCCTACAGCTTTGGCTGGTGACTCTTTAGGCAGCAGGACAACCTGCTGGCAGGGCAACCTACCAGGGGCTTTTACATAATTCAGGGGTATCCAAACTTCACGGGTGTCCATGTTTGTCTTCAGTGCTCATCTTAGACCTTTAATGACTGTGTAGAGGAGGGAATTTCAGCAGAAGCAGCTTCTCATCTCACAGATCACAACCTGCACCTGCTGAAATTCTCTCTTCTTCACAATTGTTAAAGGTTCAGGAGCCCTGAAGTTGAAAGTCTGGACACCTATCTGTCAGAGAGATGGAGTGCAAATACATCTGAGTGAGATGAGTACAGTGGCACATTCACGTAACAAACACCTCATGTAAAGTATGTTCCACGTAACAAACAAAAATTTATCTAGGATTCTGCTTCATGTAACAAACATACTCGTTGGCAGTTGGGGCAGACGTGCTTGCCGGCAGTCCTCTTAAAAAGCGTCAGGGCTGTCTAGTGCACCTGCCCATAGTGAAAGCAACACTTCCGTGCTGTTCATCCTGTGGCTGGGGGTCCGCTGGGCAGAGGGAGAGAAGAGGAGTGGAGAAGGGGGAAGCAGCTCAGGGCTAGCCAGAAGGGAGCAGGGGAGAGAGAGGCTCAGGATGGAGAGAAGGAGAAAGTGGGGAGACACTTGGAAAGTGTCTTGAATTGCAGCCTCCTAACCATGTCTACCCAGAAGTAAGCTCCATTGTGTTAAATGGGGCTTACTCCCAGAAAAGTGTCTTTAGGACTGCAGCCTAAGTAGACTTCATAGGATCATGCTCATTGAATGCATGTTTTCAATTCAATTCCAGTGTTTTGTCATCATTTTTACATCCAGCTAATATTTTTATATGAATAATTTTTGGGTTGTGGAACCAGTTATCTGAGTTTCCATTATTTCCTATGGGAAAATCCACTTCACGTAAAGAATGTTTCATGTAACAAACATGCTTCTGGAACGAATTAAATGTGTTACATGAGGCGTCACTGTATTTGCCTTCATGTAATAGGAAGTGGCTTAATAAAAAAACTATGTAACATCAGAGAAAAGAAACTATTCCCAACAAATCAGTGCCAGTTTCTGTGATGATCCTCCCTCTCCCCACCTCTGCTTATTCTGCTTTTAAAAGAGCCGGGACAAAGGAAGTAGCTTTCTTTATGTAGCAGTGTGGCGAGAACGTGAAGGCCAGAGTAGTGGCCACTGTTGGCTAAACTTGACTGGCCCACCAACCCCTCTCTCTTTCTGAGGAATATTGGGAAGGTAAAGTCTCTCTGCAACTGAAGTTTAGTATCTTCTGGCTTGGTTTGGCTGATCAATGGGGGTCTTTACCTTCATGTATAAAAAAAATAGCTATATGATTTCGGAAAGCAAGCAGTGGCTGATTCTTTGTAGGGGGCAACTTTTAATCCTCCTCCTCCATCCTAATAGGAATTGGGGGGTTTCTGATCAGAAGCAAACACCTGCCCTGTATGGCTGCATTTGACAATTGGGAGAGACTCTTCCTCCCCCTCCCCAAATAAAGTGAGTACCCTCATCTTTTTTCTAGAAAAAAAATCAATAATCCACATCCAGGAGGTCTGCATGGGCCTGTGTAGGCCTGCACGGTACATAAGATTGGGGCTGTCTGAGGCTCAGCCTGAGGCAAGGAGGGAAAAAATCAATGCAAAGTTCTCCCAATGGGTGTATTCGGAAATGCGGCACCTTATAAAGTGCTGCCCCAAGCCCTGGGGTGCCTGGAAATGGAGTTAAAATCCAGCATAAGTGCTGGACCACTGGACCACTTCCTACTTGCCAACAGGCTCGCCCACCAAACATCCTCCCTCAGCCCTAGAATGCCTGCTTCCCTTCCCTGCATCAGCTAAGCTCAGCTTGCAGGGACTTGCCTTCTGCTGCCACTACAGAGGCTGAATGTGTGAGGCAGTGCACTTCCAAGCACTGGCATGGTTGAGTCTGAGGCGGCACAGACGTGCTTCAAAAGCATATTTGAGACCCTTTCAGGCCAGTGCAAGAGGCTTGTGCCAGCTGAGGGTGCAGTTAGGATTGTGCCATGAGCTACAAATGCATATTTACTCAGCATGTTTACATCATCAGGCAAGCATGTTTTGATTCTTATCAAAGGCTACAATCCTAACCTCCGGTTCATACGGCCTAAGCACTGACATAAGTCCTGTGCTGACCTGGGGTTTCACAAAAGTGCTGTAAGACACTTCTGTGCCATACTTGGCAGTGTGACCACATGTCCGGCCTTTGCTGGACATGCCCGGAAAACAGCAGAGGTCCAGGACAATAGGGAGACCCCTGCTGTGTCCGGCCTTCTGGGGGGGATGGGGTAGTGCTTGGGGAAACTGGGGGACAGTTCTAGGCTGCCACAGGTTGGCGCAGCTAAGAACCGCCAGCCAAGGGCAGCCATTTTAAAAGAGAGACTGTGTGCATGCGTGCACAGTCTCCCTGTTCTGAAAGCTCCCTGTTCTGAAAGCTCTGACTGAGAAGCTACTGGGTGGAGCTGACTATCCTCGGCTGACTTTCACTCTCTTTCGCTTTCACTCCTTCTTTCATGGAGGAAGACACCCCTCCGTGTGGTCCTCAGGCAAGCCCTGTAAGCCTCCTGCACTGGCGTCACTGGCAGAGAATGTTATGACATGTCCTGGCTGCAGACACTTTTTGCTTCTACCTGCCTTTGCTTCTACCTGCCTTTTCATTCTTGTTTGTTTTGTACCAGTGGGAAGGTTCTGCTCCTGCTGAAGCAGCACCATGAAGACAGTTCATGATCACCTAAAGGAAGCCTTGGAGAACCTGAAGGCAGATGACCTGAAGAATTTCAAAGCCAAACTCAATAAAATCCCCGTGAAGAAGGGCTATAATAACATTCCCAAAGGGCTGTTGGAGAAGGCAGATGTTTTGGACCTCGTCAACTATCTGATATCCTACTATGGAGAGAAGTATGCTGTGAAATTCATCAATTGCAAGGACCAAGGAGAGAAGCTCCACAAAGACACCACAAAGGGTAAGAAAGCCACAACACTTGGTTGATCCAGATTATCTATATATATAAAAGAGAAAAGTCACTCACTGACTCACTGACTGACTCATCACCGCCCTGCCAAAACCGCTGGGCCTAGAAGCATGAAAATTGAGGTGGGTGTTCGTTCCATGATGGAGGGGTGCACTAAGAACCGGTTTTTGGAAATTGCAACCGGAAGGGGGTGAAAAGGGGCGCAACGCGTTTTCCTCCCTATACTTTGCATTGAGAATTGCTGACTCATCAACATTCCGCCCCAACTGCTGGGCCTGAAGCATGGAATTCTGGGAGTTCCTTCTGTCACCTGAACTCCCACCAAGAATCATGTGGAGAAATTTAACCCTTTAGGGGCTGAAAAGGGGGCAACGTGTTTCTGTCCTATACTTAACATGGGAGACTGAACAACATCCAGCCAATTTGGTGCTTGGTGCTTAGTGCACTGGGGGGATGTTTGGAGGGAGGGTTTGCACTGGGGAGGATGCTGCACATGGGGGGATAATGCGCATGTAGGAAAGTTGCACATGGGGGAAGTTGCGCATGGAGGGAAGTTGCGCATGGGGGAAGTTGCGCATGGAGGGAAGTTGCACATGGGGGAAGTTGCGCATGGAGGGAAGTTGCGCATGGAGGGAAGTTGCGCATGGAGGGAAGTTGCACATGGGGGAAGTTGCACATGGGGAAGTTGCGCATGTAGGAAAGTTGCACATGGGGAAGTTGCGCATGTAGGAATGTTGCGCATGTAGGAAAGTTGCGCATGGGGGAAATTGCGCATGGGGGAAATTGCGCATGGGGGAAGTTGCGCATGAAGGGAAGTTGCACATGGGGAAGTTGCACATGGGGAAGTTGCGCATGTAGGAAAGTTGCACATGGGGAAGTTGCGCATGTAGGAAAGTTGCACATGGGGAAAGTTGCGCATGGGGAAAGTTGCGCATGGGGGAAGTTGCGCATGGGAGATGATGCGCATGTAGGAAAGTTGCGCATGGGGGAAGTTGCGCATGGGGGGATGATGCGCATGGGGGGATGATGCGCAGGGGGGATGATGCGCATGGGGGAAGTTGCACATGTAGGAAAGTTGCGTATGGGGGAAGTTGCACATGGGGGATGTTGCACATGTAGGAAAGTTGCGCATGGGGGAAGTTGCGCATGGGGGATGATGCGCATGGGGAAGATGCGCATGGGGGAAGTTGCGCATGGGGGAATTTGCGCACGGAGGGGAATTTGCGCACGGAGGGGAAGTTGCGCATGGAGGGGAAGTTGCACGTGGGGAGAAGTTGCGCATGGGGGATGATGCGCATGGGGAAGTTGCGCATGGGATGCGCATGGGGGAAGTTGCGCATAGGGGAATGTTGTACATGGGGGTAGGTTGTGCATGGGTTGTTGATGCGCCATGAGGGATGTTGTATGGGGAAGTTACTCCCGCAACGCAGGTACGCTTTTTGCTAGTTTCATAATAAGAGTGAGGCTTGTGGTGGAAGACCTAGTCCCTAATTCTTCATTGATAGATACAACAATACATTGGTACACTAACTGGGGAGTTGCAATGCCCCAGTTCATGTAAAGGTTCCAAGCTCCCTTTGAGAGGTGGGAGAGGGATGAGGGCAGTGACCCAATCCCCAGAATTACTGCTCTCACCCCTTGCCCACAAAGACTTTCTTAGGGAGTAAATATCCCTAAAATTAAAAACCACTGCAGTAGCTTTGAAACTAGGTGGAGGAGAACTTCAGCTACATTAGAAATAATAGCTGTAGGTTTTGTGTTGGGAAAACCAAATTCATGAGAACTCTTAAAATAGCTAATGGGTGCCTGTCCCAATAGGACTCACAATCAAAAATACAAAAGAACACCAGCAGAAGCAACTTCACATACATTGCTGGGGTGTATAGGGCCAGTTACTCTCCCCCGCTACATAAAAGAGGAACACTCACTTGGAAGAGTGCCTCTTGCCCAGTTGACAGGGATAGCTGGGCATGACATGCAGGCATGAACGTCACCATGTGTGTGCTAACCTCTGTCTCCAGCTGAGTTCAGAAGTAGAAGCCTCCAAACTTGGCTGGAGTGACTCTGGCTACCTGAAGGAGGTTTCCTGGTGGACAGGCAGTGTCAAACCCCTCTAGTGTGTCACCTGGTGCAGACCACACCAACTGCAGCCCCCTTCTGACACCTCTAGTGAAGGCCTGATCTCAGTAAGGTAGAACAGAGTTACAGCCCTCCAGAACGTGCCTGGTTGCACAGGTACACTGCTGGTTTATAGTGTCATTACAGAATCTTTTAGACAGCTGCTGACAAGAATCTAGTAGGGTGTTGGTTCTCCATCTGTTGCATCCCTGAACAAGATTTGCTTGTTCTGTATACATACAGATGTTTTATCTCATTCTCTTCCAGGTGTTCGTGGTCCCGTTCAGACTCATGTGCGACCCTCCAGAGCCACCTCTAAAAGAAATGGTGAGATCCTCCCCACCTGTTCAGATATTGTCAATTCTTAAACAAAGTGACTGTTGTGTTTGTGAATTGCTGCATCTTGGCAGCAGCATCATTGACAACAATCACTTTGGTCTACACTTTAATATCCAAGGGTACAATCCTAAGAAATTTAGGCTAGCCTAAGTCATCCGGCATATTTTCCTGTGGAGTGTGGGGAAATTGGTGTAAGCCTGTGCACTGGTCTAACACTCCCAGGAGTGAGGAAGAAATGTTGTACAGTAATTCTGAGACATCCCCAAGTCAGCACAGGACTTATGTCGGGACTTAGGCTGGCCTAAGTGAAGCTTAGGATGCAGCCTTTGTGTCATGACCCACTCCAAAAATTCTTGGAAACTGTAGACTAATAAGATACTAATCTTTTAGAAACCTCTGATCTCTTTTCACAGTACAGTGGTGCCTCACATAAAGAGCTTAATTCGTTCCAGAGGCATGCTCTTTAAGTGAAGCAGATTTTCCCATAGGAAACAATGGAAACTCAGACAATTAGTTCCACAACCCCAAAAATATTCATATAAAAATATTAACTGTATGTAAAAAGGATGACAAAACACAGGAACTGAATTCAAAACACTATAATATAATACAGACCACAATTACTATAATAAAATACTCTAATATTCTGTAAAATAACAAAGAAAAGGGAAACCTTTATCGCCAACGATGACTAATTTTCACTAAAAGAGTCACTGGAGTCTTTTGGAGCATCTTTAACAAATAAACCAACTCTGTGTGTTAGATCTATCTGTGCAAACTAGATAGGCAGTCTGCAACAGCAGAGGGGCCAGATCCTTCTGGGGCAATTATGGGCACAAAGAGGGAAAGGGTAGTCGTGGGACAGGCTTTGAAAAGATGCTGAAACTCCACAAAAGACTTTGCAACCCCAATAAAGGGTTTGCAACGTGATTGGGATACTCATCCACAGGTTGAAGAACATTATTCTAGAAAGATCTAGAAGTTTAGGCATACTAGCTTCCTCCCACATTCTCATGCTCAGCAGTAATTTTGATATTAGACGTGAAAGTAGTACCAGCATCTTCCTCAACTTCTACCTGTGCAACCTTGACTCCCACCACAGTTACCAAGCGTTCTTCATTGAAATCCTCTGCTTTCAAAGCTGCAAAGGTTCCCAAGTCTTCTGCTGCTTCCAAGGCCTCAACTTCTACCTGTGCAACCTTGATTCCCACCACAGCTACTGAGCATTCAACATTGCAATTCTCTGCTTCCAAAGCTACAAAGGCTCCCAAGTCTTCTGCTGCTTCCAAGGCCTCAGCTTCTGCCTGTGCAACTTTGATTCCCAACACAGCTACCAAGCGTTCTGCCTTGAAATCCTCTGCTTCCAAAGCTTCAAAGGGTCCCAAGTCTTCTACTGCTTCCAAGGCCTCAACTTCTACCATTGCAACCTTGACTCCCACCCAGGGTGACCAGATGTCCGGCTTTCTCCACAGATGTCCGGGTTTTCCCAACCTCTACCCGGCAGGAAACCCCCTCACCGAGCCTGTCTGTGATACTGACCGGGCCCTGGCAGCCTTTTTTAGAGTTGCGTGCTAAATGAGGGAGGTAGGACCTCCCCCTGGAGGCTGGACGCTGCTGGCTCTCCAGACAGTCCAGCCTGGGTCTCCATGCCTCCTTTCCTCCATAGCATGCCTATGCACCTCTCCCCTGGCCACCGCACAGCCTGGCTGGCATAGGCAGAGCAACGGTTGGAGGAGGAGAAGTGGAGACCCAGGCTGGGCTGGCTGAAGAGCCAGCCGCCTCTGGACGCCTCAATGTGCTCACATGTGCACTCGCTCATCACTTGCATGTGGCTTGTGTTGCTTTGAGGATATCTTACATGTTTGGGTCAGAATCATGCATGTTGAAAGGTTTTCAATTTTAAAAGTGTTGAAATTAAGTATAGGAAAACAATATGTGTATTTTTGCTTTATGTTACCATGTCCTTCATTTTTTGAGGTGCCCCACATTTTTTTAACTGGGTAGGAATTTTGGCTTGGGGGAGTTGGAATTTTGGCTTGGGGTAGGATTTCTGGGGGACTTGGCAGGGAATTCTGGCTTTGGCATCTGGTCACCCTGCAACCCACCACAGCTACCAAGTGTTCAGCATTGAAATCCTCTGCTTCCCAAGCTACAAAGGCTCCCAAGTCTTTTGCTTCTTCCAAGGCCTCAACTTCTATCAGAGCAACCTTGACTCCCACCACGGCTACTAAGCATTCAGCATTGAAATCTTCATCCTCAAAAACCTGATGCTCAAACACTGCTAAACAATCTTTGGCCTCTAATGCTGCCACCTGCAAATAAAGAAACCAAAAGTGATGAAAGAAATGCAAACTCTCATTTTAGCCTCAGAAATAGAAGAAAATATTAAAAGAAACCAAAGCACAATAAACACAGGACACAATTGTAACCAATTTAGGCTGGCATAACTCACCAGGCATATCCTTCCATGATGGTGTGGGGATGTCGGTGTATGCCTGTGCACTATATACCTGACTCCACAAGAAGTGGGGCAGAAGTGCCTTTTGTAACACTGCCAGGTGACAAGACTAATGCCATAGTTGAGGCCAGCCTAACTGCAGATTAGGATTGCAGCCTAAATCAGTGGTTCTCAAACTTTTAGCACTGGCACTCCATTTTTAGAATAAGAGTCTGTCAGGACCTACTTGAAGTGATGACATGACCAGAAGTTACATAATCAAGCAGGAAAATTCTTAACACATAGGGTACAATCCTATCAACACTTAGCCATTTATTATCTTTGTTAAAAGTATATACATGGTAGCCTTTAAAATGTACAGATCTCTAATATTTCCCCAAATGCAGTCACATACCATGGGAGCATTGTTTAATGGTATATTAAAAATAAAATATTGAAATAACTGGGCACAAGACGTTGCAAGAGCCTGGGCGGGGGAAGTTAGGAGACAACCCTATATTGTATCCTGAGCCCGTTTCCAAGGCAGACCTGAGCAGCTTATTACCACCGGTCTACTCACATTTAGGTCACCTCCAGAGTTTGCATAAATGTGAGTAGACCCATTGAGGCTGCTGCAGCCTTACCTTGAGGTACAGAAGTAGTCTCCCATACCCAGGGTATAGAATCATAGAGTTGAAAGGGACCTAGTAGGTCATCCAGTCCAACCCCCTGCCTGCAGGAGGAAATCCTCCTAGCATCCCCGACAGGTGCTTGTGGAGCCTCTGCTTGAAGATCCCCAGTGAGGGAGAGTCCACCACCTCCCTTGGCAATCTGTTCCACTGCCAAACCGCCCTCACTGTCAGGAATTTTTTCCAGCTATCCAACTGGAATCTCATTTCTTGCAGTTTGTACCCATTGGTTCTAGTTCTGCTTTCAGAAGCAGCTATGAACAAATGAGCCCCTTCCTCCCTATGACAGCCCTTCAGGTATCTGAAGAGGGTAATCATGTCTCCCCTCAGCCTCCTTTTCTCCAGACTGAACATCCCAAGTTCCCCCAACCTTTCCTCGTAGGGCTTTCCTTCCATCCCACTGATCATTCTTGTCGCTCTCCTCTGGTCTTGCTCCAGTTTGGCTGCAGCAGCAATAGTCTTTAAAATGTGCACTAGATGCAGTACAGGCAGGACATCCTGCCTGCTTCAGCGCAAGTCAGGATTGCACTGAAAATAGTGGAAATTGTGGATTTTAAGAATAATATTATGTTATGTGCCATTCAATGCATAATTTGCAATAAAAAGTGGACTGAAATATTTTAATTCTGTCAAAAATTACAGCAAAAAAATTAGACAACAAATAACTGTTCTATAACAAAAACTAGATTTTCTTAATTCAAAACAGACCAATGAGAAACATTATTTGAAGAGCACTGCCTTTATTTCTGAGCCCAGGTATCCAGATGGGTAGATCTGAACTCTGGCCCAAACTTGAAGACCAGATCTACCTGCCTCTTCCAGGCAGGGAAGACCTTAGCTCCAGATGCTGGGGTACTATTTACATGGGAGCAAGGAAACTACTGACATTCATCTATTGATTGTGAGGAAATATGCACTACATATATTTACTGGCCATTGTAATTATTATTAGTTTCATGTCATGACTATTACTATCTCTCAGCCTTACCTACCTCACAGGTTTGTTCTGAGGACAAAAGAAGGAGGGGAACTTTGTACTGAGCTCCTTAGAGGAAGGGTGGTATAAAAATATGGAAATAATATTTGTATTAATTATATTAACACTAATACTAATTAAGTAAATAATTTTGTCATGTGGCAGTGTCAAATTTAAGGGCCCTTGAAGTCAACTTAGCTACACCACTGATGGGCACGAACCAGAAAAGGGCTTATGACTGTGCAATTCTGGTTTTTATAGGTTAGGTGGGGAAGGGGGGCTGATGTGCTGTGGCTGAATAATGCAACTGGATGAGTCAGAAGGCATTTTCAGGGCTGGCTCCATAACCTGGATCAGGTAGCTCAACAAAAGCTTTGTCTGCTAAAGGCGCCATGGAGCTGAATATCCTTTGAAACTTTCTTGCAGGGACTTGCTTTGAAAGACACCAGTCCCAGAAAAATGTTGTTCTGCTCTCTTGCAAGGACTCCTTTGTAGCTGCTCTGCCTTTTCCTGCCCTTCTCTTGTGCTCCTCCACCACCACCACCACCACCACCACCACGAAAGTCCCTTTATAGTCAGTGGGGTTTTCTTCCAGATGGTGTGGCTAGGATTGCAGCATGAACGTGGGTGGATCGTGTCCCAGCAGCGCCCTCGGCGAGCCCTGAGCACAGCTTTCCTGGGGGTGGAGGAGGAACCTGAGCAGGGCTGGCGCCTCCTTCCCTTCCCTGCCCATTCCGTCTGTGCTCCGTTGGCGAGGCGAGGCAAGGCGGCAATGGCGGGCCCAGGGTGACCAGATGCCACACCTCAAAATGTAGGACAAGGGTCCCCAAAAGTCCGGATTTTCAGTTTAAAATCCGGACTTTTGGAGGATCTTGTCCTACATTTCTAAATTTTCAAAAAAATTCAAAATGTAGGACAAAATGTACATTTTGTCCTACATTTTCTTAAAGATTACTCCTGGGGGGGCTTACCTTGTCCGAGGATGGGGGGGTAGTGTAGTGCTTTGCGCCAACTAAAAGAGCTGCAGGGAGTGGCGCGCGCCGATAGCGGCCGTCCCTGCAGCCATCTAGGGAGAGAGAAGCTGTGCGCATGCGCACAGCCTCTCTATCCCTGCCCACAGTGCACAGCCTCCGCTTCTCCGAGACCATCCGGTCTCCTTTCAGATGGAGCGGGTCTGCAGTGGCAAAGGATCTCTCCGCAGACCGCTCACCCTTGTGGAGATCCTCCAATTGGAGTCCTCCAATTCCAGACCTGTCTGGGCAATTCCGGGCGTCTGGACGCCATGGGCAGGCCCAAAGTATGGGCTCACGAGGGAGATGAAGCTCCACCATCCGGTGCCCTGAGAGAGCCTGGAGGGGGTGGACGCCCTGGACATCTACGGTAAGGACGCGCCCCAGGTGGTCGTCCAGGTCCGCGCCAACTGCAGGGCTCATGCTCAGAGGGTCCGAGGTAGGCATGGATGGGGTGGGGGGCATCAGGGATGGACCGCAGCCCGGGATGAGGCTGGGGGCGAGGACTTCCCCAGCCCACATCCTCTGGGCGGGGCGCTCAGGACCCAGTGGCGTAGCTGGACGGGGCGGAGCAGGACAGGGTGACCAGAAGCCAAACACAAAATCCCTTCACGCCACTGCCAAAAATCCTGTAGGACACCCAAAAAATGTGTAGGACATGTTAAAATAAGGTAAAAAAACACTGGTATGGCTTTCCTGTACTTAATTTCAACACTATATGACTTCTTTTAAATTGAAAACTGTTGGAATTCTCTACTCACCCCCCTCCTGGTCTCAGTGACTAGGTCATAACTTAAACAAGAGGACCCCCAAAATGTTGAAAACCAGAGAGATCCTAAGGACTGGGGAAGGGGGTGACCCTGAGGACTGGGGAAGGGGGGTTACCCTGAGGATCGGGGAAAGGGGGTGACCCTAAGGACTGGGGAAAGGGGGTGACCCTAAGGACTGAGGAAAGGGGGTAACCCTAAGGACTGGGGAAGGGGGTGACCCTGAGGACTGGGGAACAGGGGTGACCCTGAGGACTGGGGAAAGGGGGTGACCCTAAGGACTGGGAAAGGGGGTGACCCTAAGGACTGGGGAACGGGGATTACCCTGAGGACTGGGGAAAGGGAGTGACCCTAAGGACTGGGGAACAGGGGGTGACCCTGAGGACTGGGGAACGGGGGTGACCCTGAGGACTGGGGAAAGGGGGTGACCCTGAGGACTGGGGAAGGGGGTGACCCTGAGGACTGGGGAAAGGGGGTGACCCTAAGGACTGGGGAAAGGGGGTGACCCTGAGGATTGGGGAAAGGGGGTGACCCTAAGGACTGGGGAACGGGGGTTACCCTGAGGATTGGGGAAAGGGGGTGACCCTAAGGACTGGGGAAAGGGGGTGACCCTAAGGACTGGGGAAGGGGGTGACCCTGATAATTTATTATTTCTAAATAATTTCAAGTTCTGAAATTAATTTCAGGCTTGAGCTGCATTCCTTTTGTTAGGAGTGGTGCTGGAATCAGGAATGTGAGATCGGGAGAATTATTTCCCTGAATTTCAGTCTGGTCTTGGGAATGTCTTTTTGTTTGCAGGGGTCATTCCCAGGGAGAGTCTTTCACTGGGGGAAAGTCTGGAGAGAGATCCTTCCTCTTACTCTGGAAGTTTCGGATCATCCAACAAAACTGATTCCAAACTGATTGAGGGGTTCACAGCAGTGGTGGGCTCCAGCAGGTTCGCACCTACTCTATAGAACCGGTTGTTAACAAGAGATAGGACATATAAAGTTTAAAAACAGCCATTTAAAAGTGGCTGCCAGATGGGCAGAGAACCGGTTGTTAATTACTTTGAATCCCATCACTGGTTCACAGGGAGTGTGGTCGCTGTTCTTTCCTCCATCACCTTCCTCCAACCTGCAGCCAAACCGCTCCAAACTACAAGGATCTGCTTCCTTCTCACTTCAGTACATAGCAGATCATTCCCTTCCTTCCCAAGCACTCCTTGCACACTTATGTGAAACCCCTCATTTATGGCTTTCATGTAAGGAGAATGGTAAGATGGTATGTGTTCATTGATGTGCATGGCACGGCCCCAATCCTAAGGAGGAAGAGAAGGAGAAATGTGGCATGATCTAAACAGAGAGACCCTGGAGAGGAAACCACCAAGCAGGACAAGAAAAGGAAGAACCTGCCTGCACTGCATGGAAGTAGCTCAGCAGAAGCTCAGCTTTGACTGGGCAGTGCCTGGAGCCAGGAGATGCTTCATCTGTCCCTCCAGGGAATCCCCCAGAGAACTGCTCTCATGTGTTTAATTTAAACAGTGTATTACAAGCATGTCCAACCTTATTAAACACTGATTTTTAATACATGGATTTAATTTAACATGAATGACATTGCAAATTAGTTTTTAAAACTGCTTTTCTACTTTTGTAGTGAGAGTCATGCTAGCAATCATTCCATTCTTCAGTCCCAGAATCAAACCCCTGCAGATATTTAGTCACTACCTTATTCCATTAGGTGGAAGACCAAGAAACCTGGAAGTGGGTCTTTAAACCCAATTTCCACTATTTTCATACGGATTTTTAAACCCAAATTGGGTCTTTAAACCCAATTTCCACTATTTTCACGGATTTTTAAATCCACGTGAGGTTCAGGAAGGGAACCCTCGTGGCCCACCTGTATTGTTAAACTGAAAACGATTCCATATAATTACAAGAAAGTTTCGTGCTGCCTACTTACAAAAAGGAGGACAATGAATATTCCCCCCACACACAAAGCTACAAAAGAGGACACGACCTGGAAAAAGAGGATATCTGGTCACAGTCCAAACCTGGATTGCTGAAACCCCAAATTCAAAGCACCCCATCCCCGCAGTCTCCCATCCCTCCAGCGCCCGCTCTCTGCACGTCTATTCAGAAGATCCCATTGTGCAGCCTCAACCTTCCTTCAACCTGGAGGAGCAGACAGTGCTGGCGAGATTCGGGGCGCCCCATCGAGGAGGTCCCGTTAGAGTCAATGGGACTTCCTTTCAACAGTGGCGTAGCTAAAGGGGGATCGCAGCAGTCAGTCTTGGAAGGAGCCTCATCCATTCCAGGCGCGGGGAGCAAAACGGGGCTCCTCGACGGGGCGCCCCAGACCAGATCTCTCCAGGGCAGGCGGATCCCTCACAAGGTGATCAGTGGTGGGCTCCAGCAGGTTCGCACCTACTCTATAGAACCGGCTGTTAACGAGAGATAGGACATATAAGGTTTAAAAATAGCCATTTAAAAGTGGCTGCCAGATGGACAGAGAACCGGTTCTTAATTTCTTTGAAGCCCATCACTGAAGGTGATGCCTGCTGGGAAAGGGGTTAATGAAGGGCCAAGTGAGACAGGGCTAAGTGGACATGTCTGGGGCTCCGATCCTACCCACACTTTCCTGGGAGGAAGCCCCATGGGTTACAATGGGACTGAGTAGACGTGGAGAGGATGGGGCTCCTAAACAGCTACATTCAGCTCGTGATGGGGCGGTCAGATCCACCCTGAAAGAACTAGCTCCGAAGGGATCTCTTGCACGCCCCCTCCACCACCGCTGGCTGGTCCCCCAAGTCAGCCTTGACGGGGGGGGGGGGGGACCGGAGGTGGCAGCGATCAGCCATCGGCTCTCTCCCTTGGCTAGCCGGAGACAGGAACCACCTGACCCGCTTCCCCGTCGATCCTCCCCAGCCCCGTCGAAAGTCCTGCGAAGCAGAAAGCCCTGGAAAGGAGAGGCAGGCGCTGGTCGAAAGTGGAAGCCGCCCCGTCCCTCCCTTCGCAGCACAGCCGCCTCTCGCAGCTCCTCTGCTCCCTCCACCCCACAGTCCTTCCTCGGAGCTCTCAGTCCAGCCCCTTGACGGCCCCGATCCCTCCACGGGGAAGAGGCTTCAGTGCTGGTCTGTCTGGGGATCCTCCGCCCCGATCTGTACAGTGCACCTTTGCAGCCACAGAAGGGGCTGAAGTGCCCCCTTTGCTCAGCTCCCTCCAGAGAAACCCCTGCTGTGTCTCAAACGCCCCTTTGGAAAGATCCGTCCAACATTTTCCGCCCACGACTCCTTTCTTGCACTTTCTCTTTTGCTTTTCATGCCTGCCTGATCCGGAGCCTTTAAAATGAAATAACTAATGACTTAGGCTGCAGTCCTAAACAGACTGTCCTAAGAATAAAACCTACTGAACACAATGGGGCTTACTTTTGAGTAGACATGGTTAAGTTTGTGTTCTTTGAGCAGTGATTTTGAACCCATGTGCAGTGTCACACTGTTGTGCCGAAAGTGGTCCACAGGTGTGCTGTGTGAGTTTGGTAAATTCATTTATTTATTAAATAAACATCATTTATTGTTATTGATGGGTTGATTGGGTTTTGATGAATTTAGTCCCCCAGCCGCAGCATGGTGTGCCTTGTCAAGTTGTCAAATGTCCAATATTTGATGATGTGCTTGGAGATATGCTGCAACCCTAACCATATCTACTCAGATTCAGAAGTAAGGCCCATTGTACCCAATGGATCTTACTCCCAGGAAAGTGTGTTCAGGATTGCAGTATATCTCCAAGATTAAGGTTGGAGAGGATCACAAACCATCCTATGCATCATGCCTCCTCAGAAGTAAGCCCCATTAAAGTCAATGAGGCTTACTCCCAAGTTGCAGTCTGGGTGCCCAATCCTATACATGGTTACGCAGCAGAAAACCCCATTATAATCAATGAGACTTACTCCAGTGTTTAGCATGGAGAGGATCAAGCAAACAAGATCAAGCCCATCCTATCCATCATGCCTAATCAGAAGTAAGTCCCATTAAAATTAATGAGACTTACTCCAAGGTTTAAAAATGTAGGACAACATGTAGGACACCCTACATGTTGTCCTACTTTTTTAAAAAAAGTTGTTAATGTGCGGCCCCAACCAACTTGTCTTCTTCCAATGTGGCCCAGGGAAGCTAAAAGGTTGGACACCCCTGGTGTATAGTAAAGAGGGTGTGTGAGAATCTAACCCCATTTTCCCCATAAGGTCAGCATCTGCTGAGTTTTCTAGGAATAGAACCTCTGTGGACAATGAGGAGTGACTGGATATTGCGCTGAATTTATCTGGCCACCAATGAATGGAGGGGATTAGCAGAACATGAGTTGATTTATAAAAGGATCAGCAGAACAACAGACATATATACATAGGGGGAATTTAATTTGGGTTGAAAAAGGCAGATCAGCCTTCCTGAAAAGCATAAATCATATAATTTAAGTAGCCATAATTAAGCAGTATTGAAATTCACATAGATACTTTGCTGCATTCTGGTGGCTTCATTAATGAGACAGATGTGTTGTGTGTCAGTCACTTGGTTGTTTGTGACATACACTGAAATATAGAGGCAGGAAGATTCTTTCTTGAGGCTTCTTAAGTCATCACTTCCTCTTCCTTCTCTTTCGTCTGTAGTGTCACTCTGATATCGCTGCACATTTTGCCCGCAGCCTCATGGCATGGCATGCAGAAGAGGCGGATAAGAAACCCATAAATCTGTGCAACAATCTGGACATTAATAAAGAGGACTCTGACCAGGGGCACCACCAACCAGATGTGGAGAAGTGAAAGCAAGGCAAAGATAAAGCCCCAGAGGAAGGCCAGGGGAAGGCCAAAGATGGCAGTGAAGAAGCGATAGCAACAAAACTTTGTGACAGCGAAGGTGACAAAGCTGGCCTTCCAGAACAGATCAAGGCTATGGACTCCCTGCGGTTCAGCAATCACATCTGTAAAATCAATCTGTGGACAAAGAGTGAAGGTCAGAAGGAAACACCAAACTGCCACTAGATCTACATATAACACCTTTTTCAAATTTTGGAAGTTACTGGTTACCACTTGATGGGGAAGCGGATTAACCCTACAATCCAGAGTAACTATGGGAGCACATAACAGACATTATGTGCACCCGTAGTTAGTGCACCACCAAGTGAAAACCTATGGGAAATTCATATTGCAATCCAGAGCAAACTGTTCTTACACCGGAGCAAGGCCTCCCCGTAGTTACTCTGGATTGCGCCCTAAGTCCTTTACTGAGCATGTAAAGAGTGTACACTAGGGCGCTGCCCAGCAAGCTGAGTATCCTCCATTGTGCATTGCTGACCAAACTGCCAAATAGTAGACGACTTGGGGTCCAGCGAGTACCAGCAGACACCACTTCAAGTACCACTAGTGGTATGTGTAACAATGGTGGAGAAACTGTACAGCAAATTTTTTTTACTTTCTAGGCTAATAGGCAATGGCCATGTGGTATGATGGGCTGGGTGACCTGCCTTAATAAGATGATGTTTGTACCTGGGTCAGAGGAAACAGCGGCATTAGAATAGAGGATCTGGGAGAGGCAAAGCATGCGTTGTGGTGGCAAGTTCTGTTTTCTTTATGCAGGCAAAAGATGCTGCAATCATTCGCTATGTTGGCTGCAGACATTTCAGCCTGAAGCAAGTGGCAAGTCAGGCAATGTCTGGATTTAATCAGATGTGAGTCAGGAGGGCATCAGGATATCTCCGTGATGTGACTGGAAGTGTGTTTGGGTTGCATCCAAAAGGGAGGACTTCTGAGATCTCCATGGACAGACCTCATATGGTGTCCCAGGGAGGGCCTCAGATAAATACTGGGAGCCCCCAAAAGGCACTTCCAGTTTCAGCCCTAAACTGCAAGTGCATTTTGGAGGCCATGCCAGGCCTGCTGGACTCCATCATATTTGAACCTCATTCCCAGACCTTACATGGGGCTTTTTCACCAGAAATGGAGCTGGCAGAGATCCAAATAACACCATTGGGTACTCTGGGCTCAACATGGGGAAAGGGATCAAATATTCCCTCATCCCTTTAGCTTGTTCAAATCCAGTGCCTGATAAAGTGATCCATTCAGTTTCCTGACCAGGATTGCAAGAATTGGGCAGGTTTTATTATCTGTGTACTCTGCAATAAATAATGGGAGGGAGAGATAAATAAATAGGTGGGGGAGGGCTGGAGTGGCTTAAAATCTTCATGCTTCCTACCTTCACCACATCAATGCTGAGGTGCTTTGGATCCCTGTCCAGCAGGTTGATCTTCTCAGTCATTATTGTATCAATGGGCTTTTAAGTGTACTTAGTTCCTTGATGAGCACTGGATAGTCACAGTTCTAAGGAGGAAGGGCAGGAGATACAGCAGGTTCAATCTGTGACCTGAACTCAGCAGAGAAAAAGAGATCCCTTCCTGCACTTTGCAGGTGCAGCCCAGCAAGTCCTCAACCTCATTTGACAGAGCAGAGATATTTCAGTGCACTTTGTTGCATTGCATTCTGCACAAAAGTACACATCAAGACATACACAACATGATGGTGTTACTCAAAAAGATCAATTAAAACTTTAGAAGAGCAGTGGTGTAACCCCCTGTGTGAGTCTCCTGAGGCAGCCCACAGGGTGCTCCGCAACCCCCAGCGACACCACTGCTCTTAATCCCAAGAAAGGGTGCCTAGGTGTGCAGAGGTGGCATAGCTAGAGGGGGTAGACCAGTCAGTATGAGAGCTGTGAAAGGGACCCCTCCCATCCAGAGTCATTCCATCCATATGGAATATACTGTTTTGCTTCCCCCTTATAATGGGCAAACCCCTTGCACACATTCAGGCAGGTGCTGCTTTATAAATCCTTCTTTAATGAGTTGAGCCTGCCTCAATTCCATCTTCTATGCAATGGTTAAAGGTACAGGCACTCTGTCCTTCATTCTATATGGTCAGCCTACTTGCACATCTCCCACCAAGACTGACTTATACACCCCCTCTAGCTACACCACCAAGTTCCCCTCCAAGACTGACTGTTCTGCCCCCTCTAGCTATGCTACTAGTGCAGTCATGTCCTGGTGTGGGGAGAGGCCAGCCTGGCCCTTCTACTGCAGATGATATTCCGATATGGTCAACCAGCATGGAGGGGGCCAGTACCCCTTTCCCACTGGGTGACCATTTGTCCTCTTTTTCCAGGAAACGTCCTGGATTTTAGCTTTGTATCCTAGAAAAAACTGCTGCCTGTAAACCGCTGCCTGTCTGCTCGGAAGTAAGTCCCATTATGGTCAATGAGGTTTACTCCCGGGTAACGTGGCTGGGGCTGCGACCTGAGCCTGGAAGGCTGGACTGGGGTCCCTTCGGGGAGGGCAGCTGGAGAGAGAGCAGAGGCCGTCGGACTCGCCCCACTTACCTGCCCCCCAGTGATGGGCTTCAAAGAAATTAAGAACCGGTTCTCTGCCCATCTGGCAGCCACTTTTAAATGGCTATTTTTAAACTTTAAATGTCCCATCTCTTGTTAACAACCAGTTCTATAGAGTAGGTGCGAACCTGCTGGAGCCCACCACTGCTGCCCCCCCTTCTCTGCAGCAGCCCAGGCGGTGCTGGAGCCTCCGGAGGGCGACACAATGCCCTGCATCACGTCGGACCAGCAGCGCTGCAGGCTGGGCTGGGCTGGGCTGGGGGGAACCGCATGCCCTGGAACCCGGAGGCGCAGCGCTGGAGAGGTCTGGCTGGGGCGCCCCGTCGTGGAAAAGACTGACTGCTGCGACCCCCTTTAGCTACGCCACTGTTGGAAGGAAGCCCCATTGACTCTAACGGGGCCTCCTCGACCGGGCGCCCCGAATCTCTCCAGCACTGTCTGCGCCTCCAGGTTGGAGGAAGGTTGAGACTGCACAAGGGGACCTTCTTCTGAATAGACGTGCAGAGGTCGGGCTCTGGAGGGATGGGAGACTGCGGAGATGGGGTGCTTTGAATTTGGGGGTTCAGCAATCCAGGTTTGGACAGTGACCAGATGTCCTCTTTTCCAGGACGTGTCCTTTTTTTTTAAGCTTCCTTTCCTGGAAAAAAAATCTTCATTATTTGCCTTGTGAACAGGCAGCATATCAGCTTCTTGTAATTAATGGATTATGGCTGCTATCCTAACCATGTCTACTCAGAAGTAAGCCCCATTGTGCACCATAGGTCTTATTCCCAGGAAAGTGTGTTTAGGATTGCAGCCTATGTGGAATAGTTTTCCATTTTATGTAATAATACAGGTGTCCCTCATTGACCAATAGGGTTCCCTCCAGAACCAATGTTAAAAAATTAGTGTATGAAAAGACAATGGAAAAATAGATTTAAAGATCCACTTCCAAGTTTCTTGGTCCTCCATTGGACCTAATGGAATAGGAACACAATCCTAACCATGTCTTCTCAAAAATAAACCCTATACTTTTACTCCCAGGAAAGTGTCTTTAGGATTGGTAGTGCCTCAGTATCTGAAGGGCTTTGATTATGGGAGTGACAAAATGGAATCACTCTCTCTACAACAGTAGAAAAGCAGTTTTTAAGACTGTGATTTGCAATTGTCATTCATGTTAAATCAAATTAGTGTATTAAAAATCAGTGCATAATAAGGTTGGACATGTTTATAATACACTGTTTAACCCCCAAATCCAGAGTAACTACGGGAGCCCATAAGAGACTTTACGTGCACCTTTAGTTACTGCACCATCTAGTGCAGTGGTTCTCAATCTTCCTAACGCCATGACCCCTTTTTAAGTTCCTCATGTTGTGGGACCCCCAACCATAAAATTATTTTAGTTGCTTCTTTATAACTGTAATTTTGCTACTGTTATGAATTGTAATGTAAATATCCGATATGCAGGATGTATTTTCATTGTTGCAAATGAAATGTGTGTTCTGTGCACACATTGAACACAATGGGATTTATTTCAGAGTAGGCATGCATAGGATTGGGCCCTGAGGCTGCAATCCTATCCACATTTACATGGAAGTAAAGGCCCCCCTGACTATAATGGGATTTATTTCAGAGTAGGCATGAATAGGATTGGGCCCTGAGGCTGTCAGTCAGCCCGTCCCCCCCTCCCCGTGCGCGCAGCTACAGCCGGAGATCAGGCAAGCGTGACCTGGCCCCCTGCACCAGGTATCTTTAGGCGACCCCCAGGAAAGCTCTAGGCGACCCCCAAAGGGGTCCCGACCCCCACTTTGAGAAACACTGATCTAGTGAAAACCTATGGGAAATTCATATTGCAATCCAGAGTAAGTTGTTCTTACACCGGAGCAAGGATTCCCCATAGTTACTCTGGATTTTGCCCTTAATTAACCATATGAAAGCAGTTCTCTGGGGCATTCCCTGGAGGGACAGATGAAGCATCTCCTGGCTCCAAACACTGCCCAGCCAAAGCTGAGCTCCTGCTGAGCTACTTCCATGAAATGCAGGAAGGTTCTTCCTTTTCTTGTCCTGCTTGGTGGTTTTCCTCTCCAGTATCTCTCTGTTCAGATCATGCCACATTTCTCCTGCCCTTTCTCCTTAGGATTGACCATACATCATGTCAATCCACTAGGATAGGCCATACATCAAGGAACACATCCAATCTTACCATTCTCCTTACATGAAAGCCAGAAATGTGGAGGTTCACAGAAGTGTGCAAGGAGCGCTTGGGAAGGAAGGGAACGATCTGCTATGTACTGAAGTGAGCAGGAAGCAGATGTAGTTTGCAGTGGTCTGGCTGCAGGTTGGAGGAAGGTGATGGAGAAAAGAACAGCTACCACACTCCCTATGAACCCCTCAGTCTTCTGGTGATGCAGCCTGTATTAGTTGGACTAGCAGTGAGGTACTGTATTTACTCAAATCTAACACATTTTCCAGCCAAATTTAGAGCACAATCCTAACCATGTCTATTCAGAAGTAAGCCCCATTGTCTTCAAGGTGTTTTACTCCCAGGAAAGTGTCTTTAGGATCTCAGCCACAGTCTCCAAAATCAGGGTGTGCATTAGATTTGATTTAAATGTGTATTTGAGTAAATTTGGTATTTTGATTATAAGTATAGGGTGTGCATTGGATTCGATGGTGCATTAGTTTCAAATAAATACAATAGTAACTAGCAGGAAATGTATAGGAGAATGGTGGCTACAGCATCTACCAGCACTCTAGCTCCACACTTCCAGCCCTCCACCTTTCCTCTTCGGCTCTGACCCTTCACCTACGCTTTCTGTTTTGCTTGGGATGTTTTTTATTTTTTGTTAACATGATTGAACCTAGTTTGGAATCAGTTTTGTTGGATGATCCAAAACTTCCAGAGTAAGAGGAAAGATCTCTCTCCAGACTTTCCCCCAGTGAAAGACTCTCCCTGGGAATGACCCCTGCAAACAAAAAGACATTCCCAAGACCAGACTGAAATTCAGGGAAATAATTCTCCCTGATCTCACATTCCTGATTCCAGCACCACTCCTAACAAAAAGAAAGCAGCCCAAGCCTGAAATTAATTACAAAACTTGAATTTATTTAGAAATAAATCCGGAAGGCACATGGCAATGTTAATTATCCACAGACACTATTCCTTTGGTTTCATTTTTTATATCTAAGAAGAGTCCAGAGTTGCTGGATGAGGGAGTGGTTGCGAGGATATGGTCCTGGGAGAGTCACAGGGCAGGCAGGGCTGGTCATCCTGTGCCCTGTGATGGTACGGCTCTTGTTTGCTTGCTTGGTAGGCATCTGGTGGACCTCTGTGGGCTGCAGGAAGCTGGACTAGAAGGACCTTTGGTCTGCTCCAGCCTTGGCTCTTCTTCTGTTCTTCGGTCTGCTTCTTCAGTGCCCTTCCAGGTCTGCAATGAGGAACTTGTTCTTGGCCTTCAGCGCCTGGTAGAGCCTCTCCTTGCAGGCCCAGTTCCAGCCGGGCACCAGGCTGTAGAGCTCCCGCATCTTCTCCTGACTAGTTGCCCTGGAAGTGATTCTTTGGTACTGCTCCTCATCCAAGACGGTGCCATATAGCAGATCCAGGACTCCCTCCACCGTGGCCGTGCGCTGGATCAGCTCCACTCTGTGGCGCTCGATGAAGTGCAGGGCTGGGCGGACACCGACTTGGTCCTGGTCCTGGGGAGGAGAAGGGAGCTCTGGAGCAGAAGGGGGTTGCTCTGTCAGGAGAAAGAGGAACATCAGTGGAGGTGAAGAAGCAGGAAACCTCACTAGAAACCACACCAGAAACCTCCAGTGTTTGGGGGGCTGATGGTAGGGCTGCCAATCAGCTCCCTAGTCTTGGTTTCACTCCTACTCTGGACCTTGCCTTGAGCCTGCTGAGCTTGGCTTCTCCCTCCTTCCCTCCCCCCAGGCTGGAGAGCACCCCAGTGTTGGCATCTGCTCTGTGAGTGCAGGACAGGATTTGGGTAGAGGATCATGCCGAGGAGGATAGAATCCTGTCCCTCCAAAAAGAAGGACCTGCCTGGCCATTTTAAAGGCTCCAGATCAGGCAGGCAAGAAAAGCAAAAGTGAAAGCAGAACAAGGCAACGCTTTGCGGAAAATGTTGGACGGATTATCTGGGGTATCAGGAGTATCTCTGGAGAGAGCTGAGCAAAGTGGGCAGTTCAGCCCCTTCCATGGTTGCAAAGGTGCCTTATTCAGATCCCCAGACAGACCAGCACAGAAGCAGCGCTCCATCCCCAACATCTCCCGTCCGCGCCTATACCTCGGAGCCGCTGAGCCTGGGCCCTGCAGTGGGCGGCGTCGAGGACCTGGGCTGCCAGCTGGAGCGCGTAGTCCTGTCCGTAGAAGCCCAGCAGCAGGTCGCAGAGTTTCAGGGCGTCCGCCCCCTCCAGCCTCCCCCGGGGCACATTATCGTAGCCCTGTCGGACGGGGCAGTCGCGCAGCCCAGCCTTGAAGCGCCGCAGCTCCTGTTCCTCCAGGTCCTCCAGCGCCGCCAGCAGCCGCGCCCGCTCGGTCCCCGCCATCGCCGCCGACTCTGGGGCACAGACGGGACGGGCAGGGAGGGATGGAGGGAGGTCCTGCTCCCTCCCCCTGGGAGACCTGCTCAGGCTGGGGACGGAGCCAGAGGGCGCTGCTTGGACACGATCTACCCACGGTCAGGTTGCACCCCAGCCACGCTTTCCCGGGAATAAACCCCATTGACTATAAAGGGACTTACTTCTGAGTAGATCTGCAAAGTGGAGGCTCAGAGACCTCCAGGAAACTGGATTCTCAATGGATCTACTTTCCCCCATCAGGAACTGAATGTAGTGTTTAGGAGCCCCATCCTATGCACGTCTACTCAGCAGTAAGTCCCGTTGTAGCCAATGAGGCTGCCTCCCAGGAAAGCCTGGGTAGGATCCGAGCCCCAGTCCTGTCCACTGAGCCCTGCCTCACTTGGCCCTTCATCACAGGCATCACCATGTGGGGGTCCTTCCTTCACAGGCTGAGTTTTCAGCCTCAGGAGGGGAGGAGACCATGATCAGGAAGAGAAAATAATAAAATAATAAATAAAGATAGGGTGAGGAAAAAGGGAAGAGAAAGTTGCACAAGAGAAGGGCAGGAAGAGGCAGAGCAGCTAAAAAAGGTGTCCTTGCATGGAAAACAGAGAGACTGCCCTGCAAAGCAACATTTTCCTGGGGCCTGGGGTCTTTCAAAGCAAGTCCTTGCAAGAAAGTTTCAAAGGATGTTCAGCTCCATTCAACTTAAGCCAATGGTGCCTTCAGCAGAAAAAGGTTGCAATCCAAACCACACTTTCCTGAGAGTCAGTATTATTGAACACAATGGGACTTACTTCTGAGTAGACATACTGAGGATTGCATTGAAAAATCTTTCTTGAACCACCTGATGACCCTCACCCAGGTTCTGGAGGCAGCCCTGAAAATGCCTCCTGACTCCTCCAACTGCATCTTTCAGTCACAGCACATCAGCACCCCCTTCTCCAATAAGGAACTGTGAACTGCACAGACTCTGGACAGGTGATGCAGATGATGGCTTAGCAGGGCAGGCAGGGCACCCTTGTTTTTGAAGGTGAACCTCCACCTTCAAGATGTTCTCCTCCTTTCTGGGAACACCCAAGGCTGCTTGTCTCTAAGGCGGGGGGGGGGACTTTTTGGCGGGTGGGCCACATCCTTTCTCTGACACTGTGTTAGGGGCCAGGATAATTTACATTTCAAATTTAAAATAATTAATATTAATAATGAATTAATAATTAATAAATTAGCGTTCAGATCTTCCCTTCTGGATAGTCTGGAAGAGCACATTGACAGTCTGTGACTAGGGCTGCAAACCTATATAGACTTTCCTGGGACTAAGCCCCATTAAACAGACTAGAACTTACTTCTGAGTAGGCATGCATAGGATTGGGCTGCTTGTGTCAGGAAGGCAGCTGCATACAGGGAATATTTTGGAACTGAATTTTTGAACTGCAGCTACTAGAGATGTTCACAGTGTGGACTTCACTGCAGAGGAACAGATGCAGAAGAGACATTATTCCTCTTCATTTAAAAAACTAAAACTTGCAACAAAAAACTAAACCACATCCTCCCTATCTGGTGCAAGGCTGGGGGTGTCACAGTGGGTCAGATTCTCACAAATTCATTTCCTTTCTTCAAGGAAGATGAGGAGTTTAGGGGGGTGAGAAAGCAGCCAAAACAGGGTGACCATATGTCAGAACCAAAAAAGAGGACAAAATCCCTAAAAATGTCAGAACCAAAAAAGAGGACAAAATCCCTAAAAATGTCAGAACCAAAAAAGAGGACAAAATCCCTAAAAATGTCAGAACCAAAAAAGAGGACAAAATCCCTAAAAATGTAGAACAACCAAGAAAAATGTAGGGCATGACAAAATAAAAGCTAAAAACACCTATATTGCTTTGTGGTTAATTTACACTATTAAGGGCTGTAGGTGGCGCAAGTGGCTAAGACACTGTGCCTGTTAACAAGCAGGCCAGGGTTCAAGACCCGGGTCGGCCCCACAAGACAGGGTGAGCTCCTGTCCTTAGCCCAGCTCTGCGACGCCATGGATCCAATCGTATTGGCTCTGCCTTTCCATTGGACTAATTCAGTGGCGTGGAGAGGGGGGATTTGCTGCTTGGGTACCAGCCTATCCTCCATAACAATCCAACCCAGGCTTTCGTGCTTCGCATGCAGCGTATGCAGCGCCAAGCACGATACCATAGTCTTCCAAGACGGACGGAAGCCTGCTTAATATTGCTTATTATTAAATTTCAAAGTATTGCATGCATTTTTATGAATTACAAGAAAGCTACATGCTGTCTGTTCAAAAGGAAAAGGAAAACAGTGAAGATTTCACCTTTCCCCCCCAACACAAGGCTAAAATAGAGGACATATCCTGGGAAAAAAAGAGGACAAATGGTCTCTCTGAGCAAAAAGAGATATGATGCATTTAAATCCATGAGGAATTTCTGTAAAAGTGGGGAGGGCAAAGTGGCAGAGTTCTGAAAATAGGATTACATTTTAACAAATCAAAGGGGGGGGGGCTGAATAATTATCACAAAGGCAGGGACAGAAGCTAAACCCATTTGGAGGACATTTCATCTGATAACTTATTCCTGTAGGCTAAATCATGAAATATTGTACACTGCACATGCCCAGAGACACTGACATCACCAAATGGGAAATGAAAACTCCAAACAACTCTTGGCTGGAATGAATGCCAGAACAGGACCCATGTTCTAGAACTGAAACAAGTTTCCATCTCTCCACTGATTTGTCCTCTTTTGCCATTTCATGTCCTCTTTTTTTAGCCTTATGTCCTGGTTGGGGGAAAAAATCTTCATTGTCTTCCTTTTCCTTCTGAGCAGGCAATGGAAGCAATAAATTACAGTCCTATTAGTGACTACTCAGAAGTCAGTTCCATTGAGCTCAATGGGGCTTACTCCCAGGAAAGTGTTCTTAGGATTGCAGCCATTATAAATCATAGGTTTAAAATTTGATAAGGAATTAGGAATATGGTGTTTAAATTTAACCACGTGAAAGCAATTTATGTGAGTGCTTTTAGCTTTTCTTTTGGCACGTCCAACATTTTTCTGGGGTGTCCTACGTTTTGGGGTGCCTTGTCTTCTTTTCTAGTTATGACATGTGGTCACCTTGAATTAATATGTGATTAATTAATGATTAATTATTAATTACATTAATTAATACATTAATCATTAATTACAGAGGGTAATGTGGTCACCCTCAGAGTTTATAAGTCACCCAGAGTTTATAAGTTTGTGGTCACCCTCAGAGTTTATTCCCCGGGGAGCTGCAGGGAATGGGGGGGGGGTCTTGGGGGCAGCCTGGACCTCCCGCCCGGCAGGGCTGCAGCGCTGTCGGGGCGATTGTGTCGTGTCTCCCCCGCCCCATGAGTACCGCCCTGGCTCTGCTGCCCCGACGGGTGGGCTCCGGGAGGGGACGGGGCGTCGATGCGGTGAGTCCGGCCAGCCTGTGCTGGTCCCCCCTTCGAAGATCCCCCGGGGGTCCTGCCTCCCCTGTTCAGTCCTGGTCTCTTTGGAGCGATGGGAGGCTGTGGGGGGCAGTGTGAATGTGGGGCTGGGGGTCCTGGTTGAAGGAGCCCACCTGGCCCTCCTTAAACTTTCCTGGGAGTAAGTTCCATTGACTATAATGGGACTTACTTCTGAGTAGACAGGCATAGGATTGGGCTCTCAATTTCTTATTCTTAAAACTATGGATGGAATCCTGACCACACTTCCCTGGGAATAAGTACTATTGAACGCAATGGGACTTACAGTGCAACCTAAGCATGTCTACTCAGCAGTAAGTCAAATAGTTTTCAATGGGGCCTACTCCCAAGAACGTGTGGTAAGGATTGCAGCCATGGTTCTGAGTAGACATGCTTAGGATTGCACTGTATTTCATATAATTTATTCCATAAAGGCTGAAATCCCATGCCAGAAGTCAGTCCCGTTATATTCAATGGGGCTTACTCCCAGGAAAATGTGTTTAGGATTGCAGGCATTATTTATGAATTATAAAAACTGTACATGCTGCCTGCTCATAAGGTAAAGGAGGACAATGAACACAATCCTAACCATGTCTACTCAAAAGGAAATCCCTCTACTCAAAAGGAAATCCCATTGAGTTCAGTGGGTCTTACACCCAGGAAAGTGTGGTTAGGATTGCAGGCAATGGATTTTTTCCCCAAGGAAACAAGGCTAAAATCCAGGGCATGTCCAGGGAAGGGAGGACATGTGGTCAATCCCCCTTGTGCCCAGGCATCTTCTCTTGGGAGTAAGAGCAGTGACCAGAGGTGTGGGCTGCCCCTGTGACTCCCATGGGGTGACATGCCACTAACAGCCAAGATATCTGCAACCCTGTCATGTTGGCATAAGGGTGGCACAGATCCCTCCATGCCTACCTTCAAGCAGGGTGCAAGGAAACTGAACCTGCTCTCAAAAGGTGGAGCCCAAACCACTGGGGAGGAGCAATGATGCTTCACCATGTCCACTTCTTAAACCTGGCCCCACCCACTAAAGAGGAGGAGGTCCTTCTTGGGGATATTGTGCGCCAGGGATGTAAACCCCAGTGATGCTACCCAGAAAGAGCACCAGGCCGTGCATGCCCACTCAAAAGTAAATCCCATTTCAGTAAGTGGAGCTTACCCCAGGTGTTTGTAGGAACTGCACAATAGGATTGCAACCTGTTCGGTGGGAATCACATAGGGTTGCCTTATGCCCAGAAAAACCAGGACATTGGAGAATCCTGTCCTGTACGGCTTGGTCAAAATCCTGGGTTTGGACCAAGCTGGAAAGGGGATGTTGGTGTGGGGTGTGTGAGTGAGAGAGAATGAGATGTGTGTGTGTGTGGTGAGAGTGGGCTCGAGAAGGCTCTCCCCAGCTGGCACCCCAGGTAGGAGGGGGCCAGAGAAGGATGCACCCATAGAGGCATATTGTTCCTGGGAGTAAGCTCCATTCACTATAATGAATAGTGGCTGCATCCAGCTTTTTGCAATCCTCCCCACCCCCAAAGTTGCAACCCCCAAGGGTGTCCCAACCCCCACTTTGAAGACCACCGCCCTACTGGATGTCACACCAACCACTTCAGCAGTGTCAAGGTTAACTATGTTTTGCTAGTTGGGGAGCAGCTTCCTCAGGCCTCTCTCTGTCTCTTGAATGAATTAAATAAAAGAGGAAATACAATATATGTGTTGGGTATGGGAGCTGTGGCCATCATCCTACTAAAATGGGTATGAGAAATACTTGTATCCATTTAGTCATTCTTGAGGCGTTTCCTGGAAGGAGGAGAAATCATCTCATGGCTCCATGCATTGCCCAGCTTCAAAGCTGAGCCACCTGCCCTGGATATCCCAAACGCATGGAAAGCTCCTTCATTTACTGTCCTACTCAATGGTGTCCCACTCCCACAGTCACTCACTCAGTTCAGTTCATGCCAAAGTTTGACTGTTTCTCCTGCTCTTCCTCCCTAGGACTTGAGCTACATGGTGCCCATCAGGGTACTAGACAACATCTAAAAGAGGATGGGTTCAACACCAAAAGGATGGCAGAGGACAGGCACTGAGCGGATGGGCTTGGAGAAGGTCAATGAGCGGCTGGGCATGGGCAATGAGCGGATGGGCATAGGTGATGAGAGCAAGAAGATGGCCCCCACAAAAGGATGGCCAATGAGGATGGCTGATGAGAGAGCTGATGATTATGGTGATGAGATTGACCTGATGGATAGGGATCCAAAGAATCTCAACACAGATGTGGTAAAGGTAGGAAGCCCAAGAGTTCTCACCCACGCCATCCCCAAAGACTCCTGTCATGGTGGTCTCAAAAAGGGTCCTGGACCTGGTGTGCCAAAGGGTGGAGGGAGAATCGGTCTCAGGCTGCTTAGGAGGTGAAGAGTGACTGACAGGTCTGTACTTATTTTGACCTGTAAAATCAAAAGAGGCAGCACAGGGTGCTGGCATTTCCCCAGGAAATGACTTGATCTCATTTGTGGCTGTCTTTAAACTGTAACCCAGCAGGCCTCCTTCAGTCTTGAAAGACTATGGTATCGTGCTTGGCGCTGCATACGCTGCATGCAAAGCACGAAAGCCTGGGTTAGATTGTTATGGAGGATAGGCTGTTACCCAAGCAGCAAATCCCCCTTCTCCACGCCACTGAATTAGTCCAATGGAAAGGCAGAGCCAATATGATTGGATCCAGCTGGCGTTGCAGAGCTGGGCTAAGGACAGGAGCTCACCCTGTCTTGTGGGGCCAACCCGGATCTCGAACCCTGGCCTGCTGGTTAACAGGCACAGTGTCTTAAACACTTGCGCCACCCACAGCCCACTGTAACCCAGCACAGTGAGAATATGTCTCACTACTATGTATTCTGTAACAAAGCCTTGGGCAGGTGGATTTAGCTAGACAGGCTGGAAAACCCTTCCTGAAAATCATGGCACATTTATCTCTGCTGAGAAACCATGGCAGACTTCTAACAAATCAAGAGCAGACATGTTCTGAAAGTCCATGAAAGGAAGTATAGGACAGTATAAGGCACTAGCAGCCCTATGGGACCCCAATTCAGCCCACAGGGAGACCCCAGTCACCAATGAGTCTCTGGCTTGTCAGAGACTGGTGGGAGCTTGCGCTGGCCTGAAACTGCCAATGAAAGCACATCCATAATTGTCCCAAGTACATCAATTCATGTCTCCATGTGGGTTGCCCTTCACTGGTATGAGGAATGACACACAACTTCTAGTATTAGCTCTGCTATATGGAAATGAGAGCTCATACCTACACCTTGCTGGTTCCCTGCTGTTGCATAATAACATTTCATTGGCGGTCAGAACAATCAGTCCCATTGGTCACTTCTGAGATAATAAAATTCATTTTTTGTTACATAAGACGGTTGTGTTTCCTTATTTAGAATAAGGTTTGACTGTTGTACTTGTAGAGTTGGTAGAAAGAAAGAGCAGTGTGATTATTAGAATGCAGATCTAGTAGCAGACGGCCCAATTCTTTCCAGTACTAGCATTGGGAAGCCGAGTGGATCACTGTGTCCAGTACTGGATTAAAGCAGGCTAGACATGTCCTTGGGATGAGGAAATATTAGTTACCTTACCCCATGTTGAGCCCAAGCATGCCCAGTGGAACAACCTGGATTGAGTTAGGCTGGTGCAGCTCAGAGAAGCCCTATCTGATAATATGGAAGAGTCTTCTGGTTCCATCCAGAAGGCTGGAAACTTGGGGATTTGGACTCCTGAGGTTATTGAAGGCCTGCCAGAGGCTTCAAAAAAGAACTTCCAGACTTTGGCCGAAACCACTTGTGCCTTTTGGAGGTCCCCCAAAGACTATTGGAGGCCAAGTGAGGTCTCTCCATAGAAGGCCTCCCTTTTGTATGGGTCTTGAACATTCTTCTGATCACACCAGGAGGTAGAATGAGGCCCTCCTAACCCACATTTGATCAAAGCTGTGTATCAAGAAACTGTGTAAAGAAGATCCACAGTACTGTCTAATTTTACGACAGTGGTTCTCAAACCCTGGGTCTATGACCCAGTGGTTGTGTTTGAGAACCACTCCATTATGGCATTCATGCCATAGGTGCTGATCCCTGCCCTAGGCATCATATTGCAGTGCCATTTCCTTCCAGTCTTCAAAGCAAAATAAGGTTGCTGTACAGTAGCGTGCCTCAAGCTTTAGTAGTAATACCCCTGGTGGTACTTGACGTGTTGTCCGATGGTACTTGCAGAACCCCCACTACTTTGCAGTGATTGCAACACAATTTAGGAGGCTCAGTTTGGTGGGCAGAGCTCCAGTGTGCACTTTCTGTGAATTCAAGAAAGCTCTACCATCTACCCAGAACTTCTTGGAGCTATTTTGCGTTGTGCCTGTCCTCCTGATCCAGGAGTAACTGGCAATTTTATCGCATTGAGAAACACTGCTGTATAGAATCTGAAAATGAAAATGGGTTACACATAAATGCCAGTTTAGTGTTTCCTTCTGACCTTTTGTCACTCTTTATCTGCAGATTGACTTCGTAGATGTGATCGCAGAACCAGAGGGAATCCACAGCATTGGTATTTTCTGGAAGGCCAGCTTCATCACCTTCACTTTCACAAAGACTTGCATTTATCACTTCTTGACGGCAGTCTTTGGCATTCCCTTGGCCGGTCTCTGGGGCATAATCTTTGCCATTTTTTCACTCTTCCACATCTGGTTTATAGAGCCCATCATCAGGTTCATCATGATTCCGATCCAGTGGCTAGGGCAGATTTATTCTATTTTTATCAATATCTTCTGTGCGCCCATCTTTGATGCTATTGGCAAATCGTGCAGCCATATCAGAATACAAAATGTATCCTCCTAAGTCTCAAGGAGCCTGAAGAAAGAGTCTTTCCCCACTCTTTTTTTCCCTTGGTGCATGTCATCAAACCTGTCAAGTAACCAGCACACAAAAACATCATGAATGAATCCACCAGAATGCAGCAAAAGATCTCTTGTTTGAATTTCATTACTGCTTCTGTCTCCCTCTTGATTTTATATTATTGACTCTTTTCAAGAGAAAGACTCTTTTCACATCATCAAAAGCAAATTTGAATGGCTGGTTTTGATCTACCTATTGCTCTGGTGACCCCATTATAAACTGGTTCATGTTCTGCCGACCCCCACCACCACCTCCATTCATTGCTAACAAAAAAAAAAAATTCACCATGATATAATGTCAGTTCTCATTATCCACTGAGGTTCCCTTCCTGGTAAATCTAGCAGTTACTGATTCTATGGGAGCAATCCAGAGTAACTATGCTCCGACGTAAGAACAATTTACTCTGGATTGCAATATGAATTTCCCTTAGGTTTTCTCTAGGTGGTGCCCGTCGACATAAATGTCTCTTATGTGTCCCAGAAGTTACTCTGGATTGTAGGGTAAGTGAAAAGGGGGGGTTAGATTCCCACAGACCCTCTTTCCTCCACGCTAGGTGTCTCCAAACATTTTGGCAGGAGGGCCACATCATCTCTGACACTGTGTCGGGAGCTGGAAAAATGATTTACATTTCAAATTTGAATAAATGTACATTACATATAAGACTGTATTAGAGACATTACAAGGCTTGCCTGTGGGCCCAATGGAGGGGTATTGCTGAGGGCCACATTGATGCTTGCCAAGGGCTGCATTCAGCCCTTGGGCAAGGGTTTGGACACCCCTGCTCTACACTACCTGAACTTTATCACTCTGACAGTTCAATCCTAAGCATGTCTACTCAAAAGAAAGTCCCATTATGTTCAGTAGCACTTACTCCCAGGAAAGTGTGGTTAGGACTGCAGCCTCAATTTTCGTTTGAACTCAGTGGGATGAGTGATAGCAATGGCAGCTCAATCAGGGCCTCTGAGTGGAATTTTATCAGGAGATACAAACTTTGTGGGGGGAAGGTCATCCCCAAAGGGATGGGTATAGAGGAGCAGGGGAAGGTGATGAAGGGTGGAGAACAAAGGTGTGGGAAACAGGCTGGGGGAAGATGGTAACAACCAGGATAATCTTTGGAACCTAAGACCATCAGGCTTTATGATGTGGAGGCCAATTAAACCTTCCTGTATAGCACCAGCAGTTAGAAACATAAACATGGAAAACTACAGTAAATATACTTGTTGCAGAAAACTAATATAATCTGACTGAAGCTTCTACTAAAATGGAAAGTGTCCTGTTCCTATTGAAATCCCACAGCTGTGTCCAGGAGCTCCTTTGTGGGTCAGCAGTTTCACAAGCTACTGTAGCAGGCCAATTTCCTCCCAGGTTTGACACTGTGATCAAGAGTAACACATCTCATTTAGTGGTATGTTGAAGAGTCAGGGTGTTGCAGGCTGAGACCCAGATTCGAGTCCTTCTTGCCCAAGAAGCTTCCTGGGCGATCTTGGGCCCTTTCAGACTCACCTACCTCACAGGGTTGTTGTGAGGACAGCAGGAGAAGAGGAACTAAAGCTTTGTAAGTTGACTTGGATATTGGACTTGGCAAAGGAAAGGCAGGGTGAAAATCCCTTAAAATACAATTTAACCTCTCGTGGCGCAAGTGGTTAAGCACTGTGCCTGTTGACCAGCAGGCCAGGGTTTGAGACCCAGATCCCCACAAGGATTTCCTGCTACAGGCAGGGGTTTTGACTAGATGATCCACTGGGTCCCTTCCAACTCTATGATCCTAACTGCGTTGAAGAGCATCATGCCTGCATTCCTGGCTCCCTGCTTATTGTTGGCTGCAGCAGCCACCAGTGGATGCCTCCACAGGGAAAGAAAAGTGGGGAGAGCCTGGAAGTGGCTGCCTGGTGCTCCCCAAAGCAAGCCTCCATTGTAGTCAAGCCTCTGCCTCAGCACCCCTTAATTTAAACACTATATTACTTATTATTAAATTTAAAAACTATTACATACAATTTATTACCCATAATATAAGAAGGCTACATGTTGCTGGCATACAATGAAAAGGAGGACAATGAAGATTTTTCCCAGGAGTCAAGAGTAAAATCCAAGATATGTCCTGGAAACTGGAACATGTGGTAACCCTGGGACAAAGAAGTAAACACCCATGAAAAATGGAGGACATCTATATATAAAAAAACTGACTGACTCACTGACTGACTCATCAACGCCCAGCCAAAACCACTGTGCCTAGAAGCGTGAAATTTGGGGTAGGTGTTCCTTCCATGATAGAGGGAGTCATTAAGAGTCGCTCCTGACCCCACTGCTTCAACCTTTCCTTCAGGGACTACGGCCAAGCCCCAAGTGGACCCACATGATCCAGGCAGCCTCCCAGCAGCAGGTGGTGAAGTTGTGCTTTGCCCAGAGGCTGCAGCAGCTCCCCAGAGCTACATGGCTGTTAAGGGGTAGAAGGCAGCATCTAACCCCCCATTTTGGATACAGGTGCAGTGATGGGATTCAAAGAAATTAACAACTGGTTTCATGCCCATCTGGCAGCTACTTTTAAATGGCTATTTTTAAACTTTATATGTCCTATCTCTCATTAACAACTGATTCTATAGAGTAGGTGCAAACCTGCTGGAGCCCACCACTATATGGTACTCCTTGCCCCTCACTCTGCTACTGGCCCACAACCTGAAAGAAGCTGGATATCACCTTTTCCTTGCCTCCCTATAGTCAGCAGGACACGAAGGGACCCCAATCTTCCTCCTTGACAACTCCAGGTACAGTGGCGCCTCACATAAAGAACACCTCACGTAAAATATATTTCACATAACAAATAAAAATTTCTCTAGGATTCTGCTTCAAGTAAAGAAAGTGCTTCACGTAAAGTAAACGTTCATTGGCAGTTCGGGCAGACGCGCTGGCCGGCAGCCTGTTTAAAAAGCGTCAGGGCTGTCTAGCGCTCCTGCCCATAGTGAAAGCAACACTTCCATGCTCTTCATCCTGTGGCAGGGTGTCCACTGGGCAGAGGGAGAGAAGAGCAGTGGAGAAGAGGGAAGCAGTTCAGGGCTAGCCAGAAGGGAGCAAGGGAGAGAGAGGCTCAGGATGGAGATAAGGAGAAAGTGGGGAGACACTTTGAAGGTATCTTGGATTGCAGCCTCCTAACCATGTCTACCCAGAAGTAAGCCCCATTGTGTTCAATGGGTCTTACTCCCAGGAAAGTGTCTTTAGGACTGCAGCCTAAGTAGACTCCATAAGATCATGCACATTGAATGCATGTTTTGAATTCAATCCCAGTGTTCTGTCATCATTTTTACATCCAGTTAATATTTTTATATGAATATTTTGGGGGAACCAATCGTCTGAGTTTCCATTAATTCCTATGGGAAAATCCACTTCACATAAAGAATGTTTCATGTAAAGAACAAGCCTCTGGAACGAAATAAATTTGTTACGTGAGGCGCCACTGTATTCCCAGTATCCTGATGCCAGTTTAAAGCCAGCAGTGTATCCATTGCAAAGAGCCCCCTTACCCTGCCACCATCGCTCTCCCCAAGACGGGAGACTGACCTGGCTTTCTTTATGAGAGCCAGGGGAGCAGCCTGGTAGCTTGAGTGGGGTGGCCAGGAGGACTGCTGGGCCCTGCCCAGCCCTGGCTGTCAACAGGCAACAGCTCCATGCTGAGGCATACTTAGAAGCCCTGGCACCAGGGCAGCCATGTCACAGGCTCACCCCATAAGAGGAGGTGCTGTTGGCTTGGCACCCCACATTCATTCTCCTGTGGAGGAGCCCTTAATCTACAGAGGAGAAGGGGTATGGGCAGTGGTGGGCTCAAGCAGGTTCGCACCTACTCTATAGAACTGGTTGTTAACAAGAGATAGGACATATAAAGTTTAAAAATAGCCATTTAAAAGTGGCTGCCAGATGGGCAGAGAACCGGTTGTTAATTTCTTTGAATCCCATCACTGGGTATGGGGTGTAAAGACATCAGCATCTCTTCCTCTGGGGAGACCCTGGAAGTGACCCTGGAAAAGCACCTCCAAAGGCCAGATGCTCTTCTACCAAGAAGCATTAACTCTCCCCTTTCCTGGGGTTACCATGTGTCAGTACCAAAAAAGAGGACAGCATCCTCCCAAAATGTAAGACACCGAAGAAAAATATAGGACAAGACAAAATTAAAACTTAAAAAACCCATACATATTGCTTTCAAGTGGTTAATTTAAACACTATATTGCTCATTATTAAATTTGAACCTATTACATTTAGGCTGCAATCCTAAATATACTTTCTTGTGAATAACACCCATTTAACACAATGGGGCTAACTTTGAGCAGACATGGTTAGGATTGTGCTCATAATTTATTACATATAGGTTGCAATCCTAAGAACACTTTCCTGGGAGTAGGATCCATTGAACACAATGGGGCTTACTTCTGAGTAGACATGAATAGGTTGTGCCCATAATGTATGCATTACAAGCTGCATGCTTACAAGGAAAAGGAAGACAATGAAGATTTTTTTCCGGGACACAAGGCTAAAAAGGAGGGCATGTCCCGGGAAGGAGGACATCTGGTCACACTGCCTCCTTCCAGGGAGGAAACCGCTCCCCGGCAGGGCTGAACTCCTTCCCGCACCCAGGACAACCCCATGGAGGTGCAGCATCTGCTCTGCCCTGCCGTGCGCTGGACGGGCTCAAGCTGTTCCCCAGATGCCCAGCTCCCCTCCTGCCCCACAGGCCACCCCCTCCTGAAGGCGCTGCAGGGGGACTGGAGGAAGGAGACCTCCAAGAGGGTTTCAAGGGCAAGTCCTGGTTGCCCACATCCATCCCTGAGGATTACTCCACGGAGAGGATCTTGCGGGGCATCCTGGGGATGGTTACCGGAAAAGGGGAGCCCCCAAAAGCTGGCTGGGCGGGGAGGAATCGCCCCCACCAAGAACCAGGTGACTTAGATCTTGCCAGCTGGGGCAGGCAGGGTGACCCTAGGACATGTCCTGGAAAAAAGCCTCAATGTCCTCCTTTTCCCATATAAGTGGGCAGCATGTAGCCTTCTTGGAATTAATAAATTATGTATAATAAATTTTATTTATAATATTTTATTTGTTACATATTAAAATTTATTAATAGTATTTATTATTTATTAAAATTAACTCATAGTAATAATAAATTCATTCATTCATAGTAATCAAGTAATAAATTAATAGTAATTTGAATTGAATGTTCTTATCTGTTCTTCTGCTATATTAAAGGCAGAGGCACTCTGTCCTCTATTCTGTTTGGTCACCCTGGATCCAGCTCATGTGCATGGGAAGATGTCTGCAGAGCTGCCTCCCCTCACTGGCATTCAATGGCACCATCCTGTGCTAATCATTCCTTTTCTCCTGCCAACTCCTTCTCCCACATACACCTCCAGTGGTAGCAACCCCTCCCCAAACTAGCTGGAACAACCCTGGTTGGCACCACAGGGCCTGAGTGTGCACCAAAAGTCATGCCAGTCATTTACTGTGAGTGTCCATATCTTTCTTGCATATGAGTGTCCATAACTTTCATCAAAATGCATTCCTGACCCTTCCTTCCACCGGCTGTCAGGGAATTCACAATTTCCCTGAAATTTTCAGCAGATGCAGGAGTGCTCCTCCAGGTCCTCAGCTTCAGCCTGGCTCTGAGCCTCTTCCACTGGCAGCACCGCTGTAGGGTCCAGTAATACCACAAGATGCCAGTAATTGGATGAACAGTCTGAATCAAGCCAGCTCATCCTACCAACAGAGGGTTTCATCCTGATGGCGCATAGTGCAGAGAGAATTGGATAAGAGATTCAAGTGGCACTGAGGTTGGGAAAGGTGTTCGGTACTGTTGCAGAATAATACAGTAATTAATTTTTAGATACACAGGGTCTCTAATGATGCCTTATCAATGGTGATAAAATACATCAAATAAGAGGTTTCAATATCTGATGTATGCTTGAACCATGCTTGAACTATGCTTGATCTTAGGAAAATTAAACAATGCATTTATGACCTTAGATAAAGTTCACTTAAAGTTAGATAAAAATATTTTAACGATGCAATGGACTAGATGCATAGGAGATAATATTCGCAGGTGCAAGCAGAACCTACATGCATGTCCAAGAGTTATGGGTAAAGTTCAAAGGCACTTGACTTCACTAGCTGATCATAAACAGGATCTTGAGGTTAGACTTCTACACAACTGGGGGTTAGCATTTCTGTGCCACCTTCTTGTTTGGAAACTCAAAATGTCAAGATGCACCTATAAATCCTTGTATTTTGGTCTCAAATCTCTCCTCTGAACGTTGATCAAGGAGATTTTCCCATCAAATCTGCTGTTTTGCCTTGCAGCACAATAAACTCTTGTGTTGACCACACAACAGCCGAATGTGTGTTTCAATCTTGTTGCTACTTCGCCCTCAGTACTGTACTCATTCAGCAAGGATTGTCTGTAATAAAGACTAAAAAGGAACCACATCCTTCCTGCCAATATGTTACCAGCAGTGACTACCTCTGTAGGTCCAAGAACTGTCCTGGCCTACTAAAACACATGCTCATAGAAAGAGGCAGAGATCAAATCCCTTTCAAAGAGAGCTTTCAACTCCAGAAACTTTTCAGGTCCCTCCAAAGCTACCACCACTGCCATGGCTTCCCCTGTCCTGTCCTTCCTCTCCAAAGATCATTTTTAGACCTTCATCGTATGTCACTGTATGGGCCCAAATGTTCCAGCCCTGATGCATCTGTGCCAAAGATTGTGCGCTGCATCCAGCTGGGAGTAGTCAGGGAGGTCTCCTCAAGTAAAGGGCTGTTTGATCTCTTAGCTTTGCACTGCACAGCAGCTGCATCAGCACTGGAAAGGAAAGGTGGCCAGAAGTGGGCCTTCAAAGGTGTAAAGGAGGTGTAATTTCTGAGGTTTTACCATAGTGACTTTGAGCAACATTTTGTCTAACTCTGTATCACCAACTCCTGACTGGTGGCTCTTGCTCTTGGCTCTCTAGATGGGTGGATCCTTCAGAGATTGGTCTCTGCTCTCTGAGATCCCATGAATTGTGAAGATGTCAAGGATCAGGCTAGAGGAAAAGTCAGGTGGGAGAAGAAAGTTAGTTCATAATCATCAGGAGACCTTGCTGCCTAATTAGGAATCCCAGAATCACTCTTGCTCTTGTGTTCCAGTCAGCCACACTTTTGTCCTCTGCCATCATGTTCCTCTTCCAGTTCAAGTACACATGAACTGTGAACTGTAAGGAGCGGCAGGGAATGTGGTTTGGATGTTCAGTTGTTGCTCCGGCCAGGGCTTCTTTTTATAATTGATAGATTATAAAACTGGTTTTAATAAATAAAACAGTGATTTTTACCCACAAAAAGTGCAAAATTTACTGTACAGTTCAATATACTGTACAGTACTCTAACTGAAAATAATGGTGACCTCAGAAAACACTGTTGAAGAAAGCAGTTACTTTTACACAAGCATGAATACATGTATACATACACAGATGTCAGCAAATTTTGCCCAACATATTATTAAACTTGGAATCCACCAGTCTTGAAAGACTATGGTATTGTGCTCAACGAAGGCCTGGGTAGATTGATACGGAGGAGAGGCTGTTATCCAAGCAGCAAATCCCCCCTCTCCACGCCACAGAAATAGTCCAATGGAATGGCAGAGCCAATACGATTGGCTCTGCGTCGCAGAGCTGGACTAAGGACAGGAGTTCAGCCTGTCTTGTGGGGACCCAGGTCTTGAACCCTGGCCTGCTGGTTAACAGGCACAATTAGAATACCTATATACCAGTTTTCAATCAGAATGCTTTACAAAGTGGTTACTTTATTCAAATAAAGCAATAAATAGTCCTCTGTCCCCAACAATAAAAAAGTTTATTTTGTCCCTCAAAATAAAAAAGTACAGGCAAAAACAGGAAAAATATTTTTCCTTCCCCATCAGTAAACCTCTCAACCTGCAATGGGACAGTCACCCACACTGGGGCACTCCTATCAAGCCTTTCACCTGTCCTGGGCAGAGGGGAGGTTTATGCAGCAGATCCAGTGATTCATGCTTTAAGTAGTCTATCTTAACCTGGATGACATTTTATTCCCCTGCAATCAATAAATAAAAATGATTGTGGCTAGTTTGAAACAATACATGTTTTGTCCTGGGATGTGAAACATTAAATCTGTACAGTATTTTGTCAAACTGCCCCTCCCAGACTTTCACTATCTGAGCTTGCCATTAAAAATATTACCTATTAGAAGCCCTGGCACCTGGGGCAGCCATGTCACATCACACCACATTCTGATGCCAGCCAGGACTCTGGTGGATTTACACCCTGCCACAGGAGAAGGAATGTGGGGTGTGAAGCCACTAGCACCTCCTGCTGTGGAGAGAACTTCGTGCCCCCCCCCTCCCCAGTTTAATGCCCAGGGCAGGTAGGTGCAGCACCCAGCTGTGCCCTGGTGAGGGCTCTCCCTGATAACCCTCAGGACAGCCTCCATAGGTGAAGAAAAGTGGGGTATGGGAAGCTCTCTTGTGAAAAGAGCCTGGAAGTGACTGTCCTCTGTTGCCCATGGCCAGGGTGCTCTTTTTCCAGGACGTCCTCTTTTTGTCCTCTTTTTCAGGATTTCCTAATTTTAGCTTGTGTCCTGGGGGAAAAAAATCAGTGTCTTCCTTTTTCTTGTTAGCAAGCAGAATGTAGCTTTATTAATACACCCTAAAGACATTTCCTTGGGGAAAAGATCCATTTCTTGGGAGAAAGAGCCCTGGGAGAAAAAAAGCTGACTTTTGAGAAGAATGGTTAGGATTGTGCTCTGGCTGCACTCCTAGGAGCACTTTCCTGGGAGTAAGCCCTATTGAACTCCCTTCTTACTTACTTCTGAGTAGACATGAATAGGATTGCACTGTAAAATAATAAATAATATGTAACGGTTTCAAATCTAACAGTAAGGGATATACTGTTTGTGTTTAAAGCCTTGTAGCTTTTTATTTTGTCTTGTCCTACATTTTTCTTGGGTGTTCTGCATTTTGGGGGTCCTTGTCTTCTTTTCTGGGTTATGGCAAAGGGTCACCCCGCCTTTGGGCAGCCCCCAAAGCATGTCCGTCCCCTCTAGCCTCCGCCCTTGTCGTTGTTCTAGCGAGAAGCGCTGCCTCCGCCTCCCCTTCCAGGGAGGAAACCGCCCCAGGCAGGGCTGGACTCGCACCCAGGACAACCCCTTCGACGTGCAGCTTCTCTTCTTCTGTGCGCTGGACGGGCTCCAACTCTTCCCCGGAGGCGATGGAGGAAGAAGCTGCCCAGAGCCCCTTCACAGCCACGGGGGGTCCCGTCGAGCAGAAGCTGCGGGAGCCCTGGAGAGAAGGAGGGAAGGATGATCGAGGGAGATTCGGAGACCAGCCTCGACGCCTCTCCCGGAGAGTGGTTTATTTCAGAAGGAAATTCTGTAGCCTGCGGAGGACCCGGAGCGAAGGAGGGAAGGGGAAGGGAGACCCCCGAGGGCGCTCCAGGGACCAGCCTGGAGACTGCGGGACTAAAGTGCCGCTGTGCGTGTTTGAGCCGGAGATCTTCGAGGATGTGAGCGTCATTTCGGACACATTGAATCAGGTGGATACCTGCGAGGTTAGAGACCTGGAACCAGTCCAGACACGGGTGTACAAGTACTTGCCGCAGGACATGGATGAGGAGCTGGGGATCTTCAAGGCTGCCAGCGTCTCTTGGGAGAGCCTGGAGGGGACGGACTTCCAGGAACTCAACCTCCTGGAGGACCTGGAACTGGACACCTGGGGGTTGAGCCCGCTGTGCCCACAGAGACAGGAGGAGAGGGCGGAGGAGAAGGAGCCCTGCAGGGCTTGGATGCGGAGGACACTCCCAGGTGACTTGGCTCTGGGGAGTGGAGGGAGCCCAGTCCACTGGGGGGGGGGGGTGAGCTGCACTTGCCTGGGTGGGACCCCAAGGAATGGTTGTGACGGGAGAGCTGGGCTCTGAGTGTATGTGTGTGTGTGTGAGAAAGTATATGTGAGAGAGTGGGTATGTGTGAGAGAGTGTATGTATGAAAGTGTGCATGTCTCAGAGAGTGTGTTTATGTGTGAGAGAGCAGGTGTGTATGAGAAACTATGTGTGAGACTGTGCATGTGTGTGTTATAGAGAGTGTATGAGATAGTGTACGTAATAGAGAGTATACGTGTGTGAATGTATGTATGTGTGTGTGAGAAAGTGAGTGTGTGTATGTCTCTGTGTTAGAGTGTGTGTGAGAGTGTGCAAGTGTGAAAAAGTGTATGTGTGACAGACAGTATGTATGTGAGAGAGTCTGCCTGTGCATGGAGGCTGCTTAGAAGCCCACCTGAAGTAAAGACCCCAAAGGCAGGAAGAGTCTGCCTGCATTTAGGAGGCTCCAACATGGCTAATAAGCAGAGTTGAAGAAGCTTTTAGGGGTAAAGGAGCTTCCTGTTATACATTGCCCTGATTGCCCTTATGAGGAAAGGAAAAGGGAATAGAAACTGGCCAAAGAAATCAGAAAGATGACACAGGAGGCCAAGAAAGACATGGTGAGCGCATGGCCAGCAACATCAAAAGCACTCATAAAAGCTTCTTCAAATAAATTGGAAGCAAGAAAATTGTCATTGCAATCCTGGCTTCCTCCAAGACTTTCTGAAGACCTTCTTTATGCAGACCTTCTGGAGTAAGACCCATTGGATAAAATGAGACTTATTTGTGTATAATTGGAATATGAGAGAGAGAGAGAGAGAGAGAGAGAGAGAGAGAGAGAGACTTACCTTCTGCAGTTTGTGCAATCATCTCCCAGTACTATCACATGCAGTATCTTCTCCACTGGGTTGTGGGTGGCACAAGTGGTTAAGACACTGTGCCTGTTAATCAGCAGGCCAGGGTTCGAGACCCGGGTCGGCTCCACAAGACAGGGTGAGCTCCTGTCCTTAGCCCAGCTCTGCGATGCCAGATGCCAGCTGAATCCAATCTGCTCTGCCTTTCCATTGGACTAATTCAGTGGCGTGGAGAGGGGGGATTTGCTGCTTGGGTAACAGCCTATTCTCCATAACAATCCAACCCAGGCTTTCGTGCTTTGCATGCAGCAATACCATAGTCTTTCAAGACTGATGGAGGCCTGCAAGGCTTGACTGCATGGCAGGGAATAGGATCAGGCTATGCTTGAGTGATGTCCTTAGCAAGGCAGCTTTTCCAATGCTCTCATGTCTCTGCCTACATGGCTGGCTTCCATCTCCTCCTCTTCATACATGCAGCCCAATATTCAATGCATTGGAAAGCATTCCAACACACAGCTGCTAGCCTGTGTGTTGTTAGCCTGCAACTATCCAGGAAAAACTTTATTATGTGTTTATGAGAAATAAGTGGACAAACTAGAAGATCTCTCAGTGAATGTGATGAAAAGGAACTCACTATCAATGTCAAAATCATTTTAAAAATATTTTCTTATGATTTTTCAACAGATGATATCACATTAATGGAAACATTATGCAAATTAAATCTGAATAATATAAAAAAACTAACTCTGCAAAAAGTCCTGGAAATCAGTGCAAAAAGTTTAAAGGAGTGCAAACCTCATTCCTCAGCAGACTTGCCTTGGCATTATCTGAGGAAGGTCTTGGCTCTGAACGTGACTGCCAGGGACACAAGACTTGAGCCACAAGCATCAGAAGATGAAGGAAGGAGAGATGAAGAAGCAAGTGAGCCTTATAGAGAAGCTCTCACTGCTCGTGAGCCGTCTGGGAATGTTTCCATGAACCCCCTTGATGTCCTTTGTGCTCTTCTGCTTTCCTCAGACAGCTTCCTCCAGCAGGAGATCCTCCTCAAGATGTCCATGTGCCAGTTTGCTCTGCCTTTACTTCTGCCCCCCATAAAGACTCCCCAGTGCACCCTGATGCTCTGGGCAATGCGAGACATTGTGAGGAAATGGAGGCCTCCTTCTCTGGTCAAAAGCAAAGGCTTCAGAGAAGAGAATCTGGTGCTGACCTCCATGCCCACCTTTTCCTTTGTGCGGATGGGGAGATGCAGCCTTTCCAAGTCCAAACTCCTCAATGAGTTTCTCAGTCCCTCCCAGCAACACTGTGACTTCTTCATACACAGAGACATGGAGTGTGGGAATATCTCTCGACAAATCTCTGATGGGCTGGTTGAGATGGCCTGGCATTTCCCTGGAGGGACGGAAAACTCTGATGACTTCCCAGAACCATTTGCAGTTGCAAATCTCCGAGGAGATGTTCAGTCACATTTGGTGCAATTTAGGTTTTTAACAGAGGTCTCCTCAGCTGTGTTCATATTTACTGAATCCCTCAGTGGGAGAGAATATGAATTCTTGTTACCAAAGAAGGAGTCATCAACTCAATACTATTTCATCTTGGAATCCTCCAGTACAACATTCATGGACACTCAGCTTGTTTTGAAGGAATTGACTTCAGGGCTAAAAAACGCACATGTACTTGTGAAATCTGAAGAAAAGATGGAGTTTATGGAAATACTAAAGTTCACTGTTAGAACAATAATCAACACTTATCCAAAGAGAATGTGTCTATTAGCAATGGCTACAGAGGCCCGAGGACTTGGAATCAACGTGGATGAGGACTGTCATGAATGTCAGTTTGCTCTGCAACGTGTTGTAGACATCACTCGATTTATAATGGATGTAGGAAAATACAAGTATATGACACTAAAACTTCAAGGTGATTTCTGGAAGGATCTAGCAAAAATTGAGAGAGAATTACTCCAAATGGAGAGTAAGGGGGCTAGCAATTGGGAAAAATACAAATCAGACTTGAAAGGAAGTTTGTTGGACTTGCGCCGGCAGCAAAACAAATGTTACCTCCCTTATGGCTTAATTAACTTCTTTGATGGTATCAGATATTTGAAGTTGACAGAGAAACATTATTTCCTGAAATGGATGAAGTTCTATCTAGGCTGTATTTCTAGGAAGTCACAAGCAGAATATGAGGAGAAACAGAAGGCAGCAGGAGTTGGTAGCCAGAAGGTTGCAGAGAGAGACCAGCAGAAACCTTCCTCTTCCCTGGGAGTTCAGCATTACATGCGTGAACTGGGACAACGTTATGAGGCAGAGTGTTCAGTGGTTCAAAAGGGCAAAGTATCAGAGACCCAAAGGAGGTTTGCCTGTTTCCCAAGCATTGCAGCTGATCTGATGTTGGAAGGATTTCCACTTGAGCTCTTTGATGGAGATGCATTCAATGTTCCCCTCCAGTGGACGACTGGTATTCTGACTGAACTTCATAACAAAGTAAGTGGTAGATCCAAAGTGATGGTGATCACTGTGCTGGGGGAGCAGAGCATGGGGAAATCCACCCTTCTTCATGCTATGTTTGGGCTGCAGTTTGCTGAGAGCAGTGGTCAGAGCACACAAGGAGCATTAATGGCACTCCTCAGAGTTGCAGAAGACATGACTGAGGAACTGGGCTATGATTTCATCCTGGTGATAGACACAACAGTCTCCTCATTAGAGGGTGATCAGCATGACGATGACTTGGTCACTTTAGCAGTTGGGTTGAGTGAATTCACCCTGGTGAACCTGGCAATGGAGAATCCCACTGAAATGAACTTCTTGCAGTGTGTGACACGTGCCTTCCTCCGGATACATATCACAGGGCAGAAACCCAGCTGCATTTTTGTGGATCACAATGTCAGTGACGTCTCTGCTCATTCTCAGGATGTGAGAGATGGAAAAGGTCTTTTAGAACAGCTGGATGGAATGACCCAGGCTGCAGCAGAAATTGAAAACACTGGCAGAAGTATTAAGTTCACAGATATTGCAGACTTTGACCCAGAAATCCACAGTTGGACCATCCCTGGTCTATGGCTTGGAGCTCCACCCATGGCTCCTGTCAACACTGAGTACAGTAAGAAGGTCTTTGAGCTGAAGAAATCTCTTTTTGAGTCCATAAAGAGCAATAGGAAGAGTCGCAAGGACATCCCTCAGTTTGCCGAGTGGGTGAAGACTCTGTGGAACGCCATAAGACGAAGGAGCAGCAGCTTCAGCTTCCAAAGCAGTCTCAAGGCAGAAGCCCATCACCAGCTGTCCATGCAGTATTTGGAGTGGGACTGGACCTTCCGCAGAGAGGTGTATCTCTGGGTGTCCAAGCAGGAAACAGCCATCCAGAACGTTCCCCCTGCTGAGTTTGATCTGGACGCTTTAGAACATGGACTTCAGAAGAAACTGTTACATGGAGAACAGCAGATCCTAGAGAGTTTGAAGAAGTACTTTGAGAGCAAACCTTCAAGTCTGTATCTGGAAGAAAAGCACAGAAGAGACTTTGCCAGAGCTGCTCACAGCCTCAAGTGTGAACTTGGACGTTATTCTTCCCAAAAATTACAAAATGCCATTCAGATTAAAAAGGCTCAGCACAACATTGACTCTCTCCAGACTGGGTCCTTGAAAATGATTGAAGGAAAAGGTGATGGACTTGTTGAAGAATGCACTCAAGAGGTACATAAACTTGTGAATTAAGTTGGTCAGAAACATGATCAGAAATATCTGGTTAACATGAAATATAAGCAGATGGTGAATCACATCTGAGAATAAAGAGATGTTAGTCGTTAAAATGACAAGAAAGAAAAGATGGTTTAAGCTGTCTGTTGGATGGAACAAAGTGAACTATTGTCCTTATTATTCCTATTTTGACTTTTGTGGAGATGTGGGGAATGCCTTTAAAGAGATGATTCCTAAGCACGTAAGGTGTTGTGGAATTCTGGCTTCATTGTCTCAAACTCCAGAAATGTAGAGCACAATCCTAACCATGCCTACTCATAAGTAAGCCCCATTGTATTCGGTGGGTCTTTCTCCAAGGAAAGTGTATTTAGGATTGCAGCCATAGTCTTTGAATAAGAATATAGAGATATCTGGATTCAAGGTAACATGCATGCTAGGATAGAACTTGCTTGCAGACCCCTTCTCCTTTATCCCCTTAGCAGACACCATACAGCACTCTATACTTCAGATGTCTGTGCAGGTTGGATCAACCTAAATGAATACAGAATACAACTGGGGTAAAAGAGCCTTCACTACTTTGTCAGTGGAGGATGGGGTCTTGCAGCGATCCTCAGTGTAGGAACAGCATTGCTAAAAATACAGAAGAATGTCACACCTATGGGATAAGTGTGGTGTTCATCATTACTGCTTTGTCATAGGATCTGCCAGAAACGATCAAGCTTGAAGTTACTTGGAACCCACAAAGGAGCCATAAAACCTACAGGTGAGAAAATCAAATATATTTGTTATTAACAGTGCATTGAGTTTCACTTTTCTACCATTACAGAATGCTGCCTTTTGCTGGGGAATCCCAGTATATTTCAGCAGATTCTTGGACAATGGAGCACAAGTTCTGTTGAGTCTCACTTGTAAGATCTCTTGAGGAAGCAGTAGTGGCCCAAGATCTGAGCTGAGGCTAAGAGGAAATAGCTTACCATTGGTGAATCTGGAGAGGCAGAGGAGAGATTCAAACCAGGAAAATCCGGATTTGCAACTTTTTCAAACTAACACACTACAGCAGCTCTTGATCCTGAAACAGGTTTGAGGACAACTGTCCCATTTCCTCTCCTAACCCACCAGACCCCAATTTATTTCAGATAGTCAGAATTGGCTTCTCCTAATTTGAGGTACTTCTAGAATAGGTGTTTCATATGACATATCCTACAGTCCCCATGCTTGATTAGGGATTGACACCATTTAAGATTGCATAAGGATTTTATGGCCACCCTGTACGTGGCTTACATGCTATTTCTGAGTTCACACAACACCATGGTAAGTCCATCATCCTATCTCACAGTTCCCCGTTATTCAAATGCCACAAAGGAAATAGTGGTAAAACAATAGCCACAGATGCTGGTGAGTGGTACCCCTACATTTATGTGGTGAGAGATCCTTTTTTTTTTGTTTACAAGTTTATATCCTGACTTATTTCCCTATTCCACATATTACTCTATCAGGAAAGGTAAAAGGAAGAGAGATGTCTAAAAACATCACATCTGCTGGCGTGTCAAAGAATCAAGGAAAATCCATATGTCATAGTTAAGTGAGAAAGCAGCAGCTTGCTGGGGCCAAAAAGGCCTTAATTCTGATTTTTAGGCTATTGTATGTCATTTACTCTACTGTTAAAATTGGGGTGTGGGGAAGCTGAAGTTTAATGAAAAAGCATCTGCTTTGTATGCAGATGGTCCCAGATTAGTTCTTTGGCATTTCCAGTAAGACAAAGAGGATATCATTCAGGATAGGTTTTGACAGACCAGAACAAGAAACATTGATCTCTTATTTAAATTTCAGTTAGAACGGAGCAGATAGAAAACTGCACTGATGGTCTCTGGGTCCACTTTTTCTTTTTCTCTAATGCATTCAGGTTAACCTTCACCGGGGCTGGTTCCTTTAGTTGCTGTCACACCAATCTCAGATTTGATGTAAAAGCAGCAGTAACCATAACGTACCAGCTGGATTCGTGGCAGAAGTACAAGAACGAGTGCAAACAAGCGCAGCTTATGGCTGCTGGTCCTTTGTTCAGCATTGAAGCAGACCCAGCTGAGGCTGTGGCAGCTGTATATTTCCCTCATTTCCTATGTATTGATGGTATGTATGATAGGAAAAAATAACCTCCAGTTGGCATCATCATCATCATAGGAGGAATCCTAATCAGAAGTAACTGACATGCAATTCTGCATGTTTCTTTCATTTCATCCACACAAGTCAACAATACTGTGGAGCCTGTAGGGCTGGCTGGATGGAACAGGCTAAATGGAACAGGGAGGGAAAAACAGGGAAGCTTGGATTCTGAGTCTACATTCGTATTTATTGCACGCTTTGAAAGGGGTCCAGATAATCTGCTGCCGCTAGGCATCTAACATCCATTATAGACTTGCAAACAAGTGGCATACCAGGGGACAAGGGGGGAAAATACCCTAATCACCCTTTGCCCAGAGGCATTGTGAAGGCCAAAGAAGCAGCGCTATGCCTTCCCAACCCTCCGAATGCCTAGTAAAGGCCTTAGAGGGCTGAAAACATCACTTCTAATTTCATGGACAAAAACATGGAGAAAACTGATTTTATGGAGAAGTGACATTCTCAAGCCCTTAAAAGGTCTTCTGAGGTCTGGGGAGGCTTCCCTGATCCTCAGAGTGCCTTCAAAGGGCCTTTAAGAGGAATTCAGAAGGTCTGGGAAGGTATGTACTGCCTCCTTTATCCTCCGGAAGAGAAGCAAGAGATGGCAGGCTACTGGGCGGGGGGTTGGGGGGGGCTTACCTCTGTGTTTGTAAGTTTGGCAGCCTGGAAGCTACGGGGAACACATTTAGCAAAGCCTGTGAACCTTCCTGCATCCTTTAGGACTGAGGGAATGAAAGGTCTTCAGAGTTTGAAAGCATTCAGAGCCATTTCCTAATTCTGAACCTTATTTCCTTTGTGCTTCTTTGACAGAAACAAACTGTTCTCAAATCCAAATTGCACATTTGGTTGAAGGAGGAATAAGTCTGGAGAAGCCAGACTGGATAGAGCCATTTTACGCAGTCTTGAAAAACCCCAGCTTCTCTCCCCATGGCGCTGTGTTCAGGAGATCACTCTTTAAGCGAAAGATAAAGGTCCATGCTGTGGCGCTGCTATACCAAGTACTTGGACTCTCAAACCCAAAATTCCACCTGTACCTGCTTCCCAATGATATTAACCTGATAAAGGTAACTGGACAACTCCATTAATGGTACATATTAGCTCAGCTAGTGTTAAAACTTTTCAACCCAGCCCACCCCAAGTGATGTTATCAAACTGGAAGTGATGTCATGCCCAAAAGTGACATCACTGTGATGCAGAATCACCCCCGACACACCCAGCACTAGGTCATGTGTTGTCCCCCCCAGACACACTGCAGGTTCCCACTGGAAGGTGCTTGCCAGCCCACCCAGGTGCCATGGCCACCCTTCCTCCTTGGCCATCTCTCCAGGGTCCCCTTCTTCCCCTGGGGATGCAGTGGCATTAAGAGACAAAGAAGGGGACCCTGGAAAGGTGGCCAAGGAGATGTCCTATAACATTCCCTCCCCATGTCCAGAATACACCACAATCCCTTAGCCTGTAAGCCAATTGGACCCCTGCTCCAGGTCAGACTATTTAAGTTTCTGTTCCTCTGGCCCCTTCTGTTTGGACCTTTCTGCTGGGAGGTGCTAGAGGAGGAGGAGGAGGCCAACTGCTGATGCCTGGGCTACAGAGGCTGGACTTGCTTGTTGAGCCTCTGCAAGCCTACTGGACTCCTGCTCCAATACAGACCAGCAAGTCCATTTTGCAAGGCCTCTCTATTGGGACCTGATTGGATGCAGCGGCAATATTAAGAAGGTCAGTACTTGAGGCAGCTGGATGCTACACACCTGTAGTAGACATAGTTTGAATTGTCTGCCTTTGTTTCTGCCTACTTTTGAATTGCCTACTAGTTCCCACCAAAGTTGGGAATGCCTTCCCAACAGATGCCTTCTTCCCTTGTTCCCCTTCCCAGTTCTGAGGCATGAGTGATGGCAGTATGGGATCGCATATGTGAGAGAAGCGTGGGTGATTTCATATGTCTTTGGTTCCCCTGTGACAGAGGGGTATCACCCCTGTGAGGGAAGGGTGAGAAAATCTATTAACACTGGGTTGGACGTTGGGAGGTGGTTTGGAGGGAGTGGTCCATTTTATAATAGGGCTTTTTTACTCCCTTACCCTGATTTCTAACATTTAATTTATCATGGAATTTACTCCTGGGTGGAGAGACAAAGCCTTCCTTGGACTTTCAGGCTGGATCTCCATCCAACCTTACCTAGGAGTAATCCCACTGACTATAATGGGACTTGTTTCTGAGGAGATATGCAGAAGCTTGGGGATCTGAGCCTGCAAGCTGTCCATACTTTCCCAGCATGACCACATGTCATAACCAAAAAAGGGGAAAAGGAACTCCTAAAATGTAGGACACCCAATAAAAATGTAGGACATGACAAAATTATTGCTAAAAACACTCATGTATTCATAACACATGTAGTCATGTAACACATGAAACACTTTAATGTGGTAAACTTAAACACAATAAGGACAACCCTAACCATGTCTACTCAAAAGTAAGGCCCATTACATCAATGAATCTCTCTCCCAGGAAAGTATTTTTTACGATTGTAGTCTGTTACTTGTTATTAAATTTAAAACTATTACTTTATTACATATAATTTATTAATTCCAGTAAGGCGACATGCTGCTAGCTCACAAGAAAAAGGAGGACAATGAAGATTTTTTTCCTGGATACAAAGCTGAAAAAGAGGACATGTCCTGGAAAAAGAGGACAAATGGGCACTCAACCCCCCCCCCCCACAGCATCTGATAGTCAGAATCACACAGCCACTGTCCACGACATTTCTACAAATGCTTACCAGTCCTTCCCTGCAGTCAGTCTTGTCCCTTTTCTGCAGCCACTGTCACAGTTGGGGGGGTCAATATCACATGTAAATATGGGGCACCTTCTTAATCAGCAAGATGTATTTTATTACATGTAATTGATTGATTAATTCCAAGAAGGCTCCATGCTACATGCTCACAAGGAAAAGGAGGGCAATGAAGTTTATTTTCCCTAGGACACAAGGCTAAAAAAGAGGACATATCCTGAAAAAAGAGGACATATGGTCACCCAGTACTTTCCTAGGAGTAAGCCCCATTGATTAAAATGGGACATTTTTGAGTAGACATGCATAAGATTGGATTCTGGTGTTCAGGAGACACATTAATGCTAACTTTGGCTCTCCGTATGAAGTGAGTTTGACACCCTGCCATACACCATAACCAGTGGTGGGCTCCAGCAGGTTCACACCTACTCTATAGAACCGGCTGTTAACAAGAGATAGGACATATAAAGTTTAAAAATAGCCATTTAAAAGTGGCTGCCAGATGGGCAGAGAACCGGTTCTTAATTTTTTTGAAGCCCATCACTGACCATAACTAAGTGAAACTTAGGGCGCAATCCAGAGTAACTACGCGGAGTCCTTGCTCCGGTGTAAGAACAATTTGCTCTGGATTGCAAAATGAATTTCCCATAGGTTTTCACTTGGTGGTGCAGTAACTACAGGAGCACGTAATGTCTCTTACGTGCTCCCGTAGTTACTCTGGATTGTAGGGCAAGAGCACAACCCTAACCATATCTACTAAAAAATAAGTTATATTGTGATCAATGGGTCTTACTCCCAGGAAAGTGTGTTTAGGATTGCAGCCTTAATTGAAGATGCACTTAGGCACATTCAATATAAATGACACTTGTGCTTGGAGAATCTCTTGTCCCAGGGGATTGTTAATCAGTTCCCAGACTGTTCTAGGTTTCCATGTACTAGTGCCAAGAATGCTTACCTTCCTTGATAGTCCATGGAAACATCTAGAAATTGATAGTATGTCATGTGAAAGGTTGAGCCTGTGTCCTATGGTGAAAATGCATTTGGAGGTGAAAATACATTTGGAGAGGGACCTAGTCCTCCAGGCAATCTGGCAACTCTTCTCACATGTCTCACAAGGAACTTTTGTTTGTTTACGCTTCCCAGGCTGTTGATGAGTATGAAGAGAAGTGTCCTTCACTTAAAGTACAGAAACCCCCTTGGACCTACAAGCCTCTGACGATTGGTTCTTCCTTCATTGTGGCAAAGTTAGATGACGTCACAGTCAGTCCCAAGGTGAGGGAGAGTGACGAAAATGAAATTCTTACAGGGACCCCAAGCGATGGAGTACAAGAGAGAGCAGAACAAAATTTGGATACTTTCATTGAAGAAATATTTACCAAATTTTAATGTTGGGCTGGATTAAAAACAGTATGTCAGCGATTCCCAAAGTTTTTAGAGGCTTAGAGGACCTGATTTATAAATGATGTAGAATGTGGATGTTATGGTGTTTGGGCAGCAATGGTCTCCCCCACCAGCAGCTCTAATACACATAACCTTGTCAGTTTCGTTCACCACCCAAAATTGGGTCACGACCAGGAGCCAGTGCTGTGGCAGGGAAACGGTGTGGCAGGTTAAGCAACATTCAGGTATACAGAAATTTCATACTTTCCTGTAGGAACTAGAACTCAAGTATCTGGATGCAGAAATGGTGCAGCAGTACCTTGAATTATATGCTGAGAAAAAGCAAAACCTGTTGGAGCTCCATGTAATGGAAAAGGTTAAGGACGAGCTAGTTTGGGAGGCCTATGTCAGGCAAGGTGAGTGTTGCTCATGGAAGGACTCCATAAGCAGGAAAATGTTTGGGAGAAAAACTGAAAAAGATATTTCACAAGGCTGATCAGATGACCAGAAATGCCCTGACCTCCAGGAAAAAGGGGGGCTATCCAAAAAGGGGGGAAACCCCCCCTCCGGAATTCTGAGGGCATTCGACTCTGCCCTTCCTTCTTGAGGCTTCGCCAGCTGGTGCGCCTCCTTCTGCGGCTTCTATGCTGCCCTCCAAGGCTTCCCCATCTGGCACAGCTTCCCCCACGGTTTTTCCACCACCTCTCAGCCTTGCCAGCCGGCCCAGCTCTCCCCGCCACCACTGACTCATCCCTGTAGCAGGTCAGTGTGTCTTTGTGTGTTGTGTTTGTGTGAGAGTGCATTGTGTGTGAGTGCATGCAACATGTGTGTGTGAGAGAGAGAGATAAAGTATATGGTGTGAGTGAGTGAGTGCATGTCAGAATCATGTATGTTGAAGTCACTTGCATGTGTTCTGTTGCTACAAACTGCTTTGAGGGCATCTTACATGTATGTGTCACAATCATGCTTGTGAATTGAATTCACTTACGTGGTTAAATTCACTTACGTGGGTTGTGTTGCTGCAAACTGCCTTGAGGCCATCTTACATATATGTGTCAGAATCATGCATGTTAAAAGGTTTTCAATTTTAAAAATGTTAGAATTAAAAAGTACAGTAAACCAATATGAGTATTTTTGCTTTATTTTAGCATGTCCTACATTTTCCATACATTTTTAGGGGTGTTCTACATTTTCTTTAACCGGGAAGGAATTTTGGCTTGAGGGACAGGAATTTTTGGGTTCTTGGGGGAGGGGGAATTTTGGGTTTGGCTTCTGGTCACCCTGTATTTCACCAAGTCCCTTTTCTCTTTCAGAAGAGTTGAAACATCTTGTAGTGCCCCTCATGAAAGGTTAGTAGATATTTGAGGAAATGGGAGGATCTCATATTCCATATTTCTCTCATCAGGGCATATCTGCCTGGTTCATAGATTTGTTGGGGGAGTGAAGAAAACATGAATTTCCTTCTCAATAAATGCATTGGCCATAGGAAGGGCAGAAGAGAGCAGGATCAGGGAGGCTGGTGGATCTGTTCTAAGAAGATGAAAAGTCCAGCAGCAGTAGCTCCCATATCCTCCCTTCCTGGACCTGATCCCATAGCCTTGGGCCAGATTGACATGCAACAGCAATTTTGCAGGTCTGAATAGATTCCTCTATACCTTGAACGATTTCCCAGAAGAAACCTCCCAGAATTCTCCCCCCTTACCCCGCAGACAAGTTGCAGCACAGCCTATTTTGGCACTGCTGTTTCAGTGGGAGAGGAGCACAGAATTGCTCCTAACCCCGTGCCCCATTTCCCATGTACCTAATACTGAAGCAGTCACTCCAAAAAAGGTATCTGTTGCATCCCATGGTGGTTGATTATGACCCTAAAACAAATGGGAGGTACATACAAATATATTTACTCACTCCATATAGGTTCTTGGGCTGCCTATCGGTTTCCTTCAGTATATGTTATCTATTTTGGTGGCATGTGTCTGAGGATAGGACATTTTTAAAAGGGATAAGATCCAGAATGCACTATTTCTGCTGGATGCAACCCCTCCCTCCTCTTTCCAAAGTAAGCCAGGCTCCTTCTACTCCCCTCCTAAGATCTGCCCTCACCACTGACTTATCTGTGCCACAGAAGGTAAGGAGGCCATTCTCATGTGGCTGGCACTGTTCTGTTTCCAGCAGTAGCAACGAAGTAATGCAGTGTAGAGCAGGAGGGTCCAAACCTTTTGGTAAGAAGGCCATATCATTTGACACTCTGTCCAGTGGTGGGGGGGGGAGAAAGAATATATATAAATTTATAAGAAAGAATATATTTGAGACAATATATACGAATGAATTCATATCAGTTCATAAACATTTTCTAACACACAGAGGAGAGGTGTTCTTCAAACCAGTTCATAATCACTTTTCTACTCTAAGAGATGAAAAGTGTGCAGCCTCTCCTGCCCTCAGAATACATGTCCAGAGTTCCTCTTACCTCTGGAGGATTACATGCTAAAGCGCCAGATAGAGGCTTTTGCCATGGGCCACATGAAAGCTTGCCATGGACACCTGGACCTCAGGTTGGGGTTTGGACACCCCTGATTTTGGTGCATGTCCAACATAATATTGTTGAACATAATACATAATACTGTTGACAATGATGATGATTGTGTCAACAACAGCCTCATTATCTGAAGAGATGTTACACCAGTATCCTCTACATGCCATGAGTAACGGCACAGCAGTAGCAGGTAGGTGTAGGATAAGCTGTGCTTCAGGAATGAAACGACTGGGCTGTTACTGAGACACGAGTTCTGTAATGACCACCAGGTACACCTGCCATTCTCTGAGAGTCAAGGGAAAAGCAAAAGGGACTCCTAACGAGTTATTTGGATGGATTATGGCTGCAATCCTAATCTTCAGTTAGGCCAGCCTAAGCCCTGGCTCAAGTCCTGTGCTGACCTGGGGGTTTCACAAAAGTCAGGCACTTCTACGCCACTCCTGGCATTAGGCCAGTAATTGGGTTAGGCCAGTAATTAATGTACATGCTATCTTTCCCTTCAAGGTGCTTGCAAGCTGGCGAATCTGCTATCCGTTGCTGCAACTCCAAGAGGCAGTGGTGAGCCCTTCCACTTGTTTCTAATATATTTTGAATCTCTACCAATGTTTAGGAGCAGAAATGCTGGAAAATGATATAGCCAAGTGACTATTCTCCACGTTGTTAGCAATGTGGCAGCATTTTCCGCAAATGAATTGTCGCATCACTTCGTTTTTTCCTTTAATTGAATATTTATTTTTGTTTTGTCAGATGCATATAAGTCTGACTCACCGAAACCACATTTTGTTGAGCGTCACCGAGAGCAGCTGATCCAGAGGACCACCAACGTAGAAGGAGTCCTGGATATGCTGTATGGCAACATCCTGGATGAAGAACAATATCAAAGAATATTCTCAAAGGCAACCAACCCAGAAAAGATGAGAGAGCTCTACAGTCTGATGCCTGGTTGGGACAACTCCTGCAAGGACACATTTTACAGGGCATTGCAGCTTAAGAACAGATTCCTTATTGGAGATCTTGAACGAGAGGCCACAGAGTGACACTGTTCTGGGGGGAACAAATCCAGCTGCTGCACGACAATATTCTCCTTTGCAGGGTGCAATCCTAACTGTGATCTGGCCAATGGAAGTCCCTTGATTCAGCTTGGAGGGTCAGTAACATGACATAAAACCATGTTTACGCTTCCTTGGGTGCCAGCTGTATTGCGCCAGCCTCCATGGCAGCAGAGGGAAGGACCCCTGCACTGGCTGAGCTTGGCTGATGCAAAGGTCTAAGGAGGGAAAGGGAGAGAAGTTTGGACAGGGTGTTCTGGCGCAGTGGAATGATATACATAAATATACAGAATATATGCAGAATACTTACAGAATACATGCAAGGTGCTTTGACAATTCAAAAGGGCAATATAATGCAAATTCTAATATTATTTTGTACTAGTCTAATATTATTCCCCCCCCCCCCCCCGTGCACCACACCCCCAGTGCACCATCACCATACCCATACACCAACCTCCTGTGCACCACCCTCCCCATGCATGAACTCCCCCCCCCCCCGGTACTCCACCTCCATGCACAATCTCCCCCATGCAACACCACCCCTGTGCATCATCCCCCATGCACAATTCCCCCCATGCACTGGACACCACCAGGCACCAAATCAGTTATTAGTGGATGCTTACATCAGAGAAGGAATACGCTCCCCAAATTTCATGCTTCTAGTTCCAGGAGTTAGCACTGGATGTTGATCAGTCAGTCTTCAATGTTAAGTATAGGGACAAAAACACATTGCACCCATTTTCACCCCTTAGGAATTAAATTTATGAAAATTGTTCTTACTAGGTGCTCATGTCATGGAAGTTATACCCTCCCACAATTTCATGCTTCTAGGTCCAGGGGTTAGGGCAGAGGGTTGATCAGTTAGCAATTTTTCAATGTACAGTATAGAGACGAAAATGTGTTGCACTCCTTTCCCCCCCTTCTGGTTTGAATTTCCAAAAATTGATTCTTAGTGGGTGCCTTCATCATGGAAGGAACACCCTTCCCAAATTTCACACTTCTAGTTCCAGCAGTTTTGGCTGGGTGTTGATGAGTCAGTGACCTTTCAATTTTATATACAGTATATGGATGGTAACATTTGGATCCTTCAACCAAAATCCTTTCTTGTTATGTGCATTTGCAAATAAACAGATTTTTTTACTAAGCCTGTATTAACTTTCCATACTTTCTCCTCAGCTCGAAAGTGGTTGTAAAAGGCTGACAATGACAAAATGACAATGACCACCAACAATGACAAAGTTCTGGCCTGGAGCCAAAGGGTCCTGGGTTCAAATAATCTCCTTGCACCAACCACTGGATTCTATCCAAAGTAGCTTATGCCAAGCCTCGTTGAATGAATGAATTGAATGAAAACTCTCATGAATTTCAGTAAGGACTAAAGGCACAATCCTATACATGTCTTCAGTCCTATGCACACCTATTGTGTTCAGTACAACTTAATTCCCAGGAAAGTGCGAACAGAATAGCAAGTTTAGGGTGCAATCCTAAGAAATTTAGATGAGATCTAAATTTAGAAATTTAAATGGGATCTAACTCACTTGGCCTATCGTTCTGTGATAATGTGGAGAGGTCAGCATATGCCAGTGCATTGACCTAAGACCACCACCACCACCACCACCACCCAGGAGTGGGGCAGAAATATTTTACTACACTTTTGTGAAACCCCCAAGTCAGCGCAGGACTGGGGCTTAGACCGACCTAAGTGGAGGTTAGGATTGCAGCCTTAGTTACGAAAGACCTTGTTGGAAAACAGGCCACTTTCTCTAAAGCAGAAGCAATACTAGCATGTAAGAATGGCGTCTGCATCAGATGAGGTGAAAACCCCTTTCTTCTATCCTGTTTTCCTCAGAAGAAACATGAAAGGATGAATAGAAATGGATAATGGTGATCTGTATCTCATGTGCTTAAACACATTCCCCACACCTCCTCCACTTGCACAGGGACCCTGTCATTTTCCCACTGTTGCAGTGGTTGAATTTCTGCCTGTCATTCAGTAGTTGAAAGCACAAGGCACTCTGCCAGGCAAAGTGGTGGCAAGTGATCTTAAGACTTGACCTGTCATGGGATCTGAACATACGCAAAGAGCAGAGTCCCAAATTAGCTTGATGGTAGAAAGAACCTCTGCAGATTTATGCTGTGTACTGTTTGCTTCTGTTGCCTTAAACTGCACAACTGCTCATTTTGTAAAATTTCTTGGGTCCCAGAGCTGCTGTTTCCTCCACCCCAACCACTACTGCTTCATCCCTCCAACCTCATTTAGCCCTCAGCCAGAACACCCTTATGCAGAACACCCTTATGCACCCTTATACAATACACTTGCATTTCCCCTTCTGCAGATGCGCAGGTTGTTGCAAGGCAGGCAGGAAATCCCTTGCTGGGAGATACTGAAGAAGTCCCAGCATCACTTCCCTTTTCAGTGCAACAGAGCTCATGATTGGCATTGCTTTCCACATGAAATTATGCATCAAATGACATACAAAAGTGGTACTTGGGCACTTCAGCCCGGGTCACCCATTCAAAATTAAAAATCTGAAACCCCCACCAAAATTACCAGGACGTGAATGTGATGTCATCAATCTTGCAGTGACATCACTGATGGCAGAGCTCCTCCATGTCTACTTGGAAGTAAGCAAAATGGATTGCAGCCTGTTCCCCGTCCTCTGCATGTCTATTTGGAAGTATTTCCCCTTGTGTTCAATAGGGGTTTCTCCCAAAAAAAGCTCTGCAGCCTTAGAATCCCATCCCAGGCAGGTCTGCTCGGAGGTAAATCCCATTGTGTTCAATGGTCAATGTGGCTTAATCCCATCCCAGATAAGTGTGGATAGGATTGAAGCCTTAGTCTTTTCTGTACTTTCCTCCGAAACCTCTTCACAATAGATCTTCCCCCCACCCACCAAGAGACTCATCCCAAGAGTGTCTACACTGACTGTCTCATCCCAGCCACTCCCAGGACAGCAAGTATTCCACCACCATCCTGGGATCAGGGCATTGAGGAGCCCCAGAGTCATGGCCGGTGATGGGATTCAAAGAAATTAACAACCGGTTCTATGCCCATCTGGCAGCCACTTTTAAATGGCTATTTTTAAACTTTATATGTCCTATCTCTCATTAACAACTGGTTCTATAGAGTAGGTGTGAACCTGCTGGAGCCCACCACTGGCTCACGGCCAGGGAAAGGGGGAGGTGGCAGGGGAGGAATGTGTTAAAGGTATGACTATAATTCCTCCTTTACAACCCCTTTGGTTGCTTTTATTGCTCTCTTTCCTGATGCTGTCTCCCAGAAGGGGTCTGCAGGTGGTGGTGCTGCACTTGGCTGCAGTAGTCTCTGGTCATGTGGAGCAGCCAAGATGGCATCATCTGGCCTTTAGTGGCTTTTAGTGACCTCCCTGATATATGGCCATGACCTTCCAAGGGATATCCTCCCCTTCTGAATCATTTCAGGCTCAGGTTGAAATTGGTCTCTGCTCTTGGAGATCCCTTGAATTTTGGTGTCAGGAATCAAGCTGGAGGAGAAAGTAGGTTTGTAAGCTGCCGCCTAATTCTGAACTCCAGTGTGGTATTGGGTCATGTGGGAGATATGGGTGGACTGGGACGACTCAGTCTCGGGGGTGGGGGATTCAGGTCAAGCCTGTCAGATAAAAAATGCCATGGAGAAGCAGTAGGAATTTCCAGAACCACATTTTTACTGGCATCCATGATAGGAGGTACACAAGTGTGATGGTTATAACAAACAGGTAAGTACTTAAGAACTCTAGAACCCCGACAGGTAAGTTACAGCAACAGGTTAGTCTTCTTTCCCACAGTTCCAACCATGATCAGGTAAGTTAAGTCACACCAAGCATGTGTGTGGTTCAACCCACAGTTCCAACCATGATCAGGTAAGTTAAGTCACACCAATCATGTGTGTGGTTCAAGCCACAGTTCCAACCATGAACAGGTAAGTTAAGTCACACCAAGCATGTGTGTGGAGCATTCAATCCTCCTCTCCGCTTGAGCTGGAGTCTCCTGCCTCCTCCTTTCTTCCCGCTCTTTCTCTCCCTTTATAAAACCTCCATGTGCCCTTCCCCCTAGGTGGATCCCACCCTTCCAGCCGGGGTGGTGGGGGCAGGTTCTGCCACCAAGCTGGCCCTCTGTAGTACCTTGCGTAACCCAAGAACCTCTCCTATTTGTCCCTTGACCCCGGCGGCCAAGGCATCCCTGCAGCCACCTTCTTCTCCCAACATGTCATGGGGTGCCCATGCTGGTTCAAAGGCCTCACTTCCACGCTGGGCTGCTGAGAAGGTCCTGCCCCCTCCTGCTCGGGTCCAAAGAGAGGTGGTCTTAGTCCCAGAGGTGGTCTTAGTCCTAGAAGTGGTCTTAGTCCTGAGCTGTGAGTTGGCTTACAAAAGCAAGGCGGCTTGTTGTTGCTCCAAAATCATTTCATCCTCAGCAGCTCCTCTTCCTGTTTTCTTCCTTGCACCACATCCAGATTCCAAATTCTGAATTCCTTGTTGTTCCATCGTTCCCCTGTTTATAATTGGTTTATTGGCGCCAATAAAATAGAACAGGTCCCCTAGGTGTTCTATTTGATAAAAGAGCTAACTGGAACCCGCAGTTCCAACACATTAAAACCTGAATTCCGTGTTGTTCCAACTGCTCTCCACTGAGCGCAGAGGTGTAATTAGAAGCCCTGGCACTGGGGCAGTGATGTCAGGACAGCTCATGACATTTGGATGCCAGGCTCACCTCAGGAAGTTCTGGTGGAATTGTCCCCTGTGGAGGAGAAGGAGCCTGGGGTGCAAAGCCTCTTCCTGAGGGGACAGCCTGGAAGTGACTGCCTTGTTAGTAGGGTTGCCACATGTCCTGGAAAACCAGGTCAGTACTGGTTTTGAGGGATTGCGTTCACATACTTTGAATGAGGGTCCCGTCCTGGTTTTGTTAAAGAGAATTATGGCAATCATACTTGTGAGGCCCTCCCCCATTTGGTGCCCATGGCAGTTGCCCTCCAGTTTTGTCCTCCTTTGGCTGAACACTGTAGAAAGTGGCACCCTTAGGAGTGCCTTCACGGGTAAAAAAGTGGTGTTGGGAGATCCTGGAAGTGACTGCTTTGTGCCCCCCATTTAGTGCCCAGGGCAGTTGCCCTCCCATTTCTGCCCCAGTTAGGCCTCTGGCTGAGCATCTCAGAAGAGAAGGTGAGACCCTTAGAAGTGAAGGAAGATGGGGTGTGAAGCTCTCCTGTGGGGAGTGACAGGAAGCGACTGCCTTGTGCCCCCCCCCCCTGATACAGTGCGGGAGGGGTCCTTCCTGGATGGGGAGTGGGGAGAGCCTGGGCGTGACTGTGGTGTGTCCCTCCTTGGCCAGCCCCGACAGCAGCTCCTTCCTCCCAGGCTCTGCCCTGCTCCAGACTCTGGCTCAGCACCTCCGACGGGCTGTTTCTGCGCTCCTCCTGTCTGCCCAGCGCTGCCTCCGCCTCCCCCGGGAGGGAAACCACTCCCAGGCAGCAGCGTAACCAGGACCGGCTCTTCCAGGCTTCTGCTCTGCTCTCCCCTGCGCTGGACGGGTCCAGCTCTGCCCTGGAGGGGATGGAGGGAGAAGCAGCCCAGAGACCCTCCAGTCTCACAGACCTAAAGAAGCTGCAGGGGGACTGGAGGGAAGGAGGGAAGCAGGGGGGAGACCCCCCGGAGGGCTCCAAGGAGGCTGCCCAGAGACCCTCCAGCCCCACAGACCTGGAGAAGCTGCAGGGGGACAGGAGCGAAGGAGGGAAGCAGGGGGGTGACCTCCCGGGGGGCTCCAAGGACCAGCCCCAGCCCACACCCAGCTTGCCCACGTCCTTCCCGGAGGATTTCTCCAGGGAGAGGCACTTGCGGCGCCTCCTGCGGAGCCTGAAGAGGCAGGAGCTGGAGAGCTTCAAAGTGCTGCTGAGCTCCTTTGCAATCCTGCAGGGGCTCCCCGAGATCCCCCAGTGGAGGCTGGACGGGGCGGACGCCTGGGAGCTCGGAGACATGCTGGTGGAGGTCTACGACAGGCGCAGCGCCCTGGAGCTGACCCAACAAGGGCTGGACGTCCTGCGCTCCCAAAGCAGGCTGGAGCAGACCCAGGAAGATTTCAGAAAGGAATTGCCGGTCCTGGTAGGAGGGCTCCTTCAGTACCAGTCTGGAGACCTGGTACCGGTCCTGTTCTCCAAGGACTCCCTGGATTCTCACAGGGGGACACTCCAGAGCCTCCCGTCGCAGATCGCGCAGGAGCTGGGCAGCTTCAGGACCAAGGCCAAACACTTCTGGCTGGACAGCTGCGGGCAGGGCAGAGACCCACCGATGTCTCCGGAGATATTGGGCGCCCATCGCCCACAGACACTGGTGGAGCAGGTCGTCCAGGTCGCCGGGGAAAGGGAGCCCCGCAGGGCTGGGATGCAGAGGACAGTCCCAGGTGATTTGGGTTTGGCGAGTGGAGGGAGCCTGGGATACTTCTCCAGGTTGGGGGGAGGGTGAGCATTTGCCTGCGTGGGATGCCCCACTGATGGGTGAGTAGAGAAAACTCTCTCTCTCTCTCTCTCTCTCTCTCTCTCTCTCTCTCTCTCTCTCTCTGTGTGTGTGTGTGTGTGTGTGTGTGTGTGTGTGTGTGTGACAGAGAGAGAGAGAGAGAGAGAGAGAGAGAGAGAGAGAGACATCAGTTGTTTCTTTAACCAGCAGTTGTGCAAAGATTTTGGCAGGAGGACCACATCCCTTCTCTGACACTGTCCGTGAAATTCCAACTGGAAGGGGGTGAAATGCGGCACAACACATTTTCCTCCCTATACTTTTCATTGAGAATCCCTAACCCAGGGTTGCTCTGCCTCAATGCCTGGACCCAGAAACATGAAATTTGGGTCCGATATTCCTAATGTGACATCAACTCCCACCAAGAACCAATGTGGAGAATTTGGGGGGGGGGGGGTTGTGGAACGAATTTTCTGAGTTTCAGTTATTGCTAATGGGAAAATTTGGTTTGATATACATGTGTTTTGGATTACAAGCATGCTACCAGAAAGAATTATGCTCATAAACCAAGGTGCCACTGTATATACAAATGAATGTGGCTCAGAGGGAATAACAAACAGGAAGCCTATCCATACTATCAATGTCAAAATAATTTTTAAGAAATATTTTCTCATTATATTCAACAGGGAATGTTTATGCACATAAAGAAATATATAAACTGAATTTAGACAACATCAAGAAACTAACTCTGCAAAAAGTCCTGGAAATCAGTGCAAAAGGTCTAGAGGAAAGCAGACCTCATTCCTCAGCAGACTTGCCTTGGCATTTTCTGAGGAAGGTCTTGGCTCTGAATGTGACTGCCAGGGACACAAGACTTGAGCCACAAGCATCAGAAGATGAAGGAAGGAGAAATGAGGTGGAAGAAATTGAGGCTATTACCAAAGTTCTCATTATTTATGAGACATCTCAGAATGTTTCAGTGAACCCCCTTGATGTCCTTTGTGCTCTTCTGATTTCCTCAGACAGCTTCCTCCAGCAGGAGATCCTCCTCAAGATGTCCATGTGCCAGTTTGCTCTGCCTTTACTTCTACCCCCCCTAAAAACTCCCCAGTGCACCCTGATGCTCTGGGCAATGCGAGACATTGTGAGAAAATGGAGGCCTCCTTCTCTGGTCAGAAGCAAAGGCTTCAGAGAAGAGAATCTGGTGCTGACCTCCATGCCCACCTTTTCCTTTGTGCGGATGGGGAGATGCAGCCTTTCCAAGTCCAAACTCCTCAATGAGTTTCTCAGTCCCTCCCAGCAACACTGTGACTTCTTCATACACAGAGACATGGAGTGTGGGAATATCTCTCGACAAATCTCTGATGGGCTGGTTGAGATGGCCTGGCATTTCCCTGGAGGGACGGAAAACTCTGATGACTTCCCAGAACCATTTGCAGTTGCAAATCTACGTGGAGATGTTCAGTCACATTTGGTGCAATTTAGGTTTTTAACAGAGGTCTCTTCGTATGTGTTCATATTTACTGAATCCCTCAGTGGGAGAGAATATGAATTCTTGTTATCATGGATGGATCCATCAACTCAGTACTATTTCATCTTGGAATCCTCTAGTACAACATTCATGGAAACACATCATGCTTTGAATCAATTGATTTCAGGGTCAAAAAACTCACATGTACTTGTGACACCTGAAAACAAGGCGGAGTTTATGGAAATGCTAAAATCTACCATTAGAAGAATAATCACCTCTTTTCCAAAGAGAACGAGTGTATCAGAAATGGCTGCAGTGGCCAAAAGACTTTTAATCCATGTGGATGAGGACTGCCGTGAATGTCGGGTTTCCTTCAAATATGCTGAACAAATCACTCATTGTGTAGTAGATGTAGCGAAATACAAGAATATGAGACTAAATCTTCAAGGCGATTTGTGGAAGCAGATAGCAAAAAAAGAGAGAGAACTATTCCAAATGGAGAGTCAGGGAACCAGCAAGAGGGAAAAAGACAAATCAGACCTGAAAAGAGAATTGTTGGACTTGCGCCGGCAGCAGAACAAATGTGAGCTCACTGATGGCTTAATTAAATTCATTGACGGTATCAAAAATTTGAAGTTGACAGCGAAGCACTACTTCCTGAAATGGATGAAGTTCAATCTAGGCTGTATTTCTAGGAAGAATCTTGCTGAGTTACAAGAAGAATACAATAAGAAACAGACGGCTTCAGGAGTTGGTAGCCAGAAGGATGCAGAGAGAGACCAGCAGAAACCTTCCTCTTCCCTGGGAGTTCAGCATTACATGCGTGAACTGGGACAACATTATGAGGCAGAGTGTTCAGTGGTTCAAGAGGGCAAAGTATCAGAGACCCAAAGGAGGTTTGCCTGTTTCCCAAGCATTGCAGCTGATCTGATGTTGGAAGGATTTCCACTTGAGCTCTTTGATGGAGATGCATTCAGTGTTCCCCTCCAGTGGACGACTGATATTCTGACTGAACTTCATAAGAAAGTAAGTGGTAGATCCAAAGTGATGGTGATCACTGTGCTGGGGGAGCAGAGCACTGGGAAATCCACCCTTCTTCATGCTATGTTTGGGCTGCAGTTTGCTGAGAGCAGTGGTCAGAGCCTACAAGGAGCGTTAATGGCACTCCTCAGAGTTGCAGAAGACATGACTGAGGAACTGGACTGTGATTTCATCCTGGTGATAGACACAGATGTGTCCACTATGGACAGTGATCAGCATGTCAATGAGTTGGCCACTCTAGCAATTGGACTGAGTGACATCACCCTGGTGAATATGGAGAATCCCACTGAAGTGAACATCTTACAGTGTGTTTCACACGCCTTCCTCAGGATGCAGAGTTCTGGGCAAAATCCCAGCTGCCTTTTTGTGTATCAGAATGACAGTGATGTCTCTGCTCATTCTTGGAAAGGAAAACACCTTTTAGAACAGCTGGATGGAATGACCCAGGCTGCAGCAGAAATTGAAAACACTGGCAGAAGTATTAAGTTCACAGATATTGCAGACTTTGACTCAGAAATCCACAGTTGGACCATCCCTGGTCTATGGCTTGGAGCTCCACCCATGGCTCCTGTCAACACTGAGTACAGTAAGAAGGTCTTTGAGCTGAAGAAATCTCTTTTTGTGTCCATAAAGAGCAATAGGAAGACTCGCAAGGACATCCCTCAGTTTGCCGAGTGGGTGAAGACTCTGTGGAACGCCATAAGACGAAGGAGCAGCAGCTTCAGCTTCCAAAGCAGTCTCAAGGCAGAAGCCCATCACCAGCTGTCTGTGCAGTATTTGGAGTGGGACTGGACCTTCCGCAGAGAGGTGTATCTCTGGGTGTCCAAGCAGGAAACAGCCATCCAGAACGTTCCCCCTGCCGAGCTTGATCTGGGCGCTTTAGAACGTGAACTTCAGAAGAAACTGGCATTTGGAGAACAGCAGATTCTAGAAAGCTTGAAGTGGTACTTTGAGAGCAAACCATCCAGTCTGTATCTGGAAGAAAAGCACAGAAGAGACTTTGCTAGAGCTGCTCACAGCCTCAAGTGTGAACTTGGACGTTATTCTTCCCAAAAATTACAAAATGCCATTCAGATTAAAAAGGCTCAGCTCAAAATTGACTCTCCGCAGCCTGGATTTGAAGGAAAAAGTGACTGGCTCATTGAGGAATCAATGCAAGAGGTATGCAGATTTGATTCTTTGTAAACCACTTTGTGAACTTTTAATTGAGAAGAGGTATATAAATTTGATAGATAGATCATTTGCATAAACAAAGATGTGAATTAATGTGGACAGAAACATGGTGAATCACATCTGAGAAAACGTTAAGGGATGTTAGTCATATAGAAAAGTACTAGAAAGGAAAGGTTGGTATAGCTTCTTTAGATGGTGCAGAGTGAACTATTTTCATTGTTGTTCCTGGTTTGCATTTTATGGAGATGCTTTTTAAAGTGGTTAATATGCAAACAAGGTGCTGTTCAGTTCTGGCTTTAAAACATTGTTTCAGTGTAGAATCCTAACCAAATTAGGCCTGCACAACTTACCCATCTTAGAATCATAGAATCATAGAATCATAGAGTTGGAGGGGACCTAGTAGGTCATCTAGTCCAACCCCCTGCCTGCAGCAGGAATTCCCCCTAGAGCATCTCCAACAGGTGCTCATCGAGCCTCTGCTTGAAGATCCCCAGTGAGGAAGAGTCCACCACCTCCCTTGGCAATCTGTTCCACTGCCGAACCGCCCACACTGTCAGGAATTTTTTCCGGATTTCCAGCTGGAATCTCCTTTCTTGCAGTTTGTACCCATTGTATCTTGCTGTTCCTATGTTGGCTTGGGGAGGCCAGTGCATGTTTGTGCACTGACCCACCCCTACTCCTGGAGTAGCAGAGAAGTGGCTCTGGCCAGTACAGGACTTGTGCCAACCTAACCAGGATTGTGCTGTCAATGTCCAGAAATGTAGTCTCTGAATGAGAAGACAGAGGTTCTGGATTCAAGTCCCCATGCATGCTTGTGCTTCCACACAGACAGAACATGCTTGCAAATCCCTTTCCCTCTATCTCCTTATAGCTACTTATCCAGAAAGTCCTGGGAGTACAATCAAATCTTTTGAAAAATAATTCTATATTATGTATGCTTTTCAAACAAGAAATTTATCACACTCCATTGAACACACATCATACTTCAGAGATATGTGCAGGCTGGATCAACATAATTGGATATAGAATAAAATATAGAAGTTACTCCCTCCACCTGTTTCTGGAGGGTGGGGGTCTGGCAGCAACCTCAGTGAAGGACTAGCAGTGCTAAAAACACAGAAGACTGGCATGATATGTATGAGTGTGGTGTTCATCATTACTACTTTGTTATAGGATCTTCCAGAAACAATCAAGCTTGAAGTTATTTGGAACTCACAAAGGAGCCATAATACCTACAAGTGAGAACATTAAATATACTCCTTATACTAGCAGAATTTACCTGTTGTTGGGAGATTAAAATCTAAAGGTATTTGTGGTCACTGTGTATGGCTGGGCGCCAGAAAGCATTGCAGGGCACCAGAGGGCAGTGCAAGGCACCAGCAGGTACAGGGAACCAGTGAGTATGGCACAGCATGCTGTAGGCATCTACTGGCACCAGGGGTCAGTAGCAGGCAGTGGGCAGCAGCCTGTTACCCAACAGGCACTGGCAGGCATTGAGCACTCGCAGGCACCAGTAGGCAGCTGGCACTGATGGGCACTAGTGGGCACCAGGTACCTGGCACCACTGGGCTATGGACACCATCAGGCATCATGAGCAGTGAGAAGCCAGCACCACCAGATACTGGGCACCACTGAGCATCCAGCATCCCTATTGGGCACCATCAGGCAGTGAACACCAGCGGGTGCTAGGCACCACCACCAGCAGGCACCACTGGGCAATATGCACCACTGGGTACCACCAGGCACCACATATCTGTACTGGGCTTCTGGCAGTGGTCAGAACTGGGTGACAGCGGACAGTGGGCACAACTACCAGGCATCACTGGGCCCTATTAGGTACCACCAGACACCAGGCATCACTACCAAGTACTGTGAGCTACTGGGTAATGAACATCTCTGCCAAGCACCGCTGGGCAACAAGGGGCACCAGATATTTTTGGGCAGTGGGCACCAGTGGGCACCAAATCAGTTCTTAGAGGATCCTTACATCACAGATGGAATATGATCCCCAAATTTTATGCTTCTAAATCCAAGGGTCAGTCAGTCAGTCTGTTGAGGAAACATGACTGACCCATTTCTGACCTGAGGCTGAGAGGAAAACAGCTTACCATTGATGAGTCTGAGGCAAAGGAGTGATTCAAACCAGGGAAATCTGGATTTGCAACTCTTTCTAGCTGTCACACTACACCTCTTGATCCAGAAGGAGGCTCGAGGACAGCTGTCCCATTTCCTTTCCTTCCCACCAGACCCCATTTTTTCAGATTGCCAAAGTTGGGTTCTCATATTATGACATGGGGAAACTTATAGAAAAAGTGTGTGATGTTCATCATACAGGGTGACCACAAAAAGGATTTGGGATTGAAGCCATTTAAGACTTCATAAGGATTTCATGGCCATCCTGTATGTCATACCTGCTATTTGCAAGTTCACACAATGTTATCATGAATCCATCATCCTTCTGAGGGCTTCTCACAGTTTCACATTATTCAAATGTCTCATTAATTCACAAGGAAAATAGTAGTATATCAACACAGGTGCAGGTGAACATCATTCTGTCTTCTTTGAGAGGTTCTGTATTTTTTGGTTTACAAGTTTCTATCCTGATTTATCCCCTGAGTGGACATACCCATATTCCTCAAATTACCCTTTCAGGAATGAAAGATAGGCTCAAAACATGCTGTGTCTGCTGCTGTATGAAAGAAACAAGGACATTCTGGACCTCATTAAGCGAGGAAGCAGCAACTTGCTGGGGTTCCAGAATGGTCCTGATTCTGATTTTTAGGCCACTGCCTATCACTTGCTATGTTGTTAAAATGGGGGAAGGCTGAAGGTAAGTGAAAGAGCATCTGCTTTACAGGGTAAAGGTCCCAGATCAGATCATTGGCATCTCCAGTAAGAAGAGAGGATTTCATGCAGGATGGGTGAATAAGACAGAGAAGAGAGATTGATCTGTAAAAATGCTGGTAAGGACAGGGCAGACAGGAAAACGGAACTTATGGCTGCTTGATCCACTTTTTCTTTTTCTATATGTTGCATTCAGGTTATGCTTCACAGGGGCTGGTTCCTTTAGTTGCGGTCACACCAACCTCAAATTTGATGCAAAAGCAGCAGTAACCATAACATACCAGCTGGATTCATGGCATAAGTACCAGAATGAGTGCAAGCAGGAGTGGCTAATGCCTGCTGGTCCTTTATTCAGCATCCAAGCAGACCCAGCAGAGGCTGTGGCAGGTGTGCATTTCCCTCACTTCCTGGATCTTGATGGTATGTATGATAGGGAAAAACACCTCTCATTGGCGTCATCCTAATTGCAGGAATCCCAACCAGAAGTCAGTGACGTGCAGTTTTGCATGTCTATTTCATATCATTCACACAAATACTGAGGAATCTGCAGGACTGTGTGACAATCGGGGAGCTATAGGGTCAGGATCAGTGATGGGCTTCAAAGAAATTAAGAACCGGTTCTCTGCCCATCTGGCAGCCACTTTTAAATGGCTATTTTTAAACTTTATATGTACTATCTCTTGTTAAGAACCGGTTCTATAGAGTAGGTGCGAACCTGCTGGTGCTCACCACTGGTCAGGATCAGCAATGCCTGTGAACCTCCCTGCAGGCTTTAGGACTGAAGGAATGAAAAGTCTTCAAGGTTTGGTGGCATTCAGAGCCATTTTCTAATTCTGAACCATATTTCCCTTGTGCTTTTTTGACAGATAAAAACAGTTCTCAAGTCCAAATTGCACATTTGGTTGAAGGAGGGATAGGTTTGGAGACGCCAGACTTGGTAGAACCATTTTATGCAGTCTTGAAAAACCCCAGCTTCTCTCCCCGTGGCGTTATTTTCAAGAAATCATTCTTTAAGCAAAAGGTTAAGGTCCATGCTGTGGCATTGCTGTACCAAGTGCTCGGACTCTCAAACCCAAAATTTCACCTCTACCTTCTCCCTAATGACATCAACCTGAGAAAGGTAACTCTTACTGGACAACTCCAATAAATCCTGCAGGTTGGTTCAGTAATTAGCTACTGTGGTACCCAAACTGTCTAGGATCTCTGGAAGTGATATCAACTTGGAAGTGATGTCGTAGTTAGAAGTGCCGTAAAACAGAAAGTGTTACAAGAAAACAAGATACATCATGTGAAAGAATTGAGACTGTCTTCTGAAAGTGCAAAAATGTTTGGAGAAGGGTCCAGTTTTCCAAGGAATCTGGCAACTCTTCTCACATTTCTCACAAGTGACTTTTATTTGCTCTTCTCAGGCTGTTGATAAATCTGAAGAGAAGTGTCCTTCACTGAGAGTACATAAACCCTCTGTGATCAAGAAGCCTCTGACAATTGGCTCTTCCTTCATTGTGGCAAAATTAGATAACGTCACAGTCAGTCCGAAGGTGAGGGAGAGTGATGGAAATGAAATTCTTACAGGGGACCCAACCCATGAAGTACGAGAGAGAACAGAATTGAACTTGGACTGATTCATTCTTTCACTGAAGAAATACGGGTATCCTTTGTTAGCCGCTACGGTTCCATTCTGGAACCTCCCATGGATTAAAAAATAAATCTGTGTGTAAAGAAAACGATGGGGAAATAGCTTTGAAGACCCTCTTCTAGGTTTCTTGCTCCTTTACTGTGCCTACTTGAATAAGATAGTGCCTGAATATCTGTAGGAGTTTGTTTATAGGACTGAAAAAGGAATGATTGCTTGCATGACTGCCTCTCCACAGCAATAGAAAATCAGTTTTTTTAACTCTGACTTGTTGTGACCATTCATGTTGAGACAAATCCTATGCCTGATTTATAAATGCTGAGGGATGTGGCTATAAAGGTGATTTGGCAGCGGTGGCTCCCCTCTCCACACAATAGCAGTTTGTTTAACCTTTGATGTACATATCCTATCTGCCCTGTTAGTTTCATGAACCACCAAAAATTGGGCCACAACCCATTGATGGGTCTCAGAATCACAGTCTGGGAAATGCTGCAACATGTTAAGCAACATTCATACATACAGAACTTTCATGCTTTCCTGCAGGAACTACAGCTTGAGTACCTGGATGCAGAAATGGAACAGCAGTACACTGAATTATATGTCAAGAAGATGCCAGAAGAGTTGGAGCTCCACATAAGGGAAAAGGTCAAGGATGAACTAGTTTGGGGGGCCTACGTCAGGCAAGGTGAGCTTTGTTGATGGGATGACTCCATGATCAGAAAAATGTTTGGGAGAAAAACTGATAAAGATATTTCTCCAACTCCCTTTTCTCTTTCAGAAGAGTTGAAAGATCTTGGAGTGCCCCTAATGAGAGGTTAGTAGATATTTATATTGATGGAAGGTTTCCACATCCCAACGAGCAGACCTGCTTGGTTCATGGATTATAAGATAGTGTTGGGGAGTGACTCTGACTCTGCTGGCTTCATTAATGTGCATTGCTGTCTTTCCCTCAAGGTGCTTGCATGCCGACAAATGTGCCATCCATTGCTAGGGTGCCAAAGAGAGGTGAGTCCCTCCACTTATTTCTAAGATATTTGAATCTTCACAGATGTTTGGGAGCAGAAATGCTGGAAAGCAAGCCATGACTATTTCCCACATTGTGTGGTCTGTGGCAGCATTCACTGCAACTGAATTTTAGTATCACTTCATTTTCCCCGTTTAATTGAATATTTATTTTTGTTTTGTCAAATGCATATGTGTCTGACTCATCAGAACAACATTTTATTAAGCATCACCGAGAGCAGCTGATCCAGAGGACCACCAATGTAGAAGGTGTCCTGGATATGTTGCACGGTGACATCCTGGATGAAGAACAGTATCAAAAAATACGCTCAAAGACAACCAAACCAGAAAAAATGCGAGAGCTCTACAGTCTGATGCCGGGTTGGAACAACCATCACAAGGACTTGTTGCTTGAGGCCTTGAAGCGGAAGAACAGACTGCTTATTGAGGACCTTGAACGTGAGACCACAGAGTGACACTGCTCCAGATCACAGCAAATCTTACTGCTTCATGACACTGATTCTCCTCTGCATGGGGCTGTTCTGTGTCCTGGGCCAATGCAAGTCCTTTGCGCCATCCATGGCCCCTGTTCTCCCATTCCCCTGCAGGGACTTGATTCTAAGTATCATGTCACACTCCCAGCTCCAACCTCACAAAGACTTGGGGAGAGAGAAAATCTCTAAGTTTGAGTAGCATTTCCATAAAGCATGTTTGCACCTTCTCAGGTTCCAGCTGTGTTGCACCAGCCCAAAGGCCCATCTACTCCAGCTTCCTGTATCTCACAGCAGCCCACCAGCTGCCTCAGGGAGTACCCATGACACCTACATCCAGGTGCCCTCCCCTGCATCAAGCATTGTGAAGTTGTCTACATCTTCACACACCCCTCCTGGCTTGTAACCTGTGATGGTGCTTTAGGAATTTGTCCAAACCCTTCTTAAAGGCCTTGAAGCTAGATGCCATCACCGCATCCTGTGGCAGGGAGGTCCACAGGCCAACTACACACTGGACAAAGAAATATTTTCTCTTGTCCGTTCTTACCCTCCCAGCATTCAATTTTAGTGGATGTCCCCTAGTTCTGATATTATGTGAAAGGGAAAAGAGCATCTATCCTCTCTATCCTTGCCTTGCATAATTTTGTACATCTCAATCATGTCCCCCCTCAAGAGCCTCTTTTCTAGACTGAAGAGCCCCAAACGCTGTAGCCTTTCCTGAAACGAAAAGTATCCTAAACTGTCAATCATTTTTGTCTCCTTCCTCCACCCATTTCCTCTATATCCTTTTTGAGATGTAGCATTACTCCCAGAAACGTTTTAACTGGACTTCAACCTGACATATCAGGACTTGAAGAACTTGAGGAATAGGTGGCTTCAGGCAAGCTACTTGGCCTCAGTTGCACTAACATTACTGACACTAATTACAGGGTTGTTGAGAGGAGAAAACACTCAAGGTGCTTTGAGCATTCAAAAGGGCCATACAATGCAAATTCTAATATTATTGTGTGAAACGTTTCTCCTTATCCCTTTTGGGTCTGTACATTTGTAAATAAAACATAATATTTTACTAAGTCTGATATAAGCTTGCATTATTTTCTCCTCTGCTAGAAAGTTTTCCTAAAAGGCTCATTTTGTAAAACTGGTCACAGAGCTGCTGTTTCCTCCACCCATCCCCACCACAACCGCTTCTTCCCCACAACCTCATATACAGCACAATCCTAACTATGTCTACTCAAAAGTAAGCCCTGTTGTGTTCAATGGATCTTACTCCCAGGAAAGTGTCTTTAGGATTGCAGCATTTAGTCTTCAGTCAGTTTCTGCAACATACGCACATCTCCATATGCAGAAGTAGTGCAGGTTGTTGCAAGCCAGGCAGGAAATCCCAGCATCACTTCCCTTTTCAGTGCAACAGAGCTCATGGTCTGCACTGGACACCTTCTACTGAATTCAGTGTCAGTAGATGTGGATGTGGCCACCAGCTGGAATGGCTTTAAAAGATAACTGTGTGGCAGATCTGATCTATCAAGAACTGCTAGTCGTGGTGGGCATGCACTGCCCTAGGATCAGGAACAGCATACCTCTGAAGAACAGCTGCAGGGAGCAATGATATATGGGAATCTGTCTTTGAGGGCACTGAAACAGATGCACCAATGTGGGCAAAAGAACACTGGATAACCAGGGCTGTGGGCCTGATCCTGCAGAGCTGCCTATCTAAAAATAGCCCAATTTGCATAAATTTGAATTTCCGGACTCTGGATCCGGACGGTCATCTAAGGTCAGGGCTGCCTAGTGCACCTGCCCATAGCAAAAGCAACACTTCCGCACTGTTTCTCCAGCGGCCAGGAGTCTGCTGGGCAGAGGGAGAGACGTGCAGTGGAGAAGAGGGAAGCAGCTCAGGGCTAGCCAGAAGGGAGCAGGGGAGAGACAGGCTCAGGATGAAGAGAAGGAGAAAGTGGGGAGACACTTGGAAAGTGTCTTGGACTGCAGCCTCCTAACCATGTCTACCCAGAAGCCCCACTGTGTTAAATGGGTCTTACTCCCAGGAAAGTGTCTTTAGGACTGCAGCCTAAGTAGACTTCATAAGATCATGCATGTTTTGAATTCAGTTCCAGTGTTTTGTCATCATTTTTACATCCAGTTAATATTTTTATATGAATATTTTGAGGGTTGTGGAACCAATCGTCTGAGTTTCCATTATTTCCTATGGGAAAATCCGCTTCACGTAAAGGTTTCACGTAACAAACATGCTTCCAGAACGAATTAAATTTGTTGCGTGAGGCGCCACTGTATTTATGAATTGATTTGATAATCACTCCTCCCTGGGTTAGAAAGTGTTGATGGACTGGTTTAAATTCATTCATAAGTTTCATCTCAAATATATTTGTTTATAGAAATTTATTCACATTTATTGAAATTTAAATCAGTTCTTTTTCTTCCGGCATCCAAACAGTGTCAGGCTGATGATGTGGCTCTCCTGCCAAAATGTTTGGGCATCCCTGGCATAGAGAGACACTTTATTTAAGGGATTTACACCCTGACTTTCCTATGCCAAAGCAAATGCACAAGGAAGCTTACAAAGTTTTAGTTCCTTCCCTCCTGAATGGCCCAGAGCCTCCCAGACATTTCAGCCCCATATGGAGTAGCTCAGGACTGTGAAGGCATCCTGTATGTGTTGCCCTAAGGCTGAATATGGTTCATGTATACTCAGAAGTAAGCACTACTATAGTCAATGAAGCTCACTCCCAGGGAAGTGTGCATAGGACTGTAGCCTTAACCCAATCCTATGCTTCTCTACTCAGAAGTAAGTCCAATTCTAGTCAGTGGGGCTTACTCCCAGGAAAGAGTGCATAGGACTGCAGCCCTTTCCCACGAGTGTCTACTCATGAGTAAATCCCAGGAAGGCAGTGCTGCAGTGCTTGTTCCGCGTGCAGAGGGCGAGGCGGGCGGCGACGGGTGCGGTGCGGGTCCTTCCTAGGCGGGGAGGGCGATGGGGGCGGCGGCTGCGAAGGGGGCTGGGGAGCAGCTGGTGGGGACGCTGAAGAGCCTGGAGGAGGAGGCGCTGCGGCTGTTCCGAGGGAGGCTGCGGGAGCTCTCCAGCTTGGCCCCGATCCCCGAGCAGACGCTGCGGGAGGCCAGCGCCGTCGAGCTCAGCGAAATCCTCCTGGACTGCTACGGCCCCGACGACGCCCTCGAGCTCACCGCGGAGCTGCTCAGCGACATCCACTGCCCCGGCCAGGCTCAGGAGCTCCGACGGGGCGCCGCAGGCTCCGGTAAGGGCAGGGGAGGCAGCGGAAGCTCCTGCCTCACCCACCAGGAGCACCGCTTCTGACACCCCCTGGGATGCCGGAGCAGAGGGAAGAACTGCAGAAAGGACAAGGGCTCCCTAAACCAAAACTAGAATCCATTCATATGCACCTCTACTTAGAAGTAAGTCCCATTGTAGTCAGTGGGGCTTACTCCCAGGAAAGTGTGCATAGGACTGTAGCCCTGTCCCATTTGTGTCTACTCAGAAGTAAATACCAGTGTAGTCAATGGGGCTTACTCCCAGGAAAGTGTGCATAGGACACTGCAGCCCTGTCCCATATGTGTCTATTCAAAAGTAAATACCAGTGTAGTCAGTGGTGCTTACTCCCAGGAAAGTGTGCATAGGACACTGCAGCCCTGTCCCATATGTGTCTACTCAAAAGTAAATACCAGTGTAGTCAGTGGGGCTTACTCCCAGGAAAGTGTGCATAGGACTGCCTCCCTGTCCCATTTGTGTCTACTCAGAAGTAAATACCAGTGTAGTCAGTGGGGCTTACTCGCATGAAAGTGTGCATAGGACTGCAGCCCTGTCCCATTTGTGTCTACTCTGAAGTAAATCCCAGTCTAGTCAGTGGTGCTTTCTCCCAGGAAAGTGTGGAGACTATCGTATGTGCTTACTACAGGTTGGTGGAATAGTCGTTAAATAAATCCTAGTTGATAAAATAAATGATAAATAAATAAATGATAAATGTAATGATAAGTTAGACAAGTAATGATAAGTAAGTAGTGATAAGTAATGAATGATAAGTAATGATAAAATGTAATTATAAGTAAGATAAGTAATGATAAGTAAGGGAGTAAGACCGGGCTATGGGTGGCACAAGTGGCACCAGCAGGCCAGGATTCGAGACCCGTGTCGGCCCCACAAGACAGGGTGAGCTCCTGTCCTTAGCGCAGCTCTGCGACGCCAGCTGGATCCAATCGTTTTGGCTCTGCCTTTCCATTGGACTAATTCAGTGGCGTGGAGGGGGGAATTTGCTGCTTGGGTAACAGTCTATCCTCCATAAAAATCCAACCCAGGCTTTCGTGCTTCGCATGCAGCGTATGCAGTGCCAAGCACAATACCATAGTCTTTCAAGACTGGCGGAGGCCTGCTTTAAGTCAATTAATGATAAATAAATCTATCATTAAATAAATCCACTAGTTGCTGAATGCTTTATTGCTTGTTCCATGGTCTCCTGGATCTCTTGATGATATTGAATGATCCAAGAAGGAGGTGTGGAATCTAGGGATAGAGAATCTAGGGATAGTAACTGGCCGTACACATCCCAGCAGTGTCTGTTCAAGGGGCTTCTGCTGGTGTTCTTTTTTGCATTTTAGATTGTGAGCCTTTTTGGGACAGGGACCCATTAGCTTTTAATTAGCTATTATTATTTTTCCATTTTCTTTGTAAACCGCTTTGTGAACATGTTAGTTGAAATGCGGTATATAAATACTGTAGATAGATAGATAGATAGAGTAGATAGAGTAGATAGATAGATAGATAGATAGATAGATAGATAGATAGATAGATAGATAGATAGATAGATAGATATGGGGGAAATTGCAACGTTGTTAATTCCCCTTACCCTTACTGATATATAACATTCCCCTTACTGATATATAACAATGCATATATATTGATATATAATGGTATATATACTGATATATATCCCCTTACTGATATATAACAATGCATGACACCAGTTTTGTTGCTAGATTTAGGGATACAGCCATATTTCAATGATGGTGTGTTTCTTTCCAGATAGGACTGGGAAGAATTTTGTGTTGGTGTTATGAAGCGGTTGCTCCAATGTTTTCTTCTTCTGATTACAGAGTATCAAGAAGATCCTTGGGAAAATGACATGTGCAGTTTATGTCACCAGGAGGAGGTGAGGTGCTATGTTGATGCACATACTGATACTTTGAAAGGGAAGCTGCTGATCTGGAATGGGTATCTAAAGTCTTACCGGGGTCATGGCAAGGCCTACTGGGACACAAGGCCTTCATTTCAACAGTTCTATCACACCACTTAAATTATTATGGCTTTGTTTCAGAATCCTCCAGAAAATATCACACCGAAGGTTCTTTGCATTACAGAAGAAAGCCACCAAATCTACAAGTGAGTGTATCCAATGCATCCTTGAGAATAATGATTTTCAGACTTTCTATCTTATTTTTCTGTGTTGTGTTTTCTGCTGCAAAACCCTTCTGGGGTGGGGAGTATCCTAAGGAACTCAGGCAGTGGTGCTGTGGTGTGCAGTGGGGAGTCCAGTGGTGGACTCCAGCATGTTCGCACCTACTCTATAGAACCAGTTGTTAACAAGAGATAGGACATATAAAAGTTTAAAAATAGCCATTTAAAAGTGGCTGCCAGATGGGCATAGAACTGGTTGTTAATTTTTTTCAATCCCATCACTGGGGGAGTCCCTATAAAAAGTGGTCACCCCAACATACTTCTGTGGCTGCACAGCTGTATGGGAAGGTCAGTTGTGGTGGACAAACTTCCTATGCGTGTAGTTTACTTTCCTTTCCCAACATCATCAAGGAATTTCAGAGTTTGCTAGAACACAGTTAGACACCACCACCATAGAGTACACAACTGTATTGGAAAATGGGGGCAGCAACATAAAAAAGGATAGCTAAGAGCCAAATCCTAAGTTCTCCAGCAGCACCATTGGGTAAGTGTTAACAAAAGTACGATAAGACACTTTTTTGTAGACTCAGGAAACAATTATTCCATTTATAACCAACTAGCGAAAAGCGTACCCGCGTTGCGGGTGTAACATTTCTCCCTGTGCCATCCCTCCATGGCGCAGAAACACCCCATGTGCCACTTCCCCCATGCGCATCATCCCCCATGCGCATCGCCCCTCCATGCACACCATCCCCCCATGTGCAACGTCCCCAATGCGCAACTTCCCCCATGCGCAACTTCCCCCATGCGCAACTTCCCCAATGCGCAACCTTCCCCCATGCGCAACCTTCCCCCATGCGCAACTTTCCCCCATGCGCAACTTTCCCCCATGCGCAACTTTCCCCATGCGCAACTTTCCCCATGCGCAACTTTCCCTCCATGCGCATCATCCCCCATGCGCAACTTTTCCCCATGTGCAACTTTTCCCCATGTGCAACTTTTCCCCATACACATCAACCCCAATGTGCAACTTCCCCCATGCGCAACTTTCCCCCATGCACGTCATGACCCCATGTGCATCATGTCCCCACGCGCATCATGTCCCTATGTGCAAATTCCCCCCATGTGCAACTTCCCCCCATGCGCATCATCCCTCCATATGCATCATCCCCCCATGCGCAACTTATCCCCATGCGCAACTTATCCCCATGCGCAACTTATCCCCATGCGCAACTTTCACCCATGCACATCATCCCCCATGCGCAACTTTCCCTCATGTGCATCATCCCCCATGTGCAACTTTCCCTCATGTGCAACTTCCACCCATGCGCAACTTCCCCCATGTGCATCATCCCCTCATGCGCAACTTTCCCCATGCGCATCATCTGCCGATGCACAACTTTCCCCCATGCACAACTTTCCCCCATGTGCAACTTTCCCCCATGCGCATCATCCTCCCATGTGCAACTTTCCTCCATGCGCAACTTCCCCCCATGCACAGCATCCTCGCCAGTGCAACCTCTTCCTCCGAACAACATCCCCCAGTTCACCAGGCACTGAGCACCATATTGGCTGGATGTTGTTCAGTCTCCCATGTTAAGTATAGGACAGAAACACGTTGCCCCCTTTTCAGCCCCTGAAGGGTTAAACTTCTCCAGATGGTTCTTGGTGGGTGTTCAGGTGACAGAAGGAACTCCCAGAATTCCATGCTTCAGGCCCAGCAGATGGGGCAGAATGTTGCTGAGTCAGCAATTCTCTATGCAAAGTATATGGAGGAAAACGCGTTGCGCCCCTTTTCACCCCCTTCCGGTTGGAATTTCGGAAAACCGGTTCTTAGTGCACCCCGCTGTCACGGAAGGAACACCCATCCCAAATTTCACGCTTCTAGGGCGGGCAGTTTTGGCAGGGCGGTGATGAGTCAGTGAGTCAGTCAGTCAGTCAGTCAGTCAGTGACTTTTCTCTTTTATATATATAGATTATTGCAGACTTCAGCTGCAATCCTAAAAACACTTTCCTGGGAGTAAGACCCATTGAATACAATGGGGCTTATTTTTAAATAGACATGGTTAGGATTGTGCTCTTCATTTCCACTCTGAAGTAAGACCCATTATATTCAGAAATTGACATGGAAATGGCTCTGACACTGTCAAACGATCCAGGAGGTGACAGTGATGTTCTGGTGTGATGTCACTTCCCATCATGACATCACTGCCGGGTTGATGACATCGCATTCACATCCAAGGAAGTTTGACAGGGGTCCTGTCCTGGTTTAGTAAAAGAGGATTATGGCAACCCTAGAATCTCCCTTTCTCCAGATCTGAGGGCCCACAGGAAGAATTTCAGGTAAAAAGTATTGAAGTGGAGAAAGTTAAACACACACTACTTTTAAGCAGTAGTCCCAGTTTGGATGAGATTCATGTGTCTATTCCATTAAAGGGAGAATAAGCCCCAAACTAGACTGTAACATGCAGCCAAATCCAGAGTAACTACATCAGCACATAAGAGACATTATGTGCACCCGTAGTTACTGCATCACCTAGTGAAAACCTACGAGAAATTCATATTGCAATCCAGAATAAATTGTTCTTACACCAGAGCAAGAACTCCCCATTGTTACTCTGGATTTTGCCCATAGTGTAGTGTCATATCTTATTGGATCTTCCGTCTTCTGATCTCTCATTCTTCTCTGCCCCCAAGCAAAAGTTCCAGTGAAAAAAGAGCACACAGGAAACTGTGTGATCACCATCCCTTCTCTCCTCCTCTTTGCGCTTTTTAGGTTATGTTCCACTGGACCTGACAGTCTCCACTGCTGTATTACCAAACTCAGATTTGAGGTGAAATCAACTGTAACCATAACTTATGAGTGTGAATCGTGGCAGAAACACCAGAAGAGCCTCAGTGCACATCAGCTGATTGCCGCTGGCCCTTTACTCAACATCCACGCAGACCCGGTGGAAGCTGTGACCGCTGTTTACTTTCCTCACTTCCTGTACCTTGCAGGTATGTGGATACAAGGAAATGCTTCCAGTGAAATACATCTCACAACAGGAATGCCAACAGGAGTAAATTCCATGAAACTCCTCATAGTGGGCAATTCAGTCAAAGAACACAAGCAAGAGGGTTGATCAAGGATGTATGGACCATGTGGTGCCTCCCAGCCTTGTATGAAGATTGTAGACATCACATCTCATCTGAATAGGCTGCAGACCATATGAAGAGGTAGTAAATATGGTGCATATCAGCAACTACAGTGTGGGGAAACCTAGTCCTGAAGACCAGATTTAGCCAGGAGACCATAGGAATATCAAAGCCATGACCTCCAAAGTAGCGTTTTCTGAAGTACTACATGTTCCATGCACTTACATGTTCAGTTATTGCATTATTTTGCACACCCTGCTTCACCAAGTTGTAGGCAATTTCTGGGGCAGCCTTCTGCAGAGGTCTGTATTCTTGGAAGGATAGTTTTGGAATTTGAGGAAGGGAGACCAAACATTGGCCCAGACAAATAATACCCATCTTTAAAGCAGCATCAGCAAAACTTCCATATCTTACTTCCTATATCTTATTTAAATTCACATTGCTTTTGACCTGCTCATCATCTTACATCCTCAATTCTAGTTTCAGAATCATCCTGTTCCCCTGATGTGTGGCCTGCAACAACCTTAGTGCATTGCCACCAATGACCAACACAATGACATTTGCTCAGAAGCATGACAAATGCTCAGGGCTTCAGTTGGCTCCATAGCATTCCCTGATGGTTTGCTGAACTGCCTGAAGCCTTCAGGATTGGGTGAACTTCATTTCTTAAAAACAAGCTCATGTCCTGACCCACCATTGTAGGTAAGTTGCCTTCTCTTGACCCACATTTTGTGCTTTTTTTGGCAGGTAAATACAGGCAGCTACATTGCCAGGTCTACATTGCCCATTTTGTTGAAGAGGAGATGAGCCTTGAGAAGCCGGATAATGTGGGACCATCTCATGTTGTGTGGATAAACCCCAGGTTCTCCCCTTGCGGAGTTGTTCTGCAGAAGTCATTCTTTAAGCGAAAGATAAAAGTCCATTCGGTGGCACTGCTCTATCAAGTGGCTGGAACCGCAACCCCAAAATTCCACCTGTACCTTCTCCCCAATGACGGCGCAGTGAGAAAGGTAACTAGGAACCCCCAACTTGCAGAGGCCAACTCCATCTTCTTTTGACATATGCAGTCTTGCTTCTGAAGTGGTGTCAGAGAATGTGTACTGTACCGAGAATGGATTTGCTTCGGTAAGCGATGGTGTTGTTGTCATAGACTGTGTAAGCAAATATTTGCAATTTCAATACAATCCTTAGTGGATCCATCCAAAATTCATTCTTCATTGAAGCTCCCAAGAAAAATATACTCTGAGTAATGTTTCAGTTGACCTCATGAAGGGATGTCCATGATCTAACACAGTGGTCCTCAACCTTTTTGGTCTCAGGGACCACTTCAGTGGAAAAAAAAAATTCCAGGGACCAGCCCAGGGGTGGGGGGAGAGTTCTGCTTCTGGCAACCTGGGGGAGGGCTTCCCCAAGTAGAGCCTCCAGCTGTAAATCCCATTATAGCAAATAGAGTTATTGCTAGGTTACTGTGGATAGGATTGCAGGTGAGAAAAGGATTGCAGGTATAGGATTATACCTATATATATTCTGTGGATAGGATTGTAGGTATCTCAATGCATGTCTACTCAAAGCAGGATGCACTGAAAATGCACAAAGCCATCCTAGTCACTCAAGCACAATCCTAACCATGTCTACTCAGATGTAAGCCCCATTGTGTCCAATGGGTCTCACTCCCAGGAAAGTGGCTTTAGGATTGCAGCCTTAGTAAGCCTAGTAAGCCTCATTGACTATAATGGGAATTATTTCTGAGTACCAGGCATTGGATTGGACTCTGAGGCGCAATCTTATCTGTGCTTTCCTGGAAGTCTGTTCCACTGCCTACAATGGGACGGATTTCTGAATAGAAAGGCATAGGATTGGGCTCTGAGGCTACAATCCTGTTCACACTTTTCTGGGAGTGAGCTCTACTGACTACAACGGGAATTACTACTGAGTAGACAGGCATAGGATTGGGCTCTGACTGAGGCTGCAATCCTCGACAAAGCCCTCCTGCTGTGAGGAGAGGAAGAGGCACATAAGAGTCCTATCATGGACTGGTCAGGCAGCTGCCAAGGACCTCCAGTGGTCTCTGGACCAGATGTTGAGAAACCCTGATCTAACAGACCTGACTAGTTCCTTACGTAAGTGACCAGAAAATTAAATGTTGCACCTATTAATCACTCTCCTGATAGTTTTCACGTACTGAGAAATGTAGTCAGGCTCCAAGGAGGAGGACTGAACTGCTGCTGTGTATGTCCTTGGGTCCGACTCCAATGGAAAAGGAACAAATCTTCCAGGAAGTTTTGTGTTGCTTGTCTCAAAAGTGATATTGTTTATTTGCATTTTGCAGGCTGTCCATGACTATGAACGGACTTGCCATTCCCAGAGAATGTCGAAACCCCCTGGAACCCACAAGCCTTTGACACTCGGCTCTCACTTTTTTGTGCAGAGGTTAAAAGATCTCACAATCTGTCCCAAGGTGAGACACAGGGATGATAACACAACAGATTCTTCCTGTGCCTAGTAGGAGAGCTTTAATTCTTTGTCCCTGTCATGGTTCCAATTAGGATCATGTTTTTCCATGCTTAGAAATCTCACTAATGTGGGCTAAGCAATGTTCACATGTTCTATGTGTTTGTGCTTCCTGGTAGGAATTGGAATTTAGATACCTGGATGCAGAAATGGAGCAGCAATATCTTGAACTGTATGCAGAGCACATGCCAGACAGGCTGGAGCTCAGTTTGATGGAGAAGAAGAAGAGGGAGCTAGTCTGGGAAGCCTGTGTGAGGCGAGGTGAGATGTGATCGTGGGAGGTCCCCTTAGCTGAGGATCAGCTTGGGATGCAGCATTGATAAGGACATCCCAATCCCATTCCTGCTTCAGATTCTCCTTTCTCCCCCTTTCTCTTGCAGAAGAGCTTGTTCAGTTTCCTGAATCGCAACAAAGGCAAGGTCAGTCAATACCCATCACTAGTTCTGACTAGTGATCAGAACTAAAGTAGGGATTCCCAAACTTTGCAGTCCCACAACTCATTGCACCATCCTTTCCTGACCTCTGCCTGCTTGCTTCAGATATGTCCATGTTCTCTTTTTTTCCCCTTCCAGGTGCTAGTGGTTGTGAAAAAATCAAAGATCCTGTGTCAGGTGAGATCCCATTTTATTTTATTGATTTTGAAGCTCTGTTTCCTGTGCTACCCCAGGGCACAAGAAGATGGTGCCAGTAATGGATTGAATGGTCCTGAAGGTGGCTTCCTTGAGGTGGCCTCCTTGCAATGTTTTACAACAAGATGACACACAGGGCCAATGGCAGAGGCACTCTGAGAGAGTGCCTCCTGAAGGGTGAAATCCAGAGTAATTATGGGGAGTCCTTGCTCTGGAGTAAGAACAAGTTACTCTGGATTGCAATAGGAATTTCTCATAGGTTTTCACTAGGCAGTGCAGTAACTACGGGTGCATGTAATGTCTCTTACGTGCTCCTGTAGTTACTCTGGATTGTGCCCATAGTCAGTAGTTCCAGAACAACTTTGGCGAATGGTACCCAAAAGGGAAGCCTTCCAGTGTTTGTTCTCGGTTTCCAAAATTCCTGGGAGGCCGGAATGCCAGGGAGCATAAAGTGTCAGCTACCTACCTAGTCTATTGCTCCCACCCAACACAAAACAAATTTTGCTGAATTACAGCTTTCCCTCAAACAGACTTAAATGTCAGTTCTTTTTTGAGTTCTACAAACCCATCCATCTGTCCCAGTAGGGCCACATTTCATTGAGGTACACAGGGAGCAGCTGATCCAGCGGACCAGCACTGTAGAAGGCATCCTGGATATGCTTCATGGGACTGTCCTAAATGATGAGCAGTATCAAAAGATCTCCTCAAAGGAGACCAACCGTGAAAAAATGCGAGAGCTCTACAAGCTGGTGCCAAGTTGGAACCTCTCTTGCAAGGACATGCTGTACAAGGCACTGCTGATGAAGAACCCATACCTCATTCAGGACCTTGGAGGAGTCTGAGGCAACAGAGAAGTTGGAGCACAAGACCACAGATGGTGCCAGTTTTCCCTGCTTTCCATCCTGCTCACATATGGTTAACCCAAAACTATATGCTCACCATAGTGCCTCCTGTTCATCTACATCTGCTGCCATCTCCTGGTGCAAAGGAGGCAGCTCATGGTAGCTACGGCTCAGCTTGCTTCTGTACCCCTAAAACCCCTTTGCAGAGTGCCCAGTGTGAATAGATGTATTTTTGTACCAAAACTGCATGTGTAAGCCTCCAGTACTTTCTCCTCTGAAGAAAATGGACCCTGAAATGGACCCTGGCTGCATTGGATTCAGGACATGGGTGTTCATCTACTTAAATACTGTATGCCGTCATGTGAATTTGCCCTATTGGCAAGCTAGAGCCCTCTTGTTCTTGGGGAAAGAAACATAGAAAGCCAAGGCAGGAAGAATCTGGTACAAACAACATTTAGGGCACAATCCTTTCCAAATTTCCAGTGCTGATGGAGCTGTGCCAGTGGAGAGCATGGAGGGATGGATGGACAGTCACAAAGGTCTGCTGCATCGGTGCTAGAAAGTTGGTTAGGGACCTTAGGCTGCAATCCTAAGTGCACTTCCTTGGAAGTTGGGAGTAAGCGCCATTGAAAAAAATAAAGGCAAAAGCAGATGTACAAAGAGGGTGGCTGGGGGTGGGAAGATGTATGGATATGCTTTGTGACTCTACCCTCTTGTCAAGGCAGAACTCTCTTGTATTTGGGTAGTGATACACAGAAAGGCACAGGTGCCCTCTGTGAGCAGAAGCTAGCGTGAAAAACACTGATGAGCAATCCTGAAGTGAGGCCGATGAAAATGGCCCAAGTAGGCTATATCCAGAGCAGAAAGTTGGGCTGAATTCACAGGACTTGGAGGCTGCTGAGCACCAAGTAAGAGCGAAATCAAGAGTGACTATGGGGAGTCCTTGCTCTGGAGTAAGAACAAGTTACTCTGGATTGCAATATGAATTTCCCATAGGTTTTCACAAGGTGGTGCAGTACCTACGGGTGCACGTAATGTCTCTCACGTGCTCCCGTAGTTATTCTGGATTGTGCCCTAAGTGGTACCTGGGGGTGGACGTTCTCCTGAGGAGACCTGCTTCAGATCACACTGAACAAGGAACAGCAGTGGTGCCTGCCTTATAAAAAAGCCCAGGAGATCCTGACAACCAGTAACAGCTGCAGCATGAGACTGAGGTACAGCAGTACCTGTAGTGGAGGGTGGATGCAAGGGGATTGTTGGAGTGGTCTGCTGGAGTGGTGCTGTATCCTGAGGTTGGTGGGCTGTTGTGGTTGTGCCATATCCTGAGGTTGCGAGGCAGGGGTTGCAGTTAGGCTGGATTTTTTTTGTCAACATTGCCATTCTTACTCTGGCTTCTCATGGACCCCTATGGGTCTACTCAGATTTATTCCTGTTCCTGAGGTGGTCTAACTTTGAGGAGCTGGGAAAGGGTATTTCTGCTTTGAAAACTGGCTCTGGTTACAGCCTAACTGCATTGTTCGAGGCAAACTCCTGCTGAGCTGCCTAAGCTAGCCTTACAAGGCTAGCCCAGGCAAACTGACTTTGCACCAGTGTAAATTGACTTATGCCAGCCCAGGTCTTTTCTGGTGCAGCTTGGCTGGCATATCTCAAGCCAGCCCCATCCTAGAGAGGCTGGCCCAAGTGCACTTCAGGATTGCACCCTATTAATGTATTTCCTGTCTTGGCACACACCGGTCTTGGCCTGTTATGATATCATGTCTAGCTTCTGGGTTCTGCAACTAAGAGAACTGTCCGTAGTTACTGTCCTATCCAGAAGAATGTTCTAGACCAGGGGTCTCCAAGCACTTTGGCAGGAGGGCCACATTATCTCTCTGACACTGTGTTGGGGGCCAGAAAAATGATTTACATTTCAAATTTGAATACATTTACATAAATTTACATATAGGATTGTATTAGAGACATTACAAGGCTTGCCCGTGGGTCGGATGGAAGGGTCTTAATGAAGGCTGCATTGAGGCTTGCTGGTGGCTGCTTTTGGCCCCAGGGCCTGGGTTTGGAGACCCCTGTTCTAATTCATTACTACAGACAGTTGCTAAAAACGAACCTGTAAGTATGTCTTATGTATGAACTTGTAATTATGTCTTATGTAAGTATGTCTTATGTATTATTACTTACACTAAGGCTACCTGCTGCCTACTCACAAGGAAAAGGAAGACAATAAAGGTTTTTTTCCAGGAGATAAGGCTGAAAAAAGAGGTTGTGTCCCGGAGAAAGAGGACAGATGGTATTGTATGCTGTACTATATGCTGGTGTTGTATGCTGAGTACATTACTTATTACTAAATTTTAAAATATAATTTATTACAGATAAATATTACATATAATTTATTTCAGGTGTCCCTTGCTGTCCACTAGGGTTCTGTTCTGGAACCTCTCATGGATTAAGAAAAGATCCATATATAAAGAAAACAATGGAAAAATCGGTTTAAAACCCAATTCCAGGTTTCTGGCTCCACTCTTGTGCCTAATGGAATAAAGTAGTGCCTCAGTATCTGCAGGGGTTTGATTCTGGGACTGAAAAATGGACTGACTGCTTGCATGACTACCTCTCTACAACAGTAGAAAAGTAGTTTTATAACTGTGATTTGCAGGGCGGATTCATGTTGAGTCAAAGCTGTGTATAAAAAATCCGTGTATAACAAGGTTGGACCTATACATCTAGCTGAAGAATTCCAAGAAGGCTACCTGCTGCCTGCTGAGAAGGACATGTAGAGGACATGTCCTGAAAAAGAGGACATAATGAGGACATGGAAAGGACACAGAGAGGCCATGTCCTGAAAAAAGAGGACATGTAGGGGACATGAAGAGGGCATGTCCTGGAAAAAGGACATAAAGAGGTCGTGTTCTGGAAAAAGAGGACACATGGAGGACATGTCCTGGGAAAAGGAGACATAGAGGACATGTAGAGGATGTGTCCTGGAAAAAGAGGACATGTAGAGGAAATGTAGAGAACATGAAGAGGGCATGTTCTAGAAAAAAAAGGACACAAACAGGATGTGTCCTGGAAAAAGAGGGCATATAAAGGATGTATCCTGGAAAAAGAGGACATGTAGAGGACATGATGATGGCATGTCTTGGAAAAGAGAAGACGACGTCCTGGAAAAGAGGTCATCTATCTATCTACAATATTTATATACCACTTTTCTACTAACAAGTTCACAAAGCGGTTTACAAAGAAAATGGAAAAATAATAATAGCTAATTAATAGCATAAAGAGGACATGGAAAAAGAGGACATGTAGAGAACATAAAGAGGACATGTAGAACTAAATTTGATTTTCTTATTGCAGGAGAGGGGGGGAACAAAATGTTTTTTGACTCCAGATAGCAAACTGGTGCTTTAGCTAAGCCACTAGCAGAGTAAGTGGGTGGTGAAGGAAGAGGAGGCAGGATTTCACCAATTTTCATTTTAAAAAACATCCTGGGGGTGATCACTTCCTGAGGAAACATTTTGAGCTTTGCACCAGGCTCCATGACCATTAGCTATGCCACTGGTTGTAACAGATCCAAGGAAATATTTATTTACTTAGCCAGTAATTAGCCTGTGGAACTCCTTGCCACAGAGTGTGGTGATGGTGCCTGGCCTGGATGCCTCTGAAAGGGGACAAACTGGAGAGAGGGAATGTCCTTTTCCCTCTCACACGACTCCAGAGCCAATCAGAAAAGGTATCCAGTTCAGTTGTCATCACCACATCCTGTGGCAAGGAGTTCCACAGGCTGAGAGTTAGAAGAATCAGATATAAGGACGTATTTCTTAGGCAGTACGTAATGGATGTGGTGATAGTGCCTGACTGGATTCCTTTGATGAATGGTTCTGGTGTTGTGTGAGAGGGAAAAGGGTGTCTCTCTGTCCAGTTTCTTCAACCCCCCCTTCAGAGGCACCCAGGCCAGGTGCCCGAACCACATCCTGTCTGTGGCAGGGAGTTCCACAGGGTGAGTGTTGGGAGAGACATAAGGAAGTATTTCTTAGGCAGTGTGTAATTAGCCAGTGGAACTCCCTGTCACAGGATGTGGTGATGTCACATGACTCGGATTCCTTTGCTGTCTGGTTCAGAGGTGTGTGAGATGGAGATGGACACCACTCTATCCAGTTTGTCCACCCCCTAGGGCACTCAGGCCAGAAGTTCCACAGACTGAGTGTTGGGAGAGTCAGGACATACATAAGGAAATTGTCCTTTGGCCAGCCTGTGGAACTCCCTGCCACAGGATGTAGTGATGGCAAATGACGTAGATTCTTTGATGCCTGAGAGGGAGAAGCCACACCACTCAATCCAGTTTGTCTACCCCCCTTTCAGAAGCACCCAGGCCAGGCACCCTCACCACATTCTGTGGCAGGAAGTTCCACAGGCTGACTAAGGCTGCAATCCTAAAGACACTTTCCTGGGAGTAAGACCCATTGATACAATGTGGCTTACTTTTGAGTAGACATGGCTAGGATTGTGCTCTAAGCATCAGGCTGGACATTAGGAAGCCATTTTTTGGCCAGTCTGTGGAACTCCCTGCCACAGGATGTGGTGCTGGCGACTGACTGGATTCCTTTGATGAAAGGTTCTGGTGTTGTGTGTGAGGAAAAAGGGCATCCCTCTACCCAGTTTGTCTACTCCCCTTTCAGAAGCACTCAGGCCAGGCGCCCTCACCACATCCCTGTGGCAGGGAGTTCCACAGGCTGACTGAGAGTCATAAAGGAGCCGTTCTTTGGCCAGCCTATGGAACTCATTGCCACAGGAAGTAGTTAAGGGGTATTTTGATGCTTGGTTCAGGTGTTTGTTGTGTGAGAAGGGGAAGGACACCACTCAATCCAGTTTGTCAACTCCCCTTTCAGAAGCACTCAGGCCAGGCGCCCTCACCACATCCCTGTGGCAGGGAGTTCCACAGGCTGACTGAGAGTCATAAAGGAGCCGTTCTTTGGCCAGCCTATGGAACTCATTGCCACAGGAAGTAGTTAAGGGGTATTTTGATGCTTGGTTCAGGTGTTTGTTGTGTGAGAAGGGGAAGGACACCACTCAATCCAGTTTGTCTACTCCCCTTTCAGAAGCACTCAGGCCAGGCGCCCTCACCACATCCCTGTGGCAGGGAGTTCCACAGGCTGACCGAGAGTCATAAAGGAGCCGTTCTTTGGCCAGCCTGTGGAACTCCCTGCCACAGGAGGTGTTGAGGGCGCCTGGCCCGAGGGGGAGTGACGTGCAGGGGGTGAGGAGCCAGGGTGTCTCCGCGCAGCCTCCGGATGTAGCGAGGCCTGCCAGGCGCAGGGAGTGGCGGATGCGGGGAGGCTGTGGCCTCTGGTGCCGCTGAGGCGTCAGGCGGCGCTGTGCGTGTTTGAGGCGCGGGGGGTGGGCTGGGCTGGGCCTAGGCCTGACCCAGCGGCGACATGGCCTTCGAGGGAGCACCGTCTCTGGGACCCGCAGCCTGGGAGTCTGGTGAGGCCTTGGAGGGGGTGGGGAGGCCGGACTGGCTTCATTCCCGGAAGGAACGAAGGGGAGGGCGCTCGGCTGTGGGGACAAGTTCAGGGGGGCCCTTCTCTGCAGTGGGTCAGTGGGGGGGGGGGTCTGGCACACACTCCTCACCTGGGGGTGCTGGTGTGGGGCAGGGCACTGGGTGCCCACCCTCCAGAAGGGGTGGTAGGAATGCTGCCCTTTCATTGGGGGTGGCTGAATCTGTGCCCCTCCAGCTCAACCCCCACCCCAGTGCTTCTCAAGGGTTGGCCTCCACTGGACCCCACTTCATGTGGTCCACCCATTTTGGGTACCAGTGGGAGTAACTGGTGGTGACATCAATACCAGTGCCTTCTGGGCTGGCACCAGTAAGAGGAACCAGGGTGGACATGGCCCCCCATGCCATCCTGGTCCATCCTGAGCCCCTCCTCCAACCACCCTGGTCCACCCTGAGCATGGAAAGGCATGCTATGGAGCCTCCTGGCACTGCTTATGGTGTCACGTTCCTGGTTTAAGGGGTCTATGAGTACCACCCCACAGTGGCGTAGCTGGAGGGGGTGGAGCAGTCAGTCTTGGAGGGAGGCTCACCCCTTCGGGGCCATTGGCCCCGAAGGGGTGAGCCTCCCTCCAAGACTGACTGCTCTGCCCCCTCTAGCTATGCCATCACCACATCAAGTACCACTAGTGGTACCCATACCACTGTTTGGGAAACACTGCTCTATCCATTCAGCTGTTTGTCATGCCCACATCTCTTGCCCACCAACCCCAAGTGCCCATCCCAATCTGTCCATCACTGGCAAACCTTTGCCCTTTGTGTTGCTTTTTTCTGGTCTGGTTGGCACTCGGCTCCTCACAGTGACTCAGGGTATCTCGCACAAACCATGACCACAATTTGGCATTGATTGGTCAACCATGGTTAGGGAATTTTGCAGCATGCATTATTGTGGCTTGGGTTGGAAAGCAGGTTCAGGTCCCTCATGGAGAAAGGGCAGAAACAGCTGGGGGGGCTCGAGTCATGACTTAGCTCAGTTTTCTTTCACTCTGGCTTTCTGGTCTTTCAACCAGTTGTATCCTTGGAGGTTCCATTTTCCCCATACCATTTCTGGCATTCAACTCTTCCCATGCCCCTAATAGCTAATCCCAGAGGGATCCCACCTTTGTAGTGTACCTGGCTCAGGGCCAAATCCTAACCAACATTGTGGTAACTGATGCAGCCGCAATGCTGGCCCCAAAGTAAGGGAACACATATTCCCTTATTGAGTAACCTGCATTGCCTGACTCCCCATTGCAGAATGCAGTGCATGCCCTATTGGCATGCTGATGTCAGTGCTGGAAATTTGGACAGGATTGGACCCTTCATCTTTAATCTGAATTCTGTCCCAGACACTTGGTCATCCTGCAGAACTCCCTGCCACAGGATGTTGAAAAACTGGATAGAGGAATGTCCTTCTCCCAATCACATTAAAGGAATCCAGGTCATGCGCCATCACCACATCCTGTGGCAGGGAGTTCCACAGGCTAATTTTGCCTGCTTTCTTTACACCAGTGTAAACCTTGACTTGGATGGCTCAGAAAGAGCCCATAAACAATAACTATATACTGTAGTCCCAAGAAAAGCTGATATAGTTATGGTTTTCCTTGTCACGTTTTCTAGTATTGATTTTGAACAGTGCTGGGACTTAAAAATTGCAAAGAAAAGGGTGCAACACCATTGCAACCATTTCACCAGATTTTTTTTCTTTCTAAAAAAGAGAGCCAGTGTGGAAGTTGCACCCTCTGACTGAAAAGACCTACCTGTGAAATCCCAGTGCATGAGGTGACTTAGGCTGCAAACTAAACCATGCTTATCTGGGAGTAAGCTGTATTAACAATAATGGGATTTACTTCAGGCATAGGATTGGGCTGTTAGGCTGCAGTCCCGTAAAGTACACACTTTTATGGTAACAAGCCATATTACATAAAATGAGCAGACTTACAGAAGGATTGTGTTTTAGTAAAAAAAAAAAAAGTCAAATTGTGCCTATTCAGTGATTCCTTTATTTCTGCAAATGAGGGTTGAGTCTTGATGCTGAAAACAGACCCCACTTCTTAGCCCCCAAGTCCCAGCACTATACAGTATCTGTCAATTATTTTCTTTGTTGATTGTCCAAGCTCACTGAAAAAATAAAAAGTACTGTAGCAAGTCATGATTAGGTTTCTCCAGATACTTCTTAGGAATTGAAACAAGGATTTTTTGGGTAACAGTCGCAGAAAAATTACCATGGGTTACATGTTCTGAGAAGTGGCAGCAGTGTGTGGTGTGTCAACAATATTTTCTTCATCTTGAAATACAGTCTTATAGTGGAGAATTGGCAATCAGGTCTTGACCCTCTATTTCTCACAAGCAGGTTTGGCCTTCAAAATGGCCCGCAGTCAAGGATATGAACATGTCCCTGAATTACAGGCTTTTGAAGAAGAGGAGGTTCCACAAGGTGAAGTCTGTCCAGGTGAGACTAACCAAAAGCAGCATTTGGTCAAGCAGGAAGGTTTTTTTCCTTTGCTGCATAAGTACTGACTAATGACCCTAGTATGTATATTCTGTGCTTTATATCACCCAAAAGGCATACTGCTACCTAATTCTGTCATAAGAAACAATTGTGCCACTTCAATTTGTAGGGACATACATGTTTATTGTTACAGTGTTTGTTCTGCTTTTGCCCTAGGGTTTTTACATAATTTTGGATTTTTTTTGCATGAAGGTGGTAGGTGAACAGGAAGGAAGGGCAGAAAGGAAGAGCAGAAATATCCATACAACTAGGAACACTAGAAACTAGATTTTTTAAATTTTCTTTAATAGAATCTAAGTGTTATTTAATCTAGAATTTGTTGTTGCCAAATTGTACACCAGATGATAGTTGGGAGTCAGAGAGTGCAATCTAACTTGCACTGCAACAGGCAGGCCAGCATTCCTGCACTGTATCCAGCGCAGGTTTAGAGCTGCTGTTGTGCTTCCACAGGGCAAGGGGAAAACTTTTCTTTTTACTGCTGAAAACTCAGCAGTAGCTCCACTAGTTCTACTCAGATCTGCACTACCAGTTACAGTCGCTCAAATCTGATTATCACTGGACTGCCACAGGCTTCACAGGAACAGGACTTGCATCTAGTCCAAATGCTGGGTCCCAACCTCACCACTCACTCCCCAGCTGCTCCCCCATATTTCCACCTTCCCTTCCCCCAACACTTCCCTCCTGCCTCTTCCTCCTTGACCTCTTCCCCCAGGTCACTGCACTGGCTGAGGTAGGCCAGCACAAATTACCATAGTCCTGGGCCTGCAGCAGCATGCAAGGACCAGTACAAAACTCTTGCACTGCCTGTCCCAGTGAGAATGGTGTGAAAATGCTTTATGGCATAACAGTCCTGGGCCAGCACAAGGGACTTGTGCTTGATTGTGCCCTTTAGGTGATTAAGCAGGGCTGAGCTCCAGAATTTGTATTCAGTGTCCAGCCTTAGTTATTTGGTGTTTATCCTGATTTTTACCAAATAAAAATTGAGACAAGTTGGCTAATAATGAGTTATGTATATTCAAAAAAATATGTCAATTGGTTCATCTGCCAAAATGATGTACCTGCCAGGGTTTATCTTGATGTTTAACCTAGGCCCAGAGAAGGACCCCAGTTCCTCAAAGTAATGCTGTAAGAACAGATGTTGTGATCACAGAAAAAAGAGACTTTCAACTAGCTACGTTAAATATATTTTTATTTTTTCCTATCTATGGAGCACAGGGCTAGCTTATGGTGGTGCCTCTTTGATCAGAACCTAGAAAAAGTAAAACAATAGTCTGATTCAACATTCAAATAAAAAATTGTGCCAGTTTGTCATTGATATGGACAGAAAACAGAACTTCAAAGTACTTACATCTGTAACTTCTGATAAATTTCCCATTTTTGCACAGATGAGTAAGTAAATGAGAAAATGGCATTTGTTCCCCTTGCAGTGTTTGTAGACAGTGCAACCCAGACCATCCAAACAACTTTCAAAAGTGAAGAGGTGTCCCAGGAAATCCCTCTGCTACCTGAACACTTGTACATGCAGTCCAGCATCCCAGGGTCAGGGGATTACACCAGTATGCTGGACATACTACAACCACCAGGTCCTGGTTCAACCCGACGTGTGCTAGAGAAGCCATTCCACTGCACTGATTGTGGGAAGAGCTTTTCACAAAGTTCCAACTTGCTAGAGCACCAGAGAATCCACACTGGGGAGCGCCCATTCACGTGCAGTGAGTGTGAGAAGAGCTTTAGTCGCAGCAGCACACTTGTAGAACACCAGCGTACGCACACAGGTGAGAAACCGTACATGTGCCCAGAGTGTGGGCGGGGCTTCAGCCGCAGCTCTACCCTCACTGAGCATCAACGCACCCACACCGGTGAGATGCCTTTCTCATGCCGGGAGTGTGGGAAGGCTTTCAGTCGTACTTCCAATCTCGTAAAGCACCTGCGCACCCACTCGGGTGAAAAGCCCTACACTTGTGCACTTTGCGGGAAGCGCTTCTCTCTCAGCTCCAACCTCCTCAAGCATGAGCGCACCCACTCTGGGGAGAAGCCCTTCTCCTGTGCCCTCTGTGGAAAGCGCTTCAAGAAAAAAACCCACCTGGTGTCCCACCATCGTGTGCATACCGGGGAGCGACCCTACAGATGTGAGGAGTGTGGGAAGTGCTTCTCCCAAAGTTCTATCTTGATTGAGCACCAGAGAATCCACACTGGGGAGAAACCCTACAAATGTGCAGACTGTGGGAAGTGCTTCTGCGTGAGCTCCAACCTCATCAAGCATCAGAGAATCCACACAGGTGAGAAACCCTACACTTGTTTGGTCTGTGGAAAAGCCTTCCGTTACAAGCCTCAGTTCACCCGCCACCAGAAGCAGATGCATCCAGAGGAGGAACCTCTTGCTTCAATCACCTTAGGGCCCTGGGTAGAGGCACCCCCACTTATAGAAGTTTCTGAGAAAATATAGATACTCAATTGTCTCTACATGATTCGTCTCTTTTTCCATGTCCTCACTCTAGGCTCCATTCGAAATGTGGCCTGGTTCCTTTTGTGGCTGCATTTTTACCAAGTTTTGTCCCATGAAAGTAAAAGTTCCAACCGCACATGAAATCTGTATTCTCCTTGCTTTGGCAGCCTAAACATGGGCACTGGATTTAATGTTCCAGCCTTCAAAAAGAAGAGCCACAGTGCCCTTTCAAAGGACATAGTTCTTTTTTCTGGTTATCATGACATAATCATACTGGCTTCTGAAAGCCACCTGGTCACTTCTGAGTGACAATTGTAGCTAAGACAGCAAACATTTAAAATTTGCATTGAAATATTCCATACATTTCTTTCTGGCCACAAATAATAAAAGGGATTATGGGCAGGTAGGCTTTTATAAAGCAATTACTTTTATGAACTAGTTTGCAAGACTCTCTTGTTTGCAACCTGACCTTGCCTCCGGTCTCTCACTCTTTTATTACTTGGTCCAAAATGTGCAAAAGTCCTTTGTTGGGCCTTGTTCTTTCTACTGGCATTCTTTTTGCAAAACTGAAACTAACATGGGGCTGCCCTAGACTTTCAACTGTTGTCATGTCACTCTGCCAATCTTCTACCAGTTGGTCTAGAAAAAAAGAAGAGGCAGAACGACACAGAAGCAGCGCATACTGATGGCCTGCCACTGGTCAGAAAAAAACTCGGTTTGCTTATTTCTTCTCTCTGTCTTCCAAGTTCTTCAAAGCTAGTCCCATGTTACAAATTGGGATTTGAGCTGTTCCATGTTTTGACAAATTGCAGGCCACTCTTCAGGCAGCATTTCAAATAAGAAGTGTCCTGATGAGCAGGACAAAGGTTTGCATTTATCCAATGACAATAAATCAATGTATATAAATCAGTGAATATAAATCAATGTATTTATAAACAGAAGCACTGCCTGGAAAGACGGCATCTAAGTTCCCTTCTCCAAATGAGTAACTGCCACATATTTGTGGTGTGATTGTCTAGATAGACCCCAAACATTTTTTTTAATCCAAAGCCTTACTGTAAAGCTGCCTCCTTGTTAATAGCAAGGATGTTTTATTTAGGACATGGAATGATGGGGGTGTTGCTGCTCAGTGCTTTTTTAAATTCCTCAGTATTCATCAAAGGTCTTGCAACTTTCATTGTGAAGTTCTAATGGTCCAGTCCTAATGGGCTTTGCCATCAGTGGAACATGTGTTCCACTAACAGCGACTGCTGCAAAAGTGCCGTAATGCATTTTCCAGCAGTGCATTGATTGCCTAGTGTGCTGCCAGGATGCTGGCAGTCATGCTGGAACCTTCCTACACTCATTATTGCCTCTCTTGCAAGAGCAGTAAGCCAGAAGGAGAAACGGGGTTGGGGTGGGAGGGTGGAACATGGCAAGAAGGATGCAAAACCAGACAGGGGGCATGACAGGGCTAAAGGATGGGTGGATCTGGCAGCGTTGGCATGCATTGATCTTATCCCCTCTAGCAGCAGCCTTCCTGTCTCCTTTCTCTCCACAGACTGCAGCTAGAAAAATTGATAGTGCAGGTCCAAGGAGACCCAGCGTGGAGTGGAAGCCTTATACTAAGACTTAAATGCAGGGGATTTAAGTCCCCTTTTCCTGATGAAGCGTTCCCTGTTATTGTCCCCCTCCCCCTACTTGATATAGCGCGCTTGTTTTGCCATGACAGCACCAGGGTGGGGTGGGATATGACTGGACTATAGAAATAGATTTTCTGCTGCAGGAAAAAAGGCAAGACAAGATTATATGCTCATGCCACAATAAATTCTCAGATTTGTTGCTCTGTTTTTAATGCCCTTAACCCTGATTTTTTAGTTTTGTATATCAGCTGCACTTGAAAAAAATTCTTCATTTGTGAGAACCATGTGTACCCAAATCTTGTTCATTCAAAATAAAAATGAATGTTTTTCATTCCATTACATGTTTATCCTTTTGCCTGTGTCTATGCAACTGGAAAAAACCATCTAAGGGTGCAATCCAGAGTAACTATGGGGAGTCCTTGCTCCGGTGTAAGAACATTTAGCTCTGGATTGCAATATGAATTTCCCATAGGTTTTCACTAGGTGGTGCAGTAACTACGGGTGCACGTAATGTCTCTTGCATGCTCCCATAGTTACTCTGGATTGTAGGGTAAGGCTGCAATTGCAAAGACATTTTCCTGAGTGTAAGGCCCATTGAACACAGTGATGCTTACTTTTGAGTAGATATGGTTAGGATTGTGCTCTATATCATGGTAGGAAAGTGGGAGTCCTTTTATACTGGGACTCATTTGCCTGGAAATGCTCTGAGCTGGAGACCTGAAGCTGGCTCAGATGTAGAAGTCAGAGTGGATTCCTGCCTGCTGATTTTAACCAGTTGTGAAGAGCTTTGCTTCATGCATTTATTAAAATTTATATTTTTTAAAATCTTGACCCTTGGATATTAATTGGAGTTGCCATTTGGCCAGCTGTTTAGCATTGTGATTATTTTTGAATACTCAAGCTGGATGCTGATTCTGGCACTAAAAAAGCTGTTTACACTACATAGTGTTCACTCTGGCAGCAGGTATGGTCTAGTGGTTGAGTGCAAGGCTGCCGAAGAAAACAAAGCAGGGAAATACCTGAACTCCTGAATGGTAGACTTCAAGCTGATAAGCTGTCATGAGTCATTAGAGCCAGAAGGTGATGCCATTTACAGCTTGGCTGAAAGCGCCTGCTGAAAGCTGGGAAGGCATTCCCTGATACTGGATGTGATGATGATACTGGATGTGATGATGGAAACAGAGTTCTAAGAGCTGCCTGTAGAACAACATAAATTAGCCTGTGCCATGGGCATAAACAGTCTACACTTACCGGCTGCTGGACCTCACAAAGGGTCTCCCAGCAATTTTAATTGCCACACGCTAAATAAAAAAGTGCTCACTCTTAGCCTACAGTACCAGAAATGGCTGCCACATATTTCAGTGTAAAAGGATGCCCACTTTTGAGTATCAATTCTGCTTTAAGCCACGCAAGCATGATAGAAGACTACCTCTTACCACATTTTAAACCTTGTCTGCCAACTAATATTGCTCACAAGGCAACTTGTTCTAGTTCTATAAAACAATTTGTAATAAAAGAATTAGTAAAAGACAAGAAAAAAACATAAAGAATACAGCAGCTTCTCTATAATAGCATATAAACCAGAAGTTGTTAAAGTGGAGAGCAGGCACCCCTATCAGGGTGTGGAAAGTGCTCCCAGAATTAAGAGAAAATTGGCCTGTGTGTCCTACATAAGGACAGTTTTAAACAATTTTTCAATTTGACCCATGTTACTAATTGACCAACAAAATATAAAAATATACTTTCTTATTGATCATAATTATTGTTTTCAGCTTTTTGTCAGTATTTACAAATAGGCATTGCAAATGAACTGTTGAGAACAGTAGATAATCTGGATTTTCAATATTGCTTGTCATCAAGAAGATAAAGGTTGCAATCCTAACCACATTTTCATGGGAGTAAATACTATTGAACACAATGGGGCTTACTTCTTACTTCTGACAACTTGACAGAGGAAGCAAGATATAATGTGTCTGGCCTGTCTAGCATGTTGCAAATTGGGTGGGAGGTTGACTTTGAGTGACATTTCAGTCCAGTTGACCTTGGGAGGTGGATCAAATCTGGTGTAGGTTGCAGATCCCTGCAATAGACAAAAAAGAGAAGTAGGGTGATAGAGGGTAGACTTAGACCTTGGATTCTTGGAAGTAATCCTAACAAATTTAGGCTGGCCTAACTTGCATGGCATATCTTCACATGGGGAGGTGGGGAGGTCGGCTTATGCCTGTGCACTGGCCTAACCCCCCTGTCTGGGAGTGGGGCAGAAGTTGCTTGCAGCTTAGCATGAGACCCAGCATGCACATCAGTTCTGTTCTGACCTGGGTGTATCACAAAAGTGCCGTAAGGAACTTCTGCCCCACTGCTGGGGCCTCAGCACAGACATATGCTGACCTCCCCACATCATCACAGGAAGATATGCCATGTGAGTTAGACCAGCCTAAATTTGTTAGGATTGCACTCTGTCTCTGTTCCAGCCCAAAGCAATGCCAGCCATTGCAGCCCCAGGAAAGAAATAGCAGTGGGAAGCAGTCGGATAGTGGGAAGAGCACATGTGGGTAGTGGTAGAATCTGTCCCTATTAACATCATGGATGATGATGTGTTGCTATAATTTATTATAGTGTTTCTCAATGTTTGCTAACAGCATCGTCCACCTGTTGAAGGTATCATGGGAAGTAACTGGTGATGATGTCACTACTGGTTTTGTTTGGAATGGGAGGCCAGTCTCAACATGGCAAGCACCGGTAAGAGGCTTGGGTTGGACAGGTGGCCTTTTCTGAGTTCAGGCAAAGTTTATGCTGGGGCTCTGCCTAACAAACTGAGCCTGTTGCATTGCATCGGTGATCCCAATGCCGGGCAGCAGAGGTCTGAGGGTCCTGTGAGAACCACCAGACACCACCAATGTTGGCAGCAGCAGCTCAGTGGTTAGAATGCTGGAGTTAGAACACTGCTTGACTGGATTTCTGCTCAGCAGCTCAAGACCCGAGTACTGCAAGTCGGGGTGAGCTCTTGTCCTTAGCTCCTGCCAACCTAGCAGTTCGAAAGCATGCATATGCAAGTAGATAAACAAGTCCCACTTTGATGGGAAGGTGACAGCGTTCTGTGCGCATGTGGGCCACGAGTCCACAGTGGTGTCTTTGGTCAACGCTGGCTGTGGGGTTGGCACAACAAGCAGGATAACCTGTGGCGGATACTTTAGAAAGGGCACCTTGCTGGAATGGCTACGTTCGTCCCTCCCAGCAAAGGCAGACAGGCAGAGAGTCAACGGGCGCAGCTTGCAGCACCACAGCTTCTGCCTTGGAAAGCGGGCTTGCTGTTTAGTGCCAGCCGGGCCTGCTGTTCCCGGCTGGCCAGGCAGCTCCGCCTGGCTCAGGCCTGGAGAAAAGCCATGCCCAGGTCTGCTTCAGGCCCCCCTTGTCTGTGAGTCTCCTCATGCTCCTTAGCAACCAGGCCGGCATTCCTCTTCCTCCCCTGCATCCTGTGTGGCCTTGCCCAAGGATGTGACATCATCACTGGGCTGCAGCTCTGCCACTCTGCAGGCATAGCCAGGGACAGGGCTGGGGCTGGGGCTGCTCTCCCTGCCTGGCATTCTCCAGCTGATCTCCCCCAGGGGGCAAGAGAAAGGCCACTCCAGTGTTTCCAGTATGGAAGGGGAATCTTTGCTAGAGGCAAAGGAAAGCCAGGGATCCAAACACCCAGGTAAGAGGGAAGCTCCAGTATAGGTGGGGGAGCAACAGGGACCGACCAACATTTCCTCATCTCAGATTAGGATGCAGATTTAAAACCCCTAAAACAAAGGATCAGGATCTTTAGTAGCCCTGTTTAGACCTGCATGGCAAAGACACCCAATAGTCGTGCATTGTGTTAGTGAAAAAGGGTGTGTGTATGTAAGCCTCGCCTATTGGATCCAAAATGTCTTGTAACTTTGGAGCAGTGATTTTTAACAGTGTGCCATGAGTGGTTCACAGGTGCTAGCTTGGGAGTTTGGCAAATTTATTTATTTATCTATCTATTAAATAAACATCATTATTTAAAAGGATTATTGAGCAATTAAAACCCCCCCCCCCCCCCCACCGGCAGCATGATGTGCCTTGTCCAACGTTTGATAGTGTGCCTTGACCATCTTAGCACATGGTCGGTTTGCCAGGAGATGAAAAAGGTTGAAAATCACTGCTTTGGAGTGTGATGTTGCGATGGGAGTAAGTTAGCTTTGGAACCACACAACTCTTTGGAAATAAGTTGTTTAGTGCTGCTTGAAAACTGGTTAAGTTGCCAAACATCTTGTGTGTATCTCTTGAGAAGATCACAAAAACCCAAACCATGCATATAAAAAGAAGGAATTTACAGCCCAGGAAGCAAGTTCTATTGTCTTCAGTGGGGCTTACACCCAGAAAAAGGTAAATTAGATTGCAGCCTTACAACACAATTCTAAACATGTCTACTCAAAAGTAAGCCTCATTGCATTCCATGGGTCTTATCCCAGGAAAGTGTCTCAGGATTGCAGCCCTAGAGCACAATCCTAACCATGTCTACTCAAAAGTAAGCCTTATTGTGTTCAATGGGTCTTACTTTCAGGAAAGTGTCTTAGAGCACAATCCTAACCATGTCTACTCAGATGTAAGCCCCATTGTGTCCAATGGGTCTTACTCCCATGAAAGTATCTTTAGGATTGTAGCCTATGTATTGCAGCCTTAGAGCACAATCCTAACCATGTCTACTCAAAAGTAAGCCCAACTGTGTTGAATGGGTCTTATTCCCAGGTAAGTGTCTTTAGGATTGTAACCTTAGACAGCGAAACTAGGGGAAAAAAGATTCTGAAAACATTGGGGAGACCTCCGTTTTTATTAAATTAACAAAATTAATAACAAAATTAACAAAATTAAGCTGAAGATGCAACTGGATGAGATGTGAGAAGTGTGGTCATTGAAAAGTACATAGGAAATGAGGTCATACACAGTATTTTAAAATATACTGGAGTTAAACTACAACTATCTAAAAATCAGTTTAACATAACTATACTCAAAAGAAAGCCCCATTGTGTTCAATGGGTCTTCCTCCCAGGATAGTGTCTTTAGGATTGCTGCATCTATATATATTGCATATATTTTTGTCAAAGCAATTTAACTACTGTAATTTGCTTATTTTTATTGTTCAACATTTCTTGCCTGAGGCAATCCAAAGTGACTTACAATCAAATAAGCAATCCCAAACTCATAAAACAAAATAATTAAACTCATTAACAATTGTCAATCTTCATTCTATACCCATTGACCACAATTGGACTTACTTCTGAGTAGACGTGGATAGGATTGTGCCCTTAGTTACTAATTATTATATTTAAAATTATTACATGTAATTTATTAATTACAAGAAAGGTAGATAGTGTCTCCTCACAAGAAAAGAAGGACAATGAAGTCAAGACACAAGGCTAAAAAAGTGGATATGTCCCAGAAAAAGAGGACATATGGTCACCCTGGTACACTGCAGTAATTCTCAAACTTTTTAGCACTGGATTCCACATTTTAGAATGAAAATCTGTTGGGACCCTCCAGAAGTGATGTCATTAACTTGGAAGTGATAACATGGCCAGAAGTTACATAATCAAGCAGGAAAAAATTTTAATACTCCCATAAAATCAAATCTCAGTTAAAGTTCACAATAAGTTTAAAATTTTAAAATAAAAAACTCCTAACACACCCAATAATTCAGTTTAAAAGTTTTAAAGTTAAAATATTTTAAAGATTAAAATCATTTTCTCCAAGCATCCCATAGGCTGCAATCCCAAGAAACTGTTGGGTTTTTTTCCAAGCCAACTTTCAACCACTTGAGTCCTTTGGAGATGGCCACTTCATCCTATAACAGAACTAGTAGATTGTATGTTTCCTTTGCTTTCCATATGAAAATGTCCCAAAGCATTGGGAGTTGGAAAGTCATAGAATAAGGCTGCAGTCCTAAAGACACTTCCTTGGGATTAAGACCCACTGAATACAATGGGGCTTACTTTTGAGAAGACGTGGTTAGGACTGTCTAACCAGCGGGTCTAATTTCTTGGCTTGGCCTGCTAACTGAGAATGCTTTCCAGATAACTATGTCTTTAGGACAACACAACAAGGCTCCTCTGGAGCCAAAATAATGTAATAATGGATATCCATAATCAGCCAGCCGACAGTTTTCTTTGCTAATTTCATTTTTCTTTTCTCTCAGCAGGCAATGGGGTTGAAAGTCAAACTGATGCGGAAGATCTCAAGGAGGAAGCATTCAAGGGAAGAATGGACATAGGCCAGGAGGAAGCATTCAAGGGAAAAGTGGACATAGACCAGGAGGAAGCATTCAAGGGAAAAGTGGACATAGACCAGGAGGAAGCATTCAAGGGAAAAGTGGACATAGGCCAGGAGGATGCATTCAAGAGAAGAGTGGACATAGGCCAGAAGGAAGCATTCAAGGGAAGAGTGGACATAGATCAGTTGTTCATGGAAATGACGCAAAGCGCTGAGCAGAGAGTAGGAGTGCTGGGGGGCATGAGCAATGCAGGAAGACTCCCCAACATATTACCTGAACAGCTGTACTTCCCAAACAGCTTTCAGAATCCCAATGCCTTCAGCAGCCAGGCTGAGATCGAGGAGCAGCTGTGGGGAAGCCAGGTGAGAAGGTGCCAAGCAACTGATCTTTCCCACAATCCGCCCGGTTTTATCAACCTTTTGGGGATCCTGGAGCCCCCTCCACCTCGGCCTCCCCCAACCTCCCGCCGTCCAGTGGATAAGCCCTACCATTGTATGGAATGCGGGAAGAGCTTCTCACAGAGCTCTGTCCTCCTTGAGCACCAACGCATTCACACTGGGGAGAGGCCCTTTGTATGCAACGTGTGTGGGAAATGTTTCTCCCAGAGCTCCACCCTGATGGGGCACCAAAGAATCCACACTGGTGAGAAACCCTTTGCCTGCCCGGAATGTGGACGGGGTTTTAGCCGCAGCTCTGCCCTGACGGAACATCAGCGCACCCACACTGGGGAGACACCCTTCCCATGTCACGAGTGTGGGAAAGCCTTCAGCCGCACCTCCAACCTTGTGAAGCACCTGCGTACCCACTCGGGCGAGAAGCCCTATGCCTGCCCTCTCTGCGAAAAGCGTTTCTCCCTCAGCTCCAACCTCCTCAAACACGAGCGCACCCACTCAGGGGAGAAGCCTTTTCCCTGTCCCCTCTGTGGCAAATGCTTCAAGAAGAAAACCCACTTGGTGTCGCACAATCGGGTGCACACCGGGGAGCGGCCGTACCGGTGTGAGGAGTGTGGCAAGTGCTTCTCCCAAAGCTCATCCCTGATTGAGCACCAGAGAATCCACACTGGGGAAAAGCCTTACAAATGCCCCGACTGTGGCCGAGGGTTCTATGTCAACTCCAAACTGATCAAACATCAACGAATCCACACAGGCGAGAAACCCTATGCCTGCTCAGCCTGTGGGAAAACCTTCCGATACAAGCAGCAGTTTCCCCGCCACAAGGCCCATGTCCACCCTGGAGAGGACGAGGTGTCTGTGCTTACTTTAGCCCCCAGTGTTAATGTAATACTCTCAGAGCCAAGGGCTCTTGTTCAGAGCCCCTGAAGCTGGGCCTTCCCATCCTCTGGAGATTCATTTCATTGAAAGGTTTTAAGTGCTGCCAAATGAGGTTGGTCTGTAAACTCTCCCGTCTGACATTGCATTGCTGAGGTACAAAGCATGTCCTGGAGCTCCCCAAGTTATTTCTATTTACATAATTACAGTTGAGTGACTTGGCTTTGCGTCACAAATTTCACCCTCATGTAGAGGCACTACTTCCTGAAATAATGATGGTTCTTTCATTAGCGTATATATGTGTCTTACTGGGAAAATGGCTGAATAAACTGAGATTACATTGTTTTAAAGGGTGCCTGTAGTAGTGTATTGATAGTAGCACCAAGGATTCATGGTTCAGTGGGAAAATACCTACCTAAATTATAGCAACCTTATTAATTTATTTGAGCTGCAGTGGCTCAGTGGTTAGATCCCTGGGGACAGAACACTGCTTTCCTGGAATTCCTATCAGCAGGTCAGCAGTTCAAGATCTGAGTACTTCAAGACGGGGTGAGCCTTAGCCCAGTGCCTACCAACTTAGCAGTTCAAAAACATGCAAATGTAAGTAGTGGGAAGGAAAAAGCATTCTGTGCCCAAGGAACCACAGCGCCTTAGCACCCAGATATGTCATGCCAGCCACATGACCACAGAAGCATCTTCAGACAATGCTGGCTCTAAAAACTGAGAATCGGATACAACTTTACAGGGGAAACCTTTACCTTTATTATTGGACTTATACTTTACAAGGTGTACAAGATCCAATATTTGTTCTGAGGAAAGTCAACATTGTTTTTTGAGGGCTTTATTTTTTATTCTTAGCAGTATTGCCTAAGAAGGTATGTATTTTATGGACCTTGCCTCTGTTTTTAGAAGTCTGTGGAAAAAACCTTCTGATACAAGCAGCAGTTTCCCCACCACCAGGCCTATGTCCTCACAAAAGGTTCTTTAGATAATGAGGTTCTTTTTTGAGTATATACAGTATCATCCAAGAAACAGCCAATTAATTGCTTGAGTTTTCAGTATTGTAGAGTTCTTACTATTAGTACATTTATGAATTCTGCTGGGGAGAATTGAGAACTGGATCTAAACTATGGGACCTTTGACACCGACGTAGTTACGGTGCCACCTATGGGAAACCTATGGGAAATGCAGAGCAATCCAGAGTAAGTGCCTCTTACATCTTCTCTTAGTTACTCTGAATTTAAGACGGCATCTCTGAATCAGACATCTTATGGGTATCCATGGTGTTTGAGAACACACACTTTGTTATTGGGAGCGTAAAATAATCATAACCTCCAAATGTTGGATGTCTATCAATTTGGAGCCTCTCCTAGGAAGCCATGCTTCTAGCTTCCTTGGTCTCCTGATAACTGATGCTTGATCCATTCCAGGTTTCATGTCTTTCTTGGTGCCTTGAATGTTCAGTGGAATCAGAACTGTGGATTTCTTTGATCCACTGTTGACAACCTTTGATGTTTTTATTTCCTTCCTCTTGAGATGTCTCTGAGCAGTGGCGATACAGGTAGGTGGCAGTTTGGGAGCTTCCCAGTAGACACATAACTGCAGGATAGACAGGTCTGCTTTTGGGCGATACGTAAAATAAACTGGATCCATCCAAAGTTGAGCCCTATTAATTTCAACAGCAAGAAGTTACTGTAAATTGCTTCTTCCATGAAATGAACTGACCCTTTAAAGTAATTAACTTTAATTATGTTATGTCCTTGCTTAGAAAAACTGAGTGGCCCTCTACTTGTTATTTCCTCACCTTTCTAAAAAGATTATGTTGCACAAAAAAGCCACACAGGCAGATTTAAGTCTGTACCCACCCTTGAAGTGGGTGCAGACTATGGGCACAATCCAGAGTAACTACGGGGAGTCCTTGCTCCGGTGTAAGAACAATTTACTCTGGATTCCAATATGAATTTCCCAAAGGTTTTCACTAGGATGTACCATAACTACGTGTACACGTAATGTCTCTTACATGCTCCCATAGTTGCTCTGGATTGTCGGGTATATTACTTCTGTGTTGAGGATTGTGTCTTTTTCAGCTGTGAACTTCTTTGAATCATCTATGCCTTCAAATGTCCCAGGACTTCATTTCTAAGCATTGGAATAGATAAGAAAAGCTGTTGGAATAAATAGCCGGCATGCAAATCCAAAACACACGTACAAGCCAGTTTTATTTAAATAATTGGGATTTATGCTGGATGTAGGCAGATAGGTGATTGATCATTAACATTCTGTTAAATATCAGACAAGTGGTGAAATTGGACCTTGCCATATCAACTTACAAGGGAGGGAACTGCTGGTTTGTTGCTGGTTCCAGGGTCTTAATGTGTTCTGCTATATTTCACTGCTTCATGCATTATAGCACTGCTATGATTTGGAGAAACTGAATATCTTTGTATTCAAAGGCCATGTTCCTAGTTTTCGCTGCAACTCCTAAGAAGCATAACAGGTTTTTAAAATGTTATTGCTGGAAGTATAAAGCAAAAAAAAAAATTACTAAATACACCAGTATATAAACTGGTTGTCCCCAAAACAAGCTTGCGCTGTGGGTGGTGCAAGCGGTAAAGACGCTGTGCCTGTTAACCAGCAGGCCAGGGTTCGATTCCCGGGTTGGCCCCACAAGACAGGGTGAGCTCCTGTCCTTAGCCCAGCTCTGCAATGCCAGCTGGATCCAATTGTATTGGCTCTGCCTTTCCACTGGACTAATTCAGTGGTGTGGAGAGGGGGGATTTGTTGCTTGGAGCCTATCCTCCATAACAATCCAACCCAGACTTTCATGCTTTGCATGCAGCGTATGCAGCACTGAGCACGATACCTTAGTCTCTCAAGACTGACGGAGGCCTGCTTTTTGTCCCCAAAAATGTAAAAATAATTGAAAACAAAATGATAATATAACAAATATATAAAGGGATTTGCAAATTTAGACATAGCCAAAGTTGATATCACTGCCCCTGGCTAAAATCTGTAGAATATTATGTTCCTAACATTTAGCCTTCAAAATAACCATATATTTAATATCAGCGGCCTTATTTTCTGTTTGCTGGATCTGTTAATCGGGAACAATAGAATAACTCACTTTCCTATGCTAATATGTTTAAAAGGTTCTATAAGTCCTTCGAATATGCAAAAGACTGTTTAGAAAATCTGCCCATGTGTAATAGTTTTGTGACTGTTCCATATTAACTATGAATGTTTTCCTTCCTCCATTTTTCTCTATTGTGTCTCATTAAAACCCATAAACATTTAAGAAAACTTAAATGCTCTGAATTTGTCTGCAGTGCACTGAGTTTGTTCAAGGAATACAGAATTGTGAAATAAAAGCTCCTTCTTCCTCTGCTGATGAAAGTCCTCTATGAACAATAAAATGCCCCTTAACCATGAAGAAAACATTTTCTCACAAGGAGATGGGTGCAGTACATCCTGGGACAAGTGTCTGAGAACAATTGTGAGAAGCATGAATTGAATCTTTTTAAATGAAAACTTTCGTGTAAGTCAGCCTTTTAAAGCAAGCCTCCCATGTGAATACTTTAAAAATTCCTGAGCCCCAGCAGGAATTTTTGTCACTGTGCTTGAGGGATCTCCAGCCAGCATGACCAGAAAAAAATGGAACATCTGATGAACTGTTGAAACAGTATTTATGAATCTAAACAAGAGAAAGGAAGGTGGAAAAAGGCAAAAAGGTAAGCACATAACTAAAATCTCCTTTCACAGCAACAAACCTCTTCTCCCAGAGAACCCAATAATGGATCCTCCTTCTGGCTAAATGATTCTTGCAATGCAGGGTTTATATATTGCTCTTCTCACTCTCACAGTATGATAGTCTTACACTCAAAGCAGTTGAGAGGCAGGCTGAACTAAAACCATTATTACAAATTAGTTTTTTAAAATAATTGTTCTACAAGCAGCTCGTAAAACCCTTCTTTCCAGATGGATCCCTTCACAGCATGGTCTTCATAACTTTTTGGGTGATATGCTTTCCAGTGTGAGCAGCTGCAGGTCATTGAGGCTGTTAATTCTTATTAACAGCTGACTCTCCATATCCCAGCAGCGACACGGGTCTGAGGACACGCAGCCCTCAGCTCAACCCCAGACTTCTCTTTTTAGAGCTCTTCAAACGTCCCAAAAGCCCCCTTTCACACAAACTTCTTTTTCTTCAGCGTTTATCCCACAGTGATGGGGTCTACTACTCTGGATCTCTGGGGGTATTTCATGGAGGTTATACCTACTGTGTGCCTGCATAATTTCATGCTTTTGCTTTGTCTCCTTCCCATGGGCATACCACAAATGGGCATACCTCCAAGTGTGCCTAAATCATTCAATCACTTCAACTTCAACTGCAGTATAATCTGAGAAAGCAGTTCTGTGCAGCTGTGAACAAGTTCCTTTTCTGACTATCTCTCTGGATAGTGTCAGGGATAAGCTGGGTTGGACACTGCCAGAGGCTGATGCATATCAATGTGTCCTAATGGGTGGAATGACCCACCTATGTACCAGTGCTGTCCTGAAGAACTACGCTCCAGGGATCATTTGATGCCACCACCAATCCTTGTTCCAGCAGGGTGACCAGATGCCCAAACCTCAAAAGGAGGACAAGGTCTTGGATTCCTCTCCGCCTGGTTTTTCTGGCAGACGATGGTACATTTGCCTACTCACAAGCTGCGATATTGGGCGCTTTCACTTTCCCATAGAGCTCAATGCATTTTTTATTTTTAGTTTTTTGTCCTTAACTTTTGATAGCAATGAGATATTTCAAAACCATTTTTTGCATTGGATTCTGCTCTTCAATATGACTCCAACGACATATGAAATGATGGGGGTACTGCACACCGTTGTAAAGTTCCGAAATGAAGCCATAATGGAGGACAATGTAGCCCTTTTGGAGGACACAGACGGAAGGCTAAAAAGGACAAATCTGGGAAAATCCACTCATGTGATCACCATGTTGCAACCTTTTGCTGAGGGGAAATAACCACCAGCTTTATACCAGGTGTGATTGATACAAGGCCCGTTTTCCAGGGCTGGTGTAGTTGTGCCAGTCGGGTGTGCACTGCATCCTGCGGTGGAGGGGCGGCCGCTGTGGCTTTCCCACATGGTATGTGAACGTGTTTCTTAATATTTTTCATTCTCATTGTACACAATGAAATTTTTAGATGCATTTTTCAGGATACAGACCCACGCGTGCCACCAGACCATCCTCACGTGGCTTACTCCCAGCCTTCGGCTGCCATCCTAAAGACACCTTCCTGGGAGTAAGCCACTGTGAGGATGGTCTGGTGGCACGCGTGGGTCTGTATCCTGAAAAATGCATCTAAAAATTTCATTGTGTACAATGAGAATGAAGCTAGTTTTTCTAAAGCAGTGGTTCTCAACCTGGTTTTGACTGAACCCCAGAGGTTTGGTGAGTCAGTCTCAGGGGTTTGTGTCCTGGAAGTTCTCCAGGGTTGCCAGGTGCATTAAATATACTTTTCTATACTTTTGTTGTTTTTCCAGTTATGAAGAGTTTGGTGGAAGCATGTGTGAAACTGGTGGGTTTCAGTCCCTCCAACAAGATTAAGAACCACAGTTCTAACGGCAGCTCCTGGCACTCTTCCAGGTCCTCGCATCTGCTGTCAGGAAATGCCTTCCAAGCTTCCAGCAGGACTTTGTTCAGGTCAGCCAAGCTGTAGAACAGCAACACCTTCTGGCTCTGATGCTCATGACAGCTTTATGAAATTGCTGTCTCCCATCCAGGAGCGGGCCACGTCCTTCCCTGCTTAGCTATCGTCAGCAGCCATAGACTCAATCACCACACCACACCTGCTGCCTGTTTCTTTACCTGTGGGCTGCAACAGAGCTGGAAGGCTGGACAGGGTTGGACCCTGACCTTAGAGGAAGCTACCTGCTCTCCTCCTGCAGGAGTCCCTACCCTCGACTGTCCCTGTAGTTTCACCCTGTGACGGTCTACGCGGAGGTAGGCCCCGCTGCCCCCCAGGGACCCTGTGGCGGTCTACTCAGGGGTAGCCCTACTGGGCCTCCGTGCCAGGGAGTGGTTCTCCTCGGGCAGGCGAGGTAGGCCTCAGGCGGGGCTGACCCTCCCTCTCCGCCCACTGAGGGGCTCCCAGAGGCCGCTGGACCGAGCCTGCCCCCAACGGTCCCCACCGCCGTCTCTCGCTGCCATAGTAACGCACGCGACACAGTTCTCGCGAGACGTGCGTCACGAGATGTCGTGACGTCATCTCCACGCGCCTTCACCGGAAGCCCGACATTTCCCCGGCGACTCTGTCCCGCCCACTTCCGGTGCGTGCGTCCCGTGCGTGAGGAGGGGGCGTTGTGGCGCCGGCGGTTGTCATGGCAGCGGCAGCGGGGCCTGGTGCGGGCGAGGGGTCGGCGGCGGACGAAGGCGGGGGCGGCGGTGAGCGGGGCAGCCCCCCGGGCTCGGACCTCCGGCGTTCGGGTCCGGGGGGGCGCGAGGAGGAGGACGCGCCGGGACAGGGAGGCCCCGCCGGACAGAACCAGCCGCCCGCTTCGCCCCCGCAGGCCCCACGCGAGGCAGAGGTCACCGTGGAGATCGGAGAGACCTACCTCTGCAGACGCGGAGACGGAACGTGGCGTAAGTGCCCCCCCCGGACACCCCCGCTCCCCCCGGACACCACGCCTCCTCTGCCCCTCCCCCGTGTCCCTGGATACCGTGGGGGAGGGACCTGTTGTCCACGGCAACGCCTCCTCTGCCCCTCCCCCGTGTCCCTGGATACCGTGGGGGAGGGACCTGTTGCCCACGGCAACGCCTCCTCTGCCCCTCCCCCGTGTCCTTGGATACCGTGGGGGAGGGACCTGTTTCTCACGGCAACGCCTCCTCTGCCCCTCCCCCAGTGGTGTATCTGGGGGGCTGGAGGAGCCAGAGGGGGAGGGAGTCATGCAAGGGCCAGCCATTCCAGGCTGGGGGCCAAACGGAGCCACTGCTCCATCAAAGCACCCCCACCCTTCATCACCCACCCTGCTGTGCCCCTTCTCTGGACCCCCCTCCCCGGCCCTCCCCAGCAGTCACTGGTGATGACATCACTCCCAGTTGCTTCTGGACTGGGAGGCCAGGTGTGCTGCGACCCACACCAGTAAGAGGCACAGAGTCTCCAGGATGCCAAACCTTCTCCTGCTAACACATTTCTGGCCTCACTGCCCCATTATCCCACAAGTACCACCAGAGTGGTGTTAAGTCACATCAAGTACAACTAGTGGCATCCCTAGCACTGGCTGAGGAGCACCTCAAAAGGACCCCAGGGTGGCTTACAGTCTGTAGACATGTCTTGGCACATCCGGCCCAATGACGGGTAGAGTGTCACCTCTGCATTACAGCAAGATTTTGGTTGGGAGCAGGAATTAAACTACTCTGTAATATTCCCCACTCTGTGGAGAGAAGTTTAATCTCCTTCCCGAAGAAGAGGGGAGTGTGCACTGGCTTCACACAGCGCGCGGCGACCTGAGAACCACCCCACTGCACCTAGAGCAAGCCCACAACTGGGAGAAATGGTGTCATTGATCCAGAAGAGCAGACCCCATCACTATGTGGGATAAACACTAAAGGAAGAGAAGAGTGGAGTGTGTCTGTTGGGACTAGGATTGCCATAATCCTCTTACACAAAACTCTAACAGGATGCCCTGTCAAACTTGCCATTATATCAACACAGTCCCCCAAAACGGACAATCCCGGTTTTCAGGGACATATGGCAACCTTAGATGGGACTCACTGGGTAACTACAGGAGCACGTAAGAGACATTACATGCACTCATAGTTATGGCAACACCTAGTGAAATCTATGGGAAATTCATATTGCAATCCAGAGTAAATTGTTCTTACACCAGAGCAAGGACTCCCCGTAGTTACTCTGGATTGTGCCCTGTATCTAAATATGGTCTTCTGTTGTATTTCAGTACTCCAAAAGAAGGTGGAACTTTCAGCAGTGACTGATATAAGATAACCTTTATTGTCACTTTACTGATCACACACAGGTACAAACCCGCTGCTACACACAAAATGAAATTACATTGTTTGCTCCCAGGAGTAACCTCATACAATCACCTAAAATAATGTCAAATTATCTTTGTCCATTTTAAGAAGCTAACCCAACAATCCAGAATAATTACGTAGAAGTTAGAAGGGAAGACATAAGAGGCATTTACTCTGGATTGCTCTATGCATTTCCCATAGGTGGCACTGTAACTATCTCAGTGTAAAAGGTCCTGTAGTTACTCTTGATTGTAGCCATAGTGGAAAAAGGCAGCTTGAGAGTTCACTAATTTGATGCAGTATGGAACAAAACTGTGTTACGTACATAGTTAACCACTGTGGGATTTATACCTGAATGCACATGCATAGGGTTGCACTTGTAAGAAAGCATCACTGAATGCAAAAGTATTTACTTTTGAGTAAGCACAGACTTGGACTTTTTGCGTTGTGATCACTGCTAATGTGGTATCTAGCTTGTAAGACACCCTCCTACTTATGCTTATCAAGCTGAGAATATCCCATTAGCAGCATAAAGAATGTGCTTTTAGTGGCATAAAAAATAAAATGAGCCTTCATAGGTCTGCTTCTATTTTGTGCCCGTGGCTTATACTTTGTAGTTCAGTCAGTAATGTCATGGAGTTTTCTTTTTTTTACTACAGCACATTCCATTTCTGTGATACTTTTTGCCGGTCTTATCAGCTTTAGGACACAATCCAGAGCAAATTCAGTCTGCTCTGACCTAACTGCACTCTGCTAACTATTCTGTATCCAGAGCAGGAAGTTATGCTGAATCCAGGGAGTCAGGAAGCCTGGGCTGCCCTAACTGCTCCAGAGCATGCTAAGTAATTGACACAAGGGGAAGACTTGCTCCTGAGGAGACACCCCTCAGATCACACTGAACAAGGAACAGCTGTGGTGCCTACAGTGGTGACATGACTCTGCACATCACCTGGTGCGGAAGTCTGTGCGTCATCCCTGGGATGCGCGTCCCCCCTACCTGGACTGCGCAGTCACCAAAGTTGGCGCCTGCGCAGTTGTTTCTGAAGCCAACTGGCTTCAGAAAGAGTACTGCGCAGGCACCATCTCTGACACCTGCACAGTACTTTTCTGAAGCCTTTTGGCTTCGGGGGAGACTGTGCAGGCGTCAGAGTTGGTGCCTGTGCAGTACTCTTTCTGAAGCCATTTGGCTGCCGCTCCGCCTCCTGAGTGAGGCCGAATGGCTGTGCAGAGGCGCGGACTTTCTCTGCTCTAAGGAAGTCTCCTCTGAAGCTGTTCGGCATGCTCAGTGTGTTTCTGCGCAGTGCACCTCAGATGGCCGTTCAGGCCAGCTCCTCAGACAAGTGGCAGCTTCTGGCTGCTGCTCAGCCTTGGAGCAGGCCTGAATGGGTGTGCTGACGCCCGGGGCCTGCCAAAGGACAGTCAAACTCCTCCGGCACATCACCCCATACGGAGCGCATCACCCAATGCAGCCCACACCAGCCGCACCAGTCTGGTGACGCCACTGGGTGCCTGCCTTATAAGGAGTCCCTGATGAGATGCCAGTACATTCTCCAGTGAATACAAGGGGCTTCTTGGAGTGGCCTGCTGTATCCTGAGGTTTGTGGGCAGCCGTAGTTTGTTCCATATCCTGAGGTTGAGAGGCAGGGGTTGCAGCTAGGCTGGCCAAGAACTCAGATTTTTGGTCAACACTGCCATTCTTACTCGGGCCTTATCATGGACCCCTATGGGTCTACTCATTACTATACCTTCTCCTGAGGTGGTATATCTCTGAGGAACTGGAAGAGGCATTTCTGCCTTGGAAACAGGCTCTGGATACAGAGTAACTGCTCTGCCCTAGGCAATGCTCAACATGCCCTCAACTTGCCTCTCCTGAGCTGCTTAGGCTGCCCCAGTTAGGGCAGAGCAGGTCCACCTCTCTTAGGGCACCCTATCTTGCCTTACTCTGCCCTAAGCCTCCTTCAGAGTAACTGGGCTGGAGCATCTTGCAGTTGCTCCAACCTAGTGTTAGATAGGGCAACCCAAGGGCTCTTATGTGGACAGGTTAGTTGCTCTGGATTGGGCTGCCTGGCTATAATCCTAAAGACACTTTCCTGTGAGTTAGACCCATTGAACACAATGGGGCTTACTTTAGAGTAGACATGGTTAGGATTGTGCTCCTAGTCTCTCTTGCCTGTTCTCTGAACCAGATGGTATCTAATGTCAGCTGTTCTCATCTTTTCAGATTCGGCAGAAGTGATCCAGTCTCGAATTAATGAGCAAGAAGCCAGGGAAGAGTTTTACGTGCACTACGTTGGATGTGAGTGTCCATGTTCTCTGTGTGCATGACACATGCAATTGAAAACAGCTATGGGGTGATTGTGATTCAAAGGATTTGAGTTCTGCTTTCTGCTAAGAAAGATTTGGGAAAAAACCCTAGTGTCACCTTAGTACGGTGGGGCTAGGAGCCAGAGCCTTTTTTGTTTGCTGCTTCTCCCTTCAAGAGAAGACAGTGTGTAAAGAGTGGTAAATTCAACAACTGTTCTTAAGTGACTCTACCAAGAATTAGATTCAACATTGTGATGCAGTACTGCAAAAGTGGTGTCTTGGGTATCTGATCTCTACCTAGTCCTATTCCCCCCTTCCCCATGCAGAAGCTGTGTGCTGTGGGAAGGAGGGGAGGTTTCAGAATGGAAAGTGTTCCACCCTACATTAGGTCTCTTCAGACCTGAACCCACCTATTTTGCTTGTGCAAGTTGGAGGAGAGAAGGAGTGGGGAGGCTGCTGTGAGAGGGTGCAGGTAGTGAGGGGTCATGGCATCACTGCCAGATCCACTTTCTTCCACAGTCTCCCCACTCTTTTCCATTATCCCTCACTCCCTCTCTTCCTCCCTCACCATCTTAGCTGCCTCAGTGGGTCCTTCTGGGTTCGCTGATGGAGCTGATGCTGTTTTGAGGCAGTTGCTGCTTGTGGAAGGCATGTTTTTATCAGTGCTGAGTCCAATAGGATTTGGCCATTACATCTGAAAGCTACCAAATTCTGTCATCGTCAGTAGGAGGGGGAAGTGAATTCCAATGGCTTTAGAGCAAAGGAGAATAGGAATTGCATCTCCTTGTGTCAATCTCTAGCTACAAAATTTCTTGTGTTGTAGAGTGTGGATTTCTGTAATTTACATTTGTAAACTCTCCTCTGTCAATCACAGTCAATCGGCGTCTTGATGAGTGGGTAGATAAGAACCGGTTGGCTCTCACCAAGACTGTCAAAGATGCAGTGCAAAAGAATACCGACCAGTACATGAATGAGCTGTCTGAGCAGCCCGAGCGCAAAATTACCCGCAACCAGAAGCGCAAACATGATGAGATCAACCATGTGCAAAAGGTGATGGATGGGGGACGACGACTGAGTTTTACTATGCCACTAAGATATAGTTGCAAGGCCGGGATGAGTGTGGGGCAGCTTATTTCCTCCCTAAGAGGTCTAGTGTGACATGAGAGAGTGCGGCTATTCTACAGTGAAGTTGTCCAAAATTAAATCATTGTTGCCCCTTACCACCTCTTTTTTCCACCACAGACTTATGCTGAAATGGATCCTACCACAGCAGCCTTGGAGAAGGAGCACGAAGCAGTGAGTATTCATTAGTACTTAATCTGGCGTGTAGCCTAAACATGACAGAAAAAGACCCACTAACTTTCTCCTCTTTTCTCAGATCACCAAAGTGAAATACGTGGACAAAATCCATATTGGGAACTATGAGATTGATGCTTGGTATTTCTCCCCATTTCCAGAGGATTATGGGAAGCAGCCCAAGTTGTGGATCTGCGAATACTGTCTCAAGTACATGAAATTTGAGAAGACCTACCGATACCATCTAGTACGCATGGGACACACATTAATCAGGGACATGGAAATGGGGTGTTAAGTGAGAAAGCAAGAGATCTATAGGCAGATTGTCCAGGGAAGTTGATATTTGGAGCATAACATCTATCAGCCCATCCTTATACTTTGTTTTTGGGTTGTCCAGCTAAAAGAGCTCAAGAATTTTTGAAGCCTGGTTGAGCATTCAGTTTCCATAACCATAATCATTATTTGTTTTCTGAGTCTTATCACCTGAAAACTAAACATAAAATACTAGTTAGGGAATGTTCTAATCAAATGCCTCTGCAGTAAGAATTCTTTGGGTCAAAAACGGGACTGCTCACCAGATGGAACCTTGTACAGAAAAATGCAGCTACTTGGAATCTGTTGAGTTATCCTATCTCTTCTGTTGTTCAGGGCCAATGCCAGTGGAGGCAACCACCAGGCAAAGAAATCTATCGCAAGAACAACATCTCGGTATACGAGGTGGATGGCAAAGACCACAAGGTAAGGGTCCACTCAGCGCATGAGGCTACAAGCCATGAGGGGTGTGAGTAGAGGTGAATAACCTCAGAATGCCAGATGCAGGGGAGGGCATCTGCATGCATGTGTCATATGTGTTCCCTGAAGCATCTGGTGGGCCGCTGTGTGATACAGGAAGCTGGATTAGGCGGGCTTTTGGCCTGATCTAGTGGAGGCTTTTCTTATGTTTACAACTCTACTGTGTGTCATTATATTAAACCAGTATTTATATACTTTCAGTTATTAATAGTTTCTGTGGACCTAATGGCATCTAATTAGCATTGGAAGCCTATTAGTTGTTGTCCAGTCTAACATGCAAATAAGGCTCAGCTTATAATTTCTTCTTTTCTGCACTGCAACCCTGCAAACTATTTTATTTCTTGATTTGGGAAGTTCAGTATCTGAGCTCTCAGAGGATAGTTGCCGTTTACGTCCCATTATGGGAAGTACAGTACTGTAAGGACAAGGTTCAGACTGATTAGTTTTAGGAAAGTTCTCCCAGTTGTGTAAGTTATCCTTACTGGTCTTTGTTTCCCTTTCCCCCCACAGATTTACTGCCAGAATCTGTGTCTTTTGGCCAAGCTCTTCCTGGACCACAAGACCCTCTACTTTGACGTTGAGCCCTTTGTCTTCTACATCCTCACTGAGGTTGACAGGCAAGGGGCCCACATTGTTGGCTACTTCTCCAAGGTAATGTCCTAGCCTAGGATGTGTTGAGTGGATTAGGGGCTGTGGACTATAGCCAAGCTTGAAAAGGGGAATGGAAAAAGTGGGTAGTATGGATATATAATAAGATCCCTATGTTCTTAACAACTAAAAAAGCTAAATTTTGCACCCAAAATAACTGGACTGTATGGAATCACCTGCATGGAATCTGCCAATTTAAATTATTTGAATGTATTTTTTTCCATACCATTTTGCTTCTGGATTAGAAGGGAAGAGCAATGTGCTATGCAAAACACTAAACCCCTAGAATCCCCCTGCTGTCTTCCTCAACCACTCCTGTTTTCCCAAATTCCTAATGGAGTTTCTGTGAAACTTATCTTTGTGGCCACTTGAAGCAAGTAGATACTTGAAACAGCAGTGAATGGTGTAGTGCTGAATGCTGTTCTCGCTCATTTGATTTCTTTTCTCTGATTTTCTTTCCCAGGAAAAGGAGTCACCAGATGGTAACAATGTGGCCTGCATCCTCACTTTACCCCCTTATCAGAGGCGGGGCTACGGGAAATTCCTTATTGCTTTTAGTAAGCATCTTCCTCTACTGTGATTAGTGACAACAAAGAGCCATTGACAGCCTGATACTTTTCCTGTTTCTTGAACATAGGCAGTACCCTTTTTGTTTCCGGCACCAGAAAGGGCAGCAGAATGCTGCATAAGCCCTTCTATCTCACATCAGTGAATATGGAATTAACCATCCTCTAGTTCTATACGAGGTGTGATCAATAAGTATCAGGACTGGTGCTACAGTAAAGGAGCTAAAATATGCAGAGTGAAGCCTCTTGGCACAGATTGACCTTGACCCCAACCGTGGGTGCACACTTTGTTTTAACGTTCTAGCTCACTTCCTCTCTTACTGCAGTGCTTGGAAGGAATGTACGTAGTAGTGTGTGGTCATCGCATTGACCATGACAGAGAAAGTTGAGCAGAGAATCTACATCAAATTTTGCCAAAAGCTTGACGATAACTGCGCAGAGACCTATGCAAAGTTGCAGAAAGTGTATGGAGAGGAGTGTATGAGCCACACACAAGTGTACTAGTGGTTCAGACATTTCCAAGATGACCAACAAAATGTCAACAGTGAGGGACATTCTGGGAGACCCAGCAGAACTGAGAAAAACATCACAGATGTGCGTGCAGCTACGAGGGGAAATCATCGAATCACCATCCGTGAGTTATCGGAGGATGTGCAGATTAGTAACAGTTCAGTTCATTCCTTTCTCACATGTCTCACATATGAGACATGTGTCTGCCAAGTTTGTGCCAAAACTGCTTTCAGCTGAGCAAAAAGAAACTCGGGTTTCGGTTGCGCAAGATCTCCTTGATTGTGTCGAGAACGATGAAAACTTTTTGAAAATGGTCATAACGGGTGATGAATCAAGGGTCTATGGCTATGACCCTGAAGCCAAGGCTCAGTCTTCACAGTGGAAGACCCTAACCTCTCCGAGACTGAAGAAAGCACAAATGAGTCAAAGCAATGTGAAGACACTGTTGACCGACTATAATGGGATTGTTCATCATGAGTATGCTCCACGTGGTCAGACGGTAAACAAGGAGTACTACTGTGACATGTTGCGGCATTTGCGGGATGCTATTCGTCGGAAACTGCATGCGTCCAGTGAGCGGCAATTGCACCATGACAATGCACCTGCCCATTTCAGCGCAGCTTGTGCAGCAGTTTTGTGCAACAACACCCCCAGTTTTTGGCCAAGCACAACATCCCCCCTGGTATTCCCCAGATCTCGCCCCTTGCGACGTTGTCCTCTTTCCAGAAATCAAATCCCACTCGAAAGGACAAAGATTTCAGGATGTTGAGGAAATCCAAGTGAATGCGATGAGGCAGCTGCTGATTATCCCAGAAAATGAGTTCCAGGAATGCTTCCATCAATGGAAACAGCACTGCATTAAGTGTGTGGCTTCTGAAGGTGACTACTTTGAAGGAGATTGAATGCCAAATTGTTATGTGTTGTAGTTTTCTTTTTATAGTACCAGTCCTGATATTTATTGATGTAAAGTGGAATCCCCACCTGCAAGCATGATTTGAAAGCTCTGAAGTTAAAATGAAACCAGTAGTGCATGATGTAAGTTGCAGATCATCTGAGGTCAATGGAACTTGCTCCTAGGAACGCCTGTATGGAATTCCAGCCTCATGCTTGTTATCACTTTCTGAATTAAGTTAAAGATTTAGAGGAACTTGTCTTCTGAATCCTGCTCTTTCACCTGCCCCCACCCCCTGAGGAGATCTTGCTTGGTTTGGGGAAACTTTTTATCATGTTAAGTCTTGTTCCGGGAAAGCTCCCATTAATTTCTGTTGAGATTCCTGTTGATGTGCATGGACTCTGACCTATGATTTTTTAGGCCAGTGTTCTTCAAAAATTAAGGGAGATTTACTCCCAAGTAAGTCTTTGCAGGGGAAAGACAAGGGCTGCAATGGTGCTCCAGGAAGTGTGAGCTCCAGGAAGTGCAGGGTGCTCTACACAGCCCTTGGAATCTTCAAAAGGAGGCTCAGAACGTACAAATGGAATGATCTCAAAGCACTTCCTATTTGTTCTGTTCAAATATTCTTCGCTTCCATGTAAAGATTCCAAAGTCAGGGCTTCCTGCACATTCTGAATTCTCTGCAAGTGAAAGTAAGCACCTACCTCCTTCATTCCTCCCTTCAACTTGGGGATCACATTGCTGTCTTCACCCCTTTCCCCAACCCTTAAATGGATGGGAGAAGCTTTACATAAGCTGGGAGGTCACAACCACCAGTTTGAGACCACTGTTTTAGGCCTTGATTCCATACCTCTTGTTCTACAGGCTATGAACTTTCCAAGTTAGAAAGCACAGTGGGTTCTCCAGAGAAGCCCCTTTCAGATCTTGGCAAGCTGAGCTACCGGAGCTACTGGTCATGGGTCCTGTTGGAGATCCTCAGGGACTTCCGAGGCACTCTCTCCATCAAAGATCTCAGGTGAGAAAACTGATTCACATAGACATGCTGAGCTGCTCTGAAACCCAGCCTCTTCTAGTTCTCTACTAATGCCGATATAGAAGTGAATGTACTCCTCTGCTATTAGATTATGAACAGCCTTGAGTGGACTTACTGTGACCTCCCAACATGTTCATCCTGACTTGGTATTTTCCCCTCCAGTCACCCCAAACTTTTTTTTTTTAATTTTCTGACACAGCCAGATGACGAGCATCACACAAAATGATATCATCAGTACACTGCAGTCACTGAACATGGTGAAATATTGGAAGGGACAGCATGTCATCTGTGTCACACCCAAGCTGGTTGAGGAACATCTCAAAAGTGCCCAATATAAGAAACCTCCCATCACAGGTACTGTGGGACGAAGAGTTTGAGGAGTGGGAAAGGGAGATGCTTCTTGCCAAAACTGTAATAGGCTAAGTCACAACTGAGAGTGCTCTTTTGTAAGGGTCCAATCACTCTCTTTGTAATTGTATGTCTTTAAAAAAAATCCAAAAGTGAAGTATAGATGACCTGGAACTTAAAATTGCTAGATGTATGTGGTACTGTGGTGGGGAAGAGACAGACTGGTTTCCTTGTCGCAGAAACCAATTGCTGTCTAGAAACAAAATATCATTGTGTGTCTGTGAACTTGGAAAACTGCTTCATGCATCTGACATGAGCTCTAGTTTACCAAGACTTTTGTCACCTTCTTATATACTCTTAATACGAGTCCCCCTGGGCCTTGCTTTGGGTGGCCTTGCCATGTATGAGATTTTAGTCCCAATCCAGTTGTTGACTACCTTCCCTCAAAAAAACTGAACAGCAAACCTTTTTGATCTCTCGGCAACCAAACATACCACAATTTTTTGTCCTTCTATCCAAGGGATGCCACAGATGCCTTAATGCTTCTTCTCAGTTAATGCCTTCTTGTCAACATATTTCCTGTTGCCACGGTTGTAAGCTTCCCCCCAACTCCTGGTTCCTCCCATCTCTGAACCTCATGCAACTACATGTTCTATGTCCTTGAAATGGCTAGTCTTGGAAGAAGAATCAGCAATGCAAAATGAACACAGGCTGGCTAAGGGCCAAGTCCTATCCCACTTTTCTAGTGCTGATACAGCCTCAACACAGCCCCAACTTAAGGAAACTGATGTTCCTTTGCTTTGAGGAGGCATTCATAACAGCCCCTCCACAGTAGTTTGGCATAGCTGCATCAGTGCTGGAAAAACAGGTAGGATTAGGCCCTTAACTTGCACAAGTAATTGTACACAAAATGTAGACTTTTCTCCACCCATAAAATGTACAAAACTCTGCATATATATCTTTCCACTGCTAAGACCACATCCTGCTTTTGCATTATTTCTTAGTCACAGGGTATGCTGAGCTCCACTAACTGCAAATAGAACTACCCTGTGAGAGGCCTTCAGAGCTTCCTTGTGAGCTGGTTTTGGTTTTGACCTGAGCTGCATGAAAAAGTCATTGTTATCCCCAGTTGACGTACCTGAGAGTGCCACTTATGTAACAATTACCACAGAAAATGTGCTAGCTACCCCTCCCAGGTCGCTCTCCTGTTTAAAGAAACTTCTGTCTGAAATTGATATGAAGCCAACTTTAAAAGGGTGAGGCACAGAGGCAGATTAATGGCAGCAATTCACCTCTCTTGTGGTGCTTTAAAGGGAATTTGGCAGATACTTTGGGCTAGTTGTTGCTAGAATACATTAAAGACCCAGTCCTAATCAACTTTCCATTACTGATGCAGCTTATACCAACAGGAAATGCTTCAATCCTATAATGGTAGGTCAATCAAGGAGGCTTCCTCAAGGTATGGGAATGTTGGTTCCCTTACCTTGGAGCTGCATTATGTGCTGGAAAGTTGAAGAGGAGTGGGTCATAAAGTCACTTCAAACATCTTGGATAGATTCCAAAGATTTGTATATAAGTTTGAAGCATAGACAGCTTGAAACATCCCACTCTTGCTGACCCAGCACAATTGCACATCTGTGAAATTGCTGCCAAAAGACATATACTGTGCCAGGAAAACAAGAGACGACATAGAGCACAATCTGAACTTTTCAGCCTGGATAACCCTTGAGAACCCTGCATAAGCATTCTCATCTTAAGAGGAAATGTTGCCTATCAGAGAAGCTGTTGCTAGAATTAATCTGTGACTTGTCCTGCCCTTGCTTCCCTATTGACCTTGCTTTTTTCCTCCCCCCCCCCCCCCCTTTTAGTGGATTCCCTGTGCCTGAGATGGGCACCTCCCAAACACAAACAAGCAAAGATCTCCAAGAAGTGAGGAACAAACAGAATGGACTTGGCTTCAGTACTCAGTCACTCTTCATTTTAAGAGATGATCCAAGGCTAAGTATTTGTGTTAGACTCGCTTTGATCTATTGTGCCCTGAACAGATAAGTCTGGGGGTACAAAAGGGAGAGGAAAGAATTGCTATCCTCTTAAACATCAGGGGAAATGAATGCATGTCCAGTTTACCAGGAGAGAAAACATCTACACACAGAATTTTCCCTTTTGTGGTATGAACTGTGTTTGTTGGTGATAAACGAGGCTTTAAAAAAATATTAAACCGTGAAAGCGCCAGTAGTAGGTCTGAAGAGAGCTGTTGCTGCTCTTTGTACAAGCTCCTTCCACAGCAATCATTGCTCCCCTTGTGACAATGACTTCAGTAATGGAGCCAGTGCTGATGGAAGAGGGCTTTCTGAGGTCGGTGGTGTGTGTATGCTGGGAAGAAGCATCGACATGGTAGTCCTCCTACAGCAGTTAGATTCATACTTCATGTATGCAATGTGTTTTGTTACTTTAAGAGATATTTTCATTAATAAAACCCACAAAACTACTGCTGTATATATTCTGCGCGTATACATGAGCCGTAGTGCTTCCTTCTGAGAAGTCTTCATGGTTATAAAGATTGCTGCAGATGGCAACTGCCTTTGAAGGGAAAAACTGGAGGCTTCTGACAATGGAGAAATGTTGAGGCTGGGTGAGGTATAGATGGAAGAGGGACTTTGGGAGACGATGGTTGAGCTAGAGCAGGAGTCTCTGAGCATTTTGACCAAAGGGCCATATTGTCGGGGCACATCTGGCATGTTGTTGAGGGCCAAAAAATTTAATATAAAATTTAAATAAATACATTAGAAATGGAACTCTAATTCTGGGGCCCTCTGAACATCTGGATGCAAACAGCACAGCTCTAGTTGTTTTCTGTTGAGTGACTCAGAAGCTCTCATAGAGAACCAGAGGCTGGCTGAAGGCCAGGTAGAGGCTTGCTAAAGGCAAGGAGTTGTGGCAGTTTAGCAGCCTTTTACCTTGTGTTATAAAAGGAACAGAGGCAGACTCCTGTTTTCTGAGGAGTGTACCCTACTTCCCCTAGCACTGCTTCTTTACCTCTATTCATTTGGCCCTTGCCTATCATCATGGGAACAGCTGCTCCTAGAATGCAGAACATGCACTCAAGGTAAGCTCAGGTCTCTGGTGTAAGACTGGAAAGAACACCTGCTGCTGTTTAGCAGGCTGACAAGAAAGACTCAACTGGATGAAAGTCTGTCTTCTTTGCAAGACATGGGCCTTTTAAGTTTGGAGCAAGCAATTTTTGTAGGTGTAAAATTATGGTCTGAAGCACCTTTGCCCTTTTCTCTGCTTCATATTTGAGACATGCTGTGCTGCAATAAGTTGCTTTTCTCACACTGATACCAGCTTCCCTATTTTGCCCCACACCCGTGCAACTCTGATTGCCCATGAAGAGGCATCCCCCAAACAGCACCTCTCCCCCCAGAAAATACAGACACTGCAGTTATGGGAAAGGTCCATCTTGGTGTACCCCTCATGCTTATTAACTTTATTTTGGTTCTTACTGGGGGCACTAAGCACAACATGCAGGAAGCCTGAATGCTTGAAATAACTAAGCAAATGTCAACAGAAGCTTTCTGTTAATGTTCTGGCTGTGATAATCTAGCATCCATGCTTTCTTCCTGCATGTTGTGCTATAAACTTGCATGCTTACACCAGTCTGTAAAACGAAGAAACATTTTTGCTTCACACCACCAAGAAATGAAGCAAATGGGCACAGACAGTATATGGAGAACAGTAAGTTCTGTATTTACTCGAATCTAATGCTCACCTTTTCCAGCCAAATTTAGTCTCCAAAATCATGGTGCACATTAGATTTGATGGTTAGTTATATTGGAATAAGTATGGTATTTTTGATTGTTAGTATAGTGTGTGCATTAGATTCAATGGTGCTAGATTTGAGTAAATATGGTATATTGGGAGATGCCCAATGTTTTGGGTGACTCCTCTCTTAACATATGATATATCCTTCCTGCTATATTCTTGCCATTCTATTGGATTCATTGCTGACATCTACTACATTCCAGCTTCAATAGATGCTACTGCCATAATTACCCTTTAATAACAAACATTAGTCCTCTTCTCAGCAGAACTATTGTTAACTTTATTAAAAACCCTTCATGCATATAGGATCGGAATCACCTCCTTCCTACGAGATGCTTATATACTTTCTTTAATGTGCAAATACAGGTTATCTAAACACATCTGTAAAATCCCAGGAAAGTTTTTCAGGCCAGCTCTTCTTTCCTCAGGTTGGGTGGGGCAAGTGCCACACCTCCATGCAGTGGCCGTTCTTTCAATATCAAGTGTAAGACTGCAGCAGAGTTATATCAAGCAATCACATTCCAACTCCTGCTTCTCCTTTTAGACACGCTGTGCTATAAACACAAATCCATTGTGCTGATGTGAAGAATTTCACTCAGAAGGAATGTTCCTTTGTTGACATTTTTCAGAATTGTGTTCATGTGCCGATACCAAACCAAACCCCACCCACCAGTGGAGAAAATCACTGATCAGCAGTATAAGATGAGGCAACCCTCCCCACTTCAAAATCCAACTGGGTCTGAGGAATGTAGCTATAGTCACCATAGAAGTTGAATCAAGTCCTTCATCAAGAATAAAAAAGTTCAGAAGATGGGCTGGTTGTACAATCCTGCTGCTATTGTACTATCTCCTGTTTCAGTCTCTGAGCTGTGAGGAAGCACAGTAAACATGGAGTCTTAACCAGCCCCAAGGACACACATCAAGGCCCAGCAGGCTAGTAGGATCCAAGAAGAAGAGAGAGGGTTGGGTGCTGTGGAACACACCCCTTCTTCTGATTCTGGCTCTCCTTCCACAGTCACATCTATGAAGTTCACATCTGTGACATCCTCATTTTGGAGTGTTTCCTTGATCCAATCCGCATAGCTCGAGACACGAATATAGACGCCAGGACGATTAATCTGCCCACACGAATCCCCCCAGCTTACCACCCCAGCCAGCAGCCAGGTATTGTCTACGGGACAGGAGAGGGGTCCCCCGGAGTCACCCTAAAAGAGGGGGTACATGGAGGGGATGGTTTAGAGGACATAATACTGCCCCTGTGAAGTATTAAAATGGGTTGTGATATCAGCCACTGAGCTGAAAAAACAAGTATATGGTTGAACTGATTGATACAATTTGTCACATTGTCGAGAGAGACCAGATTATGTGCTGATCAGTGATGGGATTCAAAGAAATTAACCACCAGTTCTCTGCCCATCTGGCAGCCACTTTTAAATGGCTATTTTTCAACTTTATATGTCCTATCTCTCGTTAACAACCGGTTCTGTAGAGTAGGTGCGAACCTGCTGGAGCCCACCACTGGTGCTGATCCTATCAAACTGAAGGTTGGATGGGTTAGCAAGAGCCTGTGGAAAACGTTATGAGTTGGGAATGGGTTGAAGTGGAAGCAATGGCTACGTTAAAGGAAAATTGCAGCCACACCAAAAAGCCTTGACTAAAGGGAATCAATCAGAATGAATGCAAGGAATGAGTTCACAAAAGAATACAAGACGCAAGGCAATTAAATCAGAGAAAAGCAACAGATGGAAGTCAGAAAAAGCAAGAATTAGGACAAGATTAGACTGAAATTCATAGTTTAGCGATAGTTACAGAATGAAGCTAGATAGGAGCCATCTTGGGGGTGCTTATACAATTAGATCAAATGATGTGAAGACCCTCAAAAAGTTCAACAGGCATGTATTAGCCATACAGAAAGACTCTCAGGAACAGACATGTGAACTTAACTTTAAGAAGCTGACACATACATACGTTAGGAGGACATTTGTCTGAGGTATAATTGAACAATCTCAAGGGACGGAAACAACCTGCGTTCCAGAACAAGGGATGGCCACAATCATCAATTGCAACATTACATGCTTTACATTCAAAAAAAGGAGAGATGGCACACTGAAATTCTGGGACCATCCAACTGAGCGTGGGGTTAGGAAGTGCCCCTCTCCCTACAGTACCTTTTGGCACAGGTGGTTTCTAACCAGATTTGCAGTGTAACTTATAGGAGATAACGGAGACTTTGGAAGAGAAGGGCTAGAAGGGGAAGGCTGGTCGTGCAGACCCAGGAAGCAGCGCTGTCGGCAGGAGGCTGGTTGGGTCTGATGGGACGGAAGGAGTCAGGGAGGGGCTGGACATCATCATAAGGGCCAGGCTTGCTGGTTGTAGCATTGGAACATATGCCCTCCTCTGAGACGGGCTCCACATTGGCGACGGCTGTTCTGAGCTCGACCTCTGGAATGTTCTGCTTAATCCATTCAGCGTGGGATGCAGTGCGGATGTAGACACCTGGCCTATTGGAGGCCCCGCACGTGTCCCCCCAACTCACCACCCCGGCCAGCAACCAAGCATTGCCAATGCGGCAGGATAGGGGTCCTCCGGAGTCACCCTAGAAAAATGGAGGGCATTAGGAAGGGACAATGTGAATGGTGGAATGTGAGAAGGCTACGGGAGAGACTCAGAGGGTCCTCAAAACAAAGGTCAAGAAGAGCCACTTTCTGGTGGAAGGATTTCAAAACTTGAATAGAGTTGACGGACTCTGCGTAACCTCAGGGTTATGTGGTATGATTGTGCAAAATCATACCACTTGAACTGCTATCTCTTTAACCCACTCTCATTATCCTAGCATAAGAATTCATTCTATAAAGTTTATACCAGTAGCACAGAAGGAACTCAGCAGAAAAGTTGCATTCTTAGGACAGCTGTAGCATAGAAAGCACAACATAAGAATGGCAAATGCGTGTCCACAGGTGAAAAGGAAATGCTAACTCACATGTCCCTCCAGCACATTTTTCTGTCCACAGGTGAAAAGGAAATGCTAACTCACACATCCTTCTAGCACATTTTTTCTATGTCACCCATAAAGTACTGGGGTTGTTGAGTTAATGGGACACCCTACCTGCTGACTAATATGTGGCACAATCTTGAAAAGTCATCCAGTTGGAACTCCTACATGACCTCACCTTCCTTCTTTTGTGCAACATTCAGTGCAACTTGTCACACTGAGGCAATGTGAGCACCACTCTTCTTTCCCAACTGCCCACTACCACGTGGTCTCACCTGGCAGGCATCCTTCTTGCCCTCAGCAAAACCAGCACACATCATGTCATTATGGATTATATGGGGGTCCTCAGGATCTGGATTCCGACTATATAGGCACTTGCAGGTGTCTGTCCCAATAATGGGCACCTCAAGCTGCTGGAGCGTCATGGGAGCAGGGAGGCTTGCTAGAAAGAAGAGAAGAACATTTTCTTTATAATATATCTACTTCACAGCCCCCAAGAAGCTCTCAGAGCAGCCTACAAAGATCCTCAACATAAAATTCATAGGAAGTCAGTGCCAGAAATAACACATACAGATTTAGAGCACAATCCTAACCATGTCTACTCAAAAGTAGGCCCATTGTGTTCAATGGGTCTTATTCCTAGGAAAGTGTCTTTAGGATAGCAGCCTTTGTTCCCAGATAGGGAGGAAGGGCGGTCTGATCTGCAGGGATGTAGAATGTGAGAGGTGGAAAGGACTTAGATAACATCTAGTCCAACCCATTCTCAGTGCAGCCAATTATTTCAGCATCTCTGACTTAAGAGCACAATCCTGATTTAGAGCACAATCCTAACCATGTCTACTCTCAAGTATGTCCCATTGTGTTCAATGGGTCTTACTCCCAGGAAAGTGTCTTTTGGATTGCAGCCTTCGCCTTTCAGCAATGAGCTCCATGGGGCGCAGTTTCCCCCCCTGTTTGTAATGAAGGAAGGAGTGTATTGGCTGATCTGGTAATACTGACCTCTTTCCCACACATAAGGGGCTGTGGTTAATGGCAATCATTCTGCCCATACAAAATGCATACAATTTGCATTCTGTCCATATTCAGAGGAATATGAAGGTATTTCAGGTTTGAGTCCTAGAAATGACATTTGGAAAGAAGTTCCACTTTAGCCTCACTATGGGGATCAATTGAAATTGTGGTTGTCTGCCCATCCATCCATCCTTCTGTCCATCATTCTTCCCCAACTCCCGCGCTCATCTCAGATGTCCTTACTTTGTAACAGTCATGGAATAAACTTACTATGTGTGAGCACATTTCCCCAGCCAGTGACGGTACACTTCATGCCATTGGGAAAGACAACTGAAGCAGCAGGCAAGCAAATGGGCCGGATAGTGCGGCTGTAGAAGACAGGTGACTTGAGCTTCACTAGAGCAATGTCCCCTTTAGATCCTTCATCATCGGTGAAGTCGGGGTGCTTGATCACTTTCTCCACCTGTCTTACTTCACTGCTTGAGGATGGATTTTGCAGCTGCAAAGCCCCCAGGATCACATCATATGTCTCTAGACGGTTCTCTCTATAGACAGAAGAAACAGGTAGGGGTTGAAACACAATTCAAGAAAGCAAAGTGTTGTGTTCCTGAGGGACTACGTAAACCATGCTTCTAGTCCAACATCTTGCCTCCACGAGTGGCCAGATCCTGCTTAGGAAGGATCTGAGCTGGCCAAGGTCTTTCACCTTGTTTTTCCTCCTGATTCTGATATTCTGAGGCATGCTCCCTCCAAACATGGAGCCTTTATTTAATTTTCATTTCTGATAATAATAGATAAACCAATCCATTAATTTTTATCTCAGCATTATAGGACAGTGACCATTGTGGCACTTACATAAACAGCAAGAATGACCATGGAAGGGACCTTGGGTTAAAGCCCTCTCCCTCAATCATTGGTCCCAAACTGGATTAGCCCCTATCCCCATGCTATTTACATTTTTCAACCATGAGAGAATTAGTGTCCTGAATTCACTGCACTTACTTGGGGAAGCAATGTCCTGCTGTGATCATCCACAATTGGTTGATGAGGGTTGCTCCACAGACATGATGTCCGCCATAGTTCAGGCTCGCCTGCCAGGGCCACTGTCCATTTTGGGCATCTGTGCCACCCACAATTCGCCCCATGGCAGGCACTCCGCATAGTGCTGCAGATACAATGAGATAGCAAAGCATTTCAAACAGTGAAAAAACACATACTGGAAACTACTTCTCTTTTCCGCAATGCTATAAACTGAAATAGAGAGAGCTGAATGTGTAAATGTGTTAGGTATGGAAATCAGCTCCCTGAAAATCCCTTGGTGTAGTTTTTCCTAATTTAAAAATTCAAGTTTCTAGCCCTAATTGTTGCAAAAATATGCATGGATGTGCGCATGCACAACGGTTATAGATGCATAATACTTCCAGTGTAGCAGGCATCCGTCAGTCTTGAAAGACTATGGTATCATGCTCGGCACTGCATATGCTGCATGTGAAGCACGAAGGCCCAGGTTAGATTGATATGGAGGAGATAGGTTGTTACCCAAGCAGCAAATCCCCCCTCTCCACGCCACTGAAATAGTCCAATGGAAAAGCAGAGCCAATACGATTGGTTCCAGCTGCGTCGCAGAGCTGGGCTAAGGACAGGACCTCACCCTGTCTTGTGGGGACCAACCCGGGTCTCAAACCCTGGCCTGCTGGTTAACAGGCACAGTGTCTTAACCACTTGCGCCACCCACAGCCCTTACTCCCAGTGTATAAAAAGCAAAATTGCTCTAGCTTGGATATTTAGAAATTTCTTAGAGGGACTTTCTAGGGCAGTGATGGCTAACCTTTTTGGCACTGAATGTCAACTGATGGCACTGGTTCCCTGCGCACATGCCCGGAACTCCAGGCATGTGCTTTGGGCCAGGAGCGTCCTGAGCCTATTGCACATGCCCAGAGCTCTGGGCATGCACGCTGGGCACTGGCACCATCAGTCAGGTCTGCTTTGAAGAAGAGCAGACTTGACTGAGCATGGCAGTGCATGTTTGAGTGCTTGTCTGGGTGCACTATGGCCACATGCCAGCAGAGAGGCCTCCAAGTGCCTGATCTGGCACACATACCATAGGTTTGCCGCCACTGTTCTAGGGCTTCTTTTGGATGATGAGATAGACAACTGAACCACCAACATGAAAACTCATGTTGGAACATGAAAAATCACCAAGCAGAGTAAAATGAGGACGTGAGGAGATGGAATGGGTAATTCAATGAAACACTGGCAGATTTCTTACCTTCCTGGGTTCTGGTTTCTTCCACAACTGCAAGGAACATGCAGAAAAGGAACAGCATGAAAAAACAAAAAGGAAACAAAGATGTCAGGCCTATCTGGCATAATGAAAGCACAAAACACCCATTTTAAACTAGAAAAAGCACTGAAAAAGAATTTTTCCATGGTGAAGAGTATCTGAAGGTGTTTTCAAAACAAGGATTTTAAAGATCTCTGCGCTGAAGCGGAGTGTCTGAACACTGATCTGTTTCAAAGATCAGTGAACTATCAAGCCTCACTTCATCCTAAAATCCAGGGACAAAACCCAGGGATAAGTCTTGCTGTAATTCACTAACATAAGACAAACCCCATCCCACAGGCCATTTGCAGGCTATGGAAACTTCAAATTCAGACCATAAGGAACCCTAGACTCCACCGAGCCTCCAAGACTGTTGGAGCCTACACTGGCCTGTGGGCATTATTTCAAACCCTCTAAACAACTTATGCCTCTCAACTTTTTGTTTCTGGCTTGGTCTGTAAGTTTTCACTGCAAGAGGTGTGTAGTAAGCAGTTCATAATTCTCATGCGAATCTATCTACATGCCTGTACAGGCATCCCCCACTTTCTGATTCGTTCGTTTTCTGCTCTTTCTATACCTTAAGTTATACCCAGAAGTCATTCCTTCAACATACGTTCTGCTCTTTCAACCTCTGTTTCAAAGGCATAGTTCCAGTCCCTAACCCGTCACATATCCAGGAGATAACTGTATTATAGTTCTCACATGTATTATACATAGGTTCAGTAAAATTCATTCATAAGCTGTCTCTGACATTCATTTATGTCATTTGAAATGTAAATTAATTTTTGCCAGCCCCCCACACAGTGTCAGAGATTATGCCGCCCTCCTGCAAAATTTTTGCCCACACCTCCAGTATCATGTTATTATGTCTGTATTGTTCTTCATTACAGTTCTTTCCCCCACCAGAACCAGAATATTTGTAAGATTACAGTATTTTTATGTTCGATAAATCTAATAGAGTGGCACCTCATGTAACAAATATAATTTATTCTGGAGGCATGTTTGCTACGTGAAACATTCTTTACATGAAGCGGATTTTCCCATAGGAAATAACGGAAACTCAGATGATTGGTTCCACAACCCAAAAAATATTCACATAAAAATATTAACTGGATGTAAAAATGATGACAAAACACTGGAATTGAATTCAAAACATGCATTCAATGTGCATGATCCTATGAAGTCTACTTAGGCTGCAGTTCTACAGACACTTTCCTGGGAGTAAGTCCCACTGAACACAATGGGGCTCACTTCTGGATAGACATGGTTAGGAGGCTGCAATCAACTTTCTTCTGCAATCAAAGACACTTCCATTTTTTCCTTTTTTTCCTTCTCTCCATCCTGAGCCTCTCTCTCCCCTGCTCCCTTCTGGCTAGCCCTGAGCTGCTTCCCTCTTCTCCACTGCTCTTCTCTCCCTCTGCCCAGCGGACACCCTGCCACAAGAGAAACAACGTGCAAGTGTTGCTTTTGCTGTGGGTAGGCGCGCTAGGCAGCCCTGAAACTTTTTAAAAGGGCTGCCAGTCAGCGCATCTGTCCCAACTGCCAACGAGTGTGTTTGTTACGTGAAATATACTTTACGTGAGGCATTTGTTATGTGAAGTCGCAACTGTATTTATCTAATCAAGTATTTTTAGATTACAGTATTCTGCATAATCAAGCAGTAAATTTGTTTGAGATGAAGAAGAAATTTTCAGACTCAAACCTTCCCTCATCTGAATCGGTACAAGCCAGGATAATTAAGTTTTATTCAATTACTGTATGATTCCACCAACTGTGTGAATTGGTCTTTAGATTACAGCCCAAGCATAACCTGCTTTTCAGAGTCTCCATCCTCTTGTAAATCAGAGTGCATCTGAGACTACAGTGTACCAGACTTGGGTATGACAGGATCTTTAACAACCTTACAGAAGGCAGAAATTAAATATTTTCCTCTCAGTGCTACACCTCCTAACCTCCTCGGAAGTTGCACCTGCTGAAATTCTGTCTGTTGTGAAAGTCCAGAAAAACCATGTGAATCATGGTACAAAGAAAGAGGCACGGCACAACTTGTCACTTCTGTTCTCTCTGCACTTTTCATTCTGGATATGAAGCACTGGTGGCTGTCATCATATTGTCAGAGAGAAAGAATGGTGATTTCTCTCTGAAAGCTTCATCTTTCCGCTGCGAGATTTCCAAGTAATCCATTAGAGGCAGGTGGGTCTCTGTGCTCCTCCTGCCCTAGTTTCCCTCCTGCGATCAGCTTCCCAGGAACTGATTTCCCATCCTGCGCACCCGGAGCAAGCATTCTGGGTTGGGAGTGCTGTCATGCCAAAGATTCCTAGGGGGTGAGTCTGTTTGGACTTGGAGAGCGGCCAGCCTTGGAGTCATCGGGGGCACACTGCTCGAAGAGGAGAACCTGAATTGTCAGATGGGAAAGAGAAGATCCTCCGAGTTTCATCCCTGAAGGCATTGCATGACTGAAGGAGACTACAAGACTCAGTCTCTTCGAAGGATGGAAGTGCCACTTTTGCATACTTCTTGCAGTCTATGTCGATAAAGGAAAATCTATTCTGAACAAGTCTTGTTATGATGTCAAGCTAAATACCTGAACAAGTATTCAGTCAGTCCTGCTTTTTAAAGTTAAGAGACATCCAAAGTTAAGGTTCCCAATTTTTCAATCAACATCTGTAATTGTGACCTGGAGAGCAGCTTGATGCGTACGCTGGAGCAGGTGATATTTGTCTCCATGTTGCAAAAACTTCATCTGTAGCATTTTGCTACACAAGAGTATACAAGCACAAGAGCAGTTCAGGCAATTTTTTTCTGATCAGCTGGCAATCTTGCCCTGGAAATTGCAAAACAGTAGCAATCGCACATTCATGGAAATAACTGATCGGGACAAGTTATTTTGTTGAATGACAGCAGGGAAAGAGGGTGTCATAAACCCTCTGAAAGTAGAATTTGTTGCTCTGAAAAAGAAGGGGCTATGTAAGGATTATTAGTACCAAATAATTTGTTAACAATTAGAACAGTATGACTTTTTGATGGTTACAAGCGGTGGTTGTTATCTCGATGATCTCATTTTATAAGTTGTCTAAATTCAATTTTTTACAAGGACCTGCTGTCCAAGGGGGCTGATCCTGACCTGGGCATAGCTTTATCTGGACAAATAGGAAAAAGCATTTTCTTCCAATACACAGAACAGGAAATGATGGCCACATCTTCTGCCCTCTAACTCAGGATATAATCAGACACACGAAGTGTCAGGTTTAGATGTCACTGTATGTTCCCTTGGCAGAGAGAGGTGAAATATATTTTGCACATGCCCAGGAGCACTACTCTTCCTCATGTTCCATTGTTCGATGCAGAACTGGGATTGAAGACAGGACATACTAACTGCTATCTCCAACCATAATTGATTTTAGGTTATTACAAATTTATTCGTTTCTTCCTGTTGGACTGAGGAATTTGGGGCAAATAATTTTTTCCCAGATTAGGGACATGGAGGCTGTTATCTTCTTCAGCGTGCCCACCCATCCAGGTGCTCCACTTTGAGAACTTGGGACTTTTTCCAAAACAAGGAACCACTAATCTTGATCTCGTGTAGTAATGTACTGGAATCAATGGAGATAACCTTCCAGGAAGCACTCTTTTCAGCTAGACCTCTGTTCCTGTCTGTCCTCAGAATGATCTAGGCAGGTCTGTCATCCTCAGGTCACTTGACTCTGTTCCCAAGTGGAACAGCCCTCAACCACAAATGGGTACCCTCCAAGGACCCGCAATGTTGCAGTGCATGTTTGGGGCACGTGGCTAGTCCTCACATAAGCCAGTTGCTATTTTGGCCCCACCATTAGGAGGCTGTGGTTCTGTGAGCAAGTAGGACGTTTAAAAATAGAGCCAGGCCCAACTGGTTGGGTAGCCTGCCTGTGACGTTCCAGACAGCCCCACCTCAGAGGACAAAATGTCATGGAGAGAAACCGACCTAGCCTGTCTCTTACACCATCCCACCTCCCAAGCCTCAATCCTAGCAGAACAAAGCTTGCCTGCAGGAAGGAAAACAGGCTTCAGTTATTTATTTACCAAGTCCAGAACATCTTACATTAAAAAAAATTTCAAAAAATTAGATATTAAAAATTGAGGTGAAATTTAAACAATACATTTCAAGACTATAACAAGTTTGGATTTCACACCAAAGCACACATTCCTTTGGAGGTCCAGAAAATAGTGGGCTTTTTCATTGGCCTGGATCAAATCCTCCAATGTGCATGGACCATTAAGATTATAGCATGTCAATAAATGTCCTGGGCTCTGCAGTACCCCACATTCGCATTTTCCGTCTCCTGTAATGTAGCCCTATCTTTAAGTTTTTCTTACAACATTACACCCCTGTTCTTAATCTGTTCAGCATTTTCCATGTTTCATATGAAGATGGTACCCAGGCATGGGTTCTTCCCTGAATTTGGTCCGGCTTTCATTGTGGTGCAGGCTATGCCATAATTCCACTTGGTGCGTTTCTGGAGTTCATGAGATTGGTACCATCGAACATAGGAAACACTTTGATTTCAGTCGTGGAGAATGGGGCTTGTGCCCATAGATAGGATGCCAGGGGTTTGCTTGCTGTTTATTATCTTTTTCTGTCGCCACTTGTCTCCTCATGTCTGGGAGTGCAATATTCGAAACTTAATATAAGTTTATCAGCTGGCGTTGGTTTTAAACATCCTGTAACAATTTGCGTTGTTTCATTAAGAGTGGTACTGACATGCTTGACATGAGAAGAGTTCCTCCAGACTGGCACTACATATTCTGCTGCAGAGAAACTTAAGGCAACTGCTGAGGTCTGTAAGATTTTGGGTTGTGCTCCCCATGCGGTGTTGGTCAGTTTCCTAATGATGTTACTCCTGGCACATACTTTCTGTTTTGTACCTTGGCATCAGGCCTGGAAAGTGAGTGTTGGATCTAGCTTCACCCCCAGATATTTAGGATTGTTACAGTATTGTATTGGTTGCTCTTTCCAGATAATTTTCAGTTTCTTTCCTGCATCCCTATTTCTTAATCCTTAGAATGCCAACCTGGTATGCAAATGTATGCAAATTAGGCTATTTTTAGATGGTATTCTAAGGGTTCAATAGAAAGCAGAGGTTCACCACAGGGTCTGTGGCATCATAACCTTTTATCTGTAATAATTGGCAAGCTGTCTGGTCAGGGGTTTCTTCTGTCCTTAGAAGCAGCTACAGGCTCATTATTGGGGGTTCTTGAGCAACTTCTAGGCATGGCAGCTATTCTGCCTCATATCTATACGTGTCACAAGGTTACTCATGAGAAGGGGTCTCTTTCAAATAATTGTTGATCTTCCTCCAACAGCTCCTTTGAGTACAGGCTTCAGTGAATGTTACTGATCCTTCCTCGGGGCAAATTTGTACCATTTTCATAGGTTTCTATGTGGGATTTCCCCCCCAGCAAAATGTCAAATTGTTCCAGGAAAGTATAAAGTTGTCTTTCTAGTAAAGACATATGGAGCCATAGGAAATTCATGATTTTTATTTTATTTAAGGGATTTATACCCATGCCAAAGCAAATGCCCAATGGCTGTTAACAAAGCTTAAGTTCCTCCCCCCCTGCTGCTGTCTTCACACCAACCCTGTGAGGTTATGTGAGGCTGAGAGTGAGTGGCCCAACATCACCCTGTAAGTTTCATAGCCAAAGAGGGATTTCTTTGCCATCTACACAGGATGGCATCAGAGACTGGTTAGGTGGGCCAAGGGCACAAAAGATTAGCTCCTGAACACTGGTGATAGTAGCACCCAACGCACCACCAGGCACACCCTGCAGTGACAAATTCAGGGCTATACCACAGGTTTTCACCATCACAAGGGCAGGACTATTACAGATGCAGCTCTTCCCAGGTTAAAGATATAGCAATAGGAAAGCAGCTCTGCTGGAAAATTGTGGCTTCTTATGCAGCTGTTAAAGGCTCTAACCAAAAATAACATGACAGATTTGAATCTGTGTTGCAGCTGAAATCTCCATCTTGGCTTATAAAACGGCAGAGGGTCATCTCCAAAAAGGAGAGTTGCACACTCCAAAGCTCACCAAAAAGATATGCCTTCCCATCTCAAGAGCATGGAAACTGCCTGAAGTTCTACTCGGGGGTAAAAGAAAGTCACTGCACATGCTGGGAGGAACGCTTGCCCATGACAGGTTGCAGAGTTAACACCCTCATGAGACCCGGTTTTAATGGCAGAAATAGATCCTCTGCGTTACTCCTTTCTGTTTTGAATACCACCTCCCCCATCTCTTCTCAGCGGAGACTTCCAGATTGAACACAAACAGTGTGGTGAATGATTTGTGTAGGCCACATTCCCACAGACACCAAAGTTCCTCCCCCCCCCTGCTGCCAACTGGACACCAAAGTCCACCGATCACAACTGCCTGATTCCTGCCTCTTTCTCAAGGGTGTCCAGTTACAAGAAGTTTCGGGAAGATAACGGGGAAGTTTCACAAGGTGTTTGTGAAAAGGCAGGGCAGGAAAGGTTTTGAAGGAGGAGCAGTCAAAAGATTATGTGCCCTGTGGCTCCCAAGTTGGCATTTCCTACTAAGGGGGAGACAGCAGTTTGGCCTCTTCTCCCCCACACACTCCCCTACTAGTTGAGGCCGAATCCTCAAGCCAGAGCACCTCTCAGCATTTCCGTCACAGCCAAGACTGAGTCTACGGATTTGGAAACAGCAAGGAAGATTTCCAAAATAAAAGGTGTGACTTCTAAACAGGTCGCTTCCTGATAAAGGGCGAAACCTTTTCTCTAAGCATGTCTCCAACATGGTTTGGGCTTTTTCTTTCCTCCTGGTGGAGACCCATACCTTTAATCACTGTAAGGCAGGCATAAATGTAACAGGTGTGGCCTTTACTGGCATGGAGATGCAGTGCTGCTGAATGCTTCACCTGTGGAATTTCTGTCTGTGCCATGTTTAAGGCACAAGAGCTCCAATAGGGAAGGGAACCATCAATGAGAGAGTGTAAAGAGAGAGAGCCCCCAGGCGCCTTTCCCAACCCACACAGACCTTTGCCCTGTAGGAATGCAGCTGCCATCTCATCTTTTCCCAAGCTGTACACAACATGGATTTCAGGAAGCATGGAAGACCCCAATACGTCTGCAACAACTTCTCAATCAAAAAGGCATTAGGCCACCCAGATAACCACATCACCCAGGATGGTGTAGTGGTGAGGGGCTGACCCCCCCTCACCCTTGGATGGCACTGGGGCAGTCACACTAGCCTCACCTGCTGCCTCACAGCTTTGTAAACCGCCTTGGGCATTTGTGTGGATGTGGGAAAGGGAGGTGTAAACCCCTTAAATGAATCTCCCCCACACGCACACAGATCCAGGGCTTGTTTTCCTTCACAATTCGGGCACAATCAACCAAAAATATTTATAAACTGCTTTTCAACGACAAGTCTACAAAACGATCTACAGAGAAAATGAAACAACTAATGAAGCAAACTGAAGCAAAAATAAGGACAAGAGTGCCTTTGAGCATGGGCAGAGTACTTTTGTCTTGTAGGCACATCACGACAACCAACCACACCATGTCTAACCTAGGTCAGAAAGCAGAGCTTCAAGAGTCATTCTTAGCCCTGGCACCTCTTTTAAGGATGGATCACAGCATTCAACAGCCACAGATAGGGTGACCAAGCACCCCATTAGCCCCATCCTCTCAGCCATAAATAGCTTTGGGATCATCTCAGAGCCCTCTCACCAGAGCACCTGGATTGTTTCACCTCCCTGGCAGGTCACCAGACAGAGGACATGGCATCCTTGAAATGTAGGACACGCAAGGAAATGTAGGACAATAAAATAAAAGCTAAAAACACTCATATACAGGATGATTGAAAAGTAACTCCCTATTTTAAAATACTTATAAATTACAATGTAGGGAGTTACTTTTCAATCACCCTGTATGTAACAGTCAAGATACACATATACACAGGTGTTCACCCTGTATATCATGGTCAAGACTGTATATCACCCTGTGTATAACAGTCAAGATACATATATACATATATATTCACACACACATATGGTACCCACAGGGTGTTTGAAAAGTAACTCCCTATATTGTAATTTAGGGAGTGAAATTTTTTATATATATAAATTTTATTTATAAAATAGGGAGTTAACTTTTCAATCACCCTGTATATATCTTGCTTCCATGTGTTTAAATTAAACACTATACTACTATTTTAAATTTGAACTCTGACATTTACAGTGCAATCCTAAGCACATCTACTCAGAATTAAGTCCCATTGTGTTCAATAGTACTTACTCCCAGGAAAGTGTGGTTAGGATTGAAGCCATAATTTATGAATTCCAAGCAGGCTCCACAAGAAAAAGGAGAGTATTTTTCCAGGACACAAGGCTAAAAAAGGAAGACATGTCCTGAAAAAAGAGGAGATGGAACCTGGCTGAACTCTAAAGGGAAGAGTGAGCTCTAAAAGCTGGAAGGCAGGAGTGTGGATGCAGCAGGTGAGGGCACACCTGGCTGGCCACCTGGCTGGCACCCACACCTGAAGGAGGGAGGGAAGGGGACTCACCACAGGTAAGGAGCAGACCCAGCAGCACCTCCAGCAGTCGCCCCATGTCTTTGCCCAGAGAATGCGCTGCTGCTGCTGCTGCTGCTGCTGTAGCTGAGGAGCAGAGAGAGGAGCTGCAGGTAGGGAGCCAGGCAGGTGTACTGGGGAGGAGGCAGGTGTACTGGGGAGGTGCCCGCCTTCCTGGCTCTGCCTCCCGCAGGTGATGGACAAGCAGCACAACCTGTTGGGGATGGGCAGGGCTGCGCAGGAGCCACTCACAGGCTTCGCCGCCCGCTCACCTGGACACACCTGCAGGCACAGGTGAGGAGGTGCCAGGGGAGGGAAGGGGCGGGGAGAGCAGAGGAGCCACTCAGTGCCTGGCTGGGGGGCCTTTCTCATGCACACATTCTCTTCCACGCCTCTGCAGGTCTACTCAGAGGTAGGTCCCATCATAGTTAATGAGTCCTACTCCCAGGTAAGTGTGGATGGGGTTGTAGCCTAAGAACATATGCCTACTCTGAAGTAAGTCCCATTATAGTCAGTGAGTCCTACTCCCAGGTAAGTGTGGATGGGGTTTTAGCCTAAGAACATATGCATACTCCGAAGTAAGTCCCATTATAGTCAATGAGTCCTACTCCCAGGTAAGTGTGGATGGGGTTGTAGCCTAAGAACCCATCTACTCAGAAGTAAATCCCATTGTGTTCTGTGGGGCTTACTCCCAAGAAGGTGTGCACAGGATTGCAGGCTTTGCAAGTCTACTCAGAAGTAAGTCCCATTATAGCCCATTGGTCTTATTCCCAGGTTAGTGTGGATGGGATTGTAGCCTAAGAACCCATGCCCACTCAGAAGTCCTGTTGTTTTCAATAAACTTACTCCCAAGAAAGTGTGCTTAGGATTGCAGTCTTGGAGCCCAACCCTATGCAAGTCTACTCAGAAGTAAGTCCCATTATATTCAAAGGAACTTACTTCCAGGTAAATGTGAATGAGGATTGCAGCCAGATCCTATGCATGCCTACTCAGAGGTAATCCTATTATATACAATGGGACACACACAAAATGGGATTTACTCCCAGGTAAAAGTGGATGGGAATGCAGCCCTATCCTATGCATGCCTATTCAAAAGTAAGTACTATTTTCTTCAGTGGGACTTACTCCCAGGAAAGTGTGCATAGGATTGCAGACTTGAAGCCCAATACGATGCATGTCTGCTCAGAAGTAATCCAAATATAATCACTGGGTCTTACTCCTAGGTAGATTTGGATGGGATTGCAGTCTGACATCACAAGCCTATGCATGCCTGCTCAGAAGTCCCATTGTGTTTATAGGGGCTTACTCCCAGGACTGAAGGCTTGGAGTCCAACCCTATGTCTACTCAGAAGTAATCCCCTTATAGTCAATAGAGCTTAATAACAGGTAAGTGTGTTCTTTGATGGCTATGGCAGGGGTAGGGAGACCTGATTTGCCTAAGGTTGGGAGAGATCAGGATGTGGGGCTTGTGGGGTTCCTTAAGCCCCCTTCCCTGATTTAAATATTAGAACTTTTACAGCACTTTCTGCAGAGATCCAAAGAAAGCCAGCTGAAACAGCTTCAGAAGTATAGAGTATGCAAGTCCTACTCCTGAGTTACAACATGAATGCAGTGTGCAAAGTCCTTGCCCCAATTCAATCATTTGCCAATAACCTTATAAAGTAGGTTAGCCTGGCGGAGGAGGAATCTGAAGCACTCAGATAAACAAGAGGTGCTGGCCTATCGGTGCCTAATAACTGCATAGGTCTGGGAAAGCAGAAGAATTCTGTGCAACTCAAAAGCTTGCACACACCCACACCATTGCTTGCACAGAAGTTTTGTACTTGTTTCCTGTCTCCAATACAGACACTATCTACTGAAGTTGTATTCTGAGTACACAATGCTAACCAGTTTAGGCCAGCACCACTCACACATCTCCCCATTTCTGTACCCCCTTCTTAAGGACTAAAGAAGAAAGTTGAAAGCTGCAGAGGATTGAAACCTCTGCCACGACAGGCAGCAGAGACACATCCTAACCAACTTTCCCACACTAGCATAGATGTGCCAGTGGGGCATGTGCTGCATCCCCCACTGCTGGGAAGCAGCCACAGAGGCATCCTTTGGTTCCATTTCCTTGAAATTTACCAGTTCTGGTTGCCACATCTCAAAAAGGATGAAGGGCACAGCCCTAACCATGTCTACATAAAAGTAAGCTCCATTGTGTTTAATGGGTCTTACTCCCAGGAAAGTGTCTTTAGGGTTGCAGGAGAAGGTTCAGAGGAGAGCGACCAAAATAACTGATGGTCTGGGACACCTTCTGTATGAGGAAAGCATTTGGGGCTCTTCAGTCTAGAAAACAGGTGCTCAAAGGAGGACATGATTAAGGGCACAATCCAGAGTAACTACGGGGAGTCCTTGCTCCGGTGTAAGAACAATTTGCTGTGGATTGCAGTATGAATTTCTCATAGGTTTTCATTAGATGGTGCCGTAACTACGGGTACACGTAATGTCTCTTACGTGCTCCCGTAGTTACTCTGGATTGTAGGGTAAGACATAAAAAATTACGCACGGATGGATAGAGGGGATAGGGAAATGCTCTTTCCCCTTTTACACAACACCAGAACTTGGGGACATCCACCAAAACTGAATGTCAGGAGGGTTAGGACAGACCAAAGAAAATATTGCTTTACCCAGCATGTGGTTGGTCTGTGAAACTCCCTGTCACAGGACGTAGTGATGGCATCTAGCTTCAAGGCCTGCAAGAAGGGATTGGACAAATTCCTAGAGGAAAGGACCATCACAGGCTACAAGCCATGTGTGTAGATGTGGACAACCTCAAAATGCTGGATTAAAGGGGGGCACCTGGATGCAGGTGTGTTATGTGCTCCCTGAGCCATCTGTTGGGCCTCTGTGTGATACAGGAAGCTGGACTAGATGGACCCATGGCCTGATCTAGTATGTTCTTATGAGTTCAATTGCTCTTACCCTGGAAAACTGGGTAAAATTCTTTGCAAAGTTTCCCCAGTATGTCATCTGTGATGATGATACATTATTTTAGGATATCATGTCATTTGTAAAGTGTATTATTGGAGGGACTATTATTTTGTCCATGCATGTTAAGTCTCAAGATTACATATGCCTGCAGTGTCTTTGGTTACATCCCCTTAGACAGCGTATTGTTGCATCCTGTATTTCATTACTCAAAGCTGCACTAGAGTGTATGTCACTAGTGAATATGGTTCTTGTGAGAACATAAACTCTGGCTGCAATCCTAAAGACACTTCCTTGGGAGTAAGACCCACTGAAGACAATGGGGCTTACTTTTGAGTAGAAATGGTTAGGAATGTGCTCTTTGTACATTAGAAATTCAGCAAAGGGGAATTATCTTCATAATCATTTCCAGCCTATTTAGCTCCTCTCTTATTCCCAGACCACTGCCAGGCTACTTCCATGTCATGGGATGCTCAAAAATATTCTAATTATTCAGGGGGAGAATCAGCCATCAACAAACAAACAACACATTCCTCTGAGAGGTCAGTGAAAAGTTCATTTGAGTTTCCAAAAAGCCTCATTTAAATTTTAGCCTGAGTCAGGGAGGCTGAATGCTATTGACAGTAGAAAGGAAAAGGATGCTGGAGAAACCTGAAGACTGACAGTGTTCTCAAAGTGGGGGTCATGCCAATTTCAGGAGGGTTGCAAAAAGCTCGGCACTGCCATCTTGGGATTCTGGCATCCCATCTTGGATTGGGGCATTCAGGCTGCTTTCCTTAGAGTTGCCATACAGCCAGAGTAACTACGGGAGCACATAAGAGACATTGGGTGAAATCCAGAGTAACTACGGGGAGTCCTTGCTCCGGAGTAAGAACAAGTTACTCTGGATTGCAATATGAATTTCCCATAGGTTTTCACTAGTTGGTGCAGTAACTACGGGTGCACGTAATCTCTCTTATGTGCTCCCGTAGTTACTCTGGATTGTGCCCATTACGTGTACCTGTAGTTACTGCACCACCTAGTGAAAACCTACGGGAAATTCATATTGCAATCCAGAGCAAATTGTTCTTACACTGGAGCAAGGACTCCCCGTAGTTACTCTGGATTGCGCCCTAAGTCTCATTGAACACAATGAGACGTACTTCCAAGTAGACATGAAGGAGCCCTTCCATCACAGTGATGGCACTTCTTGTTCTGGCTGTGACGTCACTTGCAGAGGGTCCCGGACAGATTGTAATTATCAGAGGGGGTCCCTGGACTGAAATGCTCGAGAATAACTGAGTGGAAAAGTGAGGAGCTGGTCAGCTTGGGAAGAGTTAGAGGTGAGTTGGCCAAAGAACCAGCACACGATGGACTGAGATATGGGGAGTGAAGGAGTGAACTGTTGAGGAACGTAGGGGTCAAGGGAAAACCTTAGAAAGAACCCCGAGGGGGGAAAGTTTTCTTTGTGGAGATAGCAGAAAAAAAGGCAGAGAAGGTGAGCTGAGCAGGCATGTTTGGGTCACCTGACCAAGGATTTCACAAAGCTCTCTCCTTTTGATGCCACAGCCAAGAGCAGCACAATTAAACTCCTGCTGCGCCATGCCACACATTCCCATCGCATCGCCTCCTGCTCAGCTCAGTCCTTGTGCATTCCAGGAGTTCTCAGGTTTTGCGTTGCATGTCAAATGATGCGCGCCAAAGACTGACTCAATGTCTATCAGGAAGCAAGAAGGAAATTAAAGGTTTCCTGTGCTCCTGCACGTGAGTGAGGAGGACACATCGTTTTGCTGGCGTGCGCAGGTGAGCCCTGGAGATGTGCCCCAGGGCCTGAGAAGGAAAGAAACGACCAGTGGCAAGACTGATTGGTGTCTTCTCCAGCAATTCTAGTGGCGGCATTTTCCCGGCCTGGAGGCTTGCCTGTATGTGGGTGTAGCCTTCCACAAAAGCATGTCTTGTTTTGGGGACAGGTACGAAGGCGGTTGGTGTTTATTCAAGAGCTGTGTGTTGCCACGATTGGTGTGTTGGATTGGACCCAGTTCAGATTCCTGCTTAGCCACAAAGCTTTTGGAAATCTTGTGTTGATCCTCACCACCTAACCTCAAAGAGCTGTTTTGAACATGAAATATGGCAGTTTCATGTGTTTTAGCCTGAACACCCTAGTTAAAACATGTGTTGGGATCATGTATATACTAAACTAGCAAAAACATATCCACGTTGCAGGAATAAAATTTCCCTCTTACACCATCCCCCCATAAGCATCATCCCCCTGCTGTGCATCATCCCCCATGCGCAAGCCCCCTGCTGCACATCAACCCCCCCGCTGTGCATCATCCCCCCACTGTGCAACCACCCCATGTGCAACACTCTCCAATGCACACATCCCCTCATGTCCAACATCCCCATGAGCATCATCCCCTATGCACACCACGCCCCCATGTGCATCATCCCCCCATGCACAACACCTTCCCATGTGCAACACCCCATTCACAATCTCCTATGTGCAACACCTCCCCTTGCGCACCATTTCCCCATGTGCACAATCCCCCATGCACAACACCCTCCGATGTGCATCATACCCCATGTACAACACCCCTCATGCGCAACACCCCTTCATGCACATCATCCTCCCATGCACACAATTCCCTATGTGCAACACGCATCTTCCCCTTGTGCAACACCCCATGTTCATCATACCCCCCATGTGCAACACATCCATGCACATCATGCTCCCATGCGCATCACCCCCCACCCCACGTGCACCCTCCTTCCCAGTGCATCAGCTGGATGTTGATCAGTCAGTCTTCCATGTTAAGTATAGGACAAAAACACGTTGCACATCTTTTCAGTCCCTTAAGGGTTAGATTTCTCAACATTGGTTCTTAGTGGGTGTTGATGTCACAGAAAGGACACCCTCCCCAAATTTCATGCTTCTAGGTCCAGGAGATGGGGCAGAGCATTCCTCAGTCAGGGATTCTTCAATGTATAGGCAGGAAAACATGTTGTGCCCCTTTTCACCCCCTTCCAGTTGGAATTTCCAAAAAACTATTTCTTAGTGGGTGCCTCCATCATGGAAGAAACATCCTCCCCAAATTTCACGCTTCTAGGCCCAGTGGTTTTGGCTGGGTGTTGATGTGAGTGAGTTAGTGACTTTTAGTTACTAACTAAAACTAAAAGTTAAACTAAAGTTAAACTAAATCTAAAAGTTAGTGATGTGAGTGAGTTAGTGAGTCAGTGAGTGAGTTAGTGACTTTTCAGTTTTATATATAGAGATATGTATACCAGGTGGTAAGAATTCTGTCCAGAAAAGTTGACTGAGATTCATTTTCCCTCCTGCCGTAGTTCCTATGCCTACTATATAGGAAGATGAGAGGAAGCTTTTCCTACCACTGCTCCTGATGAATTTCTGTCTGTCGTCTACCTGTAAACAGTACTAAAGTCCTGCAAGAAAAAAAGCTGGCAATGTCAATATTTATTTATAAAATGTATACACCTATCACTGCAGCCTATATAAACAATAAAATAAACACAAAATGATAAAGGATCTAAAAACCCAAACCAGGTGAGCAGAATGAGGGCTGATGGGCCACCTTTAGAGTCTGTACACAAAGGCCAGCAGGGAGTGAACCAGCCTGATACCTGTGGAGAAAGCATTCCATAGGTGGGGTTCTGGCCCCATCAGGGACGCCAGAGCGGTAACATCTCCCAATCATCTTAAAGAACAGGCTGATCCAAATGGGAGTAAGTGGTACTTAGTATTTGATCCAGACCATGGTTTCTCTATATTTGTCCTCTTCTGTACCACTTCACATGGTTCACCTATTCAAACTATCGTACTATCGTTGCTTCCAATTCACCTTTGGAAGTAACTGATCATCACCAGTTATTTCTGGGTTGGGAGACCATCTGGCAAGACAAGCAGTTCCTTTCCAGTACAGGTCCTCTCCCCCACTTTGTTTAAAACAGGGAGAGCAAACTCCCTGCAAAGAAGGTGCTCAACAGTTGCATCCAATATTTTCACCCCAAAACTCAATTTCTGCTACGTTTGGTACCAACAATCAATGCCCTTAAATTAGACACTAACATTGATACTCCATAAAAGACCTTCTCCTCCACACAACACCCCTATGTCCTCTCGACCACTCCAGCCAATACCTTGTTTGTAAGTACCGTATGTTCATTCTCTTAAGTCAGTTGGACCAACTGTTACCAATTGGGACCGGTGCCTAAGGGGCCTTGCATCACGGTAATCTACTCTTGCCTTTTCAAATACATAACAACTCACTGCAAAAGACACATAACATCACACTGCGGGTTTTATTTTTAAAAGGCTATAATTTTAATTTACTTTTGAATTCTTAAAACTAGTGGTTTTGTAACTATTTCCTTTTCAAAGAATCTACATTTTTGTTTGTTTACGTATAGGATAGGCATTGATGTATGCAATTTTATATTAAACTATGCTTAGATCCATTTTGTCCATTAATTCACATGTATTTTTTGTTAGTACATATTTTGATTGCTTTCCATTCTACCAGAGAGATTTAAAGTCCGTAACACATTTTGTTTGTAACTCTTAAGATTCAACAGATGTTGGTTGGGGCCCTTCCAAAAAAATGTTTCCAGTTGGGCTTCATAGCTAACTATGGCTGTTACATAACATGGTGATTCAGGATTGTACAGCATATAGTATCAGAAACATGACACGATTCATGTGGAGGGAGGGAAGAGAGGGTGGGGTATGTGCCATTAATTTTTTTGGAATTAATTTTTTTTAATAATTAATTTTGGAATAATTTTTTCATTTTCTTTGTAAACTGCTTTGTTTACTTTTTTGTTGAAAAGCAGTATATAAATACTGTAGATAGACAGATAGGTAGATGTGGTTGTGAGGGGGGTGGACAAGAAAGGATGAAAAATATCAATATTCTCTGATGACTGCACAGAAGAAGGAGGGGAAATTCTGATATATCTGAACAACATCTGAACAAATCATGAAAAAGGCTTTGACAAGTTACCAATTATTACATTTTGTGTGTGCTGTGAACAGAATGATACTGACCACATTATGGATCTCCGAAAGGTTCAAGAAGAGCCTTATGCTTGAAACCCTAAGGACACAATCCTAACAAATTTAGGCCGGCCGAACTCAAATGGCATATAATTCTGTGGTGGGATATTGGGGGGGGGGGGGGTCAAGATATGCCTTTGCAGTGGCTTAACCCTACCAGGAGTGGAGCAGAAGTTCCTTACGGCACTTTTATGACATCCCCAAGGTCAGCATAGGACTTTTGCTGGGGCTTAGGCTGGCCTAAATGGAGGTTATGATTGCAGCATAAATACAACAAAAATTCCACAATCCAGCTCTTTTTACTCCTTAAGTAGCTGCCTCTTTCTTTACACTTGACCCATCTCTTTAAGCAAGCCCACAATAGGCTGCAAGACCCACAATTTTCTGTAGGTTTGGTAACTACAGATCTGACTTAACACGGTTGCCAATCCATGCTGGAGAGCCTCACATGACATGTCCTCTTGGACATGACCAGAAGGCACTTTTGGTTGCATCCAAGAAGTCCTATGAGGGTTTTCCATGGTTTCTCTTTCTGCACAGATCAGTCCCTGGTTCTGGAATAGATGTCCCCACTGATACTGAGATCCCATTGAATGCATACTTTGTGTTTCCATTTCTAAGGCAACACCTTTATAAACTACAAACACTCATATTCCTGGGCCAGAAATCAGGTAACAGCAGGTCCTAATCTTAGATAATACAATTCTCCCAAGCGAGAGAAAAACGCACCACGTCTCAGTCTTGTCCGCTAATGCCCAATGAGGTAAGGCGGAAGAGCTTATCATAAATAGGAGCACCTTACCCAATGACGTCACGGTAGTACAGATGTACAGAATATATATACACATAGGAGGAAGTACTGTATTATTTATCAAGAATACTTATATAATCTAATACCAAAGGTTACAAAGCAGAATACAGAATACATTTTTTTCATTCCCGTAAGTCCTCATAATCTAAAACGATACAGTACGCACACCAGCAAACAGCCACTAGAAAAGTCTCTGTGTTGGAGCAAATAGCAGCCATTACTCATTCCCTGCTAAACATAAGTGCACTAGTTAAAAGTGCCCCTGCCCAGTTAAGCTTTAGCATAGCTGAGATTTTTTATATAGGAAACTCTGATGTGCTACCCACAGGTATTATTTTCTGGTCTAAAACTTGCAGTCCCATAAACCATATCTTGCCATAAGATGGTTACATTTTGGGCCAAAGTACAAGGGTAGAGAGGAGATAGATGCTGGGGTTTAATCCTGCCAATTATCCATATAATCCCACTCAGGTTGCATTTGTTTTTTGGCTCAAAAAATCCCAGAAGTCACTAGCATGCTACAGATATGATTAATTAAAAATGGAAAATGATATTGAATGTACTTCATAGTGTTTTTCATGAAGTTTAATAATTGCTTTATTATTGCATTATTAACATCTATTTAATATTATTAAATAATATTATTATTAATAATATTATAAATAATATTATTAAATAATAATAATGAAATAATTATTAACGTCTCCAAACCCCAGTTCAGGGGCCAGATGCGGCCCTTGGTGATACCCCTCTATCTGGCCCTTGGGCAAGCCTGGTAGTCCACTCCAATACTTTCTTATATATTTTTATGTAAATGAATTCAAATTTGATATACAAATTAGTTTTCAGGCCCCCAATACAGTGCCAGAGAGATGATGTGGCCCTCCTCCAAAAAGGTTGGAGACCCCTGATCTATAGCAATGATTTTCAACTTTTTTCATCTCCTGGCATAACAACTATGCACCAAAATTGTCAAGGCACACCATCAAACTTTGGACAATTGACAAGGCACACAACATGCTGCTGGTAGGGAACTACATTCCTCAATAACCTCATAAAGAAATGGTGTTAAATAAATTTGCCAAACCCCCACGGCACACCTGTAGACCATTCATGAAACACCAGTGTGCCACAATACACTGGTTGAAAATCACTGATCTGAAGGATGCTTATAAAATCTCAAGAATGGATGGCTCCTTTTTGTCCAAGTTCAAAAGGATGTCCAAGTTGTCCTCCATTGCTTCCCCTACTTGCTGTGCAAGATTCCTGTCCCCACCTGTCACTCAGAACACAGCGATATGATAACACTACTACATTGTGGCCATGTTTTCTCACACCGAGCTCGCAGGAGGGATTGTTGGCGTGATGAGCATGCAAGGTGAAAAACAAATGCGACCCTAGTGCTGTAAGGTTCTCTAGCGCTAGAAACTGCAAAACAAATGTAGCCTCAGTTGTGGGTGAACAACCTGCAAATATTTCATGGGGTGGAAAATCATTTTGCATGTAGGCTCTTTTGTATTTGTATATCACATGCTCCAAACCTGAGCTCTCTCTGGCCTTTCAAGAGGAGGGAGATGTGCATGGCTGAGCCCGTTTCTGGTTTTTTCCCCCCCAGGGTTCCCAACATTTTCCCAAGAAGTATTTCCCCCCAAAATGTATACAATACCACCAGGGAAAAAAAGGATTGGTCTTTCTGCCTGCCCCACAGCAATTGGTTCCTGTTGCCCATATGTAATGTTGGGCAGAAATGGCTTTGACTTACAGGGTGCAACTTGCAACCCTGAAACGCAGGTGAATGATCTGGGATCATTAGCCAAGTACAGTTCAATGCCAAAGTAGCATTAATAATAGCAGAAGTAGCAAAGTATTTTAAGGCTGCAATCCTAAAGACACTTTCTTGGGAGTAAGTCCCATTGGACACAATGGGGCTTACATCTGAGTAGACATGGTTAGGATTGTGCTCTTAGGCTACAATGCTAACCAATAGTTAGGCCAGCATAAGCCCTGGCACAATTCCTGTGCTGATCTGTTTTGGGGGTGTCACATAAGTGCCACAAGGCACTTCTGTGTCATTCGTGGATAGGTTAGACCACTGCACAGGCATACACCGACTTCCCCACACTACCATGGAAAGTTATGCTATGTGAGTTTGCCCAGCCTAAATTTGTTAGGATTGTGCCCTATCTGCAACCCTAAAGACACTATCCTGGAAGCAAGACCCATTGAACACAATGGGGCTTACTTTTGAGTAGACACGGTTAGGATTCTGCTCTAAGAATCTGTACTTCCCAGCCCGGAGGCTGTAACATCAAGGCAGGCTGCTGTTTTCTGGAAAAAAAATTAATGCATCTTCATTCCTCTTCATGGTCAGTGATCTGTTTCAGATCAGAACCTACCTCTCAAACAAGGTACACATGGTGGAGCCAAACTCTGACGTAGCCCTTCAACCTGGGAGAAGCATTCCAGAGCAGCCTATCTCCACTCTTGATCATTGCCAAGAACAACATTTTTCAGCAATCACATAAACTGGTTTGACAAGCTTTGGTGCACAAAGACCTTATGACTGACAGATTTTTGCCTGAAGGGGGAAGGATACACCTGGGTAATGATTATCATGACAGTTGCTTTCTTCTGGGCTTTGTTAACTTAAATGTTATGCATACCTAAGCAGGGTAAACCAAGGACCAAAGAAGAAACTAGAGTCTCAGAGGCTTGCACAAAAGGAATACTTAGTAACCAGAGATTTAGTGGAGACATCATGTAAATTGTCTTTTAACAACCTGTGTTCTGAATAGAGAAGGATAACAATTGTCACTTCAAATAGTAAAAGTTTGGGTATGATCATAGTAAAGCTGAAGTACTGATGCTTTGTATGCAGAAGGTCCCATATGCAGAGCTGGGAAAAGTCCTACCAAAGACCCTGATCATTTCTGTACTGTGCTAGATGGACCAACGGGGTGGCTCGATATAGTGGCTTTTGATATGTTTTCATTTATATTCTCACAATAAGCGATCAAGTAAGTAGCCCAAAATAATCCAGTGAGGTTCATGACCAAGCAAGAATTTAAGGATCCTGGACTAGATCAGGACTAGATCCTGATCCAGGTCTATCAATCTAATCCTGATATGTGTCTTGCCACAAAAGACTGCCTCCTTGCCAATATGATCATCCACCTGACTTTCATGTAACCCCCTTGTCACCTGCCCTGCCACCATCCCCTTTACTCAGACCTTAGTCATAGTCTCACAGGGTAGCAGTGGAATGCAGAGTTAACATGAATGATGTCACTAGAGTTGTTACGTAACACCTCGTTGCTCACGGCTTGGCAAGAACGGCGGGAAATTGGCTATTATAGAACATTGTGGCCTCTGGTAATTGAAGAGCTGACAAATTACATGGCATCACTAAGAATGTCTTCAAGGACGGAAGCCGGTGTTTAGACAAGGATCCGTTCACAGGCCAAAGATGCAGCTAATGCATGAATAAGGCAGATACAATAATTTTATAGGAAACAGATCTTTTGCTTTAGGTCAGCAGTTCCCAAACTTTTCAGCAGCAGGACCCACTCGACTGTCAAGACCCACCCACTTTAACAAGACTAAAAAGTTTCACCTTATTGGCTTTTGTTGAATTCTATGTTCCTTGCATCGTGGTCATTCTGGTGGCCTTGCATTCCACTTTGCCTGACCTATAGGAATCAAACCACACTTGCCTAGTCACAAGAAAGCAGACACATATGGCTCAATACATCAAGACTTTCCATAGGGTCCCAGTCAGGATGACCAGCAGTGATGGGATTCAAAGAAATTAACAACCGGTTCTCTGCCCATCTGGCAGCCACTTTTAAATGGCTGTTTTTAAACTTTATATGTCCAATCTCTCGTAAACAGCCGGTTCTGTAGAGTAGGTGCAAAACTGCTGGAGCCCACCACTGGGACCAGATGCCCAAACCTCAAAAAGGAGGACAGGGTCTTGGATTCCTCCCAGCCTGGTCTTTCTGGTGGACAATGGCACATTTGCCTACTTACAAGTAATGCCGTATTATTGGGCACTTTCACTTTCCCATAGAGGTCAGTGCATATTTTTTATTGTTAGTTTTTGGCCATAACTTTTGTTAGGAAGGAGATATTTCAAAACTGATTTTTGCATTGGATTCTGCTCTTCAATACAAATCCAACGATACATGACATTATATGGTACTGCACACCATTAAAAAGTCCCAAACTGGAGGACAATGAAGCCCTTTTGGAGGACACCTGGACAGAAGGCTAGAACAAATCTGGATAAATCCAGTCATATCACTCTGGCAATAATTTTTTAGCTTGCTGAATTTAAGTGTTTGGGCTCTGCATTGGGACTTTTCTGATGGCATAACATTCCCCTCAGCTTTTGAAAGTGGACTAAGAGAACACTTGCTTACTTATGAGTAAAGGCACATGTGCAGCCATTGGGTAGCATGCAGCACTGGGCACCCACCATGTAGTGGGTACCAGGCTCATTACACATCCCTACCAGGCACTGGGCACCAGCAGATAGCAAGCACCACCCAGTAGCAAGCTGGGCATCTCTGCTGGGCACCAGGCACCCAGCACCACCAGCCACCTGTGGGCACCAGACACTAAGTAAATTCTTACTCTCTCCAAATTTCATGCTTCTGGTTCCAAGGATTGGTTGTTAAATATCAGCCTTCAATGTTAAATATTGAGACAAAAACTCATTGCATCCTTTTTCACCCCTTTAGGAACTGAATTTCTAAAAGTCAGTTCTTAGTGGGTGCTCACATCACAGAATACACTCCCCAGATTTCAAGGTTGTAGGTTCAGGGTGGGTCTGGCTGGGCATTGAGTCAGCAATTCTTCAAAGTAAAAAGTATAGGGATGAAAATGTGTTGTGCCTCTTTTCACCCCCTTCTGGTTTGAATTTCTAAAATCAGTTCTTGGTGGGTGCCTACATCACAAAAGGAATACCTTCCCCAAATTTCATGGTTCCAGGTCCAGCAGTGTTCGCTGGGCATTCATGAGTCAGTCAGCGACACTTCAGTTTTATATATACAATGGTACCGGATTTTAGAGTGACTTGGATTTAGAGTATTTTGGATAAAGAGCAAAAATTTCCAAGAAATTTTGACTTGATTTAAGAGCACTGTCTTGGAAGACAAGCACTTCTGAGGCAGTTTGGAACAAGCTACCATGACGAGGGAATTCCAAGGTGGAAATGGGGAGCAACCTGAGCTAGCGTGTGTGGGATCTGTGTATGGAAGTGTGGAAGATGTGCCTTATCAACATTCCAATGTTGCTCCCACATCAGCAGTATTGGGATGTTAAAGCTGCACAAAAAGACAAGATTCCATTGAGCCAATGGATAGCAGTGACTTCGTGAGTCATCCCCTCCCTCACCAGCCATGGTTTTCAAAGGTACACTGCAGTTCAGCACAGTACAGCATTTTATTACAGTGTATTGTAATCATTTATATACAGTAAATATGTATATAAATATTTTCAGACTGTGGAACAAATCACCTGAGTTTCCATTATTTCCAATGGGAAATTCCGCTTTGTATTATAAGCATTTTGGATTACAAGCTCACAAACTCATGAACTCATCAACGCCCTGCCAAAACCACTGGGCCTAGAAGCGTGAAATTTGGAGTGTTCCTTCCATGACGGAGTCACTAAGTACTGGTTTTCAGAAATTCCAACCAGAAGGGGGTGAAATGGGGCACAACGCGTTTTCCTTCCTATACTTTGCATTGAATAATTGGTGACTGAGGGATGCTCTGCACCACCCCCCAGAATCAGAAGTATGAAATTTGGGGTGTTCCTTATGTTACATGAACACCCACCAAGAACCAGTGTGGAAAAATTTAACCCTTATGGGGCTGAAAAGAGGTGCAACGTGTTTTTGCGTGGAAGACTTGATGTGCAATGGGGGGATGGCGTACGGGGGAATTTTACTCCAGCAACACAGGTATGCTTTTTGCTAGTAAATCAATAAAATTCAAATTTGGCTTTTAAACATTCAGTTTTTTGAAGTTGGAGGGATGCTACAAAAGTCAAAAAGAACAAACTGGGCAGTCATGCAGCAGACCAGGACATTAGACTTTGGAACTAGCAATAACCTGATGCACATCATCATTTTTGGCAGAGGCTGACATGAAGAATGTGGTACTTTATTATTACTGTTTCAAGACTGGGCAGCACAGTAAACATAAAAGAGCAAAAGGGCCATGGACCTTTGCATTCCTAGGGTAGTAAACGGTGCAGTTCATTATAGCTTTGTGCAAGTTAGACCATACGTGTTTTGCTTTATTCAAGACGAGCAAGAATTACTAGAGGATGTTAACATTACAGCTGCTTTAAAAAAATTAAAAAACGCTCTTGAGACTGTTTCAACATAAAAAGTGCTTCTCAACCACCCTGGCAGGGTAAAAGATGCAGTGAAAGGCCAACTATCAATCAGGGTTTTAGAACCCTGCTGGGCAACTACTGTCTCAGCTATATATTTTTATTGAGAGGAAAAAAAGTGCAACTGATTGTCCTCCTTCTATATCAGCTGCATAAATCACACCAGAATCACTCCATTTTTCCCACTTTGACTGAAAATGTCTTTATTATTCAAGCCTCCTATTCCCACCCCACCCCAGAGTTACACAGAAATCTAGAACATTTTTTTGTAAATGCATGAGATCACTTTCAAATACGGCAACAAAAACAATTAAAAGGGGATACAAAGTTTTTACACAAATGGAACAAAGGATTCACAAGTCTGCAACAAAGATGATCATACAAAATAAAAAAGTTTATAAATTCATAGTTGGAGATCCTCAATAGGGCCTCTCACGACGATCCTGTCTGTGGTCCCCCCTGTACAGGATAAAGAAAAAGGAAAGCTTAAATTTCACACTTGCATATTTAAGGGTGCTTTTCACTGCTACTCAGCGATTTTCAACCTTTTTCATATCATGGCACACTAACAAGGGCACTGAAATTGTCAAGCACACCACCAGTTGTTTTTACCATTGACAAGGCACATGCAGCTGTTCAAATTCCCCAATTTTCTTATTAATGTCAATCCCCAAATTCCCGCAGCACACTTGAGGACTATCTGCAGCACACCGTGTGCCATGGCTCAGGGGATGATAATCACTGCTTTAACTGTACAGTAATCAACAGCCATAACACACTGGACAAGCAGAAAACCCAGGATGTGGATTCAGCAGTCTTTGCCCTCTTCCCTTTCTGTCCCACACTTTGCTCCAGGACATAATTACCAGTTTCTGACTTCCTCGGTGTTGACATCTTATTACTGAAAGTAATCCTTACCTGGAATCCATTTTTCCTGGTCCAAAGTTTCCTCTATCTCCGCCTCTTCCACCTCTGAATCCGCCCCGATCTCCACCTCTGCCTCCACGAAAACCACCTCGGTCAAAGCCTCCACGACCTCCACGACGTTCTTCACCAAATCCACCTCCTAGTGAAGAACAAAAAACTGTAAACTTATGCTGCTGTTTGAAACAAAAGGTGCCCTCATACACTGAACACCATCGAAGACACAAACTACGCATCATGAAGAAACCGAGTGAACCTACCGTATTTCCCCAGCTTATAAGACAGTTTTTTTTACCCCCAGAAGTGGGTAAAAATCCCCAAGTCTTATAAGCCATATATACGGCTCTTCCCCCCCCCCCACATCTGACACTGCCAGAACACAGCATCCTCCAACACACCTGAGCCTCTGAGAGGCTTGTTGTGTTGGAGAAAGCAGCGTACTGGCTGCCCAAGGTTGGCGACCTCTCCCAGCCTCAGGCAGCCAGAATGCCTCCTCCCCTAGAGTGTCCAAGCCTTTCTGATGGAGGCTCTGGCCTGGCCTCACAAGACTGGAAGAGATCGAATGAGACCCTCCCAAGCCTCGCGTGGCTAGGGCAGAGCCTCCATCAGAGCACCCAAGCCTCTAACAGGGTTGGACGCTCTGGAAGGGGCAGCACTGGTCAAATGAGGCTGAGGAAGTTCTCATGCAACCTCATCCAGCCTCTGATGGCCAGAGCGCCGCCTCCTCCAGTGTGCCCAATCCTCTCAGAGGCTTGGACGCATTGGAGGATGCAGCACTCTGGCCGTGCCAGGCCCGGTCGCACCAGACCATAACTGCACCAGATTGTAAATCTAGGTGTGTGTTAATCTAGGTGTGTGTTATAGTCCGGTAGGGGTTTTAAGCCGGTAAATACGGTAGGTAAGAAACATTTGCTAACAGGATAAAGTGCCTTCTGCGTATGCCTCAAAAAGATTTCATCCAGTCAAAACAAGCACAATACTTCCATCTTGCCAAAGCACAAAAAGCAAATTGGTAAAAATTATTATAATAAACAAAGCTGTGATTAATACTTCAAATGTGCCCCCATGAGCACATCTTGCATTACTCACCCATATGTGGTCCTCCAGGTCCATCTGGTTTTGGTGCTTTGCACTGGTTGCATTCATTACGCCAGGAGAAATTCATGTTCTCACATGTTCTGCAACAGACATTTAGAAAATAAAAAACAGGAAACTTGAGGCAGAACATTAGAAAGTGAGCCATTAAAAACTTCTTGGTCAACCAACCAAGCCACTTACGGGTTGGGGCATTTCCAATCTCCAGCCCGTTGCTGGCCACCTCCTCCACTTGGAAAGCCACCACCTCTACTGCCACCGCCTCCTCCACTGTTGCTGCCACCGCCTCCACCACCATATCCACCACGACCCATGGGTCCTGTGGAGAATAAAGTCAGTCAATGACAGGAAACAGAAATGCCTCTATGCAAGCATATCTTGCAAGTGCATGTCAGGAAAGTTCTCTTTTCTTATTTAGAAAGCAGATGGTGGTACCCATCTTACCTCTCCCATTCCAGAATCACACATCAACAATTTAGCCCACTTCTCTCTCTTTCTCTGACACTAGGCCCAAGATATGCTTCCTCCTCTGCCTCTCCATTTTAAGGTCACAAGAGCCAGCTTTATTGCATGCAATACTCCCCAGTTCTAATCACAGCAAAGAAAATAGAATATACCTCCTCTACCACCACGGCCTCTTCCTCCACGGCCATTCCCACCTCCTCGATTGAAGTCTGCCCTCCGGGTTGCAAATGAAACTTTGATAGGATTACCAGAGAATTCCTTCCCTGGGAATACAGAAAGAGATATAGAATACAGAAGGAGATATAGAGCACAACCCTAAGCATGTCTACTCAGAAGTCCCATTGTGTTCCATGGGACTTACTCTCAGGAAAGTATATATAGGATTGCAGCCATAGAAAGCTCTATACTTCCAGGAGCAAGCCTTTTGAGTTCAAAGAAGATAGAAGCCTTACCATCAAACCAGTCAATGGCTGCCTTTGCAGAAGGAGGATCATCAAAGGAAACTGTGGCTTCTCCTTTCAACTTTCCCGTCTCGCGGTCTGTGTACAAGTTTATCATAGGCTGTCCTGTTTTCTTATTTGTCTGTAAACATATAAGTGCAAAATGAATCTTTGCATCACTGCCTGCCCTAAAAACTGTCCTTGAATGTTTTCCTAAACCAGTTTCCAGACAAGTTATTGTTCAACTTTTTGGATGGCTTCATTACAGCACTTCAGTTCTAATGTTTAATACAAACTGACTGAAAATCATTAAAAAGCAGATTAACGCACGCAGGTATGCTTCATACAAAACTTAAAATTCATCAGCTAACCTACTAATAATTTTGCTTATCTTTTTCTAATTACTTCTGCCACCATGAGGTCTAAACAACTGACACACAGCACTGAAGGCTGCCTAGAATTGACTAAAGGGTTTAATTTCATCTTTTGTGTTGCCCTAAACGCACCCTCCTACAGCCTTACCTTGATAATGCCAATCTGCTTGAAGTAGTCTGCCACTGATTCAATGGTTACATTTTCACCAAGTCCTTGAACAAAGATGGTGTTGTTGTCAGAGTTATCCTGCTCACCACCTACAAAACAAGAAAAATGGACTTTTAAGTTGCAGTTTCTACTCATCACCTGACACAAGACAATCATAGTTACAAACACACTATAGCAGATTCACTTTAGAAATCTACACATCCCCTTCATGGTTCCACACATTTAACAATTTTGGTCTGTACACAAGTATTTCACAAGATTGTAGAAATTTGCAAAAATCTGTTCTGCTCATGGGTAGGGATGCAATGTGTTTTTGTGCTACACATAACATTGAATACTCTGATCTGATGGTGCACTGGAGAGACGATACACACAAGATGTTGCTGTGCATGGGTGGAATGTTGTGCATGGGATTTTTATGCACATGGGGAGGTATTTTACTCCCGCAATGCAGGTACATTTCGCTAGTTCAAAATAAAACAGAGGAAGCTGTCATTTACCAGAATCATGCCGTGAACCTTGGTCCCGTGGTCCTTTTGAACATGAAAATAAGGAAGAAGAGATTCAATTACTGAGCAGGAACTTCAAACTTATTTTCTCATCTCACATCAGCACTATCACAAATTGTATTAGAAACAGGCCAGTGTTGGAACATGTGCAACCCCGAGGTTAGAAGTACAAGACAGACAGTTTCTTCCAGTCATAAGTGGTCCATATATTAACAAGACTGCTTATTGCAAAACCAGTTTACCACTCTTTCTCCAAGATTGTATTGGACTTAATTTCCAGCTTTGCAGAGAGGAGCAAGGCCTCCTGATACACATGCCCAAGACACCATTAGACAACCACCTTGATGCACCTACTCCAACATTTTTGATAGCACATGTTAACCACCGCTACCCAGAGTTTATTGACCCTTTTATTAGTCTGTTTTTTAAACTCTTCAGCACCATGAGGTCTGTAGTGGCACACTGCAATCTAACCTGGATTCATTTCACAATATGAAACACTTAAAATGTATGCGCAGAATACCACCTTTCACCAAGAGCCAGTCTTTGTCAACAAGTGTGTTGCTTTATAAACCATCAGGTTATTAGCTTGCACCAGCCATTCTATTATAGTTCTCTATATGCAGACATTTTTGCAACTTGACACCTCTTCATTGCATCCTTTCTGAATCAGTAATTTTTTGAAAGCATATGCCCAACACTGGTCTCAAATGCATTTAACAGGTTTTTTTAAAAGGTAAACAAGTTTTAATAGTGTTCATGCCAAGCCTTTTTCAGCAAACCCTATGGGAACTTTCCTTAAAAGCAATTCTTTTGTTTGGTATATTCAAGTTCAAAAAGACCTTTTGTGAAACTTCAAAATATTGAAAACCAAACTTGCTTAAAATGTAAGCTCATGTAACCACTTATTTGTCATCAAAAGTGTTAAGACCAAAATTGCACTTTCAAGTCTGAAGGGATCTGTCCCTCCCATATTAATTCCTGTATCAGTTTTTTTCCCTTAAAGGTACCATAAAAACCTTCATTTTACCATGTTTCCTCAGGACTGCATGCACTTCCATCAACACACTTTATCCGGTTCTCATGTGTGTTTTAAGCAGGGACAACACACAACCCAACACTTACAAAGTGATTTTTCTCATGTTCTCACAAAAACACAAGTCTGGGGATTGGTTTTCTCCCGTCTTGTTGCAAAACATACAACCAAAATGTACTGTATTGGCACCAAGAACTTGGCTGAGTAGAAAGGCCCATACGTGGAAGTCAACACCACAAATACAACCAACCACTTTGGCATATGTGCCACAACAGGGGGCGCTCCCATAGGTTTTTATCTGATAAATGGTGGCTTCTCAAACGTCTTGGCATTCAAACATCAGACTCTCCGAAAATATAATATATAGAAATACACTTTTGCGGTTCAAATTTTTGAACTCTTTGGACTTACCACCAAATTTATTGAAGCCACCACCTCGCTCACCACCGCTGAGGAGATAAGTTAGAAGATAATGATGCTTTTTTTCCATGGCTAAAAGATTTGCTGCTAGAAACTACACCAGATCCGTTAAGATGCTGGCCAACACTTATGGTTTGGTTCTTCCTGAAGATCTAAGACACCCTGCTCCACCTTTTCTGGCCTTCAGCATTTTTTAAAATATATCAATACACCCTTGAGAAGGTTTGCAAATGAAACAGCTCTAGTATTTAGCCATTCTTGTGTCCGATCTTGAACTGTTACATGAGGCGCCGTGATGCAGATTCGAGATAATGTCGCTTCCTCGTTGCCGTCCTATTCTTGGCATGGTCGGTGAACCAAACTTGTTTTTAAATATTGTATACCGTGCACGCTGTTTTTCCAGTTCACCCTTCTCAAGTTTGCCTTATTTTCACAGAGCTTTTTTTGTTTACAAACCTATACGCAGATTCTGCTTTGAAAGCATATAATAACCCAAGTTCCCTCATCACAGTGTACTCAAAATAGTAACTTATTTCAGCTATAAACACTGCATATCTGCCTGCCATAAGATCTCTCTCCCTTCCTCAGACCCTTAACTACATTGTGGAAGGTGGAGATTTGATAAAAGTTCATTGACTTTCACACCTGTGGCACACAAAATGCAGAATTTGTTAACAGAGCAGGTATTGTTAACAGATCAACAACTTTTCATAAGCAAACAACCCTTTAGCTGTCCCCACCTATACTCACCTCTCACTATCTTATCTCTCCCTCTCAGCAGAAGCCCACATTGTGAATTGTAGCTAAGCAACCATTCCCTTTTGATCAGCAACCTCAGCCACCCTTACCCAAGAAGGGAGGCAAAGCACATACACAAGAGGAGTGAAGGTACTGCTTTGCAAAACATCGGAACACAAACACAAAATTCAAGCCACTATGTGGGAAAATCAAGACATTCTTTTGAGGCCTTTACATATTTGTACCCCATATGTGGCTAACCACAGCATTATAACCCCAAGGAAACCTGGCTTATACAAAAGCCTTGTCCTGCACCATCTCTTCCTGAAGAGATTCTCATGAGCTTATCAGCACATAAACCAGGCGCCTTGAACGCACCTCATCAGGTTAACAATGGAGTTGAAGGATGACCCTAAATATCCATTTTTAATCCACAAGTCCTGAAATTCTTGTAAATATTGGTACAGAACTGTAGCACAGCTTTAAAAGGACTGAAATTCACCTTTGAGATAATCATTTTCATGAGTACACCAATAAGGTTGTAAACAGATCAAGTAGGATGACAAAGACGAAACACAACATTTTGTCCCCATGCACAGATTTGTTACTTCAATGGTTGATTGTCAGAAAGAAGAGTTTTGTAACTCCTTAACATGCAGACAAGTAAAAAAAATACCAAAAACATTTTTTGGATACCCATTAACAACTTGCCCCATAGAGACAGCACCATGATCCTAAGGGGGGGACATCCCACCCTTGCATAGAGAAAAACATGAATTTGTTGTTATAAATTGTTGCCCACCCAGAAGGGGTTAGCTTTGACAGTATATGGTAAAAAAATGTCATAAGATGCCATTTATAAACCCAATCCCTCTCCCACAATGAACAACTGGACACCTACCCCATGCCTCCACGACCACCTCTGTTGCCACCTCTACCACCACTCCGATCAAATCCACCTCTACCGTATCCGCCACCACCGCCTCCTCCTCCACTGCCACGTCCACGGTTGCGGTCCTGCTGGCCTCCATATCCTCCCTGGTCCTGGCTGCCATAGCCTCCTCCTCCACTGCCACCTCCACTCATGGAAGACTGATCCTGGCCATAGCCACCAGCTGGAGAAAACAAGAATAAAATTAACAGGTGCAAAGCCAAGGCATTATTCTCATGCCTTCAAGGGGAAAAACAGAATCTTAACATATATCAGATGAGAGACTTGTGACATTTAGGGCTGAAGTGTTAAAACCCTGCAGCTGCTATTACTCCTTAATAGACAGCACCACATCCAATTTTTTGTATGTAAGTTCACATCCAGCATTAAAGGAAATAGGATAGAAAATAAACTCAAACTCACATCCACTACTGCCACCTCCTCCGCTGCTACTGCCACTGCTGTACTGACTCTGCTGGCCATAGCTTTGAGGTGGATTGTAGGAAGGCTGTTGCCCATAGGAGCTTTGCTGCTGGCTGCCATAGCTTGATTGCTGGCCATAACCCCCACTTTGGGGTTGCCCATAACTGGAAGTTTGAGAGCTGCTGCCATAACTGCAGTTTTCACCAAAAAAGGAACAAAACAAACATGATCACAAGATTAATACATATTAACAGTACAAATACAATTAAAATACAGTTCCAGAACCCTACTTTTGAAGCACACAGTACTCTGTCTAAAAGCAGAGAGTACTATAGCACAGTAAGCCTAGATGGGTCCATTTAACCACCACATTCTAATAAGATAAAAGATCTTTGAGCAGATAGGCATTTAATTTAAATGAACACTAAACACCAAACTTAAAAGGCACCACCCTCACCCTGAACAGAAAGGGATTAGCATTCCCATTGTTGTAGGAATTACTATGGCACATGACCAAGAGTTGTTACCTTCCAGTGGTGGAGCTGGCTGGCTGCTGGGAGTAGCTAGGATAGGATGACTGCTGTCCATAAGATGTCTGAGAAGTCTGGCTACTGCCATATCCCGTTGAAGAGCTGTAAGCCTGTGGAGTTGACTGAGTTCCATAGCCAGCTGTTCAAAAACATAATTCTTATTAAATCTATCTATCTACAGTATTTATATACCGCTTTTCAACTGAAAAGTTCACAAAGCGGTTTACAAGAAAGCAGTTTACAAGAAATCTCAAATGCCATACAAATAATTCAGCACTAACTGCCACACTGAATTATTTTTCCATTACGAAAAATAACTAAGCACCGATATTTTCAGGGAAAAAATAACTTAGTAATTATAATTATACCAGGCTAAACACATTCACCAACTTCTCTAACTCAATTATCAAATCATATCTAACTCCAACTCAAAGCTAACTCCAACTCCAACCATACCCTCTCAATTATTAACTACCTAAAATTTCCCAAGATTTCAAAAATTCCAAAAAATGCTAATGCCAAATAGTTCTGGAATAAAATGTGGGAGAGCCAAGTTGAACGCTGCACTCACAGCCTGCCAGTTAACTTGGGCTAGTAGTAAAGATAGTAGTAGTAAAGATGATAGTAAAAAAATGGAAAAGCTAACTCATAAACCACTTGGAAAGAAGCAATTGACCATTTCCTGGACCAAGTGAAAGGTCGGTCCTTCTCTAACCTAGCTGACCATCTCCCCTAAAGGTAGGACACAATACTGTTGGGTTTTTCTATGCAGTTACGGCTAGAAACAAAATATGCTGCAATACTTACAGCTTTGAGTCTGGCCATAGGAAGAACTGTAACTACTTTGGCTGTATCCAGATGTATCTGCAGATTGTCCGTAACCACCATAGCTTTGTTGCCCATAGGGCTGGCTGGTTTGCTGAGAATAACCTTGCCCAGGTGGAGTTGGGTAAGCCCCATAACTAAGGAAAAATAAAAGTAATTGCATTTGGATCTGCTGTCTCTTTTCACACCTATCTTGCTCCAAGCAAATTACAAAGATGTAGGTGTTCATTTATACCAGGAGTGTCAAAGGCCTACAAGCTGTATATGGCCAGTATCTGACTTGCATGAAAATTGAGTTCTCCCAACACCAACAGCAGCTCTCAGCTGCTGAACTGCAAAATGATGCTTAGCAAAAGCAGAGGTAATGACAGGTGAAGCTGAAAGAGAGCACAGCTGTCACGCTCTTCCAGAACTGCTGCTTCAGCAAGTGTAATAATTTGTTTCTGCCATACCTTGAAAATATGATCAAGATTTGCAAATTCTGTCATTTGCAACCAATAAATTACCACATTCAGCAACTGGTAAGAAACAAGCCAACAGGAGCTTATTTCTGGCATGACTCGTTCCATGATCTCACCTCCTGTTTAATGACATCATTTCTTGCCCACAGCAGGTGCCATGAATGCTTTGACACCCATGGTCCACCATACTCTGCATAGTTTCCACAAAGTCTAAACAACCACAGATACTCTAGGAAAATGATAAAAGAATGCTACAAAATCTGAAATACTAACTGGTTTCTCCTTGGTGGTAACCTACACATTAGCCTTCCTATAAATGTTCATGGCCCTTTTAATGTATCTATATACAGTATTTATATTCTGCTTTACAACTAAAAAGTTCACACAGTAGTCTACAAAGAAAATGAAAAAAATAATGGCTAAATTAATTATTGCATTTATTCGAATCTAATGCGCTATCAAATCCTGTACACACCCTGACTTTGGAGGCTAAATTTGACTGGAAAATGTGAGCTTTAGATTCGAGGAAATACAGGAAAGTACAGCTTTAGATTAGAGTAAATGGCTAAATTGTTTTAATATTCAAAGAAAAGTTATAGTAAAATATATATAAATTATATATATTATATATTGTGGAGGCAAACTAAAATTAAATAGCTTAAGAAAAATCTGCATTTATATTAGCTTTTGAATCATTTTACTGTGGTTTATGGAAAGGGTGCTAAATTTGTATTGGAACATTCCTAAGAATATATAAACAGAATATACTATAGAAATATCCAATACCACCATCACTAAGAACTTACAATTATCTACTAATAGAAAATTAGCATTAGTCATGCCACGGTCTAGGACATCTATTTTTCTGGAACAGCTCATAGCACCCCAGCATCCTTCAAGTTTTTATAGAGATTATAAGCATGACTTGTTCAAGAGCCAAGAAAAGAACAGCTCACATGTTGCACTCATGTAGACACATATGCAAAAACCTGCCAACATGTCACTCATACATGGGAGATGAATAATTTGAAAGTTATTTACCTCTGTGTTGCAGATTGGCTATAATCTGCAAGGGGAAAAAATACAGGTTAACTGAGAACAAATTACAACAATATAATCTGTGCAAGCAAAGTACAAAATGTTTCCCCGCAGTCAGTGCTGTGGAGTTTGTGAAAGTACAATGTCTGTTTGGTACTGATATCTAGGCATACAGAAATTTCTATTTTACAAAACACATGTGCACATACCAAGTTGACAGCAAGGACTCCCATCCCCATGTGGCCCTAACAAATAATCCTCCCCCAAATTCCATGGCATACCAGTGTGCAATGGCACAGTGTTTGAAAACAGCTGCCATAAGTCATGAATTTTACAAAAGCTATGATGCCGAGTGGCACTGCTGGAAAGAGGGCAAAACACTAAGTAGCAACTTAGTGTTTTGTGTGCTACTTAGTCCCTTTGACTTCAGAGCCCAAGACAGCTGAGAGAACCTTTGTGATAGTGAGTCATTTTGAATACTTAAAGGTGCAGCAGCCCTGCAGATCAGTAGTACTTGAGCATTTTAGCCTGGGATATTCTTCTGAGAATGACTATCTGTGGCTTTTATTCTGGGGGTACTCTCTGGTACTCAGTACTGGCACCTTTTTCCACCTGATAATGGAAACTAATATTTGGAAACTTTCCAACTAATAAGTCATATGGGGATGACCTATAGGGAGTACCAGCACCTTTCTTCCCCTCCCCCCAAAATGTAACTATCTACAGTATTTATATACGGTATTCAACTTAAAATCTGTCCAGGGGGGTCCCCAGAAGTGATGCAATGACTGATAGTGACATTAAAGGTGCCCCAGCTTTTTGTGACCCTGCTGAAATGAAGTTGTGACCCCCCCAAAGAGGTCCCAACCCCCACTTTGCAAACCAGTGCTTCCGAGAGATAATGGGGCTTCCTGAACCTGACATCAATGGGGGCTGTGGTTGCTTTTGCAGTTGTGACTGTGGCTTCAGAGCTGTGGATGTGAAGGTAAAGGGGGGGTTTCCCCATGTGGGGAATCCATGTGCAAGTGTCATGTTCATGTGCCCTTCCTGCAGTGTGCTGCAGACCGACAACCATGGCACGGCCTTGCCCTTCCAAGGAGGCCTTGGGCTGCCTGCCCATGAGAGTCCCCAGGGCAGGAGGGAGAGCCAGGCCACCCCCCAACACAAGGGGAGCCTCAGCACTACCCACCCATAGGCCAAGGCTGGCTGGCTGAGCTGCAGTCCTTCCACCCCCTTCCCTGCAGAGTGTAAGGCCACAGGGGGGGAGGAGGGAGAGGAGTGCGCGCGCACCCCCTTAACAGCGACTGCCAGCCTCCTGGGCGCGCGCCTCCGTCTCTGTGACAACACACAAACGACGGTTGGGCGCGCGCATGCGCAAAAGCCTCGCCCCGCTCCTAAGAGTCCCGGATGTACCACTGCGGACAAACACAATGGAACCAGCGCATGCGCATGAGGTGAGGTCTTGCTTCCCGCGCGGGCGTTGACGTGTTTAGCTCCACCTCCTCCTCACCCCACCAATCAAATCCGAGTGTTGCTTTAAGGGAAGGCGATTGGCTGCCTGCGACGCCTGTCACTGCCAACGCTTTGGTGCCCCTGCGTAAGTGCAGGGAAACCCCGTTCGGCCTCCTCGCCTCCCCCGCTGCAGCTATTCTCTCACAAGCCACAAAATGGCGGCTGCGCTGCGCAGCTGAGGGGGAGGGAAGGCCTCGACTGTACGACGAGGGGGGGGCACAGCGAGGCCTCCCCGACCCCTCATGAGGGGGAGCAGGCTGAGCCTCCCTTGCCTCATAACGGACCCAGCTCCCCCCTCGCTGAGGGCCAGGACTGCCTCATAGGCCTCCTCTCCTCCGCCGGTCTACTCGGAAGTAAGCCCCACTAAGGTCAATGGGGCTTACTCCCAGGAAAGCGGAGCTGCCTCAGTCGACGCCTCAGCTTCCCCCCTTCAAGTGCCCCTCAGAAGGGCTCCCGCCCCACCTCGAAGGCCCCCCCGCTGCCCCTCAGCCTGGAGGGCGCCCCCTCCTCTCCCGCCCCCTCACCGTTGGACGCCATGGCCGCGGCCCCCGAGTATCCTCCCCGAACTAGTGAGGAAACAGCAGCTCCGTCCACTCCTAGCCTTCCCTCTCTCCGCCGCCCCCACCTCGCGCCCAGTTATACTCCCCCCGCCCCTACCCTGTGGGATGTACCATGTGGGGATGGGGGAGGGAGGAGGGGGAAGAAAGGGGGTCGCTTGCAGAAGGGGGCTGCTTTCCATGCCTCTCTCTGCCCGCCTCCTCCTAGTGCCTCCTGGTAAGGGTCCCGCACCCAGCTTTGATTGGGACAGTGAGGCAACCCGTTCCCAGGGGGTTGGATTTCTATGCGACTCCCCCCTACTCTGAGGAATGGTACAGTCCGGACAGCTGGAGGGGGAGGGGAATGACGTCACAGAGAAAGAGTGGGAGAGACCAAGCTGCAAGCGAAGCGGGGGGGGTCAGGGATGCTCAGCAGTTCTAAATCTGGCTTTGCATAGAGAGCAGAGCAATAATCATTGCACAGGGAGAGTTTGCTGGACGTCAAGGAGCCCAATCCCTGCATGTCTACTCAGAAGTATATTCATTATAGTCAATGGGATTTACTCCCAGGAAAGTGTGGATAGGATTGTAGCTTCTGTCTGTCCTTGAAACTGTTGCAAAGCTTTCCTTATTATCCTACAGCCCAAACCCAGGTGGGTCTACTCAAATGCAAGTCCCATTGTGTTCAATGGGGCTTGCTCCCAGGAAAGTGTGAATAGGACTGTACCCACTGTAACTGGCTAAGAGAACAATCCTAACTATGTCTACTCTAAAGTATGCCCCATTGAATACAATGGGGCTTACTTTAGAGTAGACATGGTTAGGATTGTGCTCTAAGCCTGCAATCCCAAACCCTGGTTAGGCTAACACGAGTCCAATGCTGACCTGGGAGTGCCACAAAAGGAAATTGTGTATCACTCTGGGGGGGATTATTCCACTGCACAGTCATGTGCCAGCCGCCCCACACCAGCTACAGGACAGGAGGGGGTGAGTTGTGCTGACACAAATTGGTTAGGATTGCACCATGTCAATGAAGAAGCCAAAGGTGGCTTCCAACAACCATATTAAAACGTACAACATACTGAACAATAAATAATGACCGGGGGTGCAACTTAAACCAGTGGTTCTCAAACTCAAGGCACTAGAATCCACTATTTAGGATGAAAAAAATCTATTAACCTGGAAGTGACATCATCACCATCATCATCAGGTTCTCTGTTGTTAATCTGAATATGGTGTTTTTAATTTATGTTGTGATCCATTTGAATCTCTGAAGAATATATATTTTTAAGTAAATGTACAAAATAACCAGTGTGTCATGGTCAGGTTAAAATCTCGGCCAGTGTTTCTCAAACTATGGGCCAAGACCAACTTGGTGGATCACAAACCAATTTCAGGTGTGTCCCCATTCCTTTCAATGTGCCTTTTATTTTTAATAAACTAAGAGCACAATCCTAACCATGTCTACTCAAAAGTAAGCCCCATTCTTCTCAAAGGGTCTTACTCCCAGGAAAGTGTATTTAGGATTTGGAGCTTAATGCAACTATGGTATGTAAACTGCACTGGGGAAATGGTGGAGATACGTACTTGCAGTGGGCTACTATGTATATGCTGAGTATATAAATTAAATGCATTTAACCATGAATATCAATGGGGCTTCTGTCATCAGTGGCATTGCAGCCTTTGGGACGTTTGAGGAAGTTTTCTTAAACAGATCAGCAGCTGCTTGGGAGAGTTAAGGACCTTTATTTCAAATAATTTTTTATACTTACTGCCAACTTTGGATTTATTCACTTGATTTCATTTTGTTTTGTGGGATGTTTATGTGTAACCTTATTTCTCTTTAATAAACCAAATACTGTATATATTTTACAGGCCTGTGTTTGGTCTTATGGAATGTGAGTCAGCTGTCCAGCCTAGCTGATTGGCCTAACTACTGGTGTAATAGTTCAAAGGCACTGGGATCCCCTAGGAAAGCAAGCCTGTAGGTGCTAAGCAGAGGAACTGGTATAATTGGGGAAGTGGCAGTCCTATCGAGATTTGGTACTCCGTAATTTGATTTGTTTAGCTAAGAACTGTCCCTTGCTGTATTGAGGTACATTGTGCCCCTTGAGATTGCAAGGAACAGAAGAACCACAACTAAGAACGTCTGAGACCTCAGCTGAGATTTGATCCCTTAAACGCCTAGGTTGCCAAAGAACACAATTGGGAGCATGAGGCACAGAATACCGTGAGTTGAGATTGCAATGCCAGGGGCAGAACAACCCTGTAAAGGTTGGGTGTCTCGGTGAAGGGCCAGTCTTTATTTTCACATCGATTCAATAAAGCAAAACTACCAGTAAATACTGTAAGACTTCAAATTCAACAGCTGATCAGTAGTAAAAGAACAGAAAATGAACATACATATAGAAATGAACATAGATATGCATATACAGTGGTGCCTCACATAAAGAGCTTAATTTGTTCCTGAGGCATGCTCTTTAAGTGAAATGCTCTTTAAATGAAGCAGATTTTTCCATAGGAAATAATGGAAACTCAGACAATTGGTTCCACAACCCCCAAAATATTCATATAAAAATAGTAACTGGATGTAAAAATGATGACAAAACACTGGAGTTGAATTCAAAACATGCATTCAGTCTGCATGATCCTATGAAGTCTACTTAGGCTGCAATCCTAAAGACACTTTCCTGGGAGTAAGCGCAAATGAACACAATGGGGCTTACTTTTGGGTAGTCATGGTTAGGAGGCTGCAATCAAAGACACTTTCCTGGGAAGCTTACCTGGGCTGTTGCTGGAGGTTCAAGGTGGGGGCAGTTAGGAGCAGCTGCCTCTGGCACCCCCAGGCGAGTTGGGGGCAGTTAAAGGCAGCAGCGTTGGCCAGCAGCCTTTTTAAATAGCCTCCGTGTGGAGCATCCAGGCTGCATAAGTGCTTGTTAAGTGAAGCGGAACTTGTTATGTGAAGCAAGATTCCTTATAAATTTAGTCTTGTTATGTGAAACGCTTGTTATGAGAGGTACCACTGTATGTACAAAAATAGATGTGTGTATTTGGGATTGTGTCTGTATGTATAGATTTTTAAAAGGATGTTAGAAAAGTCCTACTGGATCATGTCAAAGGCTCACCTAATTGAGCACCCTGTTCCCCACAGTGGTCTCCCAGCTGTCTCCAGGACAGTGGTTCTTGAGCATTTCAGCCTGAAACCCCCTTCTGAGAATGTTCATCTGTCCAGGGCCCCCTGGAAGTAAAATCACAGTCAGAACAGGAAGTGCCACCACTGTGATGCTATGACTACTCCATGTCTACTCAGAAGTTACCAGGAAACTTCCAAATAAAAAACCAGGATACTAACTCAAAGGCCTGAAAAAGTTAATCCTTGTATTCAATGAGACTTACTCCAGACTTACTCCTGAATGCCCCATCCCATGATGGCAGTGCCTTGTACCACGTTCCTAGATAGCGGTGCCCTGCTTTATGCAATGAAGTCCTGAAATGCAGTCCCCCCTGAAATGAAGTTACAACCCCCAGTTTGAGAACCTCTGCTCTAGTAAGACCATAAGCAGGAAGGAATATCTTCTGGTATTGCTAATATATTCTGGTATCTTCATAAGCAATATCTTCTGGTATTGCTTCCCTACAACTAGTTTTTAGCTGGGTATTGCCACTGATCATGGTGGTAGCACTTAGCCATCATGACTAGTAGACATTGATAGATCTGTGGAGCTGTATCACATCATATTTTGTGGCAGCAAATTTTACAAACTAATTACAGTTAGTATATTTTTTTATTTTATTTATTAGATTTATATCCCGCCTTTCTTCCCTAACGAAAGGGAACTCAAGGCAGCTAACAGCAATGAAAAGAAAATACCATTAAAATTAGATCATAAATACAGATTAAAACACAATTAAAATATAGTTAAAATACAATTAGATTGAATAAAAACTAAAAACAATTAAACATACAGGCTAAAAACACAGGTTAAAAACAATAAAACAACAGCCCCCCCCCAGTCTCTGCCCCATTAAAAATCTTTTTTGAAATAAAAAGTTTTAAGGCTCCACCTGAAGCTCTGTATTGAGGGAGCTTTCCTTAGTTCTAAGGGGAGGAAGTTCCAAAGCCGGGGTGCCACCACCGAGAAGGCCCTGTCTCTGGCCACCACACCTAACTGTAAATTTGCTACCAGTTCCTCCTAACTGTAAACTTACTACCAGTTCCTCCTAACTGTCAATTTGCTACCAGTGGGCAACACAATTCAAACTTGTGATGGAACAGGCATCCTGGCTTACCTGTGCTGTATCAGAGCAAGCATTGGGACTGCTGCCACGCTTTACAGGGATGGTGAGGGTCATCACTGTGGTAGGGATACAGCAGCCTGAATGGGTCTACTCAAACGTAGGTCACCTCTTGAGGTAGCCATAGGCTGCAATCCTAAAGGCACTTTCCTGGGAGTAAGTCCTATGGAACACAATGGGGCTTACTTTTGAGTAGACATGGTTAGAATTGTGTCCTAGATGGGACTGACTTCAGAGTACACATGCTTAAGATTGCACTGTAAATGTATGGTGTAGAGTGGGAAAGAGTTTTCCTAATGATACTGACTGGTTGGATGTTGAAGACTGACAATGGCAGATGGCCCACATGTCTACTACAAGACACGGAGGAGGCTCGTTTATAAGGAGGGCAAGTGGGGGATTTGAGCCCCCGTCAGCAGCATTGTGTGCCTTGTCAATGTTCAAAAATATGATGGCGCGCCATGACAATTTTAGGACCTTGACAGTGTGCAGTGAGATGAAAAAGATTGAAAATTGTTGCCCTAAAATCTCAAAGTAGAACTTATTATTTGTTATTTTAGTGACTGCAATGCTAATAATACCAGACGACGACGACGATGATGATCAAGATTTTCTCACAGTCAGGTAAATGCTATTGACTGATTTATTATTACAGTCATAACTTTTGTTAAATTAAGCAAGAAATGCGGGCATCGTTTTCTACTGGGAAAAACCTTTTAATCTTTTTATTCTTTCTTTTTTTGCAGATGGTTTTGATCTACAGACTGTCTCTTCACCCTCCCCTTCCTACGGCTATGGAATGGTTTCCGCCACTGGACAAGGCTTTCCCTGTCTGGGTCCCTGAAACCAGCTCAATCCAGTTTTGAGGCCTGCCTACAGATTCATGAATGGCCTTGGGCGTTGATATAGCAACTGTGGAAATTAGGTCAGTAGCCCAGAGGTAGTAGGCGGTGAGTCATAGGAAATGTATGCGCCCTTCTGCCACATCCACAGGCCTGCAGCTTTGCAGGCACCAAGCACTCTGTGGTCCTCTCCATCACTCATGAAGATAAGGTCGTGAAGGTTGCACCTTGTGAAGTTGGAGATGTCTCCCCTCCAGTGGCGTCACTAGGGTTCATGTCACCCCGTGCGGGAGGCCAGCACATCACCCCCATACATTGGGCAGGGCAACAGTATGAATGGTGGACATGGTTATGCACCATTGCTCCACATCCACTTGTGAAGTTGGAGGTGTCTCCCCCACCCAGGGGCGTCACTAGGGTTCATGTCATCACGTGCGGGAGGCCAGCACACCACCCCCATACATTGGGCAGGTCAACAGTATGAATGGTGGACATGGTTATGCACCATTGCCCCGCATCCACTTGTGAAGTTGGAGGTGTCTCCCCCACCCAGGGGTGTCACTAGGGTTCATTTCACCCGTGTGGGAGGCCAGCACATCACCCCCATACATTGGGCAGGGCAACAGTATGAATGGTGGACATGGTTATGCACCATTGCCCCACATCCACTTGTGAAGTTGGAGGTGTCTCCCCCACCCAGGGGCGTCACTAGGGTTCATGTCATCCCGTGCGGGAGGCCAGCACACCACCCCCATACATTGGGCAGGTCAACAGTATGAATGGTGGACATGGTTATGCACCATTGCCCCGCATCCACTTGTGAAGTTGGAGGTGTCTCCCCCACCCAGGGGTGTCACTAGGGTTCATGTCACCCGTGTGGGAGGCCAGCACATCACCCCCATACATTGGGCAGGGCAACAGTATGAATGGTGGACATGGTTATGCACCATTGCCCCACATCCACTTGTGAAGTTGGAGGTGTCTCCCCCACCCAGGGGCGTCACTAGGGTTCATGTTTCTAGGGTTCACTGGTTTCACTGGTTTTTTAGTCAAACATTTTGGTAGAATAAAGATATTTCAAAGTGGTTTGTTTCACTGCATTCTGCTGTAAATTACACATTCAAAGGTATATAACATGATGGGATTTTTTCTACAAACCACAATTTTAGCCATTTAGGTCAGAAGGGTTGCCACCCCTTTCTAATACCCTAATGTCCCTGATTGGGATCATTTTGGAAGTCTTGTTCTCTCCTGGACTGACCTTCCACTCCAGCCAAGGCATGCTTGCTTACGCACCAGTAAACACAGCTCTGCAGTTCACATTCAATGCAATTTCAATGCAATCACCAGGGACCTCCCTATGAGGTGAATTGTGGGGGCTGTGTTCATTGGATCAGGACAATTTTGGTGTCCTTAGATTCCTTTCAGCCTGCCCTTTCCAATAAACTTTGGTACATTTGCCTACTCATAAGTAAAGCTGCAATATGGGTCACTTTCACTTTCCATAGAGTTCAGTGCATATTTTAGTTATTTAGTTTTTGGGCCATAAAGTTTGATAGGAAGGTGCTATTTCAAAACAGACTTTTGCATGGGATTCTGCTCCTCAATACAAATCAAACGGTGTATGACATGATGGGGTTTGATGCACCATCACAAAGTTGCAATTTTTAGGTCCCCCAGTACATGTCACCCCCCCTTGGGCATGTCACCTGATGTGAAACCACACCACCCACACCACCCTAGTGACACCACTGCCCCCAACCAAGAGCCTCTGTCCTTTCAACAGTTGCATAACAGGCAGGAATCAATGGGTGAATTTTTCCCAGCATGAAAATTGCAAATATGCACGACTTCTGTCTGTCAAGGAGCCATTTAAAACTCACAGAGGTTTTGATATGCAGCAGGGTTTCAATGAGTGGTATGTGTACAACCAGCAGTACATGTACAACCAATGGTACTCGAGATAGTATCTGGTTAGACCATTTGGATTCCTGCACCAGACCCCTGGATACTTGCTACCTGGCAGCAAGACCAGCAACATTTCATCACAAGTAGTGATAGGAAGCACAATTCAGGGAGCACAGCTTGAAAACATGCTTAAAAACATGCTGTCTTATCTTGAGTCTCTTACAGGTGTAAGTAGTATCACATCTGGCCTCCTCAACCCAGATGTACCTGGCAATAATGTCATCACCAGTTGCTTTCAATGAGCAGATCATTTGAAATGGTACAGTGGAGGACATACACTGAGAAATACTGATATAAATTAAATAGTATGGCCAGTATTCATGAGTGTATATATATATATAATCATTTGGCTCCATTTAAATGATTCAGAAACAATGTTAATATTTTAAAAATCTTTAAAAGGCAAAATTGACACACACAATGGAGTAATCTTAAAGGCTTGGAGTAAGCACCAAATTTCCCTTGTCAAGAGAACGTTCTTAGTTATCCAGCAAACGACACCTTAAACGTCTAGCTGCAAACAGATCCCGTTAGGCTTCAAGGGTGGAATCTCCATCCCAGGTGAATTCCAGTTGACTTTCAACAGGTGGGGAGTTGTCATAGTAATAACGGATTCCAAATCTTAGCAACACCACACCTCCTCCGTTGAGGCTTTCAAAACTACAGCACTGCTACTGGTTGGGAAGGCAACTGGATCCCATTGTGGATGCTAGAAATCACTTGCTTGCAAAACATTTAAAATAGGTACGTACATCTGGTAGGAACTTCGTTAGATAAGGCTGGTCAAATGCCATTGTAAAAATATTGGGAGGTGTTCTTAGATCCTTGTGTAAGCCGCAGACTCATAGGTAGGGTCTTTCATAGGTAGGGTTGGCATAATTCTCTTCCACAAAATCAGGACAGGACCCTCAGTCGCACTTGCCAGTATGTGAACACAACCCCCCAAAATCGGCCCTGTCCCTGTTTTGGGGGACAATGGAGTAATCTTATTCAACCCTATTTTAAGGCACGCTGTGAACTGTGCTGATGTCAGGGGTAAAAAATGGTCAGAAATCAACCTTTTTGGAGATACCCTCTAAAATCAGTATGAAAAAGGTTGGTGAAAAGTAGTATGGAAAGGGAGTTGGTTTTTAATTTCCCACCTAAAGGACTAACTGAGAGAGGGAGGAATGAAACAGCCCTAAAGGAAATGTGGAAAATGTCTCCTAAACTTTTTGTGTATGAAGCAGAATTAAAAATTACCGGTAGTCAGTTGTATCACTCCTGGATTTCTTATTGCTCTAATGAAGAGAAATATTGCTTGTAAAGCTGTCCTTGTCATGAAACCAAGATCCCAGTATTCTGCCAGATTCCCAGTCCACACTTTACCTGGAGAACTTATGCCCACCTTAAGCTCATTAGTCTCCCCTTTTCCCCAACGATAGCTATATCCACACTACTGGACCCGACCAGCTTAGCTTGCCTGGTCAGCCTGGAGAGATCCTCCATCCTCACCTCTCCTGCCAGCTACTTCTCCAGCTACTGCAACAACATCTTGGTCCACAGCAGCACAAGGGCATGGCAGCCCTAAACCAGTCTCTAATTCGGTAGTCTCCATCAGTCCCCATTCACCAGTCCATCACTTAGTCAAGGCAGCCAAATAATCAGTCCATTAATCAGTGCACAGGGCCATAAGTAAGCCAAAGTAGTCAGCACGTCCATAAACAGCCAGTCTGATATTCCTCCAGCTTCTTCCTTCCAGATACACTTTTTCCTTTCTCCAGATGCTGCTTTTATTCCCTAATGACCTAGCTGCTTCTAGTGGCTGCAGTGGCTGTAACATGGGGTTACCAACATGGAGAAAGGTCTCAATTCCAATTATGTTAGGATGGGGAAAGGGAATGACTTGTTTGAATGGTAAGGAGTGGGGTGGGGGAGAAGAGAGGTGGGTTGCCTGAGGCTGCCATCCCGTGCACTCTTCCCCATCATGACTTGTATCATGGCATCCTGGCTCCTTCAGGCTTCTTGCTGCACAATCAGCTCGCCAGGCAGGGAACTGCAGGCTGCAAGGCAGCCGCTTCTCACCCCTTCTTTGATTAGTTCTGCAAGAAAGGCTGAGGCAACATACCTGAGGCTGGTTCATGGCACACTTGTGTGCCACATCACAGTGGTTGAAAACCACTGCACTGGTCTAAGAGGTCTAAGATTTGGCCATTAATGTAATAATCTTTATATGTGCTAGGAAAGCTGGTGGATCTCTCTTTTCCCTTGCTTCCTTTAAGAACTGGAGTTCCCTCTGGGTGAGCATGAAGCAAGAGAAAAAAAAGTGATGGACCTTTAGACTGTTCATTGCCTGGTTTTTATTCATATACTGGTTTTCAAAGAAGACTTCCCCCTCCCTAATTCTATTTCAGAAGCTTGCCACTTGCTAGTGTGATGCCAAGTGTGCAACTGAGTGCCACGGATAAAGATCTCACTTTGACTTCAGCTCCGCTGACCACTATGCAGAAGAATAACCAAAGAGGATCCAGTCCAAAATGTTTGATTACATGGCAACCTAGAGAAAAGGTGCCAGAGATGCCTCCTCCTCCCACCACAAGCTGCATCACGGATATGGCTTCTTCAGAGTCAAGGCAGCTATTTTATCCTCCTGGTCTGACTCCACCACCAGTAGATGCAGAAGCCAGAAGCCCAACACCGATTTTCCCCAAAGACACAGCTGAGAGCCTTGCAACAGAACCTGAGAAAAGCAGCCCAGAAGCTCAGGATCAGAAGGCCAACCAACTTCCTCAGGCATCTCTGGAAAAATTGCCAGCAGGTGTTCACCACAAAAAGGCACCTGAAGTTCTACCATACTTTTACCAAATCAACTGGCCACAGGAAATATTGAAGAAGTGGGCGAGGGAGAAGGAGGACAGGGAGAAGACAGCTAGAATGGTCAACAACTAAGATGCAGCAATATGTGCTCTTGACCCAGCAACAAAATTTTGAAACCAGAGGACAAGAGGGTTCTTGGGACTCCACTGAAATTGCATCAAAGGATAGACAAAAACGGAATCATATTGCTCTGTGGAGTGATAATGTAATAAAATATTACTTTTTCCATATAGCTGTATTATTGGATCATTCTAGACCCCCCCTCCCAGAACTCAGGCCTATGTGAAAGCAGTAACCAGGATTATGTGCCTTCTGACATGTGCAGTTTCACTAAACAAGTACGAAATCAGTAACTGGAAGGCCAGAGAATCTCAGATGTCATCAGCTCTATTAAAAAAAATTTAGTAGCACTTACGGCCATGTAAATATGATAACTCTGTATGATATCTCAGGAACTAGATTGAGATGAGCAGGATTTGGGGCAATCAGAGAATAAGACGTCAGTGCTTTGCCACACTTTCCACACTTTTCCCACACTTTCTTGGAGTTTATGATAGTACATTATAGTGGTTGAGACTTATTTCTGTGTAGACAAGCATAGGATTGGGCTCAGAAACAGGGAAATATGAACCTGGAAGGAACCAGAACAGTGCAAAGCACTCCTTTCTCCTGGCCAATTGACATTTTGTCTGCAATGTTCTGTGTCAGAAGCTAAACAGATAATAATGCACAAGAGCAAATATAGCCACCATCCTAATAGTGATGATCAATCACCAATGGTTGATCATGCCAATAGTGATGACTAATAGTGCCAAACAGTGTCCCATCAACCAGAAAACTAATACAGGAATCTTCAAAATCATCAGTTTTTTAATATAGCATGATAAAGACTTCTTATTAAGTTAGAAAGAATGTACAGAGCTCAGCAAGAGAAAGTAAAGTTTCAGAGGACACTAGCTGAGATGACTCCTTTCCCATGAGGTCCAGGGTTTCCAGAACTGCTTTTTGCTCTCAGAACTCCATGGAGAAAGTCAGGGTAGTATCAGCCATCTTCCTTTGGTAATCCTCATTGAAACGCTCATTCTGAGCCACAGTGAAGTGGTTTTTCCAGTCACCAACTGTCCCTGTAAGATAACCACACACCCAGTCCAGTCAAAAATGTTATGGATAGGAGTTTCAGGTGTTGTTGTTGGCTTAGTGGCCCCTGGAAAATGTCACTGTGGGCAAGGTGTTGTTGGGACAAGTGTATGAGTTTCCCCTGCGTTTCAAGCACTGTGAATGTTGCATGAAGTGACTGTGGAAATCCCCAAACAAAAAGCTTGTGCCTACCAGAAAGCATGGGATTATACATGCTCAAAATATGGAGAAAAGTCCACCCAGTTTCCCAGTTTGTTGACATGTTGGAGACGCAAAGACATTTCCTTTGGATTACCTTGTTTGTGGGGTTGGCGTTGTCCCAACAAAAGAGAAGTAGGGAAAAGTCTTACCTTTGCGCATGAATGGGGAAATGGACTGATCCATGATGGAGAGTGGGACACCAGCCCTGTTGGCCATTGGATTGTACTTCATGACTTCAAATGAGGTGTGGTGGACAATTTTGTCCAGTGTGGCCTCGTCAAGTTGCTTCCCTACAAACTGCATCACTTTCTGGATTTCGCGCTTTGGATTCTGCAGAGGTGGAGAGAGTTTAGCCAGTGTTAAGTGCTACTTGGACTGCTAGATCTTCTGAACCAAACTTTGGTTCCCTGCAATGGCTCACAAGAAGATGGACTATGTTATCAGAAAAGCCTATCCCTCACCATATTTTAAAAGAAAAGGGAATTGGGTGTTCTTTCAAAACAGGCCTATCCTCCAAGAATTAGCATTCCATGGCTCTTTGTGAAACACTGTGAAACAGGCACAGATCCTAGGAGTCCCATGTCAGGCTGCCCAGGCCGGGAGGGAGGATAGGATAGGAGCCTGCCATCATCATCACCCCCTTCCAGGCCTGATCTTCCCCTCTCCCACTCTCTGCCCACCCAGTTCTACCCTCTCTACTCCAAATGCTGGCCAGCAAGATAACTTACCAATGGCCACTCTCTAGAGGCGTCTTCTGGCGCTGAGGTACGGTGCCAGCTCAATAGTCCTAGCGCTGGCACAAAAGTGCCTCAAACTACTATTTATTTAGTTGACCTTGCACCCTTTGTGAAGATTCAGGAAGACCTTATCTTACAGCCCCCATCTTTGAAAAGGAATGAAAATACTGGGAAGATATTGAAATCCAACCTGCTCACCTTTTTTATGTCTTCATAGAAGAGAAAGAGCACACGGTGAGTGTCTTTGGCCTTCCACCAGCCTTTCACATGATCATACCATGAGCCCCAGCTCACTGGAAGACACAGAGTGCAGCAAGTGGATGGTGAGATACAGTGACAAGTCACCAGCAGAAAGGAAAATAAGAATCACCCAGATTTCAGGACTACCTGCAGGTTGTCCACATGACCTCTGCTATCTTCCACCAGTTTTGGGGTTCACTCCGCAGTTTGCCATCTTAAACCATAGCAGTTTGCTATCTTAAGCCGTAGGTGTACAGAATTTATGCACACGAGGGGGATCTGCTCACCTTTGCCTGCCATGAATGTCTCAAAATATTCCTGCCAGGTTCCCGGGTCAGGGATCACTTTGCTCATCCTTTGGAAGTGGTAATAGGAAACCATGCAATCTTTGGCATTCCTTGCCACATACAGGAACTGTTGGGACACACACCAAATGGAAGCATTAACCAATTTACCCCCAACCTTGCCGAGGAGCTCAGAACAGCTTTCAAGGAGCAAGCGGGCTGACCTTTTGTAATGCCAGATCTCCATGATGTGCACCATAACATGCTCCTGGGTTCAAAGGGGCAGAAGGTCAGAAAAGGCATAGATGCGACCCATCTAATGCACCAATTGAATGGAGACTCACCACATGATGTGTGCAAACTCTCCCAGCATCAGTTCAATGTGGACCCTTTGTCAAGCGCCATTTTGCCCTTTCTTCAGCAGCATGACACTTGCGCTAGTATCTGCCTATAAGGTGTTCATCTTATGGTTGCATCAAAAGCATAGATGGAATGGCGATTTTGGATTTAACGTAAACAAAGATGGCAGATGCCAGCAACATGGCTGCTGAAGAGCATCTCATACATTCGTAGACCCCTCGTAAGAGCACACTCCTCATACACTCCTTGTAAGTGTTTAGCGGAGGCAAACCATTATAGCAGTGATGGCGGTGGCAGCAGCTCAGAGGCTGCATTAATGGCAACCGTTCTTTTTTCACCTGAGTATCAGGGGTCAGTAGTAGACCTTCTGATGGACTCCCAATCAGGTTCTCAGTTGATCAATCACTGCCACTCCTGCATGCAATAATGTAGGAATTCAGCTGACAAGTGTACTGACAAGAATCAAAGTTAATTTCATCACATCCTAACAAATACTGAAAATGTGAAGAAACTGCCCCACTAGAGGAAATGAATCTGATTCACAAGTCACATGTTGAAGGGTTGTCAAAAGATCATCCTATAATATCTAAGCAAAATGCTTGCTTTTATTTGCAAATGTTGTTAGTTAAGAGCAGTGATTTTCAACTACAGTGCCATATGGTGCATTGGTGTGTTGCAAACTATCTGCCATGGGAATTTGGGGGACGATCATATATTTGGAGGACCAACGGGGTATGTGAGCCCCTAACTGGCAGCAAGATGTCAAAAAACCAATTATGTGTTTTGACAGTTTTAGCACCTTCTTGGTGTCCCATGAGATGAAAAAGGTTTTAAAGGCACTGGTTTAGTGGATCTTCCCTTACCTTGCAGTTCTGGTCCCAAAAGGATCGAGGGAGCAATTTGACAGAGAGATGGGTTTTCAGAATCCGTGGAGAGGGCATTGCTTCTGCCTGGTCTACCCCTGCCAAAGAAATGAGGCACAAGTGTCAGGGCAGGGATGACGGTCATCCCATTTCTGAGGGAGAAACACTGTGAAAATCAAGCACATGTTCACAATTAATAGCAAATACGTGACCCATGTATTAAATCAGGTTTGATATGAGCTTCAGGTAGGGTTGCCATATGTCCCCTAAAATTGGGACTGTCCCAGTTTTCAGGGGTTGTGCTCATGTACTGGGAAGTTTGACAGGGGGTCCTGTCCCAGTTTTGTGGAAGAAAATTATGTCACCCGTACCCTCAGGGAGCAACGTCTTTCTTCCCCTTTTTGCTAAACCACAATTCCTAGAGTTTCTTGGGAAAAGCACAAGCTTGATTAGACAGTTTGGGTGTGCAGCTTGGAGATACTGCCCTGAGTGTTACCTGATGGCTGGGGAGGTCGTGCCCACTCAATAAAAGGGTGCCGGCGATGTAGTGGGGCTCGCTGGCATTTCTCCAGGTCTCCTTCTTGTTGAATCATGTCCACAATCTCTTGAATCCATGTGGTACCTTTCAGGTGTGAAGAAAAGAATGAATACAAATTAGGCACTATGCTTTCTCAGTTCTACACAAGGGCGTCACTAGGGTTCATGACACCCAGTGCGGAGGCAAGCACATCCCCCCCACACAGTGGGCAGACCAGCAACCTGATTGGTGGGCATGGTTGTGTGCCATTGCTCTACCTCCAGTGGTTTTTTTAGCCACACATTTTAATAAAATAAAGATATATAATCTAGAATAGAATACTATTCTATAGAATAGAATCAACATTATATGACATGATGGGGTTTTTCCGCACCATTACAAAATTGTATTTTTGGGGACCCTGAGTGCACTTCACTACCACTAGGCATGTTACCTGGTGTGGACCGCACCCCCACATTCCCTCGTGACGCCCACTGGTAACACATCTAGTGGGTAACACGCCACCAGGTAACACGCCTAGTGGGGGTGAAGTGTACTCAGGGACCCCAAAAATGCAATTTTGTAATGGTGCAGAAAACCCCATCATGTCATATAATGTTGATAAAACACAGAAGAGTCACAGAGGAGAATTCCCAGGCTGTGGTATTCTCTCTCCTAAGAGGCTCAGTCGGCTCTGTCACTGCCAGTTTTTAAAAGATCAGCCAACAGCTTTCAGTTTCATTTTACTGCTTATTAAGAACTATACTGGAGTGTCCTATAGCAGTATGTTTTGCATGGCTTTGGTTGCTCTTCTATGTTTTGTTAATCAGAATTATACACTGTCAGGTTATTGGTATAAAATTCTGTTTTTACTGTCTAAGCTACCTTGATTCAACCTTCTATGGGATAAGAAGGCAGTAAACAAATCTTTTAAACAGCTGGAACCAAGCGTATCGGCTATGCCATTCCTTTGGACTATTTCAGTGGCATGGAGAGGGGGGATTTGCTGTTTGGGTAACAGCCTACCCTGCATATCAATCTACCCAGGCCTTTGTGCTTCGCCAGCAGCATCGAGCACGATACCAAAGTCTTTCAAGACTGATGGATGCCAAGTTCTTAAATAAGAACAGTACACTTCGTCCAGTGGTGGGCTTCAAAGAAATTAAGAACCGGTTCTCTGTCCATCTGGCAGCCACTTTTAAATGGCTATTTTTAAACTTTATATGTACTATCTCTTGTTAAGAATCGGTTCTATAGAGTAGGTGCGAACCTGCTGGTGCCCACCACTGACTTCGTCCCATTTGCCAGGATGTGAACACAACCCCCAAAACCGGGATTGTCCCTATTTTTCAGGACATATGGCAACCCTAATGAGGAGTCACCTCATGGACCTACCTGCTTTGGGGTAGGTGCAAATGAGCAGATCATCTGGTTTTGCTTGGAAGCTCTGGATGCGGCTCCATTCATGACAAGTAGTCTTTGGCAGAGGAATCCCATCCACTTCACCCAGCTCTGGCCGTCCCTCAGGCTTGAGCTCTTTCTCTGTGGCCATTGTTTATAGCCTGGGAGATAAGATGGGAAAAGCAAACAGTTGAGACGGCTGATGGGGACGGAGTCAGGGAAGTGCGTTGTGTTGGCTGTTACGCTGACATCCAGCACAGTAAAGCTTCTGCTGTGGCAGGCTGTGTGTTTGAGTCAGACACTACCACTTTTTTGACCTAACTCTTGATCCTTTAACAAATTGTGTCATGCACAGTACACATCACATTCACAGCAGGTTTTTTTTCTCAGCAGGGAATCACAGTCATGCCTCATCCCACTTTTAATTATGTAGAGACCGAAATTCAATCGATAAGGCATGATCGTGATTGAATTTCAACCTCTATATTATTAAAAGTAGGAGGATGCTTGATCAGGGGGAAGAGTACAGCAGAGTGGAGGGCACACCTTCCAGATGTGACCCAGTCATTTTCTCTCCTTTGCAATGAGGCTGCAATCCTAAGCCCCAGTTAGGCCAGCATAAGTCCTGGCACAAGACCCATGCCGGCCCAGCCGTGTTGCAAAAGTGCTGCAAGGCACTTGTGTACCACTCCTGGCGTGGAGGAGTTAGGCCAGTGCACAGGCATACACCAACCTACCCACACCATCATGGGAACAAGAAGATGGGTGAATTGTGCTGGCCTAAATTGGTTAGGATTGTTCGCTAAGTTGACTAATTTAAGTACCCTACACAGTTTTGGGGGGAAAGGGCTTAGAGATGAGAGTATGAGATGGTATCTTGCTTGCAATTATGAAAATGCTGTTTATTTTGGGATAATAATTCCCCAACTTTTACCTCTGCTTTATTTATGAGTCTACAGGTGAATCAAAACCATTCAGGGCAGGGACCTGTTCTTTCATTCCTTATTAATGAATATTTATTCATTCATTGCTTATTAATTTTCATACCCCTTATTAAGCACCACATACATACAGTGGTGCCTCACATAAAGAGCTTAATTTGTTCCGGAGGCTCTTTAAGTGAAACGCTCTTTAAGTGAAACAGATTTTTCCATAGGAAATAATGGAAACCCAGATGATTGGTTCCACAACCCCCAAAAAATTCATATAAAAATATTAACTGGATGTAAAAATGATGACAAAACACTGGAACTGAATTTAAAACAGGCATTCAATGTGCATGATCCTATGAAGTTTACTTAGGCTGCAATCCTAAAGACACTTTTCTGGGAGTAAGCCCCATTTAACACAATGGAGCTTACTTCTGGGTAGACATGGTTAGGAGACTGCAATCAAAGACACTTTCCTGTTAATCAAAGACACTTTCCACTTTCCAGGAGACTTACCTGGGCTGCTGCTGGAGGTGGCAACTGCCCCCAAGCTGGGGGCAGTTAGAGGCAGCAACACTGGCTGGCAGCCCTTTTAAAGAGCCTCCATGCGGAGCATCAGGGCTGCATAGCATGCGTGCCCATAGTGCGATTGCTTTTAAGTGAAGCAGAACTTGTTATGTGGAGCAAGATTTCTTGGAAATTTTTGCTTGTTATGTGAAACGCTTGTTAAGCGAGGCGCTTGTTAAGCGTGGTGCCACTGTATATGGAACTATACAAGCACCCTTTGAAGTATACAATTGAAGATGTAAATTCAGTACAATATTTGAAGACAAATATGTTCTATGTATAGATGTATGCGTACACTGCACTACTCACACACAATCACACACACCCCAAAATTCCCATTGCTTAACATGAGAAAGCCTACAGAATGCCTACAGAAACTGAGGAATGTTGTGGGGCCAAAAATGCCAGCAGTTGTTACCCACATTTGAAAGAAACATTGATTCCTCAGCCAGCCAATTCAGGTATCCCAGACTGCATCAGAGTCCTGGATTTAGTATATTTCTACCTTTTGTCCTTGAGGATGCCTTTTGTCCTTGAGGATTTCAGAGTTTTCCCAATAGTTCTTTCTGTGTGGCAGTCACTACCGGAAAGGAAATGGGATATTGTACAACTGGTTCTTAATCTCAAAATTGACCCCTCCCAAAGGAAGGAATCACAGGTTTCTTCTTGCCCAGCTCTGATAGGTATATTGATACATAAACTCTTGGTAACTTTGGAATTTAATCTGCTTGTGACAAAGCAGATTCTGCTTTTCAACGGGTAGTTGTGTGCTTTGACTTTTTAAAGATCTAAATTCTGGAACAGTTTATTTAATGGCAGGAGAAGTTTTTCCCCCCCATTCCTGGAACTGTAAAGCACAGCAAGAATTAGAGCGGACAGCATGGGGCTGGTCTTTGCATAATATTAGGGTAGAGTTGAACAGCTGCAAGAGGGAGAAATACTGCTGCCAAGTGGCAACAGCAGAGAATTAAGGATGGGGAAGAGAATTAAGGATGATCTGCTCACTCAAGTCACACAAGCGAGAAACTGGTGGCAGACTGGAGAAACTGGTGGCCAATTGAAGGGAGATGACAGTGACAGCACCAACAGACTTGGGGTGAAAAGCACCCAGAATCTGCCACTGATGCAGTGTCTATGAGGTGGTTGCATGGATGGTGGTTACATGGATCTCCATGAGGTGGTGGCATGGATGGGTGACCCACTTGGCAGAAGCTATCCTTCCTCAGGTTATGGAGGATTTGACCAGCCCAAACCTGAAATACAATATCCAATTAAGATGGGCCATTTTCCATTCTGGGGCAAGATGGGGAGTCTTTCACAATAAGCTGAATAAAACTTATGGAAAGACATGGTACTCTTGCAACTTGTACAGATCTTATTTGCTAGTTAGTTTACCCAGAACTTCCCGAGCCTTGTGCTCCAGGTATTAATTTATTTATTTACCAAGTCCAGAGTTTTTCTGGTGGTAAAAGGATTCAGCACTGGTAGTTTCCAGTGTTGCCTGGGATATGCCCAACTTCTGGGAATGTCATTTCCACAGTAGTCTTTGAGGGTCCTTCCATGTACCCATTTTTGTTCCCACAACAACCCTATGAGGTAGGCAGTTGTTCTACAGGCAGCTCACAGAACTCTTCTCTCCCAGGGAGAATTTTTCACAGCGTGGTCATCTAGTATTAGGATGCCTTCCAATAATTAGGATTATTGATCTAGTATTAGGATGCCTTCCAAGCTTTCAGCAGGATTTTTCAGGTCAGCCAAGCTGTAAATGATGATACCTTCTGGCTTTGATGACTCATGATGACAGCTTTATCAGTCTGTAGCCTCCCATCCAGTTGTCCAGATCTTTCCCTGCTTAGCTTTCCTCAACAGCCTTGCACTCAACCACCAGACCATGCCTGCTCCATGTTGTCTTCTACTCTGCCATGCCTAGAGTAGTATTTCTAGACCATGCCTACTCCACACATCTTATACTCAGTCACATTTAATAGTAGCCCAAAACTGATAACTCATTTTATGCTGCAGTAGGGCTGACTCTAGATAGCTATTTGCCTATTACTTGTTGCTCCTTGTTATCCCACATTTATTGCTCCTTGTCACAGTTCAGAATTAAACAGCCCAATGCAACCTTCATAGAATCCCCCTCAATGATCTGCTCGCCTGCTGATCTTTCAGTTAGTTTGTCAGCGCCATTCTTAGGTTCCAACATCTTTAGCCAAAACAGCCAGACTAACAGAGAACAGAGAGGGAGAAAGGGATCCTTTGACTTGGCTACTTACATGGACTCTGGGATCTCTTGGTATTGGCAGTCCAACTGGGCATGGCCTCAACAAATGCCCTGCTCTTTTAAAGCCAAGCATAATACGTAACTTGACTGAAAGCACCCCAGTACAATCACCAGCTTTTTTGCCATCCAAGAAACAGGCTCCACAGCCTTCCCCACCTTATTTCTAGGTCCAAAGTCCACCGAGTATTGTTGGTTTAATCAGTGATATGGTAAAGAATAGTATCAACTCAGCCCTGGAGGAATTTCTACGCATGAAACTGACTATGGGCACAATCCAGATTAACTATGGGGAGTCTTTGCTCTGGTATAAGAACAATTTGCTCTGGATTACAATATGAATTTCCCATAGGTGGTGCAGTAACTATGGTGGTGCACTAGGTGGTGCAGTAACTACGGGTGCATGTAATGTCTCTTACGTGCTCCCGTAGTTACTCTGGATTATAGGGTACGAAGGAAAGTTATTCAGTTTAGCTTTGATTTGGCCTGAGTTTCAAAAGTCTCTGGATCTTTGGTCTTTGCATCCATGAAAGTTCTGTATGTTTCAGTCATGTGATTCAGCTACCTGTATATGTTTCAGCTACATGCACTGTGATTCTCTGAGAGAGAGAGAGAGAGAGAGAGAAAGAAAGAAAGAAAGAAAGAAAGAAAGAAAGAAAGAAAGAAAGAAAGAAAGAAAGAAAGAAAGAAAGAAAGACAAGACAAGACAAGACAAGACAAGACAAGACAAGACAAGACAAGACCGACCGACCCCTGGTTTCAAATAGCATCATTGTTTTGAGTTCCAGAGACTGGTCCAGTCAGACTGCTTTTCTCCGATTTGGAGGGTATCCAAGGAAATCTGGATCAAAGAATCAAAGATTAACTGCTACAGCCGCCTTCTTTACCCATGAATGTGACAATCCATTGGTTCCCAACCTGTGCTCTCTAACCTGTATTCTCTGGAGATGATGGGAGCTATGCTCCGTTCAACTCTGGAGGGTGTTTTGAAGCCCATGGAGGCTACGTGCAGCTTCTATGATTCTCTGAAGGGCAGAAAAATCACAACTTCCAGGTTTTGATCAAAAACCAGAAGTCTTCCACTCTTAGAAGTTCCTCCAGACATAACTAGAGGACAACTCTGGTCAGGTTTAGAGAATTTCGTAAGTCCAAAGCCAAGGATTTCATCACCTGCAGCTTTGGGCATCTACCTCTGAGTCTGTGCGTACTCTGCTTTTCTTTTCTCCCACCCTACCTCCTCTGCCCACGCAGCAACAATATCCTGGATTGTTTTAGTTTGTTCACACATACCAGTGAGCAAAAGATAAGCCAGCTAAGTAGTCCATAGACCAGAATTTTTTCTGGTTTATCTATACAGTATATGTAAAAGAGAAAAGTCACTCACTCACTTACACACTCACTGACTCATCAACGGCCAGCCAAAACCAGTGGGCCTAGAAGTGTGAAATTTGGGTTGGGTGTTCCTTCCGTGACTGAGGGGTGTACTAAGAACCGGTTTTCAGAAATTCCAACTGGAAGGGGGTGAAATGGGGCACATGTTTTCCTCCCTATACTTTGCATTGAAGAATCAGTGACTGAGGGATGCTCTGCTCCAGCTTCTGTCAAATGAACACTCACCAAGAACTAATATTGAGAAATTTAACCCTTAAGGGACTGAAAAGGGATGAAACATGTTTTTATCCTATACTTAACATGGAAGACTGACCAACATCCAGCCAATTTGGTGCTCGGTGCCTGGTACACTGGGGGGATGTTGTTCAGAGGAAGAGGTTGCACTGGGGAAGATACTGCACATGGGGGGTTGTACATGGGAAGATGCACATGGGGAGATGATGCGCATGGTAGTGATGTGCATGGGGGTTTGATGCACATGGGGGTTGATGTATAAGGGGGAATGTTGCGCATGGGGGATTTGTGCATGGGGGTGGATGTGCATAGGGGGACGATGCGCATGGGGTGGATGAACATGGAGGATGTTGCACATGGGGGTTGATGAGTGTGGGAGACTGATGTGCAGTAGGGGGGTGTCGTACGGGGGAATTTTACTCCTGCAACATGGGTACACTTTTTGCTAGTTGATTATAAGAAAGGTGAGAAGGCACATATGGATATGGAGTAAAAAAGAGATAGTTAATAATCCAGCACAGAATATAATAAGGACCACAATAAACCATAATTAGCCAAGGAAGAATGCAAATTATACTAAAGAGCAAGAATTTTTAAAAAAAGCAAAAATCAGCAAATGAATTAATACAAACTATTAATAAGGTCAACAGTTATTAATATGAAATACACTAGAACATAAAATAAGTCATAATGATAATACTGTAATGCAATGATTTTCAACCTTTTTCATCTCACGGCACACTAACAAGGCACTGAAATTGTCAAGGCAGACCATTAGTTGTTTTTACCATTGACAAGGCATACCAGTCTGTTCAAATCCCCCAATTTAACTATTAATTAATGGCTGTCCCCAAATTCCCGTGGCACGCCTGAGGACTATCCGTGGCACGCCATTGTGCAATGGCACACTGGTTGAAAAATCACTGCTGCACCATTTAGCAAGTAAATGCTCAAACTCCTCAAGGCCTTTACAAGTCACAGTATATTAAAATAAGGCTGCACTGTTAAGTATACTCCTTGGAAATCAAGCTTCACTGAACACAAAGAAATTTTTATCCCTGAGGCCCGAGTTCTAAGAGAAGAAAAAGAAAACAATATCAATGCTTAAAAAAAGATTCCAGGAGTAACAACAACCAACAACCCAGTGCCATTGAAGACTGGGGAGTCATGTGGCTCCCAGTATGGAAGCAGAAGTGACGTCCTCTCTTTTGCTGACTCCTTGCACAGTGGCGCTCCATTTCTTCCTCACTGTGGTGAAGGTAATAAATGTCATTCTCATGCCATCCACTGTCACATCTTTTGCAGGTTTGGACTTCTATATCTTCTGTCACAGATGGTGCACTTGATTTTCTCTGAGTGAAACTCTAATTCCAGGAGAAGGATTTCTCTGCAGTTTTCCAATGCATCCCAACAATGTCTGGTATCCCAGCATTAATGCTTGTAGGGTGTGAGGAGGAAGCACTCAAATTTCACTGCTGTTCAGAAGACACCGTCTGTGATAAGATGGTGGTCTTCCTCACTGGAATACAGAATTTGCTGAAGATTATGTGGGTAGCTAAAGCAAGAGCCTCAGTGTTGCATTTGCAATCATATAGATGACATTCTCAATTCTGATTATTTTTTTTTTATGACGAGGACATCAGAAAAAATATAGTTGCGCTCACGACCATCAATCACTACAAAAAAAGCCCTGTTCTTGCGGTCAATTTTCCCAATGCCATGCTCACTTCTCCCTACAAAAAACCTATCTCCTGAACAGGTACTAACAGCATTGGATGGAACATTACCTAACACAGCAGATTTCCATTCCAACAATTCCTGATTATTTTCATTCACCAAAAGCCAAAAGTCAGAGGACTTTTCTTCTTTACCACCAAAAGGGTAAAAACAATATGGGCCGCGCTTTGGTGAGTAATATCCAATATGACCATTGGATATACAAGAAGGATATTCATCTCTATTGGCAAGATTGTTCTGGAAGTGCACAGCTCCGGCTGGAGTAGATCCTCGGAACTTAACCCATTTCAGACTTGTACCATTAAAAACTCTTGGGTTCATTGATGCGCTGCTGTCTTCATTGTATGGATCTGAAATAACAAATTGAAAAATAAAAGAAGAATGAACCTGAGAAGACTTACCCTGCAATCCAGAGTAACTAAGGGAGCACGTAATAGACATTACATGTACCTGTATTTACTGCACCATCTAGTGAAAACCTATGAGAAATTCATATTGCAATCCAGAGCAAATTGTTCTTACACCGGAGCAAGGTCTAAATAGTTACTCTGGATTGCACCCATAGACTTCATGACTGTTCACAGTTTTGTAGTTGGCTTATCTTGACCTCTGATCATTCAGCGTGGAGGCAAAAGACGCAGCATGGCTTTCTTCAATTCAAAGAGACACTCATTCAGCAGGCTGAGACAAAGAGGCAGTCCCGGAAACAGCAAAATCTGGGGGGCTGGGGAGGGGACTGACTGTATCTGCCCTCAGTGTGGAAGGGATTGCCACTCTCGAATTGGCCTGTTCAGTCATAAAAGACGCTGTTTTAGGATCTCTACTCCTGAGCACGATACCATAGGCTTTCGAGACTGAAGGATGCCAATGAATGAATCTTGTTTCATCTGATATATCTTCCTGTCTCTTATCAAAAATGAAGAGTGGTTGAACGTCACTGGGGTGAGGGACCCAGAGCTAGTTTTTATATAAACTATATAGTTTTTTTATAGTTTTTGAAGTGATTGCAAACAAAACTGCAGCTTTGTTTACCCCTACAATCCAGAGTAACTACGGGAAGACGTAAGAGGCACTTAGTGTGGATTGCTCTATGCATTTCCCATAGAAATGGGAAATTCCCATTTCCCATAGGTGGCACCGTAACTATGTCGGTGTAAAAGGTCTGGATTGTAGCCTAAATTTACTGATATTCTCATTGTAATTTTTCTGAGCACACTCATTAATTCCAAATCCAGAAGTGCCTCTTAAAAGGACATAAGAAGAGTCTCCACTGGATCGAACCAAAGGCCTATCCAGTCCAGCTTCCTGTATCTCACAGCAGCCCAACGCATGCCTCAGAGAACACATAAGACACCTGCATCCAGGTGTTCTCCCCTAAATCAGTGAGTAGTATATAAAGTTGCCTGGCGGCAAGGGAGAAAGGGTGTTGTGCTGAGGTTGTGTTGCTTTATATTAATGCTGCATTGGTTTTAGAAAGTTTCAAAAAGTGCTTTTCTACTGTTTGTAACCTTTTTGGTATTTTTTTTAGCATTTCAGGCAATGTTCAGTTCTGTTGATTTGAAGCAGAATAGCACACAGTACTACATAAATACATTAACATTCAGGCTTTCTTAACTGACAAGGAAAACTGCATTGATGGTGAAGGGTACACATCAGCCAATGTCCAAAATAATATAAGTCCCAACCTCCAGACTATTTGTAGTACAGTGTGCCGCAGCACAGTGGATGAAAATAGCTGATCTAGATGTTAAACTAAATCATAGCACAGCTTGCTTCATCCATCGGCCTTGTATGTAACTGAAGTGGAAACTTAGAAACAAAAATATTTGCACTGTTCTCACCCGGGCTTGCATATAGCTTCTGCTGGTTCATTTCCTGTAAGAAGGGTAGGCAAGTTCTGTTCCAGAGAAATGGGAGCAGGTTGTAAAAGTGTAAAAGACTAAACTCATCTGCACACACTTACACACTTCTGGGCATCTCATAGTCCTATCATACTGTAGGATAGACACAGTTAGAGCATAGAAGTGAGCATAGCCTAATAATGAAGTGCACACTGCTCTACGGTTTATAGACTTTTTTGCACTCTGCCAGCAGCTGCTGTATAGCTGAAAGATGTTTCAGTGAGCTGGAGAGACATGGTACCTAATGGGCTGTCATATGGAAGGAGGGGCTCATTTGTTCTTAGCTGCAGAACTAGAACCAATGGGTACAAAGTGTAAGAAAGGAGATTCCAGTTGGATATCAGGAAAAAATTCCTGATGGTGAGGGCGGTTCGGAAGTGGAACAGATTGCCAAGGGAGGTGGTGGACTCTTCCTCACTGGGGATCTTCAAGCAGAGGCTCAATGACCACCTGTCGTGAATGCTCTGCTACAAGCAGGGGGTTGATGACCTAATAGGTCCCTTCCAACTCTATGATTCTAACTCCAAAGTTTGCAATGTAGAGGGCCAAACATTTAAATTGTAACAAGTTGGTCTATTTTTTTAAAAAAATTGTAGCTGCCATGCACATGCGTAGAACAAACAGCCACAAACAGGCTTTGTTGTAGCTTCCTTTGTTAGGAACGATCAAAAAAGCTGGATGGGATGAAAAGGGATGGGATGAGTATTACTTAAGTACATAAGAAAAGCCTCCACTTGATCAGGCATAAGTCCTATCAGCTTCCTGTATCACACAGTGGCCCATCAGATGCCTCAGGGAGCACAAATGACACCTGCATCCAGGTATTCCACCTGCCTCTGGTTTTTTGAGGTTGTCCATGTCTACCCACACCCCCATGTCTTGTAACCTTTAATCCTTTCAGTCAGTAATTCTTGAGCAGTTCAGCCCAGAAGGACCCCCTTCTGAGAATGACAATCTGTACAAGAACCCCTTGGAAATGATGTAATGGGCAGAAGTGACATCAAACAGCAAGTGACTTCACTGTGATGCCAGAGCTCCTCCATGTCTACTCAGAAGTAAGCTCCATTATGTTAAATTAGACTTACTCTCAGGAAAGCAGCCTGAATGCCCCATTCCAAGATAACGGCACCCAGTGCCAATATCCAAGATAATGCAGTGCCAGATTCCGAGATGGTGGCACCCAGCTTTTTGTGACCCCCCCCCCAAAAAAAAGAAGTTGTGACCCTCACTTTGAGAACCACTGCTTTAAACTAACAAAATAAAAGTGCCTGGTTTACATTTGCAGTGTGTTCCACTCACCATTTTGTTCAGGGAGGGATATGTGCAAGGAAGAGATTGGAGGGAGCTGGCATTGGGCACCTGCAACTTCTGAGGGGATGGAACTCTCTTCCTCTGGAGGTGGATATGAAGGAGGCATGGATCGCTGTGGGGCAGGCCTGTTCATCTGCAGGAAAAAAGGGAACAAACATCTTAATAAAGAAGCTTGTTACTGTTAAGATTGGTTTACTGGCTTGGAATAGATTATGTTTAAAATAACTACACAAAATGCCAAACTTCAGACTGAGAGCTTCCTGAGGATCCATAGTTGAAAGTGAAAGCCTCCCTTAAAACACAGCATCACTTAATGAGAGCTGCAATGGATGCAGTCCTCTGCTTGCATGAGGATGGAGCGCTCTGCTCCCTTCCTCTCCTTTCATTATGTTTCCTCTAAGGAAAGCAGCAGGCCTCTGTCAGTCTTGAAAGACTGGTATCATGCTAGGCGCTGCATACGCTGCACGAAAGCCTGGGTTGGATTATTATGGAGGATAGGTTGTTACCTAAGATTCAGTAGAAAGTACGCTTTCCTGAGCATTTTTAAAATTGGTGCCACAACAAATTTTGCAGTGAAAATAGAAAGGCCACATCATGGCCACGCAATTTCATTTCATCATGTGTCATATGCAGAGCCTGAGAAAATAATGCCACAGTGGACAATGGTGTTCAAAGGCCTCAAAGGCAAGGAGGGAGCTTTAAACTGTTGCTGTAATTCTCCTACCATGAGCTCATGTAGACAGTCAGACTTCCCAAGAATAGTCTGGCCCTTTCTAACATCTTTGCATTACCACTTGCCAGACTAAAAAGTGTGGTGAAATGTGCAGCAAAGCAAATGGCAAAGTGGGGGTCTCCGTGGCCTCACTCACATGGTGGGAAGAGATTCAAGTAGGCATAGGGAAGCTGCCATTCCAGCCTTGACAGTGTAGAGCTAGTGTGTTGAAAGAAAATACAGAGCAGCTTGTAGACTCTCTGTCTTCTTTCATTTATGCATTAGCCTCCCTATCGTGGAATAGGGACCTGAGGGGTTTTTACTGTCTTACATTGATTAGAATTGCGGCCTAAATAGCCTAAATAGGCTGGCCTAAATAGGTTAAGGATCATAAAACCTTAAATATCAGGATAAAGCCATAAAATTTTAATAAATCCTTACAATACATTGACTCTGTGTTGTCAACTATTGCATAGCTGCTACTGGACTTCTTCCAGGTGACCTGTCCAAGGAGGCGCCTTCCAGGTGGCCCCTGCAACAACCTGCAGTTGACTCCCAAACAAGGATCTCTTAAGAATGTAGGTGGGACTACAAGATTATGGGATTCATGGGAAGAAGCTGTGTCTTTTCATTCTTACCACAATATCCTGGATGTCATGAAGAACAGGTGCATTGAGAAGATCAGGTACAGTGTAATAGGGAAGCGTCTCCTCTGTTTCTTGGCTGTGGACTGAGCAAAGTGAATAAAGAAAATAAGGCAAATTTGCACCCAACATCCAGCATTGTCTGCTGTCCAGTTATAAATGGAGTCTCTTTATATTTAGGATTATGCCAGAACTGGCCATTTAAACATCCACACAGAATGCAAAGGATGCCATAGGGGACTTTTAATGGCACTTTATGATTAGAAAATATTAGAATATTTTCTCTCATTCAAGAGAGTGTTATTTTATAGTATTTTACAGCCACATAAAATGCATCAGGTACAGGTGTATGTCACAAATGACCTTCTGTATTATGGTGGTGGTCCAAAACACAACAAAGAGGCTCTCAATGAGACAATCAGGTTTCCCAGAGCCTGAAGCAGTCTGTTTATACTGCCTGTGCAGCCAGCTAATTGGGCTGTGAGTGGCGCAAGTGGTTAAGACACTGTGCCTGTTAACCAGCAAGCCAGGGTTCAAGACCTGGGTCCTCAGCCCAACTCTGTGCAGAGTACGATACCATAGTCTTTCAAGACCGATGGATGCCAAGTTTAAGCCAGCTACTCTGGCAGGGAATAACTATTCACACAAGATTGGGTTGAATGTTCACTTAACAACCTAATTACATAACAATGGGGACCAGAAAATACATTACCATCATTGCCTTTATTTCTTTATACTCCAAAGTGGAATTTCCAAGGGATAAAAGGAATTAAAGTAGCAATTTTTAATCAGAGCATAAATTTGGACAAAAGTGAAAACTGTTGGTGGATTTTTGGCTGAGGCAGGTGGTGGGGCTCCTCTGATATTCTTAAGATTGCTAGTTATGGTTTCAAAATAGCAGCCTTCGTGGTAAACTAAAAAAAAATTCAGTACACTACAAAGGCTGCTATTTCTAAACCAAAACCACAATCTGGAAAACTGCTTTGCTGGATAAACAGGGTAATCAACCGATAAAGTGCATAGGTTATACTCATGCAATGAAAGGGGGGGAGAGGAGAAAGAGGGAGTGCTGTTCAAGCTGACAGTGCAAACCTAAGCATGTCTACTCAGAAATAAGTATCAAGCTTACTGGAGCTTACTCCGAGGAAAGTGAGGATAGGATTGCAGCCTGAGCCTCCCTCCTGGTCTCTTGCCTGGAGGCAGCTGTATAGCTAGAGGGGTTGAAGCAGTCAGTCTTGCATAGAGTGTGCAAGACACCCCTCTCCTTCTATTCTGGGGAATTCCAGAGGTCTGGCAATCCTGTTTGGGACAAGACATCAATTTTCTGAAGGAAGCCTTTTTACCTTTGATAGCTTCCCTGATTCCACTCATGAGGAATGTTATCTGGGTATAAAGTTTTTTGGGACCCTTCCTCTCTCCTTTGGATCATAAGTCCATGAATTATGATATATAGAACTATTTAAGCTTACATAAGAGGACCAGTCTTCACACAATATTTGCAATATATCATTTTCTGATATTCCAGGAAATTTTTAGCTCCCCTCCTATGGCTTCTGGGGTCCTTTTTGATGCTCCCCCTGCACTTCCCTCTCTTGGGACCCAATAAGATCAGAAAATATAAGATTGCAGGAAATTCTGGATTCTGGGCACCTGTCTAGCTCCTGGGTCAAAATTTTCCTCCATGCGTCTGTCCTACCCCATTTCAAGGCACCCAGGCCAGATGCCATCATCAGCCTGATGGTAAGAAGTTCTGCATACTTATTACATGCACAGACTCCAGCATGGCTTCGAACCTATGATGGTGATGATAGGTGGAGATTTCATACATCCACCTGACCAATCTAGGGTAACCATATGTCCTCTTTTCCCCAGAAATGTCCCCTTTTTTGCCTGAAAAAATAATCTTAAGATTATGATAATGATGATGTTTCAGCTTTTATTTTGTCTTAATAGAGGCATCTCCCGCTTATTGGACAGGTTCGGGACCGGCGCACAGTCCAAAAGTGAAATATCAACATTTGGAAAAATCCAACAAAGTGGAACTGTCTTTTTCAGCTTGCAGATTGCAAAATTGCATGAAATTTATTAATTTCATACACAAGGTCACAGGGGAAAGGACATTGAAGATTTTTTTCCAGGACACAATGCTAAAATACAAGACACATGTCCTGGAAAAAGATAGTCACCCAGATGTCATAATCAAAAAGAGGACAAGATCCACCCCAACTGTAGGACAGCCATGAAACATATAGGACACTATAATATAAAAGCTGAAACACACATACATACATGCATATACTGTATATGCACGCGCGCACACACACATTACAAACTAGTTAGGTAGGTAGGTAGGTTGACAGACAGACAGTCAGACAGCTTTTATGTGATCAGTTTAAATCTGTATTGCCTGTTATTACATTTCAGCTGCTATCCTAAGCACACTTTCCTGGCAGTAAGTCCCATTGAACACAATGATACTTACTGCTGAGTAGACATGGATAGGATTGCACCCTAAATCTATTATATACAGTTTACTACTTATAATTTAACAAGAAGGCTATATGCTGTGTGTTCACAAGGAAAAGGAGGACAATGAAGTTTTTTTTTTGCAGGACACAAGGCTAACATGTCCTGGGAAAGAGGACATCTGGTCACCCTGACTTATGGCCAGCCTGAGCCTTCCTCCATCTGATATGTCCAACCCCTTTCCAAAGCACCCAGCCAGGTTGGATGCTTGCCACCTCCTCCACCCAGTGGCAAGGAGTTCCACCACCCCATGGGTTAAGGAGAATGGGCCTAGTGAGCCCCCCAGGAGTCCAGGAATGACCCCTGCAAACAAAAAGACATTCCCAAGACCAGATTGAAATTCAGGAAAATTCTCCTTGATCTCACATTCCTGATTCCAGCATCACTCCTAACAGAAAAAATGCAGCCCAAGCCTGAAATTAATTTCAAAACTTGAATTTATTTAGAAATAAATCTGGAAGGCACATGGCAATGTTAATAATCCACAGACACTATTCCTTTGGTCTCATTTTTTATATCTAAAAATTGTTGGATGAGGGAGTGGTTGGGAGGACATGATCCAGGGAGAGTCACAGGGCAGGCAGGGATGGTCATCCTATGCCCTGTGATGGTACAGCTCTTGTTTGCTTGATTGGTAGACATCTGGTGGACCTCTGTGAGCTGCAGGAAGCTGGACTAGATGGACCTTTGACCTGCTCCAACCTTGGCTCTTCTTCTGTTCCTCTGTCTGCTTCTTCAGGGCCCTTCCAGGTCTGCGATGAGGGCCTTGTTCTTGGCCTTCAGCGCAGATTCGGGACTCCCTCCACCATGGCCCTGGGCCAGATCAGCTGCTTTCAGCAGGCTGGGGAGACACAAGCTGGGTCCTGGTCCTGGGGAGGAGAAGGGAGCTCTGGATCAGAAGGGGGCTGCCCTGTCAGGAGGAGGAGGAACATCAGTGGAGGTGGAGAAGCAGGAAACCTCACTAGAAACCACACCAGAAACCTCCAAAGTTTCTCTAGTCTTAGTTTCACTCCTACTCTGGACCTTGCCTTGAGCCTGCTGAGTCTGGCCTCTCCCCACCCCCCAGGCTGGACAGTACCCCAGTGTTGGCATCTGCTCTGTGACTGCAGGAGCAGGATTTGGGCAGAGGATCATACAGTGGAGGATTGAATCCTGTCCCTCTAAGAAGGGCCTGCCTGGCCTTTTAAAGGCTCCAGATCAGGCAGGCAAGAAAAGCAAAAGCGAAAGCAGATCAAGGCAAAGCTGTGCAGAAAATGTTGGACAATCTTTCCAAAGGAGGCGCTTGAGATAATTATTTTTTGATGTGACAGAGACCAGCATGAAGTTGTGCGCTGTGTGTTACCATTTGATTTTCAATAAAATAATAATAATAACTTGGCATCCATCAGTCTTGAAAGACTATGGTATTGTGTTTGACACATCATCATCATCATCATCATCATCATCATCATCATTTTATTTATACCCTGCCTTTCTCGCAGAGGGACCCAAGGCAGCTTACAAAAAACAAAATATAGAGCACAAGCCTTAAAACTATCTACTCAATAGTAAGCCCCATTGTGTTCAATGGGCCCTACTCCCAGGAAAGTGTCTTTAGAATAGAGGCAACATTAGTTATCATTTAATTAATTAAATTTATTTATTGTTTGTAAATAATAAATATAATAAATAATATCATTAAAAAGAAATACAATTTGTTATTTAATTAATTTAGAGCTCAATCCTAACCATGTCTACTCAAATCCAAGTCCCATTGTGTTCAATGGGTCTTCCAGGAAAGTGTCTTTAGGATTGCAGCCTAAGTCTGCAAACTTAAAGACGCTTTCTTGGGAGTAAGACCCACTGAACACAATGGGGCTTACTTTTGAGTAGACATGGTTTAAGGTGGTGATGGGGACCCTTTCCCAGCCCAGTCCCTACCGATCCCGGCGTCTTTGCGGAGCTTATCTGCTTGGCTCTTGCAGTCAGCGGCGTCCAGCACTTCGGCAGCGACTTGGAGCGCGTATTTCTCCCCATAGGCGCCCAGCAGGAGGTCGGGGAGGTCCAGGGAGCCTGCCTTCTCCAGATCCCCCCGGGGGATGTTCTTGTAGCCCTTCTGGACGGGGAAATCGCGCAGCTCCTTCTTGAACCTCTGCAGCTCCTTCTCCTCCAGGTCCCGCAGGATGTCCCGCAGGTGGCCCCGCACAGTCCTCTCCATCCCCAGCCAGGACTCCCTCCGGGGGACCAGACCAAACCCTGCAGGAGCCTAAAGGACTGGAGGGGCCAGGAAGGCTGTCTCTGTCCCTCCCACTGGTGGGGAGAAAGCGGGGAGGAGGCACCAGCCAGGCTGGGGTGGGTGAGCTGAATGTGATTGGGGTTTGTTGTTCCCCCCCCCCCCCAAGAGGACAAGCCCCCCAAATTGTAAGACACCCAAGAAAAATGTAGGATATACAAAATAAAAGCTAAAAACACGCCCATATATTGCTTTCAAGTGCTTATTTTAAACATTATTAAGTTTACTTAATATTATTAAGTATTTCTTATTATTAAGTTTTACTTAAACATTACTTATTATTAAGTTTAAAACTTAAACTTAAAACTTATTAAATTTAAAATTTGTATCCTAAGCATTATTGTCCACTCAGAAGTAGAAAGGGACCTACTCCCAAGAAAGTATGTTTAAGTTTTCAGCCATAATGTATGACCTCAAATTAATTACAAGAAGGCTAAATGCTCCCCACTTACAAGGAAAAGGAGGATCCCAAAGTGTTCTTTTTTTTCCTAAAGCTAAAATCCTACACACATCCTGGAAAAAAGAGGACCAGGAATTAGGTGGAAATTCGGAAGACTGGCTGACTGCAATCCTAAAGACACTTTCCTGGGAGTTAGACCCCTTGAACACAATAAACAAACAATTCTATATTGTCATGATTGTGTGTGTGTATACACACACACACACACACACACACACACAGAGTGTAGACATACAACATGGGCTGTGGGTGGCGCAAGTGGCTAAGACACTCTGCCTGTTAACCAGCAGGCCAGGGTTCGAGACCTGGGTCGGCCCCACAAGACAGGGTGAGCTCCTGTCCTTAGCCCAGCTCTGCGACGCCAGCTGGATCCAATCGTATTGGCTCTGCCTTTCCATTGGACTAATTCAGTGGCGTGGAGAGGGGGGATTTGCTGTTTGGGTAACAGCACATCCTCCATAACAATCCAACCGCTGTCTCCAGGTTAGTGGGCTGCCATAGTTGTACCATATCCTGAGGTTGAGGGTTGCAGTCAGGATTGCTAAGAACTCAGACTTTTTGTCAACACTTCCATTTTTACTCTGCCTTATCATGGACCCCTATGGGTCTACTCATTACTATACTTGCTCTTAAGGTGGTATGACTCTGAGGAGCTGGAAGAAGGCATTACTGCCCTGGAAACAGGTTCTGGATATGGCATAAATGCTCTGCCCTAGACTATGCTAAACATACCCTCAGTGTGCCTCTCCTAAACTGTGTAGGCTCCCCCAGCTAGGGTAGCCCATGTTCATCTATCTTGGGACAGCCTATGTTGCCTTAAGTTGCCCCAAGCCTTTTCCAGAATAACTGGAAAATCTTCCACATCTTGGAATTGGGCCACCCCAGTGATAAACAGGGCAGCCCAAGTGCTCTTCTGGATTGCGGCCTTAGCCTCATTCACTATTGATGTGAAAGAGGTGAAGAAGAAAGGTCCCCACCTGCTTTGTTACTGATCCCCTATACTAGACAGCCTTAGTGGAGCCTCTCTCCATATTCTTACAGGTGATTGGGCATGGCAAAGATTTGGCTGTAGATTCTCCACCGAGTTCAGGATCCAGGCCTCCAGGTTGGGGGACTGTGCAGCACTGGAGTCAACAGGTCAGTTAGACAAGGCTTCCTCAGTCCCTATTTTTGCCTTGTCTCTGTCCCTCCATACTGGCCAATCCTTCTGGAGAACCTACTGATGCGCCTATCCCTAGTACTGATTCTGGCACCTTTGATTGGAAGGAGCACAGCACTAGCACTATCAAATGTCGTTCAGGCCAGCATCTCCACCAAGACTACTTCTGAGAAAATGCAGAGCATTCTTAGTTCATATCATAGGATGTTCTCTGAGGTTATGCAGTGGTGTTGGTTCTTGTCCCACAGGAAGGGAGTATTTTTTTTAAAAACCTTTAAAGGGAAGGACAGTTTCCTCTCATTCTTTAGGTCCTTAATTAGATGCTAAGACTCTCAAGGTCGGGAAGAATACTTTTTACCTCAGAAACCCTGCAGCTAGAAGATTTTTAAGCTTGTGCTTCAGTTTCTCATCCGGGGGAAACTTTTGAGCCTGTAAAATCAGACATGGAGGCAGCAGTCCTAAGAAATAATGAGGCTGCCAACCCAGTCATCCTTACTTATGTGCCAAGTCCCATTTGGAACGACATTACCCCTTTGCACATTAACACAGTGAGGCAGAGGATTCAGGTGCTCTGAGACTACAAGCACAATCCTAACCATGTCTATTCAAAAGTAAGCCCCATTGTGCTCAATGGGTCTTACTCCCAGGAAAGTATCTTTAGGATTGCAGCCTTTATCTGAGAAAGTGCAGAACATTCTCAGCTCATATCACAAGATGTTCTCTGAGGTTATGCAGTGGTGTTGCTTCTTCCACCCCAGGAAACAAGCACTAGTTTAAAGTGTTTTTTAAAACTTTTTGATGGAAGGAAAGTCTCCTCTCATCCTTTAGGCCCTTAATTAGATGTTAAGGGCGCAATCCAGAGTAACTACGGGGAGTCCTTGCTCCGATGTAAGAACAATTTGCTCTGGATTGCAATATGAATTTCCCATAGGTTTTCATTAGGTGGTGCAGTAACTACGGGTACACGTAATGTCTCTTACGTGCTCCCGTAGTTACTCTGGATTGTAGGGCAAGACTCTCAAGGTCAGGGTGAATATTTTTTACCGAAGAAACTGCTGCTGCAGTTAGAGGATTGTGCTTCAGTTTCTTACCTGGGGGAAATTTTTGAGACTGTACCATTAGACATGGAGGCAGCTCCTAACAAACAATGAGGCTGCCAACCCAGTTTGAAGATCATCTTCTCACTGTGTGTTAGAAAGCATTTATGAACTGATTTGAATTCATTCATTCACTAGTTCCATCACTAATATATTCATTTACGTAAATTTATTCAAATCTGAAATGTAAATAAATTCTTTTTTTCATGCCTCCGACACAGTATAATGAAGATGTTGCCCTCTTGCCAAAAAGTTTAGACCCCTGGTCTAAGCAACAAGGTCTCTAAATCTTGGCACAGAGGTTGGGTTATCTTCTGCTTCTGCCACTCTAACCAGGCTGATGGGGAGAGTGTCTCCTTTCCACCAAGCTATCTGGGGAGCACCTCCAAGCCATCCAGGAAAATTTCCATTCCGGAGGCATTTAAGTCACTCTTGGATGAGGATTGTGCAAAGCCATCTCTGAAGAACATACCTCCAAATTTCTTGGTGTTATTTTCTACCTCAGAATACTCTGCAAACCATGAAGCTCCCAACGGTTAATGCTCCGACTCTTGCCTTGTCTTTGCAATCTGAGATACCATCAGGGCAAAGATGGACCAAGGTAACCCAAAAGAGAGCCCCAGAACATAAGAAGAGCCTCTGCTGGATGAGATGAAAGGCCCATCTAGTCCAGCTTCATGTATTTCACATTGGGAGCCACAAGTCACTGGCATCCAGGTGCCCTTCCCTGCATCTGGCATTTGAGGTTGCCTACATCTGTATCTGCACAAACACACACACCCATAGCCATCATGGCTTGTAACCTGTGACAATTTGTAATCTCCTCTTAGATCCTTAGGGCAACTGCAACCAACTCGTATGTGTTTCTCTATGGTTTCCACAGAGAACAGAAGATGAAATCTACTTATTAATATCTGAGAAAATTTACAGTAAGGTATATGGGACTCTTGCTAAATTTGATGCAAGGGAGCCACTCATTCATGGCTTTAATAGGTTGCCCATAGTATAGTATTTTAGGAACTCTGTACATTCAAATAGGACACTCGTATGCATCTGTACATGTTTTCTGTGACATCAGAATTGGTGCTTTTATTGGATTAAAAAAAATACTTTAAATGCTTCATAATTTCCACTATAAAAAGAAAGTCAGCATAGTATGGAGTCTCCTAGGTTGGGGGATTTCAGGGGCCACCACATTTGAAGAGAAAGATATAGGGTTCATCCCCAGAGTCCCCTACCTTTTTTGTACTAAATAAGCTGTTTTAGTTCTAAGCAGGGGCTTCTTGTGGCCGAGGGGCTTCCTGGAGATGGTTTCCAAACAGAGAGACATCTTTGTCTTTTGTAAAACTGTCCCTACACATGAGGGGCTTCCCACTTGTTTTGCAAAAGTCAGAGGAGATAATTTCCTACGCTTGGGGTCTTTGGTTCGGTTGTTTCCTTGAAAAAGAAATTGTCACAAATGGTTATCAGTCAGGAGCATAATACTAGCTTATGAAATGCAATGCACAAGAAGTGTTAGGTGATAAAATCCTTAGCATGTCTACTCAAAAGTAAGTCTACTCCCAGGAAAGTGTGGTTAGGATTGCAACCAACAGCAAGTATTTCTATGCTGGCCTTACACCGCAAACATAGTTATGTCTGCTCAAAACTAAGGCTGCAATCCTAAAGACGCTTTCCTGGAAGATCCACTGAACACAATGGGGCTTACTTTGGAGTAGACATGGTTATAGAGATGGTATTTTCCCTTAGACAGTTGCAGGAGAAATGCAGGGAACAAAGACAGCCACTTTTTGTAGCCTTCATAGATCTTACGAAGGCTTTTGATCTGATTAGTAGGGACGGCCTTTTTAAAATCCTCCCCAAGATTGGATACCCACCTCAGCTCCTCAACATCATCAGGATCTTTCACAATAACATGAAGAGCACTGTAGTTTTTGATGGCTTAACATCAGATTCCTTTGATATTCTAAGGGTGAAATCCAGAGTAACTACGGGGAGTCCTTGCTCCGGAGTAAGAACAAGTTACTCTGGATTGCAATATGAATTTCCCATAGGTTTTCACTAGGTGGTGCCGTAACTACAGGTGCACGTAATGTCTCTTACGTGCTCCCATAGTTACTCTGGATTGTGCCCAAAGAGGAGTAAAGCAGGGCTGCATTCTCGCGCCAACTTTATTTGGGATCTTTTTTGCTGTCATGCTGAAACAGGCTTTTGGAAATGCAACTGAGGGACTCTATCTCCGGACCAGATCAGATGGAAAACTCTTCAATCCCTCCAGATTAAGAGCAAAGTCCAAAGTCCAGCTGAAATGCTTGCAGGAGTTCCTCTTCGCCGATGACGCTGCTGTTACTGCTCACTCTGCCGAAGACCTTCAACAACTTATGGACCGTTTTAGCAAAGCCTGCCAAGACTTTGGACTAACAATCAGCTTGAAGAAAACACAAGTCATGGATGTGGATTCACCTCCCTGTATCACAATCTCTGAACATGAACTGGAGGTTGTCCATGAGTTTGTGTACCTTGGCTCAACTATCTCCAACACTCTCTGTTTAGATACCGAGCTAAATAAACGTATCGGTAAAGCGGCTACCACGTTTTCTAGACTTACAAAGAGAGTATGGCTTAATAAGAAGCTGACGGAAAATACAAAGATCCAGGTCTATAGAGCCTGTATCCTGAGCACACTCTTGTACTGCAGTGAGTCTTGGCCCCTTCATGCGCGGCAAGAGAGAAAGCTGAACATATTTCATATGCGCTGTCTCCGACGTATTCTTAGCATTACTTGGCTTGACAAAGTTTCAAATGGTGCAGTCTTAGAACGTGCTGGTATCCCTAGCATGTACACGCTTCTGAAACAGCGACATCTACACTGGCTTGGACATGTCGTGAGAATGGCCGATGGTTGGATTCCAAAAGCCCTCCTGTGTTCATGGAGTTCTAGTTCATGGAGTTCATGGAGAACTAGCGCAGGGAAAGCACCCTAGAGGGAGACCACAAGGACGTCTGCAAGAGGGATCTAAAGACCATGGGAATGGACGTCAACAACAGGGAAACCCTGATTTCTGATCGTTCAGCATGGAGGCAAAAGACACAGCATGGCCTTCTTCAATTTGAAGAGACACTCATTCAGCAGGCTGAGACAAAGAGGCAGTCCCGGAAACAGCAAAATCTGGGGGCTGGGCAGGAGACTGACTGTATCTGCCCTCAGTGTGGAAGGGTGTTGCGGGTCGCTCTTACCCCCCCTTCCAGTTCCCCCGCTCGCAGCGACCTGGTCATCTATAACCACTGAGATCTGGGTGGCATCGTCGTCTTCCTCCCCCAAGGTGTACATTTTGAAGAATACTTCAACTCAAAGGTAGGTAACAAAACACACGTTTACATGTTCAGAAGCGTAATGGTTGCAGCAAGGTCACTCTTAACATTTCCTTCTGTTACAGGTATCAACATAACGTCTCAGATAGCAACACCAACCACAGGTAAGTAACATTCTCAAGTCCACTAACATGAGACCCTTGCCTCATAACTCTTCTTCCTTTTCAGGATGGGGTTCCCGGACGCTTCTCTTACACCTTCTCTTACACAGGGGCTCACTAGCCCCTGCCTCAGTGGTCACTGTGTGCGAAGCCGCCTGGTGCTCCTTCTCGGCTTCTTCCTCTGTCTCCCAAACCCCCTTCTCCAGGGTGGGGGTCCAAAGAGTCTCTCTATTTGCGGGGTTCTCCCGATAAGCCTCGTAAGTCCCAGGCTCTTTCCACAGGAGTTCCTCCCTCCAAAGTACTTCCCGCTCTTTCCCCTCCAAGTCCCTTATATCTCGGACTCCTCCTCCCATCTCCTCCCGCCAGATTCCCACCAATGACGGAACCCCCCCCCCCATGCGGATACCACCTCGTCAAGGGTCCCACAATTATCCCCCTCCGAGCCGGGCCTCCCCTCCCCCCAGTCCTCCACAGCTCCACCATGTCCTCCATTCTCCAAACTACCAGAGTCTGGAAAAGTCTGGATATCTAGGGGAGGGTAATCAGGACGTTCCCAAATCCTTAGGCTCTCTCCAAGGTGGACCCCCATTGGTTCCATATTGTACAGGCGGTGTGCGTCCCAGTCCACATCACAAAGGGATTGCCACTCTCGAATTGGCCTGTTTAGTCATAAAAGATGCTGTTTTAGGACCTCTACTTCTGAGCACGATACCATAATCTTTCGAGACTGAAGGATGCCAATGAATATCATTGCCTATGTATCTGGAGCCTGTTTCTAGGGCAGAAATGCCCTCTTCCAGCTCCTCAGAGTTATACCACCTCAAGAGCAGGTATAGTAAAGAGTAAACCCATAGGGGTCCATGATAAGGCAGAGTAAGAATGGAAGTCTTGACCAAAAATCTGAGTTCTTGGCCATCCTGACTGCAATCCTCAACCTCAGGATAGGCACAACTATGGCAGCCCACTAACCTGGGGATACAGCAGGCCACTCCAAGAAGTTCCTTCCATCCACTGTAGACTGTATTGTAGTCTCATGCTGCAACTGTCAGGGACTCCTTATAAAGCAGGCACCACAGCTGTTCCTTGTTTAGTGTGATCTGAAACAGGTCTCCTCTGGAGTAAGCCCTCCCCATGTGACACTGACTTGGTGCTCAGCAACTTCAGGCTTTGGCACAAGTTTCTGCTGTGGATGCAGCCTACTTGAGGCAGCCCAGCCAGGGTCCTTCTCACTGCCCTAACTCTGGGTTGCAACCTAAAAGAGCCAGAGGTACAGGGGAAATTCCCACTTGGGATGTGGATGGATGGTTGATAGCTGAAGGCAGCAGATGTGTCTGACTGATACCTATTTCTGTTCCCAATTTGCCTTGGGCCCTTTACCCATTATTCGTATTGGCCAACTACCGGTATGGTGTAGCAATTGTGAAAACAGCACACTGCCTGTTAAAGGACTATTAGAAATATGGAGGGGGGAATAAGCTTCCAACTATAATGCTTTTATGGTGTTGCACTCTTTGGTTGCAGCCACATTAGGAACGATATGAAATGTTTGGGCTTTCCCTTCTGAAAAAAAATAGTTATCTAGAGAAAAATGCAAGGGGGTGGGGAGAGTCAGCCCACCTGTGTAGAGAGCAAGGAAGCATCCTGTACACAAGGTCATGGGAGCAGCGGCATACCTAAGTCATTTGCCAATCAGGGCCCACAAATTTTTTGACAACCCCAAATATCAAAAATATTTAATTAATTACTGTTAGAATTAATGCAAATTATTAGATATTAATATTTTCATATTTAAAAATCACCTTACCAATTAAACTTCTGTTTTACTTTTGGGGGGAGATGGGTGATGTTACCTTTTGGAGCACTTGTTAAGAACCAATTTCAGTGGATTTTGACCATTCTGGTGTCCTTGAATTTCTCTATGTTTTATCTATGTTTTCTCTATGCTGCCCATTCATTTCCGGGCTGAATTCAAAGTGCTGGCCCTGACCTTTAAAGCCCTAAACGGCTCGGGTCCAGGGTATCTGATGGACCGCCTTCTTCTGTACAATCCGACCCGTCACCTAAGGTCATCTGAGGGGGCCCTACTGACTGTGCTGACACTTAGAGATGTGAGAGGTGTGGCGAGCAGAGATAGGGCCTTCTCGGTGGTGGCACCCCGGGTTTGGAACTCCCTCCCCTTTGAACTGAGAAAAGCTCCCTCAATGCTGAGCTTCAGGCGGAGCCTGAAAACCTTCTATTTTAAAAAAAGCATTTTAAATGGGGCAGAGGTGGGGGGACAGTTGTTTTTATTGTTTTTTACTGTTTTTAACAAATATTTTTAATCTGCATGTTTTTTATTCAATTTAATTGTATTTTAATTATATTTTAATGGTGTTTTAATCTTTATTTATGAGCTATTTTAATGATGTTTTATTCCCTGGTGTCAGCCGCCTTGGGCTCCCCCTTGCGGGCGAGGAAAGGCGGGATATAAATTGATTAAATAAATAAATAATATATTCCACTTTGCTGATCTGCTATCATCCGGCATATGGCCCTCCCATGAAACACGCAGATAGATGTTGGAATCTGTGCATTATTTATTGGAGTATCACAGCAAAAGAAAAAACACCTGAATGTCTGTATTCCCTGCCCTCTTGGGGGAGGGAGAAGAACCCTCATTCTGCTTCCTGAAATAAAAAATATCAATTAATGACAATAAAAAGATTTGATGGAGAGACAAAGGGCGGAAATAAAATATGTAAGGTAGGGAAAAGGGAGCAAGTTTTGGAATCCACACCATGTGCATCAAACATATCACGCTGGTGTTGCGACAGCTTTCTCTTCTCAAGATAGGGCATTTGGAGAGTGTGTGTAAAACACAAAAAAGTCTTCCCTTGCTGGAGACTGTTGTGTTGACTTTGGTTCCCCAAACAGGGCGCAAGAAGTCCTTCTTTGAAAGTTAGGAGCAAGGGGGACATTTTTGGTGCCATTAAAGTCTTTCTGATCAGAAGAGAGCTCGAGAGGGCCAGTTAGGACCAGTTCATGCAACAGTGAAATCTTTCCCCTCACCTGATGTCTTTGAATCAGTTCAAAGAAAGGAACAAGATGTATGTTGAAAGAGAGCCTGGATGTGGCTGGCAGCATAGAGGAGAGATCATCAAACAACTGACTGTCCTCTCCAGTGCCATTTTGAGGTTCAAAGACTCCCATTGAGGAAAGGGAATGGATTTGTTCACAGGCCCTCTCAGTAATAAGTTGTTCAAGAGATCTGTTATCAACCACAGAGCATGACCAAAGAAAGTACTGGAATAAAAAGAGGAGACAATGTCCCATCAGCAATTGCACAAAAAAGTAAAACCTCCCTACGCAGCATCGGGGAGGAAAGGAGCTTCAGTAGGTTAGCAAAGCACATCTTTAGGAGTCCATAGGTGAATGAGTGTATCCATGAGGAACTGAGCTGAGTACATATTAAACTTCCTCCAGCAGCCAAGAAGCACTCAGACCGTAAGAGACCTTTCTAGACACGGAAACTCTCTTCTTTGCCATCAATGTGCTTGAGGCGGAGGTACACATCTGTGCCTATACCTTGCAGGGACTGGAGAGTCAGGGAGCCACCCAGGTATTCAGCATAGGCACGGGAGGTGGGCAATCCAAATCCAAACCTGGGGAACAGAAAGGGGAAAAAAACAAAGAAACATAATTTTTATAGCTAAGGTAGAAAAAGGAAGCTCAAGGCAGTGAAAAACTCCAGTGTTTAGAAACACTGCTTGAGGGGTTCAAACCTGAGCTAGGTTCAAAGTGACCAAATATACACGCTTTTGGGGACAAGCCTCATTACTTCTGGGTTTTCACTCATTACTTTTGGGCATTTGCTCTGAGGACATATGATAGGGAAAAACAGAATAAAAATATGGGATGTTACATGGAGGTCCACTGCCTGTGGAAAGCTCAGTCACCTAGCAATTAATAATCACACTTTACAAAGAGTAATCAAAATGTAGCCTGGTACTTTAAAAAGATTTAGCCAGAATATGTGATCTGTTGTTGCATAGTGGAAGAATAGAATATGCTTTATAATGTTTGGCATTTTTGTAAAATCAAGTTTTTTCCCTTTAAGGATGCACAATATGTAAGCAATGATGGGTAAAATCACAAACTGATACATTAGGAATCACCAATACTGTGTGAACATCAATGATCCTCTCCATCTCTGCTCTCAGTGCTTTTAAAAGTAAGCATAGTTTTAAGTATCTCCTTCCCTAGCATGCATACACTCTTTTTCTCAACATCTCCCCACACCATCTGAGCACTGGCTGACTGGAAATTCTGTCTTCTACTGGTATCATACTCACCCATGCATGGGCCCTGACTGGGCACTGTTTCCCATTTCCACCATGTTCCCAAAGAGGGTGTTCATGCGAGGGTCCTGGGTGCTTGTCTCAGCTGTAGTAAAGTGATAATCAGTCACCTTGTCAACGTACTCATGAGGGATTCCAGCACCTCGGTCTGAAATCCTGTTGGGAGAAAGAAATACGTAACACAAAGACCCACACATGACAATTCAAGTTATTTCTTCTCGTCCCACTTTCTTTCATATCCCTCTCCCAGTAGAAGAAGGATATATATATAGTGTTTTACCCAACTAAAACACAGAGACTATGATAGAGAGCTGGTGTGGCACAGTGGCTAAGAGACAGTACTGCAAATCAGGGTCTCTCTTGCCCATGTGTCACCCCTGCTATGACCTCACCAGGTGGCTGTTGGTAAACCCCTATCAGCTCCCAACACGCAATCATGCTACTCATGCAATAGGGCTGAACAGACAAGCATAGGTTCATGATGTTACAGAATGCAGAGGAGATTTAAACACAGTGCCAAAGGCTCTGTGGAAAAAGTGGGTTTTCAGAAGGGAGTTGAAGGATGCATACCATAGGTGTTACAAGCACAAGGGGCCGTAAAGAAGAAATGTTTTGAGTTGTTGAGTGAGCAGGACCAGCAAACAGCTGAGGGTAGTGAAACTAGAAACAAAGTTCCCACCAACGCCATCTAGAATTTCAGAATATTATACTGTATTTTTCTCCAGTAAAAACCAGCTTAGAGAAAAGTGAAATAAAGGCTTTGAAAAAAACCAGAAGAAATATGTAGAAAACTCAAAAGAATAAAATCTAGGCAAGAAGTGGCCAGAAAACAGCAGTGATGGAATCCTAAATCCTACTGCCAAGATACACTAGTTGTAATCTAAAGAAGCTGAACTCAGGCTATACCTTATGATCAGGTCAATATCATTGTTTGCGATGGTGATGACAATGTCTGGCACATTATAGGGTGTATCCAAGTGAGACTCCATGGTGGCTCTGAAACAAAGAGAACAGTAACAGGGTAAAAATGCACCCTGCCCTCAGCAGTGTCCCAACACCTCTCCACTTGGTTATTCTTTCCCCATCTATAATGACCTACAATCTATTATTCTATGTTAGAATCCTGCAGATTCTGAAAGATTCATTCAAATTAGCATGCATTTCCCAAATTCTGCAGATCCTGTTCCCATGTATCACTCCCTCCACTAGTCTTCTTTCCTCTCCCTTACTATCGGGTTTTTTTTCACCTCCCTCCGTCCCGGTCTTCTGCAGCACTTCCAGCTGCGCTTTTGCTTGGCTCCATGCAGGATCTAAGCTGCGCAGTCAACAGTGAGAGCCCCTTCTGTGCCAGGGAAGCAGCCAAGTCAGTCATCACCACCACCAAATCCTTTTGATGCATTATAGTCTTGATTTTGTAATCAATTTTGCAATGGTTTGCCATCAGGACAGAATCGTCACCATTCGACTTGGTGACCCCTTCTTTCAAATAAGACGATTGTTTCCCTGCTCCATGGCTGCTTATTCTATCCAAGTAAGGCTGTAATGCTAAAGACACTTTCCTGGGAGTAAGACCCATTGAACAGAATTGGGCTTACTTTTGAGTAGACATGGTTAGGCTTGTGCTCTAAATCTCAGTGGGAGGTATATACGCCCTCTCACAAACAACCCTCAAAGCTGGAAAACATGGTAACATGGTGCACAAAATAATGTGTGCGTATCTTTGAGCATATTAAGAATGAAATAGAGATATGGATCATCAGAAGTATGGGTCTTCATAAGAAAGAATATCATACCCCTTTGTATCCATGCTTGTGTCTCACTATTTCAGAGAGGAAAGGGCTGCTTACCGCATGGCATTTTTGAGGAGTTCTGGAAGGATGTAGTCAAGTGGCATGGGGATGAAAGGGAATCGGGCAGCCACATGCCCATTAATTCGCACCCGTGGGGCATTCCCATACTTATGCTCACAAAGGCGCCTAAGGGGAAACAAAGACACAGGATGAAAAGTGGACACAATTTTGGATGTAACTTACTCAGGAACAGGTTGCCTGGCTTAGAAAGAAACAGCAGTGCCATGTACAGTCTCACCTATCTGGGCTTGGCTAATTCAAATACATATGGTAGGCATAAAACTGGAATTTCAAAAATGACACTGGAAAAACATTTAGCGTTATAGCTCCCTTAGAATAAGCACGCCACTTTAGTTTAACTTCTCTCAAAAGGGACTTACAATTATTCAGAGGCAAGGCCTTATTTAGCAAGACTTCTGGGCTGCAGTCTTCTAGTTCATATTTACTGCAGCAAAGCCAAGGGCTGGTTTTTAAAACCATCCCATGTGATGGTTTTTACCATCACCTTTTTTCTGAATCACATTTTTACTTTTCTAAGTACAGTACATATTTAATAGCTGTTTTTTTAAAAAAAATTATATTTAATACCTCACTGGCCTGACTCCAATTAACATACAAGATAACAAAACAGCAATTACTAAAAATGAATAAGACATTCCTGCCAGGAAAGTCTGGCAGAATGAAAAAGGTGCAACTATACAACATGGCTCCAAAGGGGAGTTCACAGACTACAAGAGATCTCACAGCTTGTGCATGACAACAACTCCCTTTCCCCACAGTGAATACCTGGCAAAATCCACCCATTTCTCGATTATTTTCTTTGGGGACAGGCGAGTGCAGATGATCCCAACAAAGTCTGGCTGCAGAATAATGTATTAAAAATAGAGAAATTGATGCATCAATGTAGGGGTAGAGCCTGCTCACTTCTGTTGCACCCAAACTAACGGTATTCCTTACATCACCGGACCCTCGCCACCCACCTATCACACAAAATAGAGCTAACAACCAAGGCTGCAATCCTAACTTCCAGTTAGGCTGGCATATGCCCTAGTATAAGACCCATGCTGGCCTGGAGGTGTAGTAAAACTGCCATTAGGCACTTCTACCCCTCTCCTCTGCAGGTTAGGCCACTGCACAGACATACGCCAACCTCAGCACACCATCATGTGAAGGTGAGTTAGGCTGGCCTAAATTTGATAGGATTGCACCGTTTGAGCTGAATACCAGTGAATACCATTTAGAATGATCATTCAATTAATTTTGGCTGGTTAATCATCAATCAAAAGGTGCACATTACCGCTGATCTCAGTGAAAGATGCAAAATTAGCCACAGATTGGTGGGAGAGTCAGAAAGGACAAAAGGAATATTTCTTTGTGCATAATATATGAAACTCCCTACCACAGGATGCTGTGATGGCACATGGCCTCATTGCCTTTAAAATTTATTTATTTATTAGATTTGTACTCTGCCTTTCTCCCCAAAGGGCACCCAAAGCGGCTGGACAGATTGATTAAAAAGGGGAATGGACAGATTGATAGAGGAAAAACTCATCACAAACATGACTGTATGCAATCTCTAGGTTTTATAGATATCCTATCTTTGAATGCCAGCAACAAGGGATTGACAACAGGATGTAAGTATCTTGTCTTGTGGTTCTAGGAACCTTTGGGACAAAGCAAACCCTTGAGCTATCCCAATAAAGTTGCAAAAGCACCATAAAGCACTTTTGCACCAGGCTGGTGCACTGACCTGCACAGGATCTTGGCCTGGATGCACTGGGAGGGATGGGGGAGAGTGGAGAGGAGGAAGGGATACATTCTGAGCTGGAAAGGGAGGTGAAAGATGAGGTTGGGAGCCAGCAATTATGCTGGCCCTAACCCACCTTCCCAGGTGGCAAGAGCCGCCTCTGGCTGCTTGCACCATCTTCAGAGGTAGCACAGGACTGAGTAGACCCATTGGGGCTGCTCCATCCCCACCAGAGGAAAGGGGAAAACAATACACTCCATGTTACCAGATTTCAGCCCAGTTAAAGAAATATGGTACCTTGTCCTCGTGCAAGGCGAGATGGTGGGTGGCCAGCATCCGGATACCCAAGCGGGAAGTGAGGGTCTTGTCCAGAAAAGATCGAATCAGCTTCTCATCCTGGAAACACAATAAGTAAACTAATGTTCCCATACATAGCTGCCAATAGCCACTTTACATGAAGTACTTAACAGGTGAAGTGGGACTGCAAGAAGATGAAACTTTATGAGCAATGGGAATTTTGTCTTCCCAAAGTGGATTTGAAGATAGATTAATCTCTCCATGTCATCTGTCTTAGCCCCCAAAAAGAGCAGGGACAGGAAGATGAGAAGTATACTGAAGGTAGACGTGGTGAAGGGACATGAACAAGGCTGAACTCAAGAAGTGGTGACAGGGATTGGAAAATAACCCAGGAGTTCAGGGATCCCAGGCTCTCAAAGTCCTTATTAGCAGTTTTGCTCATTTATCTTATTCCAACAACCTCTCCTTCTCAGAACAACACAGCTTGAAAATCCCAACCCACATCTGCCCAAGGAGATTTCATACCTGTATGTGCTTGCGACATTCCCGTAAGCCCTCAGCCAAAAGGGTCACCACGTCCTTATGGTCATCTAAGAGCTGACGGACCAGTTTGCAGTACTGGGCCTCTGACTCTTGGTCCTTGATCTGTGAACAGGGCATATTAAAGAGGGAAGCATGTGGTGCAGTAGAGGATGAGGTGGGAAAGAGCACATACACTAGGAGAGCACTGCATTTGACATCTAGCTGTATCACAATTTAACTTGAAAAGCTCAGCACTGCAAGAAAAATCTAAGCATGCCCACCTGCTATGAGTTCAACATGCTGTTGCTCCATTTGCCCTGTGGCAGTGCAACAGACCAGGTCAGAAACAACACTGTGCTGCGTTATCACAACTTATATGCACAGCCCTTGATTCACTTGGAAATGGATCCTGTGACTCCTTACAAACTTAACTGTTAGTTCTTAACTTTTTCATGTAACAAGATCCAACACATACTTACCGGAGGAAATTCACTCAGTTTCTGGAAGGCTCGGATGTAAAGCTCATGCTGAATGAGTCAAAGGAAAAAGAATTTACTATAACAGAGGTATAGAATGCAAAACAACTAGGTAGCTAAGCCACCAACTTCTTGGACCCTCTTACTAGCTTCAAGGAAGGGTGGGTTCTAACAGGCTTTAGAAAGAGGCAGTGGGAACCAAGATTTATAAATTCTAGTAATCTCAGGATGGGATATATGAAAAAAATTTTCTAATTAAACAAAATGATCTTAATAATTCTTACGGGCTACATTACAAGAATGTCATAAACTATTATTGACACAATTGTATAGCTGGGGGCTGATACGATAGCTTACCCAAAAGCAAGTTATGAACCAGTAAAACTGGGCTCAGTGTTACTGGTGTTACTAGCATGGTTACTAGCACGTGTTACTAGCACGGTTCATTCTCTTAAAGACTAAGCAACAGGAGTAGGATTTGGAGTATTACAGGAGAGGCAGCTTCAAATCAAGTTTCCTTATCTCTATTATAGGAGGGCAATGGGAACTAGAGGGAAGTTCTGAAGTGACACCCTCTTTGGCTGGTCATAATCATAACTCCATCCACTGTAAAAGTATTATTCTGCTTTATTGTTGCATTATTTAATGCATGCTTCCTGAGGGCCCTTGACAGTATTGCTAATGGGTCCTTCAGCACACATACCACAAGGAGAATGGTAGGATTGCAGCCAATAATGAAGGGCAGGCTTCGAAACCCTTTGATCCGATGAGCGATGCGGACAGGCAGTTCGTGGTGCAGGTAGCGGGCACTTTTCTGTAACAAAGCACAAACAGTTGACAATGGGCGCAATCCTGAGTAACTACGGGGAGTCCTTGCTCCGGTGTAAGAACCATTTGCTCTGGATTGCAAAATGAATTTCCCATAGGTTTTCACTAGGTGGTGCAGTAACTACAGGTGCACGTAAAGTCTCTTACGTGCTCCCGTAGTTACTCTGGATTGTAGGGTTAGACTGTATAGCCTCGAAAGTGAAGCAATGGGCAGGACTAAGTCCTACATTTTTAAAGCATCCATGTGATGTGAATCTTAAAAGGAATGTGATGCTGCTCAAACTGTCCTCAGTTGTTAGAGAAAAACTTGTATCATCAATGAGTTGGATTGGTCTCTGATCATATTTGGGTTCAAGGAGGAATTCCCACCCCACTGCAAGGTCAAATTGGCTACTAGTAGCTCCTTGAGACATTTTCCTCATTTGGGTCTATTTTAAAGACAGCATCATACAAAGATGAACAGGTGGTACTGGCCTGGCAGGCTTGGATGGCACCCAGAAAAACTCACATCTACTTAAAAGGCAGCCACAGCTGAGCATACAAGCACTGACACAGTTGCAGTGTTTCTGTGTGGGTGTTTCATGAAGCAATCAAGACCAAATCAGTGGAGGTTGCTGTAGATACTGATATTAATCTCAAAGAGGAAGAAATCCTGCTCTGAACTAGGCCCTGAAGCTATTGCTGGCAAGATGAACACTTGGGCCACTTGTCTGGATCTGCTGCTCTTGTTGCAGAATAATTAAAACAAGGGTGGAGTCTCCCATTTTCAGAAAAGTAATGAATTCCAAGGCCAATGTATATTAGTGGTCATGCCTCAGAGGTGGCAAATGATGCCAGGCACCCGCCTGGCCTGCTATTAGCAAAAGTCTGCAGATTGATTTTACATCACTTCACAACCAGCCTGGATTCGACTTACATAAGGCACATAAAGAACATGTGAAAAACAAGTGCAATTCTTGTGTGCTATCCCAGGAACTAGCTGCCAGGTCTTCAAAGGAAGAAGCTGTATCTCACGTGATCCTGCACTGCAGCCAGGGCCCAAGGTTGACTGGCCCAAGGTTACCCAAATGCCAGAACGCTATGCAATGTACAGAACCAGAGGTGACAGCTCCTGTACAGAAGCCAAGTCAAACATGCAGCTCAGCACGGGGTTTATTTTCTTTTTGTGAGGCTGCCTGCTTCCTAATAGATCTGACATGTCAAATTGGAGGTTGCAATTTCATAAGAGGACCATACCAAATCCAACACCGTACACTTGGATCAATTACATTCAGCACAAATGTGCAGTGCCCACTTTTCCTAGACTGTACCACTGCAGGCTGCAAAAATAATAATGTCATGTTTGAATTATGTCTCCCTTTCCCCTAAAACCAAATTAAAAGCCTTCCTGCACTTAGAAAGCTAATCTAAAACTGGAGACTTCTAGATTCTGCTTTCAGCTCTGAAAAGGGAATGGTGCAACAATAATAAAGTCTGCAAATTAACGGAAAACAATGGTTGTTTTTAATCTTGTCTCTTGTTTTTAAAGGGTTTGTAGGTGGTTTAACCACTGTGGTGTTTTAAAAAAAGTTTTTATTGTGGTTGTGTAGATTTTTAATGATTTTTATGTTTTTGTTTTATCCATTTTTAAATTGTATTGAGATTGTAATTTTTAAATGTTGTAAGGCACCTTGATTTCCTTTGGGAAGAAAGGTGGGGTATAAATGAATAAAATAATAATGATAACAAGAAACAGAAGGCTGAGAGTTTGGACTCCAGGGTTCTGTCTGCAACCGTAGCTCCTCGAGAGGTGCTATTAGCCTCAGACCTACCAGCAGGTGGCTTCCATCCTGAGAACGTCCAGAATACAACATGGTGGTGGGAGTCAACCTCACAGACGGCTAGAAAGAGAGAAGAGGACACAGGTTAATAAGCCCCCATAACACCTGGAGAAGCCCTAAGCATTCCAAACCATAAATATCTCCCAAGACAGCTAATACCATTGCATGTCCTTCCCACCTTTGCAGTGAATCCTTTCACACTGCTTAGAACAGTGGTTCTCAAACTTAGGGAAAGATTTACAGCAGGAGAGGTTTAGTGGTGATGCAATAGCCAGGATTGTGCCCCTGTGGGGTAATAGGGGTGATTTTCTGCCTTCCCTAAGGTTGTACCAGGTCCTGCCATGATCTAAGAGTCCCTGGGGAGCCCTGCACAGTCTGACTTCCACTTTAGTGGTGCCTAAAATTTACATTTAGAGCCATGGAGAGCTCTGCCAGCACTGTGAAGGGCTCCTCAGACCCTGACAGGACCTGGAATGGCCTTTAGGAGGATGAAAATCACCCCATTTCACAGTGGGGCATGATCCTGGGGATTGTACTGTTGCTTTCCCCCTTCCCCTGTCCCTTAAAGGTCCCCTGCTCACTTTACACAAATGGGGGAAGGGTCACAATCCCCCAGTTTGAGTAGCCACTGGCTCAGACGATGCAGCAAATAACATCTCAAGAGCCTGAAAGGACCAGTGGAATAAGATTTCCCAGTGATCAGGGGGCAGTGTCCCTTCTCGATTACAGCAAGCGGCAGCATGAAAGTACATACAATATAAGCCAACTATGGAATAGGTTTTCTTAACCGAAACCAAACAAACAAGTTAGCCTTTTTGTCTTTAGGAGCTGCATGAACAGCAAGAATTTCAGTTACCACTTTTACACAGCAGAGAGTCGTTGTGATGAGATAAACTGTATCTGAAATGCAACAAGGGACTAGATCCCTGTGAAAATAAGATGGCAACCCTGCAGAGAAATTATGCCTCCTGTAATGTCGGCACGGGGAAGAAAAAATGTGGCCACACAATACGAGCCCTGTACAAGCAACCACAAGCTAAACTCACATGTGGTTTCAGTCAAAAATGAAAGCAGGTAATGTGTTAATATTGCAAGAGATTACAGGAACTTCCACTGCATTATGGTAGATGGATGGTTTATATAATTAATCAGTTTCCCTAAAGGCAGTTCCAGATGGCGAAAGCAAGACTCCTATCTCCTCAAAGATCATGCCAAGTTAAGGGAGCTCACTAAACTGCAGTGATTAACCAAGTGGGACCGAAGGGTTGAGTGATAAATTTGTTTTAGGGAACAGATAAAGAGGGCAATTTATGGGGGGAAAAAAATCTGTGTTCTCACCTGATCCTCTCTTGACAAAGGCATTAGAGTGGCACAGACCATGTCAAATGTCAACAGATGTGGGCCTAATGGAGACCTATTTATTTTGCAGCAAGGTTGGAAACCAGCACCAAGGAATGCAATCTGCCTGCTCAGACCTGCCCTTCTCATCCTGTTTCCAGACAGAGAGCTGCAAGAGGGCTCCTCCTACTGCCAAGGAGCAAAAGTTGGAGAGCCTAGACCTGCTCCTGGCTCCTGGCCTATAGATTCATTACAGGCAAGGCAAAACCAGCCAAGGAAGTGTTGTGAAACAGAACGTTGCCCCACTACTCTGTCAGTGCTTACAGTGTGTTAAATTTAATCTATGAAGGGCAGCGAGGCTGCAGAAACTTCTGCTCACCTTCTCGGCTGCTATGTCAATGGCTGACTGGTTGTAGAAGGAAGTAACCGTCTTGGATCGCTCCCGGGCCAGTTCATGGTGTTGATCAATAGCCGAAGAGGACCGGTACCGGAAGGCAGGGGGGAAGAGCGGGAGCATCAAGGAAGTCCGGTTCCCTGCTCCTCCTAGTTCCACCATCAGCAGTTTTTTCCACATCATTCTCGCTTCCAAAGACACCTGAAGACAAGACAGAAGACAGTGTTAGGACAGCCGTAGTCCACTGAGATTGGATCTATTTCAATGCAACTCTAACCCTCAGCTCTGAACCTCTTCAAAGAGCATCTGGCTAGCCTGTGTCTAAAGAATGAACTGAGAGTGAGACCCAGCACTGGAGTTACCCAGAAGGAAAGTTATTTAAATCCAACCACATCCCAACTCATGCCATTATCTAAATTAGAACTGCCTACTGGTGAAGAACTGGTGTTCATTTTGCATTTTATGTTGTGAGCCCTTTTGGGACAGGGACACGTTAGCTATTAATTAACAATTAATTTTTTCATTTTCTTTGTAAACTACTTTGTGAACTTTTAAGTTGAAAAGCAGTATATAAATACGATAGATAGACAGAGAGAAAGAGACTGATTTTCAGTAGCTTAACATACAGTTACAGTTCCTCCATTGACTTTGCAGTCAAGGGCAGAGGCTGCAAGTAGCTTTGGAGTATCTCATAAATATAGAAACTATCTAAGGGCCCAATTTTACCCAACTTTCCAGCACTGATGCAACAGTTACAACAGGGCTTGCACTGCATCCTATAGTGGGGAAAGAGTCATAGAGACCTCCTCAAAGTAAGGAAATGTTTGTTCCATTGCCTCTGGGTTGCATTTGAGCTGCTGTGGCACTGGAAAGCGGGACAAGATTGGGCCCTAAACAGTGACAATGCGTTAGCAGGAAAGGGACACCTTTTCACCCTTTCCAACCCCCCAACTTCAAAACTCTATACTTACTCCTAAGATGATAAGTTACAGGGATGCGTCCACTTCCCCCAGGTTTGGGTTCTGTCCCTTTGGGCAGGGCTTTTGTTCATTCCCTAATATAAGAAGGAAATGCACCTTGTTCACACATTTCTCATGGTGGTAAACATGCAAATCTGTTGCTTCAAATGCCATGTGGTCCTGGTGTTGAGAGATAATCTCTAAATTCTGTCTCGGGTGTTACAACGGTGATAGTGCATTTACCAAGCAAATTATTACAGGAGGATCATATGCTGTTTCTCAGAGAGGTTCCAGGTCACTAAAGAAACCTAATGCATTTTTATTCCAGCTATGCGGAATGACAGAATAGATATGATGCCTCTTTCAAGGTTCTCAAACCCCAGTGGATTTGAAACACAGCAACATAACAATAAGATGAAGGTGAGAGAAAAACTACAAGACCATTTTTATCTCTCTTCAGTCACCTCACAGCAAAAGCCATGTGAAACATGCCAAGAGGCCTTCTGATTGTGAGTCAAGACAATCACACTTACTATATAGCAGAGTAGCGGTGACATCTGCTCCAGACGGCAAAAATATATACGTCATTGTTTACTGTGTTTAATTTTTATAAATCTGTAGCACCACATAAAGTACATTCATGGATACCACAGCACTATGGATACTCATTTTCTTGTTAAACAAAAACAGTTATTTGAGGAATCTAATGGCTGTAGTGGCAAAAGTAATTAAGATGTTGTGCATGTCAATTGGCAGGCTGGGATTCGAGACCTGGGTCCTACAAAAAGGAGTGAACTCCCACCCTTAGCCCAGCTCCTGCCAACCTAGCAGCTTGAAAGCATGCAAATGCAAGTAGATAAATAGGTACCACTTTGGTGGGAAGGAAAAACAGAGTTCTGTGCGTCTTGTCGCCTGACTACAGAAGCATCTTTGGACAACACTGGCTCTAATGCTTAGAAATGGGAATGAGCACCTGCACCATACAGTTGGTCATGACTAGCAGTATAACCTGCAGGGGACACTTTTACCTTTTTAACTAATGAATCAATTAGTTAGGATTCAATAATCAGAGAGGCAATGAATCACTTTGGGCTTAAAACAACTTTATTTCAGGCAGACGCTTCTCTTCTGTATACAGTTGCAAATGGGCAGCAATTATCACTCAATCTCTGGGAAGGGAGGAAGCTGCTTCTCAGATGAAGCTGAACCTTTATGAAGGCTCTCTCAGCACAAGTGGTTAAGACACTGTGCCTATTAACCAGAAGGCCAGGGTTCGAGACTCGGGTCCCCACAAGACAGGATGAGCTCCTCTCCATAGCCCAGCTCTGTGACGCAGCTGGAATCAATCATATCGGCTTTGCCGTTCCACTGGCGTGGAGGGGGGATTTGCTGCTTGGGTAACAGCCTATCCTCCATATTACTCTACCCAGGCCTTCATGCTCCGCATACAGCGTCGAGCACAATACCAGTCTTTCAAGATTGATGGATGCTAATGCTCAGTCCCAAAGTAGAAGATTAATTGCCTGCCAGATGACCATGGTAAGCAGGCAGCATTAACTGCTGCCTAAGGGATGTTAATCTTTTAATTTAAATAAACCACCTATTTGTGTTGAGAAAAAATTGCTGATAAAAAAAACTCTTGATAATTATGATATACATGTAGATGCCAGGTTGACAGTTCATTTTACCAATTTGGTATTGAGAGCATAAGTTTAGAAGTACAAATCTGACATGATCTGAAGGCAACTTATAAGTAATATTTCATTTAAACCCAACAAAAGCCACTTACCTCAAGTGAACTTGGTTATCATATGCCAACTTCCTGGCTCAACAAGAAGATGTAGATCTGTTTCCATCTGGAATAGAAGTGGAAAGAAAATCCAATTAATCTAAAGATGTTGGACTACTAAAGGACAGTTTTCAATTCACCCAGTACCAAGATAAAAGGGCTTAATTCAAATGTCAAATATTCCAAGTGGAGGAGTTTTGTTAGCTATTATTTTGGCATTTGCCTTATTACTGAAGTATTGTATTGCTTAAGATGTAACATATGAATAACCACAGCCTGGGAACAGAAAAGTTTGCAGAAACGTCTGTAATTTAGAACAATTTTGATAATATTAACTGTGTTTTCCCCTAAATTGTGGAAATTGTTAGCATGATAATGTGATACTACCCATCCCACTTTCCATCCTCATTCCTTAGAGCAGGAGGGTCTCAACCTCCACCCAGGGACTAGATGCAGCCCGCAGCAAGCCTCAATATGGCCTATGGCAAGACCTCTCAAGCCTTTAATGTATCTAATACACTCTTATATTTAGATTAATGTAAATTTATTCAAATTTTAAATGTAAATCATTTTTCTGGCCACTGACTGTTGTGGCCCTCCTGCTACAAAGTCTGGACACCCTTGGTTTAGACAATACCAGGACAGGACCCTATTAAACTTGTCAGTAATTGAACAAAATCCCCCAAAACTGGGACAGTCCTGGTTTTCCGGGACATATGGCAACCCTATTTAAAGGACGTACTTTTGTACTTTGGAAGCTTTCCAAAGATACCACTTAACTTCTAGACCCAGTTTTTCTTAGAAGGAAATATCCAACATCTCCCCACTGCTTCAAAAAACCACATTTCATGTTTTCGTGTTTGGACAGTGCCCCATTCCCTAACCTGTCCAATAAGTGGGGGATGCCTATACTTCCCTAGACTGAAAGGGCAAACGTGCTCAAAAATTAATGGCAAAAAAAAAAAACTAACAAGAACCAGGAGCCCAGCATTCTTTAAGGATTAAAAGTGGGGAGGGGATTGGAAGCCAGGGTTCCCAGATCCACTCTAGGGCTGCAGGGTGAGAGCCAGGAACCTGGGTTCGATTCCCAGTCCCAGTATCGGAGTAAGGCCTTTGGTGAGAACTGGAAACAAGACTTCCCGAGGGTGATCTCAGCAGTGACTCTTAGAGGTCTTGAACTCACCAAGTTCACCAACCTCCTGCCCAAGCAATTTGGAGTTCCTTCCATGCAGTTCTCTGGATTCCACACTGGCACTTTCACAAGAGTCAAGCCGCCATAGCGCTGTGAGTCGGCTGTTGTTTGCTCCGAGTCAAAGACTCTTGGCACAGTGTGCATAGCCAGACGCACAGCCCGCCCGGCCCCTCCTTAAGCTCACAACCTCATTTCACCCTGAGCAGCTGAAACCTGCTGGGAAAGGGAATGGAGCAGAAGCACAAGAGAGCCTGGAGAACCGGCTGGAGAAGATCTGCAGCAGCCGGGCACCTTTCCGAACGTCAGATATGGGTTGGAAGCACTGACCCCATGTTTATCTACGCAACTCCGGAAACTTGGCTTCTCTTCAAGCTCCATTATAGCCAATCAGCAATTCAAAAGTTGCACAGAAAAGAGGCAGGGGAAAAAATAAGCAACTGAAGAAACAGCAAAAATCCAGACCCAGGAAACAAATCCAGGAAGTTTGACTTTCAAAAGCAGATTTTAAAAACAATGCAACTTTAAAAGAGAAATTAAAACAGGAATCCTAAATGCTCACTTTCCAGAGTAAGAGCACAATCCTAACCATGTCTATTCAAAAGGAAGCCCCATTGTGTTCAATGGGTCTTACTCCCAGGAAAGTGTCTTTAGGATTGCAGCCTAAATGTGCAGTCATAAGCCTGTCAGAAGTAAATCCTACTATATTCAATGGGGCCCACTCCCAAAAAATATGTTTAGGATTGCAGCCAAAGCCTCACTGAAATCAGTGGAACTAACTTTCATGAACACTTGTATAGATAGGATCAGATAGTTAACTTATTTTGGGTTTTTTTTAATCTTTCTATAGTTTGCTTTTAAAGGGTTTTTTTTCACATGTTCCCAAAATGTGACATTTAAGGTTTATAGCCATGTAGGGTTTTCTTTACATGAAAAACCAAGAGTTTCTCCAAGCATGTTTCTGTTCTTCCCAAATTGCCAGACAAAATCTCCTTTCTTAACATTTACAACTGACCTTCCTTAAAAAAATTGCTTGCCAAGTCAGGCATTAGCGTGCCCCCATCCCCACAATGATTTAAGCCAGCTTTGGAGAGAAATATTATTTTAAAATATTTACATTTTAAAATATTAAGATGTATGATTTTTATCCACACAGGCAGAAAGCAGCCAACAATAAACTGTCATACATGATGTCCATATATTTATTTATTTTATTTCTATGCTGCCTTTCCCCCAAAAGGACTCAGTATTATTAAAATACTCTGTTAGGTGTTGGTTATTGCAGTTTGACACTACAGAGTTATAGGGATGCAGGGAAAGATTTGGGAGTAAGCAACTAGCTTGGAAATAACTGGTTTAAATCCCAGTTCTGGCCAGGCCTATTCAAGCCCTACCATTAGTAAGAAATCACTGGTGTACCTCACAAGGTTGTTGTTTGCGTTACTGAGATCACATTTTGTACTGCTTTGGAGAACAAAATGCTAAATAAATGTGAAGTTATCAACAGATTAAAAGCTCACACTTTCAGAGTTAATGTTCAAAATATGTTTTCCTTATGTTTGGTTTATGACAAAAAAATGGTCATCATTATCTTTGCTTGAATGTAAAATTCCCTTGGGTTGGATGGATCCCTGATCGACTTCCATCATCCAACCTCCATTAAGGAGGCAATCCTAAAGACACTTTCCTGGGAGTAAGATTCATTGAACACAATGGGGCTTACTTTTGAGTAGACATGGTTAGGATTGTTCCCTAAGTCTCACATGCAAAATACCTTTTGGCAGAAAAAATTCAGCCTGATCTTCAAAGTTTGTTTCAAGCTACTTTACTATACAAGTCAGATATTTTGCTATCACCTGAAAGGCTTAAGAAAGGCAAACAAGTCACCTTTTGCCAACAAATTAAGAAGCAGATGATTTACACATGGTTACTGTTTAACAAGTGATTACTTTCAATGTACAGAATATTTTAAGACCCATTCTTTCTCTTTTACCTTCACAATAAACCTGCACAACCCATTTCTACACTACCACTGATGGAAATGGAGGAGGAAAGAATTCCATAAGAGTTTGGGGAAGGGATTTGATCTAGGGGCCAAAACCATTTTTATGCCCATTTCACTTTTAATTTGTACACAATTTTTCTACAATACTATTTTCTTAGTTTAAATCTTAGGAAAAGGACACTGACAAAAAAACCACAATCTACCATGCAGTCTAATCAAATGGATAGAATAAAATCATACATAAGATCATCTCTTGGGGATCTTTTTCATCCTCCAGAGAACCTTCATGTATTGTCAAGGATTTTGGGAACACTTGGGTCAGGTTTATTGGTCCTCTTCATTGGCTACTATGAGCATTTCCAAAACCATACTATGGATACACCTTTTCCAAAACAATACTTTGGGTACACATATTCAACAAAGTCCAGTTGTGCTGGGCAATTGTTTATTGCTCCTGAGTTTAAGATTAGCAAGCCTCCATCAGTCTTGAGAGACTATGGTATCTTGCTCTGCGGTGCATACGCTGCATGAGAAGCACGAAAGCCTGGGTTAGATTGTTATGGAGGATAGACTGTTACCCAAGCAGCAAATCCCCCCTCTCCACGCCACTGAATTAGTCCAATGGAAAGGCAGAGCCAATACGATTAGATCCAGCCAGCGTCGCAGAGCAAGGCTAAGGACAGGAGCTCACCCTGTCTTGTGGGGCGGACCCGGGTTTTGAACCCTGGCCTACTAGTTAACAGGCACAGCGTCTTAATTGCTTGTGCCATCCACAGCTTAAGATTAAGCCTCCAACATCATTTGAAATACAGTTCAAAGACAGCTCTAGTTCAGTGATTTTTAAACAGAACCAACTCTGGTTAAAGCTCAGTATCTTTTACTGGCTTTTTGGGTGCACTGCTTATACTTCTGTTCCCTGGCATTATTTTATTATATAACTTTATAAATGAACTTTACTTTTGCGAGATGTCACACAAATGAAAAACAACAGATCTTATTGCAAAAACTTAAAAAAATAAAGCAACCCTATCATGCTGCACTTTCCAAATTACTAGCCATAGGATGGATCTGATAATACCTGAGCAATTTTAGCAGTTTAGTTGGAATCTTTATGCAGTGCCATCAATGTGCACCTTCTTTATGGAAGATCCACATGAGATGCAGATCCTGCATGAGTCTGTAGCAACTCCCCACCGCAGCTCAGTTTTATGCTTTCTTTGAATGTGCATTTAGAGAAAACCGCTGCCTCGTGCCAAGTTTCCCAACAATTACCTCTTCCTTGCCAAGTCCAGTTGTTTACATTCCCCCAGGTTACAGCAAGCGAAGGGGAAAGGAACAGTACAGGACATTTTCCACGCTGACCCAAACCTACCTTGCCTATCAGCACCACCAAAGAACAGGACTAGTCTCTGCCTTATCTTCTGGGGTCACCTTAGTTTAACCTACTTGTTTCCTACAGAGAATCTGGATTGCAGTAGCCTCGGTTCTAACTAACACTGCAATGCAGTAGCCTCGGTTCTAACACTGCAATCCTAACCACGCTTTCCTGGCATAATGTTACTACTGAACACAGTGGGACTTACTTCTGAGCAGACATGCTTAGGATTGCACTGTAATTCATGTATCTTTAAGAAAAATACCCTATTTACTCAAATCACCCTTTTCAGCTGAATTTAGTCTCCAAAAAGGTGCGCATTAGATTAGATGGTGCATTAGATTCAATGCAGTATTTTCAATGCAGATTCAATGCATTAGATTCAATGCAGTATTAGATTCAATGCAGTACTGACCTATTATAAGTATAGGTCAGTAATTAATTGAACAGTTAAGTATATTGTAATAAAAATGTAAAAGTGCAATCCTAAGCATGTCTACTCAGAAGTAAGTTCCATAGTGTTCAATGCATCTTACTCCAAGGAAAGAATCTTTAGGATTGCAGTCTTCGTGTGTGAGTACATCGGGTGAAAAGTGTATGCACGTGTGGGAGAGTGCATTGGGTGACCGGTGAGTGTTGTGTATGTGTATGTGTATGCGAGTGCATGGGGTTATGTATGTGTGTGAGTGCATCAGGTGAAAGGGGTGTTGTGTGTGTGAGAGAGAAAGAGAGAGCACATCAGGTGAATGCTTACTTACTTACTTTCGAGTAGACATGGTTAGGATTGTGCCCTATTTATAATTTAGTCTTTCAGGCTTTCTGCTCCCTTACACAGGAGTGAGCCCCACTGATTATAATAGGACTTACTTTAGAATAGTGGTCTTCAAAGTGGGGATTGTGATCTCCTTTTGGGTGGGTTGTAAGACCTTATCAAGGGAGTTGCAAAACAGTCATGACCAAGATTTTTAATATATATTAAAAAATTTAATTTTTTAAAAATTTTTGTCCAGCTCTCTCCTCCAGGATCATAAAGGAGGAGGAGAGAGGCCAAAATGCTCTCTATGGTCATGGAGGAGAAAAGTAAGAGTGGGGTAAGAGTGAGGGTCAGTGGCCGGATCAGAACCCCCTGCTGCGTCACTGCTCCCCTGGCCTTCCCCATCACTGGAAGACCTGTCCAGGAGGCTCCTATATGGGTCATCTAGTGAGGGGTGCATCAAGGATGAGGTGTGTGTTTTGTGTTTGTTTGTGAGTGCATGGTGCATCTTGTGTACATGTGAAAGTTGCATCTTGTGCATCTTATGTACATTGTGTTTGTGTGAAAGAGAGAGTACACAGGGTGAATGGTGTGTGTTGTGTGTGTGAGAGAGAGAGTGCATGGGGTGAATGGTGTGTGTTGTGCATGTGAGAGAGCATGCACAGGGTGAATGGTGTGTGTTGTGCATGCATGAAAGAGAAAGAGTGCATGGGGTGAATGGTGTGTGTTGTGTGTGTGAGCGCATCGGGTGAAAGGTGTATGTGGGTTATGCGTGTGTGGGAGAGTGCACTGGATGAATGATGTGTGTTGTGTATTTGAGAGTGCATGGGGTGAATGGGGTGTGTGCATGAGAGAGAGAGAGCATGAGGTGAAAGGTGTACACTTGGGAGTAAGTCTCATTGAATTCTTTGTGAGAGTGCAATGGGACTTACCGGTACTTCCAAGTAGACATGGAGATGGCTCGGATTCTGTCAAACTTACCAGGATGCAAAAGTGTTGTCACTTTCGGTCATGATGTCACTGCCAGGTGACACTACATACATACATCCCATTAAATTCACCACAGAGATCCCAGGCCAATATGGCCGAAGACCACTGCTCTTGAGTAGACATGCAAGGCTAGGAGCACAATCCTAACCATGTCTACTCAAAAGTAAGCCCCATTGTGCTGAATGGATCTTACTCCCTGGAAAGTGTCTTTAGGATTGCAGCCTAAGTCTCTTTGGCTCATGGCCTTTGCTCCCTTTACACAGGAGTGAGCCCCACCGATTATAATAGGGCTTACTTTAAATGCAAGGCTAGGTCTCTCAGGCTCCTTTCCTTTGCTCCCATTACATAAGAGTAAACCCCATTGACTGCAATAGGCTTATTTCAGAGTAGACATGCATAGGCTGGACAAGTGCTGGCAGAGTGCCGAAACCAGCTGTATCCCAACCAGCACTATTTTTTTTGCTTGTTTATCAAGACATTTTTTTTTACATTAAACGTTAACGTTATAATGGTTCTAATGTTTTCATGTGTAACGTTTCATGTGAGATGTAATGTCCTTAGTGTTTGTTAGGTGCGAATGGATTGCACCCAGTTTCATTGTGTAGTGTACAGGTGCACAAAGCAATGACAATAAAATATTATCTATCTTATCTTTTTTACTTTTATATCAAGTTAAAATTTATTAGGAATGTTTACTTGTCTTTCAAAACATTCCTAATTATTCCTATAATTCCTAATCAATAATTCCTAATCAAAACAATCCTAATTATTCTGAATTCAATGTTTTCCTGTAACTTGTTGTACAGTATGTAGTAAAATTAAATTTTGCACCTGCTTTGCAACTGCGCATAATAGCCACCAGTAAACATATTTTTTTAATTTCAAACCTTTAAAAATAGGGGTGTGCATTAGACTCGAAGGTGCATTATATTTGAGTAATTGGGTATTATTTCTACAATGTTGTCACCCTCACAGAGATAAGTTAGCAACATATATTGCTTAGCAAGTTCCAGATGTTTTCCAAACAGCTGACAGTCTCTTTGGGTGGGACGGAAGGAGGGTCTGGGGTAGCAAAAACAGGTGGAGTGTATTGCACTTGTGTTGCAGGAAGCACAGAAATCAGGAGCACAAGCCCCACTGCTTCACCTCAATGAACCTCAGTCTGCATATTATGGCTACAATCCTAAGGACACTTTCCCGGGAGTAAGACCCATTGAACACAGTGGTGCTTACTTTTAAGTAGACATGGTTAGGACTGTGCTGTATGAGTTCCTGCTCAACCTCCCTCCCCTCTCTGTTCATCAGGGAAGGGAGACAAAAGATCCAGAGTGACTATACAGGAAAAAGAGGACAAGTTCTTCTAAAATGTAGGACACCCAGGCAAAAATGTAAAAAGCTAAACGCACTCATTTATATTGCTTTTATGTGGTTAACTTAACACTATATTATTAAATTTATATCTTTTACATATAATGTACTACATCTAATTTATTAATTATAATAATAATTATGCTGCTTGCTCACAAGGAAAGGAGGACAATGAAGATTTTTTCCCAGGACACAAGGTTAAAAAAGAGGACATGTCCTGGATAAAGGGGACTGATGGTCACTCACCCTGCAAAGGACCCCAGATGTTCCTCTTCCAGGGAACACAAGTATTCTGGCTCTGATCCCTCCCACTGTCATCCCAGCAGATTCCTCCCTGCACTGAGAAGGAAACCCAGGAGTCCTGGATCCCCCTACCCTTACCCCTGCCCCCTTCTCCCCCTTACCCCTGACCCTACCCCCTCCTACCCCTGCCCCTTCCTCCCCTACCTCTGCCCCCTCTCCTCCCCCCTGCCCCTGCCTCTCCCTGCACCCTACCACTGCCCCCTTCTCCCCCTGCCCCTGCCCCATACCCTTGCCCCCTCCTCCCCCCTACCCCTGCTCCTTACCCCCTACACTTGCCCCCTCCTCTCCCCCCTTCCTGTGTACTGGACCAGGCATCTCACTCTCAGAGGTACTGAGTCTGGAACACCCAACAGGAGGTGTAGGGGGGGGGGGTTTCTTACCTCCAAGTCAAGCACCCTGCAGCTTCCACTTTCAGGGACCGGACTAAACCAGCTGCTCCTTCGGGGAGGGGGGTAAACAGGGTCTTATGATGACAGTGGCGGAAGCGGTGTCGCATGGGAAACGTAGTCCCACCAAGGTGGTTTCCTAGCATGAAGGGCATTAGAAGAACTACTGCACCCAGAATGCTCCACGGTGCAAAGCCTTGTGCTGCGTTGCATGGGAAATGTAGTCTTCAGTGGTCAGTTCAGGGGAGAGGGAATGGCTTGTGTTAAAGGGTTTATAAGGTGCAACACTCCTGGTTAGTCTTCATTGTTATGGATTAGCAGCCCAATCCCATGCCTGTTTACTCAGAAGTAAGTCCCATTATATCCAATGGTGCTTACTCTCAGGAAAGCATGCATAGGCTTGCAGCCTGAGAGCCCAAGTCTATGGAAGTCTACTCTGAAGCCAGTCCCATTGTAGCCAATGGGTCTTACTCCCAGGAAAGCATGCATAGGCTTGCAGCCTAAGTGCCCAAGTCTATGGATGTCTACTCTGAAGCCTGTCCCATTTTAGCCAGTGGGTCTTACTCCCAGGAAAGCATGCATAGGCTTGCAGCCTAAGAGCCCACGTCTATGGATGTCTACTCTGAAGCCTGTCCCATTTTAGCCAATGGGTCTTACTCCCAGGAAAGCATGCATAGGCTTGCAGCCTAAGTGCCCAAGTCTATGGATGTCTACTCTGAAGCCTGTCCCATTTTAGCCAATGGGTCTTACTCCCAGGAAAGCATGCATAGGCTTGCAGCCTAAGAGCCCACGTCTATGGATGTCTACTCTGAAGCCTGTCCCATTTTAGCCAATGGGTCTTACTCCCAGGAAAGCATGCATAGGCTTGCAGCCTAAGTGCCCAAGTCTATGGATGTCTACTCTGAAGCCTGTCCCATTGTAGCCAATGGGTCTTACTCAGAGATGGGCTTCATAGAAATTAAGAACCGGTTCTCTGTCCATCTGGCAGCCACTTTTAAATGGCTATTTTTAAACTTTATATGTCCTATCTCTTGTTAAGAACCGGTTCTATAGAGTAGGTGCGAACCTGCTGGTGCCCACCACTGGTCTTACTCCCAGGAAAGCGTGCATGGATTTGCATCCTGAGTCAGCCACCAGTCTGGAACTCCAGTAATGGTGGTGCAAAGTTGGCTGCATACCCCAGCTAAGTAAGCCTCATGCCCAAAGTCACCAAGCCCAGCCCTGAGAGGCAGCCAATGCCAAGGCAAATGTGTGCACTTTAGGTGGGGGTGCTGGAGAAACAGACACATCACCCCCTTATGGCTCTAGACTCCTCTGTTGCATGTGAAACAGAAACATTTCTCCCCTTATGGCTCTAGACTCCTCTGTTGCATGTGGAAGCTGAAATGGGTACCACCAACAGTGGAATTTCCCCTTTAAGTACAAGAACACCAGGCCGGGATCTTCTGGCTGCCTCCTTTCCAAGTGTAGGCTTAGTGCAAGGGTCTCTGCAGGGGAAGATCAGCAGCAGAAGCTCCAGGTGAAGCAAACACAAGAGAGGGCAGGGGTGATGCAGCCCACCCCAGGGCTCCTTTTGAGAGGGACACCCTCTGCAGCCCTGAATCCAGGAAGCCTAAGACTGGGAGGGAACCCTAGCTATGGACTTTCCAGACAGAGAGGCTGTTGCCCTAGGCACACTTTCCTGGGAGTAAGCCCCATTGACATCATGGGACTTTTGAGTAGACTTGACTAGGTCTGGCTTCTAAGCCAGCATTTGGAAGGGTTTCGGTGGATTTCCAGGAACTACTTTTGTTAATGTTGCTTCTCTTCCCTCCTCCTCCTCCTCACTGTGGGGTCCTATTTTGCAAAGCAAGGGTTTCCCCTCTTTTAGCCATTGCCTTTGGCTGTGTTGGGGGGAAGCAGAGGGTGGAGAGCAGAGAAAAGCCCAAGGCTGGCTTGCAAAACAGAACTATCCTGCACCATGGTCTTTTGCATTAAGATTTTCTCTCTCCCCCACTCATAGTTCCTCAGAGTGTCCATATGTCCTCTTTTTCCAGACATGTCCTGGACTTTAGCCTTGTGTCATAGAGAAAAAAATCTTCATTGTCCTCCTTTTCCTTGTGAGCAAGTAGCATTTAGCCTTGTAATTCATAAATTATATGCATTCGTTTTAAATTTAATAATAACCAATATAGGATATAAATTAACCACTTGAAAGCAATAAATGTGTTTTTTTTACTTTTATTTTGTCATGTCTTACATTTTTTCTTGGGTGTCCTACGTTTAGGAGGAGGCTTATCATCTTTTTTGATTATGACGTATGGTCACCCTACTCCCTCCAAAATGAAGGAAATCCAAGAAAAATGTTGGACACGACAAAATAAATGGTAAAACACACACACACCTACCTACCTTTTATGTGGTTAATTTAAACACTATATCAGGAGTTCTCAACCCCCGATCCGCGGCCCAATGCCGGTCTGCAGCGCCTTGGTCACTGGGCTGCAGGCATGGTCCAGAGGCAAGAGCCACAGCTGCGCTCAACCCAGCCCGGCCCCATCTGGCAGGCGCAGCCGAGTCCCAGGCCATGTTTGCGCAGTTCTACCCGGCTGTGAAGAGAACTGCACAGGTGCAGTCCGGCACTTGGCTGCACTTGCGCCATTCTCCCCAGCTGTGGGGAGAATGGCGCAGGTGCAGCCCAGCTATGCTGATGTGGATGTGCAGTTCCATGTGATGTGAATGATGTGCATGCACTTCCTCCCCAGGCCATGAGAAATTTATAGTGTCACAGACCCAGGCACTATATGACAATAAATTTTAAAGTGTTACATATAACTTATTACAAAAAGGGTACATGCTGCCTACTCAAAAGGAAAAGAGGGCCAATGAAAATTTTTCCCCAGGACTGAAAAGCTTTTCCCAGGACTGAAAAATTTTTCCCCGGGGCTGAAAAGGAGGACATATCCTGGAAAAAGTGGACATATACTTGGAGAAGACCCTTTTTAGGTGGAGAAAGGCTGATGAGTAAACCCGTATATAATGGGATTTGACCCTTTACCAGGGAGTAAGCCCAGTGATGGGATTGAAAGAAATTAACAACTGCTTCTATGCCCATCTAGTAGCCGCTTTTAAATGGCCGTTTTTAAACCTTATATGTCCTCTCTCTCATTAACAACTGGTTCTACAGAGTAGGTGGGAACCTGCCGGAGCCCGCCACGTAAGCCCCTTTGATTATAATGGGACTGACTTCAGAGTAGAAATGCATAGGATTGGGCTCTCTTTTATTTTTTGAATGGATACACTTCAAACCAGTTAATCCCCAACTCAAGTATATGTAATTGCTTACTTTAAAATATTTTTCTTTAATTGTTTATAATTATCCATACCCCTTTCCACCTCAGCTGCAAAGTTTCAAGTCAAGTTTTTTTAATGTCCTACAATTTTCTTGAAGGACATTTTGGGGTGCTTTATCCTCTTGAGCAGTTATCTGATCACCCTAGTTTATATCCCTCCCTATGTATTTAATCTCCATGGTCTGTGGCTTTCCAGTTGGCTAACATTGTTGCTTCCTCCTGTTTGACTACTAAGAGCTGGGATTTTGAAATATTGTCTGATGTGGTGATTTTGGGGGTCCTGTCCTTCTTGCCTTTTTAACTTTTCAATATTTGTTATGTTTTCCCACTTATTTCTCCCTCCCCCCGAAAAAAGACTGAAGGGGGGTGGATTTGGTGGTGCCAGAGACTCTGACTCTATAAATCAGTAACAATAACCTTCACAAAATGCCACCATTGTGAAAAGAGTATCAAAGCCAAATGGTGAGATTAGTGCATTGATGTGGAACATATGACGCTGTCTTGGACAAAACATCATGTGCATTTTAAACAGTAAAATGTGTTTGGTACATATTGTGGCTCCGGAAGGGTTGAGATCTCCAAGTGGTGGAAAAGGAACTGCAAATAGTTTGTGCAAACTCACAAAAGTTTAATGAAAATTTGAAAGTGTTTCGACTTGAATTTTGATATAATTTGATATTATTATAGTTATGTTGACTTGTAACATTAGCTAAAAGGTGGGTTTCAGGTGTTTTGATAGGGGCGCAATTTCAGTCCTTGCCCCAGTGCCATCTGCACTAGATACACGGCAGACTCATCACTCATTGTGCCACATCCAGCAATGTGCATTCCAGAGAAAAAGGTACCCTTGCCTAAACCCCTGTCTGACCTGCTTTGGCCTAAGTGCCTTTAAAAGGTTCTAGCGCCTTTAAAAGGACTTTTCAGGCCTTTTACTTATCCCACACCGCTATGGGGTGTTTATGCTGGGTATGTGTGGTAGTGAAGGGTATGTGACTACAGCACAGGTAGGAAATGTACTTTCCCCCCACAGTGAAAGTGCTTCCCTCAGGTGGGTGCCTTGAGCCATGTTGCAGGTGAGTCTCGAGCAAGAGAGGGCTTGGTCAGACTGCCAAAGCTGTGGGTGGTTTTCATTGTACCCCAAAACAAGAATTGGGGTTGTTTGCCCTGGGAAATACAGCACTAATTCCACAGGCAGCCAAGGTGAGGATTTGGGGTGTGGGGGAAACAAGGCTTTTCTTTGGTCCCTGTTGGGAAAATAACTCCACAGGTAAGTTTCCCGTCAGCGCGGAGTGGGAGTTGTTAGAAATACGTAAAGTATATCAAATAGAGCCAACGTTCATTTATGTTGGTCTAAGTTTTGAATTGTAGTAAAGCCATTTTGTTACCCCTGAATGACCTAGCAGCAACAAGGAACAGCAAACAAATCAGTATCAACCTGGGGCCCACAATTTTTTTTGTCACCCCGCCATGTGTCAAAATTATTTATTTAATTATTGGTATTGATAAAACTTAAAAGTCACTGATTGACTCACTGACTGACTGACCGACTCATCAACGCCCAGCCAAAACCGCTGGGCCTAGCAGAATAATTAATTGATGTTACAATAGTTTGATAATAGTTTGATCGATATAATTAATTATTTAATTATAATTAAATAATAAAAATCAGTATATTTAATAATAGATTATTTATATACTGCTTTTCTTGGTCATCAGAATTCTCCTCAAGACTAATAGGCAGGTGTTTTATTCTCATACAAACCAAATATAAGTAAGATATAACTCCATTATAGCGAGTAATTCCATTCTGTAGCGAGTAACTCCTTTCTATAATGCCCATAGGCATTATTTTAACCCCCCAAACTGCCTCTGAACAACTTGTGTCTTCATGTTTCTGGCTTGGTTTGTGATTTTTCACTATGCAAGAGGTGTGCGGCAAACAGTTCATAGCTCTCATATGCTTTTACATGCCTATATTATAGTTCCCATGTGTTTTATAAATAAGGTCAGTAAATTTCATTCAATATTCATATAAGCTTTGCCTCTAATATATTAATGTTTGTGAATTTATTCAAATTTGAAATGCAAATTGATTCTTTTTCTTTCCTGACTCCTGACTCAGTGTCAGTAAGATTATGTGGACCTCCTAGCAAAATGTTTGCAAAACCCATTCTAGAACAAGAAACAAGCTGTGGGGCAGGATAATGGTCTTCCTCCTTTTGAACCTTAGTTTCCTCAACAGGCTTGTCATTCAGACTGAGACTAAACACACTTTCCTGAAAGTAAGTCCCATAGATCAGAATGGGACTTCTCAGAATGGGACTTCTGAGTCGACATGCTTACCCCCAAATCCAGAGTAACTACGGGAGCACCTAAGAGACTTTCCCTACAATCCAGAGTAACTACGGGAGCACGTAAGAGACATTAACGTATACCCGTAGTTACTGCTTCACCTAGTGAAAACCTATGTGAAATTCATATTGCAATCCAGAGCAAATTGTTCTTACACTGGAGCAAGGACTCTCTGTAGTTACTCTGGATTGCGCCCTTTATGTGCATCCGTAGTTACTGCATCACCTAGTGAAAAACCTATGGGAAATTCATATTGGAATCCAGAGTAAGCTGTTCTTACACCAGAGCAAGGCCTCCCCGTTGTTACTCTGGATTTTGCCCTTTGTATTGCACCCTGAGCTTTGAACAGCAATTCCTTTTTCCTTACATACTAGAAAGGGAGAAGTTTCTAGAACTGTCTCCTTTCACTGGCAGGAACTCAAATACAGCGGTACCTCGGTTTATGAGCGTAATTCTTCCAGAAGCTGCTTATAACCCAAAATGCAAAGAAAACGAAGCATTTTGAAAAATTAATAACTTTAAAAAATATGTTTTCTTTTTAAACCCTATAAAGAAGACCTTGAAATGTAGTTATGAAAAGGTACACAGTTGCTCAGAGAACGAAAATAATAGAATTTGTTTTGAAAATCAACATTTGATAATACAGACCCAATAAGCTAAATAAGCTATTTGCTGCCATTTCAATGTAAAAAGTCCACCCTCTGCTTCCATGATTAGAAACTTGGTGGAGTGTTTTCAACAACTGGCCTCCTCATTCACCGGATTTAAAGGAAGTTTTATGTTAATATGGGCAAAATCCAGAGTAACGATGGGGAGTCCTTGCTCCGGTATAAGAACAACTTACTCTGGATTCCAATATGAATTTCCCATAGGTTTTCACTAGGTGGTGCAGTAACTATGGTACACGTAAAGTCTCTTACGTGATCCCATAGTTACTCTTGATTTGGGGGTAATCAGTGACTATCCAACAGTTAAAAAACAATATTCAAGCTGAAATTGAGGCAGTAACTCACAATGTTTTAACCAATGTCATGGAAAACACTCTAAAGCGAGCACAATTTTGTGAAACAGGAAGTGGTGATCATTTGTGCGATGTAGTGCTCCATAACTAACTTTAACAAATCTCTATAAATTAGAGTTTTTAATTACTTATCAAAATAAATTAAAATTTTAAAAATAAACTTGATATAACTGTTTAAAACTGTTTGTTTCTTTTGCACCACCCTGTATATGGTGGTGGGCAAGAGGCACTCTTTCAAGTGGATGATCCTGTTTTATTTAGCAGGGGGAGAGTAACTGGCCCTACATACTTCAGCAATGTCTGTTCTAGTGGCTTCTGCTGGTGTTCTTTTGCATTTTAGATTATGAGCCCTTTTTGGGACAAGGACCCATTAGCTATTAATTAGCTTTTAATTTTTTTTCATTTCCTTTGTAAACCACTTTGTGAACTTTCTAGTTGAAAAGCCATATATAAATACTGTAGATAGATATATCAAAGCAAATTTTCCCATAAGAAATAAAAGAAACACAGACGATTCATTCCACAACCAAAAAGTATTCATATAAAAACAATTACAATACTGTAATAAAATACAAAGTAATAAAAATGAAAAATATAAAGAAAAATAAAATAAATTAACCTGCACTTGGTGTCTCAGGCTGCAATCTCCCCCCTTTACACAGGAATGTGCCCTACTGATTGTAATAGGGCTTACATTAGACATGCAAGGCTAGCAGTGCAATACTAAACGTGTACTCAGAAGTCCCATTGTTTTCAATAGGACTTACTCCCAAGAAAGTGTGATTAGGATTGCAATCAAAGTCTCAGGCTCCTTTCCATTGCCCCCTTTACATAGAAGTGAGCACATTGCTTGAATATCAAGTTAAAATTTATTAGAAATGTTTGCTTGTCTTGCAAAACACTCTCAATCCAAGGTTTTACTGTAATACTTTCCCTACTAATTCCACCTTCAAACTTATTGCAAAGCCAGAAAAAGCTCTCGATAAAAAGTATACAAAGCCAGAAGAATTTATCATACATTTTCCTGATCAAATGGTGCCAAGAGGATACGCCCTGGGAAAAAGAGGACAACTGATTGCCCAGCTGATGGTCATCCCTGTTATGTTGTGATAGCTTCTGGACAAATTTTAAGGTATAGGTATAGGACTGTGTGTCAAAGAAATTGAAAAATCCCCCTAATGGATAAACATCTTGTCTGAACCAAAGTCAGCAACAGACAGAACTCAGTGGAAAAGTACAGAGGATTACAGAAGCCCAGCTAACAATAAGAAGTGTGAAGCCATTAGTGGTTGCGCATAGCTTGCTGGTGATAGGGCCTGGCCAGCCTTGTTGAAAGTGTACCTAGCACCAAGGTCATTTTGGCCAAGTTTGGAAAACACCTGCAAAAGATACCACTAACAAACTCCCAATGAACGTTGTTTGGTTTCAGCTGGGAATAGGGTCAGGAGATGAGCTGATGTGGATTGTGGTTGGTTGAACCCTTTGCAAAGGGCCATCTTAAGATTTAAGTTGGGCCGGCCTTTGTCTTTATTCTATTCAGTTCTGTCTTTTGCTGTGTTCTTCTGGGATTTGTGCCATTCAGGAGATACTGGTGGAAGGATGCCTGACCACCAAGGCTGCTTTGGGAATGCTGTGCCAGACCAAACAGACTATTCCAGGTCTGAGGAACCCACAATGGAGATGGGGTAACTCTGTGACCAAAGAATGGACTTTGAATTGTGATGTGTGAATTAGGGACCAGTTAGATTAGGAAGCTTAGCTTTTTGTTATGTTTGTACAACTGGGATTCTGAAATGTCAATGCTTGCAATACCTTATCGATTGAACCTTATTTCTTTTATTGGTGGCCTTCTAAAGTGCCTTATTCTGTGTCAGTTTCATGTAATATACTTTCTCTTCTATTACAAAAAGTAGTTGCTGGACCTAATATTATGTCAGATCTCCAGATCTCCATCACCCTTTGGAGATGCCTCAATTAAGCTACCACAATTTACCTCTCATTAAGTAACTTCTTTTTTTAAAAAATAATATTTTTTATTCAAATAATTATATGAAATAAAAACAAAAGTTATATTCGTACAGTACAACAGCAGCAAAGCCTGTTCAATCTCTGTTTAAGTAACTTCTGTGTGAGTGACGGGCCCTAATCCGCTTGGGGTAGTTGGGGTACCTATTTGGGGTAGAGCTCATTTGCAAGTCTAAAGCTAGACCTGAGAGGATCAGGCATCAGTGATTTTTCTCTTTTATATATATAGATGAGAATAAGAATGACTGACCCCATGAGAACTCCATCTGTGTTTATGAAAATGCCCTCAGATCCTTGATGGTAAATGCTCCAATCTCAACTTGACTTTGACTTCAATTTGCCTTGTGATCTTACTTGTTAAATTCACACAGATGATAACTGAAGATGCCTAAATCTGAAACTTCTGCACCAGCTGGCTTGCCCTGGGCCACTTTGTGATGGAGGGGAGACCCTTACAGCAGGTTCTTGTATCTTCTGTTGTGATGGTGAAGGAAGAGAAAGAGGAGGTGATATTGGAAGAAGAACAGTTGGCCCTCAGAAGAACAACTGGTACTCAGAACTCCCAGCTTTGTGGCTTCCATCCTCTGGACTCGGGGGTAGACAAAATCAAGCATAAAAATAATGGAACTCTGGATCCTCCTTTTGTAATTAAGAAAGAGGAAGAAAAAGAGATGGAGATACCACAAGGCATACATGTCTCCTGCCAACATACCTGTGGTTTGTCAATCTCCGTCTCTCGGTAACACCATAAAGTGTTAAGGCAAAGCATATGAGCCCTCCTTCAGATGGCTATGGACGGAAACGCATGAGATGCAACAAGGAGGAGATAGCAGCAAGAGGTAAGAAGGGAAATAATGGAGGCCTTGGGGGCCTTGATTGCCCCTATTTTCTTCTCTTGCTTTAATTTAGACCATCAAACAGTTGTGGACAAAAGAGTCTCTTCAATTTCAACGGCAGACTTGCTAGTATTTGCTATCATTTTACCTGGGATGCTACCAACAGAACAGGAGAACTACCTTCAAGTATGTGCTGTATCACCAATCTATAACTATGGCTCATGTTTCTCTTTGCTACATTTTGGGGGAGAAAATGCCCTCCCCATAATGAATAAATCACATTTTTCAATCAGCTTCAGATGTATTGCAAGACAATGCATATGCAAGTTTCCCCCTGCCCACTTAGCAAAAAACAAGGGTGTGATTTGATCTTCATGCGCAGAATTGGGTCTTCAACATACACCAACTTCTATTTTGTTAATCCTATCATGAAGCCAATCATTGCACTAGCCTGTTCTGTTTTCCTCCCATCCCTTAAAATCAGGTGTGTGGTGCTGTCAATCTTATACAGTATTAAGTTTCATGCAGAGTTACTTCACAAATATACATTCTAACATTCACTGTGATATCCTAAAATTCAAGATATTTTATTACAAATAGAGAACATTGGGGAGCAAGCTATTCTACTCTGTTTCCAGTAGCTCTAAACGTTTGATTTCAGGAGCTTATGGTCATTTGTTGTTGGATGTAGAATACTAGTCTACCAGCACAATCCTAGGCATGTCTACTCAGAAGTAAGTCCCTTTGTATTAAACAGTGCTTACTCCCAGGAAAGTGTGTTTAGGATTGCAGCCTACATGGACCATTGATCTAATTTGCAAGGCTCTCATATAGCCACATCGGTTGAAAACAGTGGGTTATATTCATATTCAAACATTACTAATGAGAAATCCTTTTGGCACTTAAGTTAGTTGGGTAACATATGTATATCCCTTTAATGTTACCGGGAGAGGGTTGCAGTGCTAAATATGCTTATCTGAGAGTAAGCCCCATTAAATGTGGTAAGACTTACTTCTGAGTTGATATGCACTGAATTGCTTTGTTAGTCATAACTGACTTTCTTTGGATATAGATAACATTTGTGAAATCTCAAGCATGATGGTTCCTTTTTTATTTCCCAACTTCAATCCCCCCCCCACAGAGATTGTAATAGATGTAGACGATGTAATAGATGTAGACGAATATATCATCTTGGAAGATAATGGGGTTTAGATTCCCTCAGCTGAAAAAACTACCCATTCCTTGGATCACAATAGAGAGAGATCAGAAGATGATGTAATCGTGATTGAAGATGACGAAGAAGAACATGGGCCTCAAGAATCTGGAGTGGCACTTTTGAATGGCAATCCAGGTAAAGTGTCAGCCAAAAAATCATAAAGCCCTTTTTGATCTCTGAGAAGGCTTTCATTTTGTGAGAAAAATTGATTTTGTATGTGTATGTTCTCCCTTTACCCTTAGGATAGGTGAAGCTGGAAAATTTTTTCCATGAGATTTTGTTTTTGCTCCTTCTTCGCACCATTATAGCCAAGAGGCCTGTCCATCCTAGTACCTTCCTAGTTCTAGGTGCTGTTTGAAACCCCCTAGTCATTTTTCCATCTTCTTTTGTGGGAAGCAGTAGTGACCCCCCTGGCCAATTTGGCCACCTTCGTACCTCCTCGATTCTTTTGCGAACTATACTTATACAAACTATATAAACTAACTTATACAACTATAAACTAACTAATAACTAACAACTTTAACTTTAACTTTAACTTATACAAACTATAGGTTTGTATAGGTTGCCCTTTTTTTTACAGCTTCGCTCCTCCTTGTTATTACAAATTTCAGTATTTATTGTTTATTTAATAAATGCAGTTTCTGAATCAGATTTCAAATATTCTCTTTGTACACCCTAATGAGCATCACTTATCACTTTAAGAGCGTTAGAATAGGTGCTAACAGTTTTATAACAGTGGACAGTTATGCACATTTTCGAGCTTACAGGAACTCGGGGAGCTTCGCCTGACTTATTAAAGATGTTTTATGTGTGTGATGTGCCTGAGCATATGGGCTACAAGACTGCAAAGCTTTAGGACTACGAAGTCTCAGATTTGTCACAGACTGTGGGGCAGTTATCGGAAACAAGTGGAAAATGGAAGATAAAATATGATGGAGCACAGTGCATGCATAAAAGACTACCTGTAAGAGTGAAATAAAATGCATGAAAACCCTATCCAAAATTTTATTATACTGTAATATAATTCCCAATTATGCTAATGAAGTTCTGAGAGCATCCCTGCTAGGAATTTTGAAAATGTAGATTATATTCCACTGGATCATAGTGGAATAGACAGGCAGCCCAATCCAGAGCAACTAATCTGTCCACATAAGAGCCCTTAGGTTGCCCTATCTAACACTAGGTTGGAGCAACTGCAAGATGCTCCAGCCCAGTTACTCTGAAGGAGGCTTAGGGCAGAGCAAGGCAAGATAGGGTGCCCTAAGAGAGGTGGACCTGCTCTGCCCTAACTGGGGCAGCCTAAGCAGCTCAGGAGAGGCAAGTTGAGGGCATGTTTAGCATTGCCTAGGGCAGAGCAGTTACTCTGAATCCAGAGCCTGTTTCCAAGGCAGAAATGCCCTCTTCCAGCCCTCAGAGTTATACCACCTCAGGAGCAGGTATAGTAATGAGTAGACCCATAGGGGTCCATGATAAGGCCCGAGTAAGAATGGCAGTGCTGACCAAAAATCTGAGTTCTTGGCCAGCCTAGCTGCAACCCCTTCCTCTCAACCTCAGGATATGGAACAAACTTGGCTGCCCACAAACCTCAGGATACAGCAGGCCACTCCAAGAAGCCCCTTGTATTCACTGTAGAATGTACTGGCATCTCATCAGGGACTCCTTATAAGGCAGGCACCCAGTGGCGTCACCAGACTGGTGCGGCTGGTGTGGGCTGCATTGGGTGATGCGCTCCGTATGGGGTGATGTGCCGGAGGAGTTTGACTGTCCTTTGGCAGGCCCCGGGCGTCAGCACCCCCATTCAGGCCTGCTCCAAGGCGGAGCAGCAGCCAGAAGCTGCCACTTGTCTGAGGAGCTGGCCTGAACGGCCATCTGAGGTGCACTGCGCAGAAACACACTGAGCATGCCGAACAGCTTCAGAGGAGACTTCCTTAGAGCAGAGAAAGTCCGCGCCTCTGCACAGCCATTCGGCCTCACTCAGGAGGTGGAGCGGCAGCCGAATGGCTTCAGAAAGAGTACTGCACAGGCACCAACTCTGACGCCTGCACAGTCTCCCCTGAAGCCAAAAGACTTCAGAAAAGTACTGCGCAGGTGTCAGAGATGGTGCCTGCGCAGTACTCTTTCTGAAGCCAGTTGGCTTCAGAAACAACTGCGCAGGCGCCAACTTTGGTGACTGTGCAGTCCAGGTGGGGGGGCGCGCATCCCAGGGATGACGCACAGACTTCCGCACCAGGTGATGTGCAGAGTCATGTCACCACTGTAGGTACCACAGCTGTTCCTTGTTCAGTGTGATCTGAGGGGTGTCTCCTCAGGAGCAAGTCTTCCCCTTATGTCAATTACTTAGCATGCTCTGGAGCAGTTAGGGCAGCCCAGGCTTCCTGACTCCGTGGATTCAGCATAACTTTCTGCTCTGGATACAGAATAGTTAGGAGAGTGCAGTTAGGTCAGAGCAGGCTGAATTTGCTCTGGATTGCAGCCTTAGTGCGCAATCCAGAGTAACTATGGGGAGTCCTTTCTCCAGTGTAAGAACAATTTACTCTGGATTGCAATATGAATTTCCCATAGGTTTTCACTAGGTTGTGCAGTAACTACAGGTGCACGTAATGTCTCTTACGTGCTCCCGTAGTTACTCTGGATTGTAGGGATAGTGGAATAGCTCAGAAAATCCATGAAATTCATATTACAGAAATAAGACTAGCAGTTATTCTTGATAGAAGTGTTGTAAGATGGAAGTATAATGAAGTTTCCCAGTTATAGTATTTTGAACTAGAAATCCTCAGTGAAAGTCTTTGTTTTTCTCATTTGTGGTTTATCAAACAGTTAAGATTTGAAATGTTACTTTTCACTAAGGCTGCAATCCTAAAGACACTTTCCTGGGAGTAAGACCCATTGGACACAATGGGGCTTACATCTGAGTAGACATGGATAGGATGGTGCTTTTTGACAATTTGATGACATCCACAAAGTATTTGAGTATTAGTTCTTTATAAAATTATTTTATATCGGGCACGCTTAGGATGCAATACTAATCAATTTAGACCAGCATAAGTCACCTTGCATGTTTTCTTGTGCTGGTGTGGGGAGATCAGCATATGCCTGTGCACTGATCTAACTCCCCAATAGTGAGGCAGAATGCCTTATGGCATTTTTGTGGCACCCCATGTCAGCACGGGACTTACGCTGGGGCTTATGACAGCATAAGTGGAAGTTAGGATTTCAGCCTGAAGCTGAATAATTTTTATAGCACTTTTCCTCTATAATTGTGGTTTTAAAGTTTGTTTTGGAGCTGACCACTTCCTAATACCAAATACAGTGGTGCCATCACTTAACAAACACCTCACAAAAGTATATTCCACATGACAAACAAAAATTTCTCTAGGATTCTGCTTCACGTAACAAACTGTGCTTCACATAACACACTCATTGGTAGTTGGGGCAGATGCACTGGCCAGTAGCCCTTTAAAAATGTGTCAGGGCTTCCTAGCGTACCTGCCCATAGTGAAAGCAACACTTCCATGCTGTTCCTCCTGTGGCTGGGCATCCGCTGGGCAGAGGGAGAGAACAGCAGTGGAGAAGAGGGAAGCAACGTTTCACGTAACGAACATGCCTCTGGAACGAATTAAGTTTGTTACGTGAGGCGCCACTGAAGTTCTACAATCTTAACTATCTGTTTGGATTGTAAGGCTCCCCCCTTCAAAATTGATGTTGTGGTGTTGTATCACTTAGGCTGCAATCCTAAAGATACTTTCCTGGGAGTAAGACCCATTGAACACAATGGGGCTTACTTTTGAGTAGACATGGTTAGGATTGTGCTCTAAGTCATAGTTTGCTGGAACCTGACTATGAGGTCAGAATTTCCAACCAGGGGCACTGTCCATGTCTATGAAAATAAAAAAGCAGATGTGACATAACAAAGCACTTAAGGTGCAATCCTAACCCAGATCACCATAACTCATTGGTTTTCATTCCCATGGTAATGTAAGGAGGCAAGTGCATATCTGTGCACTGGCCTAAACCTCCTCCAGGTGGGCGTAGAAGTGCCTTTACAGTACTTGTGTAACAGCCCCAGGTCAGCATAGGACTTATGACAGGACTTAGGCCAGCCTAACTGGAGCTTTGAATTGCAGTATAACTCATCCCTACTGGCAGCATATGGAAAGCATAGGAAGTGCCATCACATTTGTATTCCTGAATAGAGGCAAATTCCTTCCTGACTTAATACCAGACTCCCTAGGTCACATTAATTTGGAAGACATTACTAGTCCCCTGTGCCTTGCCTTCCTATTCTATCTTATTCAAATATACTTAATGCTTCAATGCTTTCAACATTTCATTAAGACAATGGTTTCATTTTTCCCCCACAGAAAGAATTAAGAGGATTTTGATGCAGATGGGGCTCAGTGGACGAAAGAGCAATAAAATCACCCTGGAGGAAGTCCTGGAAGGCAATTTGGAAATGCTAAAGCATGTAGCTGCTCTGACATTACAAGATCTGCCTTTGAACTTCTTGAGAAAATTGATGGCCCTCAATGGCACAGCCAGGAACACTGGCCTTGTGCTCAAGACGGAGGAAGATAAAGGTGTTGTGGAAAGCAAGGTGTTTTGTCTCTGGGAAATGAACCCTGCAGTTTCTGTCAACCCCCTTGATCTTCTCTGTGCCGTCTTGCTTTGCTCAGACAGCTTCCTTCAGCAGGAGATCTTGCTCAAAATGTCCATGTGCCAGTTTGCGCTTCCTTTGATCCTGCCTCCCCTTGATGCTCCCAAATGCACTTTCATGCTCTGGGGCATGAGGGACATAGTGAAGAAATGGAGGCCCCACTCCCTTGCTGAGAGCAGAGGCTTCCGAGAGGAGAGCCTGGTGCTGACCTCCATGCCAACCATTTCCTTTGTGAGAATAGGAAGCTGCGGTCTCTCCAAATGAGGAATCTCTCTTTCTCTCTCTCTCTCAACTCTCTCTCTCTCAACTCCTCAATGAGGTTCTTAGTCCCCCACAACAGCACCATTATTTGTTTGTACATCATGATATGGAGTGTGGCAACGTCCCTCGAGAGATCAGTGATGGGTTGGTGGAAATCTCCTGGTACTTTCCTAGTGGGAGAGAAAATTCAGACCTTTTTCCAGAGCCTGTTGCAGTTCTAAACCTCCGTGGTGATACTATGTCACATTGGCTGCAGTTTCAGTTTTTAATAGATGTCTCCTCAGTTGTGTTCATCTTTGTGGAATGCCTCCATAAGAAAGAATACAGGAAGCTATTGACTCTCCAGGGTTCAGCACGTAAGTATTATATTATCTTGAATAGTGAAGGTAGGAAGTCAAAGGAAACACTGGTATACCTTAATAACCTAGCTCCACTGTTAAATATGAACAAATCACAGCTGATGGTAAAAGAAAAGAGCCAAAACAATGCCGAACTGGTGAAAAAAGTTCGGTTGGCTATGGGGAACATCATGAATTTACATCATAGAAAGGTAGATGTGGTGGACATGGCTGTGAAGTCTCGATACTTAGGAATCTGTATTGATGAGGATAAGGAGGAATGCTATGTTGGAAGCAGGCAGGCCATGGCAATTACTGCAGAAATAAAAGAGGTGGTAAATTACAAAAGTAATTTTCTGAGGCTTCAGGGAGAGCTCTGGAAGAGCATTGGGAAGACTGTAAAGGAACTGTGCAGACTGAAGGACCAGAGAGACACTCCTCCAGAAGACTACAAATCTCAGCTGAAGAAGAAGCTCTTTCAACTGCGACAGGAGCAGTACACGTGTGATCCGTCAAATGGGATGGTTAAATTCATTAGCTCAATATCCCAGTTGCCCCAACCTGAGAATCGTTATTTCCTGAAATGGTTGAAATACTATCTTGATCATGTGGCAAGGAGAAGCCTTTCTAAGCTCAGAGACGAGTATAAGGCAAAGTGTCACACTGCTGGGGAAGATGCACAAAGGCTTGGAGAGCTGGACAAACTGATCCATGCCAGCTGCTTAGGAGTTGAGCACTTCATGCACGAAATGGGCCAAATCTATGAGGCAGAAAGTTCATTGATCAAAGAGGGCAAAACTGCAAAGAGGAAAGGACAGTTCACTTTTCTCCCAGGGGTAGCTGTTAATCTGATGCTTGGGGGCTTTCCAGTGGAGTTGATAGATGGAGATGCATCAAATATCCCACTGGAGTGGGTCACAGATGTTCTGACGGAACTCCATTCCAAACTAGGAGGCAAATCTAGGATGCAGGTTATAACTGTTTTGGGAGTACAGAGCACTGGGAAATCCACACTGCTCAATACCATGTTTGGGCTGCAGTTTGCTGTTGGCAGTGGCAGATGTACGCGAGGTGCTTTCATGACACTCCTACAAGTTTCAAAGAGCTTCCAACAAGAACTTGGCTGTGATTTTATCCTTGTGATAGACACAGAAGGTCTGAAAGCCCCTGAACTGGCCAAACTGGAGGACAGCTGTGAGCATGACAATGAGCTGGCCACTCTGGTGATTGGCCTGAGTGACATAACAATTGTGTAGAGAACATCAATGGCTGTAGAGAACATCACTGAAATGAAGGACATTCTGCAAATTGTAGTCCATGCGTTTCTGAGGATGGAGGAAACGGGGCACAAATCCAACTGCCTTTTTGTCCACCAGAATGTCAGTGATGTGTCTGCCCACGATCAGAATATGAGAGACAGGAAGCACCTATTGGAACAGCTCAATGAAATGACAAAAGCAGCAGCAAAAATGGAGAAACAAGGCCGGGAAGTGGCCTTGTCGGATATTATGGACTATGATCCAGAGAAACACAACTGGTACATCCCTGGCCTGTGGCACGGAGTCCCACCTATGACTCCAGTTAACACTGGATACAGTGAATGTGTGAATGACTTGAAGAAATATCTCTTTGAATGTATGAAGTCTTGCTGTCGTAACAGGGCTCCTAAGAACATTCCTCAGTTTATTGACTGGGTGAAGAGCCTGTGGAATGCCGTGAAGCATGAGAACTTCATCTTTAGTTTCCAGAATAGCCTTGTTGCCTTGGCATACAACCAACTGATTGTAAAATACTCTGAGTGGGAATGGGATTTTCACAAAGAGATGCATCTGTGGGTGTCCAAATCTGAAATGGTGATCAAGAACAAATGGGCAGATGACATTAGTTCTGACTTGCCTGCTAAACTAAGGATGGAATCTCACCAGAAGTTGCATGAAGGAGAACAGAAGATATTGTCTTCCCTAAAAAGCTACTTTGAGAGCAAGTTAGAAAATCTGCATCTGATAGAAAAATATAGAGAGGATTTTGTCAGGAGTACTACATCTCTCCGAATGGAGTTGGAATGTTATGTTTTGAGTAAGTGTGAGGAGTTCCTTCTCATTCAGAAGAACAGAAGCAATATTAATCACCTGCAGGCAGAGTATATGAAAACTATCCAAAACAAGGTGGATAACCTTTTAGCAGACTGTAGAGAGAAAGCCCAAGAACTGGATGAAGTATATTTAGAAGAGGAATTTGAAAAAATGTGGGCCAAAATTATTGGAGAGCTATCTCTTAACAGCATTCCTTGCCAAAATGTTGTTCAAAATGTCCATTACCAGTTGCACAAGGATCTGGAGAACGGGGAGTTTCGTCATGCAGCTGTTACAACAAGCCCAGTCATTAGAGAGCTACCAAATCATTCCCTTCCAGATGAAAAAGGAGTATTTGGATTTGCCCCAATCTTGTGAAATGAAGGACTGTATTAAGAATGAAGATTGGAAGACAGTGGAGGAACTAGCGACATCTCTGATTGAGGAGTGTGAGAATTATGTTGCAAAGAAAGTCCAAACTGAAGGTGATTATGATGAAACATTTTGCAGGGAATTGCTGCACTTCATCAATGACAAACTTCAAGAACATGCTGATCAGCATCTTCCAATCACTGCTTCCTTAGACCTGAAATTGCATGTTCTGGGCAAAGCCGCAGGTGCATTTCAGAACATGCACCGAAGCTTCATCATGGCAAATGATCCTATTCAATGTTTAGAGAAGCTGAAACCTCATTATCTTTCCAGCTTCAAAGCTGTTTACTTTGAGAAAGATACCTGTCAGAAGAGAGCCAAGGATTTCTGCCATCAGTGTCTCGGACCAGCATTGGTTGATTATATCAACAAGAGACTTGGGATTAAAATAGTGGATGACTTCCTCAACGGTGAACTGTCCATGCAGTATGGCAGTCGGACCTTATTCCAGTTTGCTGTACAGAAGAAATTGCTAGAGGAGATGAATTTTGATGCATATATGAAGTTTATCACAGACTACAAAGGCTTTGTACAGTCTTGGATCCAGAAAGATATGTTGGAGCACTGCAGGAAAGAGAGGCATTTGTGAGGTATGGTAAGGAAGGTTCTTTCAACAGTTCTGCAGAAAGCGAAAGAGACTTTGCTCAGTCTTCTACACAAGGGACATTGCAACACAGTTGGAAGTGTTTTAGAGTCATTCTGCCAAAAGCTAAATGGAGACCTGACATTTTCCAAAGATGGCTTGGATGTTATCCTCTTCAAAAACACAGCTAACACTGAACGGTTTGTAGGCAACATCCAAACTTGCCTGCTGGAAACAGAGGAAGACATCCTAAAAGTAATGGAAATGGACATAGAAACAACTCTTTCCAAATTGCAGGTGTCTCCCCAGGATGAGGTCTTCAAGAGTGTGTTTGGCTGTGGCCAGCAATGCCCTTTTTGTAGGATTCCATGTGAAGCTGGAGGGCATAGCCATAAGAAGCATTTTGCCTCGGTCCATAGGCCTCAGGGCCTAAATTATCTGATATGGGCTGAATCAAAACAACTCTCATATTCCCTGTGCTCCTCTTCCATAGCTTCACAGAAGAAATTCAGAAACCGTGTCACTGCCTGGCAGTGGCTTTTCTATAAGGATTATCATAAGGTTTATCCAGACTGGTGTATCCAACCAGATCCTAGCATCAGAAGCTCTGACTATTGGAAGTTCATTTTCAAAGAGTTCAACCAGCAGTTTGTGGATAAATATAACGTCCTCCCAGCTGCTCTGCCTTCAGACTGGAAGGAGATAACCAAGATACAGGCACTTGCTAGCATCCAGGAGGTTTTCAATATGAAATCGACTGCATGAAAGGTCTGGTTGTCCTATAAAATTCTTGATGACCTTGTCTTTAAGTCTGAAGTATCATAGTGAATACATAATACAGCTTCTTTCTTACATTTCTTTGCTTTTTAGATTACTATTGGACCTTTTTGTCCAAGCTTGAGTTGAATGTGCATGAAATTGTCTCTGCTCTGTTTTGTATCTAGAAAACAAATATCATCTGTCTTGAGTGTGCTGTTTAACATTCAGGACAACTGAGGTGTTGACTGTTTTGTTGTTCTTTGCATCATTTTTGAAATGGTTAAGTTGAATAAAGCTTATTTGAAATGTGGATGTGATTTGGGGAATTAGAACAATGGTGGCTAAGACACTGTGCCTATTAACCTACAGGCCAGGGTTCAAGACCCGGGTCGGCCCCACAAGACAGGGTGAGCTCCTGTCCTTAGCCCAGCGCTGCGACGCCAGCTGGATCCAATCGTATTGGCTTTGCCTTTCCATTTGACTAATTCAGTGGTGTGGAGAGGGGGGATTTGCTGCTTGGGTAACAGCCTATCCTCCATAACAATCTAACCCAGGCTTTTGTGTTTCACATGCAGCGTATGCAGCGCTGAGCACGATACCATAGTCTTTCAAGACTGACGGAGGCCTGCTTAGGCTAAGAAATAGGGCTAGTGGTGTTGGAAAGAGCGAGCTTCCTTGCTAAAACTGATTTTAAGAATTTATTGGACCTGAGACTGAAATAGGGTTGTGTGTTTTACTCACTTTTCCTACTCTAGCCTTTGGATGCAATCCAGAGTAACTACGTGGAGTCCTTGCTCCGGTGTGAGAACAATTTACTCTGGATTGCAATATGAATTTCCCATACGTTTTCACAAGGTGGTACAGTAACTACGTGTGCACATAATGTCTCTTATGTACTCCCGTAGTTACTCTGGATTGTAGGGCTAGTGTAAAAATAACTTTTAGATTTGAATGTGGGTAGGTAAGAAACTTCCTCCCTGAGAACCTCTTGTCTATTACTTACTCCAGTTTAAGCCACCTGGATGTGCACCAACAAATATGCTGATCTGATCTGAGTAGCCCCAAAAATAGTAGCTGGTAGGATACAGTGCAGACTGCTTGAACTGCGTGTTCAAGGACAAGTTAGGATTAGGGTATAAGTTGCTGTTTGAAGCATTGTGGCTTACGCTAAAATAATTAGCTACCAACATTGCTCAAATGATTGTGCTTTGTAAGTACGGAGAAATAAACAGTCATCAGAACACACTTTTGGGCTAAGACTAGACAATGAAGAGATAATCTACCGCAGGGTTTTCCAAAACTTGGCACAGGAGCCAGGTGTGGTCCTCTGCAAGCCTCCATCTGGCCCTCTGCCCACCTCTGGTCCACTGAGACCTCCTGGTCTACTCAACAGAACACAACCAGAGCTGTGCTGTTTGCATCCAGGAGTTCTGAGGGCATCAGAACATGCCTAAATACACTTCCTGATTTTCCCATAAACCTAAAATAACTTTTTCTGCCCTCTGAAATCCCTAGAAGGATTTGGAGGGTCAGGGGTGCCTCTCCAGCCCTTCAGATGTTTCCCGTGATATGCTGGGTCTGAGGCATTTTATACATGCACCTGTAGGTAGGCTTCTTGTGGGGTGAGAGAATGGGAGCCCATTTAAGCATGTGCTCTATTTCTGTGATGCTGCTTGGAGAAATACAAAAATCTAGTTACAAAAATCTAGTTACAATAAATAATACAGGTCCAACCTTGTTATACACTGATTTTGTATACACTGATTTGACTCAACACAAAAGGCCACTGCACATCAGTTTTTAAAAACGCTTTTCTACTGTTGTGGATGGGTAGTTATGTGAGCAATCATTCCATTTTTAAGACCCAGAATAAAACCCCTGCAAGCTTTTGAAGCACTACTTTATTGTATTAGGTGCAAAGGAGGAGGAAGAAACCTAGAAGAGGGTCTTTAAATCTATTTTTCAATTATTTTCCTTTTACACCTTTTTTAACCATGGGAGATTTTGGAACGAAACACTAAAGGATAATTAGGGAGACCTGTACAGTATTTTTCTTTTCTATTCTTGCAGCTTTCCCACAGGCCTGTGCAGCTCCTGGAAGCTCTTTATCTGTCCCTTGTGATTTTGGGGCTACCCCAACGCCATCCTTTTCGGCATTGTCACTTCTTCCAAGGCTCTGGGAAAGAGATGGAGGGAGAGCTCAGAAAGCAAGAAACACTATGTGGTATACCACGGGATATACCAGGAGATGTGAGAGAGGGAGGCACTGCCAAGGTCTGCCTTGTTATCACAGTCTGCCCTTTCAAATGGTGCAACGTCTGCCAAGAGTCACTTTGCTAACCAGCAATCTGGTGCTGGGCTACAAAGTGAGATTGTGGCAGAAGCTGTTCAGCTGAAGGGGTGGCTCACGTGGTAATTGGCTCTCCGATATCTTGAAAACGTGATCAAGATTTGCACTTTTTTCTTCTATCACTTGCAGCTTATTTCTGGCCATTATCTTCCTAATTACAGTATAACACATAACATGCTGCTTAATGATGACAGTTCCAGCCTTCAGCATGTACCCTGCCTTTTCCATACTAACACAAATGCCCAAGATGGCTTATATAGCTTTTTAATACTTTTTTTTGAAGGGGTGGGGGGAGAATGAGTTTTTTGAAATGAGTTTGACGTACCCATCTAAGAAGTTAGTCTTCTAATGACTGCAAATTTGACTACCCAGAATTGTCCTCCAGCCACATTCTTATCTAACATATTCTTAAGAGACTGAAAGTAGAGATCAGGTACCCCACCCCAAAAAAGTGCAGAGGGTCTAAAAAAAGAGATACCAGCTGTGATTTTGAATTAAAACCCTTGATATTTTTAATGCCCCTAATAAATTTAGAATCAGGAAAACACCTATTTAAAAAATACAAGTACATGTATTTACAATAAAAATTGTTTAAGGCTCATCATATAAGCAATCCACATTATGGACAAGCCTGATTTCTACCTCCATCACATGCTCTGCATAAAATATCACTTGTCACTTTCAGTGCTTGATACTCAAATAGTGGATAAATGGCACCCACTGATGGTGACATGGAACATTTGCCCAGATACGCCTTTCATTCAATCTTGGAAAAAGAATGGGAATTAAGGTTGTTTGCCGCCTTCTCCTGCAGCCCCCTTTTCAATTTCAGGTATACTCAGTTTTCCTGCACAGAGATTAACACCTGAAGAATCCCACTGCTTATCATGCTTTCCCTGATAGAGGTAATAATACCTGTGCTTGAGAAAGCCTCCCATTCTTTGTAACTCCACCCTCCCCGCAAAGGTAATAGGGTCTTTGACTGAAGTCAGAAAAGGCTGAAGGTACTTCTGGTGCCTGCAGCAGAAAATGCAAATCTCTAACCTCATTGCTGTTGTGAAATTAATCCCATTTATGTGTGTTGAGCCTGCAGGGACAGCTGTCTGACTTTAGCCACACTCAGAACTTCTCTGAAATATAAATTGCTGCCTTTGAATTAGGTCTTAAGCTATGTTGCTGGAGGTCCAAATTATTTACAACCCTTCCTGTCAAGGTAGTTTAAAACTTCCCCAAGTCCCAGAGCCACTTCCATGACTGCTGAATCTCTACCCCCTTGACTCAAGTTACCCATAAGTCATAACAGAGGCTACTGTGTCTCTTCCATAACATTTTTTTTAGTTATTTTGACTTAAGTCTAATTAGTCTTTCTGAAAAACAAGTTGTGGAAGCGGACCCGAGCTGTGGGTGGCGCAAGTGGCTAAGACACTGTGCCTGTTAACCAGCAAGCCAGGGTTTGAGACCTGGGTCGGCCCCACAAGACAGGGTGAGCTGTCCTTAGCCCAGCTCTGCAACGCCAGCTGGATCCAGTCGTATTGGCTCTGCCTTTCCATTGGACTAATTCAGTGGCGTGGAGAGGGGGGATTTGCTGCTTGGGTAACAGCCTATCCTCCATAACAATCCAACCCAGGCTTTCGTGCTTCGCATGCAGCGTATGCAGCACCGAGCACAATACCATAGTCTTTCAAGACTGACGGAGGCCTGCTTTTTTTGTGGAAGAGGCAGAGAAGAAGCAAGCATACCCAGAGAACAGTCTCAAGGGCACCCAAAACCCCTTCTTGAATCTAATGAAGTTTTTAAAAACAATTTAGTGTAAAAGCTCTGAGTCTATATCCACATGACTCCATTCCATACAAGTAATGGAAAACATGTGTCTTCATGATTGAGTCCAACTCTTGGTCCATCTCTTGGTAAACACAATGGATTGTAACTATGGCAGAGAAACCTACTTCATGTCATTATGCTCCATGAGAAGAGCTCTCAATAAGCCATTATTTACCATCAAAAAGCTCACATTTTTGCTGGTTGATGTTTTTCACTAGGGTCAACAGCACCCACAATGGGGATCTGTTGGAATGATGAAAACAATGGGGAGCAAGGTTAAAGTACTGCTACAGACCACACAGATAAAGCACCATACAGATAAAAGTGCTGATACAGACCTCACCATGATCATGATTAATGGAAGCCCCAAGATAATTTTTCTTCAGCAAATAGCTATACCTATGCAGGGCTTTAAACATTGCACAGTTTGGCCCCTAGGCTGGTTCCATTAGTCTGCCCAATGGTGCATCAGTCCTGTTTCCAGTTACGTATAGTGATGCTATACATTGAGCCTGTTTTATCTGTGGATTTTTCATCCATAGCTCTGGCTCAATGTAGGTCCCCCAGAACCACACTGAGCTAGACATGGCTCAACCTAGACCCTTGGAAAAGTGTTCTGAACACTGGGGAGGCAACACGCTGCCTCCCAACCCCCATAACTCCTTCTCAGGCTGCAAAACTGGAACTGATGTTTTAAGACCTTAAAAGCACAACTCCCCTTACCTCTGTTTAGGGTGACGTGAGGGTTACACGTGCTCTAAATCACAGGTTTTGTTACAGATGGTTTTTGGAATCCACCAGAGCAGGTTCCACCTGCATTTTATTGACAGGAGACTTGAATTTTCTACATAAGGCCACAAAGCTGTATTCAGCCATCATCAGCTACGGCCAAAAACAATTCAGCAGCCATCTATAAGTTTTTATAGCCTTGTATACCAGGCCCTCAACCCCCAGTCCTCAGCGCCATGGTGGTTAGGGTGTGCCGGGACTAGAGGCCAGAGCCTGTCCAGTTTGTTTTGGGTTACGAATAAACTAGGCATGCGCATCCCAGCGATTAGGCTGCGCATGCCTTGTTTGTTCCTGGCCCTGAGTGAACTGCACATGTGCAGCCCAGCTGCTCTGTGGAAAAATTTCTCCCCATGTAAACAGGTCAAGGTCCAAGAAAAGTTGAGGACCACTACTCTATAGCACAACAGGTCTGAAGTTCAGTTAAATATTAACCAGGAGAAAAGAAAGCTCAGTTGTTTCTCAATACAATTTGCTTTATAGCATGTGTTATTTTCTACACTTGTACAAAATTGGTTTGTATAAAAACATTTTTAAATGCCAACAGCAGCATTATAAAAACAAGCTTTTAGAAGAAAAAAACAAAAGATCTTGATTCACCTATATGTAGGCTACCACAAATGGACATCCATTATAGGTCCAAATTTGGAGTCAGGATGCATGATCTTGCTACTGTAATGGGAATCAGAAGGGTTACACTTGAGGAATGCAGCAAAATGTGACTCCTTGCGAATGATCTGAAGTAAGGGAGGGTCTTCTAGTCTGGATGAGAATACTAGTGTCGTAGGAAGAAGGGATGTTGATAAGACCACCAGACTCATGAGAAGCTTCACCTTACCAGGTCTATCCAGGCAGATGGACCCCTCCTCACTTTTGTTTGGGCTTTTGTTTTCCTGTTTGCTGCCAGAACTGGTTGAGGTAGCCAAGGCGCTTGTAGTTGAGAAAGAAGAGGGCAAAGTTGAGGATGTAGGTGCTGATACAGACCACACAGAAATCATGGAGCACAGAGAAGAGGATGAAAGCCAGGTAAAGTGATCCAACAATGGAGACTACGGAGGAGCCCAGTAGAGTAATGGCTGCTAGACCACTTTTGGAAAGACCTGAGAGGAAAAAGAGCACTGGGTTAACTTGTGTTCAAATGCAGAAAGGTCAAGGATGCTGGAATTTGATGGAAACAGAAATAGCCCCTAAGTCATCCTAGTGCAAACTTCAGCCGTGGGGCTGGATGTGGCCCTCCCCAAGACTCCATCTCGCCCATGGGTAAGCCTTTTAATGTCATTAATACACTCCTATACGTAAATTTATTCAAATTTGAAATGTAAATCATTTTTCCGTCTCTCGATACAATGTCAAAGAGATGATGCGGCCCTCCTGCCTAAAAGTTTGGACACCCCTCTCTTAGTGCATCCCCCACAATGGATTCCTAATTCCCAGCCAAACTTGAATTTCCACAGAGAACAATGTACTTGGTGAAACAACACTCTTAATATCTGGTGAAAAAACTGTGCCACCTGAAGGGGCAGAACATTCACCAAGAGGGTCCTATATCTATAATAACTACACCTGTCCTTGTGGTTCCAAGTGAAAAACTTTATATGCATCCAAACTCTGAAAGTGGCTTTTTGCAGTTTCAATCAATTCTTACAAATAAAAGTTTAAAATTTGTATTTATAATAGAGAAATATCTGATGAGAAAGGTGGTATATAAATATAGGAAATAAATATATTAGGAAATTGCTCACCCAGAAGGATTTGTAGGATGTAGAAGGCAATCCCAAAGATACTGTTAGGCTGGTTGAACATACTGTGAGGTCCCAAGAGGTCTGCCACTAAACCAAAACCACGGCCCCATCTGCAAGAAGAGAATCAAAGGGGAGAGGGTTGCAGAACAGTATCAACAACAAAGATACTTCGGACCCAATCTTACTCCCCCCCCCAGTACTGGCAGTGCACTCCCCCCAGAAGCACTGGGTGTTGCAAAAGTACTAGGAAGATGCTACAGATGGCTTCTGGAAAGTATGTATTCCCATCAAGCAACAGGGAGGCTTTTCAGTGTAAGAGGAGGGCAGGAGGAAAGTGGGGAGGAGGAGGAACTGGGCAGAAAGGGTTGATCTGGCAGATTAGATTACTAGTAGGGTGAGGATATATAGTGTGTCCCTCCCAAGCCAGGCTGCCTGAACAAAGATCGCTTTGGCACCACCTGGGATAGCTCCAAGGAAACCCATTGGGAAAGGTTGCACTCCACCAAGGTAAGGGAACAAACATTCCCTTATCTCAAGAGACATTGAGCATGTCTCCTAATCCTAACCATGTCTACTCAAAAGTAAGCCCCATTGTGTTCAATGGGTCTTACTCCCAGGAAAGTGTCTTTAGGATGGCAGCCTAAGAATTGATGAGAAAACATCGTGGATAGAGATAAACTGTACAATCCAGACAGCAATCTAGAACTATACAGGATTTGGGGATTCCACCCTCGATTCCACTCAAACAGTTAATCTGTCTTTGGACTGTGGGTGAGGGATTACATGATTTCCCCCCTATAATTAATTAAATAATTAATATAATTAACTATATAATATGTAAACTATTAATATAGTTTATATTAATAGAAATTAATATAAACTAAACTGATGATCCTCAGTTAGCAGTAGGTACTCAAAACTAATGCACCACTGAATCTAATGCACACTTCTATTGTAAAAGGTTTGAGATTTAAAAAATTTACAGGTGATTGTAATGCACAGCTGCAAAGGTGCACAATTTAATTTAATTTTATACAACAACAACGATGATGATGATGATAATAATAATAATAATATAATGGATTTGTTATGATTCTTTACCTAATTGCCATACTTTATACAACAGTGGTTTTATGTTATATTTTTTATGACAATACAATAACTGTTAATCAAAATACTGTATTTACTCAAATCTAATGCACCATCAAATCTAATGCACCCCCATATCCTAAGCATGTCTACTCAGAAGTAAGTCCCCTTGTGTTTACTACTCAGAGTAAAGTCTCCTTACTCCCAGGAAAGTGTGGTTAGGATTTCAGCCTAAGTTTGGCTGGAAAAGGCGCACATTAGATTGGAGTAAACATTGTAGTTTACGCATTCCCAAAGTCTGAAATAAGAACATGGGCCAGATTCACGCCACGTTTATGGCTTCAATCCTTTGCCTGTGTTGAGTAACACAATACACGACACACATGCAATGAGTACACTCTGTTCATGCAAGTTATGAAACTTGTTTAGATGAGAAAGTAATCCTATGCCATGCAAGTTTTCCTGGGAGTAAGTCCTATTGAACACAATGAGGCTTATTTCTCATTGGATTCTCATAGGTACTGTATACAATGGGAGTTACTTCTGAGTAGACCTGCACAGGATTGTGCTGCAAATTGCTTGGCAGTCCAAGGCACACTTACCTGGGAGCAAGCCCAACTGTATACAATGGGACTTACTTCTGAGTAGACCTGCACAGGATTGTGCTGCAAATTACTTGGCAGTCCAAGACACACTTACCTGGGAGTAAGTCCAACTGTATACAATGGGACTTACTTCTGAGTAGACCTGCACAGGATTGTGCTGCAAATTGCATGGAAGTCCAAGACACACTTACCTGGGAGTAAACTTCATTGACTATAGTGGGGCTTACTCGTGAGTAGTGGTGCAGAGGCCCAAGCTTACTTGCGAGTAATCCCGTTGCAGACAACCTTTTGTGCAAATGCAGCCAGGATCAGGATGCAGGTGGACTCCTGCGTGCATTTACACGGGAGTAAAGGCAGCGAACCCAATGGGACTACCTGGAGGTGAAGACCCTGGAGCAGCTGACCGAGGAGCTGAGGTCGCAGATGGCCGTGTAGGAGGCGTCCCTCTCCTTGGAGGTCTCCACGTGGAGGGCGTAGAGAGACAGCAGCAGCCCCAGCAGGGACAACACCACCCGCAGGACCCGCTCCCAGCCCGGCACCGCCATCCTCCCGCAGCCACGCAGCAGCACTGCCCCAGCCACCCCGGGACAGCACCCGCCTCTCATTGCACGCCCCGCCTGTCAATCACAAACCTCCGCCAATCAGGGAGCAGGGGGCGGGAGGAGGAGTGCAAGGCACGCTGGGAGCTGTAGTTCTCTGGGTACTGATGCCCAGGAGTGCGTCCCTGCAGCAAGTTCTGCAAAGGGTGAAGAAAGTGTCACAAATGGAAAGGAGGACAAAGTGTGGGACACCCAAGAAAATGGAGGACATGATAAAATGGAAGCTAACAATACTCACGTGGTTACAAAAATACTATATTATTTATTATTAAATTTAAAACTAGGATTTATTAATTAAAGCCTACAAAGTATTTTCCAGACCACTTTATAAAAGGATTACAATGGGTAGCATGGGAGAAGTGCATGTGTTTCTTAAAGGGGTGGAAGAAGGAAACCATCACCTGTGCGTAACACCCCCCATGCACAACATCCCCATGAGCACTGTCCCACATGTGCACTGTCCCCCATGCACACCATTCCCCATAGGCAACACCTCCATGCATATCATCCCCGTGCACAACATCCTCATACAACATCTCCCCTTGCGCACCATCTCCCCATGCGCATCATCCCCATGTGCACTGTCCCCCCATACACACCGTTCCCCCATATGCAACACCCCCATGCTCACCGTTCCTCCGTGCACAACATCCCCATGCACACTGTCCCACTTGTGCACTGTCCCCCATGCACACCATTCCCCATATGCAACACCCCTATGCTCACCGTTCCTCCATGCACAACATCCCCATGCACACTGTCCCACTTGTGCACTGTCCCCCATGCACACCATTCCCCATATGCAACACTTCCATGCATATCAAACCCCGTGCACAACATCCTCATACAACATCTCCCCTTGCACACCATCTCCCCATGCGCATCATCCCCCCATACACACCATTCCCCCATATGCAACAACCCCATGCTCACCATTCCTCCATGCACAACATCCCCATGCACACTGTCCCACTTGTGCACTGTCCCCCATGCACACTATTCCCAATATGAACACCTCCATGCATATGATCCCCCATGCACAACATCCCCATACAACATCTCCCCTTGCGCACCATCTCCCCATGCGCATCATCCCCATGTGCACTTTCCCCCCATACACACCATTCACCCATATGCAACCCCCATGCTCACCGTTCCCCCATGCACAATATCCCCGTACAACATCTCCCCTTGTGCACCATCTCCCCATGCGCATCATTCCCCCATGCACATCATCCCGAATGTGCAACATCCCGGCATGCTCAATGTCCTCCCATGCGCATCATACCCCCATGCACAATTTGCATGCACAAACATGTTGCACCCTGTTCAGCCCCTTAAGGGTTAAATTTCTCCACATGGATTCTTGGTGGGTGTTGATGTCACAGAAGGAACACCCTCCCCGGAGTTCATGCTTCTAGATCTGGGGGTTGGGGCAGAGCATCCCTCAGTCACCGATTCTTCAGTGCAAAGTATAGGGAGGAAAATGCGTTGCGCCCCTTTTCACTCCCTTTCGGTTGGAATTTCCAAAAAATAGTTCTTAGTACTTCGTCGCAGAAGGAACACCCTCCCCAAATTTCACACTTCTAGGCCCAGCGGTTTTGGCTGGGTGTTGATGACTGAGTCAGTGACTTTTCAGTTATATGAGTATATATATAGGTATATAGATTGATTGACTGATTGATTTAGCGTATGGCAAATACATGGACTTGTGATAAATCAAATGTTAATGTCCAGTCCATCCACTCAAGGACAGAATGGTATATACTGAAAAAATCAGCCACTGGACCAGAGTAAGCTCTCGATGGACACAATGTAATGAGTATTTTGTTGAGGAGCACCACAGTCACACGGAGGGGCAGATGCAAGACCCCACTGAATTCCTGGCAGACACCATGCTGGGTACAGATCCTGTTCAGAGTTGACCAATACTGGAGAGGTAGGTTAAAACCTGGCACCTCTTGTGTAGGGATCTCTTCGTAGCTGCCTGTATCTGGGTGTTCAGCAGCACATTCCAGGCATAACAGAATGTAAACACTGCTTCTAGGATATAGGTATTAAACAGTGTATAAACTTTGCCTTCCAAAGGTGGGGTATACCAATGTCACAAAATATACAATAGTATTTTTAGAGCATTTGATTTATTGATGCTTTTATATTTTTACTAGTGAAAAGTGTACCTGTGTTGCGGGAGTAAAATTCCCCTGTACATCATCTCCCCACTGCACATCAATTCCCCATGCACATCAACCCACATGCGCATCCACATGCGCATGCAACATCTCCATGTTCATACGCATCATCTCCCCTATGTACATCATCCCCCATGCTCATCAACCACCCATGCGCAAATCCCCCATGCTCAACATCCCCATGCACAACATTTCCCATGTTCATCCCCCATGCGCATCAGTCCCCCATGCACATCAACCTCCCATGTGCAACACTGCCGATGCGCAACATCTCCCCTTACGCAACAACCCCCATGCACATCATTTCCCCATGCGCATCATTCCCCCATGCGCATCAACTTCCCATGCTCATCAACCACTCATGCACAAATCCCCCATGCATAACATTCCCCATGTTCCTCCCCATGCGCATCAACCCCCCATGCGCAACAACCTCCATGCGCATCATTCCCCATGCGCAAATTCCCCCATGTGCATCATGTCCCCATGTGCAACATCCCCCATGCGCATCAAACCCCAATTGCAACATCCCCCATGCACAGCATCAACCCCCCATGCACAACCCCCCCCATGCGCAGCATCCTCCCCAGTGCAACCTCCTCCAAACAATATCCCCCAGTGCACCAGGCAAGGAACACCAAATTGGCTGGATGTTGGTCATTCTTCCATGGCCCCTCAAGGATTAAATTTCTCCACATCAGTTCTTGGTGGGAGTTCATGTGACAGAAGGAACACCCTCCCCAAATTTCATGCTTCTAGGTCCAGGGGTTGGGGCGGAATGTTGATGAGTCATCAATTATTCAATGCAAAGTATCGGGAAGAAAACACATTGCACCCCATTTCACCCCCTTCCGGTTGGAATTTCCAAAAACTGGTTCGTAGTGACTCCCTCCATTGCAGAAGGAACACCCTCTCCAAATTTCACACTTCTAGGCCTTGCGGTTTTGGCAGGGTGTTGATGAGTCAGTAATGACGATGAAGATTAGTTTTATAAAACGCATTGCGCCCCTTTTTCACCCCCTTCTGGTTGGAATTTCCAAAGACTGGTTCTTAGTGGATCCCTCCATCATGGAAGGAACACCCTCGTCAAATTTCATGCTTATAGGCCCCACGGTTTTGGCTGGGTGTTGATGAATCGATGATGATGAAGATGCCTTTCATATATATATAGATTTCTATAGTGAATGTGTTGGGGTGTAAGACCCTGCTGATGTGCAGGGCTTAGCAGAGTAGTTGTGCAGAGGCAAACGGGCAGCAGCACAGAGTAAACACAACAGCTATTTAAAGATAACTATATTGTTTAAACGAAAGGCAGAAGATAAGTCCAGTAACACAGTCCAAGGTCAAAGCAGTAGATCAGTCATATACATACATCAAGTTGCAGGGTTATTCCAATCTCAGTAATCCAGTTAAACAGTCCACAAGTCAGTTCACAGATACAGTCCAGTCTTTCAGAGTATCAAAACAGCAAAATACTCCTCCTCAGTAACCCACACGTTGCAATAATCTCATACACACTTAAATTTAGTGGAACACCAATCAGTTATAGATATTACAGTCAGGTGACCAGTGACTCAGCACTTCCAATTCTGCTGACTCATGCTGTAAGAGCAGTTTCAGATTGCATCAGCTAGATTGCATCAGCCTTCTTCAGTATTGCATCAGCCTGGAATCAACTTGCCTGAACAAATATGTTTTATTATTAAATTCAAATACTAACAGAATGGATACACTTCTAATTCACAGACGGTAGAAAGTTTGCAATATGTTGTTCAGAAACCTTCCCACCCCGACCCCTTTTAAACCAAGTGACTACCAACAAGGAAGAGTTGGGGCTTAATGCTGCAATCCTGTCTTCGCTTAACTGCAAGTAAGACCAATTGACTATAATAGCACTTACCTCTGAGTAGACATGAATAGGATTTGAAAGTCTGAGTCTAAGACTTAGGATTTGAATAGGATTTGAAAGTCTAAGATTTCCTTACTCCAAAGCAGAGAATATTTCCCTGGGAGGAAGTTCTTTCCACAAAGTGGAATGTGGAAGTGGGACATGTTAGGGTATTTGTGCCATGATGGTTCACAGTAATAGCCCACCAGCTCCTGAGATGTTCTGAATTTCTGTCTTACTACATATTAATTCTGTAGCACTTTAGACTAATTTTTTCAGGTAAAATTTATGAATACAAAAAAAAAAAAGCAGGCCTCTGTCAGTCTCGAGAGACTATGGTATCGTGCTCTGCGGTGCATACGCTGCATGGGAAGCACGAAAGCCTGAGTTGGATTTTTATGGAGGATAAACTGTTACCCAAGCAGCAAATCCCCCCTCTCCATGCCACTGAATTAGTCCAATGGAAAGGCAGAGCCACTACGATTGGATCCAGCTGGCATCGCAGAGCTGGGCTAAGGACAGGAGCTCACCCTGTCTTGTGGGGCCGACCCGGGTCTCGAACCTGGCCTGCTGGTTAACAGGCACAGCGTCTTAACCACTTGCACCACCACAGCCTGACAGTATGAATACTAGAGATTACTTTATCAGAAACACAAATGGTACTTTCAGATATTCATGGGTTAAGCAGGGAGATTGACATTTAAAGGAGGCTGCCTTTTTCTTTCTTTGGATGCTCCAGAATGGATACTTCTTGGCTGTCTTGATTCTGAACTGAACCCAGAGTCAAAGTAGTAACTTATTTTCAGCACAATCCATATGCTGGAACAGGCAGACTGGCTTAGCTTACACTGAATCCAATGCAAGGATTGGGGCTGCTACTGTTCTACCACAGGGAAGGAGAAGCTTTTCCCCTTTCCCAGGATAAGGGAAGAGTAGCCCCAATAGATCTGCTTAGATTTACTGCACAATCCTAACCATGTCTACTCCAATGTAAGCCCCATTGTGTGAGCTGAACCCAGATAGGTTGTAGTTTGGCATGACTACATGTGTGAGAGAGAATGTTCACATGGAAACACTGAGCACAAAGTCAATGAACTACCACACATCACAAAAATACTTTTAAAACTGGAGAGCATTTTTGTTGGGAAGGGTTGGGTTTCCTGCAGTGCATGTGCAAGTTTTTATCCTATTGTCTCTTCTGATTAAACAGACTTTTGAAACAGACTACAATTTCCTGTATTATATTTATTGGGGGTACATTTAGGCTTTCATGTACACTACAGGCAGCAGTGGTGTAACTAGAGTGGATGGAGAGGGCGCTCTGCCCCAGTAGAACCCATAGGGGGTTGACACTTGGGGGTGACCAACATAATAACAACATAAAGGAATGAAGCAACCCCATCATGTCATATATCGTTGGATTCATATTGAAGAGCAGAATCCAACACAAAAATATGTTTTTAAATACCTCCTTCCTGTCAAACATTATTGTTTAAAAAAATATGCATTGAGCTCAAAGGGATAATGAAAGTGCCCCACATCGTGGCTTTACCCTCAAGCAGGTGAATGTGCCATACTCCATCAGAAAGATGAAGCTGAGAGGAATCAAAAGACACCAGAATGGTCCTGATTCAATGATTCAATAAATAATGAGAAACCCACATCTTCCTGTGCATGCTGATCATCCCATTCTAACAACTGGCAGGCTTAAATCCAGGAAACCCTCTCTGGCTCTCGCACAACAGCTTTCTAACTGTTTTAACATCAACATGCAATTGGAAAGATTTACAAACAGGCAGTAGAGAAATTTGGAGCTGAACAAACTGAACAAGCTACACCTGTGAGTGGACCTATATTGGCAATTACTGCAGGTGAAATTGATATCAGGGAAGACTTGTAATTCGTCAGTATCTACCTAATCTATATATATAAAAGAGAAAAGTCACTCACTCACTTATCACCACCCTGCCAAAACTGCTGGGCCTAGAAGTGTAAAATTTGGGGTGGGTGTTCCTTCAGTGATGGAGGGGTGCACTAAGAACCGGTTTTTGGAAATTCCAACCGGAAGGGGGTGAAAAGGGGCGCAAAGGGGCACAACGCATTTTCCTCCCTATACTTAGCATTGGAGAATTGATGACTCCTCAACATTCCGCCCCAACTGCTGGGCCTGAAGCATGGAATTCTGGGAGTTCCTTCTGTCACCTGAACACCCACCAAGAACCATCTGGAGAAATTTAACCCTTCAGGGGCTGAAAAGAGGGCAACGTCTTTCTGTCCTGTACTTAACATGGGAGACTGAATAACATCCTGCCAATTTGGTGCTCAGTGCCTAGTGTACTGGGGGGATGTTGTTTGGAGGAAGACATTGCACTGGCGAGGATGCTGCGCATGGGGGGATGATGCGCATGGAGGGAACTTGCGCATGGAGGGAAGTTCCGCACGGAGGGAAGTTGCGCACAGGGAAAATTGCTCAGGGGGAAGTTGCACATGGGGGAAGTTGCACATGGGGGAGGATGATGCGCATGGGGGATCGTGCTCATGGGGAAAGTTGCGCACGGGGAGAGATTGCGCATGGGGGGAGGTTGCACCGTGGGGGGATGTTGTATGGGGAAATGTTACTCCTGCAATGCGAGTATGCTTTTTGCTAGTATATGTATATAAGAGTATGGTGTAGTATCTCTGGGGGGCTAATACTTGGAATTAAGTGGGAGTTTTTGCCTCTCAAAGCTGTATTTTCCTACTTGTATATTTTAAGTTGGATGCCTTAAGACTTTATAATTTAACCAAATGCTTGAACCATACCTGGCATGCTGTCTTCATTCCAAGTGGGCGCTTTGATGTCTCTACAAGCCAGGGCTTAACAGGTAATGGGCCCAGCCAGCCCCGTACGCCTAGTGCACCTCGCTTACCAGTGCTAGGCACAAGATGCCCAGTATCTTCCAGTGTTTCCAGAGAGTTCCTGGATCTGCTGACTGTGTTGCCCATCTGGTCTGAGCAAAGGACAGCGTTGCTGTACTCGTTTGCTGTGTTCAAGCCACATCCAGTAAGTTTACCATGTGTGGGGATGGGGTGAAGGATGGCTGCTGCAGCTGCCCCATTTGCCATCCTAAGTTATTGGACTCGAATTATCTGAGTTGGGCTGTAAAGGTGGAGGCCTTTCTAAGACGTGAAGGGCTGTGGGACATTGTTAATGACCCCCCAAGAGACTTAACCCTACAGGAAGAGGTGTTAAATAAGCGTGGGTGTAGTACTATCATCTTATTTTCACATTAAGAATTTAGTGTCAGCGCATGAATGTTGGACTGTGCTTTGAGATGCTCATGTGCGTTCCACCATAACATCACAGATAAGCCTAACCCGTCGGCTGTATAAAGCCCAACTGCAGCCTGGTGGCAGCATGGCAAAGCATCTAAAAGAGATGAAGTATATATTTTCCGAGTTGGAGGAGAAGCAAGCTACGTTTACAGAAGTACACAAAGTGTTTATTATCCTATCATCTTTGGACCAGACATATGATGATGTAGTTTCCTCCATGGACTCCCTCCCGCAGCAGATGCTTCAGCAGTTTGGGAACCACTGCTCTTGTCAGCTTTTATGGGAAGCTGGTAATTGCTAGTCCGCCAAGCTGAGGTGAAAGGGAGGGAGACACTCTGATTGCCTGGGAGGCTTCTCTCATTCCTGAGGTGAATTTTACCTCAGAAGCTGTTCCGCCTCAGTGCGAGTAGAAATAACCTCAGAGAAGGGTGTGCGTTTGGAGTCTCCTCAGGATAGGAACTGATACATCAACTGAGCCCTATATCACTCGTATAACATGCTCTGAGTGGTGACGTGTGTAGATTTTACAAATGGACAGTGTATACCCCTGCTAACTTGGCAAGAGACACTCTTTCAAGTGGGTGTTCCTCTTATTAAGCAGGGGGAGAGTAATTGGCTCTACACACCCCCAGCAATGTCTGCTCTAGAGGCGTCTGCTGGTGTTCTTTTTTGCATTTTAGATTGTGAGCCCTTTTGGGACAGGATTTCATTGGTTATTAATTGGCTACTAATTTTTTTTTCCATTTTCTTGTAAACCGCTTTGTGAACTTTTCAGTTGAAAAGCGGTATATAAATACTTTAGATAGATAGACATACAACTATGCTATATTGTCTCCTGATTTTGTATCGGCTGCTGTAGGATATGTAAACAGAGTTCTTCTTCCTGAAAGAATCTACCGAGTGCTGCCTCATTTTTCTCCCCACACATACTGCCACAGCCATCATTAGAGCGAGGAGACTCTGACAGGGACTTCTTCTACAAAGCGGCCTAAGTCTTTACAGGTGGCCTAGGTGTGAGCAGACTGGACCAGCCAGAAGCTGCCCAGGAGGCAAAGTTTGGATCCAACATTACCGATGGTTCAAACCTCATCTCCTGCCCCCCTTCCTGCCTGCCCACAGTTCTGATCTCTGCCTGCTCTCCTTCATCCCACAACACCCCTTCCTGCTTCCCACGGAAAGGCCAGCACAGGTCTCCTTCACTTTACCCCATGCCTGCAGCACAGATGTGCTTACAGGGGAGTTGGGGGAGTTGAGATTAGGCTATGTGGGAACTGATCCTTATCAAAGAGAAAAGTCATTGACTCACTGACTCACTCATCAACGCCCTGCCAAAACTGCTGGGCTCAGAAGCATGAAATTTGGGGTGGGTGTTCCTTCTGTGACATGAACACCCACCAAGAACTCATATGGAGAAATTTAACCCTTAAGGGGCTGAAAAGGGGTCAACGTGTTTTTGTCCTATACTTAACATGGAAGACTGACCAACATCCAGCCAATTTGGTGCTTGGACCCTGGTGCACAGGGGGGATGTTGTTCAGGAAGAGGTTGCACTGGTGAGGATGCTGTGCATGGGGGGGAAGTTGCGCATGGGGATGATGCACATAGGGGGATGATGCACATGGGGGAAAGTTGCGCATGGGGGAAAAGTTGCTAATGGGGTTGATGCACATGGGGGACTGATGCAGATGGGTGATGTTGCATATGGGGAGTTGAGGCACATGGGGGGAATGATGCACATGGGGGAAGCACATGGGAATGAAGCATGGGGGTTGATGTGCATGGGGGAAGTTATGCATGGGAAAAAGTTGCACATGGGTGGATGATGGGCATGGGGAAGTTGCGCAAGGGGGAAGTTGCGCATGTGGGGATAATGTGGATGGGGTTATTGCACATGGGGGAAAGTTGTGCATGGGGAAAAGTTGTGCATGGGGAAGTTGCACATGGGGGAAGTGGCGGATGGGGGAAGCGGCACATGGGGACATGTTGCACATGGGGTGTGTATGCGCCGGGGGTGATGGCGTATGGAGAAATGTTACTCCCACAATGCGGGTACGCTTTTCGCTAGTAAGATGAATAAAAACACTGAAAAAGTATTTCCCATCACTTGATATACCTTACTTGAGCTGGGTGAGAGATCCATTTGTGTTAAGATAAATATTTTTTTAAAGCAATGTTTAAAATTTTAGTTATTGAACTTTAAACACAATCTTATGAGTTTTGAATGATAAACTACATCCTTAAAAAAGCTGGTGGTTTTCCTTGATAATATTAGCACTTTCTCAATGTGCTGTGAGAAGAAAAAGGTTGAAAATCTTTGCATTACATGAAGCTTGGAGGGATCCTTCTGGAGCTCTTCATAAACCCTTCTGGTCTTCAACATTCAGAAAGGTTCAGTGTCATCCATAAACTGGGCCACCTTGCTGCTCACCTCTGCCTCCAGGTCAGTGGTGCTCGAGCATTTCCGCCTTGAACCCCTTCTGAGAACGATAATCTGTCCAGGACCTTTGTGTAGTCCAGGACCCTTTCAAGTGATGTCACGGCTTGAAGTTAGATGAAAGGTGCCCAGTGCCAGATTCCAAGTCAGCTGCACCCAGCTTTTCACAACCCCCCTGAAATGAAGTTGCCACCACACAACTGAGCCCCAAACCCCACTTTGAAGACCACTGCAGTCATTTATGAACAGGTTGAAAAGCACTAGTTCCAGGACAGATTCTTGGGGCACACCACTTTTCACATCTCTCCTTGTGGATGCTGCCCATGGACACCCACGCTCTTTTTTCTGTTTGAATCCTCAAACATTTCCTAATCATGAGGGGACCTGCCCTCTAATTCCCAGTCTGTGGAGTTTTCTCACCAACCTTTGGTGAGAATATGTGTCAAACACCTTCTGAAAATCCAGATACATAATATCCACAGATTGAGCCAACACACTGCTTCTCTTCCTTTTCCTCCATGCTTTGGGTTGTAATAGTAGACAATAGACTGGAAGAAGAAGAATGAGAGGAGAGAATGGTGTACTAACTAGAGCAGTGGTATTTGGGCATTTCAGCCTGGGACACTGTCAAATGTAAAAATATGTTCAGAACCCCTGTCAAACTTGCTGGTATGTGACATCACTGTGAAGCCAGAGATCCTCCATGTCTACTTGGAAGTAAGTCCCATTGTGTTCAAAATCCTGTGCCAAATTCCAAGATGGTCAGTGATGGGATTTAAAGAAATTAACAACCGGTTCTCTGCCCATCTGGCAGCCACTTTTAAATGGCTATTTTTAAACTTTATATGTCCTATCTCTTGTTAACAACCAGTTCTATAGAGTGGGGGTGAACCTGTTGGTGCCCACCAGTGAAAATAGTGGATCCCACCCTCATGTGAACCCTATGACCAGAGGTCCTGACCCCCACAAAGTGGTCCTGACCCCCCAGTTTGAGTACCACCGAAAAAGCATCTGAAAAGCATCCTTTTCCAGTCCAGGGAGTAGGAAGAGCAAGTGGTAGCACAGTACTGAGTAAGGGTGGGCTGTATTTGGCATGTTTTGACAGCTCCAGGGAGGTCAAGGTTAACAGCTACTGAATACTGACAGCTGAGGGGGTGGCATTTGGGGACACTTTTTGGACCTTTTTGGGACTGATGGTCTCTCCAGGACACTGCAGTAGTGTATAGCTCACACCTGAACCTCATTTGTTTTAATGGACATGTGGCTACACAAGGAATATTGAAGTACTTTTACTAAGGCTATGTCAAAGCTACCTGCTGTGACACTATGGGTGATTCCTGAGGAGAAACTGGGACATGGTTGGAGCAGGATTCTGCTGGACTTGCAGCAGCTGTGGACTTCCTCTGCACTTTGGAGTTACTTTTGGGGGGGGGGGGAAGGGAGGAGGTGTCTAAAAGGTTCTCTGCAAAAGGGCAGGCATAGGGTTTGTGTTTATGCAGTGATAAACCCTGTCTTCTAAACTGATAAGGTATTCATTCCTTTGCTCACTGTGGCTGTTACTGCCTAAGAGAGATGTTAATTGACCAAAGTGAGCATTAAAAGGGAAAGAAGGGATATATTAAACACAAGAAAGTGATGCCAAGACAAGGGATATTGGACAAGACAAAATTGGTACCACAATTGGAGTTCACAAATTGGTACCAGAACGGATTGATATTTGGGACAGAACAATCCTACATTGTTCCTCTCCCTCAAATGTGGAAAGAATTTCCTCCCAAGGAAGAACTCCATGTTTTTGAGGAAGGAAACCTTAAGTTCCAATGAAATCAGGCTCACTGTTCATTTATATGTAGAGAGGAAGAATACTGAAGGCATTATAAGTGAGCAACTTATACAGACTATACAGTTTGAATTATGAAAGTATTTATTGAATAGGAAGAAACAAGTTAATACATTTATATAAATACTGTAGATAGATAGATAGATAGATAGATAGATAGATAGATAGATAGATAGATAGATAGATAGATAGATAGATAGATAGATAGAACGTTCAGTCTAGAGCAGCATTTCTCAAAGTGGGGGTCAGGACCCCTTTGGGGGTTGCCTACAGGTTTCCTGGGGGATGCCTAAAGACCCCTGGTGCAGAGGGCTAGGTCAGGCTTGCCGGATCTCTGGCTGTAGCTGCGCATGCACTGGGGCTGACTGACAGCTTCAGGGTCCAATCCTATGCATGCCTACTCTGAAATAAATCCCATTATAGTCAGGATGGCCTTTACTCCCATGCAAATGTGGATAGGATTGCAGCCTCAGGGCCCAAGCCTATGCATGCCTACTATGAAATAAATCCCATTGTGTTCAATGTGTGCATAGAACAGAAATTTCATTTGTAACAATGAAAATACATCCTGCATATCGGATATTTACATTACGATTCATAACAGTAGCAAAATTACAGTTCTAAAGTAGCAACGAAAATAATTTTATGTTTGGGGGTCCCCACAACATGAGGAACTTATAAAGGGGTCACGGCATTAGGAAGATTGAGAACCACTGGTCTAGAGGTACTGTTGTTGGCTTTGGAACTATAGGTATGTCCTTAAAAACAGTTTGCATGTAACATGTATATTCCAAGTGCAGTTAAGATGTACATGCAACATGCAGATCCAAACCAAGCAATATGCGAAGGCTCTCACTATTTTTCCTTTAGCTTTACATGTAGCATCACAAAGAAGGTCAATTAGCATCCTTTTGCTAAGCAAGGAAACTGCTGATTCTTGGACCTGCTGAATCTTGGCAATTCCTAGGGGAACCAGTTTGTATTAGGGTTGCCAGAATTCAATTTCACAAAATCGGGACGGGACTCTTTGTTCCATTTGCCTATATGTGAACACAATCCCCCCAAATTGGGATTATCCCTTGTTTTTTTGGGACATATGGCAACCCTAAATTGTAACCACAGCTTCAATCCAGGTTTAAGGCAAACAAAAAGATAGCCACTTTTAAATAGCCATTCAGGTAATGCTTCATGTCTCTGATAATCTCTGAATCCTCCTAAATTTTTCCTACAGTAAATGTTGAAGTGCTACAGAATGTTTTTTTTAAAAATGGGTACTGGACTGAGATAACCACAGAGTCTGGCAGTTAATGTGAACTAGCAAGGCACAGATTCTTTGGGTCGTATCCTAAAATCTCCCATGCCTTTTCTCCTGTTGAAGAACACCATGGTTTAGATTAAGGAAGCTGTCATCTACAACTACATCTACAGGGGCCTCCAATGTTTTTGGCAAGAGGGCCACATTGTCATTCTGACACTGTGTTGGGGACCAGAAAACTAATTTACATTTCAAATGTGAATACATTTACATAAATTGACATATAAGAATGTATTGCAGTGGATTACAAGGCTTGCCCAAGGGCCAGATAGAGGAGTCTTGCAGGGGGCCACATTGAGGCTTGCTGGTGGCCGCATGTAGCCCCCAGGTCGGGCTTTGGAGACCCCTATTCTGAAAATACTGAGTATAAATTTTGCAACATCAGTACAGCCTATCTTTGAAGAGCACAGTTTACATTTAACATGTCATGTTCTAAATCAGGGGAGTCCAACATGCGGCCCAAGGGCCACATGCGGCCCAGGACGAGGGTGGATGCAGCCCTCCTGCAAAGCTGGCCACCACCATTGGAAAAACCAGCTTTGTGGCAGCAGCCATTTTCTAATTTTGCGTGCTTCTCTGCACACTGCCCTGGATGGCCACCACCAAGTTGGTCTGGGCTGCCTGGCTCCTCCCCCTATCTGCCTCCTGGCACCCAGAGTGCTTCAGGCCCCTGCAGACCTTGCAGCGCTCACCCACCCATATCCCCCAAAAGCAGCCTCAGCCTCTATCTCAGCTGCTGCCTGATGCCCTTGAGACCTACTCGGAAGTAAGCCCCGTTAAAGTCAATGAGGCTTACTCCTGAGTTGCAATCTGAGAACCAAGTGATGCATAGGATGGGCTGTGATCCTCTCCAAGCTTAACCATGCTGCAACCCTAACATGTCTACTCAGAAATAAGGCCCATTGTACCCAATGGGTCTTACTCCTAGGAAAGTGTGTTCAGGATTGCAGCATATCTCCATGGATAAGCTTGGATCACAGCCCATCCTGTGCATCGTGCCTCCTCAGAAGTAAGCCCCACTAACGTCAATGAGGCTTACTCCCAAGTTGCAGTCTGAGAGCCCAATCCTATGCATGGCTACTCAGCAGAAAACCCCATGATAATCAATGAGACTTACTCCAAGGTTTAGCTTGGAGAGGATTGCTGCCCATCCTATACATCATGCCTACTCAGAAGTAAGCCCCCTACATTTTGTCCTACTTTTTAAAAAAGTTGTTAGTGTTTATGTGCGGCCCAAACAAACTCATCTTCTTCCAGTGCGGCCCATGGAAGCTATAGGGTTGGACACCCCTGTTCTAAATGCATTTAAGGTTTACATGCTGTCTTCAGATAATAAACAAAGCTATATACATACGCTGTTGCAGTTCATGGATAAAAGTTTTTAGATATACCTTATAGCCCTGCATAAGGAAGGTCAATAAGGCAAAAGTCTACACTGCCACTAACAAACAAGGACCACCAGTACAGTATTTCTGTAACATATCAGGAAGTTTTGTGCCAACTTGGAAATAGCACCGTTCCGTTATTTCATATTATATACTTCTTGGATGCTCTGCAATGCTTGCTCCTTGGTTATTCTCTTCCAATCATCAGGGATGTCAGCACATATCATTCTTAGTGTACTTGAAGAATAATAATCAGCAAACTGCTGGTTGAACTCTTTCAACACAAACTTCCAGTAATCTGAGGCTGAGATGCTGGAATCAGGCTGGATGCGCCAATCAGGGTAGTAAGTACGATATTCTTTACACGGATGCCATTTGTAATTAGGATAAAAACCAATCGCAAAATCCGCATTTGAAAAGACATCAGAGGAACAGATAGAATATCCAAGCTTTTTTGTATCAAAACATGAACCTCCTGCTAACCCTGAAGGACGATGGACTGATGCAAAGTGTTCCTGGTGATTGCCCCCTCCAGCTTCACAGGGGACCTTGCAGAAGGGGCACTGCTTTCCACAGCCAAACACACGCTTGAAGATCTCCTCCTGGGGCTTAAATGAAATGCTTGAAAGTATTGTCCTCACACTCATCTGGGACTGTTTTGAAAGAATATTCTCATTCAACTCAGAGATACAGGCCTGGACCTCCTCTGAGAAAGGTCCTATTTTGGCATCATTGTTAAATAGCACAAGATCCAGAGACTCTTTGTAGATGACAAGCTCTTCACGCATCTCATGCCTGAAACGCTCCAGGAATTCAGCCAATGTTTGATCTCCATGGTTCTCCAAAGCCTCTTTTGTCTTCTTTATCACAGTGGATAAGATTCTTCTCTCCAAAACTGCCAGTCTTTTTCTCTGCTCATAATGCTCAAACAGGTTTTTTTGGATCCAATTAGTCACAAAATATTTATAATTATTTATATACCTCACATAGTCCTCAAACTTTCCCTTCTCTAGCAATGACTTCAGCACAGTGAACTGAAAGAAGCTCCGACTTCCATACTGAAAGGACTGACCACTGCTGAGAAAGTCATCTACTATTTCTATCCCAAGTCGCTTGTTCAGATGGTCCACCAGAGCTGGTCTCAAACAATGATCAGAGAAGTCCTTGGCTCTCTTCCGACAAGCATCTTTCTCATAATAAAGGTCTCTGAAGATGGAGAAATACCGAGGCTTGAGGTTTTCCAGATGGAGATGGGGGTCATTTGCCTTGAGGAACTCATCATGCATCTTCTGAAAGGCATCAGCTGCTTCTCTCATAATGTAATATTTCAGTTCTACTACAAAGTGAGGGGTGAAATTAAATTTCTGAAAATCTTCTCCTTGAAGACTATCATTAATTTTCTTCAGCAATTCCCGGCAATAAGTTTCATCATAGTCCCCTTTCATACTAACTTTCTCTTCAGTGTAACTTCTACAGATGTCAATCAGGGAGTTGGCAAGTTTCTCTGCTTCACGTTCATAACTATCAGTAAACCAACCTTTTAGTATTTCCTTAACTGGTCTGTCTAAATATTTCTTTTCCATTCTGAAAGGTGTCCTGTGAGAGACTGGAGTCCTGGATAAAACCTGAAAGACCTGATTGACCAAACTGCCCTGACATCTCAAATCTTTTCTAAGTTGGCAGTCAACGTCTAGATGAATTTTACGATGATGTAAACTGTCCTGTGGTAGTTCCAATAAGGATTCCTTCCACATGTTCTCAAATTGTTGTTTGAGTTCCTCAGAGTTCAGTTGGCATTTCCGTTCTTTGCACTCTTCCAACAGCTTTTTCACCTTTCCTTCAATGGTCTTGGAATACTTGGCTTGCAGATTATCTATCTTACTTTGCCCCCTCCTTATCAGGATTGCCTCCTTACACTTGGTCAATGAATAGCTCTTCAGCTGATCATGGAGCAACTTTGCACTTCTGATAAAGTCTTCTCTGTATTTTTCAACAAGGTTTAAATTGTCTTCTCCACTCTCAAAATAGCTCTCTATGCTCATCAATACCTTTTGCTCTCCCTGGTGCAATTTCTGTTCAGCTTCATGTCTAAATTTATTAAATACATCAGTTTCTATCTCTTCTTTGGAATGATTCTGAATGGTGGCCTCAGCTTTGGACACCCAGCGATGCATCTCCTTCCGAAAATCCCATTCCCACTCTGAATATTTCACTGAGAGCTGATTATAGGCCTCCACAACAAGGCTATTCTGGAAACTAAAGATGAAGTTTTCATGCTTCACGGCATTCCACAGGCTCTTCACCCAGTCAATATACTGAGGGATGTTCTTAGGAGCCCTTTTAGGGCGGCGAGACTTCATACATTCAAAGAGATATTTCTTCAAGTCATACACACACTCACTGTATCCAGTATTAACTGGAGCCATAGGTGGGACTCCATGCCACAGGCCAGGGATGTACCAATTGTGTTTCTCTGGATCATAGTCCATAAGATCTGAAAAGGCCACTTCCCGGCCTTGTTTCTCCATTTTTGCTGCTGCTTTTGTCATTTCATTGAGCTGTTCCAGTAGGTGCTTCCTGTCTCTCATATTCTGATCGTGGGCAGACACATCACTGACATTCTGGTGGACAAACTGGCAATTTGGTTTGTGTCCCGTTTCCTCCATCCTCAGAAATGCATGGACCACAATCTGCAGGATGTCCTTCATCTCCGTGGCATTCTCCATAGCCATGTTCACAATTGTTATGTCGCTCATTCCAATCACCAGTGTGGCCAGTTCATTGTCGTGTTCATAGCTGTCCTCCAGTTTGGCCAGCTCTGGAGCCTTCAAGCCTTCTGTGTCTATCACCAGAATGAAATCACAGCCAGTTTCCACCTGCAAGTCTCCTGTGACTCTAAGGAGTGTCATGAAAGCTCCTCGTGTGCATCGGCCGCTGCTCACAGCAAACTGCAGCCCAAACATGGTATTCAGGAGGGTGGATTTCCCAGTGCTCTGCACTCCCACCACGGTGATCACCATCATTCTGGACTGACCATTTAGTTTCTTATGGATCTCAATTAGAACATCAGTAATCCAGCTCAGAGGGATGTTGGATGCGTCTCCGTCAATCAGCTCCATTGGGAATCCTTCCAGCATCAGGTCAGCAGCTATTCCTGGAAGGTGAATAAACTGCCTCTTTATCTTCCTGCCATCCTTCACCATTGCGCATTCTGCCTCATAGAACTGCCCCAACTCCCGCATGAAATGTTCCACCCCTAAGGAACTCGTGGAAATTAATTTGTCCAGCTGTGCCAATTGACTTGGATCAGTTCCAGCAATGTTGCTTTTCTCTTTATATTCCTCCCGTAATCTTGACAAGTTTTCTCTAGCGATACAATCCAAACTGAACTTCATCCATTTCAGGAAGTAATGTTTCTCTTCTCTGGGAAGATTATGTATTCCATTAATAAATTTTATGATTCCATCAGTAAGGTCACAATGATTCTGCTGTACAAGCAAATTCATCCTTTTCATTCTAAGTTGTGATTGGTAATCTTCTGTTGGGGTATCTGCTTGCCGTTTCATCCTGCAGATCTCTTTCTCCACTTTGGCCACATTTTTCCACAAATCCCCCTGGAGTTTCAGCGTTTCATTTTTATACCTTGGAACATCCACTATTTTTTTAACAATTTCTGCAGCATGTGAAATCCCATTCTGACAGCGAACTGTGTCCTCATCTATCTGCATTCCTAGTTCTTGGCCTACCTTCGCCATCTGTTCCATACTGAGCACCTTTGGGTGAGAGTTCAATATGTTCTTCACAGTTGATTGAAGCTTCTTCACAAAGTCTGTGGCATTTTGTTTTCTTTCTTTCTTTAGCAACCGTGACCTATTTATGTTCAGCACTTCAGCTAGCCGCTTAAGGAACCCCAGTGTTTCATTTGATTTCCCACCCTCAGTGTTCCAGATAAAGTAGCATTTAGATGCCGATTCCTGGAGAGTCAGTAGCATTTCATATTCTTTGTCACAAATACTCTCAATTATAAAAAACACAGCTGAGGATACTTCTGTTAAGAAGCCAAACTGCAGCCAATGTGTCGCAACATCTCCACGGAGGTTTAGAATCGCAACAGGCACTGGAAAAAGATCTGAATTTTCCCTCCCACCAGGAAAGTACCAGGAGATTTCCACCAACCCATCACTGATCTCTCGAGGGACATTCCCACACTCCATATCACGATGTACAAAGAATTCATGGTGTTGTTCCGCGGGGCTGAGAACCTTATTGAGGAGTTTAGATTTGGAGAGATCACAGTTTCCCATTCGCACAAAGGAAATGGTTGGCATGGAAATCAACACCAGGCTCTCCTCTCTGGAGCCTCTAGTCTCAGCATGGGAGTGGGGCCTCCATTTCTTCACTATGTCCCTCATACCCCAGAGCATGAAAGTGCACTTGGGAGCATCAAGGGGAGGAATGATCAAAGGGAGCGCAAACTGGCACATGGACATTTTGAGCAAGATCTCCTGCTGAAGGAAGCTGTCTGAGCAAACCAAGATGGCACAGAGGACATCAAGGGGGTTGACAGAAACCTCTGAGTCTGCCTCATTTAGGGAAAACATCTCACTTCTCACTTCAGTCTCCTCATCCCCACATAATTCTTCCTCAGTCTTGAGTACTAGACCACTATTCCTAGCTGTGCCATTGAGGGCCATCAATTTTCTCAAGAAGTACCAAGGTAGATCTTGTGCTGTCTCAGGCGCTATAGACTTCAATGCTTCCGAGTTGATTTCCAGGACTTCTGCCATGGTGAGTTTCTTGCTATTTCTCTTGTTAAGACCCAGCTTCTTTAGAAAGCTTTTAACATTTTCTGTGGGAAAGAAAGGAAAACATTAACTATTATTGAAATGAGCCAGTATGTTGGAAGTAGGGAAGCTTTTGAAGAAGAGAAAGCTTCCACAACCACTGTCTTTCACCAATGGCAGAATTTGGTGGGATGTGTGAAGGACTATAAAGACTCTTTCTGAGGAATCCATCAAACTTGGGCACCAACTGACCACCAGCTGACCAACTGACCCGAGCCAAAGAGAGCTTTAAAGGTCAAGACCAGCACTTTGAATTCAGCCCAGAAGCGAATGGGCAGCCAGTGTATCCGCTGAAGCAGTGGCACGACCGAGTTGAACCAATGAGCCCCAGCAGTTCAAATCACACAGATTTTGAATATAATAACAACAGAGGGTCTATTCCCATGGTTCTTTCAGGGGAACATTAGACCACCTTTTCCCTGCTCCACAAAAAGTACCATTGGTTCTGTTCTTGCCCCATTCATTCATTCATTCATTCATTCGTTCGTTCGTTCGTTCGTTCGTTCGTTCGTTTCAATGTTTTCATAATAGTTTCATATTAGTTTCATCTCTACAGTATAAGTTTCTATTAGTTTCAAACTCAATACTGTATATACTACTGGTGGCAATCCTATGTCACACATGTCAGAGTGGGCAATCAGAGCCTTCTCTGCTGGCACACAGCCATAGCACTCCCAGACAAGCTCTCTAAGCCCAGTGTACATGCCCAGAGCTTTAGGCATGTGTGCTGGAGACCAGTGCACTCAGTTGGGTCTGCCCTGAAAAGGACAAGCTTGCTTCTCTTCAGAGCAGACCCGACTGACAGCACCAATGCCCAGCACGCATGCCCAGAGCTCCAGGCATGTGCATTGGACCAGGAGCGCACTGAGCACTTCTAGGAAGGTCTTGCACTTCCTCTCTACCTGCTTTGCAAAAAAACACCCAGCTCATACCTTGGGCATCTCCAGGCTCCTCCTCACTATTTTTCCAGTGGTTAAAGTCAACCCTCTGACCTATTTCCAGCACTCTGATGTCAAAACCATTCATCCCTTTCACCACTCTGGCCACATATCTCTTTCCACTTAATTTTGTAAAAGATTATTTAGTATTCTATATGTCCATAATATAACCAGAATTTCCATAAATGCCATATTGACAGAGCAATTGTACACATATTTACTTGGAAATAAGTCACTCACAGGTTGGATTGTATGGACACAGGTGGTCCCTCAAATACCCTGGACCCAAACCGTAGACCAGTACTTTGAATACAGCCTGGAAGTGAATAGGCAGCCAGTGTAGCCGCTGAAGCAGTGGCCCAACGAGTCAAACCAATGAGCCTCAGCAATTCAAATCACATGGATTTTGGTGTCCATTGAAATCAGAATGTGACCAGAGCTCTGAACATGACTGGAGCTTTGTTGTGTCGAGCTGTTCTGGGGCTGGTGGAGGGATGTGTGCAGCCTCTATGGGCTTCAAAATTCCCTCAAGAGGTCCTAGAATGGCACCTGAAGGGCCTTTTAAGTCATCCTTTCATTTTTTCACTATTAAATAATTGTTCCTTAGTCGTGGTTACCTGGTTTCTGAAATGAGGACAATAGTGGCCAACACTGAAACGTGTGTTGAGTAATAAGTCACAAAACAATTGTGTTATGATGAGTTGAAGTGTTGCATTCATGATTATTAATAATTATAATAACCACAATGTAATAAAATCAAGGTAATTTGTACTCCTCAGTTCCTCTTGACTGGACTTTTGTTTTAAATCATGGGTCTCCAAACTACTGCTCATGGCCAGTTTGAAAAAGTGGTCACCTTTCCTCCCAGTGACTATTTATATATTTATATATTTAAGTATTATTTTTTTTAAAGATTCATTAAAGATTATATGTTGACTCCCATATGGCTCCTGTAAGGGAGTCTGTGAATCAAGAGATCTTGGTAAGTACCAAGTAAGTATCTTGGTAAGTACCAAAGGTGGGGTATTCTCCTGAATAGCAGCAGTCTCTCTAATTCACCACTGGCAAGATATCAAACACCCAGCGGTAAATCTTGGAAGAAAGCATAAATCCTTATGCTTTCCAGAAACTGCTGTCTGCTCTGCCTGTATTTTAACTAAGAATTTGCACATCTTTTCCTTTGGGTTCAGCAGCTTACCCGAAACATGATATTCTTCCTTTTCCTGGTCATCTGCATCATCTGTGTTGTAGTCTGGAGGTTTTTGGAGATAGGAGGCGATCCTTCCAGCAGCCCTCTGGAAAGCTTTAAAGGCCATGGCTGCAGACAATCATAACTATCCTGGAAAAAAGCCTTGAACACATGACCCGATGCTGTTAGACAATGTTGTACCCCATTTTGTACATTTTCAGCACAAACAAGACATACGTGTGCATAATGAGGGACAGATGGATGGTTGGTACAAATGAGTTAGATCTGGGCCAGTCTTTCCACGAAGACAACTGAAGTGATTGCCTTAAGCAGCAGATTAAAGGGGGATACCCATCTCTGTCTGCCAACCAGTGGTGGACTCCAGCACGTTTGCTCCTACTCTATAGAACCGGTTGTTAACGAGTGATAGGACATATAAAGTTTAAAAATAGCCATTTAAAAGTGGCTGCCAGATAGACATAGAACCATTTGTTAATTTCTTTGAGTCCCATCACTGCTGTCAACATATCTCTGTTGCTTCGCCTTTCAGTCCCTAGATTGGAAAAGGAAGAGTGGGACAGAAAGGTAGAGGAATGTGTTGGGCTAGATTGCTGGAGAGTGGAAGGAGCAGAGGCTGGAACATCCTTGGGAAAGGGGGCAACATTTGGCAGGTGGTCTCAGCAGGTCTTGAGCTGACCCTGGGATAGATGATCAATTTAAATTGTATCTGCATATGAATTAGGCAGCAAAGTTTTATCTGTGGTATATATGCTTACAAAAAATATGGGTGCAAAAACATTTCCCACTTCTCTCAAGTAGGAAATGAAGGCTGCAATCCTAAACACACTTTCAAGGGAGTAAGACCCACTGAACACAATGGGGCTAACATCTGAGTAGACATGGATAGGACTGCACCCGAAGTCTCTGCTGAAATGAGGCCTGCTGAGAAAGGAACACACATCCTCTAAAAACAAAGCAAGTCTCACTTTTATATCTATATGTATTCCCTGCACTCTGATGGTTTGTTTTCGACAATCCACTCTTTCATCAGCTTTCAATTATACCCAGCACTCATTTATTCAACACATGTTCCACTCTTTCCACCTCTCTCTGCTTTTATAAAGGCCAAAATTGCCCTCCTCCATGTTGTAGTTCCTGGTCCATTCCTGAAGGACTTAATGAGTATCCATTTGCAGAAATCTTTGAGTGGCAGCAGGAATTTGTAAGATAAAAGGGGCATTTGCAATTTGCTAGCTAAAAAAGCCTAAGAAGCAACATTTATAAACCAAAAAGGACTGGGCTCCACTTTTCAACAGTTTTCACTTTTGGACATTGCTCTGGTCCCCAACCCGTCCAACTTGTATGGGACGCCTATATATGCCTTTGACAATAATGTGATCTGATATTATCTTTAATGAGAGACAAACAGATCCAATAAACCATTAAATGCACAAGAGGGGCAACGTGATAGTACACGTCACCCGATGCAGGGGCTCAGCGTGCCACCCACAGGACACACACACACTCTTCTGGGACCACGCAGGCACCAAAGCTACCATCTGTGCAGTTGCTTCTGAAGCCAACTGGCTTCAGAAAAGTACTGTGCAGGCACCAACTCTGATCCCTGTGCAGTACTTTTTTTGAAGTCAAACGGCTTCAGAGGAGACTCCCTCCTCTCTAAGGAGTAGCAGAGGAAGTCTGCACCTCTGCCCATCCATTCGACCTCCTGGCTGCTCCTCTGCCTTCCGAGAAAGCATACTGTGCATGTCCACGCCTCTGGACATGCCAGTGGTAGCCAGGAGCTACCACTCCACCTCCTGAGCAAGACTGAATGGCTGCGCAGAGGCCTAGACTGCTCATGTCCATAGGTGTGGACATGTGCAGTGCACCTCAGCTGGCCATTCGGGCCTGCTCCGAGGCGGAGCAGTAGCTCTTGGCTGCATCTCCACCACGGAGCTGGCCTGAATGGCTGGCTGAGGCCCAGGGCTGGCCAGAGGAGTGTCAATCTCCTCCGGCACATCTCCCCCCAGCAGCGCGTTGCCCAGTGCGGCTCACATCAGCCACACTAGTTTGGTGACGAACTGATGCACAAATACTTTATTATGGCTCTTCCCTAAGACATCTTGGGATTTTGTGTACTGTATAAAGATACCAGTTAGGTGCCAATGGCCTATTTCTGGTCCAAGCAGGCTGCATGATAGCATGGCATCAGCAGGTGCAGGTCCCCATTCAATGACAGGGAGATGGGCAGGTGCAGGCCAATCCAGCATAAATTCCCCATCTCAGATGCTGCAGCACCAGCATGTCTGGCACTACATGCAAGGGCACCTACAAGCCATGGGAGAATTTATCAGGAAACAGGGCTTCCCGAGATAAGAATATATTTCTCCTCCTGCTCTAGGGTAAGTCCCAGCAGCTACAATGGGGCACCTTGAACCTGCTTGAATTCAAGCACTGGCATAAAGCTACATAGCACCATACTAGTTGGCCTGGGAAGAGGGATCAGGCTAGGAAGAGGGAAGGGGTGTGCCATGTGCTGGCACCACCAATCCCACCCACTTCTGGGCTAAATCTCTCCATTTGTCCACCCTCAATCCCATCACCTTGCTTGTTCCTTGTGCAGGTGTGCATCTTCACATCAACATGCTGGACTGCTATGCCATCAGAAAGAATATTAGCTAGCAGTGTTGCAGGGCCTGCTGTGCCAGTGCACTCACCAGGGTAAGGATGGGCCGTTGCGGGAAAGCTCCCCTATTCAAATCCACCTTATCATACAATGCAGAGAATGGGGAAGTGAAGTAGCAGTGTTGTTCTCTGAAATCCCAGCTCTATTAAAATACAGTCATGGTCATTTATAGCACTGCACATGAGGCAGTAAAAATTAGGCAAAAATGGAGCCTGCGTGAGCAAGAGGAGGTAGGCAAAAGGGCAAGGGAGGTGAGGGTAGGGACACAAAGATGAAGGACACAATCCAGAGCAAATTCAGCCTGCTCTGACCTAACTGCACTCTCCTAACTATTCTGTATCCAGAGCAGAAAGTTATGCTGAATCCAGAGAGTCAGGAAGCCTGGGCTGCCCTAACTGCTCCAGAGCATGCTAAGTAATTGACACAAGGGGAAGACTTGCTCCTGAGGAGACACCCCTCAGATCACACTGAACAAGGAACAGCTGTGGTGCCTACAGTGGTGACATGACTCTGCACATCACCTGGTGCGGAAGTCTGTGCGTCATCCCTGGGCTGCGCGCCCCCCCTACCTGGACTGCGCAGTCACCAAAGTTGGCGCCTGCGCAGTTGTTTCTGAAGCCAACTGGCTTCAGAAAGAGTACTGCGCAGGCACCATCTCTGACACCTGCGCAGTACTTTTCTGAAGCCTTTTGGCTTTGGGGGAGACTGTTCAGGCGTCAGAGTTGGTGCCTGTGCAGTACTCTTTCTGAAGCCATTCGGCTGCTGCTCCGCCTCCTGAGTGAGGCTGAATGGCTGTGCAGAGGCGCGGACTTTCTCTGCTCTAAGGAAGTCTCCTCTGAAGCTGTTCGGCATGCTCAGTGTGTTTCTGCGCAGTGCACCTCAGATGGCCGTTCAGGCCAGCTCCTCAGACAAGTGGCAGCTTCTGGCTGCTGCTCCGCCTTGGAGCAGGCCTGAATGGGTGTGCTGACGCCCGGGGCCTGCCAAAGGACAGTCAAACTCCTCCGGCACATCACTCCATACGGAGCGCATCACCCAATGCAGCCCACACCAGCCGCACCAGTCTGGTGACGCCACTGGGTGCCTGCCTTATAAGGAGTCCCTGATGAGATGCCAGTACATTCTACAGTGAATACAAGGGGCTTCTTGGAGTGGCCTGCTGTATTCTGAGGTTTGTGGGCAGCCGTAGTTTGTTCCATATCCTGAGGTTGAGAGGCAGAGGTTGCAGCTAGGATGGCCAAGAACTCAGATTTTTGGTCAACACTGCCATTCTTACTCGGGCCTTATCATGGACCCCTATGGGTCTACTCATTACTATACCTGCTCCTGAGGTGGTATAACTCTGAGGGCTGGAAGAGGGCATTTCTGCCTTGGAAACAGGCTCTGGATACAGAGTAATTGCTCTGCCCTAGGCAATGCTAAACATGCCCTCAACTTGCCTCTCCTGAGCTGCTTAGGATGCGCCAGTTAGGGCAGAGCAGGTCCACCTCTCTTAGGGCACCCTATCTTGCCTTGCTCTGCCCTAAGCCTCTTCCAGAGTAACTGGGCCGGAGCATCTTGCAGTTGCTCCAACCTAGTGTTAGATAGGGCAGCCTGAGGGCTCTTATGTGGACAGATTAGTTGCTCTGGATTGTCCTGGAAGACACTGACAGGGGCAACATCACAAAGCATGTGGAGCACATGTTCTCTGAGATATATACTGGAGAGGAGAAACCAGCTCACCTGCCCCACCACCGTGCGAAGAGGCGAAGAGAGAGAAAGGGAAAAACGTTCTCCTGGTGTTCATTGATCAGTGAGCATGTGCTTGGAATGCACCATCTTGGCTGCAAGCAGTGGCATAGCCAATGATCATGTAGTCTGCTGCAAAGTTCAAATGTTGCCCTGGAAGTTATGTCACAATCAGAAGTGATGCCATCATGGTTTTTTTAAAATTAAATTTTCATCTTCAACAAAAAAATCAAATTTAATTTAATAAAAAATGAATATTGTGCCTCTTATTGTTTAAGGAAACTGTTGGGGTAACGCAGAATGGTTATTCTTTCCCTGCTAAATGTAAGAGGAGCACTACTTAGAAATGCCTGTATACTCAGTTAGCATGGGTTAACTGTATTATGACATATGTATATGGAAATGAGAGCTGATTCATATTAACACCTTATTTCAGTGATTTTCAGCCACTGGTATGCCATGGATAGTCCTCAGGTGTGCCGCAGAAATTTGAAGATTGACACTCATTAATAGGAAAATTGGGGGATTTGAACAACCAGGAAGGTGGTGGAGGAGTGGATGGTGCGCATGGAGGGGATGAGGCACATGGGTGAATGTTGTGCATAGGGAGGATGATGCACATGGCAGGTGATGTGCACGGGGGATGGTGCACACGGAGGCATGGTGTGCACGGGTTGTGGTGTGCAGGGTGGGGCGTGGTGCACATGGGGCATAGTGTGCATGGGGGGTGGTGTAGATGCGAGGTGATGCAGATGGGGGTGTTGCGCATGGAGTGTTGCGCATGGGGGTGATGCACACCGGGGATGTTGTTCAATGGGGGATGGCCCTCAGAGTGGATTGTGCACAGGGGTATTTCTCTCCCACAATGCAGGTTCATGTCACTAATGGAATATAAAGTGCTTTGCTAATTTTTTGTATCTTAACAGGAACACATGTTTCCCACGCCCCTGTGGCACCAATGGCAATGGGTTAAATGCAACCTCAGCCTAATTTTTCATTTACTTCCTTTCCATAGAGTGTACAAGCTGACCCCAGTGCATGTGCAGAACACACCCAATCAACAGAATGCTGTTTCATTCTGTGTTCCCACTTCCCTATTTTTGGTGCTATCATCTCTGAGTTCTTCTTCTACTGCTGGAGAAGAAGAGAGATACTGCAGCCACTCCTCCCTCTGCCACTTTCCCAGCTTTTACTCAACTTTTTTGAAAGGCAGAGTAGGGCAGAAAACAGAACAAAGGAAGTATAGAGATAATCAGTGACAGTGACTGTTCAATATCATCCTTATGCCCATGCCCAACCGGTGCCCTTTCAGCAGAGTGGGCAGCCAGGTATAGTGAGGAAGAAAGGAGGATCTTCCTCCCAAGGAAATAGAAGCCCCAGTCGAGATTAGGATGGGGCAAGTTTTCAGACCGCATCCCCTCACCAGTCCTTAATCAAAAACACCTTTCATTCTCTATCCAGATAGGCTCCACCTGTGGAAGGTAAAGCTACTAGGGCTGCAGATGTCTAACTGCATCTCCAACAAGACCAGGGTCTTGAAAATCTCCAACAATTGCATCTCCAACAAGACCAAGGGCCTTGAAAAATCTCCATCATCCCTGGCATGATGTATGGCAAGCCAAAGCCCATAAAAGCACCATGCTCTGGGAAGTAAGAGGTCACCACCAACGGGACTGATTCAAAAAGACATCCTATCCCACAAGTGAAAAGCACTCAGTACAACCCCAGCCAAAGTATCTTCGATACCTACAGTGGCACCTCACGTAAAGAACGCCTCATGTAAAGTATGTTTCACGTAACAAACAAAAATTTATCTAGGATTCTGCTTCATGTAACAAACTGTGCTTCACATAAAGAACACATTCTTGTGTTCTTTTCTTGTGGGCAATTCTTGTGGGCAGTTGGGGCAGACACGCTGGCCGGCAGCCTGTTTAAAAAGCGTCAGGGCTGCCTTGCGCACCTGTCCATAATGAAAACAACACTTCCATGCCGGGTGTCCACTGGGCAGAGGGAGAGAAGAGCAGTGAAGAGGGAAACAGCTCAGGGTTAGCCAGAAGGGAGCAGGGGAGAGAGAGGCTCAGGATGGAGAGAAGGAGAAAGTGGGGAGACACTTTGAAGGTGTCTTAGATTGCAGCCTCCTAATCATGTCTACCCAGAAATAAGCCCCATTGTGTTAAATGGGTCTTACTCCCAGGAAAGTGTCTTTAGGACTGCAGCCTAAGTAGACTTCATAAGATTATGCACATTGAATGCATGTTTTGAATTCAATCCCAGTGTTCTGTCATCATTTTTACATCCAGTTAATACTTTTATATGAATACTTTTGGGGTTGTGGAACCAATCGTCTGAATTTCCATTATTTCCTATGGGAAAATCCACTTCACATAAAGAATATTTCACGTAACAAACATGCCTCCAGAACAAATTAAATTTGTTACGTGAGGCATCACTGTACTTTCCTATTTGCATTTGCATGTTTTTGAACTACTAGGTTGGCATGAGCTGTGCTAAGGATTTATTCACTTACTCACTCACCCATCAACTCCCAGCAAACATGCTGGACCTAGAAGCATGAAATTAGGGGAGGGTGATGTGACTTCTGTGGCTGAGATACCCACCAAGAACCAGTTCTTGGAAATTTCAGCAGAAGGGGCTGAAAGGGGGTGCAATGCGTTTTCATCTTTACATTGAAGAACTGATGATTCACACTGCCCTGCCCCAACCCCTTGACCCAGAAGCATGAAATTTGGGGAGGGAGTTCATTATGGGCGGGTGGGTGGGAGCACCCACCAATAATTAATGTTGAGAAATGTAACCCTTAAAGGAGTGAAAGGGGGTGCAATGTGTTTTTGTCCTATACTTAACATTGAAGACAACATCCAGCCAATTTGGTGTCGAGGGATGGGTGTACTGGGGGGACGGTTTGCATTGGGGGGAATGGTGCACATGGGGGTGTGTGGTGCATGAGGGATGGTGCCTGCAGGGTACAGTGTACTGGGAGTGTGTGTTACAGGTGGGGTGTTGCATGGGGAGTGTTGCAGGGGTTAGAGGACCAGCACTGCAGAGGGGGTGTATTGCACGGGAATGTGTGTGCTGCAAAGGGATTGTTACATAGGAGGTTAGGTTAGAAATATTCTTGAAATTTTACTCCCACAATGCAGGTACATTTTGCTTGTTATGTATATAGTTATAGATCCTCTGGGTAGTGGGGACACTGCTCCTAACCTAACCTCTGTATACCAAAAGAACATACTATTGGAGTAGAGCAATAGTAGGATCATGTTTTTTTGAGACACTTACCCCTTCAAATAACAGTGTGCTAACTTTTCTCTTCCCCGCAATGCTTTTTCCTCTGGAAGTTGGAATAACCTACCCAGATGTCATGCAAAGCAAAAATAAGAAAAAGGAGAAATCAGCCTGTATAATATTTTGTGTATAAATCTGAAACCAAAACCAATCTAGCTCATTTCAGAGAATCCAGTTCATTTCAAATAAATTGGAAACTTCTGTTTCCAAACAGCAAACCACCCCTAGGGCACTGATCTCCTTTTTAGGAATTCCCCCCCCCCCCTCAAAGCCTACTCTGCCCTTTCAGCAGATAACTGGTATGCTGAAGTCTACAACTTTTAAAGCTTTCTCTAGGAAGAAAATGAGCCGATGAACTGAATGCACAGACAGTTTAGGCAACAGGCATGGTCTGGTTGTTGAGTGCAGGGCTGCTGACTAAAGCGAAAGAGGAAAAGACATGGAGTACTCTTGGACAGGACACAGAAAGCTGATAAAGCTGTCACGAGATAACAGAGCCAGAGGTGCTGTGAAGGATTCCACCTGGAAGAGTTCAATGAGCTGCCCAGAGAACAACTGGTGTTTGGCTGCTGTGAGATACAGGAAGCTGGAGTAGATGGGCTAGATCCTTTAGCCTGACTGAGTGGAGGCTCTTCCTATGTTCCTATGTCAGGTTCATATGGAGAAAGGCAATTCTTGTGGGCAAAAGGCCTAATCCAGCACATTGAGCTGGGCTTGAAAATCAGTATGTTGCTTAAAAATGGGGAATAGGCTGAAGCAAACCAGCCCAGAGAAGGATCTGGCCCCTGCATTCCTAAACAAGTGAAAATATCATTCTCAAAGGTATCACTGAGCATACTACAGTGATCTAACCTGGATTACAGTGATCTGTTGCCAGGTCTACTCACTCTAGAGGTGTGATCCACACAAACCAGCTGAAATCTATTTATACGGCTGCTGCTGCTTGATAAGGAGTTCCTCTGCTCCCATGGGCTTAGGTGGAAAATTCAGAGATGGGTCTCCATTCATTTGACACTTCAGCCCTATCTCCTGTATTAAACAAGCTTGACACCCCTGCCTTAATCCATACGTTCCCTATCATTTTTCAAAGCGAAAGTTGTTTAAATGAATTGATCCTCATCCCTCAAAGAAAGCTCAGTTCCCAACAATAAATTTCAGTATCAGGAAGCCTCCATTTTGAGCTCTTGAGAGACTGTCTTGTTTGGGGAGAGTGGAAATGAACTTTCCCTCCACTCCAAAGCTTCCCACTACCACTGAGACCTGGACTGTTCCAGGTTGGTTAAGGCTGCAATCCCAAAGACACTTTCCTGGGGGTAAGACCCATTGAATATTATGGGGCTTAAATTTTGAGTAGACAGGCAGCCCAGTCGAGAGTAGCATTTAGTTTGCTCTGTCTATCAGTAGGGTGGAACAACTGCAAGATGCTCCACTCTAATTACTCTGGAAAAGACTTGGGGCACCCTTGGGCAACAAAGGCTGCCCCAAGAGAGGTGGACCTGGGCTGTCCTAACTGGGGCAGCCTGGGAAGCTCAGGAGAGGCAGGTTGAGGGCATGTTTAGTGTTGCTTAGGACAGAGTGGTTACTCTATCTCCAGAGCCTAAGGCAGAAATTCCCTCTTCCAGCTCCTCAGGGCAATACTACCTCAGGGGCAGGTATAGTAATGGGTAGTCCCAAAGGGGTCCATTACAAGGCCTGAGTAAGAATGGCAGTTTTGATCAAAAATCTGAGTTTTTGGCCAGCCTAACTGCAACCCTTGCCTCTCAACCTCAGGATATGGAACAACTATGGCAGCCCAATAACCTCGGGATACAGCAGGCCACTCCAAGCATCCACTCTACACTAGAGGAACTGCAGCTGTAACTGGTTGTCAGGATCTGCTGGGCTTCCTTATAATGCAGGCACTACAACTGTTCCTTGTAGGGCAGGAGGTCTGGTCTAGAGGGAAGAGCCTCCATTTGCCTGAAGATAAGAACTGAAGGTTGCTGGATCAAGATAACCAGAAGTCAGATCCGAAGCAAGACCTTGAAAAGCGGCTGCTGTAGCTGAGATTTTCCATCTGTTTTTCAGTGGGAGTGAAGGAGCTTTCTCAGCTGCCCTTCATGAGAACTGAAGGAGAACTTGTCAGCCAGCATTTCAGACATCGGGGCCAGTCTTGTAACCAGACTGTGAATGTAACATCTTGAATGTAGTGTCTCTTGAAAGATAGAGACAATTTGTGTTTGTAAAAATCCCTTCGGGGATTTAGAATTCGCCTGCCTATGTAAACCGCTTTGATTAAAGACCGAGGAGCAATCCAAAATGTCCAGAAAAGCGGTATATAAATGCCTAGTTATTATTATTATTGTTGTTCAGTGTGATCTGATGGGGGTCTCCTCAAGAGCAAGCCCACCCCAGGTGTCACTGACGTAGCATGCTCTGGAGCAGTTAGGGCAGCCCCCGCTTCCCGACTCTCTGGATGCAGCATAACTTTTTGCTCTGGATACAGAATAATTGGGGCAGCCAGCTAGGGCTCTGCTCACTGCCCTTACTCTGGATTGTGCCCATAGTTAGGATTGTGCTCTAAGGCCCTGAAGAGGCAGGATTTCTTTGCCACTTTAACTACCGCATTTTCTTGCTGTTTCAGAGAATTGCAGATTATTAGGACCAGAGCTCCAAATTTCTACTCTCATCTCCTCCTGCTTTGCAGCCTCCCTGCTAGACCTCATTCCCCTCCAGATTAGCCTGGACCTGCTGAACACTGACATATGTAACCACGTTTGTGGCAGCCTTTGAAGCTACATGTACCCATTAGCGACACACCAAAAATCAGATTGCCGTCTATCAATGGGTCCCAACTAACAGTTTGGGAACCACTGCTCTTGTCAGCTTTTATGGGAAGCTGGTAATTGCCTCATATCCTAATTGAGGTGAAAGGGAGGGAGACACTCTGATTGCCTGGGAGGCTTCTCTCATTCCTGAGGTGAATTTTACCTCAGAAACTGTTCCGCCTCAGTGCAAGTTGAAATAACCTCAGAGAAAGGTGTGCGTTTGGAGTCTCCTCAGGATAGGAACTGAGACATCACCAGAGCTCTGTGTCATTACTATAACATGCTCTGAGTAGTGATGTGTGTAGATTTTACAAATGGACGGTATATACAACTATACAGACCGCTATGTTGTCTCCTGATTTTGTATCGGCTGCTGTAGGATATGTAAATAGAGTTCTTCTTCCTGAAAGAATCTACCGTGTGCTGCCTCATTTTTCTCCACCACACATACTGTCACAGCCATCATTAGAGGAGACTCTGACAGGGACTTCTACATAGTTCTGCAGCAGCCTAAGTCTCAGACTGGAGCAGACTGGACCAGCCAGAAGCTGCCCAGGAGACAAAGTTTGGATCCAACATTACTGATGGTTGAAACCTCATCTCCTGCCCCCCTTCCTGCCTGCCCACAGTTCTGATCTCTGCCTGCTCTCCTTCATCCCACAACACCCCTTCCTGCCTCCCACGGAAAGGCCAGCACAGGTCTCCTTCACTTTACCCCCTGCCTCCCGCACAGATGTGCTTACAGGGGAGTTGGGGGAGTTGAGATTAAGCTCCTTATAAACTGAATAAAACACTGAAAAAGTATTTCCCATCACTTGATATACCTTACTTGAGCTGGGTGAGAGATCCATTTGTGTTAAGAGAAATATTTTTTCAAAGCAATGTTTAAAATTTTAGTTATTGAACTTTAAACACAATCTTAAGATTTTTGAATGATAAACTACATCCTTTAAAAAAGCTGGTGGTTTTCCTTGATAATATTAGCACTTTCTCAATGTGCTGTGAGATGAAAAAGTCTGAAAAACTTTGCATTAGATTAAGCTTGGAGGGATCCTTCTGGAGCTCTTCATAAACCCTCCAGGTCTTCAACGTTCAGAAAGGTTCAGTGTCATCCATAAACTGGGCCACCTTGATGCTCACCTCTGCCTCCAGGTCAGTGGTGCTCGAGCATTTCCGCCTTGAACCCCTTCTGAGAACGATAATCTGTCCGAGATCCCCCTTCAAGTGATGTCACGGCTTGAAGTTAGATGAAAAGTGCTCAGTGCCAGTGGGCTGCACCCAGCTTTTCTCAAGCCCCCGAAATGAAGTTGCCACCACCCAAGGGGGGCCTGAACCCCACTTTGAAAACTACTGCAGTCATTTATGAGCAGATTGAAAAGCACTAGTTCCAGGACAGATCCTTGGGGCACACCACTTTTCACACCTCTCCTTGTGGATACTGCCGATGGATACCCACTCTCTTTTTTCTGTTTGAATCCTCAAAAAGTTCCTAATCCTTGAGGGCACCTGCCCTCTAATTCCTTGTCTGTGGAGTTTTCTCACCAATCTTTGGTGAGGAGATATGTCAAACACCTTCTGAAAATCCAGATATACAGTACGCACGGATTGAGCCAACACACTACTTCATTTCCTTCCATGCTTTGGGTTGTAACAGTGGAGGGGGAGATCGACTGGAAGAGGAAGAATGCAGGGAGAAGAGAACTAGAGCAGTGGTATTTGGGCATTTCAGCCTGGGACCCCGTCACACATAAAAATCTGTTCAGAACCCCGTCAGCTTGCTGGTATGTGTCATCACTGTGATGCCAGAGATCTTCCATGTCTACTCGGAAGTAAGTCCCATTGAGTTCAGTGAGACTTATTCCCAGGAAAGCCCAGTGCCAAATTCCAAGATGGTGGATCCCACCCTCACGTGAACCCTCTGACCAGAGTTCCTGACCCCCACTTGGAGTACCTCCGAAGTAGCATCTGAAAAGCATCCTTTTCCAGTCCAGGGAGTAGGAAGAGCAGGTGGTAGTGCAGTACTGAGTAAGGGGGGCAGCATTTGGCATGATGTTTCAGGCACAGGAGGCCTAAAGTGCCAAATACTGAATTACCACTTCATCGCTATTGGTTTAAGGCCACCAAGATATTTTCGTTCTGCATGACTTGAAGAAAGACACCCAGATTAAATGCTTTTCAGTTCCTTGGGACATGCCTGATACTTGAGATATTTCAGGTTTCTGTGAAAGGAAGCTCTAATGCTCCAACATCCTCCAGCCTGCAATAAATGTTACTCATTGGAGCGTCTCAGGGACTGGCAGGGTAGTGCTGTGAAACATTAAGGCACAAATGTGTTGTTTCTTTGTCATGGAGAATCAAGAAGATGCTTCTTCTTGCATCTTGACAGTGCTTCTCATGTTTGACAGTTGACAGTGCTTCTCATGTTTTGACAGCTCTAGGGAGGTTAAGGTTAACAGCTAATGAACACTGACAGCTGAGGAGGTGGCTTTTTGGGACACTTTTTGGACTTTTTTGGGACGGATGGTCACTCCAGGACACTGCAATATGGTATGGCTCACAACTAAACCTGATTTGTTTAAATGGGACATTTCCAGGATAAAAGTGGCTACACAAGGAACACTGAAGTGCTTATGCTAAGGCTAAGCCAAAGCTACCTGCTGGGACATTATGGCTGATTCCTGAGGAGAAACTGGGACATAGTTGGAGCAGGAATCTGCTGGACGCATCAGCTGTGGACTTCCTCTGCACTTTCTTTGGAGTTCCTTTTGGGGGGGAGGGAGGAGGTGTCTAAAAGGTTCTCTAAAAGGACACTAAAAGGACACAAATTGGTACCAGGATTGGAGTTCACAAATTGGTATCAGAACAGATTGATATTTGGGGATAGAACAATCCTACATTGTCCTTCTCCCTTTCTCCTTCAAGTCTGGAAAGAATTTCCTCCCAAGGAAGAACTCCATGCTTTGGATTAAGGAAACCTTCGGCTCAAAATCTTATTTGAAACCAGGCTCATTGTTCATTGATAAGTAGAGAGGAAGAATATTGAAGGCATTATAAGTGAGCAACTTATACAGACTATACAGTTTGAATTATGAAAGTATTTATTGAATAGGAAGAAACAAGTTAATACATTTATAAAACATTCAGTCTAGCGGTACTGTTGTTAGTTTTGGAACTATATGTATGTCCTTAAAAACAGTTTGCATTTAACATGTATATTCCAAATGCAGTTAAGCTGTACATGCAACATGAAGATCCAAACCAAGCAGTATGCAAAGGTTCTTGGTATTTTTCCTTTAGCTTTACATGTAGCATCACAAAGAAGGTTCAATTAGCATCCTTTTTCCAAGCAAGGAAACTGCTGAATCTTGGACCTGCTGAATCTTAGCAACTCCTAGGTGAACCCATTACCATTTGTACTAGCATTGCCAGAATTCTCTTCCACAAAATTGGAACAGGACACTCTGTCCCATTTGCCAGTATGTGAATGCAGTCCCCCAAAATTGGGATTATCCCTGTTTTCAGGACAAATGGAAATCCTAATTTGTATCTCCAGCTTCAATCCAGGTTTAAGGCAAACAAAAAGGCAGTCACTTTTAAATAGCCATTCAGGAAATGCTTCATGTCTCTAATAATCTCTGAATCCTCCTAAATTTTTCCTATAGTAAATGTTCAAGTGCTACAGAATGTTTCTTTAAAGATGGGTACTGGATTGAGATAACCACAGAGGCTGGCAGTTAATGTGAACTAGCAAGGCACAAATCCTTTCGGTCATATCCTAAAATCTCCCATGTCCTTCCTCCTGTCAAGGAACTCCATGGTTTAGATCAGGGCCCTCCAAAGTTTTTTGGCAGGAGGGACACATCAACTCTCTAACACTGTGTCGGGGGCCATAAAACTAATTTATATTTCAAATTTAAATATCTTTGCATAAATTTACATATAAGAATATAATGGGGTGGATTATAAAGCTTGCCAAAGGGATGGATACAGAGGTCGTGCTGAGGGCCACATTGAGGATCACTGAGGGCCACATCTGGCCCCTGGACTGGAGTTTGGAGACCTCTGGTTTAGATTAAGGAAGCTGTCATCTAAAACTCTTATTTTATAGCATGCTCACTCTCTGTGCATACAGGGGACAGAAGGTTACTCAAGGTTATGATAAGTGAACTACTTCTTCCAAACAGACTAGCCTCTAGGAATTAATCAAATATTTATTTAATAGGAATAAACATATAAGCACATTTTTACAACCAAATGTTCTAAAAGTACATTAAATTTTGCAACATTGGTACATTTTAAGTATAAATTTTGCAACGTTGGTACATCCTACCTTCGAAGAGCACAGTTTACATTTACTGTGTAAATTCTAAATGCATGGTTTACATGCAGTCTTCAGATAATGAAGCCATATACAAATGCTGTTGCAGTTAGTGGATAAAATTTTTTAGATATATAGTCCTGCATAGGGAAGGTCAATAAGGCAATAGTCTACACTGCCACTAACAAACAAGGACCACCAATACAGTATTTCTGTAACATATCAGGAAGTTTTGTGCCAACCAGGAAATAGCACCGTGCTATTATTTCATATTATATACTTCTTGGAGGCTTTGCAATGCTTGCTCCTTGGTTATTCTCTTCCAATCATCAGGGAGGTCAGCACATATCTTTCTTGGAATACTTGAAGAATAATAATCAGCAAACTGCTGGTTGAACTCTTTCAACACAAACTTCCAGTAATCTGAGGCTGAGATGCTGGAATCAGGCTGGATGCGCCAATCAGGGTAGTAAGTACGATATTCTTTAAAGGGATGCCATTTGTAATCAGGATAAAAACCAATCCCAAAGTCCACACTTGAGCAGACATCAGAGGAACAGATAGAATATATAAGCTTTTTTGTATCAATCCGCCAACATCCTGCTAACCCTTGAGGTCGATGGACTGATGCAAAGTGTTCCTGGTGATTGCCCCCTCCAGCTTCACAGGGGACCTTGCAGAAGGGGCACTGCTTCCCACAGCCAAACACACGCTTGAAGATCTCCTCCTGGGGCTTAAATGAAATGCTTGAAAGTATTGTCCTCACACTCATCTGGGACTGTTTTGAAAGAATATCCTCATTCAGCTCAGAGATACAGGCCTGGACCTCCTCTGAGAAAGGTTCTGTTTTGGCATCATTGTTAAACAGCACAAGATCCAGAGACTCTTTGGAGATGACAAGCTCTTCACGCATCTCATGCCTGAAACGCTCCAGGAATTCAGCCAAAGTTTGATCTACGTGGTTCTCCAAAGCCTCTTTTGTCTTCTTTATCACAGTGGATAAGATTCTTCTCTCCAAACCTGCCAGTTTTTTTCTCTGCTCATAATGTTCAAACAGGTTTTCCTGGATCCAATTAGTGATAAAATATTCATATTTATTTATATACATCACATAGTCCTCAAACTTTCCCTTCTCTAGCAATGACTTCAGCACAGTGAACTGAAAGAAGCTCCGACTTCCATACTGAAAGGACTGACTACTACTGAGAAAATCATCTACAATTTCTATCCCAAGTTGCTTATTCAGGTGGTCTTCCAGAGCCGGTCTCAGACAATGATCAGAGAAGTCCTTGGCTCTCTTCTGACAAGCATCCTTCTCATAATAAAGGTCTCTGAAGATGGAGAAATACCGAGGCTTGAGGTTTTCTAGATGGAGATGGGGGTCATTTGCCTTGAGGAACTCATCATGCATCTGCTGAAAGGCATCAGCTGCTTCTCTCATAATGTAAAATTTCACTTCCACTACAAAGTGTGGGGTGAAATTAAATTTCTGAAAATCATCTCCTCGAAGACTATCGTTGATTATCTTCAGCAACTCCCGGCAATAAGTTTCATCATAGTCCCCTTTTGTACTAACTTTCTCTTCAATGTAACTTCTACAGACTTCAATCAGGGAATTGGCAAGTATCTCTGCTTCATATACATAACTATTTGTGAAGAAACCTTTGATTTTTTCCATCATTGGTCGGTCTAAATATTTCTTTTCCATTTTGAAAAGTGTCCTGTGAGAGACTGAAGTCCTCGATAAATCTTGTAAGACCTGATTGACCCAGCTGCCCTGATGTCTCAAATCTTTTCTAAGTTGGTAGTCAACATCTAGATGAATTTTACGATGATGTAAACTGTCCTGTGGTAGTTCCAATAAGGATTCCTTCCACATGTTCTCAAATTGTTGTTTGAGTTCCTCAGAGTTCAGTTGGCATTTCCGTTCTTTGCACTCTTCCAACAGCTTTTTCACCTTTCCTTCAATGGTCTTGGAATACTTGGCTTGCAGATTATCTATCTTACTTTGCCCCCTCCTTATAAGGATTGTCTCCTGACACTTGGTCAATGAATAGCTCTTCAGCTGATCATGGAGCAACTTTGCACTTCTGATAAAGTCTTCTCTATATTTTTCAACAAGGTTTAAATTGTCTTCTCCACTCTCAAAATAGCTCTCTATGCTCATCAATACCTTTTGCTCTCCCTGATGCAATTTCTGTTCAGCTTCGTGTCTGAATTTATTAAATACATCAGTTTCTATCTCTTCTTTGGAATGATTCTGAATGGTGGCCTCAGTTTTGGACACCCAGTGATGCATCTCCTTCCGAAAATCCCATTCCCACTCTGAATATTTCACTGAGAGCTTATTATAGGCCTCCGCAACAAGGCTATTCCGGAAACTAAAGATGAAGTTTTCATGCTTCACAGCATTCCACAGGCTCTTCACCCATTCAATAAACTGAGGGATGTTCTTAGGAGCCCTGTTACGACAGCGAGACCTCATGCATTCAAAGAGATATTTCTTCAAGTCATACACACCCTCACTGTATCCAGTATTAACTGGAGCCATAGGTGGGACTCCATGCCACAGGCCAGGGATGTACCAGTTGTGTTTCTCTGGATCATAATCCATAATATCAGAAAAGGCCACTTCCCGGCCTTGTTTCTCCATTTTTGCTGCTGCTTTTGTCATTTCATTGAGCTGTTCCAATAGGTGCTTCCTGTCTCTCATATTCTGATCGTGGGCAGACACATCACTGACATTCTGGTGGACAAACTGGCAATTTGGTTTGTGTCCCGTTTCCTCCATCCTCAGAAATGCATGGACCACAATCTGCAGAATGTCCTTCATCTCCGTGGCATTCTCCATAGCCATGTTCACAATTGTTATGTCACTCAGTCCAATCACCAGTGTTGCCAGTTCATTGTCGTGTTCATAGCTGTCCTCCAGTTTGGTCAGCTCTGGAGCCTTCAAGCCTTCTGTGTCTATCACCAGAATGAAATCACAGCCAGTTTCCACCTGCAAGTCTCCTGTGACTCTAAGGAGTGTCATGAATGCTCCTCGTGTGCATCGGCCGCTGCTCACAGCAAACTGCAGCCCAAACATGGTATTCAGGAGGGTGGATTTCCCAGTGCTCTGCACTCCCAGCACAGTGATCACCATCATTCTGGAATGACCTCTTACTTTCATATGGAGCTCAGTCAGAACATCTGTGATCCAGGTCAGGGGGATGTTGGATGCATCTCCATCAATCAGTTCCATTGGGAATCCTTCTAGCATCAGGTCAGCAGCTATTCCTGGAAGGTGAATAAACTGCTTCTCTATCTTCCTGCCATCCTTCACCATTGCGCATTCTGTCTCATAGAACTGCCCCAACTCCCGCATGAAATGTTCCACCCCTAAGGAACTAGTGGAAATTAATTTGTCCAGCTGTGCCAATTGACTTGGATCAGTTCCAGCAATGTTGCTTTTCTCTTTATATTCCTCCCGTAATCTTGACAAGTTTTCTCTAGCGATACAATCCAAACTGAACTTCATCCATTTCAGGAAGTAATGTTTCTCTTCTCTGGGAAGATTCTGTATTCCATTAATAAATTTTGTGATCCCATCAGTAAGGTCACAGTGATTCTGCTGTACAAGCAAATTCATCCTTCTTTCTCTGAGTTGTGACTTGTAATCTTCTGTTGGGGTATCTGCTTGCCGTTTTAGCCTGCACAGCTCTTTCTCCACTTTGGCCACATTTTTCCACAAATCCCCCTGGAGTTTCAGTGCTTCCTTTTTGTATCTTGGAACATCCTCTATTTCTTCAACAATTTCTGCAGCGTGTGAAATCCCATTCTGACAGCAAAGCGTGTCTTCATCTACCTGCATTCCCAGTTCTTGGCCTACCTTGGCCATTTCTTCTATACTGACCTTCTTTTGATGAGAATTCAATATGTTCTTTATAGTTGACCGAAGCTTCTTCACAAGTTCTATGGCACTATACCTTTTTTCTTTCACCAGTAGATGTGACTTGTTCATGTTCAACACAGGAGCTAGCTGGTTCAGAAATCCCAGTGTTTCTTTTGATTCTCCACCTTCATTACTCAAGATAAAGTAGTATTTAGGAGCTGATCCCTGGAGAGTCAATAGCATTTCATATTTTTTGTCACAGATATTTTCAACTACTATAAACACAGCCAAGGATACTTGTGTTAAAAAGCTAAACTGTGTCCAGTGAGTCTCAACATCTCCACGGAGGTTTAGAACTGCAATAGGCTCTGGAAAAAGATCTAAATTTTCTCTCCCACCAGGAAAGTACCAGGAGATTTCCACCAACCCATCACTGATCTTTCGAGGGACATTTCCACATTCCATATCATGGTGCACAAAGAAATCATGGTGGTGTTGTGGGGGGCTGAGGACCTCATTGAGTAGTTTAGATTTGGAGAGACCACAGCTTCCCATTTGCACAAAGGAAATGGTTGGCATGGAGGTCAGCACCAGGCTCTCCTCTCGGAAGCCTCTGCTCTCAGCAAGGGAGTGGGGCCTCCATTTCTTCACTATGTCCCTCATGCCCCAGAGCATGAAAGTGCACTTGGGAGCATCAAGGGGAGGCAGGATCAAAGGGAGCGCAAACTGACACATGGACATTTTGAGCAAGATCTCCTGCTGAAGGAAGCTGTCTGAGCAAAGCAGAATGGCACAGAGGACATCAAGTGGGTTGACAGAAATTGCTGAGTCTACTTCCCTCTGAGAAAACACCTCAGTTCCCACTTCAACCTCCTCATCCCCACATGAATCTTCCTCAGCCTTGTTCACAAGGTTAGTGTACCTGGCTGTGCTACTGAGGGCCATCAATTTTCTCATGAAGTACCGGGGCAGATCTTCCAATGTCTGAGGAGTTACAGCTTCCAGTGTTTCTGAGTTGATTTCCAGGACTTCTCCCAAGGTGAGCTGCTTGCCATTTCTCTTGTTAAGACCCAACATGATCAAAAGGTTTGTAACTCTTTCTGTAGAAAAGAAAGGAAATTGTTACTTTCAGGAAGTGGGCTAATTTTTTTGAAGTAGGGGAGTTTCCTAGGGGAAGAGTGTGCTTCCACAACTATAGTCTTTCACCAGAACAAGGCAGAGATTCGTGAGATGAGGGAAAGAGATGGGGCTGATGAATCCACCAGTCTGTAAACCAGTCTGCCTGTACTGGCAGAAACACCACTCATTTAACCCATAGGCTACAATTCAAAGTAACTTTGGGACCTTTTACACCGACATCGTTACAGTGCCACCTATGGGAAACCTATGGGAAAGAGTAAGTGCCTCTTGCTTCTTCCCATAGTTACTCTGGATTGTAGGGTTAGTCTGTTACTGTCATAGGATTAACAGGAAAATCATGTACAGTATCTGTATACACGTATTAGGTAACAGAGTATTAGGTTACACAGTATAAGGTACTCTGATCAAGGCTCAGCACACTCTACATTTAATAAAAATCCTTCAGCTGCTATGGAATTTTCAGCAGCAAAAGCTATGTTTTGAAATCAAGCCTAAATACTTCGAGCTTGTGTGAATTTTGTATTGCACAGCTATAATCTCTTTGTAATTCCTACTTATCCATTGATAATGTTACCATCAGCCCTGTTGAACAAGCTGAAAGACTGGCAGCTCTTTTTGATGTATCTTTTCCCCTTTTATTCCCTATATTCCGTTTGTTGCCAAATCATGCTCCTTCTCCCTACATTACAAGCAAATGGCCCTTCCTCTCTGCAAAACAACTTGTTCATTCCTTGTAATCTGCAGCCTCCTCTGTACTAGTCTTCCAGGGTTCAACTTAACTTCCTCACCTTTGTCCAGCAGTCAATTGCCAAAATCGTTCACCACTCTGGCCATATCACTCCCGCCAGTTCATTTTTAAAAAATTGTTTTATTATGCTACTAGCGAAAGTGTACCCGCATTGCAGGAGTAAAATTCCCTATATGCGTTCCCCCCACTGCACATCAACCCCCCATTTGCATCCATCCCATGTGCATTGCCCCCCGTGTGCATCGCCCCCACCCCCATGCACACCATCCTCCCCAGTGCAACCTCTTCCTCCGAACAACATCCCCCCAGTGCACCAGGCACTGAGCACCAAACTGGCTGGATGTTGCTCAGTCTTCCATGTTAAGTAAAGGACAAAAACACGTTGCACTTTTTTTTAGCCCCTTAAGGGTTAAATTTCTCCACATCATTCCTTGGTGGGTGTTCATGTGACATGTGACACCCTCCCTGAATTTCATGCTTCTATATCTGGGGGTTGGGACAGAGCATCCCTTAGTCACTAATCCTTCAATACAAAGTATAGGGAGAAAAACGTATTGCGCCCCATTTCAAAAAGCAGGGCAGCAATGAGGACAGGATTCATGGGCATGACAGTGGGCAGAGGATGCTGCTTGTGCAAGATATAGCTGCCTCTCCCTTTTGCTCCTTCATCACACTTCCCTTCTTATGAGGATTGGGCCCACCATTAACTTTCTCTTCCTGTTGATCTGTTTGTCCCTGTCTAGATAAGCCTTTTCTAACCACTATGTCACACTAAAAATGGATTGCAGGTGTGCCACAGGAGTTTGGGGGTGAGTCATTTAGTGGTGTGATGGGAGCCCCCCACCAATATCATATTGTGCCTTGTAAATTGTTAAAAAAATGTGGCCTTGACAATTTTTCAGAATTTCTAATTACTGACTGCCTCTCTACAACTATAAGAAAAGCTGTCTTTAAACAACTGTAAAGTTACACACCGTTTAATTTTAAAAAAACTGATTTTATTTAACACTTTTTATAGTCTTAGCAGGGAGTCCCAGAATCAAATCCTTTCAGATACTGAGGTACTCTCATTGGAGGCCCGATTAGAGCAAGCTGGGTGACCATATAGAATGGAGGACAGTGTGCCTCTATCTTTAAGCATTGCATGGAAGTGGGAAATTAGCCATACAGACCATTCTATATGGTCACTCTACAAGAGATACAAAATATAAAGCATATGGCTGTTTGGGAACAACAGCTTTAGTGATGCCGGACCAGAACAGAAATCTCTGGAAGTTCTGAAGCCTCAAAATAATAAAAATAGCAGAAAGAAAAAAGGGAAGAATTCATTGCATCCTTCATATGACAATGCAGATTAGAATATGTGTATCAAGGGTTAAACAGTCTTCCACTTGCTGCCCAATCAAGATTATTGCCACAGGGATTTGAGAGGCAGGTAAAGTAACACCGTATGCTTTTTAGGTGGGTCCCAATGCTAAAATGTTTGTAAATCGCTGCCCTATCATTGCGCATTTCAAAAATGAAAGCCAAGATTACCCGAATGCTGAAAGTCATTCCAAAATACCATTTTCCACTCTTGCAACACCCCACAACCCTGGTCATGCAGTTTAATTCCAATGAAGATAATTTTGCACACATCCTGTTCTCTACAATCAGAAATAGCACGTTTGTGATTAATAGTGTGAAAGAGGAAGTTAGCATTGCCACTAGGTCAGTTAAGCAACATTAGAGGCTTGCCTACCATTGCTTTGCTGGTTAATAGTTCCTAAAGGTCAGTGAATGTCTCTTTATGGGAGTCAAGTGCTGGAGATTGCATCATGAAGCCATCTCCTAATTAGCTCCTGTTCTAAGACAACGAGATGCAGACTGTAGTGTTTTCTTAATGGATCAACAGGACTTGCTCTAATTTTTAAGAGTTTCTTCAATAGCAAAGCCATCAGAGAGCTCTGAGAAAGACAACTTCTCTCTTTTCCCCACAAGGTACAAATATACAATTGCCCCTCATATGAGGCACGAGGAGCTTGAACAAATTCACTCTCCCAAAAGAGAAGCACGACATTTTAAAACCACACAAACAATTTTGCCCACTATACTCTTATTAAGTATATGCCTTTGAGTGAGCCTGCAATGGGAAAATGAAGCAGAAATTAACCTCAACCAGAGGAAATGCCTCATCTATCTCATAATTTTTTAAAAAGACATTACCTATTATTCTAATGCTAGGGATCTTCAACACAAATACAGATATAACCTAATTTCCAGAGAATTTTTCACCCACAATTGTATTTCAATACAAACAATGGCCCTTTAAATTAAAAGATAAATGTCCCTTTAGGCAAAAAAAAAATGAACAGAAAAACCTGTTTAACACGATAAAAGGGCAGGCAATCAACCAATTTCCTTCTCTGGGGCTTAGAATAGCTCCTTGAAAAAGACGAGGAGCAACTGTACAATACACTGGTACCTTGGGTAAAGAGCAACTTGAATAAAGAGTGTTTTGGGTAAAGAGCAAAATATTCTTGGAAATTTTGACTTGCATAAAGATCACTGTCTTGGGTAAAGAGCACTTTTGAGGAAGTTTGAAACAGGCTTCCGTGGCAAGGGAACCCACAGGCGGGACGAGGAGACTAGCTTGAGCTACAGTGGGGCCCTGGGTAAAGTTTGGAATAGGCTTCCATGGCCAGGGAACTCATCAGGGGTCCAGGGGGAGCAGCCTGAGCCAGGTTTGTATGAGGGATCTGTGTGTGGCAGCATGGAAGGTGTGCCTTATCAATGTTCTAGTGCTGCTCCCCATCAGCAGCTTGGGAATGTTAGTTAGACATAAAGACAAAGATTCCATTGAGCCAATGGATAGCAGTGACTCGATTAATGATAGTGAAAGAGCACAATCATAACCATGTCTACTCAGATGTAAGCCCCATTGTGTCCAATGGGTCTTACTCCCAGGAAAGTGTCTTTAGGATTGCAGCCAAAGTCATCCCCTCTCTGTAACCAAGAAAATTTTCAGTTTCCAAGAAAATTATTCCAAAATGTCTTCTTAAAATACACCAAGCACCTGGGGTTGGGATATCCTTACCATTAAAGGTGTCAGTCTCCATCATTTCTTGTTCAGGCTCTTGTTTATCAGATTCATTTTCTAGATCTGAATTAAAAAATATAAACATAATGGAAGGCTTAAGTAACATATTAGTGTTATTTTTCAAAACATGATAATATTATGGTGAGGGTTGGATACCCCACCGTCATCCCCCAGAACATCCCCTTCAGTGACTTTCCCTTTCTACAGTGCTCAGGTGCTAAAGAAGGAGATTCAACCAGGGAATGATGGACTTCAGTTCAGCATTATTGAGGGACATTTGGTGGGAAGAAAGCTTAGGAATACACGAACATATGTTTTAGTAACTGAAGAAGTTGGAGTCCAAGATACTACTAGTTAACCACCAGTTTTCACTTTAACTTTTCTTGGTAACTTTCATGGTTACCAAGAAAAATGAAAGCAATGTCATGGCTCTAATTTTGAAGATGCAAGGGGTGACACTGCTGAATTACAGAAATCAGACTCTGAAGCCATATTGTAGGCATATTACTTACTCCACCGCAACAGACAAGGCCGCATAAAATGAAGTTAGTACTGAAAAAGTACAGGCCATACCTTCAAAGCTCTCGCTTCTGTTTGTCTCATCTGGATTTTCTGGTCCATTCTGATCCAAAGCCTTATCTTGATGTGGGTTACAGTCACATTCATTTTGATTTGAGCAAGCTAAAAAAAATATTCTCAGAATTAAATACAGCAGGGCTTTATGGATTAGTAGTGTTACCTTCTCAATTTAAGCAAGATCACTAATTTTTCAGCAAACTCCAAGAATCTTAAAATTACTATATGATGACTCTATTCATCATAACCTCCAGATTGCATACAATGGAGAAAATAATGCAAATGGGATTTATATAAAGATTCTGTCTTCCTATCACCAACAGGTAAGTTAGTACCTATGCAAAGCAATATTAAAGACTGCACAGAAAAGGGAAGAGGGAGAACGTTGCTCCATATTGCTAATTTCTCCATGTTTCCTGAACTTGCTTAGCACTCCATCATTCATTTGGATTTCTATGAATACATTGCAAGCAGTGATACTTCATCTTCCTTTATTGACCTCGTGGAAGGTTCAGGCTTGGTGATCCATCGTGCCCACTTCCCACAAGCTGAACACAAAGATGTCTAAGGAGGAAATCAGGCTCTTGAGCAACTCAATATTATGTTTTTGAAAAAATGACAAATTGTGTCCATAGTTCATGATCGGGGAAAATTTCAGATGAAAAAAAGTCACCAACATTTCATCAGAGGAAACCAGAAATGCAAGTATTGCTCAAGTTATCAAGGGAGAGTTGGTTCCTCCAGGGGCTAATTTGACACATGCGGAAGAGATCAGTCCCCAGTAACCCAAGCACGTTTCAGTGTGGAACTGAATTTGCACATGTTCATCCTTTTGTCATTCTTGCCTCTCTCATTCCTCTGCAGTTTCTACATTGTCTCCAACACTGTCTGTATTTAGATTTGAAGCTCCTTGTTGCAAAAATTGGGCTTACCTGAATGTAATAAATAAGTGCAGTTTATGAATTTACTATTTAGAAAGAACCAAAGTGTAGCTATTTTGAAGTATGGAATATTTGGAGATTTGGGTGTCTGTAAGAAGTAAGGCGCCAAAGATCAAAGCAGGAATTGAAATTAATGAATGGAATGTATGAGAACTAAAAAAGGAGTAAGAACTCAGGACCATTTGGAGGATGCCTTTCTTATCAGTTACAACCGGAGCTGGCTAATTGAATTTACAGCACCTGGAACATGCTTAGTTTATGGCAGCTGGGTTAAATCAAAGAATCAGTTGAAGGCTAACAAAGTCCCGTGATTTACAGCTGAGGGGTTTTAGAGAAGGATAAAAGCAACTGTATTGGGGATAGGAAAGGAGACTGCATTCTGGGAACATCAAGAAAAGATAATGCAGCACCAGCTACCAGGACCAGGATGGCAAGAGCTATGGTATTTTGTCTGTGTGTGTATTAGAGAATTTAGCTAAGCTTTTGTTACTTTCTTATGGTAATTTATCAAAGTATTGTGCTGGTCCTTATGAATAAAGACTAAGTAAATCTTTCTTGAAAGTGTAATTTGTTTTTAAGTTGATCACCCCTGCAGGGAGGCTAATAAAGCCAGACCAGGAGGTGGGATTTTACTGGGCACAGACTTGTGGAGTAGAGCCTGTTTTCTTGGGCATCCCTTGTTTTGAAAGGGATTGCAGAGGCTTACTTGGAGACTACCCTTTGTGAGAGAAAGGGGGGACCTTTAAGTGGCCTGGCCAGTTGGGAGCTGATAACCCCAATTGTTGGATTATTATCACATGGTGAGTTTTAAGGTGGCAATTTTAGCATCCCTAAGGGAAAAGGGGTGCATAGGCAGACCCATGAAGTATCGGGTGGCCTGATAGATCAGAGGCGTGAAACCCCCTGATCTGGATTTTCCTGACACTGAATCACTTTTGAAGCCTATATCTTGCGGCAGTCATACTATGACCTGGGTAAACTAATATCCAAGTTTAATAAGCTTACTGGGTGATTTGGGTAAGTCCCTATCACCTAGTATTAGATAAAGGTATCTCTCAAGGTTGTACGGTTAGTCGTAACCTACTGTAGTGTGAGGTGCTCATCCCCGTTCATAAGCCAAAGAGCCAGTGTTGTCCACAGACACTTCCATGGACACGTGGCTGGTATGACTATACACTGAAGTGCATAGAACATTGTTACCTTCCCACTGAGGTGGTAGGTCTTTGCTTGCAATTATAGTACATTCTTTTGAACTGTGGGTGGCACAAGTGGTTAAGACACTGTGTCTACCAGCAGGCCAGGGTTCGAGACCCGGGTCAGTCTCCACAAGAGAAAGTGAGCTCCTGTCCTTCGCTCAGCTCTGTGACACAGTTGGAATCAATTGTATTGGCTCTGCCTTTCCATTGGATTATTTCAGTGGTGTGGAGAGGTGGGATTTGCTGCTTGGTTAACAGCCTATCCTCCATAACAATCCAACCCAGGCCTTCGTGCTTTGCATGCAGCAAATGCAGCGCTGAGCATAATACCCATAGTCTTTCAAGACTGATAGATGCCTACTTTTGAACCACCAAGTTGGCAGGAGCAAGTAGAGTAATGGGATCTCTCTCTTCTTGTAGCACTTTGGTCTCAAACCCCAGCCTGCTGGTTGACAGGCACAGATTCTTAACAGCTGAGCTACTACAACTTTATCTCCTAGTTAGTATAATCCACCTTATAGGATTGTTGTGAAGATAAATGGGGGGGGGGGGGGAGAACAATTATGCTATCCACTCCATGCTCCTTGGAGAAGGATGGGATGAAAATAATACCACATCATTAGCACATTTATAAGTGGTTGACTTCTAATCCAGAAATAAAAGGAAACACAGTCACTGCTACTTTTGGGGGGCAGTACAGGGTAGGAGTGAACCGCAGCTTTTGAAACTTACAAATTTCATGTTTCTAGATCTCATGAAAGAGGTTTAAAGGAAGTATATGAATTTGCTTGCTGCTTTGAAAAAAGGAGGTGATACAGATAAATTCATAGGTTTTGCAGCCTTAGTGTAAGTCCCATTGAATTTGACAAGACTTGTATTTGAGTAGACATGCATAAGAGTGAACAGATAGTCCAAGGGACCATTCCTATCCAACAGTTTGTGGCCAATGACGCCCCAAGAGAATCAGGGGACTCTATTACTGTCCCCCTGCAGAATGCAGCAAATCCTATTGACATGGCCATGGCTGCACCAGTGCTGGAATGCTGAATAGGATTGGGCCCTGAATAAGGAACTGCTTCTTCTTTTTATATCCAATGAGGATTCTGTTGTGTGAGCAACCATAATTTGTTAAAGCAATTATCTACCAATAGCAAAGGAAGACTGAGATGATGTTTGTTATTGAACAGACAGTTCACCTTCAGGAGTAGGGTTTGAGACAACACTTGGCCAGACAGAGGATAATAGTTGGCATACTGATAGCCCAATCCTTTCCATGTCTACTCATACGTAGGACTGCAGCTTGAATCTTTGCACCAGCAGAAGAAGGGTGGAATGGGAAGAAGAGGGATTGGGAATCTGGCCATGGATTGGCACTGGGAATCTAAGCAGCACTGGTGACTTTGCCATTTGCAGTTGAGTCATTTTGGTTCTAGGTTTGTAAATAAAATATTAAAACAAAAAAGGTTGCACAAGTCCACACTGCTCTCTGAACCATGAGGGAAATAAACCGGGTAGCATTTCCCCTGGAACTTCCCACCACTCAGGAAACGGGCAACACTCAGCAATCCTTTCCCAACCCATGAAAGAAACAGGGAGGAAGCACTTTTCATAATGGGGTCAAAAGTACAAAGTTCTGCTTGCATCTCTTCCCATTGCACTGAGCTATCTGAACCAAATGAAACCCATAGTCTGATCGGCAGAAATAGGAAGACAAAGAGAACCAACAAAGCTAACAGAAATAAGGATGGTGTCCCACTAGCAAATGGTTTTGAGTTTATTGCCTAGCATTTCCATGTAATGCTGGGAAAGACTAATGCCTAAAATGATGAAGAGCCACAGCGACCCAGCATAGGCAGGGAGGACTAACAGTCTGACTCACTGCAAGCCACCTCCATATTATAGAATTTAGGAATCCTAGTTCACAATCCTTACACAAAAACGGCCAGTTATGAATAGACCAGACCCCACCCTTTCCCTTCCAGAACTGGGAAGGAACTCATAATTACTCAACCCAAGCCCACCACTAACCTAGAATTTAGACTTCCAGAGCAATTTATTCTAATCCCAGAGCAACACAAGCCTGGCTACATAAATGCAAAAACCCTTTCTGCACATTCTCAGGGCTAATCTTTTCCTCCAAGTGTGTCATGGTAAGGGTCTGCTACTGATCATTTTCTGGGGTTGATGATGCCTTAGTTTAAGACCCAACTCCATCAAAGTTCTATTAACTAGCAGTCTCTCAGGCTCCAATCCTAAACTCTAGTTAGGCTGACATAAGCCTCTTCATAAAGTGACCTGGGGTTGTCACCAAAGTACTGCAAGGAACTCACTTCTGGGGAAGTTAGGCCAGTGCACAGGCACGTACCAACGTCCCAACAAGAAATATGCCAGGTGAACTATGCCAGCCTAAATTGGTTAGGATTGCACCCTGACTCAGTCTCGGTTATGTTGCCTATGAAGGGAGTATAAGTGTTGCAAGGGTAATGTCATAAAACCATGGTGACATGATGAGTTATGGTGCTGCCACATAATTATCATAACGATAGTGCAGTGCAGTAAAATCAAGATCTTCTGGACTCAAATCTTTCTTGAAAACTGAGTAGCAGCAATCCAACTAGTCTAGAATATCCAAAGATTCACTTATAGACCGTATATGGACACGGATCCTGAAGGATGCAGTGTATATGCATAAGTACATTAAAAAATAATTGTTCAGAAATTCAGAATGGCATCTCTGTTAGCTCACCACTTGCTGGAGGCCATAGGTCAGGAGGCAAATCTGGGAAGAGGCTCCTTATGCTTTCCAGGAACTGTTGGCAGCTCTGTTCCCCTTTGATCTGTATCTTAACCACCAGTTTTCGCATCTTTTCCGTAGGGTTCAACAGCTTATCCAGATCTTCATACTCTTCCTCAGTGATGAAGCCCTGGGCAGCTGCATCATCCAAGACTAAATCAGGAGCTTTTTGGAGAAATAGGATGAGCCTTTCACGGCCCCTCCGGATTGTCTCAAAAGCCATTGGCAGCCAGAGTGGTAGCTATCCTGGAGAAAACAGACATGATCCAATCTTAATGACATCAAGATCAATAAGATCAAAGTCAGGCACATCTTTGGAGAAGGAGGGGCAGTGTTTACAATACTTCCTCTGGCAATCTTGGCCTGAAAGATTAAGCTAAATCCTTTTGATCAATATAAAAGATATCACTAATTACATTGGTACCTTGGTTTATGAGCATAATTTGTTCCAGGAACATGCTTGTAATCCAAAATAGTTGTATATCAAAGCAAATTTTCCCATAAGAAATTATTGAAACTCAGACAGTTCATTCCACAAACCAAAAATATTCACATAAAAATGATTACAATATTGTAATAGAATACAAAATAATAACAAAAATAAAAAATGGAAAGAAAAATATAAGAAATTCACCTGCACTGAGTCTCTTATTAGCCCTTTACTGCCATTTGTTCTGCTAAGGCTGCAATCCTAAAGACACATTCCTGGGAGTAAGACCCATTGGACACAATGGGGCTTACGTCTGAGTAGACATGGTTAGGATTGTGCTCTAAGAGAAACTAAGGTCTTTAGGGAGACCTATATGTACCTATATGGATACCTATACCTATATGGATACCTATATGTACTCTCAAACTGCAAATCCCCTTCTCAGCATTGGCAAAATATTGTAATATAATCAGACCTGGACTGAGAATGAACCAAGATTTTTCCACCCAGTAGATTTTGTGACATTAAAAGAGAAAGAAATATAGCAACAAAATTATACTATTTAGGAATTCTGAAAAATAGCCTGATGAGTCATGTGGCAATGACAAAATATTTTTATTGAGGAGTAGGATAGGAGTAGGAGTAAAATTAATTAAAAAAATCTTACTATGGAGTAGGAGTAACCCCAAAATCACCACTACTCCCTAGCCCTGGTTTATTTGTATTTAGTGTCATGCATATACAGCGACGCCTCACGTAAAGAACGCCTCATGTAAAGTAAGTTTCACGTAGCAAAAAAAAATTTCTCTAGGATTCTGCTTCACGTAAAGAAAGTGCTTCATGTAAAGAAAACATTCGTTGGCAGTTAGGGCAGACACGCTGGACAGCAACCTGTTTAAAAAGTGTCAGGGCTGCCTAGCGCACCTGCCCATAGTGAAAGCAACACTTCCATGCTGTTCCTCCTGTAGGCAGACATCCACTGGGCAGAGGGAGAGAACAGCAGTTTAGAAGAGGGAAGCAGCTCAGGGTAGCCAGAAGGGAGCAGAGGAGAGAGGGGCTCAGGATGAAGAGAAGGAGAAAGTGGGGAGACACTTGGAAAGTGTCTTGGATTACAGAAGACGGTGTCTTTGATTGCAGCCTCCTATCCATGTCTACCCAGAAGTAAGCCCCATTGTGTTAAATGGGTCCTACTCCCAGGAAAGTGTCTTTAGGATTGCAGCCTAAGTAGACTTCATAGGATCATGCCCACTGAATGCATGTTTTGAATTCAATTACAGTGTTTTGTCATCATTTTTACATCCAGTTAATATTTTTATATAAATATTTTTGGGGTTGTGGAACCAATCACCTGCGTTTCCATTATTTCCTATGGGAAAATCCGCTTCACGTAAAGAAAGTTTCACGTAAAGGAACTGCCTCCGGAACGAATTAATTCTGTTACGTGAGGTACCACTGTACAGTGTAATCCTAAGCTTGTCTACTCAGAAGTAAGTTCCATTGTGTTCAATAGCACTTACTCCCAGGAAAGTGTGTTTAGGATTGCAAGCATATTTTCCGAAATAATAGGGTCTTCCCACAAGTATGTTGCCCTCTCATACATTCATAAGCATAGAGAGTATATGAGCATTGAATGGCGTCTCTCTGAACAAGATATAGATTTCTCACATGGGTCCTGTGGTGACATGACTGCTACTCTTTCTGCATCAAGAATGCACATCTCTGTCCAGCCAGAACACCATCATTCATATACAGTGGTACCTCTCATAACAAGCGCCTCACATAACAAGCGTTTCACATAACAAGTATAAATTTCACATAACAAGTTCTGCTTCACTTAACAAGCAAGCTCGGTATGGGCACGCGTGTTATGCAGCCCTGATGCTCCATGTGGAGGCTCTTTGAAAGGGCTGCTGGCCAGCGCTGCTGCCTCTAACTGCCCCCAACTTGGGGGCAGTTGCCTGGGGGTGCCAGAGGCAGCTGCCCCTAATTGCCCCCAAGTGCCCCCACTGACCACCTTGAACCTCCAGCAGCAGCTCAGGTAAGCTTCCCAGGAAACTGTCTTTAATTGCAGCCTCTTAACCATGTCTACTCAGAAGTAAGCCTATTGTATTAAATGGGGCTCACACCCAGGAAAGTTTCTTTAGGACTGCAGTCTAAGTAGACTTCATAGGATCATGCACATTGAATGCATGCTTTGAATTCAACTGCATTGTTTTGTCATCATTTTTACATCCTGTTAATATTTTTATATGAATATTTGGGGGGTTGTGGAACCAATAGTCTGAGTTTCCATTATTTCCTATAAGAAAATCCACTTCACTTAAAGAGTGCTTCCCTTAAAGAGCATGCCTCAAGAACGAATTAAGCTCTTTATGCGAGGCACCACTGTATAGTTAAAAATCAAATTGTCGAGCCCTTATATTTACAAAAGAAAGAGGATGCTATCTTTAGAATCAGAAAAAAAATCCTTGGCAAACCTCTGGTATCTGAGAGCACAACCCTAATCATGTCTACTCAAAAATAAGCCCCATTGTGTTCAATGAGACTTACTCCAAGGAAAGTATCTTCAGGATTTCAGCCTTATAGACTGGTAGACTAGCGACCTCACTAATTATTTGAAAGAAATTATCATTAGGTATATCTACGTAAGTACAGTATATATACACAAATAATTATATAGTAATATATACTAATTATGTATATAGTTATATATTCACTAGGTAGTGGCAACACCTCCCCCAACTTAGCCTTTCTATTCCAAAAGAAAAATGGAAGAATGCAATAGTAAATCTTGTTTTATAGTTTAGTATACTTGTTTATAGTATAGTATACTTGTTGTTTTATATAAAACTTGTTTTATACTCACCCCTCCAAATAATACTTCTGACCTTTCTCTTTCCCACAGTCCTTTTCCTCTGGAAGCTGGAACAATCTACCCAGACATCATTTAAAGCAAGAATAAGAAAAAGGGGAAATCAACCTGGGTATATATATATATCATGTATAAATGTGAAACCGAAACCATTTTAGTTCATATCTGAGAATCTAGTTCATTTCAAATAAATCAGGATCTTTCCATTTAAAGAAGTTAATCTTTCCATTTAAATCCTTTGGACATTGCTCTCTTTTCCAGGAGTTGTTCCAAGTCCAAGAATAAAAGTCTACTCTGTCTTTTTTGCAGATATCTGTTATGCAAAAGTCAACATGCAGTTAACTGTTCATGGTGCAGTGAACTGAGTGCCTTACCCTACAATCCAGAGTAACTAAGGGAGCACACAAGAGACATTAAGCGTACCCGTACTTACTACACCACCTTGCAGTACCTTGTTTTATGAGCATAATTTGTTCCAGGAACATGCTTGTAATCCAAAATAGTTGTATATCAAAGCAAATTTTCCCATAAGAAATCATCGAAACTCAGACAGTTCATTCCACAAACCAAAAATATTCACATAAAAATGATTACAATATTGTAATAGAATACAAAATAATAACAAAAATAAAAAATGGAAAGAAAAATATAAGAAATTCACCTCTTATTACCCCTTTACTGCCATTTGTTCAACATACACTGCAATCCTAAAGACACTTTCCTTGGAGTAAGACCCATTGAATACAATAGGGCTTACTTTTGAGTAGACATGGTTAGGACTGTGCTCTAAGAGAAACTAACGTCTTTAGGGAGACCTATATGTACCTATATGGATACCTATACCTATATGAATACCTATATGTACCCTCATGGGCTGTGGGTGGTGCAAGTGGCTAAGACACTGTGCTTGCTAACCAGCAGGCCAGGGTTCAAGACCTGAGTTGGCCCCACAACACGGGGTGAGCTCCTGTCCTTACCCCAGCTCTGCGACGCCAGCCGTATCGGCTCTGCCTTTCCATTGGAGTAATACAGTGGCGTGGAGAGGTGGGGATCTGCTGCTTGGGTAACAGCATATCCTCCATAACAATCCAACCCAGGCTTTCGTGCTTCGCATGCAGCGTATGTAGTGCCAGGCACGATACCATAGTCTTTCAAGACTGACGGAGGCCTGCTTTTTTATGTACTCTCAAAACTGGAAATCCCCTTCCCAGCACTGAAAAAATATAGTAATATAATCAGACCTGGACTGAGAATGAACCAAGATGTTTCCACCCAGTAGATTTTGTAAATGTATTAAAAGAGAAAGAAAGATAGCAACAAAGTTATACTATTTAGGAATACTACAAGGCCAACAGAGACCCATCAAGCTAAACTCATTATTAAATACCATTCAACCATACCTTTGGAATGGTTCAGGGCACTTAAAGAATACTGGACCATTCCGTCGGCTATTACACCAACCCCCAAAATCCCCCTTCACTTTATACACCTTTATCTCACCTTCTTGTAAGTTTCCACCAATCAATGGCCTAAAATTCCCAAAGATTCTGGAAGGATGTCCCCCCCCCCACCCCCCCACCCCCCCACCCCCACAGCTGAACTCAGTTGAAACCAATTCATTCTGGCCTGGAAGAGCCCACACCAATCCGACAACCGGATGCCTCTCATAAAACCATTTCTGCTGCTCGGCTCCTCCTGACACCAGAGAGATGAAAAGGTTCCAACCATCCTATAAGCCAAATGCCTTCTCTCTCAGCAGGGGAGACACCGCCCTAATACATAAAATGGAAATCTGAGCATCCCAACTCCCCCCCCCCCCCCAGTCCTGGGTACTTCACCAGTACCTTCCCCCAACTCTTTTAATAAATGGGAAAGGATATCTCTGCTTATCAGGCACTTCCTGCAGTACAAATCTACCCCCTCTAAAAACAAAGAATTCTCCATTATAACTATTGACACATTCAAGTGTCAATATTATTTGTCAATAAACATTTCTTTAACCAGATGTTTCTTTAACCACAGATCTTTAATCACAGATCCCAATAAACCATTTAGGGTGAAAATCTAATCAAGGCAAGGGAACTAAGATTATTGAGGAGATCTCTGTGACTGCCCAACCACCAACATTCAGCACATATCCCACTGGCTCAACTATGTCAGTGCTGGAAAATCAATGAGGCTTTGGGCCTTAAATGCACAAACAATTCAATATAGCTCTTTGCAGAATATCTTGGGATTTTTGTGCACTGTATAAAGCTTTGGTTCCCAATCCGAGGACCCCTAAGAGGGTCAGCATCCATTTTTAAGGGGTTGCAGACTCAACTCACAATGCAAACTCAAGCATTAGCGGTTGGACTTGGGATGAGTACACTTTCTTTACTATCTTTTACGAAAGGTATCATCCTCCCTGGGCCTGTTAAGGCTCTTTGCAATCTAGTATTGCAACACTTTGCAGTTGGGAGCAGTGAGAATTTCTGACTAGGGAAGAGGCTTCCCTATCAAGCTACTACTTACTCAATGCTTCTGGCTGTGAGATGTGGGGGGAGGGACTAGATTTGGGCTTGTCATGTGGGTGTGTGTGCATGTGCAGTGAAGTCTCTTCCACATGTTCTTCAGAGTGGGCATGTTGCCACTTGCACCTTTCCTGTACATGCCTAGGTGAGTCTCATTGCGTGGGGAAGAGATATGATAAAGAGGTGGCATGAAGGTGGAGGGGTAGATGTGAGGGATTACAGGTGTTAACATTACCTGTGTGGGTGTCACAAGTGGGTAAGACACTGTGCCTGTTAACCAGTGGGCCAGGGTTCAAGACCTGGGTCCCCACAAGACAGGGTGAGCTCCTGTCCTTAGCCCAGCTTTGTGACGCAGTTGGAACCAATTGTATTGGCTCTGCCATTCCATTGCACTATTTCAGTGGTGTGGGGAGGGGGGATTTGCTGCTTGGGTAACAGCCTATCCTCCATATTAATCTACCCAGGCCTTCGTGCTTCGCATACAGCATTGAGCGCGATACCACCATAGTCTTACGAGACTGATGGATGCCAATGCCTGCTCCCATAATTTGGTGTAGTGCATTATTGCAGTGTCTTTTTCACTGCATCCCCTCCTCGTGTCTCTACCTGCCTCATTGTATATGTGTGTGTGTGTGTGAGATAAGAGTGTTTTGCTTTCCACTGCTGTTGTCAGGCTAGGGTTGTGAGCCTCTATTTCACAGCTGCAGATAATCTGCTGCTCCCTCTGGATCCATCTACTCCCCAGCTGCAACGTGTTAACAGCATCTGTGAATACTGTAACTGAAAACTAATTCCTCTCTCTCTCTCTCTCTCTCTCACACACACACACACCCCCATCATCTTCCATCCATTTCTATAAACAAGATTTATGAGTGAGGCACACTCATAAAAGTTTGAACAACTTTTAAAATGTGTGCTTTATTACAAATAATCCTGTTTAATGTCATCACATCCTGGGTTCATGACAGATTGTCACACCTAAAGGGTGAGTTCTTGTGCAAAAGTTTGGTAACCACTGGTAAAAACCATCTGTTGCTGCAATCCTATGCACACTTTCCTGAGAGTAAGTTCCATAGAACACAGTGGGACTTACTTCTGAGGGGACATGCTTAGGCTTGCACGCTGTGACATTGTGTTATTTCTGATTCACACAAGATGCATGGTAGCACGGGTGTCAGCAGATGCAGCTCTCTATCCAATGTCAGGGAGATTTAGGCTGCAATCCTATCCATACTTACCTGGGAGTAAACCCCACTGACTATAATGGGAGCTGACATGCTGAGGATTGGGCTCACATGCCACAAATCTCATTGTACTCAGTGCGATTTACTTCCAAGTAAACATGCATAGGTTTAAGGTGTAAGTCATGGGAATGCTTTCTGTTAATATACTGTCATGCAAAATAGAGAAGGGGTGAAGTGGCAATACTGATCCCAGCCATGCTCATTAATAAGGATTGCCATATGTCCCCCCCAAAAATCAGACAATCCCAATTTTGGGGGGTTGTGATCACATACTGGCAAATGGGATGGAGGATCCTGTCCTGATTTTGTGGAAGGGAAATATGGCAACCCTACAAATGGGCAGGGAGCAAGGAAGCCAGGCACAGAGAGGCTGAGTTCTCCCAGCTTTAATCCCCAGTGAGGAGGCTCCCAATGGGGAAGGCTCAGAAGTCAGGGGAAGGTTGTGCAGGGGAGAAGGCAGGAATGTTCTTACCTGCAAATGTATTTTATTGCATTGTGATTGCGGTAGTGAAGGCTCACCAGAAACAAGAGAGGACTGAGACAAAAAGGCAGGAGAAGGGGGACACAAAGATTAAGAGCACAATCCTAACCATGTCTGCTCAAAAGTAAGTCCCATTGTATTCAATGGGCTTTACTTCCAGGAAAGTGTGTTTAAGATTGCAGCCTAAGATATTGATGGGGCAACATCTGAAATCAGCACATGGCCTCTGTGCCATTTGCTGGAGGGGAGAAGCCAACCCAAGTGCTCCAACACTCTGCAAAAGATGAGCCGAGAGGGAGAGAGAGAGAGATTGATTGATTGATTCTTCAGGTGTTCATGACTGGTGAGCATGTGCCAAAAACCACCAGCCAAGTCTCTCACCTGTTATATATACCTGCTTCTCTCACCTGTTACATATACCTGCTTCTGTTTTGCATTTGCCTTGGAAGCCTCTCCCTTTGGTAGTGGAGGGGAAAGTGCAAGGTTCAAAAGCACCCTCAGTTCTAGAAAGGCTGCCAAGTCACTCCCCAACTTGTAGGTTTACCTGTCCTGGCCAGGCCTGCTGGCTAGAATGGCTCCTTAAATGAAATAAGCAGAAATCTGGCTATTTAAGGTAATATTTCCTGATGCCACTTGCATGCAAGATAAAATGCTGAGTAGGGATGTTAACTTCTGTTTCTCACAAGGCTCCTGCCTTCCACTTTCACATTTAGAGGAAGACATTGAGGAGATGAATTATTTCCCCATCGCAATCTCGGCACACTAAGAAAAGCACAGCTGTTGGAAAATTGGCAAGGATCAGGCCCTTAATCATTACTGGCCTGGCCTAATGCTTAGCTACTGATTGCTGGTGTCACAGGTTGTGAGCCTCTACTCCACAGTTGCAGATAATCTGCTGCTCCCTCTGGATCCATCTACTCCCCAGTTGCAGCATGTTAATAGCATCTGTGAATGCTGGAACTGAAAACTAATTCCCCCTCCTTTCTCTCTCCCACACTCATCATCTTCCATCCATTTTGGTAAACAAGATTATTTATGAGTGAGGCACACTCAAAGGTTTGTACAGCTTTTAAAATGTGTGGTTTATTAAAAATAATCTTGTTTAATGACATCACGTCCGGGATTCATGACAGATCTTATCCTATCCAGTAAAACCTTGGATTGAGAGTAACTTGGATTGAGAACATTTTGCAAGACAAGCAAACGTTTCTAATAAATTTTGTCTTGCAAGACAATGTTTTTCAATACAAGAGAAAAAATAGTCTAGGCCAGGCAGGTTTCAGTGCTCTGCCAGCTCCACCTCAGCCTCTCCTGGGAGACCAGCCTATGCATGTCTACTCTAAAGAAAGCCCATTACAGTCAATGGTGCTCACTCCTGTGTAAGGGGGGTAATGGAAAGGAGCCCAAGACCTAGCTTTGCATGCCTACTCTAAAGTAAGTCCTACTGTAATAGTGGGGTTTACTCCTGTGTAAGGAGTCAGATTGCAGCCTGGAAGACCTGAGACAAAGTGCAGATTAATTTTGATTTATTTTATTTTATTTTCTATTTTTTGTTATTTTGTATTATATTACAATATTGTAATCCATTTTTATATGAATATTTTTGGGTTGTGGAACAAATTGTCTAAGCTTCCATTATTTTTATGGGAACATTTGCTTTGATATACAAGTGTTTTGGATTACAAGCATGTTTCCGGAATGAACTGTGATCATAATCTAAGCTACCGCTGCATTTATAACAAAGCACACCTTTCGCAATTAGTTGTCACACATAAAGACCCCACCTCAAAATTAATTTCTCCAGCTCCTTCCATTTTAAATTCAAGCACATTTTTTTTTGCACAGGAACATATGGGAGTTTAGTATCAATTTGGCACCAGGGTCTGCCAGTGATATGAGCACAATATATTCTGTATCAATAATGTATACCTTTTCTGAACCAGCACACCCCCATTCACACATAACACTCTCTTCATTCATGAAAATAAATCAAATGATCAGTCTCAAGCTTCTAGTCCTCATGTTTCCAAAAGATATGCTATATTTTTAGAGGCTGGGACAACACTCTTGGGAAACCTCTGCTATCTAAAGCTGCAATCCTTCCTATCTACACCTGGAAACAAGCTCCATTGACTTGAACCTAATCCTAAGCATGTCTACTTAGAAGTAAGGCTGCCATCCTAAAGACACTTTCCTTGGAGTAAGAGCCACTGAACACACTGGGCTTACTTTTGGGTAGACATGGTTAGGATTGCGCTCTAAGTCACATTAGAATCAGTGGGGCTTATTCCTAAGTAAGTGTGGGCAGGACTGCCGCGAAAGCAAGGTACTTTTTGGAATAATTTTTGTACAGTATACTTTATTTATATCTCTAGTATGCTAGAGCTTTGGGGCAAAGTTATTCTTAAGTATTATCTATACTTAATATTTACCTAATATTATACTTAATAATTTCTTAAGTATATTTTCTTACTGTTACATTACATTAATTAACATTAATGTTAAAATATAAATATTAACATTAATATTAAAATATTAATATTAACAATAAGAAAATATACATAATATTAACATTAAGAAAATACTTAATATTCTTAAGTAATAACAGATACGTTATTAGATATTAATAAGACCTTCCCCAATTCAGCCTTTGCACCCCCAAAAAAGTCAGAGGCTGTAGTTCTTGCCACAGTCCTGATTCTTTCCCCCAGTTCTCTTTCATCTAGAAATGAACAACTTACCCAGATCTCATTCAAAGCAGGAATAAGAGGAAGACCAAAGCAACTGGGTGTATTTCCTGATCAGAAACGAAACCCAGGACTATGTGTAGACCTCACATCCCAGAAACGAAACAGAAACTTTAAATCTGGGCTGATCACTGGTGTAGGGTGATGGGGGAAAGGCCCATCTCCTAGAGATCCCTTCCATCCCAGTCCCCTTTCCCAGAATCTCTGCTTGACACAGATCAGCCCCTGCAGCTTCTCATGGCAGGAAGGGGGGGGGGGAAGGATAACTCATTGCTGCTGATCACAGCCAGTGGAAGCTCACACCTTCCTTCCCTCTAAATCAGTGGTTCTCAATCTTCCTAACACCGTGACCCCTTTATAAGTTCCTCATGTTGTGGGGACCCCAACCATAAAATTATTTTCGTTGCTACTTTAGAACTGTAATTTTGCTACTGTTATGAATCGTAGTGTAAATATCCGATATGCAGGATGTATTTTCATTCTTACAAATGAAACGTGTGTTCTATGCACACATTGAACACAGTGGGATTTATTTCAGAGTAGGCATGCATAGGATTGGACCCTGAGGCTGCAGTCCTATCCACATTTACATGGGAGTAAAGGCCCCCTGACTATAATGGGATTTATTTCAGAGTAGGCATGCACAGGATTGGGCCCTGATGTTGTCAGTCAGCCCCAGTGCATGCACAGCTACAGCCGGAGGTCTTGCAAGCCTGACCTGGCCCCCTGCACCTGGGGTCTTTAGGCGACCCCCAGGAAAGCTCTAGGCGACCCCCAAAGGGGTCCTGACCCCAACTTTGAGAAACACTGCTCTAAAGTCAGTATTTGTTTTGCTAAAATGGAAAAGTGCCTGTATTTGCAAAAACTGCCAATCTGGCCAGAGGAGAAAGGGGTGCAAAACTCCTATGTGGGATTTCCCCCCATTCCCTCCCCCCTATTATTCTTATAATACTAATACAGGGTTCAAGGCCAGAGTTCAAGACCCAGGTCGGCCCCAGAAGACAGGGTGAGCTCCTGTCCTTAGCCCAGCTCTGCGATGAAGCTGGATCCAATCATATTGGCTCTGCCTTTCCATTGGACTAATTCAGTGGCGTGGAGAGGGGGGATTTGCTGCTTGGGTAATAGCAGATCCTCCATAACAATCCAACCCAGGCTTTCATGCTTCGCATGCAGCGTATGCAGTGCCGAGCACTATACCATAGTCTTTCAAGAATGAAGGAGGCCTGCTTTAATAGAAGAATAATATTGAGATTTCACACTATTTATACATGGGATTTATTGCCTTTCCCATGCCAATACAAATGCCCAAGGCAGCATATAAAGCTTTAGTTCTTTGTTTACAACAACCCTATAAGGTGGGCCAAGGAAGCATTTAAATCTCCATCTTCCAGGTCTCAGTCAACTCCCTAACCACTGCAGCATCCTGGCTCTCCTTGCCAAGAATCTGAGTGAGATGCTTGGTTTTATCTTCTATAGATATAAAATTGAAAAGTCACTGACTGACTCATCAAAACCCAGCCAAAACTGTTGGGCCTAATCATGAAATTTGGGGAGGGTGTTCCTTCCGTGATGGAGGCACCCAATAAGAACCGGTTTTTGGAAATTCCAACTGGAAGAGGGTGAAAAGGGGTGCAACGTGTTTTCCTCCCTATATTTCACATTGAAGAATCTCTGACTGAGGGATGCTCTGCCCCAACCCCCAAACCTAGAAGCATGAAATTCATGGATGGTGTTCTTTCCATGAGAGGAGCACCTACCAAGAACCAATTTCTAGAAATTTAACCCCTAAGGGGCCAAAAAGGGATACAATGCATTTTTGACCTAGACTTAACATTGAAGACTGATCCGACACCCAGCTCCAAATCCTACACCTGCTTGGCCGGGGTGCCAATGGTTGTGGGGGGATGGTGCACAGGGTGAGGAGCTGATGCACACGGAGGGGGGGGAGGTTGATGCACATGGGGGATGGCGCACAGGGGAGATATTTTACTTCCGCAACACAGGTACATTACACTAGTTAATATTGCTCCAATCACCCCCCTCTCTACCTGCAGGCATGGCTGACTGGACCCCTTGTTTTGACCAAGCTGGCTACACAAGCCTCCACTTGTCAGCACACCAAGGATTTCATTTAAGGGTAAAAAAGTTGGCTCTTCTAAGCTTGTCTTTTGAGACCTCTGATTCACAGCAGGCCAAGTCAAACTAGTTATGTGGCAGCAAATTCTCCTTAGATCCTTTTCTGATTGAGTAGGTAACTGATCCAGCATTAATCAAGGCAATATTAAAATAGCAAATAAAAGTTTATTAAGAAAGAAATAAGGCATATTACAAGTTCCCTAAAAAATAAGAAAGCTAAGCTCTTGAATCTTACAAGCAAACATATAAGAGAAACATTTTTCCTGCCAAGAAGCTGGTCAAGTTGTGACCTCACACTTACACAGAAGTCTACTTACACACTTTCACACTTACACAAAAGTCTATACCGCAGTTAGTTCAATCTTGCTTTTACATCTGAATAATGATTTGAGGTAGACATGCATTATTAGCAGCAACGGCTCCAAACAGCTAGCAATTAGGTGTGGTCATTTGCCCATTTTTATAGGGTTTCTTTCTCACCCTTGCTCATACAATTTAAATATCAAATCAAGTAACTGCTGGTCTTGTTTGGGCCCAAGTTCCTGGGTTAGCTTTTTCCGCTCTCCACAGCTGCACAAAATTTATCTTCCCTTAAAGCAGCATTTCTCAAAGTGGAGGTCAGGACCCCTTTGGGGTCGCCTAGAGCTTTCCTGGGGGTCGCCTAAAGACCCCTCGTGCAGGGGGCCAGGTCAGGCTTGCCATACCTCCGGCTGTAGCTGTGCACGCACTGGGGCTGACTGACAGGCTCAGGGCCCAATCCTAAGCATCCCAGTCCCACTCTGAAATAAATCCCATTATAGTAAGGGGGCCTTTACTCCCATGCAAATGTGGATAGGATTGCAGCCTCAGGGCCCAATCCTATGCATGCCTACTCTGAAATAAATCCCACTGTGTTCAATGTGTGCATAGAACACACATTTCATTTGTAACAATGAAAATACATCCTGCATATCTAATATTTACATTATGATTCATAACAGTAGCAAAATTACAGTTCTAAAGTAGCAACGAAAATAATTTTATGTTTGGGGGTCCCCACAACCTAAGAAACTTATAAAGGGGTCATGATGTTAGGAAGATTGAGAACCGCTGCCTTAAAGCATTTGCAGGTGTGAAATGTACCACTAGATTTTATGGCAGGCCTATTTCCTGATAAGTAGCAAGATATCAGCATAGCCCTTGATCCTTTGGAATGCAAGGGATGAAAACACTCAACTTGTTGATGGTTAAGATTTACTCCCTACTTTCTCACGAGACTCTGAATTTTAATTGCTCAGCTATCCAAGAATCCTACTGGGCAGTTCATTTTGAGTTCAATATGGCATTACTCTGGCTCTCTTAACAGTGTAAGTTTGATTTGTCTGCAACAAATATTAATAAAAAGGTAAAGATGACTGACTCTAGGATGCAATGTGCATCCCCTATTTCTATAGCCGTAGAGCCGGCGTTGTCTGAAGACACCTACCTGGACATGCGGCCCACATGTGCATAGAATGCTGTTACCTTAAATGGTACCTATTTATCTACCTATTTATCAACATGTTTTCAAACTGCTAGGTTAGCAGGAGCTGGGCTTAGGACAGGAGCTACAACTCACACAGGGGAATGTGGATTTGAGCATGATTTTGAGCAGACAAAAGGCAAAAGAAGAAAGGGTTACCTGTACAACTACCACCTATTCGTTGATCAGTGTGTGACACGTGTCTCTTACGTGTGTGTAGTGCCTATAGAATAATCTCACTGAAAAGTCTAGGGTAGATTATGAGCCAAAAATCATGGAATTTTCCATGAACCTTGGATATTTCCAGGGGTTAAATTTAGGGGGAAGTCTGATAATTTTGTCTGATTTTTCCTGAGGCCAGATCTTGAATATTAATTTTAAAACTGTCATGTAGTAGAATTTTAAAAAGTCATGTAGATCATGACTAATTTATTTAAAAATATAGAAAAAGATAAGATACATTTTTATTAATTAACTTTTAAATTTTGGTCTTTTAACCTTTTTGTAAACACTATCTGAATAAGTGTTTTGTAAACAACATACCAGTAGAAATCATTTATCAGATCCTTCGTTAAGGTGCCTGGTGTATTAAGGCTCAGCATATAACACAAGACTCAACATATAACATACAATTTATAACACAGTCTGCAATCCTAACCTCCACTTAGGCCAACCTAAGCCTCGGCATAAGTCCTGAGCTGATCTGGGGTTCTCACAAAAGTGTAGTCAGATACTTCTGCCCCACTCCTGGGGGGTGTTAGGCAAATGCACAGGCAAATGCGGATCTCCCCATGCCATCATGGAAAACTAGGCCAGGTAAATTAAGCTGGACTAGGGGCACAATCCACTATAGGGAGTCCTTGCTCCAGTGTAAGATCAATTTGCTCTGGATTGCAATGTGAATTTCCCATAGGTTTTCACTAGGTGGTGCAGTAACTATGGGTGCACATAATGTCTCTTATGTGCTCCAATATTTACTCTAGATTGTAGGGTGAACCTCTTAGGATTGTGCCCGTAATTGGGATTGTGCAATTCAATTCACAGCAGAGACAAAACAATAAGGAATGAGCATGAGAAAGCACAACTACTCATAGTTGCAAGTTATTTACGCAGAAGTAGACCTTTTCATGCTTTCAATGGGTGTTATTCTTAAGTAATGGTGCAGTGAACCATACCCTGAGGCTTCGGGTGCAAGCCTGTGCATGTCTACTCAGAATTACGTCCCATTGTGTTCTATGGGACTTCCTCTCAGGAAAGTGTGTTTAGGATTACAGCCTTTGTTTCAGATGGAAATGAGGATTACACCCTGGTGTTTTAAAAGCAAGCAAACATGTAGGAAATGGAAGGAAGGTGCAGAAGGATCAGGTTGATCCCTGAGTGATCTGCAGATAAGGCAAGGAGATGATTTACACTTGATTTATTGGCAGAAATTTCTTGTCTTATAGGCAAGTATCTACTATATGTGCGTGTGTACTGAAAGAAGATATGCTCTCTTATTTTACAACCTAAAAAGACCCTCAAGCAGTACAATCCTAACCATGTCTACTCAACAGTAAGCCCCATTGTGTTCAATGGGTCTTACTCCCAGGAAAGTGTCTTTAGGATTGCAGCCTAAGTCTTGCTAGATAAGATACTGATTACTCATTTTCCCCTCCTATTTGAAAAGCCAAGCTTGGCTGGAGTGTGGGTGGCACAAGTGGTTAAGACACTGTGCCTGTTAATCAGCAGGCCAGGGTTCGAGACCCGGGTCGGTCCCCACAAGACAGGTGAGCTCCTGTCCTTAGTCCAGTTCTGCGGCACAGCTGGAACCAATCATATCAGCTCTGCCATTCCATTGGACTATTTCAGTCGTGTGGAGAGGGATGATTTGCTACTTGGGTAACAGCCCATCCTCCATATCAATCTACCCAGGCCTTTGTGCTTCGCATACAGCGTTGAGCACAATACCATAGTCTTTCAAGACTGATGGATGCCAATGCAAACTACTGTCAAAGGGCAGGCAAGTTTCTCTTGGGAGGACATTTCATAGTATATGTGGCATGCCAAAATAGGTCCTGTTTTGCAACACTGCTTTCTCTACCTTTGATGATCTGAATGCATAGGTTCATATGGCAAAAGGCATCCCTCAAGGGATCCTGAACCTGATCCATTTATGGCTTTAAAGTTCAAAACCGGTGCTTTGCGATGGACTTGGAAATGAATAGGTAGCACGAGTATGGATGAATCAGCTATTGGAGCAGACCAGACCAGATAAGGATCTGGCTACTGAATTCTGAAACATCTAAAGTTTCTAAACATTTTTAAAGGTAAACACGTAGAGCAGATTACAGTCACCTTTCCTGGATGTTACTCAGGCACGAATGACCGTTGCCAGATCTGTCGTGTCCGGGAAGAGGTGTGATTAGCAAATTGGCTGAAACTGATGGAGGGTGCTCCTGTGTACAGCTACTACCCAGGCATCTAATGCTATGCACTTGGTCCCTTAGGTACAGGAGGCCTCCATCCAGAAGAGACTGTACCATACACCTAATTCCAGATTAAGCAACACTTCATCTGTCTTGACCCTCTTAAGCTTCAGTTTGTCTATCTGCATCCAGTTTATTCCTCTCAGATGTGGGCTTAGTGGCCCAGTCCTACTTAACTCCTGTGCAGTGATGTAGTGGCAGCACCAATGGCAGTATAGTTTTTTGTATTTCACGTATAGGCGAGTTTGATTCTAGAGATTTCCTTGGGGTAAAGGGACATTTTCCCCTTGCTTCAGGATACATAAGACACAGAAGCTGCTATGGGTCAACTTGGATCTTCATCAGTTCCACAGTTGGCCTAAGTTGATCTGTGCAGGTAAACAGGCCTGAAAAGGGTGTTTAACATCAACATGTGCTGCTGCCAAGTCTGCCTGTCCCTGGCCCAGTTTGCCCACCCCCTGCCCCATCTCCCTGTTTCACTCCCTCCCTATTCCCCCCATTCCTTAGGCTGAGCTTACCTCTCCAGCAGCTCTTCCAAGGTCTGCAGGCATATAGAGAAAAGCTCCAACCTTCTTTCCTGCACACCAACAGTTTGCACTGACATCCAACACTCATATGGCTGCTTTTCAGCCGCTGGTGCCTGCAGAACACATGATTCTACTGGTATGATAGCCCAAAAAGGACTGAGTTGTAGGACTTTTTATATCCATGGATGGAAATAAGAGATGAATCTGTGTGTTACCTGCATTGTGGTTGACATTTGCTTACAATCTTAGCCTCTGCCAAGAAAGTTAATGTGACAATTACACAGGATGGGAAACAAGATGAACATGTGTGGCATGTGTCATGGGGTGAAAAAGCAGTTTTCCAGCACCACCCTCTGGGATCTGTCCTTCAGGAATAACTTGAGCCTTCATAATATGGTGTCTCTTAGCATGGTGACCCACCTTAGCATGATGATCCCTCAGCATGGTGATCCAGAAGAGAACCATGGCTGATAATATTGCAAGCTACAATGTGATTCAGAAGCATCAGTTGATTCATAGTCTCTCTTCCATCCAGCTCTTGGCATAGATTACCTAACAGCAAGGCTAATGTGATCTCAGTATAAAGCTGAGACTAAAATGGATCCTGGTAAGAAATGGATCCAGACTAAAATGGATCCTGGTATGAAGTTTCCGTCATGTTTGAACACACAGCCTAAGAAAGGTAGGACCAACAATGATCCCAGTAAATGATCTTTTTTCTATGGGTCTCAGAGCAGCTTCCTTGAGGCTACTGGGTTCTCTTAAGGACATATTAACCTTTTCCAGCCTGCTGTAGCACAGCAACTCTAACTAGTTAGAAAGGGCAGAGGTCAAAGATGGCCAAACTCACTTGCCTACAAATCCTGTCCACCTCTTCAGGTAAAACAAGCTTAACCGTTTTCATAACAATACAGTAGTGCAAGTTTAATTTATTCCTGAAACATGCTTGTTATGTGAAACGCTCTTTACGTGAAGCGAATTTTCCCATAGGAAATATTGGAAACTCAGACAATTGGTTCCACAACCCCCAAAATATTTATATAAAAATATTAACTGTATGTAAAAATGATGACAAAACACTGGAATTGAATTCAAAATATGTGTTCAATGTGCATGATCCTATGAAGTCTACTTAGGCTGCAATCTAAGACACTTTTCTGGGAGTTAGCTCCATTTAACACAACGGGGCTAACTTCTGGGCATAGACATGATTAGGAGGCTGCAATCCAAGACACCTTCAAAGCGTCTCCCCACTTTCTCCTTCTCTTCATCCTGAGCCTCTCTCTCCCCTGCTTTCCTTCTGGCTAGCCCTGAGCTGCTTCCCTCTTCTCCACTGCTCTTCTCTCCCTCTGCCCGGCCACATGAGGAACAGTGAGAAGTGTTGCTTTTGCTATGGGCAAGCACACTAGGCAGCCCTGACGCTTTTTAAAAAGGCTGCCAGCCAGCGTGTCTGCCCCAACTGCCAACAAGTGTGCTTGTTAAATGAAGCAACACTTGTTATGTGAGGCAGAATTCTAGAGAATTTTTTGCTTGTTATGTGGATCACTTGTTAAGTGAGGCACTTGTTAAGCAAGGTACCACTGTATTTTGTTTTCATTTGACAAAAAGAAATTGTGGAATTAGAATAATCCAGAAACACATATGTAAATGTAAATGTAAACAGAAGATTTAAGTGCTATGTGAATCAGAAACTTGCCACAGTGGACCACCGAGATGGAATGCAAAGGACTCTGTGCTTCTTTGGAAATATTCTACTTTATATAGATATGTATGGCAATACTGTATGTGCGTAGTTGAGATGGAACTGTATGATCTCTGCCAAAAAAGTAGACTTAGCACTGTGTTTCTGGCACATCTCTGCTCTTTGGAGGTATCATCTGGCCAATCCATGAAGACCCAAGAACTAGTGATAGGGGTGGGCGTGGGCCAGAGATGGCAACCAGGGAGCCAGCCAGGCTGCAGTATACCAGAGAGGGCACACAGGAATGATGTCCATCACTTGGGTCATCTCCTGCTCTTGATTCCAGACACAGACTAGAGTATCCACATAATTCACAATCTTATTAACAGAAAATTCCCAGCAACATATAGGACTCATTTGCATTTATTGGTCTTGGAGGATGAATTTATTTCCGTCTCCAAAGATGGTACTTCAGGTTTTTAAAGAGTTCTTCAAAAGCTCCTCAGACACAGACCATCTTTGTGAAGGGAACTGTTCCCCCATCTAAGGCCAGACCTGGATTCCAAAGTCTGGAAAGAAGTACCAAAGAAAATAATCAGCCCAATCCAGCATCACTTCCCCAGTGCTGTTTTCAGGGTGCTTTGAGTCTAGGTGGCCTCCTTGAGGTAAGGAAGCATTTGTTCCTTTGCCCTAGGGCAAGCCTCCATTGCCTCAGTGGATCTACTCAGACCTGCTCCAGTGATTTTGTTGTAGGTGAATGTAGGGTAGGATATCAGCAGAGCAGGAGCCACCAATAATGACTGTCTTCCCATGCTTGACATACACCATTCACATTCTTCCCCATCCCTGTTTGGTTCTGTCCATCCTTGCCACCCCCCTCACCCACTCCTTGCTGTACCAGGGCTTCTGCAGTGGCCACTGTCACCCAATTGATGCTACTCACCATTTATGGCCACTCTATCCAGTGGCAGAAACTAATGAAGTTTAAGCTTCAGGGCCCCTAATCTGGGGGAGTGGGGGTGGTGGTCCTAGAAACTAGTTTATTTCACATTGCTTAAAAATTTTGGATCTTTTGCACAAGTTTTTTTAAAAAATACAATTAATAATACATTAATAAAAATAATGGATGAATAAAATGAATAAAGATTCACACTTGTGATCTTGACACATCCAGTACAGTAATTTTACTCCAAATATGAGGTGTAGTGGTTATGTTAAAAAAAATTATGGTGATCTGTGATTATCTTGTAGATTACCATAACTTATCCATAACGGTTACCCAGATCTGGTTCCAAAGGGACCCCCCATTGTTGAAGCTTCAGGGCCCCCCAAATATAGGTCTGCCTCTGATTCTATTGTATTGATTTTTGCGACTGCCATATTACACCAGAACACACATTCTGGCAAAGCAACAGCAGAATAGGATTGGGGCCAAATGCCTGTTTTAAATCTGATTCTATTTATGGTAAAAGCATTAGAGATGCCTTTGATCTGCAAATCAAGTGGTGATTATGGCTGGAGGAATTTGATTGCTTCTCACCTCATGCCTGGAATACAAGCCAAGGCTGCACAAGCCAAGGCAAGCATTTTTTTTGTTCCTTTATTGGGGAACGATTCACCCTGCCTTCATCTTTCCATGCATGTGAGATACTTCACTCTTCCTCCTCTGATCCCAGCCAAACTTCCTTATTTGACAGTTGCCACTCACTGAGCTGGCAGCCAAAACACCAATTCAGCAGGAATCTGGGCTCTCCGTGACCCCTCTTTCCCTGCGGGGAGTATTTACAAGCAAGCAGTTTTGCCCACATATGAGAGAAAGCAACATGGATCACAGCTCTATCACAAGGGAGAGGTCTTACTGGAAGGTGATGACGAAGATACTTGTTATGCGACTGATGCTGATAAATATCATTTAGAACTTGGCACCCCTTCTTTCATCTGCCAAGCTGGGGTAATTAGAGGCAGGTTTCAGGGCTGTGCCCTGATGAGCTCTAGTATGAACCATGCTACCAGAGAAATAAGTCATGATTCCCACGCTTTAGAAAATCCCCACAACTCATCAATTTATTGATCTATATTCATGATGAGACACTGATTATAACAAATGGTCTATAACTGGTGGGTTGATATTAAGCTGGAATTTCACGCCCTCTTGGCAATGCTATGGGCACATTGCTTGTAGTGTTCTTTTTGCCAAAACCTTGGCACAAGTCCAATGCTGATCTCCTGTGGGCGGGTTAGGCCAGTGCCCAGGCATGCGCTTTCCTCCCTACGTCACCATAGGAATGGGAAGACAGATGAGTTGTGCCAGCCTAAGTTAGGATTGCACCTTAGGTCTCTCCCACTGGTATTTTCCTTCTGTTCACTTTTCCATGGACAGCTCTTACAGGCAACATTTACCAGCCCCTTCCTTGCTTCACTCTGGCTGCAATCTTAAAGACACTTTCCTGGGAGTAAGATCCATTGAACACAATGGGGCTTACTTTTGAATAGATATGGTTAGGACTGTGCTGTCTGCTTTTGAAAACCAAGATTTTCTTCTTTGCTTTCAAGGATATTTGACTGACAACTTCTCACCATATAAGTTCCTAGGTGTCCCTGGTAAGTTGACCTGCTAGACTTGACCTACTCTAAGGGTGATGCTCATTCTCTTTATAAGGCCAATGAACCAGCATTGTCCAAAGATGCCACTGCGGTAATATGGTCATGTAGCATGACTAAATGCCAAAGGAACATAGAACACTATTACATTCCCATTGAAGTGGTACCTTCTTATCTTCTTGCATGTACATGTTTTTAAACTACTAGGTTGGCAGGAGCTGGGTAAATAATGAAGCTCAGTTCTCAAATTCAGTAATGGACCTCCAGTCTCGAACCACCAACCTGTTTGACCTTCAGGTTGACAAGCACAGAAGCTTTGATCATTGAGCCACTGCAGCCCTTCTAGAAGTTTCTAATGTGGAAAAAAAATGCCCGATCCCCTATTATAATGTACCCCAGTGTGAAAGATAGAATGACATAGTGAACAGGTTCTGACAATGTTCTTAATCCTCAGACAGGTTCATTTGGAGAGAAGGCGCTCAAACTATATTGCTGTCCAAATGAGATGCTATCAAGCATAGGCAGCTGGAGTCCACCTATTGCCATCTTGGAGGAATCACTGCTTTCACCCACAGCCTTTGCTGATATAAAGGTGCTTTGTGGTGGGAAAACCAACAATAGCAACTAGAGATACCAATTTTACTGCTGAGTGATAGCTACTATCTCTTTTATAGATCGTAGTATCCACTAGAGATACTTCTGAGTGGCATTATTTTATTAATGGGCCAGTCTTATGGGCCTGTTGTATCGCTGAAACTTGTGATGGTAAGCAAAAGGTGAATGGTAGTGGCCAGGTGACAGCAGTCTCTAGAGGAGCCCCAGTGCTGGTAAATTGGATGGGTGGAACAGGACAGGGACCAGGACAGATATGGGGATTTGTTGGTGAGAAAAAGGTAGTTGTAAGCAGCAGCAGTTCTGCATTCCCCCTTCCTTACCTTGATCCACCTAACCGAGTGGAACTGGACTTGCACCAGCAAAATCATTATTCAAGTAGTCTCATCAGGGTAGTGGAGGTTTACCTCTAAGCAAGAGAACAAATGTGTGCAATATTACCACTTATTATACACTGAATACAGTAGCCAGTATCAACTCCCTATCAGAGCGGTAAGGAAGTCGCCAGTAAATGTCCATAAATCAATATTTGCTCTTTTTCAGGTCAGCAAGTCCAGTGTTGTCAATACACAGCGAAAGCATATGGAGTTCCTTCCAGAGGATGACTAATCATGCTTCTTACACATCCAGAAAAATGCCATATTGTGCAAGACTGATGAGGTGTGACAGGACCGGGTTACCCAAAGTGCCTCCTCTTTAAAGGCTTTGGATGCCTTTAAAAGTCAGGACCAACAGGCACACATACAAGGAGAAGATCTGCAAGGCTGGGAATGAAGATGAGAGGGTTTGCCTGCATGGGGCTGCTGTTGCTGTTGGTTGTGATGGGTGAGTTTTCAGGCATAAGGCATGCAGAAGAGGTGGTTGAGTGAGGATAGACTCTTCACAGAGAGGCACATGGGAATGACCAAAATGGGGTAGAGGGATGGAGATCTACCAACACTTAACCATGGCAAGGATAATAGCTGATGGAAGACAAAAGCAGGAAGGAAACATGTAGCAACACAAGCAGATGCAATGGGGAGATGGCTGAGAGGACTGGGAATTGAGCTCCAGTAACTTTCGTATGTGCCACAATAAATCTATTAGTTTTTTATGTCCTTGGCTGTTTGTCACGGATGAATGTGGTCACTAATCTGAAAATAAATACACTGGCAAACAGAGATAGGCTGGGCAAGATATAGACTGGTCATGTGTGACACTGCTGATTTGCAAATACTTGTCCTAGAGACAGAACTAAAAATTAGCATCTGTTTTTGTTTTTCAATTGTACTGTTTTGCACTTGGTTTTGTGCTTGACTGACCGTGAGCACAACCTTAACCATGTCTACTCAAAAAAAGCTCCATTGTGTTCAATGGGTCTTATTCCCAGGAAAGTGTGTTTAGGATTGCAGCCTGTGACTGTTTTCTTGGACTGTTGTGACTGCGACTTGGAGGCGTCTTGGACTGTTGTTTCTGCTTCCACTACTTTTGGGGGCTTGTTCTGCTTTTATGGTTTTTCTAATAGTTTTTTTTTTGCATTTGCCACTTTGGGCTGTGATCAGTAGAAAAAGCAAGATAAAATCCTATCAAAGGCAAAAGTAACTTGGGCCCATATCCAGTGGTGGGCAGCAGCAGGTTCGCACCTACGCTATAGAACCGGTTCTTAACAAGAGATAGTACATATAAAGTTTAAAAATAGCCATTTAAAAGTGGCTGCCAGATGGACAGAGAACCGGTTCTTAATTTCTTTGAAGCCCATCACTGCCCATATCCTATAGTCAAATTAAGCCCTTTGCAATGGAGCAGTTAAGGTGACTTTCCATAAAATAACACTGGAGGGTGACGTAACTGCATGGACCTGTAACTGCTCTGGATTTTGCCCTTAGGCTGCAATCCTAATCTCCAGTTAGGCCAGGATAAAACCCAGCACAAGACCTGGGGGAGTCACAAAAGTGCTGTAAGATACTTCTGCTCCACTCCTGGGTGGGTGGGGGGGGGTGGTAAGCTACTACACAGGTGTAGCCAACCTCCCCACTCCACCGTAGGAAGATATGCCATGTGAATTAGGCTGGCCTAAATTGGTTAGGATTGCACCCATAGTATTTATTCGGTAGGCAAGTGGTTAGGCTGACACTGGTAGGTAAGAGGCAGACAGCAAAGGAGGGTAAAAATGTAAGGATGCTGTTTTCTTCTGTAGAATGAGAAGGTAAATTCTGGTGAGGAACAACTTCTTTAACTTGGAATTCAGGAGTTGCTGTGGCTTTACATATATTGGGGAAAAAACACTTTGCTTGTGCGCAGAGTCCATTGTAGACAAAAGTCCCAGTTAGTAGTTTAACTAATTTTTTAAATTTTGGGCTAAGAGCAATACAACTCCAAAACCTTGAAGGGGCCTCTGTGACTGCCCCCCAAATACAGGTTGCAGTACACACCCCACTGACACAGTAGTGCCAGTGCTGAAAAATTGGTTAGGATATCACCTCCAGATTTCAGGGTTGCTTTCAAAAGAGTTTATGTAAAATTGAACCTTTGATGGCTCCAGTCAGCACATTTGACCACAAAAATTATAATGCAAATATGGCATTCCCTCTGTGTGTGTTTGTTGAAATCAGCTGTTGAAATTTTCATGGCCTGGAGATAAGCATTGCCTTCCAGTAAGAACTACAGATTAAGATGCTGTTAATTACACAGGAGGAGAGATCAGTCAAAAAGTTGGGCTACCCTGGAGAGGGTGGTAGGAAGGAAACATTTCCTCCAATCACTGCATTACAACAGATCTGGGGTAATGGTAAGAATTTGCCCATATTGTACTTTAAATCATATGAACTTATGACAGAAAGGTCAGGAAAACAAGGAAGTTGATGAAGGGACTGAAAAAGCCTATGAAAAAATACAGTGGTGCCTCACATAAAGAGCTTAATTCGTTCCAGAGGCATGCTCTTTAAGTGAAACGCTTTTTAAGTGAAGCTGATTTTCCCATAGGAAACAATGGAAACTCATCCGATTGGTTCCACAACCCCCAAAATATTCATATACATAAAAATATTAACCATGTAAAAATGATGACAAAACACTGTAATTGAATTCAAAACATGCATTCTATGTGCATGATCCTACGAAGTCTACTTAGGCTGCAATCCTAAAGACACTTTCCTGGGAGTAAGCCCCATTTAACACAATGGGGCTTACTACTGGGTTGACATGGTTAGGAGGCTGCAGTCAAAGACACTTTCCTGGGAGGCTTACCTGGGCTGCTGCTGGAAGTTCAAGGTGGCCAGTGGGAGCACTTGGGGGCAGTTGGGGGCAGTTAGAGGCAGCAGCGCTGGCCGGTAGCCCTTTTAAAGAGCCTCCGCGCAGAGCGTCAGGGCTGCATAAGTGCTTGTTAAGTGAAGTGGAACTTGTTAGGTGAAGCAAGATTCCTTGGAAATTTAGACTTGTTATGTGAAACGCTTGTTATGTGAGGTGCTTGTTATGAGAGGTACCACTGTATGTGGAATTACCACAAATAAGATAATCTGCCCTTTTTCCCTGCAAAGCTCCTGTCCCTTTAAAAGTATTGCAGTTCAACAAGCGCATTTGTATCATTGCAGCATATTATCTATATCTTTGCTGGGAAGAATTTAATTATGTTTTCCACATTGCTTCATCCCGCCTTCCCCATTAAGGCTGCTATATCTTCAACAGCTATCTGACCTGCAGAAATTCAACAGATAAAGTTTTCCTAGCATGATACAGAAAATAGTTTAACCCATTTTGAATGCCAGGCCTTAGATATGGAAAGTGTGAAATGCTAATAAAGAATAGCATTCCTCTGAACATGTATAGAATGGCTTCTTCACCATCTTTCCTTACGTGGATCTTTCTGCATTACAGAAAATAACTTTAAGAACTCTTTTTTTAAAAAAGAAAAGCATAACAAGCGTGTTACATGGGTTTGAAATTATTAGTCTTTATTACTGTTTTCAGTGTAATAAAATGTTCCTGAAAGGGAGGAGTAGAAAATTTTGTTCTGAAGAACAGGATGGCAACAGGGTGTAATCCAAGGCGTCAGCTGTCTGGGCTCCTGTGCCAGCCTAATTGCAATGACCTGGTACATATACATGCTTTTTCTGTGTGTTTTTTTTTACAGATAGTAGTTAAGCATGTATTTTGTTTTGTTGGAAACCTGCCAACAATAAGCAATTTAATAAAATCTGTGGGAGCCTTATGCAGAATTGGGATTCTAATCCATGTGTGAGGCCTGATAGGCACATGTGGCCCCCATGCGTGAATCAGTGGGGCAGACTACTCAAATAGCAGGGAAAAATATATGCCTTCCAGCTGCAGAAGGTGGAATCACTATTACACCCTACAATTAATGGCACCCTACAAGTAGAAACCAAGCTCAGAAGGGTGTAGAACAAGCTGGAAGCTATTCCTCTTATCCTAATGTTTAACGTTCTAGGAACCTGTGTGTGTTTTTCTTTAAACACTGGAATATATTTTTAAAAATATTCCTTCTCTTGTGAAATGGTGCTCTTCTTTTTCCATGATCTTAGGATTGTGCCATGTTCTACTACATGTAGACCAAGGTTTCTACTGATGCTTCCCCACTCCAAAAAATGACTGCTGGGAGGGATCTGAATTGTGACCATAAAAGTTCATGTTCACAGTCCAGATCAGGGCTCTTCACAGCTTTTTGAAATACCGTATATACTCATGTATAAGCCGACCCGCGTATAAGCCGAGGAACCTAATTTTACCACAAATACTGGGAAAACTTATTGACCCGAGTATAAGCCGAGGGTGGGAAATGCAGCAACAGCAGGAAAGTGTGGCTGGCCTTGTAGCCTCAGGGCCCAATCCTGGGCATGTCTACTCAGAAGTAAGGCCCACAAAGAAGTACCTGAGTCTGAGGAGGGGCTTGGCTGAAGTGGGCTCCATGTCTTGCCGCCACACGCCTCCTCCGCAGCCTGGAGAGCCAGCGCCAGCAGGTGGAGAGGCTGCAGAGCCTCTGAGGGCATGTGCTGGAGGTTGCGCCTGCCATTTTTCTTATTTTTTTTTACTGACCCACGTATAAGCCAAGGTGGATTTTTGGGCTCAATTTTGGGGCCCAAAAGACTAGGCTTATACGCGAGTATATATGGTATATCTAATGGGGAAACCACACACACACACACAGACACACAGACACACAGAGAGAGCTATCATGATAAATTCATGGGCTGGTCCAGCCCAAATCAGGGTCAATTCAACAACCTGGGAGAGGCAATTACCCGGATGAAGGATGTTGACCTTGTGTGGTGACAAATTGCACAAACAAATTCAAGCCCATTCCCCTGCAGGTGGGACCACAGTTTCCTCTTCCTGGAGGCAATGGGAAGGCTTCAGGCTGGGAAAGACATTGCTGCAGGCAGCTGAGCGCAGGGAGCGAGGAGGCTCTGAGTCATGTCACCAGTGTTTGCTAGAGAGCTTAGCTTACTAGGACTTTCTCTCTTACTTATGCAACAGCTCATGAGTCAAGAGGGGCTGGGAAAGGGCTTGTAGGGGGAAGGCACAGCACAGCCCCAACCAGTCACTAGCTGGTCACTAGCTTGTAGATCTCTTCCAGTGCAGAGCTCCAGGATAGCATCAAACTTTGGTTGCTTTGCTGAGCAGACAGTCCCGTCATCGCAACGGCAAAAGAGACAAAGCAACAGGGATTAAATTACTTCTAAAGCCCCCTCCAACCCTGGAAGAACTTCTGTCTAGACTAGTTTAGAACTGAACTACTCAGTACAGCTCAGAGAGCATGTCCAAAACAAACTGCAACAGTAATTAATTAACAGCAATATATAAAAAATTATAAGTAATAGTTTTAAATTTAAGAAATAATACAGTGTTTAACCACATGAAAGCAATACATACAGAAGTGTTTTTTGCTTTTGTTTTTTGTCTTGTCCTCCATTTTTCTTTCATATCCTACATCTTTGGAGGGGGGACCCTGTGTCCTCATTTGCGGTTATGACATCTGGTCACCCTATGCAGAAGTGCTGACCTGCTTTCTTTATTGTTTAGGATAGTGTTGTGAGTCAGGGCAACCAGCTGGCCATAAAGAGCAGGATTATTATGCAGGTATAATCTGTTGGAAACAATGCTATCAGATCAACTGGATGTCAAAGTGGCAACAGAAATGTTCACTTCAAAAGCCGGCAGTCACAGGGATCAGTCACAGAAGGCTGTTTTGGATGTGGGAAGAATGTACTTGGGAGGTGTATTCTTGTGGCCAGCTGGATTGGAAAAGCTTGCTTTGTGGCAGACTTTCTCAGGGGAACATCTATGTACAGTCTATGTCTAGCTAGACATGCGTAGTTGCCATCTTTGCAGTAGTTTTGATGGATACATCAAAACTACACAATCCACAGGCACCCAAATTAGAGCATCGTTGTTGTTCCTCAGCCCGACTCTTGACAATCTCCCATAAAAAGTCTGCTGTTCTCTCCATTACATCAACTGCTCCTGTGGAAGGAACAAATCACCTTTTTCTGCTCTGACTGACCTCCCATGTTGGCCCAGATTGAGTTTAGAAACTTCATATGCAACTTCTCATAGAGCAGGGATCTCCAAACCTCAGCCCAGGGGCCAGAAGTGACCCACAGCAAGCCTGTATCTGGCCCCCAGTCAGCTTCTGGTCCACGGAGAGCTTCTGGCTCTCAAAACACAACCATAGCTGTGCTGTATTTTCATCCAGAAGGTGTTTGCCTCAGTCTGCCCTTTGAACATCTGGGTTCAGAGAGCCTCATAATTTATTTAATATTTATTTAAATTTTGCAGTATTTACTTATTGAATTTATTCAGTATTTAATTTTTTTCAGCATGCCAGATATCTGATGTGGCCCATAGGCCAAAATGCTTGGAGAGCCCTGCCTTAGGCTGCAATCCTAACCACAGTTTCCTGGGAGTAAGTTCTATTGAACACAGTAGGACTTACTAATGAGTAGACATGCTTAGGATTGCATTCATAGAGTAACAGTCAAAAGGCATACGTGATATTGTTTCCATACCGTGTCCACATTGGCAATACCTTTCAAAGTATGGTATTCCCTTAAGTCTTCCAGACATTAAGGCAGATGGCACAGCATTACACCTTACTAAGGAGTATGCCCTGTACTCTTATGGCTTTTAAAGGATGGCCAAAAAAGGTAGCATTTTTCCTATCTTAATCAAAAGTGTCAATTCAGTTGAGAACAAGTTTTGTTGGCATCATTCAGAAGCTCCTGGAATTATGTACCTAAACTATTCCTTTTAATCACCTGGAAGGCTTGCTCTTGACTTAGTGAACCCAATAAGTCAAGATCTATTTATTCTTCATTGTTTTAATTTCTTGACAAGAGGGAGTGTCCCAATTGGAGGTATGGAATCTACAAGAAACTGATGTGTCAAGCTATCACTGTTTGCCTTATAACGTATATGTAGCCATACGCTAAGACAGTAGTTCAGCCAAACTGTTCTTTCAAGCCTCGATTAATAGTCACCATCGCAGCAGTTAATAATGGTTGATGTGTATGGTGTCTCCAGAATACAAGACAACAGTGTCCCTGCCCCAAGGAACTTGCAAACTTAAATAGACTCAGCAGAGACAATAGGAAAGAGAGAAGGAAAAGAGCTTAGCGGTAAACTGGAAGAGTGTGCCTTTATTTCATAGAATCATAGAATCCTAAAGTTGAAAGGGACCTAGTAGGTCATCTAGTCCAACCCCCTGCCTGCAGCAGGAAATCCTAGATCATCCCCGTCAGGTGCTCGTCAAGCCTCTGCTTGAAGACCCCCAGTGAGTTGAAGACCCCCCCAGTGACCCACATCTAAGTTACTCTTAATTCAGCTTGTTTACAGTAGTAAAATATGTGGGTTGTGTCATGCAATGGTTGAACATGTGAAATCATAAACAATCTCTTCTCCCCCCTTTTCATCCAGGTTTTCATCAAGGATCATCTGCACCAGGTATGTATCCTGAGCTTAACATTTAAGCCAGGATAATAAATAACACTGTTGTGGACACATGAACTGTCGTAACTCAGCATCCTTCCTAGATTTTTCAAAGATGAGCTGCCAGAATGGTACCAGGGTCTTAATAAGGAAGGTCTTGAAGTTTTGTCTGCAAGGCTTCTTCGGAAAATGTTTCCAGTTGCTTGCCAACCTTATATGTTAACACCATAGGCAGAATAAATTAAAGAGCTACAGCAAGGGGAGATGGGAAAGACAGATTTCAGAAAGAGATTAAAGTGTATGAATATGGTTAATAAGTCCCTAGGGCTTTATATCTGTTGGTGATGTGGATAAAGGGTTAGATCAGTGCTAATTGGAGAAGGTATACTATAAGGGCCAGTGAATTCTTTGGTAGACATACCTGGATCAGCTGCTTATATGACAAGCATGGTTTCATCTCCTCACAGTTTTTCTTCTTCTCTCTCAAGCAATCCCCTGTGGCAGTCCAAGGCCTGTTCCTCGGATGTCAGGTGGAGTGAGTGCCCGGCGAGGAGAGTGGCCGTGGCAAGTCAGTCTCCAATATAGGGAAACACATACATGTGGTGGAAGTCTCATTAATGACCTATGGCTCGTGACCGCTGCCCACTGCTTCTTTGAGTGAGTCAGATGAATATCCTTTCCTGTGCCACTGGGAATGGCATCATCATCATCATATAACTGATTAGCTTTGTAACCTAATTAACTGAACTTTGTAAGACACCTTGAGCATTTATTTGCCTCAGCATGGGATATAAATTTTTAAAATCAATCAGCAAAAAAATGCTGCAACACTTACATTTTTACATTTAGAATAATATGTGTTGCTTTTTTCTAACATCCTACCCACCCAAACCATACAAATGCACTCTTTAAGGGCAATATAGTTATTGCCATATTGTAGATAGAGACACTGAAGCTTGGAACTGGGCTTGCTGAAAGGCTCCCTGCAACCTTGTGGCTGGGTGAGATTTAAATCAAGGGCTGCTGCCCAAGTCCTACTTAACTGTATTGGTATCCATAAGTCTCAAAAGACTATGGTACTGTGCTCGATGCTGTATGCGAAGCACAAAGGCCTGGGTAGATTAATATGGAGGATGGACCCAAGCAGCAGATCCCCCCTCTCCACACGACTGAAATAGTCCAATTGGAACAACAGAACCAATACGATTGGTTCCAGCTGCATTGCAGAGCTGGGCTAAGGACAGGACCTCACCATGTCTTGTGGGGACCTGGGTCTCGAACCCTGGCCTGTTGGTTAACAGTGTCTTAACCACTTGCTGCATAAGCTCTCTTTCATTTCCAAAAGTAGGTAAATTATGTAATTGGAATGATGCCCAGAAACCGAGGAATGAGAGAAGATACCTGGATACAGGCAGGAAGGGACATATTGAAGAGGAGAGTATCTGGACCCAGCTGACTCCTACCCAATGTACTTGAGAGCTCACCCTGACATAGAAAGGGGAAAAGAACTTCATTTTTCTTTCCACCAGGATGGATGGCTACAAGCTTTCAGACTGGAAAGTGGTGCTGGGCCGACTGAGACTGACAGGCAGGCGGCCACAGGGGCTGGAACGCGAAGTGGCTGAGATCATCATCCATCCAAACTACACTGACTATGAGAAAGGCAATGACATTGCTCTTGTGCGCCTCTCCAAGCCCGTGAGCTTTAGCCGTGACATATCGCCCGTCTGCCTCCCTCTCACTGGCCATCGCTTTGCCTTTGGAACACAGTGCTGGATTAGCGGCTGGGGAGACATCAGTTCAAATGGTAATTGGAAAGGGAGACCTTTGCATGTGGGTTATTTGGCAGGTTCAGATAAAGCAATGGTGTGTGTTGCACTCACACATATGCCATGGTTTCCCCTCTGGGGCAATTGGCAGAGCAAAAAAGTCCCATAGGGGCAGTCTGTGTGTGGCAGTCTGTAGTTTTGTGGAGATAGTTGGAGCCTGGCCTGCCTCACTGAGTGGCTTGAGATCATCTGATGATGTAGCATTGCTGAAACTCAGCATGAGTGTAACCAGATCGGCTCCTTGGATGGGAGATAATTAGAAGCTCCATGAAAAACTGAGCTGCTCAGTCAGTCATGTATTCTCATAGCAAATTCCAGTGGTCAAGTTCCTGTCACTTTGGAAGAAAAGTACCATAGTATATAGCAATGCCATGCTCAGATTTGTGGTTGATTGTCATTCCCCAAACCATGTCATCTGGAACTGACTGGGGCCAGTGCTATAAATCTCTCTTATCTTACAGCCTCCCTTCCAGACCCGATGCCACTCCAGGAGATGAGCGTGGACCTTCTGACTGCTGACACATGCAACTGCATTTATAGCAACCTGCGGGACAGGAGGATCATCCACCCAGCCCTGCCTGGCATGATCTGTGCCATGACTCCTGATCGCAAACGGGGGCCTTGTAAGGTTAGTGGTAAATGGTTGGAGCTGTGAAAGGAGCGTGTCTGGTGCTTTGTAAGAATATAAACCTTCCTTTGCTGGATCAGCCCAACCTGTTTTTGAAAAGAGTAAGTTCCTCATCCTTAGAATGAGATGATCTTGGACATGTGCAGGTGTTGTCTGGCAAAATCTGTAAATCCGGAGGACAGCTTAAGAAGGTTTATAGAGAAAAAGGAGTGGTGCTATCAATTTGGTGTGGCTGTTTACCCTTCTCAAAAGAGGCATCTAAGCAAATACATTTGAATTTGGCTAATCTGCTTTGATTAACCAAGTTGCAGTTTGGTTTTCCTGGTTTAGACTCTTGATTTCATAAGTTGTTCCTCACATTCCAAAGCAGTAAGAGGTTCCAAGAGTTATACTAGGAGTTTTAGACTCCTTCCAAAGGAAGAGCAATCATCTTTATAGGTCTAGTCATCAACTAGCAGGGAATACTTTGGAAGAGTGAACAGTGGGCAAGGCAGTTTTCCCCAGATGCCTTCTTCACCTAGAACAGTGATTCTCAATCTTCCTAACGCTGTGACCCCTTTATAAGTTCCTCATGTTGTGGGGACCCCCAACCATAAAATTATTTTTGTTGCTACTTTATAACTGTAATTTTGTTACTGTTATGAATCGTAATGCAAATATCCGATATGCAGGATGTATTTTCATTCTTACAAATGAAATGTGTGTTCTATGCACACATTGAACATATATTTATTTCAGAGTAGGCATGCATAGGATTGGGCCCTGAGGCTGTCAGTCAGCCCCAGTGTACGCGCAGCTACAGCCGGAGGTCTGGCAAGCCTGACCTGGCCCCCTGCACCAGGAGTCTTTAGGCGACCCCCAGGAAAGCTCTAGGTGACCCCCAAAGGGGTCCCGACCCCCACTTTGAGAAACACTGACCTAGAAGGCTGAGTCCTGTACTTGTCAGGGATAAGTCAACTCCCAAGAGTTGCTGCTCCCATGATCTTCCGCTGCTGCTGTGTAGGAGGTGTGAAAACCATGGTTCTCAGTGATACAGCAGGCTCTGACCAAATGGTCAGGCAAGTAAAGTTCTGCAAACACGTTCACATTAAAATTGTGTTATACAGTTATTACTAAAATGCTGCTTCACATAGGACTGTGTTTCCAGAAACACATCCATTTTATTTTGGGAGGTATTAATGACTACATCAGATAGCAGCGACTTTCCAGGATTTCAAGTCCTTCCCAACACAATGTGAGATATGCTGCTCTCAAAGGAAAACAAAGTGGCTCTGTGGGTGGCCTTAATGGGGAATCCACCTGGTATCAATTTGTTCCTTTATCCCGAGAGTTTTGTAGCCCAGATCATCTTTGTCAGTCTTAGTACAATGACCAGGATTTCCAGTGTGCTGTTCGGTAAAATGAGCTCAAAATTTCCTACTGTCAAAGGGTCAAGAGTCAACTGACCTGTGGGTGGAAGGCCACACTTCTAACTAGTGGAACTTGTAGAAGGAGAGTACAAAGGAATGTAGTAAATGCATACAAGAGCTCTATTTCTGAGCAATAGGACATTCCTAAATGTTACACTGAACATTATATAATCAAATGATAGCTCTTACGTTCATACCCTTCTAAACGTCCATATTCACAAACATGCAATACTGCCTGAGCAGGGCAGGTGACATAGGTAGCATAGGTGATGGAGAGAAAGTGGCCTTTCTGATGAGTCTTATTGATCTTCTCAGAAGTCAAGAATTTCACTTCTAAAATTATATGGTCTTTCCAGCATCACAACCCTATCTAAGCCCGTGATTCTTATTTCTACAGGGTGGTAGCATAACTCAAACAGTGCAATTATAGAATCATAGAATCCTAGAATCCTAGAGTTGGAAGGGACCTAGTAGGTCATCTAGCCCAGCCCCCTGCCTGTAGCAGGAAATTCTCAAAGAGCAGTGGTTCTCAATCTTCCTAACATCGTGACCCCTTTATAAGTTCCTCAGGTCGTGGGGACCCCCAAACATAAAATTATTTTCGTTGCTACTTTATAAGTATAATTTTGCTACTGTTGTGAATCGTAATGTAAATATCAGATATGCAGTATGTATTTTCATTGTTACAAATGAAATGTGTGTTCTATACACACATTGAACACAGTGGGATTTATTTCAGAGTAGGCATGCATAGGATTGGGCCCTGAGGCTGCAATTCTATCCACATTTACATGGGAGTAAAGGCCCCCTGACTATAATGGGATTTATTTCAGAGTGGGATTGGGATGCTTAGGAGTGGGCCCTGAGACTGTCAGTCAGCCCCAGTGCGTGCACAGTTACAGCCGGAGGTCTGGCAAGCCTGACCTGGCCCCCTGCACCTGGGGTCTTTAGGTGACCCCCAGAAAGCTCTAGGTGACCCCTAAAGTGGTCCCGACCTCCACTTTGAGAAATGCTGTCCTAGAGCATCTCCGACAGGTGCTCATCGAGCCTCTGCTTGAAGATCCCCAGTGAGGGAGAGTCCACCACCTCCCTTGGCAATCTGTTATTGTGATAGGATATCAGGAGCCTACCTATGGACTACTAGCATTTATTGATGAAACATCAACCAATTACCCTGGCTACTTACATATCAAACCACCTGACAAAGAATGGTCAGCAAGCAATATATGCAAAGTGATATATGAATAAGGCTCTTCTTTCAATTTTAGGGAGATTCAGGTGGTCCTCTGGTTTGCCTCGAGAATGGTCAATGGTTCCAGGCAGGAGTGATGAGTTTTTCCATGGGCTGTGGCCGCTTCCTTGGACCCATCATCTTGACTGAGGTCCAGGCCTACAGTAACTGGATCAAGGAACGTGTCGAAGGGGCCACCTTTGCCAAGCAGACGGAGCCCCGTCCCAACACGACTGACAGTTACATGTGCATAGGTACATTTCTTTATCTAGAACTACAAATGGGTGTTTTCAATGTTCAAGACATCCTTCTGAAAACCCATGAAAATTTGATTTTCCACATCTTTACTACATAAAGTATTTGACAAAGTTCCCTCCTCCTGTGAATATGATACAGTGCCGTCTCACATAAAGTATGTTTCATGTAACAAACAAAAATTTCTCTAGGATTCTGCTTCACGTACCAAACTGTGTTTCACGTAAAGAACACATTCGTTGGCAGTTGGGGCAGACATGCTGGCCGGCAGCCTGTTTAAAAAGCATTAGGGCTGCCTAGTTCACCTGCCCATAGTGAAAGCAACACTTCCATGCTGTTCCTCCTGTGGCCGGAGGGAGAGAAGAGCAGTGGAGAAGAGGGAAGCAGCTCAGGGCTGGCCAGAAGGGAGCAGGGGAGAGAGAGGCTCAGGATGGAGAGAAGGAGAAAGTGGGGAGACACTTTGACGGTGTCTTGGATTGCAGCCTCCTCCTAATCATGTCCACCCAGAAGGAAGCCCCATTGTGTTAAATGGGTTTTACTCCCAGGAAAGTGTCTTTAGGACTGCAGCCTAAGTAGATTTCATAAGATCATGCACATTGAATGCATGTTTTGAATTCAATTCCAGTGTTTTGTCATCATTTTTACATCCAGTTAATATTTTTATATGAATATTTTTGGGGTTGTGGAACCAATCGTCTGAGTTTCCATTATTTCCTATGGGAAAATCCACTTCACGTAAAGAACGTTCCACACAACATATATGCCTCCAGAACGAATTAAATTTGTTACGTGGGGCATTACTGTATATAGTGTTTAATGGTCAGTGGCAATATAAATTTTGAAATTATGTATATGACTGTATTTACTCAAATCTAATGCTCATACTTTTCAGCCTAATTTAGGGCACAATCCAGAGTGAGGGCAGTGAGGAGTGCCCTAGCTGGGCTGCCCCAATTATTCTGAATCCAGAGCAGAAAGCTATGCTGGATCCAGAGAATCAGGAAGCCTGGGCTGCCCCAACTGCTCCAGAGCATGCTCAGCAGGCAGCAAGTCAGTGACTCCTGGGGAGGGCTTGCTCCTGAGGAGACCCCCCTCAGATCTCCCCACCTCAGATATACCGAACAGGGTACAGCTGTGGGTGCCTGCCTTCTACTGATGAGACTGCCAGTACAGTCTAAAGTGAATACAAGGGGCTTCTTGGAGAAGCCTGCTATATCCCCAGGTTAGTATCCCCATAATTGTTCCATATCCTGAGGTTGAGAGGCAGGGGTGGAAGATAGGCTGGCCAAGAACTCAGATTTTGGGTCAACACTGCCATTCTTACTTTGCCTTATCATGGATCTACTCATAACTATACCTGCTCCTGAGGTGGTATATCTCTGAGGAGCTGGAAGAGAGCATTTCTGCCCTGGAAACAGGTTCTGCATACAGAGTAACTGCTCTGTCCTCGGCAATGCTAATCATGCCCTCAACATTCCTCTCCTGAACTGCCTGTCCTGGGGCAGCCTATGTTGCCTTAGGGTGCCCCAAGCCTATTCCAGAATAACTAGGGTGGCCCATCATGCAGTTGGGCCAGCCCAGTGATAGATAGGGCAGCCCAAGTGCTCTTCTGGATTGTGCCCTAAGTCTCCATAATCAGGGTGTGCATTAGATTCAATGGGTAATTAGATTTGAGTAAATGTGGTATTTTGATTATAAGTGTAATGTGCACATTCAATACAACGGTGCATTAGATTCAATTAAATATAGTATATGTTGGTCTAAGGATTGGTCTTGGGTTGCAAGAGGAAGTGCAAATTGCTTTTCTGATTTTCTGATCGGACTCTGATGCCAATATATCAATTAGGGTTGCCCGATTTTGCCATGCTGCTCAGTTGGTAAGAAGGAAATATGAGTGTACCATTTCTTGACTGATATGATGTGTAATATGAATATTGGCTTGTTTTATGTATTTTTGTCTTGTTATTTTATGTTTGGTTGGTCGGTTGACCGTAATAAAGTATCTATCTAAGCATTCCTCTGATCATCAGTGGATGGCTTTTCCACCACTACTGAGTAAACCTACACTAGGTTTGATACTTGGAGTTCTTTTTTGTTAAACAAATACTCTCCTCTGCTGCCATGTCCCTTTTGAACATCAACAATGTGGAAGGAAAGTTTACAGGAGGAAAAAACTCGGAAACAAATCCTGTCTCCTTGTTTGGGGGTATTTGGGTTCTCATGTTTCTTGCGGTTGGAGCTGTATAGAGATGCTGGGAGTTGGCACCACTTCAAATTTTGTACTGTTTTCTAGGCTGTGGGAAGATGAAATCAGACAGGCCTGGCAGTGGTGCAGAGAGCCGCTGGCCCTGGTATGTGAGCCTGCGGCATGAGGGTCAGCATGTCTGTGGAGGCACCTTAGTAGGCGAGGATTGGATTGTGACCGCTGCACAGTGCTTCATTGGGTGAGTGAAGTTTGAGGTCTCTGGATAGGAGAACGAAGCATGCAAGGAAAATGTCCACAGTTGTGCTAATCTACCAGTGAGAAGTATAAGAGATTAGTTTTTTTCCAGGTTCTGGGCGAAGGAAAGCCAGATCCTGCAGCCTAAACAATGAGATACAGTATATTGTTTTTAAGACATCAAGCTGCTTAATTGATTTTTACATCCGTCTTTCTGATTCTTCTTTTCAGGAATCAGGACACTGAGGGCTGGGAAGTGCTGCTGGGTGAGCAGCAGGTAGGGAAGGATCAAAAGTGGCAAGTGAAGAGGACCCTCCACAAGATTGTCCTTCATGGTGCCTATATCGATATGAAAGAAGGCTATGACATTGCCATGGCCATGCTCTCTCGGCCGGTGGTGTTCAATGACAGCATCCGGGCCATCTGCTCCCCATTTTCCACCCACCAGTTTCCATTTGGCTCTACCTGCTGGACCCGTGGATGGAGGACTGGTATGTCGGGGAAGGTCACAGGGCTACATGGGGATTGGCTTAGACCGTAATCTAAGGTCTGCACCAGACATGCAGTGCACCTGTGGGAAATTATATCCATGAGTCACATTCTTGAGTGCCCCTACATGGGTTCTTTAACCACTCCAGTCTTTGGAGTTTATCTATGGAAAAAGCCACACTAGTTTTTCCTCCAGTACTGCCCATCATCTTTTGAATGTCTTCATGTGTGCTGGTATCTCTAAAGCACCTGCCTGCCAAAAGGGGTGGAAATTGTCATCGCTTAGCAAAGGGGGGGGGGGGCATGATCTTTTATCCACAGCAAGATTGGAGCTCTCTTTAATCACAGACACCTTTTCTTTCTCTATCCAGATAGCCCCCGAGGGCGGAATTCATCAATAGGGGGTGTAGAGGTAAAGCTCCTTGGTCCCCAAAACTGTAACTGCATCTACAGTAAGACCTCTGATCCTGACAACAAGATCTCCATCACCTCTGACATGTTGTGTGCCACACCCCATAGAAGCACCATGCGCTGTGAGGTAAGTGGTCACCAGAAGACCTAATTTCTGCTGTGCACACTTTTTCTAAGTAAATACCAATAGTTAATTTGAAATTTTACTTTTCAAATAAATTTACTTTTCAAATTGGACTTTTTATATACAAAAAAAGCAGGCCTCCATCAGTCTTGGAAGATTATGGTATTGTGCTCGGCGCTGCATACGCTGCATGTGAAGCACAAAAGCCTGGGTTAGATTTTTATAGAGGATAGGCTGTTACCCAAACAGCAAATCCCCCCTCTCCACGCCACTGAAATAGTCCAGTCGAAAGGCAGAGCTGATACGATTGGATCGCAGAGCTAAGGACAGGAGCTCACCCTGTCTTGTGGGGCTGACCCGGGTCTCAAACCCTGGCCTGCTGGTTAACAGGCACAGTGTCTTAACCACTTGCGCCACCCACTTGTGCCACAGCCGCCATAGTACATACAAATAGTTAATACACATACATAGTTAATGCTGGTGGGCTGTGGGTGGCGCAAGCAGTTAAGATGCTGTGCCTGTTAACCAGCAGGCCAGGGTTCGAGACCTGGGTCAGCCCCACAAAACAGGGTGAGCTCCTGTCCTTAGCCCAGCTCTGTGATGCCAGCTGGATCCAATCGCATTGGCTCTGCCTTTCCATTGGACTATTTCAGTGGCGTGGAGAGGGGGGATTTGCTGCTTGGGTAACAGCTTATCCTCCATAACAATCTAACCCAGGCTTTTGTGCTTCGCATGCAGCGTATGCAGCGCCAAGCACGATACCATAGTCTCTCAAGACTGACGGAGGCCTGCTTAGTTAATGCTAAATGAGCCTAAATGTTCAGATGCAGGTCAAACTGTGATTGGCTGTATCAAGACTGTGTTTGGGGACTGGGGAACATTTCCTCATCCCAATGGTTGATTGTCTGGTAGGAAGAAAAACCCAGAAATGTTCTTCAATCTCCTCCTAAGTCCTTCTTTCCCCATTTCTGGGGAAAGGATCTGACAGTCTCCTGCAGCTGTCCACACCAATTGTGGTGCTGAAATGCTGGAGGCCAACTGGTGATTATTTTTCCCTAGCTATATTAACTCAGTGTAAGCACCCAGTATACTTGAAAAAACCCAGTATATTTGGCCTTCTGAGATGTCCCCCTGAATGACTCCCTCCCTGTTCACTTGTTGTGTTTTCCAGTTCCATTCCCCAAATAGCTCCATTCTGCTTATACTAATCCAGGTGTGTCCAAATCCCGGTCTGGGGTACAGAGTTGGCCCATAGCGAGCCTCAATGCGGCCTCCAGCAATACCCCTCTATATGTCCCCTGGGCAAGCCTTGGACAATTCCTCTTTACTATTTTCTTATATGTAAATTTATTCAAATTTGAAATGTAAATTAGTTTTCCAGCCCCCAATGCAGTGTCAGAGAGTTGATGTGGTCCTGCCAAAATGTTTGGACATCCACTAGAACAAGGGGGATCACATGTCATAACCAAAAATGAGGACAAGGCCCCCCAAAATGTAAGGCTTCTAAGAAAATTTTAGGACACCACAAAATAAAAGCTAAAAACTCATAGATATTACTTTCTTGTGGTCAATTTAAACACTATATTGCTTATGATTAAAATTAAAATTATTGCATATGATTTATTACATATAATTTATGAATTGCAAGAAGGCTACATGCTGCCTGTTCAAAAGGAAAAGGAGGACTTGAAGGTTTTCCCTAAACACAAGGCTAAAAAAAGACGACATGTCCTAGAAAAACAGGACATATGGTCACCCTCACTAGATTCCAGAGTGCTCACAGGGCATAGGAATTGCTTTTGGTACTCAATTGCTCAACTCTGTTGAATCAACTTGAAGTTAAATATAAACATGATAGAGTAAGTAAAACTGTTCTAAGTAGTCATAATGTTGAATACTTAATTAGCATTAAAACCTTTTCTGACAAAGGTCAAAAAACATAGGCCAAAATGTGGGGATTTGGTTGTTCCTTTATAAATAAATGCTTTTTTGAGACTACATTTTGTGAATTTTGTATCTGATTTTGATGATAAGTCTATCTTTATGGCAAGTCTGTCGTACTCAGGTGGTCTCTCTGTTCTTCATCCTTCAGGAAGGCATTGGCGAACCTCTGGTTTGTAATGAGAAAGGAAAATGGTTCTTGGCAGGCATTTCCAGCTTTGGAAAGGGCTGTGGGACTGTGATTCATCCAGGGGTTTACACAAGAGTTTCTGCCTATCAGAACTGGATGATGGAACTTGCCTGGTCTGCTTACTATGATAAGCAACAACCACCACTTCCAGAAGTCAAGGATGAAGACACCTGCTTGAATGAACTCCCTCAATGTAAGGTGGATCTAGACTTTAATTTTTCTGCATGATTTATGTAGTGGAACCAACTGTTGGTTCCACTACATAAATCATATATGTATGTCTATCTTAGAAGAAGCATAAGACCTTGTGGATTTGCTTTGCCATGGTTTCTGATATGGAGTTGTTTTGTCCCCAAAACCAGTAGCTTACACAGTTTCTTTGCGCATCTCTTTATTATTTGTATATCACATCATGCTGTCAAATACTGACCAAGTAGTAGCAGCAGCAGACCTCCACCAGTCTTGGAAGACTATGGTATCGTGCTCGGCGCTGCATACGCTGTATGCGAAGCACGAAAGCCTGGGTTGGATTGTTATGGAGGATCTGCTATTACCCAAGCAGCAAATCCCCCCTCTCCACGCCACTGAATTCGTCCAATGGAAAGGCACAGCCCATACGATTGGATCCAGCTGGCGTCGCAGAGCTGGGCTAAGGACAGGAGCTCACCCTGTCTTGTGGGGCTGACCCGGGTCTTGAACCCTGGCCTGCTGGTTATCAAGCACAGTGTCTTAGCCACTTGCACCACCCACAGCCCAGAGTAAGAAGCAGATTATATGACTAAGTACGAAATATAGATTATATGATACCGATAGATAACTGACTTACCTTGGTCTCTCCAATGACCTTCACAAATGGGAAGAGAATAGAACCCGATACTCTCTGAAAGATCCCAACATTTTATCTACAATGACCCACAATGACTTTGAAATCAGGGCACAAATCACTCCCAATCCCACTTTCTGGTTCGGGAAGGACAGAATGGAGCTATCCCAGTTGCTTTTCTTGCCGTTGAAAACTGGGAGGGACAACTAAGATAACTTCATTTATGTTGTGGTTCTATCATGCCCACCCCCACTGGGCAGAAGGGTTGGCAGTCTCTACTTTTATAGGAGGGAATTTCGGGAGGGTTGGCAGTTTCTATTTCTATAGTCAGAAGAGTCCATGGAATTCCTCCCAAATTTTTTAAATCACCACCCCATGGTTTTCTGAAGAAATCACAAAGACAATACTCTGCATCCCTTTTTTTTTCTCTTTTAGAGACCACCCTAACATAGAGGACGATGGACTATAACAAAATGCACAAGGAGTACTGGACCTGGTAAACTTGACAATGAAACTGCAGAGCAGCTCTTGTTCACAGCTCCCATGTGAAGGCCTTTTTATTTATTTATTTAATTTATTTATATAGGAGATTTCTACACTGTCTTTCAAATTAAAGCAAAATCCCTTTTGGCGGGGTTGATGGTTTCCATCACACAGCTGAATCTTGGGATGTGCACTATTTACAGAAGTAGTTCCCAACCTTTAGGTACCCATGGACCACTGAGACAAAAACTGGAGTTGTCATAGACCATGTGCAACACCCGTGCTCAACTGCATTAAAAATACCATTAAATTGATAGTCTCTGGGACAGCACTGGAAGTACTTGCTGTGGCAGGGCCATTCTCCACCCTCTCTGGTGGTCCATGGAAAAGTGTCTTGCTGAGTGAAGCTTCCTCCCATGGACTACCAGCAAAAGCAGAGAATGGACTGCCCGTAGTTGCAGCTTTCATTTCAGTGCCAGCTGTGGATGGGGCATTATCTGATCTTTATGGTGGTATGCAGGGGACACATCCTCATGGATCACTGGAGAGTTTGGGGAGTGGATGAGCCACAGCTGGTTGTTTCAGCTTCTCATTTCCATGATGCACATGATCTGAGACTTTTTTTTAATCTCCTGTAACCTCACACACCACTTCTCAGGGTCTCACGGACCACTCACAGTCCATGGATCATAGGCTGGGAACCACTGATTTACAGATGACTCATTGTATAAAGCTCAGATTCTGTTATGAAGACACCATTTGAGTATTCAGGGACTTCTGTCCTACTTGAATGCCACACTCTTCAAGTGACAGTGACGTACATTGCTTTTTCCTGGAAATACAAAAAAACAGGCACAATGTGATCGCTGCTAAGGTTATTTTTCCTTTCCTCTTTATCGACGGACAGACAGAGGCCAGGAGTCCAGTCTAGTGCTCTGCCATGCAGAGCAGCTCCTGGGTGTTGAGAGAGGTGCAATGAGGTGGACCCAGAGTTGCCAAAGGGCACAATCCAGAGTTATGGCAGTGAGGAGTGCCCTGGCTGGGCTGCCCCAACTATTCTGAGAGTTATGCTGCATCCAGAGTCAGGAAGCCTGGGCTGCTCTAGCTGCTCCTGAGCATGCTCAGTAGGCACCAAGTCAGTGACACCTAGGGAGGGCTTGCTCCCAAGGAGACCCCCTCAGATCCCACTGAACAAGGAACAGTTGTGGTGCCTGCCTTAGGAGTCCCTGATGAGATGCCAGTACAGTCTATAGTTAATACAAGGGGCTTCTTGGAGTAGCCTGCCATATCCCCAGGTTGGTGAACTGCTGTAGTTGTGAAGTTGAGAGGCAGGGGTTGCAGCTAGGCTAGCCAAGAACACTGCCATTCTTACTCTGATTTTTGGTCAACACTGCCATTCTTACTCTGCCTTATCATGGACCCCTATGGGTCTACTCATTACTATGCCTGATCCTGAGGTGGTATAACTCTGAGGAGCTGGAAGAGGGCATTTCTGCCCTGGGAACAGGCTCTGGATACAAAGTAACTGCTCTGCCCTAGGCAAAGCTGAACATGCCAACAACTGTCTAGGCTGCCCCAGTTAGGACAGCCCAAGTCCACCTGTCTTGGGGCAATGATGCCTTAGGCTGTCCCAAGCCTTTTCTGGAATAACTAGAGTGGCCCATCTTGCAGTTGGGTCAGCCCAGTGAGAGATAGGGAAACCTTCTGGATTGTGCCCTTAGTAAGACAAGAACTCACCACTACCTTGTGTGTTTTTCCTTGTGGGAAAGGCACACAAAGGGACTGACTCTGAGATCCTGCCCAGAACTGGAGCAAAGTTGAACTGGCGTAATATAAATATTTCGATCAGCCTTTATTTATGTGCTAGAGACTGTAATAATATGATAAATTATACTTTGGGTACTAGTATATGCCATATATATTTTCCAGCTGCTACTGGAAATTCCCCTAAAGTTGACTTGAGCGAGTGAAATCTTCACTCTATTGTCTCACATAGGCTGTTCTGTGTATCAGATTTGTTTGTATACTGAGCTGCCTCGAGACTTGTGATAAGGCAGGATATAAATCACAAAATAAATGTCTGGCCTTTTACTTTCCATCAAGTTGTTTTGAACTACTTGGGGAATCAAATGCCAGTTTTCCAGATTGTGTGGAAATACCCTGAACACTGTTGATGCCCCCATCAGTCAGTCAGTCAGTCCATCCCAAGCATCCTTGTAAAACCACATTTATACCCTTCCTTAAAGGATTCCTTCCTTCATCTCTGTAGTGGGGTGTGTAAGACTAGACTATGAGTTTTGCTGCCAAAAACTACAAAGGCTTCAGTGGTCAGACTGGGTGGGTGGGAATGTTGACCAGTATGCAACATGGCCATGCCTCAATGGCTCCTACCTAAGGAAAGCTAAATGTGAATTGGAGATGATGGACCTTCCTCAAGGAAAATCCACCTTCTTTCCCCTTATTAGCAGCCTTTTCACACCAAAGAAAAGCTCTTCCTGTTTTGCTCAGCTTTGAACCATCTGTTACTGTTATTGTAGCTTACCTGATAAATTTCAAGTGCCGTTCTGTGTTCATTGTGATTCGCTGGCTCCCTTCTCATTCCTATTCATTTGTTTTATACCCTCAGCCAGTTTTACACTGCAAGTTGTTTCTAATATTGCTTTTAATTATTTTATATTGTTATTTATGCCATTGTATAAAAAATTGTGGTGATCTATTTTGGACATTGAAAAAAGGATGGGTGAGATGAGAAGCACAATACCAATAATGGGTCTGACTTGGAATACAGGCCCTTTTGACATTTTTTTGGTTGCAACCGATTGTTACTCCTTTGATTGTAAAACTGACACATGTATGTGTTGATCTTAATGCTCTAATGTACTAAATAAATTATTTGAAAAAAATTAAACATTTGCAGTGGTCCACTGATAATTTCTTCACCTGAGAAAATGAAACTGGCATTGCTGTTGGTACCAGGACAACAAAGGTTACGAGGAGAAACCTCCAAAAGAACCCATAAAATATAACTCGGGAGACCCTCAGAAGATGATAATGATCATCTCTGCACCAATATCTTATTTTCTAGGGCTACAATCCAGAGTAACTCAGGATCTTTTAAACCAATGTAGTTACAGTGCCACCTATGGGAAATGCATAGAGCAATTCAGAGTAAATGCCTCTTACGTCTTTCCGCAGTTACTCTGGATTGTAGGATAAATCTCAAAATATATTCAGAGCAATGCAGGCCTCCATCAGTCTTGAAAGACTATGTTATGCTCGGTGCTGCATACGAAGCACAAAAGCCTGGGTTGGATTGTTATGGAGGATGGGCTGTTACCCAAGCAGCAAATCCCCCCTCTCCACGCCACTGAATTAGTCCAGTGGAAAGGCAGAGCCAATACGATTTGATCCAGCTGGCGTCGCAGAGCTGGGCTAAGGACAGGAGCTCACCCTGTCTTGTGGGGCCGACCTGGGTCTCAAACCCTGGCCTGCTGGTTAACAGGCACAGTGGCTGCAATCCGAAAGATACTTTCTGGGAGTAAGATCCATTGAACACAATGGGGCTTACTTTTGAGTAGACACGGTTAGGATTGTTCTCAGCGTCTTAACCACTTGCACTACCCACAGCCTAATTCAGAGCAATACAACACTGAAAAATCTAGCTGCATAACTGTTTAAGGGTACACTGGAAGAGAAACTGCTTTCTTTTTTAAAATGCCAATCTGCACACACATCTCATCATAGAGATAATTTCTTAACTCATCATTTTGGGATGATGAAGGTTACATTTCCAAAGTTGAAACAACACTATTTTTGCTTTGTTTCCACAATTTTGCAAGGTCTGTAGTTTCATCATGGAAACCAGAACACCATTTAGTCCTCAAGGGAAGCATCAGTTCATGAAGGCGGTATACAGCATTTACTCAAATCGAACGCGCCATCAAATCTAATGCACACCCTATACTTATAATCAAAATACTGCATTTTCTCAAATCGAATTAACCATCAAATCTAATGGGCACCCTGATTTTTGGAGACTGGATTCTGTTCATCTAATTAGAAATTAAACGTACTGCTAAACGAGGACGTCTACGTCCCTGAATAGACTTTTGAAGACTGGGGAAAGGAGACATGGATTCCTCAATTTACTATGCAAAACATTTGCTCAGAAAGGTTGTAAATGACAGGGGAATTGCTAGTGAGGTCACAGAAACAGTCACTGAACATATTCATGTGCATATGAGGTCAGGCCACAAATGGAATCTTGAAACCTCTGGCAAGTTGCTTGTGAGCATGCAGAAATTTTATCCCAGATTTGTCTTTCAACTTATAAGGACAACGGTGGTGTCCTTCCATGGAGTTTGGCACATATACTGAAGAGAGAAGAAGGAGAAACACTTCTTTTAGAAACCAAGAACAATTTATTTGCAGTTTTCAAATGTCACAGACTAGGTATGGCCACCAGGGGGTGCCAAGATACCCTAGCAAATTGATTCCATCCTATTACAGTACCGTGGGGGAAACCCACATCTTTCAGAACTGTGGGACTCAGTAGGGTAGAATAGGAAATCCTGTATTATCTCCCCATTTCTGAAAGGGCAGTGAGAACTAGTTTGTTAGAGGAGGTGAAACCAGGAGATTTAAAACTAAGAAGCCAAAGTTCTTCTTCGGCACCCCCCACTTAATTTCTTTTCTTTTCCCAGCAACATTTAACTGAAGTACATTAAATTACATATTAAATGTCAATATTCAGAGAAATGTTTTAAGGAGGAAGAGGGGAGTTTTAAAAAACTTAAATCGTAAATGTGTTGTTTCACAAGGGATGTGTTTCCCTACCAAGAGCCATAGTGTCAGTTGCTGAAAACAGCAGCTTCAAACAAGACAAGAGATTCAACACTTAGTACGTGTGGATGTCATAAAAAAGGAAAAAAGGGGGTGAACTGTTTCCACTGGCAAAATTAAAGAAAAAAAACACACCTGTCCCTCCCACCCCAATAAAAATATTACCCAACTATGTTAGAAATTCTAGAAAACAATCATCACAATTGAGAATACTCAACTACTTTAAAAATTGCTACTTTTTCACTGAACTGAGTCACTGAAGAATTGAGATGGCTTCCATTTGACACTTGGGCTCAGCATGTGTTTCCCTGTGACACGCTTAGGAAAGTCTGCCCAGTTGAGAAAACCATGTTGGCTTAAGAACAGCACCAGAGCATTGGGATCCTTCTGTACATGCCAGTCCCCTGACAGAAGGGGAAATATTAGCAGCAATCAAGTTTCTAGACCTCTTTTTCTGTTTTTTAAAAACTTATTTAAATGTAAATTATTCCCTGCAGCCTCTCTACATCCTGATAGTTGATCCATACAATTGTGAACATCCCTTTTAGTAATGTGGGTAAACCTCAGCAACACAGTCAGAAAATTCAGGTCGAGTCCTGTGGGAATCATATCACTTCAAAACAAGGAGGTTATAGCACATCAAAATGCTTTTCTTTGTACAAGAAAAAATGTTTTTGTATGTGAAAACTAAAATGTTATGCAAGTTCTAGTGTGGCCTTTTCCCACATAGGCTAGTTTTGTCAGCATGCAGAGCTACTGACATAGGAAAGTGTTCAGATACTCACTTCTCCATCTGCAGCCTGAAGTGGCAAATCTTAGCCAGGGCCATACAATGCAATACTTATAAATGAATAGATCAGTTTTATTATGAGTTGTACCCAAATTAGTCCTATTTATAGCCCAGTCCTATCCAAATTTCTTGCACTGATGCAGTTGTGCGAACAGGGTGTGCATGGCATCCAGTGGTGGTGATGGGGCAGGCACAGAGTCTTCCTCAAAATAATGTTTGTCTCCTTATCTCAGGGCTGCACTGTGTTGGAAAGCTGGACGGGATTGGGCTTTAACACTTTCCATCAGTATTGGAAACGTGGATGGGATTGGGCTTTAACATCACTGAAATTAATAAGACTTCAGTTCATCACAGCTAACTCTTTCATTGATTTAAATGGTAGCTACCTATGACTTTCTTTGGCTACAACCCACACGTGCAGTAAGAACCAAAATCATTGGGAATAAGAGATTGGCTCAAGAAAATCAGCCAAATTCTCTAACCACCAAATCTGAGGATAAGCCTCAGAGACTCATGAAAAGGGCGCACTTCAGCCAGAGCACTGATGACCATGACTGTCTCGTCACTGTTGCAAAAAAATATTTTCACTGTGGTTTGCTGGAGTGTAGCTCTGGCGGTGGGTGGTTGGAAATACCCTTATCCTTTTGCAACAAGTCAGAGAGAGGATGTCCACAGGGCACAGGGGTACTAATAGGCCGATGGCTGCACTCCCCAAACCATCTTATTTTCCTGTAAAGAGTTGGATCACTTTTGCTGAACATTTCATTCTCCCAATCATGTCACTGGAGCTGACAAACCAAAGCTGCCCCAATTTCCCAAAGAACAATGTGTTTACTTATGTAAACCAAAACCTTTAATTGAGCTGCCTCTAAAAAATCCATTCTAATGCAATGATCTTTTAGTTAACTTGTGTAAAACTGCTCTCAGAGGAATCAAGTGGCCTCTGGATTGGGTAAATCTTAAAGGACTTGATATTCTTTCACAAGGAGGGCAATATTTTTTTTCTAGTTAAGGAGGTAGCAACTGAAAGCAAGTGAAATTGTTAACTCCTCTATTTTAGAACAATATTTTTGTGATTAAAAATACCCCAAACTAAAAAAATGTAACTGAAGTGTCTATGGGGCTTAAATATGGGAGTTGCTACTAATCCAACTTTCTGAAAAGGCTAAAAAAGAAGTTGGAAAACTCAAATTTGGGGGGGGGGGGGGTCAGCACATGCTTGAAATGTTCCCAGGGTGCTAAGATTCAGTTCTCCAAATAGGGTCCAAGACCAAAAAGGTACAAGTTGCTGTGGGAGACATTTTCAAGGGTCACAAAAGAGGTACAGTTAGGAGTGCTCAGTGCAGCATTCCACTAAAGGGAGTGGGTTCAGCCCCACTATATTTCCTGACTGGGTGCTCTACAGGGAACCATGCACCCCATTTCCGCAACATCATCATTTGCTGGTGTGCCCCTTTGCCCTCCTATGCACACCCCTTACTTTTTCCTTTCTCTCAATGCCTGAACAATTGTTCCCCCAGACACATTTCCCCAAGCAGCCAACTTCCCAATTCCCTGCAGCCTGCTCTCCCTGCCATAAAGTCCTTGGCACATACTTCACACATGTGCAGACACCCTCAGCTCCCTTGCCCTGTGTCAACACCCCCAGGCCCAGGGTGCCCATCGTCCATGGCATGCAACAGTTGGTGCTGCTGGAAGCCGAGGTGATGTGAGAACGTTTTTGAGCAGACAGTGCAGGTGAAAGGCCCTTCCTCCTTTGTCCCGCCATGAACTTTAGCATGGGCAGCCAAGCGCCTGGCAGTTCGGAAGGTTTTGCCACAACGGGGGCACCGGTGGCGTTTCTTGTTAATATGAACGTGCAGGTGGTTTTTGAGTGCGAGGAGGTTGTAGAACTCCTTCTGGCATGTGGGGCAGTGATAGAGGCCAGTTGCATGGGCCTTCTTGTGGTTGAGGAGACTGCCGGCATGGCGATATGTCCGCTCACAACTGTTACACTTGTAGGGCCGCTCCTCAACAGGCTTACTGACCACCACAAGACAGGAGGCAGAAGAGCAATCTTTGGTGATATCTGCTGCCTCCGTCTGATGCCGCTTTAGGTGCCGTAGCAGATCCCTCGAGGCCCGGTAAGCCTTGCCACACTGTGAGCACTCAAACCGTTTCTTGGTGTGTACGCGACTGTGATTCTTCAGAGAAGCATGGTTGGGAAACTGTTTGGGGCACAAAGAACACTGGAGGGGACCGCAAGGAACCTCGCCACAGCTGCTGCCCAACTTCCTTAGAGAAGCCACTTTTTTCTTCTCATGTTCATGTTCCAAGTTGCCCCTTCCACAAGAAAGGGGCTGCCTCTGGTGCCTTAGCAGCTGCCGTTGCCATTTGAAGGCTTTGCCACAATCCAGACATTGGTGGCGTTTGACCTCATAGTGGATGCGGTGGTGGTTTTTGAGGGACATGAGATTGGGATAGGCCTTACTGCACAGTGTGCAGGCAAAGTGCCCTGTCTTGTGGCTCTTCTGGTGATTGAGCAGGCTGCCTGCATGGCGGTACGTGCGCCCACATTCTCCGCACCTGTATGGGCGCTCTTCGGGATCTAGGCAATGCTTCGTTGTTTTGAGAGGGTGGACTGAATTCTCAGGCTTTGCTGCCCGCTTTACATGAGCAGTCCTCTTGGAAGGGTGCAGGCTGGGATCCCATTTTCTGTCACGGTGGACCCTCTGGTGGCTGGCCAGTTGTTTCTGGAGCCGGAAAGCCTTCGGACACTCTGGGCATCGGTAGCGCTTTGTTTCAAAGTGGGTACGATTGTGGTTTTTGAGCGCCATGAGGTTATAGAACTGTTTCTGGCAGATGCCGCAGTGAAAAAGTCCTATCTTGTGTGTTTGCTTATGGTTGATCAGGCTGCCAGCGTGCTTGTAACTGCGCCCACAAACATCACAACTGAAGCGCCGTTCCAGTGGTGAGGCATCCTCTTCAGCACAAGGGCCACCATTTTCCCCTCTCTCCACCACATCATCTTCTTTTACATCTTTCTCTTTTGTGTGATGAACAGCCTGAGGGTTCTCCAGTGAATCTTCTCCCTCAGTTACATCTCTGCACATTTGGGTCTTTCTGTTCTCAGATTGGCTGGCATTCAACACTTCTTCCTGTTTCAGCGTTTGACGTGAGATATGAGACATGAGAGAGGATGAGTTTGATGGATCTTTCTCCCCTTGATGTTCCACATCACTGCCAAAAGGGGCCTCCTCCTTACATGGTACATGACCAGAAGGTAGCCCTTCTCCTGCTACAGAAGCTGGTGACCGGATTTCTGGCACACTGCCATTCAATTTGCATCTTGGATGGTTCCGGAGGTGGTTCCGGTAGGCAGACATATTGGGATATTGCCGGCAACAGACACGGCATTGGTAGTCTCCAATCTGGTGGATCTTCTTGTGATTGACTAAACTACCACCATGTCGGTAGGTTTTGCCACACTGACCGCAGGCATAAGGCCGGCTGTCTAGAGATTCACTGGCAGCAGCAGACATTTCCACTGGTCCTGGAGGTGGCTGTTCCTCCTCTAGCCGAGGAGCTCGTCGGAGCTGGATGGAAGTGTCAGCCAAGGCAGCAGCTTTTTCCTCCTGATGCCCCTCGCTGTGCTCTTCCAAGCTGGTGAGATCATCAAAAGGCTGACCACAATAGCCACAAATGTGAGAAAGGAGTTGTTCCTCCTCTTGATCTGCTGCCTCTTCCAACTGGACCTCAGCCTCCTCTTTTATTTCTGCTTTGTGCCCCGAATCATCCTGGGCTTCAACCTCTTCATGAGATAGGTTGTGATGGTGCTGGAGGTCTTCGCCGCTGGGAAAAATCATGCCACAGAGGCTGCAGAGAAAGGGCTGTTCATCAGCATTGTCTTCCCCAAGAAGACTGCCCCAGCTGGATGCTGTAGCCTTGGCATGTCCATGGAAATGGTTCTTCAGAGACAATAGGCTAGAATACTCTTTGGGACAGAGGGAGCATTGATAGATGCCTGCCTGATGGGTCTGCTTATGGATCACCAAATCGCTGGCCTGGTCAAAGCCCATCCCACACACTTCACACAGATAGGGAAACCTCTCAGCCTCATCTGGCGGAGGTGAGGGAGTGTCAGACTGGGACTGCCAGCCATTCAGTGCAATACTTTCATCTGGAACATCACGGCCATCTTTGAACTCACTTCCTGAAGGCAGCATGCCAGGCACAGCAGCTCCATCTTCTGCCTCCACCTCCTCATCTTCATTTGTTGTTACCACCATACCAGGCTGTCCCCTCCTGGGCTTCTGATGTCCTCGCAAGTGGCTCTTGAGTGAAGCAACGTTCTGGAAATGCTTGCTGCAAATCGAGCAGCTGAAATCACCTGTCTGGTGAGTCTGTTTGTGGTTAATCAAGCTCCCTGAATGCCGATATGATTTGCCACAGAGGTCACACCCATAGAGCCGCAGTATGGGAAGTGGGGACTCAATCCTCTCTGTTATTCCTTCTGGTCGATCCCCTTCATTTCTATGCTGGAGGGCATGATTCTGCAGGCTCGCCACATTGGCAAATGTAGCATTGCATTGGCTGCAGACGTGTGCCGCCTCAGAGGAAGGGAGGACATCCTCGGCCACAGCCACCCCTTTCTCCAAGGCTTCCACATCCTGCTTGATAGCCTGAAGAAGATCTGCCTCTTGTAGGTGAAAGCCACCGATACTGGGGACCATTGCTACGTCTGTATCCTCGGAACAGGGAAGGTGACGCAGCTGATGGAGCTGGAACTCTGCCTCCTCCTCAAAGCTCTCTCCACAGCTACTGCAAGTCAGGCCACCTCCATGCTCCTTGCTGTTCATGCGGGCTGCCCGCAAATGTACACGAACGTGATTTCGGAGTGCCATGAGGTTGGTGTACTGCTTAGGGCAGATGGAGCATTGAAAGACCCCTGTCTGATGGGTGTGACGGTGGTTCACAAGACTGCCCCGATGCCTGTAACTGCGCCCACAGTCTTCACACCGGTAAGGTCGCTCTTCCTCTCCGGCACCTTTATCTTCATCCTCCTTTGGACAAGAGGCTCCTCCCCAGACATCCAGTGGTTGCACATGGCAATTTCCAGGGTCCTCATGACTATCCTCCTCTTTGCCTGGGTCCAATAAGGTAGAAGGATGTTGGGAGGCCTCCTCTGGAGCTGGTGAGCCAAGCTTGGCTTTGAGGTGGACCCTCAAGTGGTTTTTCAAGGCAGCCAGGTTGTAAAGCTGTTTGGAGCAGACACTACAGCTGTACACCCCAATCTGGTGGCTCTTCCTATGGTTAATTAGGCTCCCTGCATGCCGATAAGTCCTGCCACAATCCCCACAACGGAAGGGACGCTCCTCAGATATGGGATAGTTTTCCTCAACTTTCAAACTAGCTTCCCATCCCCCATTGGTGCCAGGTGCCAGCTGTGAGGGGGTGCTGCCTGCCTCCTCCTCTTCATCTGCCTCTTCTGGGTACAGGCAGCTGTGTCCCTTAAGTTCCTCCTCATCTGCAAAGGACCCACCACAGCGGACACAAAGTTCCCCATCTGGGCTGCAACGTTCACCACCCCCTGCCTTGGAGGAGTCTTTGAGGCTACATGGGGCACTCCCTTCACAGTTTGTGCCTGTTGGAGGAGGTTGGTAGATATCTAGCTTTGCTGAAGTCTCTATGGACTCCTCCTCCCAGATACTGTGTTCAGAGCCCTCCCAGGCTGGTAGGCCTGATGTTTTATCCTTGTCTTGATCATGAGCTTTCTGATGGCTCAGCAGTTCAGAGGGGAGCCGGAAGGCTTTGTGGCAAAACCGGCACTTGTATGGCCGATACTCTGAGTGAAGGCGAGTGTGGCTCTTCAGTGCCATGAGGTTGGAAAACTCCTTGTAGCACATGGCACACTGATACACACCAAGTGTGTGACTCTGCTTGTGATTGGTTAGGCTGCCGGCATGTTTGTATGCCTTGTCACACTGGTTGCACTTGTAGCGTCGCTCATCCACAACTGCGGCACCAAGTCTTGCCTCCTTCTCTCTCTGCAACTCCTCAGCCTCGGATTCCACCTTGATAGGAAACTCCAAATGAGAAAAATCTGCTGGCACCACCGACTCAGCAATATACTTTTCCAAGTTAGTCAGTAGGCTCCCACTACCACCCCCCTCCTTCCCAGAATAGGTATCTGCATCTGACGAAGAAGTGTCCTGGTTTCTCTGGAAAGCATAGCTCCCACCATTACTCCCTTCTTCCTCCTCCTGGTCCCGGTTGGCACGAGCCAGACAGTGGTGTTTAGTAAGCTGGGAAGACCCCCGGAAGCCTCGGCCACAATCCCGGCACTTGTAGCGCTTCTCTTCCATGTGGGTGCGAAGGTGGCTCTTGAGGGCCATGGGGTTGGAGAAATCCTTGTGGCACAGCAGACAGCAGAAGAGGCCCACCTCATGGGTGCGTCGGTGGTTCACCAGGCTGCCTGCATGGCGGTAACTTCGTGGGCACTGTTTGCACTTGTATGGACGCTCCTCCTGCCCAGCAGACTGTTCAGAAGTCAGGGCAGCATCCCCTTCTGCCATCGCTCACATTGGAAGATGCCCTCCTTGCTTCTCACTAAAGGGCAAGCCACAAGTCCTCTGGTGCAAAGGATGGTCCCATTGCGTAGTCCCAAAGGTGTGTTTTCTTTCCCAAAAGTTCTAATCCCAAGACCTGAGGAGAAAAAGCAAAAACATTAGGAGAGCCTTCAGCATCAGGTTGGATAGAAGCTGGGGCAAGGAACAATCTTGCTGATCAGGGATTCTCATTTTCCCTATCCTTATTTTTCTTTTAATAACAAGCATTGATCCCCCGGGTTGATTCCTGTCTTGGCTGGCTAAAAATGCTTTTGGATTTGGCTGGACCTTTGTCTGAAGGCAGGTTTCCTTGCTTAGCTGCTACAAGAGTTATGAAGTTACCATTTGTATAGCAGAATCCTACATGTTATGGGCTATTTGAAGAGTCTACTAATTGGTGAGACCCATTTGTAATTTGACTTTACAGATGGAGCTATCTATATTCCAATTACATGAAGATGTTAACTGAAATGGAAGGACTACTGGATACAAATAAACCCACAACAGACTGAGATTTTCAACACTTCACAGCATTATTTCTCTCTGCTCTTTTTTATAACTGTGATTGTTTTCAGTTCTGTGACAGTCTGCATCTCTTCCTGTAGACCAGTGGTTCTCAATCTTCCTAACGCCGTGACCCCTTAATCAGTTCCTCATGTTGTGGGGACCCCCAACCATAAAATATTTGCTACTTTAAATGCTACTTTATAACTGTAATTTTGCTACTGTTAGGAATCGTAATGTAAATATCCAATATGCAGGATGTATTTTCATTCTTACAAATGAAATGTGTGTTCTATGCACACATTGAACACAATGGGATTTATTTCAGAGTAGGCATGCATAGGATTGGGCCCTGAGGCTGCAATCCTATCCACATTTACTTGGGAGTAAAGGCCCCCTGACCATAATGGGATTTATTTCAGAGTAGGCATGCATAGGATTGGGCCCTGAGGCTGTCAGTCAGCTCCAGTGTGTGTGCAGCTACAGCCGGAGGTCTGGCAAGCCTGACATAGCCCCCTGCACCAGGGGTCTTTAGGCGACCCCCAGGAAACCTCTAGGCGACCCCAAAAGGGGTCTCGACCCCAACTTTGAGAAACGCTGCTGTAGACAATTATCAGTTGCTACCTTCTACTTCAGTACCAGTCCTAATACTTGTATTTCAACTGTGCATGCTTTTAATTTGCTTTTTAGAAATTTGCATGTTTTTATGCTTTGTAATGGTGCATTGCTGCCACCCTGCTGCTACTGTCCCAAGGTACTACAGCAAGAGGTCCGCACCACTGACAGTTTGGCACCTTCAGCACTGAGCACTTGTAAGGGTGGGAAACCATTGTGGAGCAGGCAGAACCCTTAGTGCTGCCTCTAAGTTGGGGTAGGAAAGGGGTTGATGCATCCTGACTCCTGGCTTAGCTGTACCAGAGGGGCATCCTGCATTTGGGGGCAATTAATGGAGGCCTCTTCAAGGCAATGCAATGTTTGTTATCTTACCTCAGAGTTGTATTGTCCTTGTTTGAACAATGCCAAGCAAAACTCACTGCCACATGTGGGGACAGTTGCTAATTTAGATGGTATTCAAAAGGGAGGAAGACCACAAAACTACCAAGGGTTTGTAGTCTAGCTAACTGAACTGATCCTCAAAAACAGTATAGACTGAATAGGCCAACAAGCAAAGGAATGGCATTTTTCCTACATCGTGGGTTTCCAGAAATATGATTGGTCACCACTAGAAAAATAGAACACTCTTTAATTGTAAAGAAAATATTATTGCTAAAATGTTTTAATCCTTCTTAATAACAGATGTAACCTCTTTGATCGCTTATTAAAATAGTAATGTGTGACATCACTCTTACAGATACACAAATTCTAAAAATTCACTACTAATCCAACCCCTGATAGATAACTGTCTTTGGAAGGAAGAGGGCAGCACCTACTTCTGAAGGACAAGCTGTGTTGCCTAAACTGAATGCACAATCCAGAGTAACTACAGGAGCTCTTAAGAGACATTTACACCGACGTAGTTATGGCACCACCTAGTGGAAACCTATGGGAAATTCATGGAGCAATCCAGAATAAATTTTTCTTAGGTTGACATAAGAGCACCTGTAGTTACTCTGGATTGTGCAGTGAGTCTCCATGGACAGAGGAAGTATAACTGATAAGAGGGACAAACCGCAGAAAAGTATCTTCATGTCCTGCTTATGAACTCCTCGAATCACTAAGCTTGACCTTAGTGACGGAATCAGGAGCTTGGTCTGATCCAACAGAACAGCTCAGATCATCTTGTTACATTTATCTTAATTCCTCTCTTTCAGAGAATAACTTTGTTGCAAGGTGGTGAATGAACACTATGAATCCTCTATGAACACTATGAATAATAAATGTCAGCTCTCTGATCGCTTATTAAAATGGTAGTGTGTAATTTCTATGAAGAAATCATGTGGTCTGCCCTGGACTGAAGTATGTCCATGTATCTCTCTAAGCAGAAACTGCAAAGAAATGTGGTACTGTGAGAGAAGATCAAGATGTGGCAACATTTGAAGGAAGAACTGGGAAGGGAAGCATGTGCATTTGTATACAACTGGGTGCCCTACGACCAGGATGCTCTCTCTGACCAAAGGACGGTCAGAGACATGCATGAGTCAGGACAAATGAAGACTCTCTTTCAAGCTGGAAAGAAGTATAGGCTGGATTAGGTTATTTTCTCCAACAGTTATGATAGATTGGCACAAATGAGGTACAGGACCCAAGCTTCAATCCCAGTTCTGGAAAGCAAGTGGTTTAGGTAGGTTTAGGCTGCAATCCTAAAGACACTTTCATGGGAGTAAGTCCAATTGAACACAATGGGGCTTACTTTTGAGTAGACGTGGTTAGGATTGTGCCCTTAGTTTAGTTAGCAGGCTGGCTTCCCTGCTAACTTGGCAAGAGGCACTCTTTCAAGTAGGTGATCCTCTTTTATTTAGTAGCAGTAGGCCTCCATCAGTCTTGGAAGACTATGGTATCGTGCTCAGCGCTGCATACAAAGCACGAAAGCCTGGATTGGATTGTTATGGAGGAAAGGCTGTTACCCAAGCAGCAAATCCCCCCTCTCCACACCACTGAATTAGTCCAATGGAAAGGCAAGGCCAATACGATTGGATCCAGTTGGCGTCGCAGAGTTGGGCTAAGGACAGGAGCTCACCCTGTCTTGTGGAGCCGACCCGGGAATCGAACCCTGGCCTGGAGAGTAAATGGCCTTACACACCCCAGCAATGTCTGTACTAGTGGCTTCCACTGGTGTTCTTTTGCATTTTAGATTGTGAGCCCTTTTGGGATAGGGACCCATTAGCTATTAATTAGCTATTAATTTTTTCATTTTCTTGTAAACAGCTTTGTGAACTTTTAGTTGAAAAGCGGTATATAAATACTGTAGATAGTTAGTATGCATGAGTTTGGTTTCTCTTTCTGCAGCTCGTTTTCCACACTTAAAGATTAACAATTTAACTATGACAGCAATACTAGAAAGCACTCCAAGTCAAAACATGCCTCAGAAACACAGTCTTGCTGCTTATGTAAGGGAATAACTATAGAGCAGTGATTTTCAACCAGTGTGCCGCGGATAGCCCTCCGGTGTGCCTTGGGAATTTGGAGATTGACATTCATTAATAGGAAAATTGGGGGATTTGAACAGTCTGGTGTGTCTTGTCAATGGTAAAAGAAAACTGATGGTGTGTCTTGACAATTTCAGTGCCTTGTTAAGTGCGCCGTGAGATGAGAGGGTTGAAAATCACTGCTATGGAGCATGACTTCAGACAGGGTTGAAAACAACTTCTGCTTTCTTACCTCTCAGATCATGCTGAACAGTCCAGCTGAGCGCAGCGTGTCTTTGAGTGCAAGAAGTTGAAACGAGTTGTTTTCCCCAAACAGTCCAGGAGGTGACATATTAAGCCATGTAGATCCAGAATGAAGGATGGGCTGGAAGGGGAATATATTCCTATATTAAGTGCAGGTTGAATGACAGGAGCCAAGTTCTTAACTCACTTTAGAGGAGGAAACAGATCTTTAGAATCGCCTCTTCAGTTTAGGAGGTTAACAAGCAAACCATCCAAGAACACGAGGTGGAGAACGACACCTTCTGTTTGGACCCTGAGACCCGAAGACCCTGAGTGTTTGGAGACTGGAATCTGGATGGGGAAATTGCAGGTACAGTTCAGAGTTTCCACAACCTGAAAGTAGAGCTTTGGGCTGGGAGAGAGCAAGGTGTGATTTCATCAGGACTCAGACACCAAGACCGGAGCAGAGACAAGGTTCTTCATGGGAGGCCCAGCCGTCCAGTGGTCCAGCGGGAGGCAGAGATCAGTGTCCACACAGCTTAGCACGACACGGAGGGAAGGCAGTGTGGAGGGTCCATAGGTCTGGAGGTGGTGGTCCCCGGAGGCAGGTGGCTGTGAGGTATAGAGTCAGGGCACTTCCAGAGGGGGTGCTCTGTCGAAGGATGGAGGAGAGGGGCTCCCTCCTCATCCACTCAGGGGAAAGCCATGAGGTAGATGATGATGATGCTTGGGGGGGGGGGAGCAGCTCCTTCTCCTCCTCAGGTTATGTTCAATCTGCTGCAGGCACCTGAGGAGAACCAGATGTGTGTGGGGGGGGGGGGGGAGGGTAGTTCCTTCCTCTCCCTCTTCCTCCTCTTCCTGCAGGCACTTGAGGGGAGGGAGATGGGGCAGCTCCTTCCTTTTCTTCCTCCTCTTCCTCAGGCTATGGGTCAGTCTGCTGCAGGCAGCTGAGGAACACCAGATGTGGGGGGAGGGGAAGATAGGGTAGCTCCTTCCTCTCCCTCCTCCTCCTCCTCTTCCTCTCCCTCCTCAGAATGAGGGTCAGTCTGCTGCAGGCACCTGAGGGGAGAGGTGTGGGGAGGGAGGCAGGGCAGCTCCTTCCTCTTCCTCAGGCTATGGGTCAGCCTGCTGCAGGCACCTGAGGGGAACAAGCTGTGGGGAGGCTGCCCCCCAGACCCTTCTGGGACCCCCAGGAGCAGGGGAGGAGCCAGGCCCCGAGACCCCCACTGCCCCCCAGGGCTCAGGGGCCAGGCAGGGCCCCCCCTCAGCAGCCTCAGCCTGGAGCCCCCGAGGTGGGCCTGGAGGAGCCCCACAGGCTGGGTCTGCCCCAAACACTTCCTTTTGTTGCTAGGAAACAGGAAGTGTCCGCCCTCAGAGGCCTTCCCCCGAGCCCTCGCCCTGGCGCCACTTCCTGCCCGGAGGGGGTCCCCTCCAAAGCCTTCCCCACACTTTCGGGAGGAACGGGACAGGAGAAGGCGGGACTTAGGATGGCGCCGCTCTAGGCCTCCGCTCCTCTATGATGACGCCGCAGAAGAAACACTTCCGGCTTAGACAGGAAGTAGGTCCGAATAAGAGTCCCGGACTCGTAGTCCCCACATACACTTCCGGTCTGAGCCGGAAGTGTGTTTCCGCTCCGGCGTCACCATAGAGGAGCGGAGGCCTAGAGCGGACCCATTCCTCGAGAAACATAGAGAAAGCTGGACAAAGGAGGCGCGGCGTGTTCAGAGATCGAGTCCCCGCAGGAACAAAGACCCGCGTGTTTAGTTCCGCCCGAAAGTGCCTCACTCGCCGGCGCTGAATGGAGGAGGCTGAAGGCGCGGCGGACGCTGAGCGAGTCCCCCGGAGCACAGCGGGCCTTACTTCTGAGTAGACCCGCCCGGGACCGCCTGTCCTTCTCCCTCCCTCCCGGGTCCTAGCGCCCCCCGGATGGCGCTGCGGAGGAGGCAGACAAAGGAGGCGGCTGCAGGTAAGGGGGGGACACGCGGGCCAGCCTCGCCCTCCCCGGTCCTAGAGACCGCCATCTTGCAGACAGCGGCACTGGAGCTCCAGGGACCCCCGCCTCACCCCGACTGAGCTGCCCCGAAGGCCTGGAGGGGAGGAAGGGAAGGCCCCCGGGACGCCCCCCCGGCACACTCCTCCGTCACACGCACAGGGGCTCTGCCTCACCTGCCCCCCAGAGAGACTCCGCCTCCACTCCTGCACCCACCTGGGGAGGCTCTGCCTCACCTGCCCCCACCCCTCAAGGAGAGGCTCCGCCTCACATGCCTCCCCCCATGAGGAGGCTCTGCTTCCCCTGCCCCTCCTTCAGGAGAAGAGGCTCTGCCTCACCTGCTCCCTCACGGAGACTCCGCCTCACCTGCCCCCTCACTCAGGGGGGCTCTGGCTCACCTGCCCCCACCCCCACAGAGGCTCTGCCTCACCTGCCCCCACCCCTTACTCAGAAAGGATGCCTCACCTGCCCCCTCCACACAGGGGAGGCTCTGCCTCACCTGCCCCCTCACTCAGGGAGGCTCTGGCTCACCTGCCCCCACCCCCACAGAGGCCCTGCCTCACCTGCCCC